>JAANYP010007301.1:1272500-2637500 GCA_020465985.1 Centrapalus pauciflorus | reverse complement strand
TTAGATTTTAAAAGCCCAAATTCTCTTTTGTTTTTGCCCTTGGAATAGCAAAAGCCCAACGCCCCAGCGGCACTTTGTGGGGAGAGGAAGCGACTATTATAATTAGGCACATTGAGTTGTTGGTATTAAAACACTGATATACTCTAGTGTTTTTTTTTCATTTTTTTTGCATAGCCGTTGACCGTCGTTACTTGGAAATGGAAAATTACTATGTGGTTCATCGGTTGAGAGTTGGAATAAAGGAAAGTTGTATTTTGCTTTTTTTTTATTTTGTATAAATGTTTTGAAATTTTTGTAATCAAATGGTCTATTTGTGATTTTTACACAGGATCCATGAAATCCATGGCACGGCCAACCGCATGCAATACGTGAAATGGAAATTAATTAACAAACTCTCGTTGATATTTTTATCCTCTCTATTCTTTTGTCTTTCAACTTTAGTTTTAGTATTGTAGGCTAAATTTTCACTGGTGTATCATGTGATTTTTGGTCCATTTTCTGGTCGATTTAAAAATAACCTTTCTTCGATTGACATGCAAACGACCACTAATCAATTTGTTAAAAATATAACAATTTTATTGTTTGCAATTTGTTTTTTAAGAGTAAGTCTTAAATCTGAAATTAAAAGGCTCTTAATTTGAGTTCAGACAATTCTCTTCCTCTTAATTATAAGAGGTTAATTCAGAGGTTGCAATTTTCTTAAATCTGAAACTAAACAAACAATCTTAATTCATCATAGATCTGAATTTTAGAGTTCAGAGGCTTTTAAGAGGCTCTTAATAATTTGTTAGGGCCAATTGTTAAAAATAGAAACAACTTCATGCATTTTTTACGTTTATAGCAACATTATTTATTTTGTATCGTTGATAGCATAAACTTTTATATTTTTTTATCATTTATAGCAAAACTTTAAAAAGTTGTTATAAATGATAAAAAGAATACAAAAGTTAATGTTATTAAGGATAAAAACAAAAATTGATGTTAATTCATATAAAATATACAAAAGAAGATGTTATTAATGATAAAAAATAAATAATGTTACAACTTCAACATATCCTTTGTATATTGCTATTTTTCTCTACAAAGGAATGGAAGCGTTGCTATTTTAGGCACACCATATATGTAAGTATTTGGCGTATCTTTATTATGCTTCAAGTGCAACCCAAAAATCATCTCTATCATTCCTTCCACGTAAAGAACAAGCACATGCTATATATGCATCCCTCTATACACCTTTGAAATTTCATTAAAAAATCAATCACTTAATTCCCCCAAAAAAAAACGTTTTTTTTTTATTAATTAAGAGCACATATTACATCATATTAAACATCTATTCAAGGGTATAATCAAATAAAGACAACATATAAAACGACATTAACGACCATATATCATCTGTGATAGGGACTATTAAACCAATTGTCCAAATCAATCTTACAAAGTTGGTGAATAGCATATATATAAAACAACGACAACTCAAAGTATCGTCATGTGTCAAATGTTACATGCTTAGTTTTGCTTGTTTCTTCACGTTTGTTATATGAATCTTTCCTTTATATACTTGATACTTTTTGTTCCCATTTGCTTACAGGCATTTGGTCATCGTTTTATACTCGGGGGTTCTCTTTATTCCCTACACCAAATTTAAGTTTTCGCAGGTATATATATGTGCTATACAATAGATCGAGTATATATTTGCAACTTATAGTATAATATAATAACCAGTTTTTGTTATAGGTACTACTCACATAATAATGTCTTCTACTGAAGAACAAAAGATCTTCAGAGAATTGGAGAAGGATGTGGAAAGAGATTTAGAAGAAGAAATCAAGGATGGTATATATCATCTTGCTTTTAAGTTGCATCGGCTTTATCAACACCAAATGGAACGGTTTGGAGGAGAATCATTAGAGCGTCTTTCGAAAGATCAACAACAACAACATACAAAGAATAAAACGCTTTCAGAACTCAACATTAACATACGAATGGAAAATGGCACCAAAATAGAAATCAAAGAGACAAAGAATGGAACCACACAACCAAGTCCATGCCGCCGTCGACCTAGGAGTTCAACATCGGTGAATGTCAAAAGAATCACTCCTCCAAACAAAAAGAAGTTCAATTGGGAAAGTACACTTCGTTCAGAACCACTTGTTAAGAAACTTGACAACTCTGTTAAACTAAAATCTGATAAGAAAAACAATACTAAAAATGAGACGAAAAATAATAGGATTATGGCACGAAGCATGGAGAACATACCAATAAAGAATAAAAACTTATTGAAGGTCGGTTCAAGGGATTAAAACACTTAAACTGGCTTGTAAAATATTTATGTTTTTGATACATACACGTAAAATATTAGTAAATTATCAAAAAAGTGTGTATACATCTATAAATTATATATTTATTAGGTGATAATTAATAAGCCTCATCGAGGTAAAAGTGAGTTGTAAGTTGTAACATGTGAGTGAAGTTTATATTTTTTGTCCAATAATTTTGTATCTAAATTTTTTATATTATTTATGGAAAAAATTTTGTTAATTAAAACCGTCTTATAGGATATAAGTTTGTAACCGTGTGTGGTTTGCAATTTTGTATGTTGTTTATTAATTATTAACAAAATTAAGTGATAGGTAAACTAGTCTAATGATATAATATTATTATTAATTTATGCAATGACATTTCCTTTTATATCAATTTATGCAACGAATTTGTTTTTAACATGATTTATGCAACAGTGTTTGTATTTGTTATCAAACCATACAATCATGTTTCCTTAGCAATTTATGTAACAAATTCAATTTTAAGATTATTTATGTGATTACGTTTATACTTGTTATCAAAATATGCAACGATGTATTTTTTTTCTTTTACTAATTTATGTAATGAAATCTTTTTTATAACTATTTTATGTAGTGACGTATGAACTTAATTATTATTGAAACATGCAACACATATGTGGGTACATAATACATCTATGTTTACAAATAATAATGAATACACTTCAGATGCAAAATTACCAAACTTCAATACGACGGTTTCGTTTCTATTGTTTTATTATATGTTGCAAGCTTTTCTATGATCTCTATTTTATTTTAATTAAGGATGACAACGTGCGTAAATTTAACTGGTTAAAATGGTATAGTTAAAAAACCTTTACCTCCCTCCCTACCCAAATCTGGTTGAAAAATCCATGGTAACTTAGACGAGGTTCACATTCATGTAACTGGAAGATAATTGTAGGGATTTAAAAATAATCGGCTAATTTTTATCATAGGGATCAAGTAATCTTTTAACATACACGATTGATATCACTGCAGGAAATAGTACATTACCATTTAATGTAAGCGGTAAAACTTCACCTAGGGGCTTTTTAACCAGAATGGTGGTGGTGATGTAGATTAAGAGGATCATGAAGTTTGATAATTTTTTCATTTAACTCATATTATATTAAGGGGATGGTTATACATGTAGATGTGTCCACTGGTATTTTAAGTAACATAAAACAATATAATATATTACCTAGTAAATATGTAAGCTAAATATTTTGATAATAAGTTTATATATATGTTATTATTATATAAATTTCTTCATTGTATAAATTGATGAAGAAGAAAAATGATGTTTTAATACAAGTACAAATGTTATTACATAAATCATATTAAAAATATTTGTTGCATAAATTGATTAAAAAAAAAAAACAAAATGTTATTGCATAGACACGTGGTTAACCTATATAATAAATTAATACGAAAATTATGACTCCATCCAATTAATATTATGCTTTGAAACTTCAATGAAATTATCGTTGTTTTTAGTATTGTTCTCTTGGAATTCACAACTTATGTTTTCTAGAGTTTTTTAATAGGTCATTTTCAACAAATCTTTTCATAATTTCTTTTAAAAAGGATTTTCCACCAAACAAGAAAATTTTAAAGTTGTTTACAAAAATTGACCTTAAAATAAAGACCCACAAACTTGTTCATGCAGACGAAGTTGTCATTTGAGGAGTCCACGGACTAGCTTCTGACAATGACCAGTCCTTTCATTTGGTCCTGTTGAAGTACAAACTCGCTTTTGGCTAGGGGTGTAAACGAGCCGAGCCGAGCCCGAGCCCGTTTAAGCTCGAGCTCGGCTCGTTTAAAATTATCAGGCTCGAGCTCGAGCTCGGCTCGTTTCGAGCTTTGTATGTAAAGCTCGAGCTCGGCTCGTGAATAATTTTCCAAGCTCGAGCTCGGCTCGGACTCGACTCGTTTATTATATATTTTTATTTTTTAATTAGTTTTTAAATAATCTTTTCAAATAATATGTATAATTTGTTATTTTAATATATTTATATTTATTTAATTTATATATTATATATTTATTAATTTAAATATATATTTATATATAAGCTCGTTTAAGCTCGTTTAGGCTCGCGAGCTCGATATGCGAAGCTCGGGCTCGGCTCGTTTATTAAACGAGCTCGAATTTAGACTCGAGCTTGGCTCGAGCTCGTTTAATTCGAGCTTTTTTCGAGTTTTTAACGAGTCGAGCTCGAGTAGCTCACGAGTAGCTCGGCTCATTTACACCCCTACTTTTGGCCCAGAACGGTTGACTTGGTCTTCAAATTTCGAAAAGGACTTTTTACATATAAAAAGGGAAGTCTTTATTGGTTATCTATATTTATATCCGTAATCTAATGTGGTGTTTGATAGTCACTTATCAGGCTCTTATCAGTGGTAACCTCTTATTCGGTAAGAGGAAACACTGATAAGTGCGTTTGATATGCAGAAGACATAAAATTCAAAATTCTCTTATCATGTCTTATCAGGATAAGACTTTGATATCACAAAAAAAAAAATACACGTCTCTCCCACCCCACCCCACCCTTACTTTTACCCCATACCTTACCTCACCCACCCTACCCCTACCTCATCCTAAACCCCCTACCCCCACCCCACCCCACCCACCCACAACATACCTTACCCTCAACCACCTAATCTCACCCTACCCTAATTACCCTTAACTTACTTATACCATCTCATCCCCATCTCCACCCTTAACCTTACCCACCCCACTCCCATACTTACCCTATCCCACTCTACCCCACCCATACACTAACCCATCAAACATACCCAACCCACCTCACCCCTCCTTATCCCACCCCACCCTACCCCTATCTCTTCCCACCCCTACCCCTCAAACCTACCCACCTCACCCCTACCCTACCCCTCAAATCTACCCATCCCCACCCACCACCTTACCCCTCAACCTACCCACCCTACCCCTACACCATTACCCTACCCTATTTACCCCACCCCACCCTCAACCTACCCCACCCCTACCTACCTCTTACCATATTTATTATAACGAGAAATATTCCAACACTTTTTGATAAATTTTATTATTTTTCAATAACATATCTATATAACTTATAAACTTAAGTTTATGGAAGTTAATAAACGTAACCTTATAAACTTGATTATAACTTATAAACTTTAATTGTTATTTGATTCTTGAAAGCATGTTGGTATATGTTTATTGAATGCATTTATGTTACTTGATTATAACTTATAAACTTGAATTGGTTTCTTACTTAAATCTTGTTAAGGTTATCTGAATGATATTAAATGTTTACATAGATCACTTTGATTCAATGATATTATTCTTACTTGATATTTGACTTTAATCAATGATATCTGTTTGGTTTTGGGAATTAATATGTAAAATTAATAAAAATAACAGAATCAGATAATTTATAAAACAAACAGACTTATTGAATTCTCTTATCAGATCTTAGTATCTTATCAGGATCACCTCTCATCAATCAGAAGTGGAATCAGATCAGACAATTAACCTTTTATGCAATCAAACAATACCTAAATCTATAATTTATGAATACTAACAAAAGAATAAATATATTCATTTTTTGTGAAACAATGTGTCATTATCATGAATCAATACGTGTCATTTATAGGTTTTGAAGATAATAATAATATCTAAACTATATTTATCCAAATCTAATATAATCTATTTTTAAATTCAAATAATTTTAAATTCAATTAATTCAATTGCTCTAATAAATTATTAGTTATAATATAATAGAAGTTTAAAAAAATATAGAAAAACAAATACAATTCATATATATTCAGATTAATGGAAAATAAATAGGTGATAAATGATAATAGATCAGAGGGTGTTTGGTTTTGCGTTATGAATAAAATTATTAGCTTATTACGTTACAATAATCCAATAACGGAAATAATTGGTTAAACGTGTTCGGATTGCATACGTTAATAAGTAATTATTTGCGTTTAAAATTAATTCTACCACACTTTTTTATAAGTTAAAAAAATGTAGGTTATTAGCTTATTTGCTTAATAATTCCAAACCCTTTAAAAACTGATTATTTAATTATTATTTGGTTATTTTACAAGTTAAAACCCAAGTCCGGCATCACTTTGTGTTACAACTATTATCTGATTATTAGTTTTCAATACTTTTTCAAGCGCAAAGACAAACACATTCTTAATATCATTCTATTTTAAAAAAATCTTTCGATTGTCACCTTTAGTTTATTATAATTTATATAAACCTCTCTGAATTGAAGTCTGAACAAATAAACAAACTGAAACCCTGTACATCTGATCCCCATGGCCTTGAACGAAATAAGAATCACAAATCAGTTACCTCGATCATCGTCTTCCCCCCGTTACTCATGGACGTACGACGTGTTCATAAGTTTCAGAGGAGATGATACTCGATGTGCCTTCGTATCGCATCTCGACACTGCACTCATCAGGGCAAAACTCAAAGTTTTCAAGGATGAGAGGACCATACGAATGGGAAGACAAATCATGCACACCATTTTTGACGCCATCGAAGAATCAAGGATCTCCATCGTCGTTTTCTCCCCCAACTTTGGCGAATCAGAATCATGCTTAGACGAACTAGTTAAGATTATCGAGTGCAGCCAGTCAAAGGGTCGGTATGTTTATCCGGTGTTCTACCACGTTTCACCCACGGAGGTCAAGCACCAGACCGGTTGTTTCCAGGAAGGCTTTGCAGTACATCAAAATCATGTCAAACTCGCAGACTGGACAAATGCCCTCGCCGTGGCTGCATCTCGCAAAGGCATAGAGGTTAAGGGGTAACCATAACAATTCTTTAACTTATTTTATGCTTGATCATTTCTTATAAATTCTAATTTTCGGAATTCTACAAATATATGCAGGAATGAATCAGAATGTATAGAAAACATTGTTAAAACTGTTTTGACAGAGTTGGGTCCAAGAAGGTTTGCTTTCGGCTCATTGATACCAAAAGGATCAGGTAAATGAAGTGTATACATTTATCAAATCATTTGCGATAATGGATACATTATTAAACCTTAACAAAGAATCATATATGATATTAACGATCGATAATCTTTTTCATGGAGACAGCATGTTGTTCATTAAGCTTTCTTAAGCGCCAATCTCGAAAAGCTGCTAAGACTGTAGGACCTGCATATACTAGCCTTATAGATGAACGGCCTAATGTAGCGCATACGAATATTTATGACAAATTATACGAGAGTGTCCATATTCGATTGCTAAACAAAACAGTTGTTGCCATACTAAACGTCTCTGCCTTGAGCCAATCCGATTCTGACTTTTTGAATGAAGTAAGTTTATTATAATGTTTTTCATGACTGAATTAATTTTATCAACGTGATTATTTATACGTTTTGCGATGTTTATGAAGGTCTCAATACGTTCAAGCTTGAAGCATGAAAATGTAGCCAAGCTCTTTGGTTATTGTATTAAAGATTCTAGTCGTTTCTTGGTCGAAGAACATGCGATAAGTGGAACGTTACACCAACTGTTGCATGGTGCAAGTAGTTTAGTACCTACATTGACGCAACGGGTAACAATTGCTTATGATGTAGCAAAGGGGTTAGAGTATTTGCATGATCAAGACCGACTTGGACACGTTGATTCGATCAATGTGTTTTTGTTCAGATACCTCAAAGCAAAGATATCAACTGGATCTGTACATAGGGAAATTTATCGGGCTCCAGAGTAATTTATCAGAACCCATCCTTAAAATTAATATGGTTTCTAATAATACAATGTTATCTGCCATAAAATATGCATCCTTTAAGTGAAAATGATGATATTCAATTTTTACAAATGATTTTTTTACTTGCCTACAGAAGTAGTGTCAAAAAAACTTCTTATTATTGTGGTGAATCGATTGATAACTAATAAACACTTATGTTGCAGGTACAATGAGGGAGAGCTAACAACAGAAGGGGACGTTTATAGCTTTGGGATTCTTTTGCTTGAGCTTCTTACTGGTAGGAACCCATCGGAGGAAACCATGGATCCGGTAAGAGCTTGGCGACAATATTTTGTACTCTAGACAGACATTTCAATGATTTACTTTTGGCTGATTAAAGTTTTTCATATAATTTGATTCAATCAACTAGGTTTTGCCAAAATTAACAGTAGACAATGTTGGGGCTTTCGTAGACCCAAAGGTCAAGAGAAACAAGAAATCGCTTCAAGCTAGAAAGGTTCTTCATCTTCCTTACTATTTCTTCAGTCACACAGTTTTTGTTATAACCAATTACAAAGAGATCACTATTTAGTGAGGAAACTAGAATGGTCATGGTGCTTGTGACGACTAATTTGTCACCACTAAAATAGTGTAAGTCATTAGTAAATATAATTAGCAACTAATGAAGTAGATCACTATGTCCATTGGTGGCTAAAGATCTTGTCAAGCTAACTAGTCAAGGCCCATTTGGATTTTGCCATCTCTAGAAAAAGTTCGACAAGCAGACTTCTATGAAACTGCAGGCAGATTCATACCCTGATATAAGGAAATTGCAGAAGAAGGTGAGCTAAGAGAAAAAGAGAAGAGAATCTAGTATGAAACAGGATAATTAAAGATTCATACAGATGAAATCAAAATTCTTGATATAAAAATTGTAAGGAAGTCTTAAATTCTTGAAAAAAACAGATGAAATACAAAGAGAAGACATGAGAATTTGAGTGAAAAAGTGTTAAAAAAAAAAAAATCTTGCAACACCATTTAGCAATGCATATATGATGCCTTTTCCATTTTCATCTTCTATATATATAGTACGTGTGTCTCTTTGTTTAATTGTATATATCGACGATGCAGCTGGCATGGACAATATTAATGACTACAAGGAAGGAACCAAGCACTCGGCCCAATATGAACACTATTGTTCAGTACCTTAAAAAGGTGACAGAAGTATAGTAAGCTAGTTATAGTTCATTCCCACGACCAAAATCTACGCACTTGAAGAATAATTTCAAGTATGGAAGTTCTGTTTGTATTATATATCCACATTGTTTATTATAATTTAAAGTACAAATCTGTAAGAAAACAAATTAATCAAGTCAATCGAGCCTGTGAACCCATGGGATGATTGCTTGAAAACTCAATTGATTGTGTAGGCTTGAAGGATCAATGTTTTATGAAATTAGAAGTATCACATTGTATTCATGGAATTGTAGTTTATTATTTACATGATTATTATGATCGATCATTGACTTGTTTATAAAGTACAAACGAAATCCCCACTTGTCTCTGCATCATCCTCAGTCTCAATTTCAATCTCAGCATCTGTATCTATACCATCATTTAGATCCATATTCCCTGATTCAATTTTCGTACCCATTGTACATTTTCTAGCCTCTTGTATTATTGTTGTTACTTCTTGGATACTTTGCTGCAACACATTGTTCGACTTGTCGTTATCTGAGACAATGGATTCATCGACTCCTTCCATGATTTCGACTTTCAAGTTCTTCAAGAACCATGGATGCTTTTGAATTTCTTGAATCGTTATTCTCTATTCAAATAAAACATCAAGCATGTTGCATGTCACACCCAAATATGTAGCTAGTTGATTGATTGGTTAAAGATTATATACGGAGTATCATATTATGATATTCAGTAATTATGAACCTTTTCAGGGTTGGCTACAAATATCCGAGATAGAAGGTGTTTGCAGTCCACAGAAACTCGAACATAGTCAGGTATCTTGTATAGGACGTTAAGTATCCGCTGCAATCACATGTAGAATACATGAACAAAATGAACTATAGCAACAAAATTGAACATTAGGAAATTACAGTGAGTGTCTTTCGGAAGTTTCTTGGATCATCTTCGTCTTCAAAAGGATAAGCGCCAACCAGCATCACATACAGCGTAACCCCACAAGACCAAACATCTGCAACCTACATAGACCTCCAGAAGCAATTATTATTAATTCTTTCTCAATTTTTGTACCAAACCAAACTAATTATGGCCTAAAAAAATATTCGGCTTTTAAATGTTACCTTGCCATCATACACTTTTCTAGATAGCACTTCCGGGGCAACATATGCAGGAGTCCCAACCGTAGATTTGGGTTGGGAATCAAAAACAGACGACTAATAAACAGGCCGAATACATATACAAAAATTGAAGTTAGAATTAAATTTTTAGCGAAACCAACAAATTTAGCTAAATAACAGTCATGATTTATTGCCTTAGAGTATCCGAAATCGCAAATTTTAACAAGTGCTGTTGAACTCCCATCCAAGAGTGCATTTTCTAGTTTGAGATCTCTATGGCAAATTTGCTGCATCAAATCATTTTTCACTGTGTTAATACCACTAATTAATGTGATCGCAAGGTTTTGTGAACTTTATCAACATGCATCAATTATGGAGATAAAAGAGAAGCTACTTGTGAATTCAAAGATTATTACCATTGAATGGCAGTAACTGACTCCTGATATTAGTTGTTGGAAGAAAAATCTTGCCTGAGAATTTGATAAATGTTACGAAATGTAATAAATAAATCATTTTTAACAAAAAGAACGTACAATCTGAGAAACTATACCTCGTCCTCACTGAATCGACCAGCGTTAGAAATTCTGTCGAAAAGTTCTCCACCAGCTGCATACTCCATGACTATGCCTAGATGTGTTTCTGTTAGTAACACCTGCACACCAAAAAAAACGTACATACGTATACTCGTTCTTGTACCCAAATGGCGACATACATACACATTACACATGTTCATCATATACATATTGCAGAACCAATTGATATCGAGTCTTAAATTAATTAATGATCTGCCAGAAAATTTTAATTAATATGTATGATTGGTTAAGTTACCTCCTTGAATCTGATAATATGTGGGTGCTTGAGTGATCTATGGTTCAAAATCTCCCTTTCTACATGTTCATCAATCTGCAATTATTTCAAAATCTTGAATTAATTTTAATTATTTTTCTGAAATCAAGAGATTAAACAAGGAATTGAATAAACCTTGTGGCCTCTCTCAATATACTTGACAGCATAAAGCTCGCCAGAACTTTTATCCTTAACAAGCTTCGCTACGCCAAAGTTCCCGGATCCTATTTGCTTTAGTATCTCGTACCTCTCCATTACTTTTTTAAAAGAATATCGATCGTTAAAAATTGAAATGAACCCATAGGTATATATATATATATTAAACAAAAGTTTTCTGCTTTTAAATACGAATTAAATTTCAAGAAACATACGCTCAAAATCTTTATAATTAATTAGTGGCTGAGGAAAGAAAGGTAGGCCTTTTAATTGTTGTCTCTTTGGTACCAAGTTTTGTTGATGACATTCAAGAGTGCACGGTGAAGTTTTCGCGTATGCACTTGTGCAACTATGCTTAATGCCATTAATTTGTAATTCAGAGAAAGAAGAGTGTGGGGAAGATCATTGACACGTGGCACACATATAGTGGTTGGAACATTTAGTTCTCCAATGTAGCAGCTAGCATATGATATTTATAGTTATTATTTTTCTTTTTTTTATTATTTTCAATAATGAACACAAGTTTACAACTAAAGGATATAAGTGAACCGAACCAATAAACACAATTATGACCACAAAAATAATGATAATAATCTACAAGTCCGTCCCCGGAAGGAAATTGAATCCAAGCATCCCAAGATTAACACCGAATCACTTGCAGGGGATTTGGGATCACCGTTTTAGTAGAAACAGTAGCTTTTAATGTCCTGAAGATCAAACATCATCATTGTATATATGAAATCAGACCCAAAATCATTTACGAAAAGCATAGAAAATTCTAAAACTAGATTAGCAAGAATTGCTGATTATATTAAGTGTCCACAATCTCCAAAACTTGTGACTTTAGTGGACGATTTACAGTTTTCATTTTTTTGCAACCAGATCTTTTCTTTGCCTCAACTAAATCAACCGCTGACTACTAAGATTGATGATAAATTTCAATTTGCTACTGATCCGGCTATAAATCTGTTAGAACCAGAGTTATATTCATACAAAATACTAAACAATTCACAGAATTCAAATAATACAAATTTCTACATACGATTCCAAATAAAGAACAGAACGACAAATCATGAAGATATCCGAATTGATGAATAAGAGAATCCAGATTGAGGTCTGCGCGTGCAGTGTCCTAAGACAGAAATTCGCGGTCTGTCATGAGAATACAACAATCTATTCAAGCGGTGTGCTTGAATCCGACTAATTGATTATGTGCATTTTCTGGAAGTCTTTGTCGTAGTGAGGGAGAGGAGAGATATGCGAAAATGATATGATGGTTGTCTGTTATTATGGCGCCAAAAATTAACCGAAATGATAACTGTCAAAAATGGCAGTTAACATTAGCAGAATTAAAAAAATTAATTACACTGATTGTAATTAACCATTTAATATATATGTATATATGGCCCAATTTTCTCACTGCTTCATATCTTAATTGAAGCGGTGTGCTTGAATCCAACGAATTGATTATGTGCATTTTCTGGAAGTCTTTGTCGTAGTGAGGGAGAGGAGAGATATGCGAAAATGATATGATGGTTGTCTGTTATTATGGCGCCAAAAATTAACTGACTGTCAAAAATGGCAGTTATAATTAATTACACTAATTGTAATTAACCTTTTATTTAATATATATGTATATATGGCCCAATTTTCTCACTGCTTCATATATCCTAATTGAATTGATAAAGCAAGTTAATGTTTATAAACCAATTTAATTTTTCATTTATCACCTATGTGGGACAAAATCCCAACAAAATCTAGTGTATATATTCGACTCAATGGGCGAAAGGACATGGCCACTGCCCAGAAACAGAGACGTTTGATAAGTGTTCATTCAAACAGAAGGGACAATACGTTCGACATGGGTTGCAAAAAATGACATTGTAAATCGCCCACGAAATCAATAATTCTCGTCCATGAAATCAAGCAAACCGAAAAGCTTCATGAATTATGGTCCCTGCTGCTTGAATGAAAGGTTATGAATCGTCGGTGATTCTAGGCAGCAGTCATTTCCTTCAACTCGATGTGTCCAATACGTACAAGTAGATTAATTAGAATAAAAAATCATCAATCTTGATAATAAAAAAAAAAAAAAAATTAATTGTTTAATTAGCAAACAGAATCGTAGAGAAAATTAAGAAATAATCAACAGAAGATATTGCCATTGAGTTTCTTCAGCTTATGTTAATTAGATGGAAAGCTTTATCCTCTTTGACATTTTGTTGATCAATATTATTTGTTTTGGATTTTGAGAACAAAAGATATACAATAATCTAAGCATGGAACTCCTTTTATTATAAAACTATGAACTATAATCATTACAACACATGAAACACATATGATTGATATTTTAAACACTCAAAACGATTGTGTGTCACACAATGTTAGAACCTGCAACTTCAATCATTCTCAATATATTAATAAATATGACTCGATTTTTCTTGAAGAAGGGAAACTCAAACACTCATAGCATGAATGAATAAAGATCGGATATGATCTTTAAGTTCTTCTCCAACACGTGTGAACATATCGTCGTATTTATACAGGGTATCCATTACGCGTGTCAGGTTGAACACACACATCATAAGAGGCATAGAAACGTCTTTACATATTAGCGATTCTTTGTTCATCTCTTTCCATGCATCTTCTATTTGTCGGTTGAACAAAGCGGATACGTACTCCTCTTCTTGGACATCATGCTGGCTCATGTAGCATTCAACACTTGATACTACATGCTTTCTTTTTTGCTCTTCCTGCACGCATTTTTTGATCAAATAAATTAACATTAAAAACGACTATTGGAATCACGTTTTGAGTATAGAACCAGTGAAGTGTGTACCTTGTGACCGACAATATCATCCATAAGCCTACAGATCGAACTCGAAGCTTTTATGAGTGGGGGATTGGTTAGAACCCATTTAAATGAGTCATGTGTGATTACATCACCCATGCCAACAAAACTTGCTGTGGTAAGCATTTTGTAGCCACAACTCATGAACGAAACCGAATTATGCTCCTCTACTGATGGTAGATAACCCTCGTGTCCCCATTTCGCTTCGATCATGAAGTATTTGACTAACTCTTTCATCTGTTACGAGAGAATGATACAATTACTTCATTCACTTGTGTCTAGAAACCATATTAAAAACTTAAAAGGCATCGATATCAAAACTAACTAACCAATTCTCTAGCATAGTCAACACGATATGCGTTTCCTTCCTTTTCTAAGATTTCCTCCATTTCATCGTAAACATCCAAGAGGCTACTGTATATTAGTTTCATGTAATCTGGAAGTGTATCCAAGCAGGTTATTGACCACCTATAATTAATTAATGGATAATTAATCAACCTATATTTGATGGACAGAAGCAAGAGTACTATGTCTTCGGGTTATTGAGTGCGCTTAATTGTTTATGCTAGCTAACATATGTACCTTTGAACCGCTTCAGTGAAGATTTGAAGTTCTTCGTACGTACCATAAGCATCATAAGTGTCGTCTAAAATTGTTGATATCGCGATTATTTTTGTTAAGAAAATTCTAGCACGAGAATATTGTGGCTCGATGTAGACACCAAGAATCCAAAAATAGTTCTCAACCAATCTATCCCTCATAAAATGTAGATTCTTTGGAGCATCAAAACCTTTCCACCACCTGCAATAAACAAAAACGAAATGGCTATGAATAACATTTAAATATGTAATAATAACTATTCCATTGATCAAAAAGACTAGCTTTTTAATTAATTGGTTGATTAAAAAGTTGTAGTTTCATTATTAATTTCCAGAAATTGTTTTTGATCGATGGACATTTATTTTAGGATGGAAGAAGCAGATAGAATAGATTAAAGAGCAAAAGAGTGCACATATACTTGGAAAGCAGGCTAAGCTCCTTCTTATGCAGCGATTGAAGCCGGTTGAACCCCAACTTGGCAAGTCTTAGCAGCAACTTATTATGAGAAACTTGTTGTTCATAGAAAGGTATGTAGCGCAACGCGTCTAATCTTGGCAACCTTTTTCGTATAGGGCGCTCTAGTGCCTCTTGTATATGCCTAGAAAGAGTATGATCGCACTGAAGAGGATCTTTTGCAATTTTCTCAAGATGAGTTTTTGTAAAAACAAGAGCATCGTCTAGCATGACTTCGCCTTCCACTCTCAAATATGTTGCCTCGTACAACTCAAGCATGCCATAAACGTCGTTGATTAAGGATTCCTTAAAAGATCCATTGCTGTCTTTGTAGTTATTGAAAATATCTGTTTTGATTCATATATAAGAGCATTGATTAGCTTCTTTTTCTTTTCATTAGGGTCAAAAGGTGATGAATTTGAT
Organism: Centrapalus pauciflorus; assembly: GCA_020465985.1. Lineage (NCBI taxonomy): Eukaryota > Viridiplantae > Streptophyta > Magnoliopsida > Asterales > Asteraceae > Centrapalus > Centrapalus pauciflorus. The sequence continues at coordinate 2,621,834 of JAANYP010007301.1, read as the reverse complement.
TAATTGATATATTCACCAACCAGAGGAAACATAAAAGCCTTGTTGTCGAAGGAGTCGAAACCAAAGAGAGATGCTACCACCATTCCAGTCATCGCTATAGACATCGAAAATATGCTGCAAGGCTTGATCAATCTCTTCCTCAAAATAGTAACTTATCCCTAGGCGTTGGATTGCATCTACTAGTTTCAACAAATTCGTATGTTCCTTTGGATCATCTAAAGCTTTGAATATTTCTTTCTTCACGTCTTGTTTTAAACCTTCGATTATCTGTTCGGTCTCTGTTTGATCTTCTTCCTACATTTATTTATGGTCAAATAATATGTTATTTTTAAAGTAATGCAAATCTAGTAGTAATTAATAAGATGCATTTACGTGTAAGCATATATGGTCACACAAAAAGATATGATGAACCTTTTTGGTGGAAACTATTGTATGTTATTGGTTACTTGAGAGGTGGCCATGTAAGAGCCACATCATCTAGGAACTGATAACGTAGCATTATCACTAGTTTCTCTTGATGAAAGTTGATTACAAAAGTGCAACAAGGAGCTGATCGAGAAGATTTTTATGCCAACTTTAATTTGTGATAATTTACTATATATATATATATATATATATATATATATATATATATATATATATATATATATATATATATATATATATATATATATATATATATATATATATATATATATATATATATATATATATAAAGAGATTGGAGGTTCAATGGAAAACCAACATGCATCGAAAAACCTTGGAAAACCTCAATGCACCACCACAAATGCACCACAATTCTCGCATGATGCATCAAATTCCCCGCATGATGCACCAAATTTCCGTGTGATGCATCAAATTCCCGCGTGATGCATCGACTTTCTGCGTGATGCATCACCTGATCCAATGGCTATAAAGTGGTTCCCGGGTTTTCCGATGCATATAGGTTTTCCATTGAACCCACCCCTATATATATATATATATATATATATATATATATATATATATATATATATATATATATATATATATATATAGGGAGTGGATCAAATGAGGACCGTCCTTAAAATAAAGACGGTAAGAACCAATAATAATTTGACATGTCATCCATTTTAATTAATTTAAAATTAAATGAAATAAATTTGATAGTTAATTAGTAAGGAATGTTTCAATCATCTAAGTCAACCATTCTCTTTCCTCAAATAATTCACTTTCTCTTTTTCTCTCTAAATTTAATGGATGAAGAATCACACACGAATGCGCGATTCAGTGTTTCTTATGAATCATTATTGTTGATAGTATGAACCATTAGTTGTGAACAAAATATTTGTATTAATTGTAAATCACCAATGTCATGAATCACACATTTTTGAGTCGTGAATCATACATGTTTGAGTCATGGATCATAAACTTGTATTTATTGTGAATCGTCGGTAGTGTAGTGAACCATGACGGTATCACGACTCATCGGTGATGTGGTGAACCACAATAATGGTGTGAATCATCGATGTTATTGTGAACCATAACAGTGTCATGAATGTCCAAAGAGAGAAAGAGTGTGTGTGTAATTTGGTGAGTAAGAAAATCATGAATTGATTGACTAATTTCATTTTTTTTCCTTTTTTAGTTCAAATTAATAGTGATGAGATGTCGTAATTTCATTGGTTCTCATCGTCTTCATTTTAAGGACGGTCCTCACGTCAACACTACCTATATATCGTGAACAAGTTATTCGTTGTGAACGTTGTGAACAAATAAAAAAAATACATATAATCATTCATATATATCAACAAGTGTTTGTAATATGATTCATATGATTCAAAAGGTTCATAGAAGTGTTTATTTAAGATTCAGAACATTCAAAAGGTTCATAGTACGTAGTTTTTATAACAAGATGCATAAGATTCAACAAGATTCATGATATTCGACAAATTAATTGGATTCAATAAAATCCATAGGATCCAATAATATTAATGAGTTAATAGAAGGTTCGGTAGTATTTTCAACAAGATTCATAAGATTCAAAAGCTATTTTATGGTTGTTCACAATGTTCACAACGAATAAAGTGTTCACAAAAGATCCTTAGTGTATATATATATATATATATATATATATATATATATATATATATATATATATATATATATATACATATATATATATATATATATATATATATATATATATATAGATTTGGGTTCAAATGAGTACCACTAGTTTTGCGGAGTACCGGAGGTACCTCGCTTAAAACCATTTTTTTTGAAATTTTTTTTTCATAATCATGTTTAAATTAATAATATAAGACTACTTGCAAAAAAATCACACCTAAACACACACTATAACTATGTGAAACGTGCAAGTTCACATGAACTGCACTGTTGTGAATGTATGTTCACAGCTAAGCATGTTCACATGAATTTTTTCACGTTCACATGACTTTTAAGAGGCTAGAAAGTGTGAATGTGTGTAATCTTTTACGAATAGGCTTATATTATTTGTATCTAAATTAATATGAAAAAAAATTACAAAAAAAAACTTTTTTCGGAGCATGTTCACATCTTAAACCCGTGTGTTCACAGGTACTCACGGTACTCTGCATTTTTTAGGTACTCACACGAACCATATTCTATATATATATATATATATATATATATATATATATATATATATATATATATATATATATATATATATATATATATATATATATATATATATATATATATATATATATATATATATATATATATATATATATATATATATATATAGGATTGGGTTCTTTTAAGAACCTTAAATAATGTGGGAACATAAGAACCAATTTCAGCCATTGGATAAATAAGATCAATGGTGGATAATCAATGGCATTGTTGTAAATATTTTCAAGTATGGTTGGGTCCACTAAGGGCAAATCAGTCATTTTTCCTCCTTCCTTTAATGCAACTTTTCAGAAAAGTTTCCATCTTGCTGTCCTTTAATTAAACTATGTAATCATCAATGAGTTTGTCATTAATTTTTTCTTTTTCTTCCATTTTTTCCGGCAAGAAGAAGCTCGATTCCGTCGCCGGAAAACCATTTCGTTTTTTTATTTCAATTGAATCCATAGAGTCGATCGACACATTTCAACAGACCCCGTGTAATATTTTTCCAAATGGTTTTGCAGCCGGTGAGGAGGTCGACGATTGTTTTTCTCCTAATCCAGGTCATGTTTATATTTGATTCGAGTATTCGTTGCTTTATTTAACGTTTCTTCTACGTAGAATATGTTGCATTCTACGTAGAATATGTTGCATTCTACGTAGAATATCTTCCATTCTACGTAGAATATGTTGCATTCTACGTAGAATATCTTGCATTCTACGTAGAATATCTTGCATTCTACGTAGAATATCTTGCATTCTACGTAGAATATCTTGCATTCTATGTTGTCTGTAACTCTATATATATTTTTGTATTCTATGTTGTCTGAATAGAACTTCTATAAACATTTATAGATTTTGAATTTTTTAATCTGTTTTCTACTCATAATTTATGTTATATTATGATGTTCATATTTTCTAGTCTATTTTATATTTTGAAATCGCAGAATCGGGTAAAGATGAAACGCTCAAGACCTTGCTAAACGACGAGAGCTCTGAGCAAGACAATAGGAAAGACACGACAAAAAAGATATATTCTACGTAGATTATTTTGTATTCTTTGTAGTTTTTTATAGATTGTCTGTAAATGTATATAGATTTTTGTATTCTATGTTGTTTGAATAGATCTTCAATAAACATTTATAGATTTTGGATTTTTTAATCTGTATTCTTCTCAGATTTTATGTTATCTTATGATGATGTTCATATTTTGTATCAGTGTAAATCTATATAGATCTTCTCACATTTATAGTTTTTTACAGATTGTTTGCAAATTTATATAGATCTTAGGTAAGTGTCACATATTCTATATAGAATACCCCAATTCTACGCAGAATGTTCACATATTCTTCATAGAATACCACTAATCTAAGTAGATTGTTCACATTTTACGTAGATAGTTCACATATTCTACATAGAATATTGTTATTCTATGTAACTAGAATTGTTATACATTTTTTTTACATCATAGTTTTGAATCCATTGTTTTAATGCAATTTGTAAAAGATTCCATCATGGGCACCATTGATTGTGATTGTCGAATGTTCGATCGGATTGTGTTGCTTTGTATCTCCGTCATAGAATGTTTATATTCACCATAGAATATTATGTTGACTCCATAGAATATATTTTAATCTACATATAAAGTTGTATAGTATTCATAGAAAAAAAAAGGATGAAGAGAAAAACTCTGGTGGTTTTTTTTTGGGAGAAAAAAAAAAAGATGAAGAGAAAAACGAGGAGGGAATTAATTGTGTGTGGAAAAACGTGCAGCTCCTTTTTCAATGTTTACCCAATATACCCCTTACCCAACCATTTTTCCAACAAAAAAAACCCCTAAAGCCTTCTTAATTTCAAAAATGTCATCTTACATCTAAGCCATTGATTTCATGAAATCAATGGATGATATTAGTTCTTACGTTCCCACATTATTTAAGGTTCTTAGAAGAACCCTCCCCTATATATATATATATATATATATATATATATATATATATCCAAGACATAAATTATATAATATACACATAAACATTATGTGTATGAAATTATATACACATAAATTTGTATGTATTAAATTATATACACATAAGTTATATATATATATATATATATATATATATATATATATATATATATATATATATATATATATATATATATATATATATATATATATATATATATATATATATATATATATATAGTCGATATAATTTGGAATTTTAATTTTACGTAAAACATAGTATTTATATATTTTTTATGATAAATAAAATGTTATGAAATATGATATTATTAATATTGTATTATATTTACTTTCTAAATATTTAATATTATTTATATGATTTTTATTTGTTTTTAATATATATTAATAAATTTGTAAACAAATAATATTTTTTTTACTTTTATATATAGATAAGTATATATAAGATATAATTTGGATATAGATTTAAATATTATCTATTTATTAATATTTAAAGATATAATAAATAATAAATTGTATTTATTATGTATATTTAGAGATATTATAAATAATGAATTATATTTATCTTTTAATTTAATTTATTTTATAAACAATAAGTGTAATTATATTTAGGTGTGCATATATATGTATTAATTTGTATACTCCTTAATTATACAGATTGGTGTTTAAATCCCATTGTGTGCATTTTTATTTTATTTTATATCTCATCACTATCACTTGGATTTTCATCTACAGATATCGTCTATTTACTTTATTTCAATATAATATCCATCAAATTCAATGTTTATACTTCTGTTTTTCAATGAGTTTGATTTTTTTATTTTTGTTTATCACGTGATTTATGTTATTTATTATACGACTATTAAAAAAATACTAATGACACATGTACTTATTTCTTAGGATGTTATTTATTTTCGACACGTATGTATATATTGTTTATATTATTAATTATTTAAAATTTAAAAAAAAATTCAATTCCTAATAAAAATATAATTTAATTTTGTATGTAACGTACTTTTGCCCAATTTATAATCATATAAATAAAAAGTATAGCAACTTTTTCAATATTATTTAATTGTAACCTTTTTATACGAATTTTGCTTATATATAGAGGGCCCTTTTTAAGTGTTTGCCCCGGGCCTTAAAAATGATAGGACCGGCACTACCTCATAAATTGGCGTTGTGTCCTTTTCATTGATAAATATAAATATATTTAATTTATAAAAAAAATTAAAAAACAGCATTCGGTTATTGGAGGGTTTCTTCGTTTTGATCACATGCATTTTATTTGTGATCAGAAACCAGACATGTACTCTGTGTAACGTGTCCAGCGAATATAACGTCCATATATTCTCAATTTGTATTATAAATTATCTTATGGGTTATTCGTTTATTTTTATTGCCTGATTGGGTCCCGTTTATGTATTGTCCTCATAAATATAAACCGGAGTGGCCCCAACCCAAATATTATTTTATGATGTTGTCGTTGTCTAGGGAAAAAAAACGCATGGAAGCAAAAAAAAAAAAAAAAAAAAAAAAGTTTTATTATCGCAATCTTGTAATTATTGTGTTAAATAATTGAATCAATTATTTGTCTATTTCTGATTATACCATTTAACCAGTAAATAAAAAAAAGTTAAGGTAAAAAAGAATTGTATATAGAGTTTATTGTTTGAAATAACAACCCAATCAATTTTATTATTTATCATTTTAATATATTGTTTAAAATAACAACATTAATTGTTGTTTACCGGTTAAATGCTATAATATTTTTAAGACAAAATTTACGAGATTTGTATAATAAAAAAAATTGCTTATTATTTTGAGCAATTCTCTCTAATTTATTCGACCTTTTCAAGTGAGTTCACCACGGAAAAAGGATCTTACATATTATATCTATGCAAACACATGTTTAAGTTATTATAGCTTTAAATTTACACGTTCAAGAAATTGCATTTTAAAATTAGAATATCCCAAGGAAATTCATAATTCAAGAAATTGGTTGGAAAAAAAATGGTTTAAATGCATAAAAGCAGTCTTAGAATCTTGGATCATCAACACAATCTTGGAATCTTGGATTTAGCTCATCTGATATGAGAGATGATATGCAATGGAAAGGTCACGGGTTCGACTCCTGTCAGAGTCAAGTTTGAATTTAAGATGGGAAAGTAAGTTTTGAAGTCTCTATTCGAGGCAAGGGGTAATTTAGGAGTAGGAGTAGTTATTTGATGTTCAAAAAAAAAATTAATACAAGCAATATTCAATTACTATCCTTTCAACATTCTTTCTTAAGTGCAATTTTTGAATTGAAATTAGATTCAAAAGATATTTTTGACCTGCAAATCGTAAAACGCTTATGATAGATTGAGACTATTGTTTTAAAAGGTTAAGTTAAAAGCTTTGTTTTGATTGGTCATTTAATAAGGAGCTTTAAAAAATATATATTTCAAATTAAGAAGCTATTTTTTTGGGATTAGATTGAGGTTTTGGTTGAAAAAATAATAAATTATTTTTTATATACATTATTTATTATTATTTCATTTTTTTTATTTACTTGTCTTTTTATATCATTCTATACATATCAGTTCGAGTTCTAGTTACATGACCAAGCACACATGTATTAAAAGAAACTCTAGTTAAAAGTTTCGGCTCTAACTAAAAGGTAATGATACCAAACATACCCAAATATCTTACATCTCTATATCGTTGTGCGGTCCGACAACTAAAAGGTAATGATGTCAAACATACCCAAATATCTTCCATCTCTATATCGTTGTGCGGTCCGAAATTGTTTATATGGCCTATTTGTAAATGAATATGTTTATATAGAAAAGTACACAACTACAAACAATTACGAACACGTGTATACATTATAGTTTCTTGAAAAAGATCAATTTGTATTAAAAAAAGGTGTTGTTCGTTTTTTAAAATGTTAAATGTTTAAGTATTTTTTTCGTCTGCAGATGTCTACAATTTGAATAGATGGATTAAAAGTCTTCAGTCCGTAGAGAAAAGATTGTTTGTTTTATGAATCAAATGAGTGTGTTATTGAATTTAGTTTTTAATTTTTTTTCACAAAAATTATTAAACTATTCTATTTATATGTAAAAATAAATTGAATAAAACTTTAATTTAATATTAATAGACATGTTTAATATTATATTTAATTCAGATGATAAATCTCATTTATTTAAAAAAAATTAATTTAAGTATATTAGTTATTATATATAATATATCAACAAAAAAAATGTCTAAACTTTTTAAAGACAATATGTAATTATTTAGTATAAAACATGACAAATAGTTAATTGTTTGGTACAAAACATGTCAATTATTTGTCATCTCTAATATTTTAACATATATAATAAAATAACAAACATCAAATAAGTTATATCTATCTTCTTCTGATAGGGCAGGCCTTTCCTTCTTTTTATCCTGGTCCAGATAGACTCTGATCGTGACTCGAACAAGTGAAACATCAAAGGTTTGAAGAAAAGTGTAATGAAAAGAGAAAAAAATGCTAATAATAAACCTTCAGTAAATAAGACAATGGAAGACATAAGAAGATATTTTATCTTCTATTCTCTTCTTCAAAACAAACCGTCTTCAAAGCTAAATGTCTTTTCGCATTTGCAAGGATGCAGACATAAGTGGAAAAAAAAATCTTTTCTAAAAAAACAAACAAGGTTTATACACCTAAATTAAATACTCTAAATCAGAAATTACTTTATAAATTAAACAAATGAAATATTTTACATTCTAATTTTGTTAAATTCAATACAAATTACAAAATTACAAATGACATGTTCAAAAATTACAAGTTCGGTAATAATCAATTAATCCATTAGGTCATGCAAATCCGACAAAGAATGAAATGTGAATTGTCAAATGTAACAATTTTTTATTTTTTTATTTACTTTTTATAGTAATATTACATTTTTTTTTAACTAATAACATTAACTTTTATATTTTTTTATAATTAATAGCATCAACTTTTATATTATTGGCATCAACTTTTGTATTTTTTAAAACATTTATAGCATTAACTTTGTTTAACTTTTACTATAAACGAATATAATAAGTTATTATTAATGATAAAAAAATGCATAATGTTACTATAAATGGTAGAAAAAATAGACTATTCTTAATTTTATCAACCGGCTCAAGAATATATTCAAAGCCTGATGAAATTCAAAAAAATTTACTTTGCGAATTTAAAATTCAAACCAAAATAAATACACAAAAATAAATTATCTTATGAGTTATTCGTTTATTTTTAGTAGGATTATTAAAATCCTTACTTTTAGGTCCAACGATTGTTTAAGGAAATCATTCATTGTCAGCTAAGTTGAAAGTTTGGAACGAATGATAAACAGAGTGTTCATGCGTTCATGAAGGTGAAGTTTTGTTCAACCTTTTGATTTATAATAAACACTCTTGGTTGGGTTGGACGGGGCCCAAGATTCCGTGGGCTTAAAAAAATTTGAAACATGCCCATCATATATTTACATGGTCTGGGTCAAAAAAACGGTCTAAAGTTCATGGAAAAGGCTAGGGGCATTCAAAGTTTCAAACAAAACCGAGCCGAACCGCTTAAACCGCTTGATCCGAAACTGAAAAAAACTGAAACCGAAACATCACGGGGCGGTTTAGGTTTTCATTTTTAGAAAAACCGTGGATAACCGAACCGAACCGATTATACATATACAAGTTAGTAGCATGTATTTATACTTTTACTTAGACATTCTAATATATTAAATACTAGATTTTGAAATGATTTTTTATTTTAATTGTTTTTTTAAAACAAATTAGTGTAATCTATCTATACTATTAAAAGAGTAGTTATACTCAACTCTCATGAAGCCACGTGTTATCGCCATGAAGCGACACGTGACATTTATAGTTTTAAAAAATAATAAATAAATTTAACATATATCTATGCATATCTAATATAATCTAATTTTAAATTCAAATCAAATCAAATCAAACAAAATCTAATACTCTAATAACTTATTACTTATAATATAATATAATAATAGTTTAAAAAATTTTAAAAAATAATTACTATTTATGTGTGTATAGAATTATACAAAATTAATAGATCATAATAAATAGAGTTCATTGCATAGATGGTCCTTTAACTATCCCCAAATTGCAGATATAGTCCTTTTTTCGAAAACGTTGCAAATTGGGTCCTTTATGTACCGAAAAGTTGCATTTAAGGTCCTTTCTAACAGAATCCGTTAACTTTTGAGGTTAAGTCAGGGGCAGTTTCGTCTTTTTAAGGTAAAAGGACCTTTTTTGCAATTTTTTCTTATTTTTTGCATTATTATTATTATTATTATTATTATTATTATTATTATTATTATTATTATTATTATTATTATATCTATTTTATTTTCAAAGAACGTCATCTCCTTTGTTTTCTTTGACCAAAGTCCTGCACCAGTGGGGAGATGGTGGATTTTAGGCATTAGATGTTGATGTAATTAGTTTGGGGGATGAAGAATGAGATTGAAATAGCAATGAAGATGAGTAAAAGTGAAAAGAAACAGGAGGGTTTGAATATAGAAATTGGTGGGTTATTGGAATTCATAATGAGCTGATATGATAATGTGCTGTAAAGAAATCAAGATTTATATATGCGTAATGCTCGTCCAAGTAGTAGGCAGACAGAGTATGCAGTTTTGTGAATGAATGTGATGACCGGTGGACGTCAACCGGAAAGCCCCGTTTTCACTTTTCCTTGGTCGGATGAAGACGGAAAACGAAAACCCATTGTCACTTACAGAGAGTCACTCTTTTTAGGGTTCAACACCCAACCCAATTTGGGGAACCAGTAGGAGTGGAGGAGTTCGACGGAGGAAAATCGGTTGGAGAAGCCGGAGCGAGAGAAGTAGGAGGAGTCGGTGGAGAAGCTAACAGAGATTCAGTCGGTGAGGATGTAGTAACTGGCAGAAACAGGAGAATGAGGTGAGGCGGTAGGACTAGCTGTTGGTGAAACCTTTGGCGCCGGTGCGGTCGTTGGTGAGCAGATCCGTCATTCAATGCAACCGTCAACACCATCACCAAGCTCGAATACGCCATTGTTGATTGCTTTCTCTCTGAACTAAGAGTTATAGGTTTCAGAAAGCTTCTGCAATTCTAGAGAGAGAAAATCTGAAATGATGAAGGCGATGAGAGGAGAAGAGAGAAGGAGGTGGGTTTGAGCTTTTACTCATCTTCATTGCTATTTCAATCTCATTCTTCATCCCCCAAACTAACATCAACATCCAATGTCTAAAATCCACCATCTCCCCACTGGTGCAGGACTTTGGTCAAAGAAAACAAAGGAGATGACGTTCTTTGAAAATAAAATAGATATAATAATAATAATAATAATAATAATAATAATAATAATAATAATAATGCAAAAAATAAGAAAAAATTGCAAAAAAAAAGGTCCTTTTACCTTAAAAAGACGAAAATGCCCCTGACTTAACTTCAAAAGTTAACGGATTCTGTTAAAAAGGACCTTAAATGCAACTTTTCGGTACAAAAAGGACCCAATTTGCAACGTTTTCGAAAAAAGGACTATATCTGCAATTTGGGGATAGTTAAAGGACCATCTATGCAATTAACTCTAATAAATAATAATAATATTATTATATATATTTGTTTAAAAATAATATTTATATTTTTACATTTTAGTTTATTATATTTTATATATATTAAAATATCCGCGTAATACGCGCGTAATAAACTAGTCTAATATAATCCACTTTTCAATTCAAATCAAATCAAATCAAACAAAATCTGATAATCTACTGACTTATTAATTATAAGATCAGTGGCGGACCCAGAAATTTTTTTTATAAGGGTCAGAATTTATCACAACGACAGTACGAGTGTTTGTGGTGGTTTTATAAAAATTTTTCACACCTCAAAAGTTCGGGTCAAATCATATTGATTATATAATAAAGACATACGTAAATGCTACAACTCATTAATCATTACAAATTCAAAGAAATTAGTAACAGTTGTCCTTTACGAGTTTTTATCTTTTGAAAACAGGTTATTAATTATTACATTATCGTTCAAAACATTGATTAATTCTTTTTATATGGTGTAAATGCAACTGTCACTTAACCATTCATCACCAACTTAATTGTTACTTGTGAAATTTGTGGAGAAGTATTAGAAGCTCTTCCACTTGATGGAAATTAGGATCTTGGTAAAAAAAAAATTTTCAATAATCGATTCATATTGTCTAATGAACCAAAACAATTTAACAAATGTAACTTAATGTTAATTGTTAAACACTTAAAGTCTTAAACAAATAATAATCAGAATATCTAAAAGACTAAAACACAAAGAATATTATTACAAACAACAAACAAGTAAATTAGCACAATAAATGAATGTTCAATACACATGTATTTTTAAATTATTTGTAAATGGGTAACAAACTATTAGGTTTTGGTATATTTGCTTAGATTTTGTATAAAATTTTTTATAGGGTTTATTATAAAAAAACCAACGTGTTTTCACGTTTTCGTCCCTCAATGTTATTTTTTCCATAAAAGTCCTCAAGTTAATTTTTTGTTTTTGGTTTAGTGAAATTTGGACATTAGAACCCAACTTTTCAGTTTTTAAAAATCCGGTTTACTAATTATAATCGGGTTCTAATGTCCAAATATCACTAATCCAAAAATAAAAAATTAACTTAATGTCTTTTATGAAAAAAATAACATGGAGAGACGAAAACGTAAAAAACCCTTTTTTATATGTGCAGAATTTATAAAACTAACAATGATAGTGGGGTCGAACTTCAAAAATCATAGGGGTCGAAAATTTTTCTCTTACATATAGAACACGTAAAATAAAAAAAATTATCAGGGTCGTTTGACCCCTATCCCATAACCTTGGGTCCGCCCCTGTATAAGATAACATAATAAAAGTTTAAAAAAATGTATAAGAAAATAATTACTCTTCATATATATTTAGAATTATACAAAATTAATAGGTCATAATAAATGATAATATCACCTTATATACTTTTGTTTAAAAAATAATATTTATATTTTTATCTTTTTATTTATTATATTTTATATACATTAAAAATATCCGCGTAATACTCGGTTAATAAACTAGTTTCTAATATTTATAATCAAATAGTTTAATATGATTTTGAACTTAAAAAGAATTTGTGCTTAAAAAAACATATTTTTATATTTTTATTTGTTTTTAGGCATATAACGGGTAACCGTGGACCGAACCGCGGGTAACCGGCTTCTAACGGGTAACCGAAGACCGGGTAACCGAAATCGAAAACACGGTTCACATGTTAACTACTAACCGAACCGAACCGTGGACACCAAGGCAATTATAACATACACCTGTCCATTAAAACATAAAATAAAATTGTGGTCGGGCTCAGGGTCAAAGATTAAAGTGACTTCCATTCCCGTTGTTCTAAATCGAGGATTCTTCGTCCTCATTCCCATCCTTCCCATCCCCAGTTAATTCAGGGATTTCTCATCAAATCGGGATCGAATTTTAGGTTTTCCATAAGAAATGAGTTCTTTTTGCCAAGGCTAGACACGTGTGATTTAGTACAAACAAAAATTTCAGATTTTTAATGATAACTTCATATTACAAATAACTAAAGCTCGATCGAGCTCGAGTTTTATTGTCGAGTTCGAGTTCAAGCTTGATGATACTTGACTCGACTTGTCTTGATTACACCTCTAATTGCATCCTATGTTCCTTTTTCTTCTATATATCACACACATCCCTTATGTGTATAGTTTAGCCATTTCTTGACAATACAAATCTTCAATGTGAGATATATTTTGTAGACTCACTCGGTCCTTTGACTTGAAGATAGTTGTCTCCTAATTTATACCCATTTACATTAACACGTGTATTTTATTACCTTTATCCTTTAATTTAGGACCTTCTGCCTTCTGTTATGTGAATGAAGTCATAGACATGATTGTCTTACTTTGATAATTAATTAATTATTATAAACTAGTCAACTATTTGGTCCGAACAATAATATAACAATCACCAATATGGATGAAGATGGTGCTTTTTTGTTTTAAATAAAAATCTTAATTTTTTTTTTTAACAAAATAGATAAATAATCGAACTAACATGTAAATTCATCCTCTTTATGTGTCTCGATCCTAGCTTTGACTGATACACTGTAGATGCGGTTTAACATTCAATTGTTTTAGCAGGCCCACTGAAGTTTTTAGTAGGGCTATGGGCCTATTAACAAATGGGCTAAATGCCTAACATATGACCTACTAAAAATGGGCCCGTTCTACCTTTCTTTTATCTTTTTGGAAAGCCATGCTGCTGAGTGCTGAGTTGCTGACCAGTATTGATGTAAGTTTTATGTTCAATGACATAACCTAATTACATAAATTGTATGTTAAGTAATTAATTTCTAGCCATTAAAACTCAAATATGGTTGTCTAGCTTGTATATTCACTCACATGTTTTTTTTTTTTTTTAATTTAGTATTATATTTTTTAAAGTTCCGAAGCGACACAAAACCACAAAGCTAGTAAGAAGCTTGGGATCTTATGTGATCGAAGAAAGAGACGGAGGATGGCACTTCGTGGATTTGCAATGCGACTCCACGTATAACATAACAAGGACACATTAGAAATGGGTGTTTGACATGTGTCTATGAGATGTTTTGAAATCAATGGTTCCAACTTCCACGTATGATATCTTCATGCATTTTTTTTATTTTTTTATTTTTCAAGTGGACACCAATTATTCTAAAGTGTCTGTCTATGCTCATGCCTCATGATATGGTGAGGAATTTCAAGCAATCTTTATGGAGCTAGCTTTTAATTAATCGCCTATAAATTCAACTCGCCGGTTACATTTGTATTTCAGACTTTCAGTTAGCTCTTCAAACTCTCGATACAGATTGAGAGTACGTTAGCTAGCTAGAAAAGTATATTTACTTACACAAAGAATGGGTCTTTCATCGAAACCAACATCTAAGAAACCTCTCCGATCTGTTACTTTGCCCTGCAGATCACATCCAACAACTGATAATATCGACAAAGTGTTGAATAAGGTCAAAACATGGGACTCATCTACATTTCCATCTGGAGACATCATTTGCAGTGGTTTGTCTCAATTGATAGAGCTGTACGAATGCTTTGATGATCTTGTGAAAGCACCTCTCTCACAAACTTGGTCGCTTTCCACCAATCAGAACACGAAATGGACAGATGAGCTGCTCGATGTATCTGTTAAGTTATTGGACATTTGCAGCAATACAACTGATGTCATTTCGCAGACTAAAAATCACTTGAGAGATTTCGGGTGTGAGCTAAGGAGAAAAGGAGGGTCCAGTGTCGAAAGCATCGTTTCCAAATACATAGTGTTCAGAAATAAACTGAAAAAGGACGTAAAAAGATCGATGGCAAGTCTGAAACAAATGGATAACATGGTCATCTGTGGCAGTCCAATCATTGCAGATTCCGGTAAACACGATCTGGCATTGGTGATTCGAGTGTTTAGGGATGTTCTAAAATCGAGCAATGTCATCTTCGGGTTATTGCTGACGTTCTTGGCTGGGCCGCTTTTAAAGACGACAAAGCCAACAGGAAGATGGGCATCTATCTCAAGGTTTCTATCCAGTGGTAAAGTGGCACCAGAAGAGAAAGCTTATGCAAATGTGAGCGAGTTTCAATGCCTTGATGCTGCACTATTCCGATACGTTGAAAGTGACAAACAGGAATTCATAGAGGCCGTACAAAAGAATCTAGTGGCATTGGAGGCAACTCTTGGTGACTTCGACTCTTACTTGGTGACTTCGACTCTCTTCTAAACATGGTCTCTTTCTGTTAACAATGGAGATCGATCCTCAACGTATATATCTGTAAAGAATACATATATACAGCATTCATATATGCATCTGGTCCAATTTAATTGTAGACGATGGGCTACTGAAGCATTTTTTTTATTGCTTTGGATTTCAAATGTTACGTACTATATACACACATTTCTTTAATACTGTGAAAAAATTCAAGATTCATTTGTTATATGGATACACACTTTAACTTCTTCATCTATGATTAATTAATTGGTGACCGGCCCATTTCATCAATTGTCTCCATATCTTCCTGAATTACATTCTTAAATTAATTACATGATCCGTTTGTGAAAGAACGTCAGAGTTAACTAAACACTATTTTTCTTAATTTAAAAACATGGGTTAATATTAAAAAAAACTCAATTAACTTTTCTTAAATTCTCTCAATTAAGTCCCTAAACTTATTTTTACAATTGTTTAAATCCCTAAACTATGTTTGTCTTAATCAAAAGTATATATTTTTGATCGTCTACCGGATTAGCCGGTAAATAAAACTGAAAAAATAAAAAGTTTAAGGACTTAATCGTTAAAATACGAAAAGATTGTGGATTTTTTTCTAACATTAATCAAGTAAAAAATATAAGGTAACGTGTTTGGTAAACTATTCAAATAGACACTTTTGAATAAGACAAAACTAATTAAGGGACTTAAGCTATAAGAAAAAGGTTTAGGAACTTAATCACGAAATAAAGAATTGAAAGATAGAGTTTTTTCAATATTAACCCTAAAACATACAATTTGTTAATATGTACACAGTAAAAAATTAGTAGGTTGCAGACAAAAGCAGAAAAAGGCCTTTTCTAAAGAAACAAACCCTGAGTAGATGTGCTGTTTGATTGCATAAGAGGAAAACATCTGATGTCTGATTCTCACTTCTAATTGATAAGAGGTGGTCCTAAAGTCTGATAAGAGGATCCAATAAGACTGTATGATTTGTAAATTAATAAATGTACAAACTGTTATTTTTATTAATTAAAATTAAATAAACTGTTAATTTATTTTTAAATCATATCAAACTTTATATTATAAATGATAAGATGATACAATCATAACACTAGCAACAAAAAAATTATAACAAATTAAAAATAATAAGGAATATATTTTAAATAGAAATACATAATCGTTCATTATTCTAGCAAGAATCAAATCAATAATCAAGTATATAATCAAACTATTATTCTAGCAAGAATCAAATCAATATTCTAAAAATTAAAAAAAAAATTCAAGTATACAATTTTGATAAGAGGAAGAATAGTGGGTTTTTATCTCTTATCAAAAAGCACAAGGATAAGAGGATTTTACCTCTTATCACTTATCAGTATCAAACACCCTTATCACAGACCTACTGTTTCAAGTTTCAACTATCAAAAGTCAATTGTGTTATTTGAACTTACAAAAGTCAACTCGATGACCTGTAATGTTTGAACTCACAAAAGTTAATTTTACCAGTAATTAACTCCATAACTTAAATTTACACCAAGTACATTTATTATTTCATCTCACATGACTTAATTATTTTATTAAATTCTTATCGACGAAACATGATAATTTTAACTAGGAATAATAAAAAAAAAGTTTGCACCAAAGGTACCGCCTTTGGTAATTGAATGAAAATAAGAAATGTTATACGAACTTTTTAACCACGAGAAATATACTAAAAATGAAACAAACAAAATATCAATATACATGTCTTACAATATATCGAAGGAACAAATAAGGTATTAATTGCTCATGCGTTGTGATAGAAGCCATTAAAATATAATGAATAAAGCGTAATTATCTTATTTTAGCATTTTCTTTATTATTATTATTATTATTATTATTATTATTATTATTATTATTATTATTTTGCTTTTAACAATCACAACAACGAACAGCTTAAAGTATTTATAATTTTATTTTATCTAAAAAATAATAGAATTTTTTATTTAAAAAATGAAGTTAATAATAGGTTTGTCTATATCCCATTACGAAAATATAAAGCTAATTATTAAGAAATCCTGAAAGCAAAAAGGTATAATTTCATTAAGTATCAATGATAAATCATATGACAATTTGAAGTGAAAATTGCCTATTTGTTTGACAATTGAGTTTATTTACAATTTTATAAAATTTGTTATTTAAAATTTGTTTAAGCTACAAAATATGAGATATCGGTTTATTCTTATAAAATGTAAAGATAAAATTTTATTGTTATATAAAATATAATCTGTTATTTATAATATTAATAAAGCATAGTATTTTGGATTTATCTAATACAATAAAGGAGTTCTTTTAATAAAAAATGAGAATAATGTCATGATCATGAAAAAAGATAAAGTTAATGAGAAATCATGAAAAATACAAGATATAATCTCATAAAATATTGAATATCGATAATAAATCATGATAATTGGAGGTAAATAATGTCTTTTTGTTTGCCGATTGAGTTTACATAGAATATAACAAAATATCAATTTAAGAAAATCAAAATTTTAATGGGCTAAGCCCTAACGTGTTTTACAGTAACATCTCCGTTGAATACTTCGGCCCATTAACTTTATATATGGGCTAAGATCATTAAGACCTTAAGGGCCTTTAATGATGTAACATTTACGTAAATTGTGTTTTAAGTTTTTTAATTGCTAGTAACTCAACAACTTCAGAAACATGGTTTTCGTTTGTTGGCACAAGTAAATGCAATGACGAATAAAGGGTTTGTACTCCAACAGTACCAGATGTTAAGAGGAATCTAAAGATTGAGAGTTCGCAGGGCCGTTCCTAATATTTTTGAGGCCCTGAGCAAGAAATTAAAATGGGCCCTCTAAACATATATATATTCAAAATAAACAAAACTCGTAAAAAATTATAATTATATAATGTTGACTTTGTAGCATTATTGTTAATCTCTGAACTTCAAAAACTTCTTAACCTAATATTGCAAAAGCTATGAATATACAGAACGTAAGAACGAAGACACAAAATCGATCGAATTCAACCTGCTATTAGGTGTATAACCCTCACTTTTCTCATGATCTATCATGTACTCAACAATACAAAAAGTACATAATCTTATTTATTTCAACAACAAAATTGTGCTTCCAGACTTCCGGTACAAACTCCTAAAACCTACGAACGAACAAATTATATAGATCCCCAGTCAATCATAAAAGTATTTAATCACGTTAAAAATAACTAAAAACAATGTTCCGATCATGAATAAAAAATAAAATAAACATTAAGCAATTGAAATTAGTGTGATAAACAAACTTAATCATATCAATGTGAACAAAAACAGGAATTGGAACTTGATAACAACAATTAATCAATATTATATTAGAAAACGTAAATTACCTTGTGGTCACATTTTTCCTTCAGTCCTAATTATCAAAACCCTAATCAAAGCCGAACTGGGGAGATGAACAAAAAGACGAGACCGAGATTTTGCTTGTTTGTTGCGTCGACGTCGATTTCAGATTCTTAATTTGGGATTTGGGTAGATGAACGATCGTTGAGGAACAAAAAGACGATACGTTTGATTTAGCGTAAAACGAAGTAACCCCTTTGATTCCGCAAACGAAGAGACGGTTGTGTCAAACGAAGAGACGGTTGCGTAGCGTGAGTTTCGAAAACAAGAAACCTTAGAGTACGAGGGGCAGGGGGAGTGGGGGACGCATCTCATCATCAAGTATGCAACCATTCAGCTTCTCAAAGATGCCTCACAGATACATATACATATTGGGCTTACTTTAAAACATATACATACTACATACCCAAAATTAAAATTTTTTTTTTGAGGCCCTCAAAATTCAGAGGCCCTGGGCAGTGGCCCACTTGGCCCACCCCAAGAACCGGGGCTGAGAGTTCGAATACCATTATGGACAAATATATAAATTTAGGAGTATGGTTAGACGAGTGTATGTGTTTTACGCTATAAAAATATTTACAATGACCAATAGCAAACCTATGTTTTGGTTCTCTTATATATTTATTCGCTCACATGTTTATTTTATCAAGTTTATCATCATATATTATCTTTTTTTAAAGTTCTGAAACGAGACAAGGCCACAAAGATGGGCACGACATGGGACCAAAGAAAATGCCACTCCACGTATAACACAAGGACACGTTACGATGTTATAATACCCTTTCTTTTCCCATAAACTTTGTGAGTTATTAAAGTGTTGGCAATCTCTAGATTTTCCTCATTTGAAAGTTAAATGCCCATCCTTGCATATATCTCACATGCATGTTCATGTTTCATGGATACCCACAAATATATAACAAGTTCCCAGGTTAGGATGCATTAAACAATCCTATCTGATATAGGCACATGCACCATAATGCACACCTGCCTTCTGTTTCTAACCCTAAGAAATGGGTGTTTGACACGTGTCCATGAGGTGATGAAACCAATGCTTCCACGTATAATATCTTCATGCATTTTTTTTTCTTATTTTATTTTATTTCATTTTATGCAGTGGAGGTATGGATTGATCGATACCAAATTACCAATTCAAAAGTGTCTGCCAATTATTTTACTCCATGATATGGTGAAGAATTTCATGCAATCAATTTTTTTTTTTATCTTTATGGACCTACCTAGCTTTCAATCGCCTATAAATTCAACGGCTATTACATTTTATTCTATTGCAATTCGCTCCTTCAAACTCCTTCTCAATACTTACAGATTGCTGAGACCGAATTACCAAAATATATAAAGATCCATTGATCCAATGGGTCTTTCATCAAAGCCTACATCTAGCAAACCTTTCAGATCCTTTACTTTGCCATGCAGATCACATCCAAGAACTTATAAAATCGACAAAGTGCTTAATAAGGTCAAAACATGGGAGTCATCATCCTCCTCGAATCCGTCTGGAGAGATCATTTGCAGTGGTTTGTCTCAACTGATAGAGCTGTACGAATGCTTTGATAATCTTGTGAAAACATCTCTCTCACAAAGTTTGGCGATTTCCACCAATCAGAACATGAAATGGACGGATGAGCTGCTCAATGAATCTGTCAAGTTCTTGGATATTTGTAGCAATACAACTGATGTCATTTCGCAGACTAAACATCACTTAAGAGATCTCGCGTGCGAGCTCAGGAGAAAAGGAGGGTCCAGCGTTGAAAGCATCGTTTCCAAATTCATGGTGTTCAGAAATAAATTGAAGAAGGACGTAAAAAGATCGATTGCAAGTCTGAAACGAATGGATAACATGATGATCTGTGACAGTCCCATCATAGCAGATTCCGGCGACCACCATCTGGCGTCAGTGATCCGAGTGTTTAGGGAAGTTACAGAATCGAGCAATGTCATCTTCGGGTTATTGTTGATGTTCTTGGCTGGGCCAATTTTAAAAACCAAGAGGCCAAGATGGACTGCTATCTCAAGGTTACTATCCAATGGTAAAGTGGCACCAGAAGAGAAATCTGATACAAATGTGAATGAGTTCCAAAGCCTTGATGCTGCACTATTACGATACGGCGAAAGTGACAAACAGGAATTCATCGAGGTCGTACAAAAGAATCTAGTGGCATTGGAGGCAACTCTTGGAGACTTCGATTCTCACTTGGACTTGCTGTCGAGGCGCCTGATCGCAACAAGAGCCTCTCTTCTAAACATGATCTCTTTCTATTAAAAATTGGAGATGGATCTCACATATATAATCTATCTGTATAGAAGACACATATATATAGCATTCATATATGCATCTCGTCAAAATTAATTGTAGACGCATGCTTATATTTGAATACTTAGGGTGCGTTTGGTACAGAGAATGGAAATGCAGAGAAATGACAACAGAGAATGGAATTGCTGAGAAAGGGAATTGGTCTGGAGAAATAGAATCGATTCATCTGTTTGGTAGAACAGAGAATTCAGCAGAGAATTATAACAGAAAATCATTTCTCTTGTTTGGTACAACAGAGAATTCAACAAAAAGTTCTATAATTAAACATTTTATTATTTGCAATCATAATTATTTTCTAACAATTTGTAATTCAAACCCAAAATAATATTTTGTAATAATTAAACATTTCATTGATCAAACTAAAATATTTACCAACATAATTTGCTCAAAAATTATTAAATAAAGTACTATCAATTAATTCAAACCAAGTCAAAATACTACAATTTGATCCAAACCAAAGCAAAGTCATTCAATTTGTTAAACAAAGAAAGATAAATAGTCTACTACTATTACAACCATAATTCTAGAATCCATCTATATCAAATAGTCCAAATGCTTCTTTGTTCTTTCACCTTTTCTACTGAGTTAAACCATGATAGACGTCATCTGGGCTTCTCTCGTCTTGATTGTTCTTCGTAAACACCCTGGCAAGCCATTTGTAAGTAAGACCATGAGTTATGAAAAAAAGTAATAAAAACATATATCCGATAAATCTAGAGCTGCATGATAAATAATTAAATATTTAAGCATACCTACAAAGGTAAACATATGCTACATTTGAAAGCTAACTTATATACACATGCACATCATATATATACTTTGAGTTATGCACACTGACCTTTCACACACTGCACTTTCATGCACAATGTTTTAACACAATGCACTTTCACACACTGCACAATGTTTTCACACACTGCACATTCATGCACAAACACAAGACACAAACACAGTTCACACATTGCACTTTCATTCTGTTTTGTAGACAAAAAAAAAAAATACAATTTTCAGCACCAAAAGTAATCTCAAACAGTTCCATAATTACATATCAATGCAAAAAATGATGTAGGATCCTAGAAGATGTTTTTATGGGTCAATACCACTTGATGAAGCCAATTCATTCAAAGCCTAAAGCCCCAAAGATCACTTGGAACCAACATATGTATCAAAGCCTAAAGCCCCAAATTTGCATTACAGATTATCATACATTTGAAACTTTAATATGTATGATGGAGTTGATCTAGCTTTATACAAGTAAATTAACCCAAACTAATGAACAATTTGCCACATATAAAACCAAGACCCTCATATATAAAGCAACTGATCAATGTTAGCATTATAATGACTCAAAATGTTGTGTCGGTCATAAATTGAAAAGGATTCTGCAGTTAGACACAAAATGAATGCACACTGCTCTTACTATGTATATGATGCACATGTATGCAGCTACTACTCCTTGATAACAAACCAAAATTAAAGCATACAAACACACATTCAAGCTACTACTTTTACTTGGTTGCTGCTGATCAATTCTAAGACAAACACACACATAAAAAGTTACTTTCAAGCACACAAACACCACATATTCAATTCACATGCATACATACACACACAACTCTGTTACTAGTTAATTTATAAGACACACACCCATATGGCTGCTGCCATGTGGGTAGAAAAATAGATAACCAAAATTTCAAGAAATTTTTTTAAAATCTGAAATAGAAATTAAAATCAAAGATAATCTGATTTAACATCTTTTATGTTACAACTCTGAAATAGGGATAAAAAATCAATACCTTGTGTTTAAGATCTGAATCCACCGCCGCTAGGGAGAAGACTGTTCGGCCGCCGCTAGGGTTGCAGAAGCAGACGGCCGCCGCTAGGGTTTTGCCACGAGGAAAGATGAGGGCGGTGCAGATGGGAGACGATGCAAGAGAGAGGGCGGCGCAGATGGGAGGCGACACAAGGGGGGAAGGCGGCGCAGGGGTGGGCGGCGCAGATGGGAGGCGACGCAAGGAGGAGAGCGACGCAGGGGTGGCCGGCCACTGTTGCTAGGGAGATGGAGAGGTCGACGAAAGAGAGAGTTTGGGACAGCTAGGTTTGCAGGTTGAGAGAGGATTTTTTGCAAATGAGGCGTGCAACCAGGTTTGGGGGGGTGGGGAGTGAGAAATCAACTCTCCGTTTTTTTGAAATGAGAAATGCAAATTTCATTTCTCTCCATTTCTCACATGATGGGAGGGAAACCAAAGTAGAGAAAAGGATTTGTTTTATTTCTCATTTTACAATTCTCAAGCTCAAACAAACAAGAGAATTTTCATTATTTCCATTTCTCTGACCTCAATTCTCTGTACCAAACATGCCCTTAGGATTTAAAATGTTACTATATATAGACATTTCTTTAATACTATGAACAATCTTTATACTAAAAACTATCTTTTATCTCTTACAATCAAACATAATAATAACTAAAATTAAAATTCAATTTACATGGATTTATATTCGACAAACCAAACCTCACCTTAAAGTTTATATAAACAAATTTTAAGCTAGCCCTCAATGAGTCAATGCCCAAAAAAAAAAAAAAAAAACATCAGGCTGTTTATGGAAATATAAAAGTCCTGATTTCATTTTGGCCCAATTTAAGAGCCCAATTTCTTTATGTTATCTCCCGCCTCTTTATTTGTCGCTCTTCACAATCACGTACGAAACAGAAACACGTTAATTTTTTCAGAACTTCAATCCCTCTTGGCTCATTCCTCTCCAAGCGATCACTTACTCAACAGTCAGTTGGATTCATCAATCATCATTCATCAGAACTTCACTCCCTCTTGGCGCATTCCTCTCGATCGGTAAATAATTAACCGAAACCCTAACTCCTTAATCTTATTCAATAGATAATTTACATAGAATATAGTCATTATTCAGTGTTATTTGTTGAACTTGTTGTGAATATAATGATTCGATCAATTTCAAATGAAAATTTGATGATTGTTATTTGGTATTTAGGGTTTAGGTTAATAATTTGATGCGATAGTTTTATTATTTGTTAATTGATGATTGTTATTTGGTAAATTGCTAACATAGTCACTCATGGTAGGGTTTGCTAGCTTGATGATTGTTATTTTGTTAATTATTGAATACTTGAATAGCTTTTCGAGTTCTAACTATTGGAACGCCAACTCTCGAAAGATGATTTTCTACGATGAAGATTATAAAGACAGATTTGTGCAACCGAATTAGAGATGATTTTGTGCAAGTATAAAAGTATTTGCCAATGTTACTAACGAAGAAGTAATGAATCACTTTCAGAATATGAAAACTCATCGAGAGGAAACAATTGTATACATTTTTTTACCGTTTCATTTTATGGTGTTGTTTAAATTCATTTATTCTTTATTATTGCAGGTATATTGTTTTGCTGTAAATTACATTGAACAAGTTGGCTATAATTTTTTTGGATGATTTTGACACTCAACCATCTTCATGTTTAAAGTAACTTTTTTTTTTTGCCCTGAATGCCATCTTAAAAGTATGAACAGCAACTTCAGTTATTCTTGATACATCAAAATGGCTTGTCACGGAGAACTGATACTCAAACACTCATAGCATGAATCATTAATAAAGATTTGAAATACTCTTCAAGTTCTTCTCTAATACGTGTGAAAGTATCCTCGTATTTGTGTAGGGTATTTATCACGCGAGACAGGTTGATCACACACATTATATGTGGCACAGAAACGTCTTTGCTTACAAGTGATTCATAGTTCGTATCTTTAAATGCATCTTCTATTCGTTGGTTGAACAAAGTAGAAACATACTCCTCTTGGACATCATGCTGCTTCATGCAGCATTCAACGGTCGACGCAACATGGTATCTATTTTGCTCCTCCTACACTTTTTATTCATTGAATTTCAAATTGTATCAAACCTAGCTAGTATAGGCCATAAATAAATAACATAAAAAAATGACATAGAAATACAATACATGGAATATATAGGAGCTGGTTAATGTGTTTGTCCAGCAACTCGAGAACAAGTCAATATAAAATTAACTAAGATGAAATTATTGTATGTAGCTTGTGACCGATTGACAATATCGATCTCTCCATATTCAAATTAGACTCGAAGCTTTGATGATCAGTGGGGGTTGATTAGAACCCATAGTCCCCGCGATGGTAGCCTAATGGTCGGGAACATATAATCTATAATGGAGGTTCAGGTTCAAACCTCATATGTCCTTTAATCATAATCATGTATGCGATTTATCTCCTCCATGTTGGCAGTGGGACCGGTCGGTGAGGGCCCATGGTGGGTTACCCCCCCCCCCCCCCCCCCCTTTTATTTTATTTTATTAGAACCCATCTGAACGAATCGATCATGTGTGATTATATCTTCTCACCCATGCATGCTTGCCAACAAAACTTAAGCATTTTGTATATATCCACAACGTACTCATGAATGCAATGCAACCGAATTTATGCTCCTCCACTGTATGTTGGTACATATCCCTCTTTAATTTTCTCCATTATATATAATTCAATCTTGAAATAATTTTAGACAAACTCTTTCATCTGTTCAAGAAATATATGACACATTCATCTATATATGTCCATGTCACTATCTTTATACAACTATATCACAACTTAGACACCAAAAAAATCTGCTTCGCGTGCGCGTGCACACACACATGTATAATTAACACGCCCCTCCTTTTCAAACATCTCCTCCATTTCTTTGTAAACATCCAAAGTTTACAAGAGGCCATTGTATATCGGTTTCATGTAATCCGAAAGCACATCCAAGCTCCAGGTAATTGACCATCTATAAAAGCAATATTGTGTTTTAAATAATGATTATTTTTGTAATTTCCTCTTTAATTTATATAAACATAAAAAGCTATGACTAATATATATATATATATATAATATATATATAGAGGTGGGTTCAATGGAGAACCTCCATGCATCAAAGAACCTTGAAGAACCTCCATGCACCACCACAAATGCATCACAATTCCCCCGTAATGCATCATTATTTCCACGTGATGCATCAAATTCCCGCGCGATGCATCGATTTGTACATTATTTTCACGTGATGCATCAAATTCCCACGTGATGCATCTATTTCTACGTGATGCATTTCAGTTTTTCTAGCGATGCATTGTGGTTCTCCAAGGTTCTTCGATGCATAAAGTTCTCCATTGAACCCACCCTTATATATATATGTATATATATATATATATGTATATATATATATATATGTGTGTATATGTATACATACATATATATATATATATATACATATATACATACATACATACATACATATATATATATATATACATATATATATATATATGGGGTTCGATGGAAAACCACAATGCACCTGAAAACTTGTGAAAACCGCACTGCACCACCACAAATGCACCAAATTCCTCGCGTGATGCATCAAAATTCCGCGTGATGCATCAAATTTCACGCGTGATGCATCAAAATCCCGCAAGATGCATCACCTTATTTACGATCATGCCACCGCGTTTTTCATGAAATGCACCAAATCGGACGGTATGCGTAGGTTTCCATGGTTTTCAGGTGCATAGTGGTTTTCCATTGAACCCACCCCTATATATATATATATATATATATATAGAGGGAGGTTCAATGGAAAACCGTCATGCACCGGAAAACTTGTGAAAACCGCACTGCACCATCACAAATGCATCAAATTCCCCGCATGATGCATCAAAATCCCGCGTGATGCATCAAATTTCACGTGTGATGCATCAAAATCCCGCGTGATACATCACCTTATTTACGATCATGCCACCGCGTTTTTCATGAAATGCACCAAATCGGACGGTAGGCGTAGGTTTCCATAGTTTTCAGGTGCATAGTGGTTTTCCATTGAACCCACCCCTATATATATATATATATATATATATATATATATATATATATATATATATATATATATATATATATATATATATATATATATATATATATATATATATATATGTATGTATATAGAGGTGGGTTCAATGGAGAACCTCCATGCATCGAAGAACCTTGAAGAACTTCCATGCACCACCACAAATGCATCACAATTCCCCCGTAATGCATCATTATTTCCATGTAATGCATCAAATTCTCGAGTGATGCATCGATTTTTACATTATATCCACTTGATATATCAAATTCCCGCGTGATGCATCGATTCCTACGTGATGCATTTCAGTTTTTCTAGCGATGCATTGTGATTCTTCAAGGTTCTTCGATGCATAAGGTTCTCCATTGAACCCACCCCTATATATATATATATATATATATATATATATATATATATATATATATATATATATATATATATATATATATATATATATATATATATATATGTATGTATGTATGTATAAACACAATAATTTTTTAAATACATATATAGATAAGATAAGATTTATATGGGGATGCAAATAAGCTGAACATTCGACGAACCGTTCAGTGGAAAATTTGTTTATGTTCGTTTATATATCGAATGAACGAACATAAACACATTAGTCTATTTGATTAACTAAATGAACGAACATGAATATAAGTCTCGTTCGTTCGTTTATGTTCATGAACGTTCGTTTATTTTCGTTTGTTAATAGCCTAATATAATCTATTGGTAACAATAACAATAACAATAATATTTAAGTTAAGATCAAGTACTTGAATTTGGTTTGTTTCACTTGAAATTCGCCAAGTGTAAGTATTTTATGATTAGGTTTTTTTAATGCATAAACATGTTCGTTAGTGTCCATTTGTGTTCGTTATCATTCGTTTATGTGTTAAACGAACACGTACAAAGATTTTTTCTTAACAAAAGAACACGATTAAAAAACCTGGTATACGTGTTCGTTTACTTGTTTAACTAATTTAAACAAACAAACATGAACATACACTTGGTTGTGTTCGTTTGGTTCATTTACAGATTTATAGCCCTAGATTTCTATTTGAATTTAAATTTAAGTTACGATATTCATATCAATATACATATGTATGTATGTATGCAGGGGCGGATCCAAGATTTTTTTAATTATCGGTGTCACTTTCTTAAAGTAAGTTTAATAGTTAGATTCTCAAATTATTCTCTAAGATTGATCGAGTCACCGAAACGGGTTGCCAACACAAAATTAACAAATAACAGGATTTTATAATTACAAAAGTACATTGTACAATACATCTACCGACAAAACCAATATTAGCTTCAACAATTGATAAACCAAAGGATACGAAAGATGCTTCCTAGTTTTCACCATTAATTTAGCAAGCTCGCAGACTCCATTCAATTTTGAATAAATTGAATCGTCTTTCACATTCTCAGTATAGTATTCAAGTTGATTCACAATATTAACATTCTCATCACAATTAAAATCATTCGAATACATTCAACTTTAATAACTTCGATGCATCAAAGTCCCGAAAAGAATCACAAGGTTAGTGATTTTTCAACATATTTAAGCACCTCCATAACTCATGATATCGATTAGTGGTTTTTCAACTAATTTGGGATGATTCTTGAATCTTGTCTCTTTTTTTTTATTGGAATTCTATTTTTCTTTTAAGTTTTTATGATTAAACTCAGTAATATTTTGATAAGTTTGGATAACGAAATCAACAAATATAAATTAGATATGTATATAATACTTTTATAAAGTTTTTCTAGGTGTCACTCGAATTTTGATACATACGTAACCCAGTATTTTAAAATTTTGTCGGTATCGAGTGACACCCATATCACCGAATTCTTCCGCCCCTGTATGTATGTAAATGTAAAATATTTTTTAATCATATAGACACATAAAAATAATTTTTAATCACATAAACACATGAATTTGATACTTGGAAAGAGGCACACGTGTCAAAGATAGTTCTCCTTCGTATATATAATAGGATAGATGGGATACCAAAACATATTTGATCATATTAATTTTGATGTTATCTCCTCCTATTTCATGGCAATTTGGTTCTTTTTAGCATATGAACAACTTTAAGGTTCACGTAGAAACCATAGAAACTTGCATCGCAAGATCAAATTTTTGCATCTTCAGTCTTAAATTTGCATTCTTGATATTTGCACTATGGTGATAAATTTTGTGTTCCATGATGTAAAAAATAAACTTGCATCATGATATTAATTTTTGAATTTATGATGCAACATTTTTAACTAAAATGTAAATATTTTGTGATGTAAATTTTTACGAAAATTTTGGTTTTTACATTTTTTTTGAACGGCATTTTGGTTTTTACATGATCACCAATGAGCTAGTCATTGCTGATACACAACACGTGAAAATGACATAAATCCCGGATCGTACGGTCATGAGGCTGGCTTGCTGTGGTGAAATCAGGCAACATATTGAATTATTGATCTTAATGGATATATAAGACTTGTACCCATGCAGTTTGAACTTGGAAGTTGGTTTATGATATTAGTGACATATTAATTCGAACCACTTGATGTTATTTTGGGACAGATTCAATTCATAGATACGTTCAAGGGTTCGATCATGATATGATTATTTTGAGATCGATCAATTTGGTGTTAGATTATTGTTACCGTGTTTGGAGCAAATGTATGATGTTATTTGCTTTAGTAGCATATATTTAAATTATTTTGCACATTCTTAAATTTAGTTGACTATACAAGAAAGTATGATTATGGTATTTTCTCAAACCCGATATCTAAAATTTTGATGATCGATTGTTATCCTACGGATCGTATCTTGATCATCAAGACATGATCGATCTACTGACAGGGAGGGCTAGTTTGTTACAAGAAATATATAGCTAGTTTATGTTTTTTATTTGACAAGCAATTTTCATTTTTTTTACATCTTATATATACAGTGAATAAATAGTCTCAAACACCCTCTTATATATTTGAAGTAGAAAACGTATTATTGAAATCCAAAACCATGATTGAAACCAAATTTTGGTTTTTAGGTTATAAGCATATATATAATGGATATATGATGGCGGTGCATTATTAGGTGCATGAATGAAACTGAAGCAATAAATATAAGTAATTAATCGGATTGCATTCAAGTAATATAAGATCTCAGTTAACTATATTTTATACAGATTCATATCTTAAAAAACTAGATTTCTGTATAAGCTCTAGCTTAGTTGGCAGGCATGCGCATTACCGGCCAATATAATGTCAAGAATTCGAGTTTATTCCCGACCCGACCCCAACAAGTTCGGATTTAAATACGTGTAATAAGGCATCTGAGGACATGTGGCAGTATCCAAGGGGCAAGGGCTGCCTGAAAACGTGGCTTAAGTTTCATAATATAAAATGAAAGTTAGCTTTAGCAATTAGCATGCATATTAATTTTTCGATAGATAGATAGATATATGCATTTTCCAGATTCATTAATTTTTGAAAGCTATATTTGTGGCCATAATATATAATAGATCTTATTATTAGGAAAGCCAGCAAGCCAGCCCATACTTCCACTTTTTTAAACGAAAAACAATATATTTTACACAATTGGTCCCTGTGTTTTTTTCATCGCCAATCTTTTGTTTTTGCACTTCTAACCCTCACTTTGCACTGAACTGCATTTTAATTTGTCAATACAATTGCCAATCTTGGATAAATATCGTTAACTATTGTTATCCATCAGCCCATCTTTATTTTTCTTATAATTTTTTTTTTATTAATTTGAGTAATACTTAATCTCTCTGATTTGGTAAGTAATAAGGGTTTAACCATATTTGTAATTATTATGTGGAATGATTCCATGCATATTGATGGTTAATTATTGTTTGAAGTTGTTTATATATATATTGATAATTATCTTTATGAAATTTCTATTTTAGTAATTAAAGGTTTGATTCAACTCAAGCTAATTATGTATTCAATCAATCATATTGAAAAAAGATGTTGAAGACTTAATTACTCTTATGTCTAGTTTAGTACTAGCTAGGACTAGGTTAGGACTAGGTTAACATGATATATGATTTATCTAATCTTGACTCAAAATTTTGGCATGCCTACATAACTTAAATGTCTTGATTTGTCTTTATATCATAATAAACTAGTATTTGTTATCTTTTAATGAAATTATTATGAGATTATTTAACTTTTAATTAATGAACCATACCTTACTAGTTACTACCTATGTTTGTTATATAGTACTAAAGTGAGAGAGAAAATTCCACTCCACCTAACTACACAGAAAGTCGATAGAGTACAGTACTTATATAGCAAAATGTAAGGGTAGGGGATCATGTATGCACAACAAAGAAGTATGAGGACCAATTGTGAAAATGCGTACTATAATTACACTTTATATTATAATAAACAAATTAAGGCAATAATACAAGCTTCAATAGCTTTATAAAAAGCTCATAATCTTGGAATCCAATATATTATGTCATATTACATGCAAGAATAAATACCAAAGCTTATCATCATCATTCATCAACAATCCAAACACAAAAATGGCAATCCCTTACGGATCGCATACTACCTATGGAGTTCGATCTCGATCCATTAGTTTCCCTAAGTCATCATCTCCGATCACCGATATGATCGAGAAAGAGATCAACGAAATCAAAACATGGTTACCATCATCATGTAACCCATCAACCGGAAACGTCTGTGATGGCTTATCGACGTTATCAAGATTGTATGAATGCATGAACAAGTTTATCGGTTCATTATCCTCGAGAAAAACTGATCAGAAGTGGGCCGAAGAGTTAATGGACGGATTGGTTGTGTTCTTGGATGTTTGCAGCATCATAAGAGATATTGTGTCACAAATTAAAGAACATGTTAGAGACCTTCAATGTGCTTTACGCAGGAGAAAGGGAGATTCAAGCGTAGAAAAGGCCATTGCCCAATACCATTGTTTCATGAAAAAGATTAAGAAAGATGTGAAGGGGTTGATAGCAAGTTTAAAGCAAACCATGGTCGTAGCAAAGTCAGATAATGAAGAAGTGAATATGGAAGTGATCGGGGAAGTGACGGTTTTCGTCTTTGAATCTGTCTTGATGCTTTTCGTCATGCGAGATTCAAGAACACCAAACGAAAATAAATGGTCTATGGTGGTATCAAAATTGATACAAAAAACTAGAGTGGTATGTGAAGTACATCATTGTCATTGTCAACAACCTTCTACGTATGGTTTCGAAGGTTTAAGTGTTGTGTTACTCGATCGATGCATCAAAGACGAATCATCGTCTTGGTCAAATGCTAAATGTCGATTGGAGACGATGGAAGCTCGATTAGAGCGTATCGAGGGTGGTTTAGAGTGCATATTTAGAAGATTGATTAGAACAAGAGCATCTCTTTTAAACATTGTTTCCCACTGCTGAATGAATCTTCATTTAACAGAAAATTTGTAGTTAAATTTTATATAAAAAAACACAAGTATATATGAATTTACTTAACAATATGTTATACTCAAGAATATTCTATATTATTTTTATTTAAAAAGGAAAAAAAACGAATTAAACAAGAATCCAACGCTGTGATTATACTACGAAGGAAGTAAACATTTATTGGAAATAAACAAATACTTGCACGAAGACAAGCAAACGTGGAAACGTGCTTCGCCGCAAAGACAAAACATTTCGGGTATCCATTTATTATTAACTATTTAATATATGAAATCATACAAACAACTAATTTTAGTATTTAAATTTAATCGGATTGATATCGATGATTTTAGTATCAGCAATTCATCATATTATTTTAATGTTATTAGATTTATCTAATTTTCAGTGTCAGCGACTCAAGTATTGAACACATAGTTCAAAAGGATTTTTGTTATTTATAGGATCAAAATACTAATATGAAAGGTGATTGGACACAATTTGAGAGCCATCAGAACGTGATTATTACTGCAGTACAGACCCAATACGTAATCAAGTTCTGAAAATCAAATTGATAGTGAATGAAGAATTTAAAGTTGATGATGATCACATTTAAGATAACTAAAATAAACCAACGTCTATAATTATAATTAAGAAACGTAATAAAAAATAAGTATTGCTAAAAGAAAAGATTACTAAGAAACGTAATAAAAAATTCAAAATTTTCCAATAAAGATACTGTAAAATTCTTTAGGTCAGAAATTGTAACATAAAATTTTATTTTAGCCGATAAATAACATGAAATTCAATTTTTATGCCGAAAAAAGAATAATCAAAGGTTGTTTTTACAAAAAAAAAAATGGACCATAAAAGTAAAGTTTTACCTATTTGATTGGTAATCAATACCCTTTACCTCAAAACTGTAATTTACTTTATCTTTCTTGGGCAAAAAAAATCGGCATTAACTTTATCATCAAATTTTGTGTTTTATGTTATTTTTATTGACAAATTGCATTCGCTAAATCAAAATGTAAATTTGAATATTAAAACTAAACCTAATAAAAATTTTAATGAATATACAAATATAGAGAGAGTATATAATTAATATCATGAATTAAAGTTTTATTTTTAACTATAATTAAACCAAAAAAAAAAAAAGTAAACCAATAAAGTCTAAAATAAAACAATTAAACATAGAATACAAAAAGTTAGCCAAATGACCAAGAATGAACAATTATGATATCAAGGGATCAAAAGTGAAAGAGTATTTTGATCATTTTTAAAAAATTAAGAATAGGATGAACCATTTACGAAAACAAACAATGGTTTGAGGGACTGTTAATGCAACTTTTAAGGTTAAGAGACCGTTTCCATAATATTAAACAAACCACATTGACCATTTTTGTAATTTACTCTAAATAAATTAATGTTCTTGAATTAAATACTTGATGATGGATGTAATTGAGTATATATAGCTGGTGAAGCATATCCCCTACCCACGTGTGTGTGTTTATATATATATACTTTATAAATATATATACACTAAAGAGGGCCATGGTCATGTACGTGTATTACTAGTAACTAGTTTATTTTTATTTACTAGCGTATTACATAATTATTTTTAATATATTTCTAAATATATATGAGTATTTTTAATATATTTCTAAATATATATGAGTAGTAATTTTTAGTATATCACCATAAAAAAAACAAGAAATAACAAACATTTTTATGAAAAATAAAAATTATCATAAGAGTAATTATTAAGAAAATTTCGAAAGTTTTTGAAAAATATAAAGAAATAGTATCAAAAACATAATTTTATAACTTATAGAATGTTTTAAACAAAAACTAAAAATTTTCATATAATTAAGAAAACCAACAAAAAGTATATATAAAATTTCAAATGATTGTTATCACTACCCAAAAAAAAGAAATTTATTCAATACAATTTCTTAAGAGAAAAAGGAAAAAAAAATAATCTTAAAATGTACCTCAAATATTAAAGTTGTTTAAAACATATTTAAAAATGCTATAAAAGTGAAAAACTAAATATAATTTTATGTGAAAGAAGTTTACCATAAGAAAAACAAGAAATTTACAACAACAAAATTTTTTATGAAAAATAAAAATGCATATAAGAAAAGTACCTTTTTAAAATAAACACTAAAAGAGTAATTATTATTATTAAGAAAAAAATATAAGAAACTTTTGAAAGCTTTTGAAAAATATAAGAAAAAAATATAAGAAAATTTTGAAAGTCTTTGAAAAATGTATTAAAAAAAGTATCTTTTTAAAATAAACACTAAATGAGTAACTATTAAGAAAAAATTGAAAGTTTTTGAAAAATATAATGAAATATTAAAAATTTTTTGAAAATCTTTGAAAAATATAAAAAAAGAACCTCTTTAAAATAAACACTAAAAAGAGTAATTATTAAGAAAATTTGAAATTCTTTGAAAAATATACTGAAATATTAAAAAAATTTTGAAAGTCTTTGAAAAATATAAATTAAGAAAGTTTTTGAAAACTATATTTTAAAAAAAAAAGAACCTTTTTAATATAAACATAATGCACATACCAGTGCCAAAATATCCAAATGCACATACCAGTATCAGAGTGTTATCACTATAATATCATAACCAAAATAATACACTAGAGCTACTTCCCAAGGTATCTAGAAAGCAAATGGAATGTATGACACTAAACTGTGACATCATAAGTTCGTAGAAAATGATAACAAATAATAACATAGCTGAAAGAAGTACAAAAACCCATACATGAATATCAGTTAAAATCTCAAAACCAAACGCGTATCGACCTCAACAAAATTCACACCGAATAATATGATTTAATACCGGATTTCTGACTCACATTATCATTATAATTTTTGAACCCCGACCCTTGATTATAGTTATATACGTTATTTCATGGTTATTATTTATTTTGTAGCTTGGTTTCACTTAATAACCTTATCTTATAAAGATATATTCCATAGAAATTTGATATTTTAGTTACATCTCCTAAACGTGTCAAAATTCCAAAATAATAAAATAAGTTTCAAGTTTATATATAAAATATCTAAGTTATCAGAAATATTGTTAATAGTAACATCATAAATATCAATCCCAGAACAAATTACATCTTGAAAGTATTGACAAGCAAATAAATCTCATTAATTATAAATTATAAAATTTAGAGGCAATTTTCTAGTTTTCATAAGGTATATTGATTATACTTTAATTGAAGTAATTAAAATTAAACTTATAAAACTTTTAAGACTAAAGATTTCAAGTTTAATTAAATGAATTTAATAAGTAATTAGTTGAAACCTAAACGTGGCTCAAAGGTAAGTTGAAAAAGAAAATAACTTTGTTATAAAGAACTGAAAAAAAAAATGGTTTGTCATTGACATCCACCATTGAAGAATGTTGATCTCACAACTTCCCTATTCTTTATTTACTTGATAAACGATACCTTAAAAGCATGTTTTTTCGTTCCTTTTGACGCTAGATATTCTTACCACTTTTCATTTCTCGTTAACTGATGTTACGTTGTGTTTCACAATGAAAAAAATGAAATGAAATAAGAAAGAAAAGATGAAGATTGAAGAAAACATTGATTTAAACGTCTTTCTTAAAACATTGATTTACGTTGTGTTCTGTTCTGGTTTTTCGTCTTCTTATATGCTATCAAAACATGCAAATATGTTCGTGAGAGTAATCATAGGATCGTTGCTTATGGTTTCTTAAATCAAGAAAATCCTGGGAGGAATTTAGTCGTGAACCATCAACGACGTTGTGGGACTAAATACCCTTTAGGACAATGTTTAATCACGTCCTTGATTTGTTCATTCTTTTCCTACGAATTTCTCTAACAAACCAAAGGATATTTACTGATGGATGCTGCAAGTACGATTTTAAAAATGGTCTGTCAAGTAATTGGTTGCAAGTTATGAAAATTTTAGATTACAGACGGGTCGGTCTTGAGCATTTTTATGTCCAGGGCGAAAGATAAGATAAATGTTTTTTTAAAAAATTCAAAAATACAATATACTATTTTTTTAAATGC
This sequence comes from Centrapalus pauciflorus, assembly GCA_020465985.1. Taxonomy (NCBI): domain Eukaryota; kingdom Viridiplantae; phylum Streptophyta; class Magnoliopsida; order Asterales; family Asteraceae; genus Centrapalus; species Centrapalus pauciflorus. The sequence continues at coordinate 2,585,213 of JAANYP010007301.1, read as the reverse complement.
ACTTGACCAAGATAAAAAATATGTCTTTTTAAAAATACAACACAATATTTTTTAAAAAGTTTTGATTATTTATTGAGCTAAAAATTAAAAAATAAATATGTAGGCATAAATATGTCGTTTTCTTTTTATAACCCGTACGAGTCTAAGCGTAAAAAGTTATTTTTTTAAAAGATATTACCTTGTAGGCTTGTATATATGATAAAATAATATTCGTTACTTTCAAATAGAAATAAATCTAAAATTCATTGACTTTTCATGCAAGCCAGTTAAAAATATACTTGCTTTATGGCACACAAATAAAATTAGAAACATCATGTATGCTTGTGTCATATTACACAATATGATCTTAGAAGACGAAGGGTTCGCGATATGTTCATTTCAAGAAACCGAGCTTCCATCCAATCAACATTCCGCTTCCAATGAAGTATATCAAAATACGTTATTGGAAATTCGTAATCGGGAAACACACAATAACCTTCGCTCAGATCTTGTGGAACATATTGCACTTGCCCAAATACCAAATTTAGATGGCTAGTTTGTATTTTTTTTTATGGTCACTTCGTAATTTTAGTTTTTATTTATAGTTATGTATTTTTTTTATTTTAATTCGGTAATTTTTAATTTTTAGTTTATGTAATAGTTTTTAAATATTTATGAAATTAATTATTTTAGTTCTAGTATTTGTTTTGTTAGTTAAAATTAATTTATTTTAAAATAGAAAGATGGGTATTTCCTAGTTAGAAATGTGGAGAGAGAAAAGCTGATGTGCCGCTGACGTGTACAGAAAGATGGATTTCGGGAAGATACTCACTCCCTTTGCTCTAATTGCTTTATGGGTTCCCTTTATTTTATTGTTGGCAAGTTAATTGTGGCATATGTGGAACTTTCATGTCTTTGTTACCCATATTTTTTGTTAAGTTGAAAGTACAGGGTTATATTTGAAACTTTGGCTGGGTCTTTGAATATCCCCATCACTTCGTCAGGTTCTCTCATCTTCTCTCAAAATACTTGGGTTCTTGTAATCTCAGTTTTACTGTTAGAATAGTTTTACTGTGATTTTGTAGAGAGAATCGGTCATCTCCTGTTGGTGATGATTTGTTGGGAGGTTTTGGGTTCGCCTGGTTAGGGGTTTGAATTTCTCGTCATTTTCTTGGGTCTGTTTGGTTGTTCGACTTAAGGTCTCTGGTGGCGCTTCTTTTCTGGTTTTTTAGCGATCTGCGTGTAGTTGTTTGCGGTTGTTGAAGATTGGCCGTTGTAGGGTTTCGTCTTAGAACCCTAAATTCGTTTTGGTGGTTATTGTTCTTCCGCTGGTTTCCTTGTTGCCGATTCGTTGTTGATATAACCTGTAAAACGAAGATTTACAGGTGATTTTCTTTCTTTAATCTTGGTTTTATTCTAATTTTCTTTCTTCTTTTTATATTGAATTTGGAAGTTTAGATGATTCACAATGTTTCTTCTTGTTTAATTTTCATAAATTTCTTTATTAGATCTATATTCTTTATATTTCTTGAAATTATTTTTGGCAACGTATGCAAGCCATTCACTTGGTCAACATCACTTTGGGTGTTCGACTTCTCTCATTGCTCCTACAAATAAACAAACAGATTTATTTGTAAACTTAACTCAAGAAATTAATTAGTGAAAACTGAAAATTGCAAATTACAAAAAAAAAAAAAAAAAAAAAGAAAAGAAAAACACAACAAACATTATAAACAAAATAAATTCCTGGACTCCCAAATTCAAGAAATCCAAAAAAGACGGGAAGAATTAACTTCTTGAAACACATGAAGAGACACATTACCAAAAAATAGTTTCAAGAAATATAAAGAAAATAGATCTAATAAAGAAATTTATGAAAATCAAACAAGAAGAAACATCGTGAATCATCTAAACTTCCAAAAAGAAGAAAGAAAATTAGAATAAAACCAAGATTAAAGAAAGAAAATCACCTGAACCGGCAACAAGGAAACCAGCGGAAGAACAATAACCACCAAAACGAATTTAGGGTTCTAAGACGAAACCCTACAACGGCCAATCTTCAACAACCGCAAACAACTACACCCAGATCGCTAAAAAACCAGAAAAGAACAGCCACTAGAAACCCTAAGTCGAACAACCAAACAGACCGAAGAAAATGACGAAATTCAAACCCCTAACCAGGCGAATCCAAAAACCTCTCAACGAATCATCACCAACAGGAGATGACGGATTCTCTCTACAAAATCACAATAAAACTATTCTAATAGGAAAACTGAAATATAACCTTGCACTTTCAAGAGCAAACCCTTTCAACGATAACCTGACGAGAGAACCTGATGAAGTGATGGGAATATTTAAAGACCCAGCCAAAGTTTCAAACATAACCCTGCACTTTCAACTTAACAAAAAATATGGGTAACAAAGACATGAAAGTTCCACGTATGCCACAATTAACTTGCCAACAATAAAAAAAACCCATAAAGCAGCATGAAAAGTCAATGGATTTTAGATTTATTTCTATTTGAAAGTAACGAATATTATTTTATCATATCTACAAGCCTAAAATGTAATATCTTTAAAAAAAAAAATTTACGCTTAGACTCGTACGGGTTATGAAAAGAAAACGACATATTTATGTCTACATGTTTACTTTCTAATTTTTAGCTCAATAAAGAACCAAAACTCTTTAAAAAATAGTGTGTTGTATTTTTATAAAGACGTTTTTTATCTTTGTCAAGTGCATTTAAAAAATAATATATTCTATTTTTGAATTTTTTTAAAAAGACATTTGTCTTATCTTTCGTCCTGGACATAAAAATACTTAAGACCAACCCGTCTATCATCTAAAATTTTCATAACTTGCAACCAATTACTTGAAAATACATGAGTGTTACCGAGGAAATCTTTTTCTTGGAACTACTCAACACCCCTGAAGAAAACCTTACCCAGCAGCGAATTTTGATAGTATTGAAATCCAAAAGATTCTGAAAATTTGAGGGAATGGGAGGCTTATAAGTTTTTTGAAAGTATGCAACAATGCTTACTGTTGAGGAGCTTCCAAGTTCCAACAATGGAGCTTCTTGACTTCAAAATGAATGCATTCAGGATATCAAAAACATCAGTAAGTAAGCGATCCATGATTGGATTCGATTGGAAGTGTTTTGGCATATGATTATGTCAAAAAAAAAAAAAAAGTTTCAATTTTTGGTGATATTTATTATGTATAAGGTCTCAAAAACCATATATTTAAAGGTTTACACACATCTATATTTAATACAACATCATTAGATTAAGATCATACAGGATTACAGGTGAGGTGATACAAGGCTTTCAACATATGTACCTCCGACGACGAATCCGACTCCACTCGGACCCCCAACGATCCTTACATTTCTACATCTTCTTTCATCCACATTATATACAAAAACTCCTTCTTCATCTCCCAATACAATATCCCCATGATTCCGATCATCAACCCAACACACAGGCTTCCTGTCATCGTCTAACACAACTCCATGGATCCACCAAGACTCCCTCACCCCGTACTCTTCCATCACCCACAAATCTTTACCCACCCGAATACCAAAAAGACAAAGCTTTCCACCCACAACAGTCAGCTTGTTGAACACCCCGTTCTCGTTATCTATCGAATCCGGCAACTCCATCTCCTTGAACTCCTCCTCTGCTAAACTAAACGCAGCAATCGTCGAAGAGTATCCTGGGCGTTTACTCGTTAACCAGTGGAGGTTTTCGTTGATGAGAACGCCGCTTACAAGATTTCCAACCGCATGATCATAAGGAGAATCAGGTAACTTCCTCCATGAATTGTTTTTCAAACTATAGACGCTTACCAACATATCGGTGCAATCGGGATTATGCTCGTTATCGGTGTCCCAGAAAGATATGGAGATTACTTTGTAATCGTCTGTGGATGAATCGTAACCAAATCCATACATGATGAAACTCTCTCTAAGTGGAAGTGCGAAAGGGGAAACCGGAAGTTTCGACAGCTCTCGTGTTGTTGGATTCATCAAGAAGATTGCATCTTCTTCGTCTTTGGCTAGAACGAGCCCATTACAAGACCCCAAGATTTCTTCCCACCTGATTGAAGGTGGCCGGAAAGTTAGTTCTTTTCCGGTGGCGGATATGTCATCGGTGATGGGATACGGGAGGAGTTGGTTTATGTTAATTGAGAAGAGTGATTTTGCATCTGAAAGGAGAATCAGGTTTCTGGTTTTGTTTAGATGAAGGTGGGTTTTGATGAATTGGGGATTGGAAATAAGCGAGCACCATGGCTTTGAGACGGATTTGAAGCGGCCAAGAGATTTCACCGGCAGTAGACGGAGTATTGCTTCGATCAACTCCAGTGGAAGGTTTTCGCGGGCAGACATCGCCGGCAGCGGTAGAGCCGTAGAGGCGCGGGCGGCGGGTCTGGTTTTTTTTTGTAAATCACTAGGGAAGTTCCAGCGGTCAACGTTTGACTAAGAACTATACATTTTTAGCTGCTGGTTGGTGATCTGGCACTCCACGTGTTATTTATTTATATATGTTAACGATTATTTGATCTAGAAGAGAAGGTTCAAGAGTAGAGTTTAACTAAATTTAATATTGCTGTTTGTCACTTTGTCTGATGCTTCTAGAATAAGATGCAAGACTAACATGTTTTTTGCGTTTTCGTCCATTCATGTTATTTTTTTTCATAAAAAACCTCAAGTTATTCTTTTCTTATTGGTTTAGTGAAATTTTGGACATTAGACACCGGTTATAATTTGTGAACCGGGTTTTAAAAACTTGAAAAACCGGGTTCTAATGTCCAAATTTCACTAAACCAATAAGAAAAGAATAACTTGAGGTTTTTTATGGAAAAAAATAACATGGAGGGACGAAAACGCAAAAAACGTGAAAATATGTTGGTTTTTTTCATAATAAACCCAAAAAAGTATTACATACGTTTTTTTGCCACTAAATGTCATTCTGTTTGTAGTGAACGATGTTGCATAAAATATTAAAGGAATGAAAAAGAAGAAAGAGGTGATAGGAAAAAAAAAAAAAGAAAAAAGAGAAAGTGTTTGAAAATATTGTTCATTCTTGTCTACTCAAATTTGGGCTGATTGAAAATGGGGCTTTTTTTATTTCCATTCCAATCATTTTTTTCTCACTAAAATTTTTCAAGGATGACATTTAAATCAATGTTTTCTTCAATCTCCATCTTTTCTTTCTTATTTCATTTCATTTTTTTCATTGTGAAACACAACGTAACATCAGTTAACGAGAAATGAAAAGTGGTAAGAGTATATAGCGTCAAAAGAAACGAGATAACTTGCTTTTAGGTGTTGTTTATCATGTAAATAAGGAACAGGAAAGTTGTGACATCAACATTCTTCAATGGTGGATGTCAATGACAAACCACCTTTTTTTCGGTTCTTTGTAGAAAGGTTATTTTCTTTTTCAACTTACCTTTGAGTCACATTTAGGTTTCAATTAATTACTTATTTAATTCATTTAATTAAACTTGAAATCTTTAGTCTGAAAAAAATTTTAAGTTTAATTTTAATTACTTAAATCATAGTATAATCAATATACCTTATGAAAGCTAGAAGATTGCCTCTAAATTTTATAATTTATAATTAATGAGATTTATTTGCTTGTATTGACTTTCAAGAATTAATTTGTCTGGGATTGATTTTATGATATTGCTATTGACAGTATTTTTGATAACTTAGATATTTTTATATATAAACTTGAAACTTATTTTATAATTTTGGAATCTTTGACACGTTTAGGAGATGTAACTAAAATATCAATTTTTTTATGGAATATATCTTTGATCATTGTGTGGTTTCATCTCAGTCTGTTTTCGACCAAATCTGTTATTTGAAAGCTTTCGGAAAATATTCGTTGCCAACTCGTTTAGTTTTGAAGACAAATATTCAGTACGAAAGCATTTAAGAAAACACATCAACTAATAAATTCTCGTTCTCATCTCCCATAGGTGTCGAAAATCTCCATTAAGAAATCTAGTTTTTAGACATTCTAGAAAATTTAAAGTTTAAACTATAAGTTATAGTTTAAAACACACACATAGAGTTTATAATACAATCAATATAAACAAAATTTATGTAACAAACATAAAATATATAAAGATAAGATTATTTAACAATACAAAAGTTATGTCTGTTCAATTTTACATGGTGAGCTTTCTGGAATCAAAATCATAACTATTACATCACAATTGCTAATAGGTTGAGATAATAGAAATGAAAAAAATAAAATAAAATAAAACTGGCAGAACAAATTGAACCTGACTTTGCCAAAGTGAGATATAATGCCGATACATTATAGTTTCTTTCTCAATGAAACACACCTAAAAACAAAACAACACAATGTAGGTTTTCACTAACAATTGAACAACAATTTGGTCGGCACGGGATACTACTATATTAGCACAACAAACAAACACTAGTTTGGAAAATTTGCTATATCCACAAATAAGTAACAAACAAGTTCAGCAGCAACATCTACACGATACCACATCCAAACACGTATACGGTACCGACTTCTGCTCTAGCTCAGGTGCACTTGGTAGCTGTTCCATTGCGTATATGCTTGTCCTCGCACAGCAAAAGTTGTACAGATTTCTGCATGCACCTTTACTGAACGGATATACTCTTTCTGGGATTGTTCTGCACATCATTTCAAAGTGTTAGCATTGTAAACTCAACTCTGACTTTTCATGGACACGAATAATTTCAATTCCAAAAGGTGTTTTTTGTCAAATTTGGTTTATATTTCATTGATTCCTGAGATACGAGAGCATGAAGAGCCAGCTTGACTTTCTATGGTAGCTTCGGTAACAGTAGGATTTGTGTCCTGTTCCTATTATGATGATCGGTTTCTGACCTATTTAGACGATATTTAAGTCTTTCACGAGAGGACTAAATATGTTGATTGCTACTTTACACATTACCATCTCAACGGCGCACATATGGAAACATTGTTGGGCACAAAAAGACTACAGTTGAACCCAAGCTGATTTGTACATGATTAGGGCAAGTCTTTAGTTAATTCTGATACGTGTCTATCAGAGTATAAGATATAAGTTACCAAAACTCATGTTTATTAAGATTTGGCCTCCAAGGGTTCATATCTAAGCTGATATTAGTTATCAGATTATCAACTAATCTTTATTCGTTACTTCTGTAATATGTTTCAAGTGACAGACCCTTCACACTGGTAAAAAAGAAACAAGGCATTACTGAATCTGAAGAAAGGATCAGCTTTTGTGCAGAAACCAAAGCTGATCAGCTCAATCAATGCCGAAGACAAAGGATAAACAAACAACAGAACCTGTTTGTTTCTACACTAACTCAAGTGTAAAGGTATGATTGTATGTTGATATTCTTATATATTGGACATTAAATGAAGCTCACGCTTACAATGCAAAAAGGACAACCAGCAGACGGAAAGACATTACAGATAGAAGTGTCGCTCACCAACCATACGATCTCATCAGAAAGCAATGCTACTTTTTGTGTTCTATCTCTGGCACATCTTTTACCCATTGGCTTGCAACCGATGAGAAGAAAAATCAAAGGGTAATATTTGGCTTATATGGTAAGTCTTGGGTAATATCAAAAGGCTATCCCTTTGAATAATGAAGTTTGTGGGAAAATGCAATTCCAAAAGCTTCTGCTACGAGAACTAGGCAACTCACCCTAATCATAACTAAGCTTAGCAAGCACAGAATACTTTAAGCAAGCTTAATCCGAGTGTGTCTCATAGATTAGAATAGATCTCGCTGTATTTAGGTTAATCCATTGTGTTCCAAGACTATATATTTATGTTCAAAGAGCTAATCGATCGGTCATTTCAGCATTAGCTATCCCACAAGCTAAGGGATTTTTTAATTCATTCAATAAGATTATAAGAAGTATTTAAACGATTAAAAAGTATAGAAGTGTTTGCAAGGAACTGTATTCACACCAACAACCCCCCCCCCCCCCCCCCAGGGCGGCTATCAACCACCCTCTAATAATAAATCAGTCATAAATATTGTTGTTATCGGGATCAGCAAACACCAAATTCCTTTCATCCCTTACAAGCTTGGCATGGAAAAATGTTGATGGCCTTTGTACTTTTTGCTCTATTAGTTGTATATTGTGTATGAGTTCCATTTCATGTTGTGCATAGTTCTCGACAAGCACTAATGATCTATCCATAATTTACATAGGGTTTCCCCAAATAATAGTAATAGGTAATAACTAAACTCTTAACTTGCTTGCCCCCATTGATCTAGGGGCCATTTGGTTCACAAAATGTTTATTGTAGGAATCGAATCTATCAAGGAATGAGAATATGGAAGGAATTGAATCTATTTGAATTCAAACACTGTCACTTGTTTAGTTGGATGGAACGGAATGGAATTAAAATTTCATTACTTGTTTTCTATTTGGTTTCCAAATCTGTCAAAGAAATTGAAATATATTGTGATAAATGACCAAAATACCCTTATTATTTATTATTTTTTTAATATAAAGTATCTTGATCTTGAATAACCCAAATAGTAAGAGGTGGTGTGGGTAGGGGTGGGTAGGGTGAGGTAATATAGGAAAATAGGATAGGGTTACGTAGGTTGAGTGGTGTGGTATAAGAATGGGATGGGGGTAGGATGTGTGGTTTTAATATAGGGGTGAGATGAGATGTGGTAGGTTTGGTGGGGAGGGTAGGTTTGGTGGTAGGACCGTAAGGTAGGGTGGGATGGGTAAGGTAGACATGGGGTACGTGAGGTTGGGTTGGGTTGATGGGGTACGTAGGCATCAACGACAAAAACATGTCATGGGAATGGAATGTTCATTCCTTGACCATCCCCGAAAACACATTTCTTGAGTAGAGGGAATGTTTCTCTGAAAGGGAATTGGCATTTCATGAAATTTGACAACCAAACATCTCATGGGAATGGAATGTTCATTCCTTTTATCCGCCAAACACCCCCCTAGTTAGCAATATTGTTTGCTTGAACTGAAACAACTTCAATGTAAAAGTAACTCGATTGAACATAGAAATCACAAGATGACTCCTTTCTGAGAAGGAATAAGAAATAGTCGGGCATTCTGTGATCATGATTTAGATTGTGTTTTAAAAGAGCAAGACATTTTCCTGTAACAAATTTGATGTATATACAAGTGCAGAAAATCTTTGGTCTAAACACCGCCTTGGTTAGCAAAACACTGGAAGCATGCAAGGTTTAGCACAATAGCAGCATTTATAAAAGTTGGCCCTGCTCTATTGGATTAATGTCCTCCAGATGTAGATATAACCATGCAAGGAAGTAAAATGATTAAGTGACTAACCTCATATATGGAATACGTCGTCGTCTCACCAGCTCATAAGTGGTTTGATTTGTCACAATTAAATAACTGACACGATAAAGAAATATAAAAATTCAGGTTGATGCATCATTGAGAAAGGAATTAGTGATAAATATGAGCATATTCAAATTTATGAAACACAACTCAATCTCTCACAATATGATGATACCACTACATGAGATTGCCTTATTTGCAGCAGTATGGTCGTGTCAAGCCAACTCACAAGCTACTAAAGACTGACTCAAAAATATTCGAAAAAAACTCGATTTAAGTCAAGTCAAGCATGAGATTGAGTGTTGAGCAGGCTCGAGTCGAGCTCAAGCATTAAAATACTCAACCCGTGAAGCTTGCAAGGCTTGTCAAGTTTATGTTAAACTATGTTTTCGTTGGTGTATGTATGTACATGTGTGCATGTGGGTGTATTTATATACACATACGTACTCTAATACAGAATCAAGTTGATTAGAGTGAGTTTAAATTAATTTTTCCTTTTTAATATAGAATCAGCAGTGTAGTAAAAATCAACCTAGGAGGCCTATTAGCCGGCGCCTAGGCGCTAGTCGGCCGGTAACCGATACGAGTCGGCCCTAGTCGGATTATTTAGTCAGAATCGGTCAAAATCGGACAAAAACCGGTCAGGACGGTCAAAATCAGCCGAAATCTAATAATGATATTAACGAAATTAAACATATGTCTTGGGTGCTATGAACAATTATATTTATAATAGATTCTTTTTTAACATGTTGTAACTTGTATATATAATTTTAAATTATACATACAAAAATTTCCATTCCGACTACTCCCCCCACCTAGACCGATTAATCGCTACTCCTGGCCAGTCGGCCAACTACCGCCCAACGAGTTTTGCAACATTGAGAATCAATCAAGCGTAGAAGTACTGATTACTAGATTGAGCTCGATTTACAGGTTGAAAATGAAGTCCTGATCAAGCTCAAGTTAAGTTTCGAGCTTTGAGTATAACGTCGAGCTTGACACTATATTGACTCGACTTGGGTCTATTACACCCCTAGGTTGGATGGACTGCAAGTATTAAACCACCATAAGATATTATAAAACCATTTGTATTTTCACTTACATTCTTTTTAACACATACTAGTCTTTTAGATCCATTAATCCTAGATATTATCTGAGCAGTGCCATGCAAAAATCATTGTTGCATGTAGAACAAACGGTGTGTATCAGTAGCAGCCCTCATAAAGCCTTCCTAAAGAGAATAGATTACCAGCTTCTAATTGACGCAAATATTATTCCGCTGCATTATTGAACCATGATCTCAACACACTGTACTCGTATTTCATAACGTTGTATAATATACATGTAATGTTAGTACTTATATACAAAGTCGTTTTGTTCATTGACGACATTGACCCTCTCATTTCGTCCTTGAAAAAAATGATCACATCCTAGAATTTAATTATAAAATGTTCTAAATTTTCTCAAATGTGCCTATTACTCTCCTGGACTTCAAAGATACGGGCATTTGAGAAAGGATCTTATGATGTAAATGTCTACTAATGTGATTCATGTTTTTCAACCAAAAAAAAGGAATCAATTACTTCCTTTGTGTTGGAGTGTTATGTAAATCCTAGCAAAGGATGTAGTTAGTCCTTATCTTAGAAGTGACCCCGTCTCATTTATAACAAGTAGAAACACATCTACATCGTCCTCAATTGATATAATAATAAAAACCACCTGATGTGTTTTCATCATGCATTAACATACATTTTCTTGGGCAAGGAAACCAAATTAACACATTGGTAGTACAACTATAAAAAGAAAAGCACAATAACAGCCATCACCCAGTTCTACTCTTGCATATATAACCCCTAGGTGCGAAGCAGTTAACCTTTTTCTATTTCAACTCAACCCTGAACCTTCCACCTTGAGAAAATGAACAGCAACATATTATGGACACTTCAACGTCAAGAAATTATCAAAGGCCTGAATTAATGGTGGTGAAGGGTGATTTTGGTATTTTCCAACTAGTCTATAAAGAGGTATCAAACGTTTTGGGTTTGATTATTATCATAATCAGGTGAACTGAGTTAGTGCACACCTTAGGAGAGCTAGTCCACCTCTCAAAAGTAGACTGATACCAGAGAGTTGGCCTATCTCTGGCTGTTAACTTGTTGTGTTTACCATCTTTTATTGTTTGTTGTATTTACTGTTCAATTTCCAAGTCTGTTCAAGTCCTACCAAAACTTTATAATAGCCATCAAATATTCATCATAGTTTATGTTACAAGCATTTCTACAATGAAATGTACAGAGTACAGCTCATTTGCTCAAAAACAATAACACTGTTTAACATTCATGTTAGAAACACGTGACTTGTATCCAAGTTGGCTTAGAAGGACATTTGTGGTCTTTTGCTTTCTATTTAAAGGAGTTTTTTTTGGTTTTTGTAGTATAAGAGGCAAGTGTAAATGAACTTTCAGTTTTGGTAATAACATTTTTGAATTCATGTATCAGTTTGTTCTAAAGAAATTTTTTTTGCCTCAATCCGTATCTGATATTTAGATGACGCAACATATATCTTCAATTATTTTAACTTTTTTTATAGTGAACCGTGTACTTCACGGCTACAATCATAATTGCATGCTCGTAAAACAAATACTACACATGAAAACGTTGGATGATACACACCTATGAAATAGGAGCAGCAACAGGAGAAATATCAAGGCCATTGACAATATAACTAGAAGAATGATCATGATCACATCCACCAACCTGATTGAAATGAACAAATCTCATGATACCTTTTTGAATATGATTGAAAATATAAGTAGAAAATGAGAATGTAACAATGGATGAAGAAAATATAGATCCTTCATTATTCTCCTCAATGTATTAGAACAGTCAAAAAGGATAACATACCATGACTTGTCAATATTAGCTTGCAGGTACTTAATATACAAAATGGCAGTCCAAATACTTAAGGCAGTTTCCTCAAGAATGTACCACCTGTCAATTATTTAATCAACAAAAAACCAACTGTAAAAATTAAAATTGAGCTATGAAACTGTAAAACAACACGCTTCGGTTGTTGATATTTTATATTCACAGTTAGCATACACTTTTAAAGGCATAGGTTTAGCATAACAGAATCTCAGTTCACAAGAAACTGGAGCATTGAGGATTTACTATCAAGTCGGTGGACAAGAAGGTAGAACAGAGTGGTCAATAACATGTACAAATTACTAATAGAAAAGGAATTACGCACCAAAATCGACAGTGGTTACCCTGGCCTATGCATGTTCCCAGCCACACACAGTGGTGATCAAACTGCAGAACACATCTGTCACAATCATGGCAATGCTTTGCTCTCGGAGGCTGCAACAAAGTTTTATTAGATAAATCTCAGGTGCTGTTTTGCAATTTCACATGGATAATTGGATATGAATTATGCACCACAACAGAGGACATACGACCATTATAATAATCAGAATGACAAGAAAGTACTCTTAACACATTACCAACTGCAAACTCATGCATCATTAAAGTGCATTAAAATTCTCAACCAAAAAAAAAAAAAAACCAATAATGACATGCGAAATAAAGATAAAAACACAAGAGCTACCTACCTGCACAACGTTACAGTAAGAGCAGGTGTAGGTCCTGAAACAAACAGAAGCTGTCAGTCAAGTCAACGATTCAACTTAAGTTTTTAGCATTGTTTACATATAATACCATGAAAGAAACCACCAGACATACAATAATTATTCAATATACTCCATGTGGTAGGAACACTAGTCCTTGTTTGACAGTTGACTCAACAAAAGACATATCATGTGACCACCCCAACTGAACTTGCTTCGTATTCAAGCATAAGCATGATTTCATGTTGTCATGTAAACCAGACATTCAGTTTCCAAAGCATAGCATACATATATAGTCAATTGTATCAATTTCAATTGCAAGATAATTAGATGACTTATTTAATCTAGTTCCATTATGTCTAAATAGGACATCCTTCTCAAAAGGAGTTTTCCAAAAGGCCCTTTATAGGCCCACTTATCACTTATGCATAAAGTATCAACTAAGGCTTTATGTGTCCCCATGCTGCTTCATCATTTAGTTAGGGCATCTTATTGTCTACCCAGCCTTGAGCATCCTTTATTGCTTATTTAGGAAATATTTATTGCATTGAAAGTTCATCAATTTTTCTCATATACTAATCATCAATGGACTTTTCAACTAGGAGGTTATCTTTCCAAACCTTTTGTGAGCAATTGCATCACAGAGGCATCATCTCAGCAAAAACTTATAAGACAATCATCTCAAAGAAAGCAAAAATCCATAGCAAATATAGCAAGAGCTCAATGATATCAGACACTAAGGTCCGTTTGGCTCGCAGAATGAAATTTGAAGGAATTGATTATAGGTGATGTATGGAATGATGTTTAAGGTTAGCTAAGATTATGGGTTATGAAATGTTAGGAATCTATATTCTATTAAAAATAGCAAGGAATGATGTTATCATTCAACCATAGATTTTGATGGAATTTTACAAATTTTTCTTCATTCCTTTTGTAATCTAAATTTCCAAACACACTATAAATAATTTCCAATTCCTTCAAACTTCATTACGTGAGCCAAACAGGGCCTAAGTGTCTTTATCAATAAGATTATTTGGAGCCTTGGCACCAACAACCACTTCACAAACTAGAAGTCAGGAGAGGAAGTTGGATTTATTTTTTATTTCCTTTCCTCTCTAAGCCACCGGAATTAAGATGCTACATTGTAATTGAATAATGTATACATTCAGGGGATGCTCGGATGTGCATTTTCAATGTTATTATTTGATTATTGTGATTTTAAATCGCAGATAATCAGCTTTAGTGTTTGCATAAAGTGATTCTAATTCTGATAATCTGATTATTTGGTGGTTCAAATTATGGGTTTTCATCATCAGTTTAGAACCATATGCCACAAAATAGATTATATGATTTTATGTAATTTTATCAATTAGTTCTTCAGATAATCATAATTTACCAAACACCATAACATTGATTATTATTACTATTATAACTTCGAACAAAAGGTTCATCCAAAACACTCCCTTAAGATGTTATCTTTTTTTATTACTAGGAAAATCCTAACCGAGCCAACTTCGTTGACTTGGCAAGCAAACTCGGTGCCCTGTGAATACCAACCCATGAGACCAAGCACACCACCCATCCAAGGATATGGAGGTGCGGGTGGCCTCTAGAAAATTGGAATTGGGACTCCTCCTTTGTTGGGTTTTATATTCAAGTCAATCACCACTCAACCAACTCCATGGAGGTTCCCTAAACTCAATATTCAATGTCACATGATCATCATAAACACTCATGTAAACATAAATAAATGTACAAAAGAAATTCATGACATCGTGTGTCAAATAACAACTCACAAGTTATTCTACCTGACGGATGTTCCAGGAGGGTACATGTCCATCACCAGCTTTGTCCAATTCATTGGGTTATTCCCTAGAAGATTTTCTCCCAAGTGGTTTCTGTCTAATGTCACAGCTACGCTGCCATTTTTGCTTGAAGCAGGTTGTCTTTGCTTGATCATTTACATCAACAAATGAAAAAAAAAACATACCACAATTAGATATTGTCAGGTATTGTCAAACACAATACAACGTCAAGTAATATCCTTAGATCATCCATACAGCCTACAGGGGATAATTTGCTTCATTTCATCAGATCTCGTCATTTTACCAGAGAAAATCTTGAAAGTAAAATTTTACTAAATCTAAGCTGGAATAAGTGCTTACTTAGAGATTTCCGATGCCCTTAATGAGGCTTCTGTCTTTGCAAATTCTCTCATTGCATCAAGCACATACCTAAGCAGGAACACAAGCTTATTTATTCTAATGACGGGCAGCCATGAACAGAAGATTAATAATTTCAAATAGATAATACAAGCCAATCATCACATACCCTGGAGAAGAACCAGAGGTAAAGAAATACTGAGCTAATGTAGCAACAACCAACAATAGATAGATCGATATGTACCTGTAGAAAAGAGGCGAAAGGTAACTTATTAAAAGGTGATTAATTACATGCAGATTCTAAGACCTTTAAGCCATGCATCAAGCCATCAAATAGACATGCTCATTCTTATGCTCCATTGACTAGAAATAATCGGCAAACAAGTGTGTCCTCTAATGTTTTTTTTCCTTCCCTACTAGTGTTGCACTGCAAATTCATCAAATGATTTATATGCTACAAAAATAAAACACAAAAGATTATGGGTGCGTTTAGTTCCCGAAAATTTTCATATTTTCCATCTCACTTTTCAACAAAAATGAAAACTTGTTTACTTAACAACAATTTCATAAATTTTCATTTCACTTTTTAAAATATTACTTTTCATATTCTCTCTCTTACTTTTCTACTACCTACCCTATTTTTTTATAATACTCTCTTTCTCTCTCTTACTTTTCCATCACCTATACTATTTTTTTATTTTATAATCACCAATCATATTTTTCTTAAAACTAAAACTTCATCATCTAAACAAGTTTTCACTTTTCATAGAAACCCTTGTTTTTTTTCTAAAAACTATAACTTGGAAACTGGAATTGAAAAATGACTAGTTTTCGTTAACTAAACGCAACCTATATGTTTCAAAGGGGTTTAGCAAATTCGAGAGCAACCAGCTCCACATGTGAACAGTTATCAAAGAGGATTAACTTTTTGCCCGGAGGTATGTTGCCGAATAGGAAAGATGAAATATATGAGTTATATTCAAAACCTAGTTACTCCCTTTTATCTAGACTAAAAAAACTTAATGGTGCAATCTGATTTAGTCATTTAGATGCCACGTCAATCCGCTGTTCATCGATAGACGAAGCTCTCTCTTTATCATCTCGCGCCAGATGCAACAAAGGATGAGTCCTTTTTCCTTCTCGCGAACCACGGAAGCGCCTAGCACCCAGAGGAGCAAAGCTTATTTGGGAAAACTAATCTAAAGAGACATGTACTTGAGCCACTGGCTTAAATGTCAAAACTATTGGCATGAGTTGGTAGAAGAGACGGAGTTTGCTGGGTAGCGAATCCGTGAAGGTTAAATAAGACTTATGTTAAGCAAGCAAAGTGAGCAATCGAACATTCCCACTAATCACTCGTACTCCTAGCTCAAAATTCAGTTGTAGTCATGGAGATATGTATCAGGCAGGGAGCCTCCTCTTTTTGTATTAAGCGGAGGAATGCACTAGAAAGAGCTAGTGCCGAAAGAAACCTTTAGGTTGATCTGCTAACCTCTGAAACAACTTAAAAGCCTGGTAAAAGTTATTATTGACAAACAAGCTAGGAATTATAAGTAGCTCCCTGTTCTAGTTCAGTATCAAACTATCAATGTCGGAATGAAGTCAGTATTATTTTTTTCATCTACAACATAGCTTCTAAATCAATGACTGTTATAGACCTTATGATCACAATCAACTTCAAGGTAGCAACCAAGATTTTTAGTAGTTGTCTTATAATAGTGGTAACTTATTGCTTAAAGGGATGGATCGGATAGCAACATGTGAAGTGAGAGCATCATGTCTCGTATTATAGCCACTTGGGACACTTGCAGGGTAATAAAGGGAAAGTGACTCTCCTTTTCTAGATAAGAGTGCTTGTTTGGTTACTTGATCACTTCCAAATTTAAAAGAATTTCAGACTCCAACGAAACAAGCATCTACATATAACCCTGACCAAAAAAAATATGTATATATACCAACAACAAATTTAGTTTCGTAAGCCTCAAATAAAACAGAACTTAGTTGCAAATACCAAATAACCCTACTTAGCTTATAGTATGTAATGCGTCTGTGCTTACCATGGCTGTTCTTTTGATTTCTCAATGAATTCGTCATCGAAAATGAAAAGAAAACCAACGAAAATTAGATGTAATGTCACCAGAGCCAATTTCAAACACAACTTAGATCTTCTGGCTGCAAACAAAATTAACACAAATCAAATTTATATATTACAACACTTCACCACAGACGCACTACAGACGGACAAATAAGAGAAAGAGTTAAGTATTACCGGGATCGGAGAGACAGGGGAAGACGTTGAAGCATCGGTCGGAAAAACGATCCGATGTGTCCCGGGAGGGAACGCAACAACCGATTATCGTCATTCAGCACAACGACCTGAATCGAAAACCCTAAAAAAAGCTATAGCGAAGCTTATGATTATTGCATGTCAGAAACAGTCATCAGTGTTTTGGAGTCTGGAAATGGCAGGAGGGAGAGCTAGGATGCTCGAGAAGCAGCCCGGTGTCAAAGGTCGAGTATGGAGAGTAATGGGATAATTGCATCTTAGTACCTTATTTAGGACTTATTGCAAAACAGCCCCTCTACGGAGGTTTATGAGTGTAAAATTACATTTGTGGTTTCAATTTTGCATAAACAGTATTTACTAGTTTATTTACACGTATAATATACAGATTTATTTTAATAATAATTATTTAATAAATTATAAAATTTAGAATAATTATAAAGTTTGATAATTTATATGACTATAATTTTACGTGTTTCGAAGTCATTTTATGCTCATTTTAAGCACCGATACTTCGTAACTTCCATATTATTACTCCAAATTTATGTTTCAGGGTCAAGAGATCAAATGGAAGCAGCTCTAGAAAATTCAGCGCGAACCGGGCCGGAGGGGGCACAGGCCTGCGCCACCCTACGCTGCAAAACAGAAGATTTGAGAGTTAGAGAGCACTTCCAGCACAGCCCAGCATAGCCCCGTACCCCAGGCGCAGGGGGCGCAGGCCTACGCCTGCCCTACGCAGGGTCGGCGCAAAAACGCGTTTTTGATCCCAGAAATCCTAAATCCACGTTCTTTATAAATAAAGGTCGATAGTAATCATTTAGGGAGGTCCTGAAAGTGTTAAAAAGAGTGGCGAAGCCCTGTCGGAGTAGATTTACAATACAAGTACGAAGACGGTGGTTCGCAAGTACAACTATGTCTCCAATCAACGCCATTGAAGATCATACAATGAGCGGCTAAACACCATAGCCGTTTGCGGAGGATTTACGGCTAAGTTTTCTTTCTTGCATTTTTAATTATGTTTTGATGTATTTCGTATTGATTAAATATTGTGTGTAATGCAAATGATAAGTATTTGGTTATTATTATGATTATATGTTTTGATTGGTAAAAACAAGATAGTTTATAGTGGTACTATTATTTGTGTCAAGCCCATTAGATTAGGGATTAAGACAAGTAATGAATGTTGCATGCGCTATGCCGAGATTTATTGATTAAAATATTTATGATTAATTTAACCACGCAATTAATTATGTCTATGTGATTGTTGCACGAAATTCAAGTGGGTAATAACTTAAGTCGTAGTGATTCCGTAAATGGTTATCTTCAATTTGATTGTTAATTTACTTCGTTAGTTATTTGTCATTAATTTTAGTCATAATTTAGTCGCAAATCATTAATCCAACAAATCATCCAATTCACTTGATTCACAATTTAAGTGCTTTCAATAAAACTCACAAAACTAACTGATTAACCGTAATTACATACGCACTCCCTGTGGATTCGACCCTTACTTCTCTAAGCTAAATAGTTAGATTTAAGGATTATTTCTGCAGGTCACAACGATGGCCCGTCAATAATAAACAGTACAGACATTGAAATATTATGAAAGAGATATGACATCATATTAAATTTAAATATTATAGATCATATCCATATATTGATTAGGGAAAGCATAGTAAAATTTCGTAACTTTATCTATAATTAATAAAAATACATAATTGAGATACAATAAATTATTAGCTTTATTAAAAAAATTAATATTAACCCTCTGAAATCAAAATTTTCATTTTACAAGTGTCGTATATTAACATTTGAAAAAAGATTTAATTAACTGTTGTTTGTTAAAAAGATCCCTTAAACATAGGTATTATAATTAATTGAAATTAATTTTTAAAAAAAAATTATAAATTACATGTGTCAAATATAGGCTACACCAATTGACAATCTAGTTAAGTGACAGGCGACTATCTATTTATTCTTTTAATAGAATAGATAGATTGCATTGTTTACTTACAGAAATGGTTCATCTGTCTATTTTTTTTTTCCCTAAACGATGATTATATAATTTTCCTTTGATAACAAAATACAAACTTGGTCTCTTTCTTTTAATAAATTTTATTTTTAAATCTTAATTTAATAAATGTTAATTTAATAATAATATTATTATTATTTAAAATGTATTTATTTTTTATTAAAGTTATATGTTTATCTATTTAATTAATTTATTTTACGTTTACATTATGTATTTAATTTATTTATTAAAACTTTATTTATATTTTCATGATTATAATATTTATATGTTTTTTTGTATTTTGTATATTTCCATCTATTTGTTTCATTACGTTAATATATTTTGATTTCATTATACCATGTTAAGAAAAATATATAAAATTAAGATTTAATTCGTTTAGGTTTAGATATTTGTTACATTATAATTAATTTCAGTTTAAATTTAATATATGATTTAAAAATTTTGTTACTCGATCTATGTCTTTCTCTCTCGTTTCCTTGTTGCATCTTCACATATGCTGCGTTAAATCTTGTTTCTTCCACATGTCTGTATATATATATATATATATATATATATATATATATATATATATATATATATATATATATATATATATATATGTTTTGTTTTTAACCTACCTGTCATGGTGCATGTGCAATACTGCTCTATATTTAATTAACCATGAGATTGATCGTCTTGTTTTTACATCAACCATTGTAATCTACGTGAACTCCATCTCTATTTCTTGATGACAGCAAAGAAAAACAAGCACAAAATTACGGTGAAAACTGGGGATTATTACTAAGCGGTAATTCAAGGTGATTACAATGATCCAGTTTTTGCTTTTATCTTCTTGTCAATTTCCCAGAATTTTTGTTATAAAAGAGTTGAATTAAGCTCAGACTCAGTTGTAACAATATCCAATAATAAGTTAAGTAGTGCTAGGATCACATGGCGACTGCAACACGAAAGCTATCGCTGTTTGTGATGATATTTGTAGTCGTTAATGGTGCCTCGATGATGAGAGTAATGGCATCAACAGGTACAGGTGCACCCATATTCGTATTTGGAGATTCGACTGCCGATGTTGGGACAAATAACCACCTGCAAAACTGTAAGGCCAGGGCCGATCATCGTTACAATGGGATTGATTTTCCTTTTTCTAAACCCACCGGAAGGTTCAGCAATGGCAAAAACGCTGCTGATCAAATCGGTACGTACAATATTATTTATTAGCTTCAATTCTTTCCATCTTAATGTTTATGTGTTCATGGCCGCTTCATTAACATATTTTTATTAATACGAATTCAAATTCGTTCAATCATGCAGCAAAGTTGTTGGGGGATTATGAACTAAGTCCACCACCTTTCCTCTCACTTCTTGAGCGTAACAGTACGTTCAAGCGTAATCTACTTCGTGGAGCCAGCTTTGCTTCCGGAGGATCTGGAATTCTAAGTGAAACAGGCCAAAGTAGTTTTGTAAGTTTTTGAATCTGATTCAAACAAACATGTAGCTTTTCTGAATTCTGATATACATAAAATGAATATGCACGGGATTAAATTGACACTATGCTATAAAAAACAGCACAAGGTGGTATGTTTGGAGGAGCAAATCCAACAATTCACCGCTGTTCGTGATAATATCACAGAATTACTAGGTGCATCGAAAGCTGTTGATCTAATTCAGAATTCGATATACATCATCAGTGCTGGAAGCAATGATCTTATCGAATATGTGCTCTCTGGCGAGCCCGTAAAGCCTGAGCTATTCCTCACCAAACTCACTGAAACCTACACTACATACTTAACGGTTTGTATAAAATTGCTAATTAAGCCATGTTATATGATTTTCCCACTGGTTTTACAATATAATTGTCTGTTTTAACTTGTGAAATCTGCAGGAATTGTATAAACTAGGGGCTAGGAAATTTGGGATCATCGGCGTTCCACCAATTGGTTGTTGTCCGGCTGCACGTGCTTATAACTCTACTGGTGGTTGTATAGAAGTTTTGAACGACAATGCTAGAGCATTTTACAAGTCAATGCAAACTCTCTTGCTAGAATTCAGTCTGATGTACAAAGGGTTTAAGTATTCACTCGGGAATACCTATGCTATGACCATGAATGTTATCGATAATCCACGTGGAAATGGTAAGTTTATCGTCCATCTGCGCATCAACACGTACTCCTAAAGTTAAAGCTAGCCCTTTCATGCGTTTATCGGTTTTAATATAAGGTGAACATTGTAATGTTTTTTTAGGATTCAAAGAAGTGAAAACCGCATGCTGTGGAAGTGGACGATTCAATGGAGCAGGAGAATGTCAAGTAGGATCCAATCTTTGTTCGAATAGGGGTGATTACTTGTTTTGGGATAGGTTTCATCCAACAGAAACGGCATCGAAACTGGCAGCTCTTACACTTGTTTACGGTGAAGGAGCTGAATACGTAACACCGATGAATTTCAGTAGTTTGGCAATGGCTTGATGGTCTTTTTTTGACCTTTTTAATAGTATATTGATTCAAAACCTCCCTTTCTTTAAATAATCAATATTGTAAGTGTGTGATCTGAAACTACTGCGTCTAAAAGTATAGACAAACAAATAAGACAGAAATTATGTCCATGAATAAATGGAAGATGTACCTCTATATATATGAATTGAATAAGATGAATCCCACTTAACTCGATCTGCGTTTTTGTTATCATTTTGTGGATTTCTACCAGATTAATGATTGTGTTGATGACCATATATAAAAGATGGTCACACCATTCAGCATCATTTGACCAACATTGACCATGGTTTTAGATCGTCGTTAACTGGGCATCCGCTGCTAGCAGAGTAGCAGCAGCCTAGTAAAAATAATCAATAAATTATATTATATATATATACTAGTTTATTACCCGCGTATTACGCGGATATTTTTAAACAAAAGTATATAAGATGACATTATTATTTATTATGACCTATTGATTTTGTATATTTTTAAATATATATGAAGGGTAATTATTTTCTTATATATATTTTTAATTTTTTATAACATTATCTTATAATTAATAAGTTAGTAGATTATTAGATTTTGTTTGATTTGATTTGATTTAAATTTAAAAGTAGATTATATTAGATTTGGATAGATTTAATTAATAAGTTAGTAGAGTATTAGATTTTGTTTGATTTGATTTGATTTGAATTTAAAAGTGGATTATATTATATTTGGATAGATTTGATTTAAATTTCTTTATTATTTTTAAAATCTATAAATGCCACTTGTCGATTCATGATGACGACACGTGGCTTCACCAGAAATGAATATAGTTACTCTTTTAATAGTATAAAGATAGAAGATAGATATACGAAGACATGTTTCTATCATTCATATATAGATAGATAGATAGTATAGATACACGAAGACATGTTTCTATCATTCATTTTCCCCTTGGTACTGAATTTTGATAGTTGGTAGTAGTGTGGCAAATGAAGTATTAGAGGTATTCTCCCACATCGATCAGTAGTAGAAGCTAAAAGAAAAAAGAAGTCATACAAAATCTGAAGCAGAAGAAGCTTGAAAACCATCTTTGCGCTTGGGGCAATGACGCAGCTAATGAGGTATTAACCGAGGCGCGTCAATTGCTGGTTGAAAACTATTTCCAAACCCCCTCTTCGGTCTTGGTTTCACCTTGGCCGTCGAGAATTTCTGGAAGGGTTCCCTTTAATTAGGGTAAAGCCCTAAAATCAACAATTCTAATCTTTTTCTTGCCTACTAAATTATTTTATAAAATGTCTCCTTGCTTTGATTATTCAAAACTATTTTAGATCATCTAAAAGAATTAAAAATAAAGCTTCTAATCTTGAAATGAAATATTTCTGAACAATGGTGTTTTATTGATGTGTAACGACTGATAATTTATGGACATATTTCTGTTCAAAAGGATACAGTAGTACCCCATGTATGCGAAGAAATCACGCCATTCGCAAACTGCTGAAGTTCATGGGGGTCACGAGTTCCGATCCTTCCCCATTAATCAGTATCTGGGCTGCCAGTTTCGACGCAGCTTCGCTTGGATGAAATGGGTCCCAGAACAAGTGATCATCCCGGTTTGTGCAAAGAGGTGATCCTACATCGCAAGGTATATATGGATTTTTGGTTGTATCGCCACAGCATGCTGTTGTGACATCTTTAAACCCTGTAATCGAGTCATTTGTTAGTTTGATATATCTTACAAACTTTAGTGACAGAGTCAAGGAGGAACTTAGCTTTCCCGGTTTATGCAAAGATCTTGAAGATTTTAATACAAAGATCGTCATCTATATACCCAAAAGAACAAAAAATTGCAGACATTTTATAAATTCCGCACTAGATTTCTCCGGGTATGCTACTATGCTAGTCACTATACAACACTAAACAAATATTTCTGTAACCGAAAACTGTTTTGTCAAAACAGGATAAACTTCCTTTCTTGTTGTGTTTTGTGGAAACTTAGAACAGTCAAAAGATCTTGAAACTGAATCCTACATTTTGTGTCAAGAGTGAAGTTAATTGAACTACGTTACTATTGCGTTTCAGGTGGAAAGTTTGATGTTTACCGCTTGGGCTTTTGATGATATTCATGGTCATATTATATGCATCTCCAAGCGAGTACTTGAATCCTTCGATCATAGAACTGAAATTCTTCAAGAGAGCCTGAAGCGACGTATACAAAGCTCTTGCATAATCATTTGCTTCATCTATACAATCTCCAAAAGGAGTGATCGAGCGTGCAACTGGACAGCATCCAAGTGCTGGAACACTAATTATCCCAAATTTTCTTGCCCCCAATCTATGCAGATTCTGTTATTTCAAAGTTCAAACACACAATGTTAATCACTACAATGAAATCTTGAAAAAAAAAAGAAGTATTTATGGGTTCCAGACTCTTGTGTTTGAGTTTTCTCTTCATTTTAACGATCAATAGTGAAAACCTGTAGATGAATGGCGTAGGCATCGGTAAGATTGGCAATAAGTTGCTTCGGTGTCATGGTACGATTGAATAGATAGCTAACAATGTCGTTACTTCCGATACTAATGATGTACATAGAATCTTGAAGCAAACGATATAATGCGGTTATATTATTTGCAACTGTTGCGAATTGTTCAATTTGCTCCTCCAATGACATTACTCTTCCCTGTATGCACAAAATAGTATAATACTAAATAAATTTACATAATTTGTTACTTTTGTGTTCCATATCGATAACTATCTGTCATCATAATCGATAGATATAGGCGCTTACATAATAAGCTTGGCCGGTTTCCCTAAAAAGGCCACCTCCACCTGAAGCAAAACTCATTCCGTGAAGCAAGTTTTGTTTGAATTCATTGTCATTCTTTACGAGTGTAAGAAATGGTGGCGGGCTGCGGTCATAACCACCCAAGAGTCGAACTGCATCACGACTCAAAGTTAGGTATTTAACATACAAATTTGAATTTTTTTAGAGAAGAATACTACGATCTTCTCGACTTAGTGGTGTGGTTTGAAGACGAATAGTTTCTAATTATAGAAAGAAATATAATACCAATAGTATCAGCAGTATTGAAGCCGTTGCTGAATCTTCCAGTCGGTTTGGAGCCCTCAAAATCGATACCGTAGTAAGGGTGATCGACCCTTGCAGTACACTCTTTCAGGTTATTATTCGTCCCAACATCCATTGACGAGTCCCCAAATACGAATATGGGTGCATAAGTTGCACCAGCAGCCTTCACAATCGTCATTGTAGCTCCAAAAATTGCTGAAATTAGCATCAAACTATTTTGAATTACTAATGCCATTTTTCCAGCCATGCTCAAACAAAGATTACTTGGAAAGTTTTATAAGCAACTAGATTTATATAAAGACATCGATCATCATCCAACCTTGATCTTTACGAGATATACACGTATATTCCATCCGAAAATGAAGCATATAACAGCATGGATTTTGAAGGTTTTTGCAGACGGCGGACAGGGATCTTAGGCTTTGTAATGCCATTAGCATCGGCATGATACGCAAGTGTTGCTAAATTTTTTCTTTATTACTGTTTTGTATGTTTTATGTTTGTTTTTATCATCAAAGATAGCATCAAAAACACATATATTTTTAATTGTTTGGTTTTAAGTTATTTATTTGTTGGTTGCATTAAATATTCTCCCACATCGGTTAGAAGTAGAAGCATAGTCAGCAGGAGGAGCTGTACAAAATCTGAAGCAGAAGAAGCTTGAAAACCATCTTTGCGCTTGGGGCAATGACGCAGCTAATGAGGTATTAACCGAGGCGCGTCAATTGCTGGTTGAAAACTATTTCCAAATCCCCTCTTCGGCCTTGGTTTTCACCTTGGCCGTCGAGAATTTCTGGAAGGGTTCCCTTTAATCAGGGTAAAGCCCTATAATAACTAATTTCAATGTTATCTACTTCTTAAATCTTACCTTCTGTGGGCTGTCAACCAACTGTTTGATGAAATGCTCTATTAGAACCACGAAACTAGACCTCACAATTGGATACAAACTAATGAAATGCTCTATTAGAACCACGAAACTAGACCTCACAATTGGATACACGAGTTTGTGAGAGACACGACACAAATACATCTTAAAAAGTGAGATGAAACTTATTCCCCTTTGTGTATTCGTGTCGTGTGTCTGACACGTGAAAACAACATGAATACACGAATTGTCAGGTCTTAGACGAAACGCTCACAAATGTATGTTAACCCAAAATTTTATCGTCAGTTAGGTTTCAAGAAAGTTAATAACTTAATATAGTGGCCACCAGAATAATTACTAGTTTTATTTAAACCTGACAATTCGTGTATTCGTGTCGTTTTCACGTGTCAGACACGAATTTGACACGATAACACGAAGGGCAATAAGTTTTATCTCAATTTTTAAGATGTATTCGTGTCATGTATTCGTGTCGTGTCTCTCACGAACTCGTGTATTCGTGTCTCCAATTGTCAGGTCTAGTTTTATTACTATTTCATTCCATTTGACTTTTTGTTTGTTTATATTAATGGCTTTGATGGACCATTTCATCATTCATGGCCTCACGTTCTGAAACACGCTAACAAGTATGGCCAAAACCTGTGACCAAAAACTATATGGTGCGCACATCTCCATTCTCCAATCTTTACGTCTACTACAATTCCATATTTTTTTCAGTCCTTTAAAACCGACCCAATATTTGTAAAACCATTTCCCTAAATCGTCATAGCAAATTAGTTCTAATGGCCAAAACCAGGAAATCTTGGCTTGGTGTCGTCCGTAAAAAGCTTTTTTGGTCATCTCAACATCCTTCCGAGACTATCATTGTCCTCCACACCCACAATACAACTTTTTCTCAAGAACAACCGCCACCACCGTCAATCACCACCGCCACTGAAGAACATGCATGTGACACCCCATTGGTCAAAGAGATCGTGGCGGCGACCAAAATCCAAGCTTGCTTTCGGCGACACCTTGTATATATATGTTTATTTATGCATGCACCTTAATTAATTAGTTATAGTTCTTTTTTATATGTTATATTGGTTTGATTTTTATTTTGATATATGGGATGTGTATACTTGTGAATTGTATAGGCACGAAGAGCGTATAAGGCGTTGAGGAGTTTGGTTAAGTTGCAAGCGGTAGTACGAGGAGCGTACGTGAGGAAGCAGTCTCGTATAGCTTTAGAATGTATGCATGCACTAGCACGGCTTCAAGTTGTAGTTCGAGCACGCCAACTTCAGCTACTCGTTTCCAAGTAACCAAAGCTATAGTACTCCAACCAGCCTAAGGATTGTGTACAATTTTGAGTTCAAATCTTTTTATAATTGTATATTTTATCGATCGATCAGCTTGATTCGTGAGATATTGATTGACTAGTTTTTTTTTCCCCTTTCATTTTTCAATTCTTTGTGGTGCATTATTTTTATCATCGATGAATTGGTGGGACAGATTTATTATATCCTGGGCTCCTAAAACCTTTTGGTAGAAGTTTAAAAACAATAAAAATAAAAATAAAAACTAATTATTTACACTTCAACTAAATATTTATATTTTTAAATAGAAAAACAGCATAAATTCATGTTTCGAATTGTTTAAAGTCATACAAAAAAGCCAAACGATGTGCATGATCTTGAAAACGGTCTTATGAAAAAAAATCAGATAAAATGAATCAAAAGTAGGATTAAACGATCCAACTTACAATCTTACATTGGTATCAATGCTAGCTACTACCATCCTGATCGATATCAAAATTTAATGGTAGGCGGTTGCGAAAGAATTTGATAACTATAATAAAAATGAATTACCCAAAATTTATTTATACTGGAATAGAATAATTTGATTATTAACACACTTGTTCTTCATGTTAATCTTTTAATGGTTAATGGAAAATAAAAGTGTACAAATAATAAATATGTCACATGTACGTATATGCACACTTAATTGCAACGATGAATATTAATATGTAAATTAATATATTATTAGCCAATAAAGATTGATAAAAAAGTTTAAAAATAAAAACAGTGTATGTTTTAGAAATGTAAAGTTTTTGATAAAAGTTAACTAGAATTAGTCAATTTCTTTAACTATATTTATAAATATGGAAATATTATACTTTTACATGATCGACATATAAACAAGTAATTTATATTTATACATAATTAATTTTTAAGCACATAAATATATATAAATTTTTAAAAAAAAAAGTAATATATAAAACGTACGTACAAGGCATTGGATGAACAGGAAGGAGTAGTAGGAACTAAATTCTGGAATGTGACTCGATCGATCGGTTTCGTTGGCAACATATGAAAGTCATCAATTAATAAGTATGTTGAGTAAATACCTATAAAATTAAATGTTATTAATTGTCTTACATATATATATACGACATATATATAAAAGGGGAAAAGGGTCTGTGCCAAGTACGTACCAGCGCGATGCATCCTTATATATATAAATATATATAATATATGATGATTAAAGTTTATTTTTCCAAGTCTTTTAATTTCTTCCTTCTTTCGCTATTATTATATATTAAACGGATTTAAACTATTCTTAATTAATATTGTAATTATTTTTTAGTAACACCAAAGTTCTTTTTATTTAATATCACAGTTACTGAAAATATATATGTTCCGTTTGCTTATATTTATACTTTAATTTCTTTTTGAAGATTTTTAATTATAATTAAATTATCACCTCCATCTCATGAGTAAATTGCAATACAAATGCAATTTGTGTTAATTTAAGGTTATTTATTTATTTGGTTTTTAATGAAACCATTAAGAGACCCGTTTAAAAATTAATTAAATGACCTTTTAATTATTTCATTAAAAGGTAACAAATTAAACACTCTCTATATAATAAAGAACATCAAATTCATACTTTTCGCTTCCACGTTACATCACAAAAGATCAATACAAACTTTTATTTTTAAAATGAAAAGATAAATACAACTTATAAATTTAAAAAATCAAGATTATCATATCTATAAATTTATTTAGACACTAATTTATATAATTCTAATTATTAAAATATTAATATATATATATATATATATATATATATATATATATATATATATATATATATATATATATAATACAAAATTATTAAATATACGACAACTAAAAGATAATTGTAAAAACATATTTTATATCTTTTTTTATTTCTTGTAATAGATATATAAATAATACGTTATATATAAAGTAAAATATCAAATTATATCAATTTAAATATATAAATTTACAAAAATAAAAGTAGCTACTATTCGTATTTTTTTATAAAAACACAAAAATAATAGTTATGACTAACAATAATGTTATACATATATATTTTGAATAATTATCATTTTATGTTTTTTACTTTTTAGTTTATATGTGTATGTTTTATACTTTTATGTTAATACATTTTATTAAAAATATCAATGTAACACAAAACTTTTAGATTATCATACAAACTTACCTACATATGCTAAAACATATGACAATGCACTATCATAGAGCTGCAAATACGTATCTTTCATCGCAATTCTCTGTCTCATTTCATTTATGCTAGCTCGAAACCCTAACTTGTTTTCTGACTTCAACTTTTGACCGACAAATCTTTTCCATTCCATCTCACCCTAAAGTTTCACTGTACATTTATCTTGTCCCCACCCCATATATATATTTTCACGTCAACCTTTTACTCGAGTAATTTCTAATACAAAGTTTTTTAAGTAACATAAAAACATCTTTTAACTTGAATAATATATTAAATCAAGTAATGTTTAAACATCCATTAAATTAAACTACAAAAGTTATATGTAAAACAAATCAACATAAATTCAAATCTTTGTAAATGCTTAAGTTTTAACCCAAATGTAAAGATTGTCGAACTTTGTTTGGTACCATCATCTTATTTATGCCTCGTTGTTTCTATAATTATATGCATATATAGTTAATAGACATGGTTCCTGTACAAAATTATTTAAAACAAATCCAACATAAAATAGAATATATATCTAACATGCCAATAAAAAAAATTCTTGAAACTAAAGATACATCCCAAAATCAGATAATTAAGGATCTTGACTGTAGAAAAGTACAAGAAACCCTAAAAAACAGAAAGAAAACAAATTGTTTACGTTACAAACAAGTGTGCAACCAGAACTTATACAGTGAAAGAATAACTCAAAGCACATATATAGCAAGTAGAGTCTAGATCATCAAACCTTGTTGAAAAGAAAAGTCGGTACGTATCTAGAATGAAATTAGTTAAACTAAAATGAAAGAGAACTGAGATATTGGCACGGCTCAATCAGATGAAAAACCCAATTAAATGGGTTTTTGAAACGTCTGAGTGAACCAGGCCAATATCATAGCTACACTTCCATACTTGAAGAAAATGAAAACGGAAACGAAAATGGAAATGAAAATGGAAAAGAAATGGAAAGGAAGAGAGAGGTAAATAAGGAGGGAGAAGATGGGAATGTCTTGGGTAGGTATTTAATAAGGAGTGTGAAGCTCGCTGTTGTTACAAAGCATTAAACATCCCCGGCTACCAAACCAGAAAAAGGGGCCACAGCATTTAACTCCCCATTCTGTCTTCCCCCTTCCCTCCTTTTTTTTCTTTTTCCTTTTTGAAAAAAAAAAATTATTTTTGTTAATCCATAAACAGTGTTGGATATATATTATATATAAGTTTAGCAGACTGTTAATTAAATTTTGTAATTTAATGTCTCATTACATATAAGTTATCGATCGTGTTTCTATATAACCAAGTGCAAATATATATATATATGTATCGTCCTTTAACGGACTTTGCAATTGGTTAGCTAGAAAACCTAATGTTATCCCGAAAATGTGATTGCGAGGCGTTTTGTATTGACATGATTAGTTAACTGTATGATGTGCTTATAGCATTTCAAGTAAAATATATTTCAAACTTTAATTAAATCGTATATCATATATATTTTCTAGAGAAAATTACCAAGAAAGGTAATATAAAATACAAAATTTGACAACAAAGGTATTGTAAAAAAAATTTTGTCAAGAAAGGTAATATAATTTTGGCCGAGAAAGAACATGAAATTCAGATTTTAGGCTATGAAAGATAGTCAAATATTATTCACTTACCAAAAAAAATGAGCATAAAATTAAAAGTTTACCTTCTTAATTTGTCATCAATACCCTTTTTTATCAAATTTGAATTTTATGTTATTATTCTTGGTCTAAAAAAATTTACATTACGTTTATTGACAATTTTTAAATTTTATATTACCTTTTTTGGTAATTTACCATATTTTCTAAGAATTCCCTTTGGCCTTTGTTAAATTTGTATATACATATACACAATCCTAATTAGTTAGAAGGGGCGTTTAGTTATGTTGTAGAAAAGAAATTAATATATCAAGATTTTGTTAATGTTAAAATAATCAAGATTTAAACTAAAATTACTAATAATACTATTTAGAATACAAACGCGTTTGTTCAACGACTGAAAAGGCAGCTCAAGCAGACAGGTAAGCAGCTAACTTATTTTATTACTTTATATATATTATATAACAATTCTGTTTTCCTGTGATAACTTTTGAGATTTTATATTTTATTGAAATTTGAATATATCATTATGATCACATTATTTTTGTCTACATTCTGCTATAAAATTTATTATCGTCGAAACTATTTTCTTTAAGGGGGCGTTTGGTTCACGAATTTCCTGGGATTTGCATTTAAAATCCTGTGTTTGGTTCGCAGATTTCAGTAAGAATTTGAAATCCCAGGATTTCTTAAATCCTTCCATTCTTTGTTATTTAAAATCCCAGCCTCCCCCCTAGGATTTTAAATCCCAGTTACCTTGCATTTTTCAGATTAATAAATTTTTTGTATAAGATAATGCAAATTTTTTAACAAAATCCTAACAAATGCAAATGCTGCATAATGCAAATCCTTTGACAAAATGCAAATCCCAGATTAAAAAATCTGCAAACCAAACGCCCCCTAAGTAGTCAGGCATGCAGCTGACTAAATATTTTATTTTATAAATAGTATATAATTATTTTTTCTTTCCAATTATAAACTTAGATCGAAAGCAGAGAGTAAAACTATATACAAAAGAGAAAGTATTTCAGATAAAGAGGGTGTTTGGTTTGCGTTATAAACGTGATTATTAGCTTATTACATTACAACAACGCAAATAATTTGTTTAAAGTGTTTGGATTGCATACGTTAATAAGTGATTATTTGCGTTTAGCATTAGTCCTACCACACTTTTTCATAAGTTAAAAATTTTAACTTATTTGCTTAATAAGTGATTATATGATCATTTTACAAGTCAAAACGCAAATCCAAACATTTTAAACTGATTATTTGATAATTGTGATAGCAAACAACAGATATTAAACCAAACACTACATTTCCGGTAACACTTTTCGTTACAGCTATTATTTGATTATTAGTTTTCAAAACGCTACAGCACTCTTTCAAAAGCAAATCCATACACCCTCAAGATCACATAAACAAAGTCTAGTTTTAGTCAAACATTTGTTTATTTTGATTTATTAAAAATTTAAAGCACAAATACATTTTTTTAATACAACGAAAACCTATAGGAGTACGTACGTTGAAAAAATATTTAAACACATTACACATGTAACATGTATACGTCCAATCCATTAAAATTAGAGATGAAAATTTATACGAATACTATAAATTATTTTTTTAATGCAAGTAAAAAAAAAAAAGACGACGTTATTAATGTTACTTGAAATTAGAAGCAACTTGGTGGTATGGCCACTTTCATAGTGTCAATAAATTAAAGCAGGTTTGTACAACAATTTATTTATTATTTTTTGTGATTTGAAATTAATAAAGAAAAAAAGTTTTATTTTAATAATTATTATTTTGCTTTCTTAATCTTTGTTTTTCTCCGAAAGTTAATTTTTATTCGACAAAACAAACGGGACTTCACTAAAACGGAGAAAAACACATAAGATATTACAATACCAGATTAAAATCAATAAAGTTTAGCCCAAACAAGCTATAAGTTTCCCGCATCAGTGTTGATAGACCAACATGACCAATTAATTTGAAAAGAAGTCTTTCTGTTAGCAAACCAAAGCCCGGAGAGCTATTGAACCCAAGGGAATATATCTAAATCTTTAATTCTTTGGACTTCCACTAAGCAGCAAACAAAATGATGTTTCTCCGCTTCCAAATGTAACCAAAGAGTAACCGCAATCTCACCTGCAAAGAGAGAGTTCTCGTGTTTCTTTCGACCCCATAAAGAACTCCTTAAAATTTAGGGAAGAAACAGAGTCCAACAAAAAACCAGTGTAGCCCTACCAACTCCACACTTTACGTCATAGAGAGTTCACCTTTGTGCACATTAATAGACAATGATCAATGGTCACCTGTGCCGACCACATAAGACACAATCCGTATTATCCATGACCATACCCCTCCTTTGTAGATTGCATCTCTTTGGAACATCATTCTTAAGAATTCTCCAAATGAAGATGTTCACTTTTAACGGTTGGATTTCATTTCTTCCAAGCACAACCACTATTCAGTCCAAGAGGACATATATGAAGCAAATCATAAAGTTTTCTGAACGAAAACACACCCTTAAAGTCCATAATCCATCTGATCATGTTGTTACCAAATTTCCTACACACCATTGAAGCGAATGTTATTTCAAGTTATTTTAATTCCTCAGCAGCCCTGCCTCTCGGTTGAGAGCGCCAGACCCAATAACAACGCCAAGAACCATTGTCAAGAATCCATCTATAATCTATCTTTAAAACAAGCAAGTTTATGCACCTCAATGGCATAAATCCTAGAATAAAGATCCTTCAAAAAAGAATTGATGTGCGAAGGTTTAATATTCCATTACAATACTTCAAAACCTGATCCAACGAGAAAACAAAGGCAGATTGTAAACCACCCCTTTATCTTCAATCACCTTATTAACCCCAGGGGCGGATTTAATTAATAACAATGGGTGTCACTCGACACTGATAAAATTTCAAAATACTGAGGTACACATGTATCAAAAACCCGAGTGACACCTACGGAAAATTTATAAAATTATAATATACGTATCTAATTTATATTTGTTGTTTTTATTTCTTAAATTTATTGAAATAATACTGAGTTTGCATTAACTTTTCTAAAAAAAAAAGCCCAACAGAATATAAAAACCACAATAAGGAATGTTAATTAAGTTAGCCCAAAAGGCTGTTGCACCATAAATTTTTAAAAAAAAAAGTCCAACAGAATATAAAAATAATACTGAGTTTTAATACTTACTACACTTATTAGTTTTAAGTTTTAATGATATTGTATTCTGTACTTTTTAATCAGAAAAATCTTGTTATTTGTTAATTATGTGTTTGCGACTCGTTTCGGTGACCTGATCCGGCTTAGAAAATATTTTCGAAAATCTAAGTATCATACTTACTTTAAAAAAGTGACACAAATGACGAAAATTCTTGGATTCGCCCCTGTTAACCCCTTGACTATCATTGGGGTTAACTATCATTCCAAATGCTTCTCTGTAGTCTTCTATTCCATAAAAACATTCAATCACCTCCTCCACAAAGATTTATCATCTACACTCGTGTTCTTTATCGAATTTGAAAGAGTGAAAGGAAGTCATTAAGTGCGAAAGTATCGAATTTGATTAAAAACATTATTAAATAAATAATAAAGTTAAAGTTATTTAAAAATAATAAAAACAAAGTGTAAAAACCTTTAATGAATAAATAATTAAATTAATAACAGGGGTGGGTTCAATGGAGAACCTTATGCATCGAAGAACCTTGAAGAACCACAATGCATCGCTAGAAAAACTGAAATGCATCACGTAGAAATCGATGCATCACGCGGGAATTTGATACATCAAGTGGAAATAATGTAAAAATCGATGCATCACTCGAGAATTTGATGCATCACGTGGAAATAATGATGCATTACGGGGGAATTGTGATGCATTTGTAGTGGTGCATAGAGGTTCTTCAAGGTTCTTCGATGCATGGAGGTTCTCCATTGAACCCACTTCATTAATAACATGTAGAAAATGAAACATCAACTTAATGGATCAAATGTGTACTAATAAAATGGATAAAATGGTTATTTAATTAGATTTAACAAAGGACTCGTTAAAGTTGACGGAGCAAAGATCATTCACATAAACAAACAGTAAAAGGAGGGACCAGTGGTATAATAAATAAAAATGAAAAACGATTTTTGTTGATGCATACCACAAGAATCATTTACGTAATTTCGTCTGATTATAATTTAAGTTATCAAGCAAACAATTTATTTATTTATTTGTAATTTAAAAGCTCAATCGACCATAATATATTATATTAATTTTCTTAATTCTTAGTTTTGTTATCTAGTGTTTCGCATCTTTATTTCCAACGTGTTGTTATTTCAACTATTGTTACATATAAATGATACCACTAAAAATAACAATTAAGAATATTTTATTCGTGAGAATGCGAAAAACATTTTGCCTTAAGTAAGACTTGAACCAAGATTTTTTGGTTGGGACTGTTGATATTAAGCCAAAGGCTCTGTAGTTAAGAAAATTGTTACTGTTAAATATTTGTAGTTATAAATAATTGAATACTAAATTTACATACATACATGTATAGTGAGGTCTAAAAAAATCTCTTTAAAATCAATTACACTCGAAAGTACCACTGTACCACCCTTTAAAAGAAAATTTTAAAAAATTTTCAAAACCATGTTCAAATTAATGTTACGCATATGATACATGAATTTCACATACACTCACTTTTTTGTGTTCTTAAAAATTATGTGAATGTACATGCATATTTAAGTGAATGGTCATCTAAGTGAATAATCATTCACACCATTCAAATGATCTTTTTTACCATTTACAAGATTTATTTTTTGAATTTTGATATTGCTCTATATGTGTGTGTGTGTATGTATGTGTGTGTGTGTTGTGTGTGTATATATATGCAATTTAAAATTTTTAATTTATACATATATTAAGAAGCATTAATTTGAACATATTTGCTCATGGAATACACAAGTTCACGCGTCAAAGTCATCAAAATTTACTGAAAAATTATACATTAAATGAAGAAAATTTCCAGTGATTGTCAGGAATTGATATATAAACTTAGGACTTATATTATAGTATATTATATAAGAAAAACAAAGGTGAAGTGATGATGGATGAGTAAAATGATTGAATGGAAAGGAAAGAAAGGCAAAGGGATGGAAAACCAAAGGACATATATACAAAGGATGTTGATTTGTACACAACATTTTTTCTTCGTATACAAAAATTTCAAATAAATAGACTATTATACCCTAAACATCACTTTTATCAACTTTACATTTTACCCTATTATAGTTAATAAACGGTATAATTGCACAAAAAACCCTTAAGTTGTCAGCTTTTTGTGATTAAAATCTCAAACCATTTTTTGTTACATAGAAAACACCGAACTAACTAAAAATCAGTAAATCAAAGTTTTATCAATGGGTAACCGGTTGAAACCAATTATTAATCCTACGTGTACCGTTAAATAACCTACGTGGAATAAATTTTAATTGTTGAAACCGGTTGAAACAATTAAAATTTATTCAACGTAGGTTATTTACCGGTCCACGTAGGATTAATAACCAGTTTCGTCCGGTTACCCATTGATAAAACCTTGATTTACAGATTTTTAGTTAGCTCGAGATTTTCTATGCAATGAAAAATGGTTTGGGATTTTAATCACAAAACACTAACAATGAGTGTTTTTACGCAATTATCCCTTAATAAAATAGTCTATTCAAATGGAATTACTATGAATAGATAAAAAAAAATGTTGTATACAAATCACCTCCCAAAATGTAAAATGAGGAAGAAAAGGGGCAGGGTTTGTTTAGTGAGGGGTACCTCAACGGCTCAACCTCAACAACACAAAATTAACGTATCGCCCATGATCCTCCCTCATACTCTCTGTCCTACCAAACTTAGTTACCCTTTTTCATTAATGCATCCTGCTCCTCCCTACAACTATCTCTCTCTCCCTCCCTCACATTTAATATTCATCCATCCAACAACCACACATTTAATTTATTTTTATTTTTATTATTAATCATCAACAAATTATATTCCACTTTTCAAATTATATATATACAAGAGTCATCTGTGTAAGTGTGTAACCATCAATTTCTCATGTACCTAATTAACTGACCTATTGTGAATGATTATTCACACACATTTTTTTACGTAAACATGTATAAACCAACATTACAAGACTTTTGATCAAAATGATCATACCTTAATAAAGTGTTACAAATATGATTTAACATCTCAAATCTGATAACTCAACAATAAATATGACATGCTATGAGCCTCATGAAGTATTAACGACATGCTATGAACATGAGCAGCAAAAAGTAACTACTATACGTGACATGAAACGTGTCTCACTAAGTTTTAGCTAACTGGTTGTGAATTTCATTTCTAAGGTAAAGGTACACAAGTATAAGGATCATCCTCGAACCTATAAAGGTAAGAATGGAATAAAGGGATGTCACAAGTTCATAAATTGTTGTTGGAAAACTTAGTATGATTTCCTTATTTATATCTTGGGTAACGAGTAGTGATTTATATCTTGGGTAACAAGTAGTGTTAGGATTTGTTTATTAGTTATATAAACACAAAAACAAATAAGTAACTTTTTGCGTAGTTAATCAATAAAATGATCAAAAGAATACAACCAGAATGTAATTGATACCGATGAAAAAGAGAGTAAACACCCTTTTGTAACAAAGAAAAAAGAATGTAAAGAGATAATTTTACAAAACTATGTTTTGGATTTAAAAAAAAACATTTACTCACCACTTAAGTTTATTTAAACACATAATTTAGTTTTTTTTTTTTTTGAGTTTTAAAAGTGGTCTCAGATGGCAAAATAAAAACAATAAGACGTTGTTTTTATTTGTAGCAAAGAAGCAAGTAAAAGATCTTCAAACGTTTTTTGTCTTTCCGTAAACAAACGATCTTTAATGGCTTTTGCTTTCCGGTTGCAGACGTTTGGGCTCAAAAAAGGTCTGCAACCCAAAAACAAACAAAACGTAAGACTTTTATCCCAAACACACCCATTTAGTAAAAAAAAAGTTACAGATTTGTTTTCCAGTGAAATTAAAAGTATAAATATGATAGAAAGAGAAAAAGAAAAGAAAAGAAAAATTTTCTTGAAGCATAAGGCAGCTAGAGTTAATTAACGTAACGTAACCCTAGAAGTAAAAGAAAATAGACCAAAAATTAAATGAAGGATGGAGTTGGTCTGAAATCTGAAGGGTATTCACGAGCGACCCATTTGCTCTTCATCTTCTTCTTCAAATGGCCACACTGTACTCACCAGACACACTCACTTATTTCTTCTAACTGTTTGATTCCCCTGTACCTAGCTAGCTACTTTTGCATTTACTCCCCCCTCCTTCCTCACCTGCATTCTCTCTCTCTCTCTCTCTAACATATATATATATATATATATATATATATATATATATATATATATATATATATATATATATATATATATATATATATATATATATATATATATATCACATATACACGAGGTGTTTGGTTTTGCATTATGAACGTGATTATTAGCTTATTACGTTACAATAACGTAAATAATTGATTTACAGTGTTTGGATTGCATACGTTAATAAGTGATTATTTGCGTTTAGATTTAATCGTACCATACTTTTTCATAAGTTAAAAAATGTAGCTTATTTGCTTAACAGGTGATTATATGATTATTTGATAAAAAATGTAGCTTATTTTACAAGTTAAAACGCAAATTCAAACACTTTAAAAACTGATTATTTGATAATTATGATAGCAAACAACAGAAGCTAAACCAAACACTACATTTTCCGCAGCAGTTTTTGTTACAACTATTATCTGATTGTTAGTTTCCAAAACGCTACAACATTTTTTCAAACGCAAATCCAAACACCCTCTATATATCGAGGTACAAAAGAATCTATAACATCCATTAGATCAAAAAATTGTGTGGATTAGATAGATTAATGGCAAAATGATAAATATTTAGACAATGTTATACATCTTGTGCATTGCATGAACAAACTCAGAAGGACATTTTAGGAAATTTGCCCATCTCATTACATTAATACTAGTTTATAACCCACGTATTACGTGGATATTTTTAATTACATTAATTTATATATAATGTATATGAGTAAAAATAAAAACATACAAAAATAATAATTGTGTTTATTTTTTATTATTTGCATATTAAAAAATAGAGTATATTTATCTTTTTTAAAAATATTAAATTGTATTTATCTTTTATTTTTTATAAGTTGTAATTATCTTTTTGGTGAACGTAGAGGTGACACGTGACATTTGATGTTTTCCTTTATTACACATAATAATAATAATTTCCACAACTAATTCAAATTTTTACATTTGGATCAAATTATGATTATTATGGATAATAATGATAGATATTTATTTTTGGTAAACATTAATTTTAAATGTTACAAAATCTAATTTATTACTAATTAATTAATGAAAAAAATAAAGTCAAAATTTAATGCAATTAAGTTAAGGTGTTAAATTTGGAAAAAGATGTGGGAAAATAAAACTTTCTTGTATTCTAGAAATGACATATAACATGAATTTTTTTGTTTTATTATAATATATAGGTTATACATGGGTTGATTTAGAAAATACATATTTTTTTATATTTTAATAAATTATTATAAAATTTATATATGATTAAAATTAAAAAAATTGAAAGCTAGTTAAATTAAAGATAAAAAATACAGTTTTTTGATATTAAATAAAAAATATTATTATATTGTATTATTAAAAACAGATAATATGTGTTTGCAAAAATTGTTTTTTTTTTAAGTTTTATTAACTTCAAATATGAAATATCAATATAAGAAACAAAAAACTTCAATTATGTGAATGTGTATATATTTTGAAAATGATAAAATATAAAAATAGAATATCTGAAAATCAACAATCAAAATTTATCATATTCACAATTGAAGTTTTATCAATTAAATTTTAAATCTTGTTAGCAAAATAAATAACAAAATTTTTTTTAACTTTATTTACTACATTTCTACATTTAAATCCAAATTTTTACATTTGAACTTAACTATGATCATTAAGAAACTCCAATTGGTTTTCTTATTTTATATAGTATAGATTTTAACAAATAATCAAATAATAAATGTTAAATAATAAAATAAATTCAATTGATACACTTCCAAATTTAACAAAAATACAGAAATCAATTTAAGCATTGTGTTCAAAAAAGATGCATTTAACAAAAAAAATACACAAATTCATATATGCATCGTGTTCATCATTTATCTTCATTTATCATCTATTTTATTCATCATCTTTTTTATACATCTTCGTTCATCATCATCCTCATGTTAATCATCTTTGTTTATCATCAATTTTGTTCATCATCTTCATGTTCATCTCCCTAATGTATCTTCGTTCATTATCTTCATGTTCATCGTCTTCGTGTTCATCTTTTCAGTTGATGAAGACGATGATGATTCAGTTCGTACTTGTAGACGAGATGTGAATGGTTCTAGGAAGTGCATCTGCATATTTCTGGATGAGGTTTGACATCTCCATAGTGTTGGGGTACATCTTCATGATTCTGGGAAAGTGAATCTTCATGTGTTGGGGAAGTGCATCTTCAAAGCAACGGGTGGCAATCGATGACTTGAAGATGAAGTACATCATGTTTCTGGTGATGCATCTCTGAATGAAGACGCGATGAACACTCAATGAACACAATGATGCATCTCCAGAACCGATGAACATGATGATGCATTTCTGGAACCGATTAACGATGATGTTGAATGATGAACATGATGTACACGGTTTAAGTGAACTTACTTTCTGCACACTGAATATGATCCTGATTCCGAGTAGCACACAACTCCACTTCTGCCAAGATTCCAAGTAGCACGACATTCTTGAAGCCTTCTCAATAATTGAATTTCGTTAACTCTACTAAGACTTGTCAATTGCAACCTCGTGCTAACTTCGTCGTTATAGTTTCCTAAACTGCAATAGGGAAAAAATGTATATTACAAAAAACCGAGTAATTGTTTTCCTTCTATTAGAGGTTGTATTATATCAACCTACTTTGCAATTTTCATAATCTAAAAATGCATAAACACCTTTGTTAGAACATAATCAAAACAGTAAATGAGAAGCCTAAGAAGAAAGCAATAAATTAGTTCCTTATAAGATGCTTTACCCTCAACAACTTCATTTCTTTGAAAGCCTGAACTCGTGGCATTTCCAGGCCTTCTCCGCAATATGTGAAATGATTTTTTCTGCCTTTTCGCGTATCTCTTTTGGCATTTGCACTTCCAAGCAATCAAAAAAGTCCCCTAATGCCATCTTCTCCACATCTAATCACTGACGACGATTATCATCAATGTTAGTGTCTGTTTCCTTCAGCAAACTCTCACCGCCATCTTGTCTTTTCTTTTGCTTATCCATGTGAACTTCAAGCGCAAGTCCTGATGAACCCTGTACTAAAGTTTGACCAACCATGGCTTCCTTTACTTCACAACCATCTTGTGTTGACCTCAATTTCTCAGCCACATGTTCTTGAGCAGATTCAATGTTGGTGTCCAAATTCTCCTCCAAACAACAGTTTTCTACTATCTCCATTGGATTCACTGAATCAACTAGAACAGATTCGTTATTGTTGTTTAAAATCACCTCTTTATCCATTCTTTGTACATTTTCAAATTGCTCCAATGGCTGTCCCTTTCTTCCTCTTTGTGTCTTTTTACCAGCTATTGGAACATCTGCTGGTTTCCTCCCTCTCTTTTTAGGTTCTATGGGAATGGGAACACAATGATCCATCGTTTCCCTTATATCTCCATTCATGTTTTCGGAAATTTGCTTTACTGTTGGAATAGAACTTTCATTTTCTTCCTTCATGGTACTTCTCAATGTCCTCTTAAAACTCAAGCAGTCCACCTCATTCTTCGAATTCACAGCTTTCTTACTTCTGCTACGCAAATTGCGCTTCTCTACTGGTTCCTCCACTGCAACTTTCCCCAAATCACCATCAAACCCTAACCGAATCGTTCCCCTCTCAACAGCAGCATCAGCTCCAGCTACATATTT
Source organism: Centrapalus pauciflorus (assembly GCA_020465985.1). Lineage (NCBI taxonomy): Eukaryota > Viridiplantae > Streptophyta > Magnoliopsida > Asterales > Asteraceae > Centrapalus > Centrapalus pauciflorus. The sequence continues at coordinate 2,543,108 of JAANYP010007301.1, read as the reverse complement.
TCCTTGTCGCCTAGGTTTCCTTTCCGACTGAGTAGTCAATTCAACTATCTTCACAACAATGAATGTTATCTCACCGATTTTAATACAGTCGCCGTCCTTGAGACTGGAAGGAACGTTAGGCTGAAGGATTTGCCCGTTCAAAATGGTACCATTTGAAGAATCGAGATCAGAGAGAGTCCACTTGCTCGATTGATTATCGAATCGGATGCAAATGTGTTTGGAGGAGATGCCGGCATCTTTGATTGCTATGGTATTGCCACGAGCAACACGGCCAAGTTTGATGACGCATCTTGATGTGTACTCTAAAGCTTCCCCTTCCCTCGGTCCTTTCTCGATTAGCAGCTTCAAAGTCGAGCTTTCTGCCATTGTTGGCTGGTGAGAGAGAGGGAGAGATAAATACATAGCATAAGCATGAATGCACTAAACAATAATCAAAGATGGAAAGAAAAACAAGTTCTTTAGCCTACTAATTGCAAAACTCCACCCTTCCTTCTGGCTTCTACGACTAATTAGATGACAATATGCACCTAATATTGAAAACAACATTTAAAAAGACAATGACTTTAACCAAAGAAGCAAAACTCAAAGAAATTACGGTTGAATTTCATTTCATTCATGATTCTACATCACATCAACATGATAAATATGCTTTTTCATGTTCTTGTATGTTGCTATTGAAACTTGGAAGAGCTTATAGCAAAAATTAACAATAAAATAACAAGTTAACAACAAATAGATCAATACCACAAAATCAGTACTAAGGTTAGAAAAGTAGTCAAAAACTGAAAAGAGAAGAGAAATAACCAGCGGCAGCAAGAGGTTAAACAAACAGGTGGTGAGGGTGGATTGGCGGCAGCGTGAGATGAACTGGGAGACGGATGGTGTGAGGGAAGCCGGCGTCGGCGTGAACCGGTCGACGGTGTGTGATGAGGGAGAGAGGTGACTGTGCGATCTGCGATGAAGAGATAATTAGGTCAGGTTTTGGTTTAGAATAGTGGGAGGGAGGGGTTTTACGTTTGAAATTTTGAAAGGACTTCACTCTCTCTTATATTTATCTTATATTTTACATTTTTACCTTTTTAAATCCTATTTAATTTTATTTTATATCTAAAAAATCATGGTTGTTAATATATTTTTTTTTATCTTATTTTATAATCATGATCAGTAAAATACGTTAATCCTTAGTAAGATTTATCATGGGTAAAATCCTAATATTTGTTTTATATCTTATATGTTGTTGGGTATTAAAAAGGGTGATGATAAATATACACCCCCACATTTTCTAATTATACACCCCCTCTAATTACATTAATCATTAGCAAATCATTGCATGATTTGATTTATTTAAATTAATTTTAATATATAAATGTAATAATGATGAGATAATAATTATATAATTATAGATTCACTTGACTTTTATAAACACACACACCCCCCCTTCTAATTATACACCCCCCTATGATTAGAATTTAATTTTTTTTTAAAATACATTAAAATTTAGCGATAATTGCAAAAAAAATAATAATAATAATAACCAACTTTGTACAAATGAATTTATTACACAAAATATTATGGCAATAGTTGATTCTTGTACATTTTTTTCCATTCTTTTGCAGATCTGCAATGTCCCGCAAGTGTTGGCATTGGATGTCCCTCTTACAAATCCACTTTTATAAAATGATTTCCATGAACAAGTGCAATTGCTATCGATTGATTTAGTTCTGGCGCCCGTGGCTTTTTTCAAATCGGAAAAAATGTGTAACCACTTGGATTTGTTAAAAAGCAAACAATGCAGTTGTATGTGTTTGCAATCAAGACACCAGTGTCAGGCATTTTCATCCAGTGATGTATTGGTGCAAAACCGTTACGGTAATAATCGAGAGCACGTTCCACAACAGCGTAGCTATCACCCATAGAAATTTGATATCCATTTGGATTGCTGTTTATAAATTTGTGGGTCCCACCATTATTAAATTCAAAAAAATAATAAGATTTTAGATATTGATGGGTCCCACATCATTAAGTAATAATTAAGCTAATTAACTAAGGGGGGTGGGTGTGTAATTAGAAAAAAAAATGGGGGGTGTGCGTTTAACACAACTCTATTAAAAATCATAAACTAAAAAAGAAAAGATAAAATGAGAAGATAAAACAAAAAAAAAATATTTATATGAGAGAAAAAGACTTGTACCAGAGAGAGAGAAAATGGGCGAGGGTTAATAAAAATGAAAAATTAAAGGAATAATGTTATTATAAGTAATAATAATCATTAATCTTATAAACATTAACCATAGCCATAAACGTTATGTTTAGGATTTCCTTTTAAACATTTCTTATTTTTATATACTCGTATCATTTTATTCTATAATATATTAATATATTTAAATATTTATTATTTATTTTATAAATTTATAAGTGACAATACTAACCTCCTAATTGTTATGCGCACCAGAAAATCGACCAAGCGTACCGATATTAATAGCAATGTTTATTTTGTATTCGTTTTTGGTTTGGTCCGATCTAGTTTTATATTTTTTATTGTAAAAATAAAAATATATTAATTTATTTTTATCCTCAATTTTAATTTTTAATTGTCTGTCTCATCAGGTTTTAAGTCGTTACATAATACATACACTTAGTTAAGGGCTTAAAGATAACACTGAGTTGGTTTTGTAAAAAAAAAAATTTTAATTGTTACTCAGAGGAAAGATTTGATTTAACTAATGAAAATACAAGGCCAATATTTTTAGAATTCTTATATACATATTAGGTCCCAAAATATTTGTAAAACCAAGTATGTTATGTCAGTTTGTCTTTATATTATTAGAATGATTTATTTATAAGATTATTATAATCATATATATTATATCAGTTCCATTTATTATTAATTAACAATTTAATTATAATTTGATATTTAATTTAAAATTTGTCTATATTATTAGAGATCGATTGACTTAACAAAAATATTTAGCAAGTTATAAGATATTGATTATTAAGGAAGTTTTATATTTGTATTCTTTACAATATATTATTAATAACAAATGACGATCACTTATAGGATTATTTCTTAAAGAACAAAACATGTTAATTGTCATGCATGTCCTCTGCAAAAGTTATAATAGCAATTTAAGTTTGCTTTTGTGTTACCTAAATTATATAATATTAGTTATGACTTATCCAACGTGATAAACAACTTGTATAACTTATTTATCTTTCCATTTCAATCGGCTAATTAGAAAAATCAGGCTTTTGAAAACTTTGATTCATCACTGTTTAATAATAGTGAATCCACATGCTATAAAATTTTTTGAAGTTGTATCATTTTTCTGATGAACAATTTCATATTAATTAGTATTAATGTTGATATTAATTATTAATATTAAAAAATATATAAAGAAATCATGTTATTCCACCAAATTTGATAATTGAGTGGTTTCCATTCCAACCAATGACAGCTTAAACTTGGAATGAAGAGACCAACTGAGTTGACTCAACCCAAAAAAGATAAAAGGCTTCAACAAACATATTCCTACATGGCTACAACAAAAACTATGATTATTTTATAACAAAAAAAACATACGCGCTTAACATATAAAGGCGTCAACACACCATGGGGGTTTCTTCATTCACACACACACATGTATGTGTGTGTGTATATATATATATATATATATATGTGTGTATATATATATATGTGTGTGTATATGTATATGTAGATGTATATGTATATGTGCATGTGTAAAGAGTGAGAGATGGGACAGTGTGCATCAACAATGAAAACGACATCGTCAAAGGCACTAACAACATCAAGGACAAAGCACGAAGATCGCCAGTCAATTAAAAGGAATGGCCTTGGTTGTCTGGCCATGGTCAGAGAGAAGCGTTCAAGATTTTTCATTATTCGGAGGTGTATTCTAATGCTCATTTTGTGGCACAAGTACGACAAGTTTTGAGTTTCTTTTATCTAATGATCTTTGTTGATTCATTGCTTTCATGTTTCGTCAAACGACAGCGACAAGTTTAGTATTTGTAGGTCACCTGATGCATATGTATTTGTCAAACATGTAAATACATTTAAACCATTTGGTTTGGTATATGAAGTTCATTCATGGGACCTAAACCCTTATCGTACGTGTTCATCGAGTAACAAGCCCACATAGACCTACAAATTCATTGGAATGTAAAATTATTTCACGTGGCATGATATGACGATGCTCTTGACACCTGTTCCTTAACTAAATCCTAAATACACACTTGGAAGTTCTTAATTATGCTTCTCTTTGTCCTGTATTTAGTATTTATCATACATCATACACCTTTTAAGTTTTCACTGTGGTTAACTCGATAGACAAAAGAGATATAAAAACCAATAAAAAGATCGTTACATGAAGTAAACCAATAAGGTGTGTTTGATTTGATCGTTTTAGTTAAAACACAACGGAAAAGAAATGATACTGTTTTCTCGTACTTTTTATATGAAGTTTTGACTCAAAATTTGTGAAAATCACCGTATGTTTTGATAATTTTAACTTATAAACATCATTAGAATTCCTAAAAATATATTATGGATTATTCAAAGGGAGAATAGATGTTGGTAAAACAATATTTGTCTCCACTTAGCATCCAATTAGAATGTGTCCATCAAATATCAATCATATAGTATATAAAACCATATATAGTTTTTTTCATAAGATTTTCTTCAAGGCACAAGTCAAAGAATTAAAACCTATAAGAATAGAAAGATTTCAATACCATCTTCAAAAAATTTCTAGTCTCAACCAAGTAAATCCTATGGGTTGTATAAAATGTCAAATAAGTCATGTTGGGTTGTTTAAATTTACAATTAATATATAATGTGTTAAGTAATTAATTAGCAAACAATATTATTATGAGGGGTGGGTTCAATGGAGAACATTATGTATCGAAGAACCTTGGAGAACCACAATGCATCGCTAGAAAAACTGAAATGCATCACGTAGAAATAGATGCATCACGCGGGAATTTGATACATCAAGTGGAAATAATGTAAAAATCGATGCATCACTTGAGAATTTGATGCATCACGTGGAAATAATGATGCATTACGGGGGAATTGTGATGCATTTGTGGTGGTGCATGGAGGTTCTTCAAGGTTCTTCGATGCATGGAGGTTCTCCATTGAACCCACCTCATTATTATGATAATAACCTCTTTTATTGGAATTAAACAATTTTAAGCAGCTTGGTGGATTAAAATACAACTAGGTAAATAAGTGTACCTCTACTTCATATACAAGTTTGTTCAGTCATTTAGGTACGCTCACATTCAGACTTGGAGAGATGTAGGTTTTATTTGTTTTTTAACAGGTTAAATGTCTTAAGTCTAAAAACCACTATTTTGCTCTTAAAATTCAGAGGATGAAATCTCTTAAGTCTGAATTTAAACAAACAGTATAAATTAAGTTAATATCTGAAATTCAGACTTCAGACCAATTTCAGACTTTTTAATTACAAACAAACACACCCGTAGTGATTTTCATCCAACAACAAAATATACAAAAAGAATTTCAACCCCATGCAATATATTAACTAATAATGAAGTAAAAACTGTCCTTACAATCAGACGATTGATTCAGAGCAAATTCTGAATGATAACATTAGAGATCACTGAATTCACAATTACCATCCTTTTACCAAAACGTTTCTAAGACATGTCAAAGCTGTACACACCAGAATATTAGCAGTCGTATAATCTCGTCTTTCAGACACTGAAATGCTTCCACCTCTGATCTAATGGTTGAAAGTTTGAATCTGTACGAAAGACCAAAGGAAGAATGCAATTCCATGAATACTTTTTCTTTTCTAGATAAATAGATCGAATGCAAGAAAAAAAAGATATTATAACTTCAGAAAAGTGGAGATCGAGAAATACTAGTATGGTCCCATGAAAATTGCAAGTTTCAAGTTCGAACGGCGTGTAGAAATCATCTAAAATTAAAAATGATAACAATGATCAAATAAGATAACTTTAGACTAGAAACACCTTTCAAAAATTCCCAGATGCTTCGAGAAGTTATAACCATATGATCATTGTTACCCAAGGAATCAAGCATCCAACACAGCTTCAACTAGCACCTAACAGTTGGATTATGCATTTCAAAATTTGATGTTGATCAATTGAAATTCTCTGACATGGAGACAATCTTCAGGGTCTTTTTTCTGACTAATTTTATCAGTGGAACAATGACCCTAGCCATTTAGAGATGTTCAGATGATAAAAAGCCTTGCATTTCCACATAACCCGTGTTAGGCAATTAAGAACAGTAACTCAACCACAAAACTTTGCTTTTCGCCTTCTTTGGACCACTTATCGGAAACATGCCAAAGAATAAATTTAGTAATATTTATGGGACTTCACAAAATGGAAATTGTTGGTAGAAAAGGAAATATGAAGAAATAAACAAGGGTACTCCAAGAACGCAAATCTACCTCAAAATAACCTATGGCTCCTTTTGGGGGAAACGTAGCTTGAAAAGTTTGTCTCTCCACATGGCTGCAGAAACCAGCAACAAAGATTATATAGCCAAACACACTGTCACGTTTTATCATACCAGAATAAGCAGCATTTTATTTGGTTCTTTCTCGATACCAAAACAGGACACCGCCTTTGACTTTTAAGTGTATAATAAGTTCGTTTTCAACTTCAAGATGGATTTATCTTTAGATATGGTGAATATTGATTCCAATATTAAACTTATGGGGCATTGACTCACAGAATGAATTTTAAAGGAATTGGAATTTACTTATAGTGTATTTTGAAATTGGATTACAAAATTAATGTATCATTCCTAGCTATTTGTAAATGAAATTAGATTCCTATATCCTAACATTTCACATAACCCATACCCTAAAGCTAGCCTTAAACACAATTCCACACCTCAACCAATCAACTACTCTATACTATAAATTAAATTCCAATTCCTTCAAATTTCATTCATCGAGCTAAACTCCCCCTTGGGTACTGATTGGCAAAATTAGAAGTGTGGCTCTTCTATAACAGGGTAGAGTATAAAATAACTCGGGTCTCTCAAATCGGGCACACAATTGCATGCACCATTGATCTTTTCAAAGTTGGAAAAACTGATGCTAGTTATGAAACAAAGGGACTACATAACGTCTAGATTTCCCCAAAACCCAATCAATTGTGTCATCTCTTAGTACCTGCATCGCTGTATCTTTCTTCCTTAATAGCAGTATTCATTTTTAAAACTAAACCAAGCTCCTCGGCAAGTACATCTGGACCATCTATGGCACTGTACAGTGTAACATTCCAAATGAGCAACATTAAAAGGTATTTTCAGAGATGGTGTATCAGAGAATAACTTGATAGCATAAGGAAAAAAGTGAATGTTATACCTGTCCAAAAACACATCATATGTAGGCTTTTTTCCATGCAATTTGCCGCTCCCATAGGCTATCTTAATAGCATCAGTCAAGACAATTTGTTTGCTTACATAAATCGGTGCCTGCAACGATTGTTGTCAGTTGATGCTCAATACTAAGAATGATGTGGGAGATGCACGTAAGGTACCAATGCCATATAATTTGGTCAGCATCAAATCAAAATAAGGTGCAGATGGTCATTGTTTATGAACGTAAATACAACAGAAGTCACCTCATATGGTAATGGTACTATTACCCTTTTCTGCATTCTGCACAAACTTATTATTATGATCACAATTCCAATATTGTACCCAATCAAATCTAGAACATGTGAATTACTGTGACCATTAAATCCTTAAATGTGTTTATGAAGAATCGCACAATGACAGAAATCATGAAATAATCTAAATATGCATCATGCAACATCATACGAATTGATGAGAGAATCTCTATTCCGTTTAGATTCTAAATAACGTTCTTCTCTTTTTGCTTCTCAGGACTTCTAATTAACATGTCACCCTACAAAATGGTGTCCATGTGACCAATTACAGGAACAAAACAGTGAAAGAGAGTATAGATGCATTTGGCTACCCTGCATCGTTTGGCTACATTTATGGCATCTGAAGGACGAGCATCAACTCTAATATCTTCTGTACCTGGCTGCAAGTTAGGAAAATCAATCAAGGTCAAAATAGATGTCCAGATTATTTAATCCCTTCACAATAGATAATACCGATGGGACCGTATGTGATACATCTTTTAATTACCTTGTGAAAGCATATATTTGAAAAGTATACATTATCCACTCGTTCTGTAATCTGTACCAGCTTCACCTGAAATAATAGATAAGAGAAATTAAAGCAAAGGAATTAGAACGGTGGTGACATAAGGAGTTACTTATATAAACCTTGCAAAGATGCCAAGAAAAGACCAGAAATTACATTAGAATAAGGGAAGAGAAGTTATGATAACTTCCAAACAAAAATTCTAATGAAGAGGAGGCTTTGAAAGAACTAGAATATTCGCAATAACATGTATGATCTGGCTTAACTAAAAGAACCAAAAATCCTAGGTTAAATTCTGTGGCCAGCACCATAGGAATTTCTTCCTTTAGACATATCTTGTAAGCATCACTCTGAAAGCATTTTCAGATAACCAAAACCCAAGGCATGCCAGGAAAATTCCTTGTGAACACTGTTCGCTGAAAGGAGCCTAGGTGGCTGTTGAAACATTTTGATGATGCCATGGTTCTATTCTAAATATCTTTTGTCATGGCCAATTTTTTTTAAAATTTCATATTTGGATATACAACAGAAGGCTGACCAACACTTGGCAAAAACAAAAAACTAGACAGTTTGAGTTAGATGTGTAATCAAGAAAGGGTCATAGGCAAATGAAAATAATAAAATCAGCATTATATAAATGAATGACTGGATCACTACATACTTCATAGCCAAGTTTCTCTATAATATTCCTCACAAGCTGGAATTGGTTTGGGAATCCCTGCAGCACCACAAAGAATTAGTATGGAACTTAGATTGAACTGTTCCCTCTTTAATTGTAAACAACCTAAACCTCATCTTCCAGTGTGGAGGTTATTAGCTTTTCAACAGCATATTCTCCTGCAGTATACACAAATTGATGTAGAGTGTTACTGAAATCAACACATCCAAATGCCCTTTAAAAAAATAGATAAAACTTTAAGAATAGTTGCATGGGAAACCCATTAACGTACCTACGATAATTGGTAGCAAATAGTCTCCATCACAATCACATGAAATCTTAAGAAATATGGTGGGACTTTGAAATTGGCTAAGAAATTCTGGTCCAATTGTCTGGATATTGGTTCTAGGACCTTTACCTTGACCAGATAAGGGAAACGACGTAGCAGTAGGCTGCCATTTTATCGACTCTTGATACCCTTGTACACGCATCTGATAGTGCAGGAGAGTTTCTGTACAAAAATAAAATCAAAATGCATGAGAATTCCTGCACAAACAGATGATGGGAACCAAAATTCATGGTCATGAAACACTTAACTGAAAAATATGTATATTCCTGATAAAAATAAATGTTCATACACATTCAAAAGAAATATTACTGTCCAACTTTGATATGCAGTATCTTATTTCATGGGAAAGAAAACATTTTTTCTAGTGTTTGCAGCAAGCTTATCTACTCTCATTTGTACACAGTACACTTCGTGCATGACCACTAAAACATATTCCTTGCAGAAAATTTTAAAAGACTCCTTGGTCGCAAGTTGAAAGGAAATGTTCCTACACATGTCTGGCAGAACCATTGTGGAAGAAATGAGATGAGCCCTCCAAGGTTCTTCAATCTTTGAAGTGGGAGGCTAGATTTTAGAAGAAAAAACTTAATACGACAACTTTGTTTTGGCCTGCACTATGATATTTTTTGAAGCACACTTTTAGATTTTCATGAAATTAGATCCTTTTGACTTGATATAATATTGACCATATCACAAGCAAGCCTTGTGTTGTTTTCTACATGTTTGTTCATATAGCATAATGCCAACAATTGTGGTTTCCAATCACAGGCTTGATCAAGATAAATATTAAACCTAAATCAGAAACTTAAGGTTCTGCTTGAACTAGCTGTACCATTACCCATTATAGAACTGTGCTCTGTTCATGCCAAATAAGACTAAAACCCATAACCCAAAAATATACTAATTAGAAACATCACTTTACAATTCTTTCATCAATCTCATCATCCAATGAATATATACCATATAATAACTAAATGAAGTATCAACAAGTTCAGCATACTAAATGTAGCACCATTGAACAAGAATTATCCTATAACTTCCCTCAGTAAAGCAGTCAGGACCTTTGCAATTATAGAAGTGTTCCTGCCAAGGATTTGCTAATAACAGATTTTTTTTTGAACGGCAAACTAGCCTACTTCTAATCCTAAACTACTCCATTTGGGAATAAGATCACAATTCTGACACGATAACTGAGAACTATCCACCTCCAAGGCTCCTGGTAGCCGTAGGATCTTCACAAGTGAAAGACGTGCTCTGATCTGATAACATATCAAACCCTCAGGCTTCAACTAAAAATCAATAAGCAATAGAGTGAAGTATGAGGATGTATATGCCCCACGTACATTCCCAATGCGAGTTCACTGATCTCAATGTCAGAGTATTTTCAACACATTGACAGGCCGTAGATAGAAAAGTACAACTTATAGAGAACTCAAACTAAATAAAATAACAGAATTTTTGTTTTTAAGTTCACTTGTACCAAAAACACAGTTTGATCCACTGAGACACCACGACCTAAAAAACTATTTCCAAAATTAGGCAAATTTATCATAAACTTCAACAAGAAAGCTTGAAAAAAATGAATCTTAAGCATCAAATTTGTGACAAACATATGGAACACCAAAATCTAATAAACGAACAGTGATATACCTGTCATGAGCACAACAGCTTCCAAGTAATCATCACCGTTTGCATATTCATGATCTTTGGATCCTCTACCTCGAGAAGAATTACAACAGATGACCTCCGGTTTCGACCGCCGGTGACGATACCGCTTTACTTGAGGTATGGAGTATGAAATTGATGCATATGAACATCCAAGATGATTAGAGAATAATGTTTGATGATCTGCAAAGTCTCCGGCGCCGGAGCAGACGAAAGTCCGAGTACACAATTGAAGTCGGAGCATTATACGAGAGAGAGAGAGAGAGAGAGAGAGAGAGAGAGAGAGAGAGAGAGATTCCGATGTTTAGAGAGATATGGGGAGTGTTGGTGAGGTAGAAACAAGGTTCTATCTACCTAAATGGCTAAATTAGATATAGAAGTAAACTATTTAAAAAAAGCATATTTTTAGATTATGCATTATTTAAATTTTAAATAATACGTTAAACTGTTAAATATCTTATACAAATCTATAAAAAAAATTAAAATAAGTTTTAGTACACTAAAATACGATACTATTTTATATGTATATATACAGTGAGTGTTTTATAATTTCTTGATATATAAATAAAACTAGTTTATGTCCCACGTAAATACGTGAATAAAATTTTATTTCTAATTTAATAAATTTTAATTGATAAAAATTGAGATTTCACTTTATATATAACATACTACTTATATATTTTATTATAAATTAATATTATAGATTAAAAATTAATAGTGTATTTTTATTTATAAATCTATTTAGGATTTATCTTTTTTTATAATAATAAGTTGTACTAGTAAGTTGTATTTATCTTTTATTTAAAAATAAATCTATTTAGGATTTATCTTTTTTTATAATAATAAGTTGTATTTATCTTTTGTGGTGTAACGTGGAAACAACACGTATGCGTTTGATGTTCTCTTTTATTATATAATATAAATAGTAGTTATTTTTTTATGATTTTTTAAAACTTTTTATTTTTGATTTAATAAATTTTAATTGATAAAAGTTTAGATTCAGTTTGTATATAGTGTATTTATCTTGATTTAATAAATTTTGATTGATAAAAATTTAGATTCAGTTTGTACATAGTGTATTTATCTTTTTAAAAATAATATTTGTATTTATATTTTATTATTAAAAATATAATATAGAGCACTTATCCTTTTAAAATAATAAATTGTATTTATCTTTTTAAAAATAATATTTGTATTTATTTTTTATTATTAAAAAAATAATATAGAGCATTTATCCTTTTAAAATAATAAATTGTATTTATCTTTTTAAAAATAATATTTGTATTTATTTTTTATTATTAAAAAAATAATATAGAGCATTTATCCTTTTAAAATAATAAATTGTATTTATCTATTATTTTTTATAATAATAAGTGGTATTTATCTTTTATTTTTAAAATAAAAAAGTTGTATTTATCTTTTGGTGTAACGTGGAAGCGCCACGTATGCATTTGATGTTCTCTTTTATATATATATATATATATATATATATATATATATATATATATATATATATATATATATATATATATATATATATATTACAGCTAATATGATTAAATAAATACTTACATGGACTTCATTATTAAAAAAAAAAAATCTTATGTGTTTAGTTTTCGTATTTTATGTGATCATAATAATCATAAATTAAATTTAAATTTAATTCTTATATTAGCTTTACTTCTATATATACACTAGTTTATGAACTCACGTGTGAATAATTTTTAATAAATAAGTAGTTAGATAAAATATATATGTGGTTTATTATGTGTAAAATGTCAATTGCAATTATTTGTTTGGGTTTATTATTAAATAAAATTAATTTGTTTTCACGTTTTTTAAGATTATTTTATCTTCCTATGTTATTTTTTTCTAAAAAATGCAAGGGGCGTTTGGTTCATGGAATGAATTTTGATGGAATTGGATTTCAATTTTAGTGTTTAAAGCATTGGTTTACAAAAATAAACAACTTGAATTTTATAAACATTCCATTGAAAGCTCTATTTTTAAGAAATTAGTAATTCCATTAAAGATATGAAGGAATGTTGAATTCATTTAATTATGGATTATGATGGAATCTAACTAAATCTTAGGGGGCGTTTGGTTCGCTGGAATCTGACGGAATGGAATGGAATCTATCAAAGGAATGGAATTCTGGAATGAATGGAATCTGTCCGAATTCAAATACTATAGTTTATTAAGAATGAGAAGACTTGTTGTTAAAAGGATTGCTTTGAAGGAATGAAATTTAAATTCCTTCCAATTTGCCATGGAATGGTCATTCCTTCAAAAGAGGGGATTTTTTTAATAATGTGGAATGGTCATTCCATTCCTTTGGACTACCAAACAACCCATCAGAATAAAAAATTCATTCCTTTTCCGCCAGATTCCATCAGATTACAACGAACCAAACGCCCCATTACTTTGTTATCTTTGATTTTCAATTGTTTAAGAGGGTGTTTGGTTTTGCGTTATGAACCAGATTATCAGCTTATTACGTTACAATAACGCAAATAATTAGTTTAAAGTGTTTGGATTGCATACATTAATAATTGATTATTTGCGTTTAGCGTTTGTCCTACCACACTTTTGCATAAGTTAAAAATTGTAGCTTATTTGCTTCATAAGTGATTATTTGGTCATTTTACAAGTAAAAACGCAAATCCAAACACTTTAAAAACTGATTATTTGATAATTATGATATCAAACAGCAGAAGTTAAACCAAACACTATATTTTCTGCAGCACTTTTTGTTACAGCAATTATCTGATTATTAGTTTCCAAAACGCTACAGCACTTTTTCAAACGCAAATCCAAACACCCTCTAAATACACTAAACTTAGATTCCAATTCCATCAAAATCCTTTCCGTGAACCAAAAGTCCCCTTAGATTGTTGTTTTTTTTTCAACTTTTTGAACAAATTGGTTTTTTTCATAATCAATGTTTTTTGTAAAAAAATTCAACATGTTTTATCTTTTTTTTTCCTAATAAAAATCCTTAAACTTGACCTTTTTGGGGGGAAAAAGAAATTTTCGGAAAACTAAAAAAAATAACTTGAGAATTCTATCGGTAAAATAACATTGATGGACTACATCAAAAACATGTTGAATTTTTTCATAATAAGCTTAATTTTTTTACGATAATCTCATCATATTAAATAGTTTGTTTGGGTTCGCTTACTTTGAGAAAACAAAAATATAGTATATTTTCTACGTTTTAATTTTTATAAATGATACTTATAAATAATTTTTTTTTTTTGGTCAAACACCTTCAAAATCTAAGAAAATATTAAGCGTGTAACTGTGTAAGTTTCACACATCAATTAAATTGATATTGATATTACTGTTTTTTTTATTTAAGTCATATATTAATTAGTTCAATATTTAGATTTTGTGTCATTTATAGTTGACAACTATATGATTAAATATGTTGTAATATAAATATAAAAAAAATAATATAAAAGAGAAATATGATGGCTTGTCGTGTTATTCAGATATATAACTTATTTTCTGAAAATATAAAACGTATAAATTTGGGCACCACCTTCTTTGGCCCACAAACAATAAAAAAACATGCATTGGTTGTTTCAATTTCAATTCGTTGTCATCTCTTCTAAAGATTCTAGCGGGAGTTTAAATATGTTATCTTAATAATAACCAAATTTTGCTGATATATATATTATTATAAATTTCCACATTTAACGTTATAAAACAAATGCTAGCTAGAATAATAACTCACGTATATATTTTTGACAAAACTAGTTTATTTACTAGTGTATTTTAACAATTCATTATTTTTATACATGGAAAATTATGCAAAAAATCATCAAAGTATAAAATTTTTTCGATTAAGTCCTCATTTCATTTTTTATTTCTGATAAATCCCTAAACTGCTTAAACCTTTTAAATTGGTCCGTTAACCTATTATATCAGGTTAACATGCTTAAACCTATTTTGCAAAAACCATCAAAGTATAAAATTTTTTTCGATTAAGTCCACATTTCATTTTGTTCCCCTGATAAGTCCCCGAACTACTTAAACCTTTCAACTTTTCGATAAAATAAAATGAAATTTTCAACTTCTAAAAACGATGATATTTATTTCTATGCCAGAGCATGTCATGTTTGTCTAGACCAAACTAAGTTGGTTTGAAAATAATATTTTTTCAAAACGACGATGGTTGTTTGAAAATAATAATTTTTTTAAAAGTCTTTTATTTCGGATAACATAAGTTGGTTTGATATAAAAACATAAATGATGATTATATCGATCCTATGTTTGTCTAGACCATAATTTTTAAATATATTTAACTGTTTCATCCCGACTAAAATTTAAACAATAAAAATGATCGTTTTGATTTATCATTTTGTTTTAATTTTTTGCATCCACGTATGTGTGACGTGAGTGTCAGTTGAACAATCACTTAAATTGATAAAACAACAACTAACATGTGTTTTATCAAGATAAAAGATTTATGTGGCAAAAAAATTAGTTAAGGGATTTATAAGACAAAATAATTTAGTTAAGGGATTTATAAGACAAAATAATTTAGTTGGGGGACTTAATCGAAAAAAATCATAGATTTATAAAATTCAAGTCAGCAATTGCAACCCGTTAAACAGATCACCGGTAACGTTTCTTGAAAAAAACACCAAGTTCGTGATTTTTATTTAGTTAAGGGAATTATCAGACAAAAAAAAATTGATTGAGTGACTTAATCGAAAAAAACTTGTAGTCTGATGGTTTTTTACGAAATTTTCATAAAACATATATAAACTTGAAATTAAAATGAATAAATACATAAAAATTAATTATAAACTTTTCATTCTAATATCATAATATTTAAAAGTTTAAAAAAAATTTTGATGACCTTTTATAAAATATGTTAATTTAAAGATCCTATAATCAATATTTGAAAATAATTTTTAAGAGATTTTACATTGATTAATTAGATAGCATTGTATATTGATTAATTATAAATTAAATTTTAGGGAGTTTAGTTATCTATTTATTAGTTTTTAATCATTTATAAAATATATTTGTTTACATTAAATAAAAATCAACATATAACTATAAATAAATGACACATGTGTATATATATATATATATATATATATATATATATATATATATATATATATATATATATATATATATATATATATATATATATATAGATTTGGGTTCAAATGAGTACCACTAGTTTTGCGGAGTACCGGAGGTACCTCGCTTAAAATCATTTTTTTTGAAATTTTTTTTCATAATCATTTTTAAATTAATAATACAAGACTACTTGCAAAAAATCACACATAAAGACACACTAGAACTATGTGAAACGTGTGTGTTCACATGAACTCTGCTGTTGTGAACGTGTGTTCACAACTAAGCATGTTCACATGAATTTTTTCACGTTCACATGACTTTTAAGATGTTAGAAAGTGTGAATGTATATAATTTTTTACGAATAGCCTTATATTATTTGTATCTAAATGAATATGAAAAAAAATTCAAAAAAAAAACTTTTTTTCGGAGCAAGTTCACATCTGAAACCCGTGTGTTCACAGGTACTCACGGTACTCTGCATTTTTTAGGTACTCACACGAACCATATTCTATATATATATATATATATATATATATATATATATATATATATATATATATATATATATATATATATATATATATATATATATATATATTGGCATCCGGATATTATTTATTCTATTATTAAAAATATATATGGTTAAAATTATATATTTAAGAAATGTGTTTACTATTACGTCTATTTAAATATATAGACAGATTCTATTTGATTCCAATTTTCAATACTATCTATTATATTTAACGAATATTTCAAATTTCAAATATACAATATCTAAAAAAGCAATCATAATCCAAAATTCCTAATAAATAGCTTGCATCCATTCAATGATCACACATAAACTTTGATAAACATTTAATTCTTTCCATAATTATTTATTCAACTTTTATACTTAAGTATTTTAATTTATATTCCACAGCGAAAAAAGTATGTTAATTTATATAAATTATTTTAATACAAATTGTCTGAGGCCACAGTATTTAAAAAATGGGGGAAAAAGCCAATTCAATCAATTATGTCTGTAGATAATATAAGGAATTCGAATTTGGAGGCACGTTTAATGTTGAGATGGCCAACATGGCAAATTGGCAATATACAAATTTCAAATTTTGATACACCATTGTTATGATTTTTTATAAGGTTAAGTTGTATAATATCAACACAATTTTTTTATATATATTGATATTGTAGATGATTTTTTTTTTCTTACCCATATAGTATATGTATTTTAGTTTTTTATTTCAATATGGTACAATTCTACGTAAAGGCTGATCTAAAAGTTAAGATCTATTTGTATGAAAAATCAAGTTTTATATAGAAATGTATCATATTAGAATAAAAAACTAAAGTGTATTTATCATATGAATAAGAAAAGAAATTTATAAATAATACTGATACATTTGAAAAAATACACTGGTACTGTAGCACCTTAAAACCTTCTTCTTTTTTTTTTTTTTTACCATTTATTATTGAAGATTTTCATTTTAGGTTTAACGATTTGGCAGCATAATGCCCATAATTTTTGTCAACTATTTTTAAGCATATTTTAGTAAAATTGACATGATGTGATCACATGTAAACTACGTTATTTTAGGATTTCATATTAATAAACTTAGATGTAACAAATACGAATAAAGTATATAGTTTAATTGAAACAAAATAAAAAAAGTCAAAGGAAAAACGCACAAAAATTAAATTAAAGAATATAGAAGTGTAGGGTGATAGTTACAGGGGAAAAATCAAAGTCAATTAATTTGCAATATAAATACAGAAACATGTTCATATTTCACCCTGCCTTGTGAGGCCATTCGCTCTTTTATCAAAATGATGCCACGATTTGTTAGCATCGAACCATTTTCGACCAACCGAAGTTTTGCATGACGGTGTGGTGATGGTCATGAACCATGATGCAGCGAAGCAAACAATAACGAAAGCTGCTAACTATCCCATAATTTCAGCATGTTTACGTGGTCTCGGTGGCAATTTTAAGAGCCTAATCAACTCATAAGTTCGTGCGTCTCTTCCACTATAAAGGCAAAGATCCAACGGGGTCAACCCATCCTATCGGCATCACAAAAAATACGTGCAAGTCTAAAATCAGGATTTGGACTTATATACAAGTCATAACAAGTGTTACGGGTGTGAGAGAGATTACTTTGTTTTTTAAAGTCTTATCGGCTTTCTTGATCAACAGAAGCCTCACCACATCAGTTCTACGGGTTTGGACAGCTAGATGGAGCGGCGTCCACCCGTCCTGAAAAAAACAGAACAAGTTGCATACCAAATGAACGACAAGCTAATAAACATACAGCAACCAAGAAAAACTATTTCAACATACATTGTCCGGGAGGTTTATATCCACGTTATATAGTAGGAGGATTTTTATCATTTGAGTTGATGCAGTCCGTACAGCATAATGCATAAGGGTAGCCCCGTCCTGTTTTCATCAAACCAAAAAAGAAAGAAGCAAAAATTACACGATACGAATTAGAATACCATTGTTCACCACTTTACAGTTTTATTTTTAACATAAAAGCTATTCCCTCCAGAAGAACAATCTAAAAAAAAACACATAATCGAATTAAGCTTCTGGAAAATGATTTCAATGCTTACTTTGTCAAGAACAAATGGATTAGCTGAATTTCTTAGTAAATAATTACAGATGGCATGCTTTTTACCAAGTATCGCTTTGTGTATTGCTGTCAGCCCCTCCTGCAAATAAATCATGAACGAAAGCTAAGACAAAAGCAAGATGCAAGGTGATATACATTTGCATTATTCAGAAGTATGGCAATAAATGGGAAATTTTGAAATGTGGGTTGGCGTCCATTTACCCGATTAGGGACGTTAATATCGACACTATATTTCAACAAAGTGTCAACAAGGTAAAATTCTCCTGATGCTGCAAGAGTGTGTAAAGGTTGCCATTTGTCCTATCAACAAAAAGTCAAAATATAGTTACTTCTTCCACTTCATGAACATAAATTGACCAAAGACATATCTTCAGAATGGAATGATTAACAAGTAAGAAGAAACTTACTGAGGTAGCAGCTGCTAAATCAGGAACCCGCCTATTCATAAGTACCTTCTCCTCCTTTGTAAACAACTTACGAGGACCTACTCAAGATTATAATAAAACGATCATATCGAAACCCGAGTTGTGTGGACATATTATGTGAACATAAAAGCAATAAGAGTCAAGTATAAGTTTGCACTAATTTCATGTGTCAAATGTTTAAACACAAGATTATTAATTTCAAAATTTATTCTTGCATACTATACACACACAAATATAACCACACCCTTGTATCTTCAAACTTCTATAATTGGTAAATCTCGCTATCAACATATCTTCTGTATCCTCAGTTTCTCACTGATGCATATATGTTTTTCTTCATAGTAATGGCCCAAGTAAATTTTAAGGAATACGTCCTACAGCATGGCCACAATTGATAGCACCTAGTTGTATTCGAACCTGAAACCAAATGATTTACAGTATATCAAGTCGCATAGCAAATGCTAATTAAGCCATTTTCTAGGGGTTCACCTATGCATATATTAGCTAGTTCGGGTTTAAAATGTTATATAAACAGCAAATTTCTACACAGAAGACCTGAGCCAAGATTCGAATGCATTAAAGTCGTTGTTCCTAATATAAACAGCAAATTTCTTGCTTTAGCATCATCAACAACCAGATTACATTTGTTTTTGCTACCCTACATTACTAAGAACTCATAATTTGCAACTCCGAGAATTACATGTTAGTAAACAAAGTTGGCTCAATTGGGTTTCGGATCATACTAATAAACAAGGATTTAAGTTTCATACACAGGGTAAAATTCAATACTGTTTGAGCTAAATTCAATGCCAACAACACAAAACTCACCTTGTGGATCCTTGGCAGCCTCAGGATCATACATCCCAGAATTCAAGAACCGTGAAATATCGTCCATACTCCTTCCATACACTGCCATTTTAGGGTTCCTTGGAGTCACTCTAACACCCCTACTGTCTTCACCCTCGTCGATTTCATCTTCACTGCCTTCACCTTCGTTGTTTTCCTCAAAAAATTCAGGATTATCCAACACAATTGGCTTCAATTCCCTTAATTTCGCAGCCTTATACTCTTTTGCACTCGCATACCCCATCGGTATTGGTTTTAGCCCATATTTTTTCCTTTGTAATCTGCTCCCGAATTCCATTTCCTGGGCCATTTTTCTCCTCTCTTGCTTCGTAATATTTATCTCTGCCTGAACGTCTTTCCAGTTCGCCGGAATCAAATCCTCCTGTTTAACCTCAAATTTAGCTTTACTCCTGTTAGCCTTTACAGGGCTTTTAGGAATTTGAAGGTCAGTTTCGTTTTGAATGTAAGGGTCTTCAAATATACCTTCTTCAAAAACCAAACAATCTCCGATTACTTGTTCTTCTTCTTCTTCTTCATCGTTTGTGTTGGTGTTGGTGTATAACTGTTGCTGCGGGTGGTGGCTGAGGGAGAAATGAAGTTGTGCTTTGGTAGGTTTAGGGAAGAACGATGTTAGAGTTTTGTGGTGGGTTTTAGATAGGGATATTGAAGAGGTGGTGGTCAGGAGGGAGAAAACAGTGGTTTGTTGTTGGAGCTGAGGGTTTAACAAATACATAGTTTGTTCTCCGGTACCGGAGGAGATTGTGCCGGTGAAGGGGGAGATGAGCGATTACAATAGTCAATAGTAGTGTTTATGTGGTGGGCTAATGCAATCGGGTTAAGACGTTGAGAATCGGATAGCCCATTTTCTGGAGTGGGCTTTTCCGTCAGTAAAATTTTATTTTCAATAAAATTTTAGAGTATTTTTTTTGCAAAAAAAAAACTTTCCTTAATTGCGTCAAAAGATAACATACCGTCATCGTTTTTTCAATTTAGGTAACATATAAATTTTTTTCCTAAATTAATGTAACATATTTTTCGAATCAAGTCAATCAAGGTAACCATATTGGATTGAAACTACTACTGACACTTTCTTTGTCCAATCAACATTTTTTTACAGAAATGATTATATATTTGTTATATGATGTGTACTATTTTATGCAATTTAAAAATACTTTTTAATAATACCTTGTTATTTTGAGTAAATTTATAAATAATTAAGCAATATTAAAAATTTAAAAAAACTGATAATTGAATAAAGAAACTGTTATGTCAGTAACTTTTACCTTTTAATCTGATACGAGTAATTTTTATTGACTTGATACCTCAAATAGAAAAATAGTAATTATAAATTTAACTTTTGATGCCATTTTAGGGTTCCTTGGAGTCACTTTAACACCCCTACTATCTTCACCCTCGTCGATTTCATCTTCACTGCCTTCACCTTCGTTGTTTTCCACAAAAAATTACACAATTGGCTTCAGTTCCCTTAATATCGCAGCCTTATATACTCTTTTGCACTCGCATACCCCATTGGTATCAAATACATATTTTGTTGTTGGAGCTGAGGGTTTAACAAATACATAGTTAGTTCTCCGGTACCGGAGGAGATTGTGCCGGTGAAGGGGGAGATGGGCGATTACAATAGTAGTGTTTATGTGGTGGGTTAATGCAATCGGGTTAAGACGTTGAGAATCGGATGGCCCATTTTCAGGAGTGGGCTTTTCCGTTAGTAAAATTTTGGATCGGTTCCGAACTAGTTAAATGTGCCACAGGTTTAACAAAAAGATTTAACAATACTTTCGATTGTCAGAACACATTTGGATGCAAGAATGCTACACAGGTTTAAAAATGTAAGAAAATCTTATTCATGGGATCCTTCCGCTTTACAGATACGAACGTGTAGGTTGTTTGGCAATCGTGTTCTTAAGGTCAGCTTGGCGAGGTCAAGTGTTGCTTCCGCCAGACACTTCGTATCATACGTGTCAAAGAAAGATTCATATGAATTAAACCGAATGTTGACACAATGTGAAGGCAGTATTAGTTGTATTAATAAATTGCATGCCAAGATCGTCATTGGAGGTTATGGGCAAAACGTTTTTGTTGGGTCTAAGCTTATCAGCATGTATTCTGAGCTAGGTCAGTTGTACTTGAAAGATGCACGGAAGGTGTTTGATAATTTGTCTGAAAGAGATGTCTTCCTGTGGAACATGATGATTCAAACGTATACAAATTCAAATGTGTGTATAGAAGCATTGAAGGTGTATAAGGAGATGTGTGTACAAGGTGTGCTTGTAGATAAGTATACGTTTACATTCGTGTTAAAGGCGTCTGGTATTATAAAAGATGAAGAAACCGGTCGTGTTATCCATGCAAATGTCCTGAAATG
The DNA here is from genome assembly GCA_020465985.1 of Centrapalus pauciflorus. NCBI lineage: Eukaryota > Viridiplantae > Streptophyta > Magnoliopsida > Asterales > Asteraceae > Centrapalus > Centrapalus pauciflorus. The sequence continues at coordinate 2,520,837 of JAANYP010007301.1, read as the reverse complement.
TGGGTTTTGTTTCAATGTATTTGTTGGGAATGCTCTTGTAGCGTTTTACGCAAAGTGTCAAATAATCGAGGCATGTAGGAGGGTGTTTGATGAGATTCCTCAGAAGGATGTTGTTAGTTGGAATACCATCATTTCTGGTTGTGTTAACAACGGCTGTGTTATTGAAGCTCTCGAGCTTTTTCATACATTGTTACATGATGAATCTCTTTGTGCACCAGACCATGCAACTCTAGTTAGTATATTGCCTGCTTGTGCTCAAGCAGCGGAGATTCGATTAGGGTTTTGGATTCACTGCTACGTCATAAAAAGGGGTTTGGAAAACGATGCTATGCTTGGGAGCGGTCTTATTGCCATGTATGGAAACTCTGGCCATTTAGACCATGCACGCGTCATATTCGATCAAATTTCTGAAAGTAACATCATGGTATGGAACGCTATGATGAGGGGTTATGGCATGCATGGCAATGCAAAAGAAGCGCTCGATCTTTTCTCAAGATTCTTGAACAAGCGTTTGCATCCAGATGGGGTTGTGTTTTTATGCTTGTTAACAACATGCAGTCATGCAGGACTAGTTGCAAGAGGCCGTGAAATTTTCAAACAAATGGAGGATTATGGCGTCGAGAGAGGTCACGAGCATTATGCTTGTATGGTTGATCTTTTTGGGAGAGCTGGTTTACTTACGGAGGCAGTCGAGTTGGTTAAGTCGATGCCTATCGTGCCTGGAAAGGACGTATATGGTGCCCTTCTCAGTGCTTGTAGAAAGTGTAATGATATTGAGCTTGCTGAAGTTGTGGCAGAGAAGTTGTTTGTGTTGGATCCAAATAGTGGCGGCCGGTATGTAACTTTGGCTAAGATATACGGCACCGCTGGCCGATTGAAAGATGCTGCAGCAGTAAGGAAGTTGATGGTAAAGAATAACATCAAGAAACCATTCGGATTTAGTTCGATCAAGGTGGATTGCAAGGTACATTCATTTGGGGCTGATGATGAAACTCATCCGAGAACAATGGAGATTTTTCACACACTAACAGAACTGGATAAGGTAATGGCAATAGAGATTTAAGTTCCGTTTATTTTTTAATTTTTAAATAGTAAATGTCTGAAATCCACGTCTGTAAAGCTCGAACTCGAGCTCGACTCGTGAATATTTTTCCAAGCTCGGGCTCGAGGGCTCAACTCGTTTATTATATATTTTAGTTTAATTTTTTAATTAATATTTATATAATCTTTTATATATTATATATACCATTTTATTTTTATTTAGTTAATCTATATATTATATATTTATAAATTTAAAAATAAATTTATATATTGGCGGCTCGCGAGCTCGGCTTAGCTCGTTTAACTCGAGTTTTTAACGAGTCGAGCTCGAGTAGCTCGACTCATTTACACCTCTAGCGTCAGCTCACCAAACTCGCCTAATGAAATCAATGAAGTCTTTATTATAGTGCGCAACCAAAAACAATAACCATAATTCACAAGCTGCTCGCGCTTAATGTACAACAAAATGGCACAACCATTCACCTCCCATGCTTGCTTGATACATAACTCAATGACGAGAGCAATACATACGGTTTTTTTACATGAATAGCATCCACATGAACATAGAGAATGGTGACGGAGATCATGTGGTTAAAATATCTGGCATTGTGGTCGAGTGAGCTCCAATTATTTTACCTCCAAGATCTGGGAAACACTCGCACCCAGGTAAGGAATTAACATTCCCATCAGCATCGACTTGTAAAGGATACTTTAGAAGATGACCTCGCAATTCCGAGAACTCATCGGCTGAGTATCTCGTCCAGTTCTCTTCAGCTACTTTATTCACCCTCCTCACGCACTCCAACGTCTCTGCGTCCTCGTAACATGTCTCTAGCATACCAAGATGCTCAGCCCACAGAGACATTCTGTAGCCGTATATCTGAAATGACAGTTTCAGCAAAAATAACATGATTGTCATGCATTTGAGCTTGCAAATTATCTGTAGCTTTGCAAGGTATCTATCACTGGTACGATAAAAAGGTAACTTTTCAAACGAACAAATGAATTAGTGTGTACCTGCCCATGTGGATGTCGCTTCTTCTCTGCCCAAGTGTGATGGGGCTGATATGAACCCATGGCTATTTCTGTGTCTTTTGAACCAGCCAAAGATCTTTGATTGATGTTAGCAGATCCCATTATTACATACTCATCATCCACTATCATTCCTTTAGCATGCACATAAATCATAAACCGCTTGAACTTTTGTGAATCTGACACCTATAAGAGATTTTCCAGAACAACTTCTCACAAGATTGTACAGGACCACATTTAAAATAATTGTGTGCTTGAAATCAAAGTGGAACGCAAACTATTGGATTATATCATCAAATAGCTACAGAGATGTTTTCAGAATACCTTCTCATCTGCAGAAGACTGACTCATTTCTGGGGGTATCTCTTCTCGTTTTCCAAGGCAATAGAAATTTAAATAGTCTTGAGGGTGTGCATCCAGCTGCATAGCCTTGATTTCTTGTGCTATAATATTGTACATTGTCTGCATCGTCTGGCTCTGTATGTCGCAAGATGTGAAAGTCAAATACAAATACAAATCTGGCACATCATCTATAGGATTCAAACAAATTTTATCAGAACAGAAAATATTTACAACTACTTTCTTTCTTGTATGTATAGCTGATACAGGATACATATCTTAGTAATTCTGGTTTTGCAGTTTATATCAATTCCACAAACAGTCTAAATGCCTCATGAAGAAACTGCCATACCACTCCAGTTACGAAGAGACACAAATACTACACTAAGGGCGGAAGATAGTCATGAAACATCAAATACACAATCAAAAATTGCACAGTGAAGGATCATGAATTTCATTATTGACCATGAAAAAGCAAGAGAAATCACAAGAACGTGACTGAGAGAGTCAGTATACTAACTTTACTCCTGACTCAAGCTCACAAATCATGCAACCATCATGACTCACAACTAGGGAAAATCATTAATGCAAAATTTTCACGTTCATATAGAGTTCAGAGGGTAAAGCCTAAAAAAGCAATAATACCTGCCAATAGAGAATCTCTTGCACAGTAGCAGATGATGGAACACCCTCAGGCCACATTGGTATGACAACATAAACCGCAAACCTCTCTCCAGCTCTAATTTTACTTACGATTTTTAGTGCCAACTCCATTGGGATCAGATTATCAGCTCCTAATGAAGGGAAAGAAAGCAACAACCTCATAAACATGTTACCAAATAAAAAATCATCTCGTACGAGGTTGACAGAACATCAACATGGGCTTAGCATTTCGAAGTGGGTCTTGTCTGTCAAAGTTAATCCCCGTACGCCCATATTGTACGTCATTGGCTCGATAAGAAAAGGTAAAAGAACATAATTATGAAACAGTGAGCATCAATTCCCTCACTGTCGAATGAAAAACAGGCTCAATGGACATACATACAAGAATAAGAAAACCTGTCCCTCCCAAACCTCTTAATGTAAAATTTAGTAGTATGTAAATAAATTAAGTTAATTAACTATTAACTTATAATCTATAACTCTATAAGGATTGGAATTTATCTTATCACCAACCATCTAAATGATCATCTTCTTATCAAATTTTATATCAAAATTCTGTGCATGAGTGAAATTTGATTAACACGTTTACAAACATTCATTCAATCATGATCTATCAGGAGATATCTTAATCAAGAAAAAACATAGAGCTTTCATTTGAGTTTCTATTAAACTGTAAAACCAAAGTTGTACTAACAGGCTCATTTGAATTAGATCAGGTAATTTCAGAAGAAAATCTCAAGCATACACACCATCATTTTTAAGTCTTTAATGTTTCTTAAAATGAGGTCATGTTGTAAAAAAGAAAGTGCAAATACCTGCGTCTTTGTATGATGGCCACGCATATGACGATCCAATGAAATATTGGTTTTCAATATAAATAAAATGTTGAGCTGAGCGGATGACTTGGATATATGCTGTCTGAATGCTTTTGTCTATCACCAGACTTTTTGCACTAATTAGATTCTGCCACAAGTCAAAGATCAACGAAATATGCATTTACCCAAATGTATTATGCATTTGCTATATCTGCCAGCATAAAGAAGATAGCCGAGCATGCAAGATTTAGCAACGATGGGAAAGTAAGATGTTTCAATTTCTACCTGTGCTTCACAAGCATCAACAGTTTTTGGGAATCCTTTCAATGACCCAGAATCAATTGACCGAAAAATCTGTGGAACAGTAATAGAAACTCATGAGATTTACCATAACCTTGGAATCACATACAAAAAAAGTTCATGGGAAAGAACCAATATTCTAACCTGCACATGCCAGTTATCTGGATGATCTTCTTCGGAAACATGCAATGATGGTTCATCTTCGGGAACTATGGTGTAATCTCCATGTTTTGGAACAGGATAGGAAGGACTGACAATCCAAGAGATCCGCTCAATCTTTATCAAAGCATCGTCTTGCCATTGGGCCATTTTTTTGGCGAGGATTGCAAATTCTCTCCACTTGGTAGCTTTTTTCCAGCGTTGCTCAAAGTTCAGCAGAACATCGTATGCAGCAGGACCATCAATCCTGCAGTGCAAATCATGCCATGGCTGCCTAGGGGCCTTGGTTCCTGCCTAGCATAGATAAAGAAAAGAAACCGAAAATAGTAAATGGACAAACTACATGTGGAGAACATCTGGTTAATTTTAGTAGTACTCGTTAAGATCACAATAGTTAGCGGGATCTAAGCTACCTGCCTACCTTATTAGTTATTACCCTAGTTGATTGCAGACAAACATTTGCAACAAAACAGGAAGAAGTCCATACAAATAATAGAACAAGTTTTTCTGCATAACAGAAGTCAGTTGTTCAAGTTCTAAAACCTCGGAAAAAGAGCTCAGTAACTTGTACTTATTGATCTCAGTTGATACTTCTAAGATAAATCTTGATGAAGAACAATAATAAGGTCATAAAACTCTATATGACAAATGGGTGAGAGTGAAGACTACAAACTAGTACATTGTGTCATTTTTCATATAGGTCTTACAAACCTGTTCCTCTATAGTCTATGATGAGCCCATGTAATCACAAGGGATAAACATGAATGTGCATATAAATTAGATATATTAGAATTAGATATTACTTATAGAAGAGAGGGAGGACAGGAAAATTGCTTTTTTAGTAACTCAACCTTATGTATTCCACAGCAATTGATTTTTAACACATACTCTATCAAGAAAGATAGGAGGAATACACCACTGAATTTGGGTAGCTTAGATGTGCAAGTTGCAAACACTACTGTTCCAGTTCTGAGAATTGACAGTCATATTTTATTAAGTCGTCCAGAAGGGATACTCGTTTGAAATGTTAAAATCAATTCCGGCCTGTTTACTGAGTTATGTTTTCAGTTTGAGCATGCACAACGAACTAGTAAAACCACACTTACAGGGTCATATTTGATAAATGCTTATCAGGCAAATACACTTTGCTAGAGCTCGTTTAGGCCCTCGTCAAGCTAATAAATTTAAGCATGTATTATACTGTTGCTGGCCTGTGTGGTACTGTGGCATTATCTTCGATACATACACAAACATGCACAAGAGTATATGCATGAATCAAAACTGATTTCAGTAATCCGTTTTGTTGGTCATATCATGTGCAACAAAATTATCGTGTGGGAATTGTGCAACAAAAAAAGATGTTGAAAGCTTATACTTCCTTTCCCTTAATTTGTGTGTAAACAAGATATACATTCTTAGAAGATGACACATTTGAGAAGACCACAAGGAGAGATCAAATTTCTTGAGTAGGCAAGATTAACAGGTTCAACACCAACAAAACAGAAGTGAATATATTTGAAGTGGCACCATAAAAAATTAGGACACGATTTGCACAATATTAAAAACAGAAGAACGACTAAACGAATGGGTAACTAAATGAAGAAAGACCACTCACTGGGTAGGTTGGCTGGTGAACATCGTCCTTAAAAACAGTGTCAAGGTCATGAAATAACCTATGTTCAGGCGTGTCATAACGGCCATCACAGAGATCAAGACCACCTATATATGAAGTAATCTTTCTATTATTCCCAAATGCCTGCGTATCTACAAGCACACATTTCTGATGGTGTGTAAAAGCAGTTCCGACAACCTGAAACATGGATCAACAAGGTAAGCCAGCTCCAACGTATTTCAATGTTGGAAGGGTATCAAGGTGAAAGAAAACAAGTGTTGCATACTTTTCACATGTTATAGAAAGAGTCTACTGGAACATAGAGTTCTCACAGGTTTATTCATGAAGTTTATTATTCCAGACCAACCTAAGGTAACAGTAAGTTCCACATACTAGGCATCCAACAAAATCAGGAGAAACAATAATCTATGAACAAGTTCATAATCTAAGGAGAAATTATAATGTATATAGAAGGCACCTTACAGACTAATGGTGGTTCATAGATAACGTAGACCTGGTTCACTTTTGGATTTGAAATCTATTACTGGGTCAGCTTCGTGACGGTCATCATGCATGTAGTTCAAAAACGACATTATTCATACCAGCCAGATTAGAAGTAGGTCTAAGGATATTAGAGAACCACAAAGACCAAAACAGGTGGTTAGCCAAAGTCAAAACTTCTGGCTGGCAACAAAAGCAACCCAAATCATATTACCTTTGCACAGCCAAATGGTCAAGTCTGATAGCCACAATTTTCAATGATAGATATAAATTCACCTTTTTAAAGATCATACAATATCCTGGTGCCAGGAGACTACAACAACTAGTAGCTAAAAATGGATATGAAGAAATTCTTGAAGATAATGAGGTGAATGGTGAACCATAAATCATTCAGGTTGTCACTATGTCACACTGCCTATGTTCCTTGAGGAACCAGAGAGTGGAATGTGGCATCTTGAGATTTCACATGCTCATGGCTTCCACAAAGCACAAGTAATATCTGTTACATGTATGTTGAAATGTTCTATTAATGCCTGATAAATGTTAAGATACTAATTAGCCACTACAACCACAACAAAAAAGCAATATTTTCACACACATGCTTAGACCTTGAAAGCAAATGATACATGTTAAGGTGTAAGGAGACCACAGATTTCCAAAGTTACATCAAAGGTGTTACTCATCACGGTGTATTAGGATTCATGGAATTGAAGTGATTAATCTAAATGAAAACCATAGAAGATATATCAGCCAAATGATATATGTATGGAAATCACCACCAATATGGCAATATGTGTGGAAATCACAGAGGGAAGAGAAGCACTTGCCTGTTGCTTAAAAAAGATAAGTTTGCTGCTTCCATAACGAGGTGATAGCACGCATGTCACAGAAGAATGCTTAAAGAACTTCCTTGTCTCTTCATCATGTGTTGCCATCACTCCAGCCTGTGTCAAATATTGATACAGGTCATCCACAGGAAACATGATATTATAAAAAAAAACATGGATTTCAGCATGCCATTATTTCATCTTCTTGTAGAAATGTTCATTTATTAGCAAAAAAAAAAAGTGTAAATCTGCTCAGGAGAACAACTTGCCAAATAAAATTTTAACCCAGTAATGAAGTGATTACAGTTCATCCAATAGGGAAGTAACTTCACGTGTGTGTCTTTTTGTTTAGCTCTTATCATGTGTTAAGAATTGCCGATGTCCAGTAAACTAACAAAAAAATAAATATTTCTGCCTTCCTATAGATATGCCAACTCTAGCATCACATAAAGCTATGTGAAGCTTTATAGGCTCCAAATCTTCTATTGTCATCTAAATTGCAACAATATGCCACTTCTTTGATTGATTGACCAATATAATTCATCAACTAAGAGAACCTTCTTTAGTTACTCAAGTCTAACAGCGATGCCATTATGTAAACCAATATCACGATATTTCCTTACTAACGGCATACATTTATTGTCCTTAATGAATCATCTGCTTGCTCCCTTAATGTCTAGTTATATGATAAATCAGACAAATTTAAACCTACATTCCTTTCAAGTTTCAACGTATGCTTAGAATGCCAAAAAGAAAAAGAAATTTTAAGAAAGAAGCGAGTAAAAGAATACCCTTTGTTCAAAATTCTCACCGTGTTTATGAAGAACTTACTGTGGGAGGTTTTATCATCCCAAACCAACAACAAAACACGTACCCCTTCTTCGGACTTATACTTCAGCAACTCACCAAGTGTCAAGTCCCCTCCTCTTGGCAGGGGCCGAGTAGGCTCTCTGATCAGTTTAATTTTATGAAAAACAGACCAACCAACAATATATATCATGTGATGAGCCTCTGATATAGCATAACATATATCTTCCCAACACGAATTATGCCGAAAAACCTTGCCCCCATCCAATTCGATCTGAGGCATATTACATTCCGGCCTCACGTGAGCATCCTGATATAATGTCACTTGAGAACCTTTCCTCAGAGGAAAATACGTGTTTCGGACCCCTTTATGTTCCGGGTCGCCGGCAATTCCGTGCCGGTAAAGCGGATTTTTCTCACACGGGATAAACTTCAACTCCAAATTAAGCTCCGAGTCCTTCTTTCGAGAATTCTCCATCGGAAACCAACCGGAAATGAACTCGCCAGTCGCGATCTTCTCTGCCGGAATCTTAACAGAACCCAACACGTCAGCTCCGAACACGTCATCGTCTTTTACTTGAAACTCCAAGTGTACAAGCGCGTGAGCTAACGGAATAATAAAGCGTTCATTCCATTTAGGGTTTTTCGAGTTCTTCAACACGCGCGTACGCGCGACTGTTGCTTGAGGAACCGAAACCTTAACGTAAGGATCACTAGTAATAATCTTCCGGTGACCCGAACGCAACTTTGTGTCGGCGGATGAGTTGTCCTTCCGGCAAGCGTCGAATGTAACGCAACGGCGGATGTGGCCGGTGACTACATCCATATTGGGTAAGTTTCTAGCTTCAATAATTTTGAGCTGTAGGTCACCGTGTAAGTAGACAATCCTCTCCGAAGCATCCTCCGCCATTATTCCAATTGAAAAAAAGAAATGAACAACGGCGAACCACTCGTTTTCGATTGATCCAACAGACACAAACACAGTATATGTGCGTGTGATTTGAGAAATGATATATATGTTTGTGTAGGGTTTGATTGATCTGTGAGTTGAACAGAGAGAGTGCTGCCCCGCCTGGTGTGGTGGATGGATATAGGATGGCGGTTTTGACGCTGGAGCGGTTGGGTAAACAGCAAAGCAAATCGACGATTATATATTTCTGTCATCTTTGTATTTCGTGGTCCTGACTTTATTTATTTGCAAAACGAACCCTTAAGAATGGAGATTTATACGTTTCTTGCAACCTCTTATTTGAGGATCTCAATAATTTATTTGTATCACGTATATCTATTTTTATATAATTTAATAAATTTACAAATAATAACATTAAATATTTTAACTAATTACTTTTATAAATATAATTTAACTAATTATTTTCTAATTTTTAGACATATATTATGTTTTGTACAGTGTATAGTTATTTTTTATGTATAGATAAGATAATATTTAAATTTAATATAATTTATGAGTTGTATTGATAATTTTTGAAATATGATAGATAAATAAATTATCTTTTAATCAAATAAACAGATAAAAACTCGATGCGTTAAAAGAGCGACACGTGAGATTATGGTTCTCATTTTATATAATAAATAAAAGAAAATATTAAAATATCTACACAGTCGCTTCCACGTTTTACAAGAAAAAATAATATACAATTTTTTTATTTCAAGATAAAATTTAAATACAACTCATAATTTTAGAATTTTAAATAAAATAAAAAATCTAATCTGAATGAAATATCATAAAATCTGATATAATAAAATAAAATCCAGACTGTTGTATGAACTAATTTTATTAAAATCTAAAATCTATAGTTTGTATACTTATTTATATATCGAATTAAAAAGTATTTTATATGTTTATAAAATTATTATAATATCATACACTAAATACATAATATACATAAATATTAAATACTTGACAACTAAAATATAATATATAAAAAAAACACATCTAATAACATTTTTATTAAAATTAAAATATCAAGTTATATCAATTAAAATATATAAATTTCTAAATATAAACGTATTTGTTTATAAAACTAGGAAAATTATAGTTATGACAAATAATATTATTATTCATTTGTTTTTCAATAAATTTACATTTTTGTGTTTTAATTTTGATTTTATATAAATAATTATAATTAAAAAAATCTACATAATATACAGACCAATAAACTAGTTTACTATATATTAATATTAAGATAAGATGTGTGATATTTTTGTCAAGGAGATGAACTATGTAGGTAGGTTTTTTAGTTTAAATGAATATCAAATTTTCATATCCATTGTTTTAGGTATTAACCATTAAACCCCTTTTATTTTATCAAACTATCAAATAAAGTCATTATGTTTTTAAAATTCAATATAATACTTAACCTATCATTGATCTCATAATTTAAAACTTAACCTATCATCATATCCATTAACATCTCAATTAGATGAAAAGAATATCAGTTTAAAAACATGTGGTTCGCTAACCAATAAAAAATTGAGTACTTTATTGTAGAATATCAAAGTAACAAGGTGATGTTTTTTTTTTTTTACTTTTAAATTGTGAAATTAGTAATTTGATATGAAAAATATATACTATGGTTAAAAATTAAAATAGCATGTGAAAGTATTTTGCTCATTTACAATATATACTTTAAATTTGTTTAAAAAAGAAAAGTAATTAATATATTTGGTGATAAATGGATATTAAGTAAGATAAGATGTGTGTAACTATAATTTTGAGACAAACATAGAGAGAGATGCTTCAAGATATATAGAAACAAAGGTTCCTTTTTATTCCTCTGCAGACTGCAGTGATTCTTTTATTTGTCTTTTTATAAAATATGAGTGATGTCAATTTAGGATTTTAGGTCTTGTTTATATCAATTATCAATATATGACTGACTATATATCGAAATTAGTAAATCCAATAGCTATAATAAACTTATTTTGTTATTAAGATGTTATTCAAATGAAGTTTGAGAAGTATATATTTTATATAAACAAAATTTAATAAAACTTTAAAAAGAAATAAAAAGTATTATTAATGTGTCATTTTAAATACATTTTCATAGTTTTATTTAAAAAATATGAAATATACTATAAATAAAAAATGACATTTTAAAAGCTTAGACAATTACATCTATAATATGTGATTTAGTGATTATCTGCAACTTTATTGTCATAATATTTTGTTAAAAAAATATTTAAGTGTCATTTGAATTGCAGGAATTTCAAAAGACAGGATTCAAAAATTAGGGGTGACAATTTTGACCAAACGGGTCGAACAGTTAATTGGACCTATGGTAAAAAATTGATATAAAACATAACTTTTTTAAAAAAAATGGAATTTTATAAAACGGTGTACTAAAAAAATTGTTCTTTGAAAATTTTTTCAAAATTATGTAAAATTTATAACTTTTTTGTCGTCAACTCGTTTGCTTCTATTTAAAAAAATATGATTGTGAAATTAATCTCGGGGAGGTTGGATGATGAAAAGAGGAGTGGTGACAAACGAAACTAATGAGAGTATTTTTAACCAAATCTATTGTGACTTGTTCTTGAAAGATTGAACACACCACCACTAAATTCATAAATCTACACATTTTATTCACTCTGGGACTCGAACTCCTGATCTGAAATTTAGGTTAACACGCTGATACCAATTTTAAATCCAAATTCCTTCTGAGTTTTTTAAAATTCCAAACCAAACAACGCCTTAGTACACGATTTGTGTAATATGACTTGTAGCAAAAACAAAAGACAGTCAATTCAACATTGGTGCATGCAATATGTAATCGATTAATATTACCTAAACACATTTATAACTTGCATCGAAAACGTATTTGGATCAATATTATACAATTAACATAATAAGTAGACAATTTACCTGTAATCTTCAAGTTTTTGAATCCACTATCACAACCTACTTCATTTTTAATGAATATGAATTTGTGATTTGTCTAATAAGAACATAGCAAAACGATCCAATTAACTATGTCTATGAGGAGTTTGAGACATGGACGTTCTATTATTCTTGGCTTTTGTTGTGTGATTGTGTGCTATCATAATGTAAAGTATCAGCATATGGTTATTTATATTGGGATGTTTATGTAAAAAACCTTTAAGTTAGACCATTTTGTGATTAAAACCTTCAATCATTTTTTATTGCACAAAAAACCTCCAACTAACTAAAAATTATCAAAATGAGATTTTTTTTTCAAAAAAATTGACTTGCAACCTGATGAACTGAATGCAATCTGCTAACCAACCTTTCGTCTCTGACGAACCTTCTTTCCTGCGAACTCATTTATCTGTGTTTTATTAATTCACATTTCTTGATGATTTCTTTGTTAAAATCTGTGTTTTTTGTGTTGGAATTTACTTTTTCGATGAAATTTCGGTAGTCCGTGATGACTTGTCGGCAATGACATGTGACTTTCAATCGGTCACAACCGGTAATATCCCAATTCCGTGAGATTATGCCAGTTAAATGGTTTTTTGTGCATTGAAAATTGGTTGGTGTTTTAATCACAAAAAATAGTTCAAATTGAAGGTTTTTTGTACAAATATCTCATTTATATTTCATATTTGAATCACATTTTAGTATTTTGTATCATCAAAACAATAGAGATTTTTTAAATATGGATTCTCTATGAATTTTCTTTTAAACGGTGCAACCATTAACCAATTACAATGAAGTTTAATTCACTAATACTCATGTGAATTTATTTATGAATCTAAAAATCTGTCAAAACGATTATTTATTATATTATAATGATTATCTATTCTATATATAAGTTGGTTTAGTCAAATGTATATTGTATTAACATATGGTTATTCGTCCAATGTCTTTCTTCTATAAATCATTGTAAATCTTGAAAAGAAAAAAAACTTCACTATCATTTTAGGTTGATATGGTGATTTGAGTCTTCAAATTTATCATTAGAAAGCTCTTTTTCAAACATAATATTTTGTTTTAGTATTGTTACAAAAGAACATGAAGAAACAATCCTGACGTTTAGTTTGCAGTATTCCAGAAATTTTGTGAGATTTTCATTTGAAAGTCTTCGATTATCATGTTTAACAAAAAAAAAATTAATTAATTTCCTTTAGTATTTTACAATCCTTTCTTTTAACCTTTTTAGAATTCTCTCATCCTTATTATTATTTCATTATCTCAAATCTATGCATTTTAAATTAATAACAAAAAAGAATACACATATGCTAGCATATATATATATATATATATATATATATATATATATATATATATATATATATATATATATATATATATATATATATATATATATATATATATATATATATATATATATATATATATATATAGTGTTCCTGTAAGAAGTATTCAATTCCGTGAGAATTACTCTGTATTTTGTGCATTTAATGTATAAAATTATGCATTTGATGCTAAATTTTATACATTTGATAAATTTATAAATTTCATGTAAACATTTACACATCTCATGATAAATTTAAATTTTAAAAGTAATTTAATGTTACATTATGATATTTATTAATATTGAAAATCAATAATGGTTTTAAGTTATAAATTTAATTTTTGAAATTGTGAATTTGATGTATAATTTTGTGCATTTTGAAGTTATTCTCACATCCTCACGGGATTGATAGGTTTTAACCGGAACCCAACCTTATATACATATGTAGTATGGGTTCATTGTGAAAACTTTGTTCGTTATGAACATAATAAACATAACTATTCATATATAACAAGTATTTGGAACAATATAGATATGATTTAAAGTGTTCACAGTAGTATATACATCAAGATTTATATGATTCAAAATGTTCACAATAGTGCCTACAACAATATTCATGGTATCCAAAAAGATTCATCATATATAACAAGGTTCATAGGATCTAACAAGATTAATATGATTCGCAATGTTCATAGTAGTATATAGAACAAGATTTAGAGGATACAAAGACATTTTATGGTTGTTCATAGTATTGCTAACATATAAAGTGTTTACAAATGATCATTATACACACGCATACTTATTTTGTCTTATTATTCATTATTGATAGAGCCCTAACTTACACATTACACATCCTTCACATCAAATACTAAAACATAATTTGTAGTTAAGTTTTGTTGTATATTTAGCTTGAATAAAGATTAGTTTATTGAATATAAAGTTTATTAATATCTGAGCTCTCAAATTTGGAGACGAAACTTAATGGAGACATGGGGCCCACTAAGTTGTATATTTTTTATGAAGTTTATGATATTTTATTGTAAATGTTTATAGATATTTCTGAGCTATCAAATTATAACTTTTGGAAACGAAACTTAAAGGGGGATGGGGCCCACTAATTTGTATATTAATTATGAAGTTTATGATATTTTATCATATATATAATCCTTAAAAATGTTTTTTTTTTTTAATTCTGACTATCCAAAAATTCTATAAGTAAAAATATAATAATATTGATCCTCTAATTAAAATGTTCAATTTCGTCACTACTTAACGTCTTAACTTACCTTACATGAGTATAGATTCTAATGGATTATTTCAAGCTATTATGATCTGAAATCGAAACTTGAAACATATTTACATCACATTTCGGATCTTGGATTGAAATAGGGTGTTATTCGGCCGGATTAAATAGCTATTTGGTTATTCAGTTTAGGTTATTCGAGTTTGAGGGTATGAGTTATCTAACCGAATCCCGAACCAAATAAGGAGACGAATTAATCGGTTTCGGGTTAAATGAGTATTGGGTTAGTCGATTTGGTTTAAATGAGTTGTTCGATTTTGATATAAAAAATGAAATAATCTACAAAGTAGTTTAAATAGGTTAAATGATCTGTGTATTAAAATTGGATATTTAGATCTTTACTTTCTGTATATTATAAACAATCCTAATTCTAGTTATAAACAATTATAATTCTAAATGAAATTTGGTATGTAAAAATAAAACGGGTTATTCGGGTACCCGAATGAACATGAATTTTATCCGATTCCCGAACCTAAATTATTATCCGGGTACCATTTAACCCGATTAACAAAACCAATAAACTGACTCAATTAACTCGTTTAAGATTCTATTCGGCCAAATTATTCGGGTTAGTTATTTTACGCATTCCTAGATAGAAATATCGTAACAAATTTACAAACAATCAAAGACTAAATAACAAAAAGTTGGAAACCTAATGTTGATAATTCTACAATATTAGTTTGTTCAATACCTTAAAGTATAAGGACTTTTCTTGTAAGTATCAAATTTAAACTAAACTAATTATAGGTCCCTCCAAAAAGAGAATCATATCAGATTCTAAGAGGAGAAATGTGACACACGTTTTAATTTACGTTTAATAGTCAAGTTAGTTGTTAAGTAATGGTTTTCTAATCTTTCGTAGCAACTTAATAAATTAGTTATTTTTTTTAAATAATCATTAATAATGTATTGACTAAATGTTACTTTTGAAAAAAAATTAATATATATATATAATTAAGCATGATACAATCTACAGAAAATACTAAAATGAGAGCTTGAATTTGTAATTTTTTAATGAAAATTAAACATCTATATTTAATTATTAAGCAACTAATAAATTTGAATTTGAATAAAACCATCTATATAATCATGTTTATTTTCTTTAAGTCAGATGGTTTAACAATAAAAATAGCTAAACTTTTTACAAAATCAATTGCATATCATATACTTGTAAATAACTATTCAAAATCCCTAGTTTATAGAATGATATGTAATCTAACATTGCCATCCAATCAGATAATCAATCCCAAAGTTAAATATCTACTAAAATTATGTAATGTTAACTCTCTTTTTTTCCAGTATTTTGTATGACTTTAATTTCACCTTTTTATATATTTTTTCTTGTTATTATATGAATATGTATCTCTTGAAATAGAATAAATTAGATAATCTCATCAAAATAGTTAATATTTTAGCCAAAAGGCAAATCTTCAGCTTACAAAGAATATTAAAAAAAATCAATTTATAGAAACCCTCATTTCACCTTCATTTCTCTCACTTCTCTCTCCCCCTGATTCTCCTTTTGGCTACAGATGCTCCCCCACTAGCACCAGCAATATTTTGACGAACCTCCCTCCGATACTGGCGCCATATTGGTCTTATAGCGCACCTTCTTGGTCTACGTTTTTTCCCCACTAGAGATTTAATGGCTCAAATGGCTAGTAAGTAGTTTGTGTGTCGTTATGGATTTGTGTGTTTAAATGTTAGAGTTTTCATGTTTTATGGTTTTTATGTGATTTTTGTGGCTTTTTTTATTTTGGAAAAGTTTGATTTTCTAAGTTTGAATATAATTCTTCCAACATTCAACGATATATGAATAATTACTATGAAAGAGTTGGTGAACATTGTTCTAACTCATAGCTGTAAAATGACTAGCATGAATGATCCATCTTTAGCACCACCTAGACTCTTAATCATATACAGACTTGCGATCTCAACACAAAGGATGAACGAGCCTAGTCTGTTTATTTGTACGCATTGGCTTAATTCACTCCTTACATCCTGCAAAGAACATACATGTGGTTTACTCTAAAATTATGGATTTTATTCTTGAAATAATTCTATAAACCAATACTTTCTAAAACTAAAAAGTTTCACATTTACAGTTGGTTTGAATTTTGATTAAGACATGTAGGTTTTATATCGATTTCGTTAGATTTTAATGTCATTGAGTTTTAAGTCTTTGTTGTCAATCAAAATAGATGACCTTTTGAGTTTAAGTAGGTTGATATTTTTGTAATTAAATTTTTTATTTTTATTTCATCATACACACACATAAAGACATTAATATTAATGTATAAATATGTAACCGAGTTTAGCATATATGTTATTAAATTTTATCGAATAGAAAAATAATTATTAATAAAATCTAAAATATAAATTTAAGCATTAAAAATAAACTAAATAAAAAATTTAATGAATGTATATAAATATAAAAAGTGTACATAGTTAATATTATGAATTAATAAATTTTTAATTATATATGGTCAAATCATAATTAATTAATTAACTACTAAAAGCTAAAGAATTAATAAAGTAATAAGATATAAAATGAAACACCTTAAAGTAGAAGGACTTTTTGTAACTTTTAATTTTATTCCGATAAAGCAATTATTAGTTATCGACTAATCGACACATCATCAAAAAATAGTCAAAATTGGATGCAAGAGGGATTAAGACGTGCTTGTGTTGTGTTGGCACTTAAGTTTAGTTGAGTCCTTAGCGCATGACATGGGTTCGCATTTAATAAATCAAGTTAATTGCTCTATTGAATTTTATACTTTTTAAAATATTTTAAATATTAAGAAATTGTTATAAAAAGTTATAATGTTATATTAGTAAACTGATTTATCATTTATTAACCCATATATTTCATGGTTAAGTCAAAAAAATATTTTTAAAGTTAAAGTTATATATATAATAATGAAAGATATTAACTTTATCAAGTGTATTAAACTTATAATAACATGTAATAATAACAATAAATGGGTATATCGATATAAATTTAATTTTAAAATTTTCATACATTTTTTAAATAGATTCAAAGTTACATTTTAAAATAATTCAAAATTAAGGTGGTTTATAAATTTAAAATGATATTGACAAATGTCAAAAATAGAAGATATCCAGTGACATAGCTTAAAAGATGTCAATTAAGTTGCTTATTAGCTCATTTAATAGTACTTATAGAATAGATTAAGATTATAGATTTTCATTTCATTCCTGAAGTGAATGAAAATAAAACATCCCTACTTTAAGGAATGAAAATCAATAGAAGGGAAGAAATCATATTTTTACGTAATAACATATTATATTTCATCCTATGATAATGATTCATTCAATTTTGTCTCTCTTTCTTACTTGACGACAAACACTACTTAACTTAGTTGAGGGCATGTCATGGGTTCACGTTTAAAAAAGCAAGTTAATTACTCTATAGAATTATATACTTTAAAACTTTAATTACGTGCTTATACTTGTTGGAATTATCTTAATGCGACGTACAACTGTTCCTCATCTTTCCAAACCTAGAAACATGAATGAAACAATGATAACAATTGCTAGAATGGACTTGTGTCATGAGATGATTATTTTATTTGTAAAATGATCAAGCGTCAAGTAGAGATGAACGTTGTACTAGTATCCTACCGAATCGAAAATCCCAAAGCTCGAAATAAGAAACAAACACTGAATTTCGTATCATATACATAAATTGGTATTAGTTCGGTACCAGTACGGTTCGAGAAAAACCATTTGCTTACCTCTAGTACAGGTATCAGACAAACCTAATCGAAAACCAAAATCAAAGAATACCAAAACCAAATTTCATAATGCATGCCCAATTAATAAAAAAACATGGTGACGTCAGCATACCGTTTGAGACAACTTGGAATTTAGCTGGTAAATGTAAGTTCTGAAGACTCCATTTAGGACATAAGGGTAGATTAGGAGTAGGATTAGGCTAGTTTGCCGTTAAAAAAAATACATATATTCCATTGACACTTTGATTTACAAATTACGTATTTCATCCGTCAATGTGTGCTGTTTATACGATTTTTTAGGCAAGAGTTGTGTTGTACGATTTTTGTGATGGTGATGTCATGAGTTAACATTATTTCCACGTATGTCTTGTATAGTATTTTAATGGTATTGGTTTTTATGTTAGTTTTGGGTACGTTAAACAAAAATAACTGCACCTACACGTATTATTGTGAGATGAATTATTGCTTATTGTATAAAAGTAGTTGGTAAAATTAGTTATAGTCGTAAATTGAATGTCTAAAACAAACATTTTTAATTTTTTTACAAGCAACATTTATACTTATTATGAATTATTTAGTCGACAACTATTGAAAGAATAAACATTTAGTTTTCTAGTATTCTATAAATGTTACTTCAAGTACCTTATTTTTTATTTGAAAGATAAAAGCTAAACCTTAATTAACAAATAAGAGTTAAATTCCCTTTTAAGGTGTTAAAACACACACATAGGCCATTGGCATTTTGATTGATAGAATTTAAACAAAGATATCATCATCAAAACAAGCATGGACACAAATATCGAAGCCAAACTTACTTCGAGAAGAAGGCAAAATGCCAAGAAAAAGTAGACCATTTCGCTAAGTCTAGTGCAGAATTGCAGATTACATAACATAACATGTGTAGGAAAACTAATTGGTCACAGGTCAGCAGGTAACATTTTATTAAAAATCAAATTTTAGAATATTTTTTTGCAAAAAAACTTTCCCTTGTTTTTATCGACAAATTTTAAATTATCTTTATTGAAATTTTATCTTATAAATAACGAGCGGAGAAAAACCTGCGTGTTGCTGCGGAAATTTAAACCATTTTACGAATAATATAATAGGCGAAGTTCAAAATTAAAAGTAAAGCGATCATAATGATATATTTGAAATTTTATAAAATATAATACATCAAACGTTATAATAGAAAAACAAAACAATTATATATTATATATAAAATAACATATTTAGTCAGTTGCATGGCTGTCTGCTTATTGAAAATGGTTCCGACGGTAATAAATTTTATATCGCAATGTAGATAAAAACAATGCGATCACAATTATATATTCAAATTTTAATATAATATATCAAAAGTTATTATAGAAAAAACAAAAATGTTATATATTATATATAAAGTAATAAAATAAGTCAGCTGCTTACTTGTCTGCTTGAGCTGCCTGACATAAACAACGTTTGAAAATAGTTATATTTATAATATTATTATATGTAAACTGGAAATCACTGTTCGTAGCACTGTACACGAAACTCGAACAGTGCTGTGAGCCTGTGAATATGCCTAATTTATATTTTCGGTATGAAATCTTAGGGTGCGTTTAGTTAACGAAAACTAGTCATTTTTCAATTTCAGTTTTCAAGTTATAGTTTTTAGAAAAAAACAAGGGATTTATGAAAAGTGAAAACTTGTTTAGATGATGAAGTTTTAGTTTTAAGAAAAATAAGATTGGTGATTATAAAATAAAAAAAATAGTATAGGTGATGGAAAGTAAGAGAGAGAAAGAGAGTATTATAAAGAAATAGGGTAGGTAGTAGAAAAGTAAGAGAGAGAATATGAAAAGTGGTATTTTAAAAAGTGAAATGAAAATTTATGAAATTGTTGTTAAGTAAACAAGTTTTCATTTTTGTTGAAAAGTGAGATGAAAAATTTAAAAATTTTCGGAAACTAAACGCACCCTTAGCATCTTTTGTTCTAGCTCAATTGGCCAAACAACCGTCAAGCCTCAATTGGCTTATTTATATTTTCTGTGTTAAATCTTAATTTTAATTACTTTTATTAACTGTTTTTCCAACTAATAATACATAGACTATATTACTGTTAAATATACTTTCGTATTTAAGTTGGTTTATTTTATGCTTTTGTATTTACTTAAAAATTTTATATTTTAGAATTCTTTTAAATACTAATAATTTATTTAACATTTTATTGAAGACTGCAACATCAACGAAACATATTATATGATTTGTCTTCTTATTTTCACTTTCAAGTTTTAACATACTTTTTATTTGGTTTATTGGAATTCTTGGCTTCTTAACTATTGATGCTCTCTTATATTTTACGTTTCGGTTTTTGATAAATTAGAATTTGTATGCCATATACATATTTATCTTTTGGGTTTATTATGAAAAAAACCAACATGTTTTCATATTTTTTGCGTCTTCGTCTCTCCATGTATATTTTTTTCCCATAAAAGTCCTTAAGTTATTTTTTTTGGTTTAGTGAAATTTGAACATTAGAACCCGGTTTTTCAGTCTTCAAAAACCCGCTTCACAAATTATAACCGGAGTTTAATGTCTAAATTTCATTAAACCAAAAAGAAAAAAATAAGTTGAGGTTTTTTATAAAAAAAAAACATGTAGGGACGAAAACGTGAAAACATGTAGGCTTTTTTTCATAATAAACCATTTTTTTATATTAAAAGTTCTAAAATATCAATATTTCTCTTATCTACCTGAGTATAATTCAATATTCAGTTAAGTCATTGCTTGCTCCATCTTTAACAAAAATATGTTTGGTTTTACGAATTTGAACAGAGAGATAATATATAAACTAGATCAACTCATTTAAGAAAATAGATTAAATTGTCTGTCACCTCTACCAAAAATGACCAAATTTCCCTTTCCTCCAGCAACACTTAAAAAAAAAACCAAGTGAAACTTTAAAACCAGGTCCATCGTTAGGCTATTTTTTCTGTATTACGGACGGTTACCGCGATAACTAGAAGACAAGTTTTCTTCCAGCAGGTCGAAAAGAAAAGAAAATTCCTATGATACTTGGGTGATGTAAATTTACATAGATGTATGATAGATAATGATGATGCCCTCTAACATACTTCTGTACATAGATCACAGGAGGGAAGACCTACCTGACCTAAAGATATGTACAGATTTATCATCTATATGCACATGAGTTTCCATAATCAACTTTTTACCAGAAGGGACACCACCTGTAGAAATGGAAACATCAGATTCGTTATAAAGTGACGCAGTGTTTTAAACTGCAAGGAAGGAGGTTGTATTAAAAGATCATACCCGACATAATTTTGGCACAGGTTTTCATGAGAAGTGGCCTGTAAAATTAGCTTTTGAACTTGAAGCTTAACGGTTAAACCGTGATCCACTTCACGAGCATCCCCAGAAATTAATGTATTGTTGTCTGCTGTATGTTGGACGGTGGCTGGTACTGTAGAAGAACAAGTTGAAAAATCACGGCCAGTAAGTTTATTACTCATCCTAGCCATAACTACCACCGCACGCTCATTTAGAACCTCGTTAGCATCACCAAGTTGATGGACAGCCTACAGAAATCAAATATGATTATTAAGGCGTGAAATTAATTTAGATTCACAAGTGTAACACGAAGGATGTGATAAAACCACCTGCAGAAGCTCCCTTTCACGAGCACCCCGTTGTGGTTGAAGCAGATGATTCGGTGCAGCTTCTTCACCACCGTTTACAGCAGGTTGAACATTTGTGCTGGTAAGGGTTGACATTTGTGTGACTTCATTGAAGTTGAAAAGACGCCAATTTATAAGTGGATCATGAACAAAGGCCTAAAAATACATTTGAACCGTTAGCATATTTTACATTGTAACCTTTTTTTTTTTAATGAAGAATAGTCACCAGACAGACAGGTGTAAGCATAGAGAGCTAATAAATTCACACCTCCATCATAGCCATTACACTATCTTTATGTGTTCGAAGAACTTGCATCACATTTTCACAAGTTGAACGGAAATTCCCTTCAAGGCCACTAACTTCCATAGCCTTTACAAGCATTCTAGTCAAACGGAAAGGAACCTGCAAAAGATAGCATTGAGAATGAGTATGTACAGATAATATTGTATATTTTTGAAAAGTAGAATTATACCTTTTCAGGGAACTTTTCACGGTTCATTGACGCTTCAAAGCAATCTCCAAAATCAATATGCAAGATTTTCCCACTATATAACATTCAGCAGATAACATTTTGTGAATATTAGAATATAAATATATGCTCCTCCTCCACTCTCATTATTACAGGTACCTGAAGCGATGCAACATAAGATTGCTGGGGTGCCGATCACCTAACCCAAGAAGATAACCAACCTGTATCACGTGTCATAAACCTCCTTAAAAGGATGATAACATGAAAAGAAAAATCTAAAACTTTCTATTTGATGCAAAGGAACAAGATACAATGTAATGGTAGTACTAAGGATAATTATACCATGCTCATAACAGCCAAACTTCTAGTATAATTAGTCCTCCTGTCCAGCCAAACTTCTGAAGTGCGGCTTTTTAGCCAAAGCACCTACATAAGATATAAACATTAAAAAAATAATTTACATACAACCTCCCTTGTTATTTACACACAATGTGACAGCCAGACAGGGCTTCTATAGATCACAAAGATAGAGATTAAATTATGAATCTATCATGCATATTTAGTGCTTCAACAAGCAGGGAAGTTTTCTGGCTTGGACCAAAGCAAAACAAACATTGCATACAAAAACTGCTTAAAAGTAAAAACTAATAATAAAGAAAAACACATACCCTTGCCAAATCATTTCCTTCAGTATTATCAAGAGCATACTCAAAAACCTCCACTTTAGCCACAAGTGGCAAGTGATCGTAATCTGGAGCAAAACTAAGCATATATTTATGCTCTTGATTCAGGGTGATCTACAGAAAACGAAGCAAGCCACAAGACAATACACGTGTGAGAAAGCACAAAGAGAGAGAGAGAGAGAGAGAGAGAGAGAGAGAGAGAGAGAGAGAGAGAGAGAGAGAGAGCAAGCAATAACCTTTCGGGCATCCCTGTATTCGCGAATAAGTTGGTGCAGGGTGTCACAATTAGGGACCCATCCTATCAGCCCACTATTTGGAGATAACGGAATGACCTCATATCGTTGAATGGAAAGATCTTTTTCTGCAGTTTTTCGGGAATTCTCCAGCAGAGTATTTACTAAACCAAAGAGCTAGCAAACAAAAAAAGTGGCAGGGATATGTAAGTAATACTAAGAAAAGGACGTCCATATCTTCGATTGACGATGAGAACCTGCATGACTCGTTCATCCTGCCGTAAATCTTCATGTCCTTTCAGCAAAAATGCATAATCTTCACCATCGCTTCCATGAATAGTCAGTTTGCGGGGACGCTGTTTCGATGTAATGACAACAAGCTGTGGTGCGAATGATGCAATCGTCACCACTGGTGAATCTACAAAATGTTGATAAAGTAGAAACAAATGTCAGTTATGCTTCTGCATTGTCCAATCATATACTGATATGAGATCATCATGCCTGCACGGTAGGTTCCAGGAACAGCAAGCTCCAAATTGCGGCACTCTACCAACTCTGGAGAAACTGACTGGTTTTGCACAAAAGAAAATAACCAAGTAGCAACTTTGGGTTAGAAGCAAAAAGACAAGTTACAAATTTTTATTGGTGTTAAAAAAAATTAGAGATATGTGCATGAAAATGTTACTTGCCTGCAGGTCCAGTGTAGTAAGAGATTGAAGCTGCTTATCTATCCGTCTAAAGACATGATAGTAGAGATCCCAGGCCTGAAATGAAAAAAAAACAAGAAGCATGTTTAATCTGTCAACATCAAACAAGGTGCATAAAATGCAGCCTAACAGTCACTGCTAATAGACAAGCATGTCTTCTAAAAGAAAAACAGTGTTAAGAGGGCAGCAGATGAGATCAAATAGAACTTCCTAATGACGACACAAGCTACAAGCATCGTTTATGTACACAAAGAAAAAGAGAATAAACGCTTGAGCTGTATTGAAAAAAGGTGATTTTGATTGCTATGCGGTTCATTACTGATCAGTCAACAAAAATGTAGCTAGTAACATATTTGTTCAAGCACAAACATAAATTCAACGATCATCCGTAAGAAAAGATGATGCACCAACAGTTTATATACAAACATAAATACTCGTATTACCCGAGTAAGCTCAGCATCTTTTCCGGTTCTCTTATATTCCATACAGCATTCATAAGCCTCTAATAATTCGTGATGGTATGTCTGAAATTCCATGAAGATACACCAATCAGTATAAGATAAACTATACAAGAATCTAATAATATGATGATCAGAAAACTTATAAATCATGATTAAAAAAACTGTCCCAATACAGAGGATAGCTGCATAGGGTCTATTGCTAGATCAAATCAATGTCATCTAATTGGCTGGCATGGCCCATTTCCACCATAATACGTCCCTACAATCTGACTAAAAGTGTATGTAGCCACTGTACGGCAGAAGAACATTGTGACGAAATTGAAGACATGAATTGGGAAGCCACAGATGGTGTCAAAGGCAAATGGTTATGTCAGCGGTGACAATATAAATTTCTAGTACAGTGGGTGAAAATTCTTCTCTTTGAACGTGAGGGGAAGCTCGGAAGATGTAAAGAAACGAACACACTTCTCTTAATCAAGGCCAAGATAGGAAACAAAATATTTGATGTATAACAGTACAGGACTATATGAGGTAACATTAACAATGACTGAGATGACAGTTTAGAAAGTAACTATCAGGCTATGCAGTTTAGAATTATAAATAAAAATAACATCATCTTTAATAACCTGAATAAAAGCTTTTTCTTTAATGGTTGTATTGTTCCTCATTGCACCTTTTTCGAGCATTTCATGCAATGGTTCTAAAACCTTTAGCATTCCCTCAATGTTATGTTCACCGAAATACAAGCGACTTGCTTCTTCTAGTGCCTCATGCCACATTTCATGCCAAAGAATTGCAACTCTAATCAGCTCCTCCGATACAAGTTGTGCCTTCACGGTAACAGCATTCACTAGTCAGCTTAAAACCAGAAGGCCAAATTAATAGAAAATTGTCAATCATTGTTATAGTATATCACCTGATCCACCAACAGACCGCTGTGCTGCCTAACTTTGTCAACCACTTCCTGAGCTGCAGCTTTACGTAAATTGCTTATCGACTTGCAAGCCACGAGAAGAGGGTACATAAGAGCCTGCAACAGAATTTGAACTAGAGATCAGGCAAGTGTATCTGGTGCTGATATATGCTTAAAAGAAGAAAAGAAACCAAAAACAGTTGATAGGAATGCAGCAATAAGGTTACAACAATTAGCAAATACGTTCTATGTCCCCCCTAGCTCTGAAATAATTTACTACACATATTTAGGCAAGTCCTATTAGTCTACAACAATCTTCCTTTCTAACGCATGACATTACCACTCCTCAGCAATTCCATCCACCAACAAACATTTTAGACACTTTTACAATACGTAGTTTACGTCGTTATAATGTGACACCTTCTCATCAACTAAGTAAAAATACAGGAGTAAACAAATGCATGACATATGTAAGATGCTGTAATACAAATAGTTTTGAGCTGTTAGCAAAATTAGATCAAGAATCATGCATGATGCAAATCAATAGTTTGAACTAGACCTGTGGATGGCTCTGTCCTATGCGAACCAGAAGAGATTGTATTAATTCTCTCACAGCATGATTGTTTGAATGAATCCTGGCAATAATCTGAGGTAATACAACCAACCATGTGTTGATATTAACAAGTGAAAATCCTTTCTGTAAAGCCAATTGAACCTCAGCAGTAGCTCCATGGTTAAACCATAAAGTGAGAAGACGAAGAATATCCTAGAAACCAAGAAAAAAACACGAATATTAAATAAAAGTAAATGAAAATTTATGGATATGGATCTCAAGATTCTTACTCCACAACATGTGCACGAGTAAGATATGGCGATTATAATTAAAATTATAAAAGCATGTCAAAGCTAAATCAATGTATAATACTTAATGAAATCCTTACCTGCAAGCTATCATCTACACCCTTGGCATGTGCTGCGCAAGCTATAGAATGAAAATATCCAGTGACTGCAGCCACTACAAATTGTGCAGCGAAATTAGGAAGGCCTCTCACTGTGTAATAAGACATCACTGCAGTATTGAAGAGAGCCCAAGTATGCCATGCTTTGGCCCACTTTGGGGCAGAATGAGTTGCATGCCTGAACGAGCTAAGAATTTCTACAACATGGACAATAGATCATCAGAAGAGATATTTACAACATATTAAGAAAATTTTAATCTGCATCAGAGTGGCAACCTTGAATAGAATCATCATCTAGACCAGACGCAAGAGCCCATTGCCATGATCCGAGTTTTAGATATACACGTGCCATAAGTGATACATTTGGGACACCACCAAAGCCAGTCGGAATAGATGCCTGAAGACCAGACGCACTTGATGCTAGATCCTAAAAATGAATAAGCAGCAAAAGCAATAAGAAAAGAAGCCTACAATTAATTATACATATGTTGTTTGCCTAATATAGATTATGAAACTGGCATGCAAGTTCCAAGAACTTTAATGAAACGATTAACTAACCTGAAGCCTAGCAAAAGCTTCCTTGCGCTTCTGATCCTCCCCAAGTGACCATTGGTATTTCAAGTATGCAAGCATTACTTGTGGAGGTCCATGATATCGTACAGTTTCAGGAGTAGTCTCTGGGTCAAACTATAAAGATATTTATAGATAATAGAAGATATAATGCGGATGAGAACATTGAATTCGAAATCTTGATTACTTAAATAAAAAAAATACCAACCTGCAAGAGTTTAATTAAAGTGGATTTGGCTTGACTAATCCTACCATTTTTACGGCAAAGGGAAGCAAATTTCAGCCAGGTTTCACTATCTTCTGTAGGAGGTAATACAAGCGACCTGACTACCAAAAGAGCTTGCCAAACCTATAAATTATGTTTGTGAGAAGAAGATCCATCAAAAGCAGAGACTGAACAGCTAAATACACGTCCTCACACATCATTACCCACCTCAACATTCCGTTTTGTGCCTTTAATGCGCTCATTCCACATGTTACGAATGAGCGCTCTACGACCCTCAGCTACAGAGTTACCAACTGGAAGAGTGCAGTAATCAATGACCTGTGACAAAATAATAATAGGAATATCATGTTTTAGAACAGATTCACTTGAAGCAGCAAAACACAACTTCAAAAAATGACTAATAAAAATACCTCCTCTAACTCCGATAACTGTTGAACACGAACCATATTACTGTAGGCTCGTTCATAGCTCTCAAGAACCTATACATTTTAAAAATGAGTCAGCACACAGAACTCTAAATGCCAAATTCCATGCATGACAAACTACAACTTCAATTTCTCCCTCTAGTTTGTTTATACACCTATACAAATCGCTTTATCTGCAGATAAGAGGTGCTTGAGCATAAGATTCCAGCCAAGTATGGGATCACTTTTGAATCTTACTCCCTCAGACTTTGCTGAGAGGGAGGATGCTTCACAACTATGGTAATTTAGCACACCACTCTCAACATAACTGCTCTAAAATAAACAACAGACAAAAAATATTTAATATGATATCAACAGTGGAAGACAATGAAAATAGGTTGGTCTGGACTATACAAGAATCTTAATTTCAGAACGAATGATATCCTACATGAAAATTTTAAATTGAATAAATATAAAAACACGTTTACCTAGAGGCCTTGACACAGTGGTACTAAGTGTGGCCCTACAACCTGTAGGTTGTAATATTTTAATGTCTTCAGAAACAGGAGGGTATGATTCTATTGCTGTTTCAAAATTAATAATGCAACTTCTATGAACTCCAAAATTTTCAATTACATCCCAACCAGAACTAATGCAGTTCAATATACAAAAGAATCGGAACAAATAACTTAATGTAATAGTATCCCTATAGGAAGTCAGCAATTATTTATGCAAACCCCTTGGTTACAGCCACTCTACTATGAAATCTGACAGACTGAATAAAATGAGTTGCATAACGTGTCTCTTGAGCTTGAAAATTTTGAATGACAAGCACATAAACACAAAACGAGTGGATAGATAATGAATGATACATGTATGCCCAATGCCCCTGACATGCTCTCAATGGTGCCAATCTTTACATACCGCATGTATCATGGCATGGATTGGTACACATGCCATAGTGTTGAGAAGAGTAAATAGATGCTAGGGAAACCATAAAGTTGTTAGAACTAACCAATGCAGCAAGCTCAGTTGCCAAACACTTCCTTGCTCTTTCAACATATTCACGTGCCTCATCGTACTGTAACATTAAAAAAACATGAATAATATTCATACGAACAATTAGAAGTGAACATATTGAGATTTCAAACAATACCTTTCCCCTACGAACTAATAGGACAGCCCTGAAGAATGTACCATTGCTCCCTCCGTCACCTGTGGCAGCAGTGTTCCCCAAAACCCTCAGCTTAGTTTCATCACCATCGTCCAGTTTAGATACATATTCAGCCATTTGATCCCACTCGCCCATGTTCCATGCAGCATTAGCAGCCTGAGCCAAGAAAGAAATTGGTAAGATTGTTGCAAAACAAGCAAGGATGCTTGAGATTCTGATAAAGTCATAAACAGACCAGTGGTGCCATTTCTAATCGAGCAGCTGGCTCTGCTGGTGTCCAATATTCCCGGCATAGATTGTTAAGTTCTTCCCATCGAGCCAATGCAGCAAGGCTCCTCATCCGTCCTAATTAGATGTGAATGAAGAAACGTTCTAATAAAATACTTCAAATTGACATACATAAATATGACAAATTTGTACATTACTAGGGACACCATAAAGTTGGTATATGAGACTCGGGCCCTTCCACAATGTTATTATTTTCTAATCCTACCCCTCATTGTTAAGTCTAACATCCACCTCAAGGCTCAACATTCACCTTTTTGCTACACTCATCTTGCATACGAATTGTCTTTCAGTGGCCCAACATTATGCCATGTAAATAATAGCACTTTTTTATCTTCTTGCTAGAGAATTGGGCCTTCAGAATCAAGAAAGAAGCTTCTAGCTCACACAAGACTCGACATTGTCGCCATGTCATTCCACTTGCTTCGTTCGTCAACAAACATCAACATCAATCTCCATATCCTTCTGCATAATATTTTAAAAAACAAAATATGTACATTTCTAAGTGCTTCCCGACTGGCATGCAAGCACCAACTCTTCCACTTCCCAATCAGCAGCTCTAAATTTGTACTTCACTGTTTTAATCCAACTTGATAAAAAAAACCTTTAGAATTCGAAGTGTTGAAATTTCGAACTTTGCATGATACATAATTGGGGAAAGGTGGGCATCATGTATATCATCATGCATGAAGAATGACACCGACTATCATAATTCTAATGACTAGTTAGAACACATCATTATGTAGGAGACAATAGAACACACATAATCTTCAAACTACCTAGAAGACATAAGTGGCATGACCGACAACTTTATCTGGACAGAGTAACTTATTGTTGATAAGGTATTCACATGATGGTTCAGCAAATCTGGCTTTAGTAGATGCCAATATGTCTACACAAGGAGCTTTAATGCAAGAGTGAGAGTAGAAAGAATCAAACTCAGGCATTCGTGGGCTTTCTTGTAAATTCATAGTCAGGCAATTTATGATCAAAATAGCCTCCTTAAGCTAGGAAGTAAATATTAAGATCCCCAGATCACCCAGTAAGCTGGGTTGTAAGTGTCACAATGTCCCACTTGACCCAATGAAGGTCCTGATGCAGTTAGTGTATAACATAATCTCAGATGACAGAAGGTCCTAATTTAGTTAGTGTATAGTATAATCTCAGTAAGCATTAAAAAAACCTCGACTAGATACAATATTACATTGTCACAAGAGAACTTAATAAAATTTATCACTTGACCAGAGGCCTCCTAGAAGCTGCTTTACATCATGGACCTGCTCCAAAACAAGGTAGTCTAATTTCCACTTCAACATTATGCCTCACAAGTCACACCAATGTTTGCACTTCCACAACTTGATAAACCTAAGAACCTGTTAAGGGGGTAGGCTTCGTGGGAATATCCCACATTGATAGATGGTTAATCTATTGTCCCACGTTGCTAAGTTGATAGTTGTTTAAGCCTATTACCAATCTATATATATAAGCCTTGTACTTGTAATCATTTATCACTGAATAATAAAAGAGATCCCTAGTTGCCCCCGTGGACGTAGGTCAGAACATCAACCGAACCACGTAAATACTTGTGTCTTTTATTGTGATCGTGTGTGTGCGTTGTGTGATTAACCTTAACAAAACCAGGATGGGAGACAACTGCTAAAACCAACCAGCATAACTACATCCACCGAAAATGGGAAACTCAATTCGATAAGCGACTTCCATAAGGTCTCAAAACATACACGACTTGCTCTATATACACCTGTCATTTAGGCCATAAAAAGGGGAATTTATATAATAATAGACCAGACTACTGAAATAGTAGCATTGTAATAAACAACCTAGTAGAACATGCATCAGAGTTTGTGATAAATTTGAGAATTGTGTTTCGTTACTAAATGAATCTTATCCAAGGGGAAGCAAGCGTTTGCATACACCGGTGATCATCAACAGTGGACACCCGACACCCATAACTAAAACCCATGTCCCGTGTTCAATTAAAACTTAGATTAGATTTCCTCTGCAATATCTTTTGACTTTCTCTCACCTTAAATAAGATATCGCCTTAGGCCTGAGTCATAAAAGCCATGATACATTGCAGTGGTGAATATATGTTTCCTAATCTAGAGAAATGATTATGCTTGAATGCTTGATAAGCACATAACAGGTAGAATTGTAGAAAGATACTGAAAATATGCAACATCAAAACATGAAGAATAATACCTAGAGTAGCATCCAAAACGAGATGTTGACTTGATGCTTGTGCAGATTTTGCAGTGTATGCTTTAAGGGCATCATCCCACCGCTGCAATTTTTCGTACCTTGTAGTTGCCAGTAAGGTAACTTCTTAGTAATAGTGTCTGAATGAACTAATGCAGGACCAACATAATAGAAATAGGAAAAGTTTGTTCCAGTTATTTCAAGATCCAATATATAATACCATGATTCCTTCAGTTGCACATCCAAGCGCTGTTGTGCGAAGGTTAATATTCCAACTGCAGCCTAAATTAATACATATATGTCAAATTTTCAATACTCCATGATACAAAGGTAGACTATGTTATACATTAGAATATGTCAATATGAAAGCCCAGACAAGTAGAACTATAGAGGATACTATATCTATGCACCTCATGCTGGTGTAACTGATTATTTATATGAATGAGTGCTTCAACTACAGCAACAGGGTTTGCATCCATCTTCTTAGAAAGAGCACCTTCAAATTCCATTTCTTTGTAATGCAAAGCCTTGGCAAATGCCCGACACTGCAGACAGAGAAGAATGTAAATAAAATTATCTAGAAAAATGCAACATAAGCTTAAACGCCAGAAGTTGGTAAATACAAGCGATCATACCTTTTCAGCAAGAGCACCAAGGAGGCGAATGTCGATGGGAAGGGGTTTCTCATCATGTTCCATGAACTCTGCCTGTAAAAGCGGGTGTTGTCAACTTACCATAAACATTCAATAGAGCCAAACAATTCATTAGGCATCATATTAACAACTGTCATCTGTTCTTCTTGGTTATATTTCTCCATAATGTCATTCACACAGAACTAAAATTCAAATAGTCCAGCAACTAATTCGGAAACTCACACACATCAAGGAAAACAACATGCACCAGTAAACCAGTACCAAGACCAAGTTAGAAAATCATACTCTTGAGGTTTTTTTTCTTGTTAACTATGTGTAATACGACTCCAAAGTCCACATAACTAAAAACAGAGATGACACAGGTGAGAAAAACATATTTTACTTTAAAAAAAAACAGATTTTTGTCAGTATCCATACAGGTATCAATTCAACAGTCAAACAAATACACATGCAAAATATTCATGGATGATTTAAAGAGTAAAGGCATAGACAGTATGGATTTTTGCCAACAAAAAGACAATCACCAACTTCTAGGTGTCATAAATATTGATGAGGATATAATGTGAGAAAATATGTACTCGGTGCGTGCTCTACTTTGATCATGGATCCAACAACTTCATATAAAGTAGCACTGACTTTGAAAGACTTATCAACACAAAAGGTAAAAAGATCATACCAAGTTAAGTAATGTTGCAAGAATCTCAGGAGGTATATTAGGAGAAGAAAATGCCATCTCCAAACTGCGAACAAGAGCTTTTTGACTAGAGTCATGAAGTTGTGACCAGCAGCTAACAAATCCTGCTGCAAACAGCTCTCGCCCAACAAACGGCTGCAAATAACGAATGGTTACAATTTTGTGTGTGTGTGTGTGTGTCTCTATATGTATGTGTGTGTGTGTAATATGGGTGGGATCAAGAAGGAACCATATCTTTCAGGAACCTGGAGGAACAAATCTAAATGTATAAGTAAAACCCTTTTTTTGCATATCTATGTATAAATTTAACTGCTCATGAAAATAGGGTTCTTTACGGAACCGAACCCTATAATATATAGCAATACCTGTAATTGTGCAAGCCTAGCACATGTTCGAAGAGCTGGAGAAGGTGATTCTTTTAGTAACTCGATGCTGAAATGTCTCATCCATTCAGCCCAATCTTCTTTAGTGCTGCGTTGGGAAGCTTCTCCAGCAGCGCGTAATCGGCCATCATTAACCTGTGGGAAGTAAAATATGATTATCAGAGTACTCCCCGTGGACTAACACCTGGAGTTCCTTTAGATTTATCCCGACCGCATATGTTAACAAGATACATGGAACATTTGAATTACTCGCATCATGGCATTGAAGAATAATAGCCACATGTCAATAGCTTCAATAGAAAAATAATAAGTCGCCTCATACATGAGATTGAATTATAAAGACCAAGGGCCAAGTCAAATGTCGCAATTAATAAGAAATTGGAATTAATTGTATTTATGTAAAAAGCTTGATCAAATTAATTGGTGGAACACCAGAAACCAATACATGAACATGGTTTTCCAATACGCCAATTTAATTAGTTTTCCACTGATTTCAACATATGCATACACACACACATATATGAGAGAGAGAGAGAGAGAGAGAGAGAGAGAGAGATTAAAATACCTGATGAACTTTGAGTTGCTTGTGTACATCTTCATAAGGATCATTCTCCATATCACTCAAAGGATCACTAATAACCTCAACAGGAGGTTGCCGAATTGACCTTTGTGCTGCCACACTGCCAAGGATTAATGGTCCACGCCTTTGCACCCGCCCCTCAATTTCTTCAAATTCCTTGTGCTAAAAGCAAAAAAAGGGAAAATTTTATATATTTTAATAAATATTGAAGCATAGATGATTTTCATAATAATTACTGAAAATAACATGACAAAAGAGGAGACCCGCAAGCGATGCTTAAGAAGAAGCTTGTGAATTGAAGGAATGAAGATTGTAAAGTCCTCGCCAAGAGCATGTGCCAAACAACAAAGTGCATCAACAGCATCCTTCCTAAGCTCGTCATTTTTCCTGCATACATGAAGTTTTAAAGAAAATTATAAACTGAACGCCAGACACACGGAAACGCATTGAAAAGCAACGTTTACATCATAGAAGCAAACACTTTCAGCCAAATAACGGCACAAAAACACATGCCTAGGGCACTACTAATAGTTCATAAGCCTATTGTGTCAAGATTTCATCATCCTTCCCCAATATGAAAAACTAACCCAATCTTTGTAACCTCATACTTGGAGCACATTTTACAAAAAACATACACATGTAAGTCTAAGGCCTTGTTCGTATAGCCAAATTAAGCTTTTGAGACCTTAAGTCTAAATTATAGAGCTTAAAATAATGAAGTCTGTTTGTCTTTCTAAATTAAATTAATAATTTATTTATTTAAAATATTAAATTCCAATTATTATAAGTTCAATTAAATAAATCATCATAATTAATTAATTTTTTTTAATTAAAGTTTTTCTTTGTATAAATTAATTAACAATAATACATTAATTAATTTAATATCTAGCTAAATTAAATTCATATTTTATTTAGTTAAAATACTAATTCATTTAATACAAGTGCAATTAAATACTAATAAACTATTCAGTTTAATTAAATCAAATATTAAATTATTGTAGTATATTAGTTACATTAAATTCTTTGTTTGTATAAATTAAATTAAATACAGTAGATAAATAATTTAACTAATATTTAGTTAATAGCTTTCAGAAATTTCATATTATGAAACAAACAATATTGAATTTCAGACTTTAAAGTTTAAAACTTTATAACCACCTCTTATATTTCAAAAGTGATTTCAGACTTCAGACATTTAGGCTGCGTTTGGCAAGAAGCTTTTGGGAGCTTTAAAGAGCTTGAGCTTTTGATTTTTGGAAGCTTAAGCTCAAAAGCTCCGTTTGGTTGATGGAAGCTTAAGCTTTTGATTCGGATTTGAAAGCTCTCTCTTTTACGAAAAGCTACTTGAAGTAGCTTTCAAAACGAGATTGAGCTTTTGGTCAAACAAATTACATTTTTACCCTCTGAATAATGAAAATCTACAACTTTTGATTAATATCAATGTCTTTTATGTCATTTTATACCAAAAGCTACAGCTACAACTATTTTTACCAAACACATTTATAAAAACAAAAAGCTCCAGCATGAAGCTACAGCTATACGAGCCAATAACGTAATGATCCCATAAATGTCGATTTAAACCTGGATAACTCATGTGAGGAGGGCTATACATCAATCAGTTAATCTTAAACAATGCATTATCAAACTCAGAAAAAGGTACCGGAGGTGCTGAGAAACTATGAAATACAAAGGAGTTGATTAACACCTACGCCTAGCTTAAACATGTAGCCGAATATATTTAGCACGTCTAAAAGGTTCACTGTATTTCTGCTAGGGAACTCTAAACACGTATGATTAGAACATAGAAATATTTTGTGCATATCTTTTTACCATTAATACCAAAAATCTTTTAAAGAAATAGTTAAGAGAAGTAGATAAGTGATGAGCAGATATAACAACTGTACTAAGATTAAAACAAGTGGGAATTGCAGTTACACCCGAGTTGTTGATTTGTACCCAATACAAGCAACATCACAAGAGTGACTTCAAATTGCTTCTTGAGAAACAGATATACTCTTACAATGAAGAGTCCACAATAAAATATTTTGATGCGGAAAACAAGACTAATAATAAGCATTTCATGCTTCGATCCCGCCAAAATAAGAGACAGCAAGAACCGGAGATCAAAAACAAACTTCAGAGCCCAAAACGTGGAACTTTGTACACATTAAATTAATTACCCAATAAGAGAAAATCCAGAAACAAGACCAAAACTAAAGAAATGTCCCTTGTATTTAAATAATCTATCTTTAACGTAACTGCTTTTATATTCAGCAGTTGTGAGTCATCAATGGTTAAACTATCTCGATATGTTCTTAAGATTCAGAGCGATTTCAGAGAATCGAAAACGACAAAGAGATAGAATATACAAAAAAATATATATATATGCTACGAATCTGTGGAACTAGGCATGCATAAGAGAAAAGAATGGCATAACAAATTAAAAAAACTCCTACTGATTTTTAGAAAAGTTACGTATGTAGGCTTAGGTGGGAAATAGGGGCAGCAGGCCCTTAGTTTAATTGTGTCCCACATTGGTGATCACTTTGATATTTGTCCCACATTGCTAGAAGATTAGAAGCATAGCCTATAGACAACTCTATATAATGAATGCCTTGTACTTGTAATCATTATCACTGAATAATAGGAGATCCCAAGTTGCCTCCGTGGACGTAGGTCATTTTAGACCGAACCACGTAAGCACTCATGTCTTTTATTGTGATTGTGTTTGTGTGTGTTGTGTGATTAACTGATACGAATTGTCAAATCAAAAGGAAGAACAATTGTATTGCTAATTGCTAAATGTAAAATCAGTAAGTAATTAAGTAAAACAGAAAATTAATCTCAAAGGATTCCAGGGAAACTCCCTCTCTCAAAGCTAAATTGCCAAGAGCCCTCTCAAAGTTGCTAACAATGAGCCTAACAAGATCTGATCATAATTCTTCACACTTCTCACTCTCTTCTCCCCTTTATAACTTTATTTATAGATTTCCAAACTAACTAACTATTACTAATATACCCTTTCTAGAATACTCTATTAGTAAATTCCTATCATTAACCCTAACAAAGTGCCAGGTATATAATTAACACCACACTTGTCAATGATAAGAAAAGTACACCAGCTGGCCTTACTCAGGTTCTATGCAATCTAATATAGTAACTCAGCAAACAATATACGATCTTTTTTTATTTATATCCCCCTTTTTGAAGGCCAAAAGATTTCAACCTAAGGAGTAAGGGCAGAACTAGTTAGTCACGAAGTGATAACTGATAAGGCTATGCAAGAGAATGTCCAAGTCAGATTCAAACAGCCTGTTCTAAATATATATGTTAAAGCTCCTGCTTATGCATTGCAATAGATATTTAAAGACCGAGAGCCCAAATATTGTCGGGAGCGTAACATACCCATCTAATACAAGCTTCAGGTGATGCACAAGTGCTGATATGTGACCTGTAACCTGATTAAAACAATAGAAGTTCATGGCTCTTAGTAATAATTATATTAACAATAATCTCATCAAGTCCAAAGGTTATCCATTAACCTGAACACGAGGAATCAATCTTATCAAAGTCTTTATAGCGGCACGCCTTATGTCAACAGAAGCATCCACTTTAAATAATCGTATGAGCGCAGGAAGAAGTAGATGCATGTGTTCATCCAATGTTCCTGCAATGCAAAGTTACATTATGCTTCCTTGACATGTGAGGCATTTATAACGACTCTTACACCATAAATGATGTGTTATTTCTACAATCACACTAACCACCGAATACTTCCAATGTGCGAAGAATATCACGGACGTAAGTGTAATCATTACATCGTTCAGCATCACTAAGAACTTGAATACAGCATGGGAGAATGATAGGAAGATATCTCCTGAATTCATCATTTAGGGCCAGACAAAGCTGTTCTACTAGGTGCAGGATCTGGGGAAGTCAAAGAAGTAGATGCAAACGATTATATTATTGCACAATCAGAACCAAGAGGCTCATCCATTATAATTTGGCATCAACACCAATGCATTATACAAAACTTATTAATACAAAACAGAGCACAGAGCAAGTCTCTTCAACATAAGCACACTTTACCGGGGGTCCATGAACAGGACGGTTAGCTGCTGGCAGACTGAATGTTGACCATAATTCTGATATTAAAGAGAGCAACTCCGGCAGATATTTGCGAATGTGCTAGACATGCAACCAATAACGGTAAATGATCTCCTGACAACAAAAAACAATAGTTTTGTAATCATACAGCAGCAAGTATAGTTCTACCTGCCGCACAATCGAAACAAGAGTTCCTAGCTTCCAAGTTATGAACTCCTTCAGACTATCTTCACATGTACGTATAGTATGAAAGAAGTCAGGTAGAACCTAGAGATCATAGAATATATATAAGAAAGTTAGCACAAATAATTAAAAAATCACACAAAACATAGAAACTTTCTCTAGATCAGCAAACCTAGAAAAAAAAATGTTTGATTCCTCAATAAACTGTATTCAAGTCGAACAGATTGACAGATATATAATGTGTCTTTGTGCAATATCTTTAAATCATTAAAATCAGCATAGACAAAAACAACTACTCTTTCTTACATTTCAAGGTCTGTCTCCTAATTATTAACTCATTACGTGGAGAATGCATTGTAGGCTCGATGAGATCAATAAAGTTAATAATTGATGCTAAAATCATGAATAACTAATTTGAGTGTTGTATAACAATTAACAGTGGTGCAGACCAGTTCATAGAAAAAGGGATACATTATTGTCCACAAATGTTTTTTAAATCAGTACCAACAGTTGTTATATCATGACCAAACTAAGCACTAGATCAACTTAGATACCATACACTAGTACGTCAACAGAGTAGTTTGGCTATCTAATAAACTGTTAAGCGCCTATTGTATTGCCAATGCAAAACATAAGTTAGAAGTGTACATCATGCAATCTTTCCCTCCTCAAAGTTTCAACCTCCAGAACAACCATCTAAACATCCTGAGTTTCTACAGCAGCTATCCAAGAAAACTCGAAGCACTTCAAGTGCAGTCAGCTAGAAACCTTAAATTCATCCTTGTATATTTTAATTTATCAGTTCTGTTGAGTTATTTTTTCATGCTTGCGACCATGGATGTTCCTAATTTATAATATTCAAGCTATTATAATAGCTCTGTATTTATCACCTAAAGGACATTGGCAAAAAAGACGGCCCTACTTCATAGAACTACCAAAAGAACAGAAACTTTGTGGCTAGAGAACATAGCAGAAGGTAACATTTACACATTTTCCTGATAAAATCAAAAAGTCCACCATCAAATTTGCAGACAAAAGAAATGTTCTGTTCTTAGACAGAAAAAAAAAACTACGAAATTTTTTTAGTTGATGATGTACTGCTTTAGGATCAAACACGGAAATGCTTCGTAGTTACAAGCTAAATACACTAACCTTAGGTAAGTATGGAACGCAGCCAAGTCCCATCGACTGATCTTGCATAAATAAATGAAAGAAGGTATTAAAGATCAAAGCAGCAGAGGAATGGATTTACGATTAATGTATAGCATTCTCCGAGTCAACAAACCTTGAAAATAAACATGAGAGATCCAACGACTTTTTGATGATAACTAGAAAGAGAAGGATCCCTAAGTATCCGTATTAGGGAATTGATAGCAACCTGCAAGTAATAAATGTATATTAGACAACAGATATTTGTCCTCTATATTAATCTATTTTTATTTCAATCTTACAGTGGAGAAATAATCTTCGGATGTTGCAAATGATGGCCAAAGATCCATCGGCAACTCATCACTGGACTGAATATGAGGGCCTGCATCATTGGTCGCACGAGTACCATCGCCAAGAGGTCCTGGTAGGCTTTGCTGATTGCGCTTGTGAACATGAGGATCCAATGCACCCATTATGCCGAGAACCTAATCATCATTACCATAGTTTCAGCATAAATTTATATACGCAACACCATAGAAAGTGCTTCTCAACTAACCTTTAGAACTTCCCGCCGTGTAGACCATGCCAGCTCACCATTCAATAATTTTAAGAGTAGCCCGAGCAACTGTGGATACTCATTATATGGAGTAATGACATACCTATGCACAAAAACAAACCAATTCTCGTAAGACGGAGATGGATGATGATGAGGATAAGCTGGATAGCTACCACATATCAATTCATTAATCTAACTGAATTTATAGAGATAAAAAGACAGACAGATTTCATGGGACAAGAATATCACTA
This sequence comes from Centrapalus pauciflorus, assembly GCA_020465985.1. Taxonomy (NCBI): domain Eukaryota; kingdom Viridiplantae; phylum Streptophyta; class Magnoliopsida; order Asterales; family Asteraceae; genus Centrapalus; species Centrapalus pauciflorus. Next base: position 2,480,908 of record JAANYP010007301.1, on the reverse strand, counting down.
GCATACCACAATATTGTGTAAAATATACTCCATTCAGAAACTAAAATGCTATAAACTTTTCGATAACCAATTAATATGGATAATGATCATACAAACTGATGAGAAAATGACACTGAGCAGTCTGATGATTTAGAGGTGCAGCCCAATAGGCCCAGTAACAAGCCCAGGGGTTGGCAAGTGTATCGCAGAGGTGAATGGAGGAGGAAAGGAGCACGTGAAAAATAGAAATTATAAGAGCATGTGGAGGAAAGAGAAAGGATGTCAGTAAATTTGTTAAGTTTGTTTCGGCTAGGAGCTTGGGCAGGAGGTCACCAGAATTCTCTGGATCCTCTCTGATTTTGTATTGCTTTTATTCTTTTTCTCAATTAAAAGAATCATTCCTCCATTTTCCTTAAATCCTTTGTTCTTCATAAATTCTTAGCTTATTATCTATCACAAACACATGTTACAATTTGGGTGCCAAATTGATAGAACATTCGGATATTTTCTCCATACTCTTGTGCCCCTGATTATTTTCTTCTTTCTATCCTGCGTTTGTAGCCCAAAACTCAACCAGCTACCCAAGCATATAAAACATATGAAACTGGCCCTCAGCCCCTCACAAAGAAAGAAGTGTTATTCCTAAGCTGATCTTTCTAGATCTGATTTTTGGAGTACTTTTGAGTTTTGGAGACAAATTACTTAGCATGTGAATAATGCAAAATGGCATCACAAATGAACAGCTTGTGATGCACATTATAGGCAGTACAAGATAGTGTCAGCTTCTAATTTCCCTTGAGATGAAGTGGTCAACATACCCCGTGCTTTGTACAACCTGACCAAGTGTTGCAACAGCAACCTCACGTTTAGTAGCAGCAGCTCCATCCAGTAAAGCTTCAACTATTCTTGGCATAAGTTCGGGAATATATTCTCGCATAGCAAAACCACCCTGGGAATACAAGTGAGAACCATGTTAAGACGCCAAATGCCAAGAACTAAAAACAAGCATAGTACAAGCAAAAATCCACACAAGTGACCTACCACTCTAGCAAGATCCCCCACAGTCACAAGAACCCCACTGATGATGCCATTATTTGCATTTACTCCTGTTGTTCCTTCACATAGTTTAGCCAAAAGCGCCTGGAAGAATCAAGAAACTACCTTAGCTATAAAAAGTTGATAAGCAAACGAACAATGTACGAGGTTATTAAGAACCTTGTGTATTGGAGTGATGTATGGTAGTATAAGCCGTTCACAACTGCGGATTAGGCAGCCCAACAACTTAGCACTCTCTTCTCGGCATTTGCTATCAGCACTGTAATAAAACACTGTCAGATGATACCTCATATCAATCATTTTAAGAGTTGAGAATTTAACAATTGACCTTACCTTTGTCCAAGATAAGTTAACAACTGAATAAGGTGACGCCTGAGTGCTGGAAAAACATATGCTGGATTTTTTTCAGATAATCTACCAGCCACTGATATTGCATACTCCCGAACTTGAAGATCCTAGCAGATATTGGAGAAATATTCAAGAAAAAGGCACGACAATAAATGCAGGCAACGTTGAAGAACTTTTGCACATTGTTGCAACAACAGTCAGCTTTTAGATACTATTAATAATTCAACACCTCCACAAATAATGTTCCATTAAAGAAAAGTAGATAAACAACATGCCAGAATTGTTAAGACGTAGAAACTGATGATGCTGGAGAAATAATTTGCCACAAGAAGCGGAAGCCCAAGTGTGCTTGGCTAATTAATTAGAAATGGGCCCAAGCCGGTTAGGGTTTTTCAGTTTCAGCTTTCCTATATGTATATCCCTATGAAATTGTATAGCCTAATATGAAATTAATACAAGTGGCTCATTAGTGTGGCCATGGACATAGATCATTGATCAGTGAGCCACTTACTCAACGCGAATCATGTTTTGTTGATCTTCCAGTCCTACCAAGCCTCTTTAAATAACATTTAAGAAGCAATATTTTACATGAGGTATACACCACACAATTTTTTAACAGGTGCAAAAGGACAACTTTGGCTTTAAAAGAAAGAGAATGAAAGGTTCGGTGTAAGAGCTCAGAAGTATTTTAGGGTGGAGTTCGAGGATTTTATTATTCTGTCCTGTATAAAATGATGACGGACATACTTATAAGTGGTTGACTTTCTCATTGAGTATGCTTGGAATTATGTATATTCCTTTGCTCTAATTATATAATAGAGGATACTGCTACACCAGCAACCTACAAAAGGCATGAACTGGCAAAACAATAATGAAAAGTAGCAAGCGTGTCCTTGGTAGTGATGAGTAAGGCCAATAGAGCTCTATGGTATAAAAAAAATATGATATGATCACGAAGCCAGAATTTCCTTGCCCAAATTGTCAATATACAAGGAAGCTATGGGATTAAGAACCACTTCCTTCATTTCTTCGCTGTATAGTTTCATTCATTAGTAGCTTTAATTAAAGAAGAACAACTTTTTCCTGTGGTTAAATTGCCCCTATCAAAAGGAAGATAGGATCTACTAAGCATTACATATATGTTACACGTCTACCTTTGTTTATGACCAATGATTGTAGAGAACTTGTAATGTTTTTGTTCCCCAGTCCTAGACACAGCATTACTGGAACGATGAATGCAGACATAATTGTAGAAGCCTAAAAGACAGGGTTTGACATAAACATTCATGGTAATATGACAAGCAAGTAGGGGGCCACACACACAACGACGCGATTTGTAACATTGACTTTTAAGGGGTTATATGGCCAAATAAACATAAAACAGAATTTACAGTACCTCATCATTTAGAGCAGCAAATATTGCAGTCAAGCTATCAGCTTGGGCTAAGAAATCGTCAAACCCTTCATTCCCGTGAAGGGAAGAGAAGATTGAGTTCCGCACAGAAACATCAGCGTCTGCTACAGCTGCAATAAGGAGCTTCTCCACAATCTGCAGTGACATCATGTACCATCAAATGCAAATTATCAATTCAAGAGAATATCGTGTCATCGTCGCATATATACTGATATAAGAAGCCATAATGTCAATCAAATTCAAGCATGTCACTGCAAGCAGGTAAGAGGAAGGAACCACAAGCTTACAAACATAAGAATACCTCCCAACAAACTATGTTGTTTAACAACCAATAGCTTAAGTACCATGTAGAAATTCAATTTAAAGCATGAAAGTCACCATAACAAATGCAGCTAGCATTGAATGAATTAAGGCAAAAGATAATCCAAATACCAAAAAGAAACTAATCAATCTCTTGAAACATGAATAGAACATCCACTTAAAAGGTAAAATCCCAGAGCATAATCTTGATTGCTTTTTACTTAACTGAACAAAAAGAAAGTCCAACAACAGAAATAACTATGACGTCAAACAGTCATATCTTAATCATTAATCAAAGGAACCAAACTTGGAGACCCAACTGTTAACGCAAGTGATATAACAGAATGAGAAATTGAGAACAATCAATCTTCACAAGTTTTTACAATACTTTTTGTATCAGACATCATCAATCTACAGCTGTGCTTGTTAACAGCAAGCAAAGAGTAGCATTTTTGGTGTAAATGACTGAAGAAAGCTGTGAAGGGAAATTTATAGTACAGGAGAATAAAGATAACCAAACCTCTTCTATAAGACGTCTTCGTTTGCCCCCAGCTCGACTGGACCTGCTAGGACTGAATTGTGTGATTGAAAAAGAATTTACCACTAATTTGCAGCAGCAAAGAGCAGCATCCTTCCGTGTGGCTCCATCATCGTCTTCCAAATAAACCACGACTGATTCTCTTGCAAACTCAAGAAGATCGTGGCCCTACATGCATAAGAGATTTTTAATCAATAACAGAATACTTCATTTGCATATTAAATACGCAACATTACCTTGAAATTGAAACGTGCGAGTGTTTGCAATGCAAGCTGCTCCAGAGCAGAACCACTAAGTTCTGACACTTGTTGCACGCTGTTGGCCAAGCTTCCTCGACTGGGAACCACAGATGCCCTGGCATTGTGGGGCTTTGAAAGAACTACCGAAATGCATTCAAGCAATCGATCTTGGATAGTAGGCAGCAAAGACGGAATGCTGAGGCACCCATTTTTATTATTGGTCAAAACCCATCATAAAAAGCAATATCATGGTTTCCATGAAACTATTATACCTAATGGTTATCTGCTCAAGGGCTTCTACTAGTACTGATGAAAGACCAGCCGAGAACATAGCATCCAAAAGACTGCAGACATGAGTTTCCATGGCAGGACCCATGGCTTTTGCAATGTTTCCAACACAAGCCAAAGCCTCAAGTGAGGGTCTGCCTCTACGAGGAGCAATCTGCAGATTCAGTAAGTGTCAATTCCTTTATGATATAATCCTCTACTAGATAGGCTTGCAAAAGTTGGTTGAGTTGCCAAACAGAAAATATAAATACTTAAAACTGATTGAATTTAAACGCAGCAATCAGAAATAAGCAACATACTGCATCACGTAGGTGAGATGTTATTGTCGGCAAATAGTGGACTAGTTCACCGTCCAAAGCACCAGCCATCTCCCCAAGAGCTATAAATCCACTGGCACGTTCAGTTGGTATCTTTAGAACAGCAAGAATATGATTCATGCATATCTGCATACAAACCAAACCCATCTTCCATGGTTAAGATGTTATCAATGTCACATGAAACAAACTTAATTGGTTCTTCAACAAAGACATCCACATAACAGTGATTTGAAGAATGAAAGTCACTAACCGTAAGGTAGTTCGTCACAAACCGATCACGTAAAAAATGTGCAATCCGAGGAAGCAAAGAAGTTATACTGAGACGAACAAGGGGATTTCGATGCTCCAGATACCTAAGTACAATTTCTGCAACCTCTCTGTACCTTGACATCATGAATTCACCTGTATTTCTGTCCCATGGAGTAGATAATTGAAGCAATCAAGGTTTGCTTAACAAGCAAGAGCCCATACGCAAAGTTGAGTAAATGACGCACGGAAAAGTGCGTTGCAAAAAATAAAATGAAAACGAGAGCACATTTTATATGTGGTTTGGTCCAAGCATGACATGCATCTATGGCCAAACTAGCGAGTCTGTTATAAATTGTAATAGCTGCAGACTGCTGTTTACAATTACATAGGGATGTGATGTAGCGAATATTTTAAACCAAAAAGATACCCTAATAGACTTGAATCCTCACTGAGGCGCTTAGGTGCCCTCGGACTCCCACTCCGAGGACGCAAATAATCCCTCTGGCAACATTAGTCTCCACAACTTAACATGCAAGGGGCACAATATACTAACACATGCCTACATTTCAAGACTGTACCCTTTTCCCCCAACAAACAAAAATCACTGTTACATATTATACAACTCCTTGTGCACACCCATTCTATATAAACAAGGCCTAACTGAATGGACATAAACAAAATTGCACATAAAGATGTGTATCGCGTATTTTCTGCAGTCCAAAGATGATTAGTTCTGCATTAGACAATAAAAAAGAATGAACTAGCCATGTAACGTCATTAGAAAATACACACCCAAAAGGTGATAAATTAAACACAGACAATGACTGTTGAATCCATCAGTCTTTGGAGGTAGTGAACAGAAGATTTCTTCATTACTTAATGATAAAAAGAAAGAGAACAGATTCACTTGATGAACATCCCATTTACAATGCCCAAAATGTGAAAACCTAGAAGAATAGCCAGAATAAAGAGAACAGCACAGGAGTTCACAAAAACTCTAGTTTAAAAAAAAAAAAAACAGTTTACTCCAGAGATGCTATCCACAAGTAGAGGGGTACAGGAACAGTTCGTTTGTTTATCAAAATATGTTTATAAGCTTCCCAGTCAAATAGGTATGATTCAAAGAACAATTCCCTTGTGTAGCTTAAATTAATGAGTAGAGTTACAAAAAAAGGTTTAAGTGACCAATCAATTCAATCTATCATAAGTGACAGACAAATGCAACAATCTGCAACATGCTTTAAGGACTGGTTAAGACAAGCTTACTAGAAACTGAGATAAAGGAGTGTATATCACGACAGTTTCCGTTCCACAGCAACTCAAAGGAAAATATGTATGATTAACAAATTACTACTTTTTCATATTAACATATCCACCAACCTTAAGAGTTCCCCAACTGCAAGTAGCGAACCATGTATACTATGAACAGAAGCATTTTTCCCTAATCCATCTTGTGTGGCCTCAAACATACGGTAGTACCTGTCAAAAAAAATATATATCACAAAACTTCCTGCAGGTATAATCTGAACGCTGATACTTGGTTTACTATCACCGTATTCATAAATAACAGCAGTACGCAGAAAGAAAAAGGAAGTAGAGAACTTGAAATAATGGTGCCTGTATATCAAGACCAAAGCATAGAAAATAATAAGTCAGGCTCAGGCAGACATCACATTTCAGGTAAAAAGGTATGCTGGATTTATAATGACAAACGATGAGATTGATTGCATTCATTTGATGTAACAATATTTATACCTACTACCACTTATCATGCTCAGTAGAAAATTAAGAAGTTAATATGTAGTTTATCAGAGCATATGTAAGTTGTACACGATGCAATTATATCCAGCAACTAAGGGGGCATTTGGTTCGTGGATTTTTTATCTGAGATTTGCATTTTATCAAAGGATTTGCATTATGCAGCATTTGCATTTGTCAGGATTTTGTCAAAGAATTTGCATTATCTTATAGAAAAAAATTGTTAATCTGAAAAATGCAAGGTAACTGGGATTTAAAATCCTAGGGGGAGGCTGGGATTTTAAATAACAAAGAATGGAAGGATTTAAGAAATCCTGGGATTTCAAATCCTTACTGAAATCTGCGAACCAAACACTGGATTTTAAATGCAAATCCCAGGAAATCCCAGGAAATCCACGAACCAAACGGCAACGCCCCCTAAGCATCTACAAAAGACGCGTGAAACTAATTTACAATATACTCAAAAAGGAAAAGTTGACCTAAGAAAGCAACATTCAGCAATGGGGCGGTCATCAAAATAAAGAATGAATGACTGCAGATATCCAGCATCAATCACGGTGTAACAAAAAAATGACACCAGATGGAAAAGGGCAGTCATCAAAGCAAAAAATAAATCAATTTCATCATAATGCATTCGGAAAGTTCTTGTAAAATACCAACATATTCTATGCCGTATGTTCCCCTTAGAAAGTATTATCTATTATCTATATATAATAAAGAAGAACACCAGATGTCACGTGTCACCTCCACGTTTCACCGGAAAAGATACAACTTATTATTACAGAAAAAGAAGATAAATACACTATTAATTTTTAATCTATACATAATAAAAGATAAATACAAATTATTATTTTTTAAAAGATAAAAAAACACATGATCATTTTTTAATCTATAAATATTAATTTGTAATAAAATATATAAATATTATATTATATATAAACTAAAATCTCAAATTATATCAATTCACCAGAAATAATAAATACAACTTATTATTATAAAAAAGAAGATAATTACGATTTACTGTTTTTAAAAAGATAAATACACCCTATTATTTTTAATTTATAAATAATAAAAATTAAATACACTTTTATTATTTTTAAAAAGATAAATACACTATATTATTTTTTAATCTATAAATATTAATTTGTAATAGATTATATAAGTATTATATTATATATAAACTAAAACCTCAATTTATATCAATTAAAATATATTAAATTAAAAATTAACAAGTTTAAAAAATCATAAAAAACAGCTACTATTTATGTCACTTTATGAAGTTAGAAAAATAATAGTCATGACAAATGATAATAGTATTCTTATATTATTTTAAATAACTAATAGTTGTGTGTTTTTATTTTTACTTATATACATTTTATATAAATAATTTTTATTAAAAATATCCACGTAATATATGGGTGATAAACTAGTATATTTATATGTCAAGAATAAAGAAAAAGATCGGACCATCTAAATACACACCGACTTTACAGACTGATGAACCTGGTAACACCCAAGGCAAACCAAACATGCCTGTTACCAGTTTATCGACCAAAAAACCATGCTTCCAGCTGCCAAATTGGTACTCTTCTCTGATGGTCATGGTATAATCTAACCAAAGTGCTAATTTTCATTTATTGTTTTAGGTAGAAAAACAACCTTCTTTCTAGGCAACATTTTTAGTATCTAATATAAAAGGTGGGACGAATTTAGCTTGTTCATGTCAGTCCTGCACTCTGCTATATCTGGACATGAGTAGAGCATAAAGAACAATGTATCTAAACTCCATTTGTGTGTAAACTTGAGTCTGGTCATGCGTAGAGCATGAAGAACAATGTATCTAAATTCTAAACTTCATTGGCATGTAAACTTGCGTCTGGACATAAAAAGAATATGAGAGCAATGTATTTGGAATAAAAAGAAAACATAAGGTTCAAGGGTGATGTACTACACTGAAGAATAAAATCAATGCCTAAAAAATTGTGGCTATATCAGAAATCAAAACTCTAGCCCCTTGTCAAGCAATTGCCTTAATAAACAGGAGGTACATGCTGACAATGCTAATCTCATTTAAGACATTATCATTATAACTATATTTGATTTGATCGTAAAACCAACAAATTAAATTGACGATTAAACCTAATCAATGTCAGAATTCTAAATTATGGTTATGAATATTTAATTATTCAATTTCGGTTCTGATCCGATTTAATAAGACATAGTTTAGCATTGCAAAATCTATAAAACCAATTATAGGAACCAACTAACAGTATCATTTTGCTTGCTTCTTGGATATATATCAGTTTTCGAATTTCACTCTTCGATCATGGTTCAATTGTGTTTTGTTATTTGAATTGTTTGAAAGGTATTTATACATTTGTTTTTCATATTTATTTTTGTAATTAATATTTTAGACCACGCATGGCCAATCATGATTGGTTGGATTTTTTATTAGTTTAAATTTTTCATAATACACCCTTATCTTTGTGTTATCTTTTATTTAACCCCTTTATTTTAATAAATTTTTGTTTAGACCTCTTTTAACATTTATTATTACAAAATTTTCTTACACATTTAAAATTATGATTTGAATTATACATATGTTTGAAGTGATCTTTTGAAACTATTATGTTATGTTTAATGTATGAAAAAGACTTTATTATTCAAATGCACAATACAATATTCTATTGAAATTGCTTTATAAGTAAAATATAACTAATGTATATGTATCTGTCTGTACATATATCTCTACTAAATCAAAAAACTTGCAAATTATATGAAAATCTAAAACTCTATCTTCCCGCAGCGAAGCGCGGGTGTCACCAGGTTTGACACATGGGCAACCATAATTGGTTGGTGTTTTTTAAACTTTTCATATTACACCATTATCTTTGTGTTATATTTTATTTAACACCTTTATTTTAATAAATTTTTGTTTAATCATCTTTTAACATTTGTTATTACAAAAAATTTTACACATTTAAATTAATGATTTTAATTATACATATGTTTGGAGTTATCTTTTGAAACTATGATGTTATATTTGATTGTATGAAATAGACTTTATTATTCAAATGCACAATACAAGATTCTAATGAAATTGCTTTATAATCAAAATATAACTAATATATATGTATCTGCCTATGCATATATATCTACTAAATCAAAAGACTTGTAAACTATATGAAAATCTAAAACTCTATCTTCCCGCAGCGCGGGTGTCACCACCTCGTTGATCAACAAAAATGTAATAATGATAAATCAAAAAACAAGTGCTAGAAAGACGCAAGGTCACAACAAAATAGGATTCCAAACAGTGGAACTGCACTAATAGTTCTAGGTCAAAGGGAGCATAGTTTTCTAAGCCATATGAATGTTCCATTCCTCAACTTATGATGTATTTAATATAAACTAACCATTGGACGCGCCAACGTGTCTCTCGTTTTTCAATAACACGAAGGCAAGCACGCAGTGCCTCAACAGCTCGTTCCCGAACAGCTAATGTTGGATCCCTCAATGCCACCCAAATGGCATCCACAAATTCAGGCACATGGACATTGAAGACCGTAGAAGCATTCTCAGCCATTTCCTGGAGTCAAAAGGTGAAACAAAATTCTAGGTTAAGCACTGAAGCCCCAAAGTATGCAACATGTGAATCTATAATACCTGCAGTCCTGCACAACCTTAGATTCAAAATTGACAGAACACTACACAACTTTGCTTGGAAAAGAAATCTAAATTACTACATTTTTTTGAAAAAGATTTAACGCTTATTAGCAACATGAAAATGTTCAACATCACAAGCATTTAAACAGGAAATTGTATATGCCCAGAACAATAATCAATTACCAATGCACTAATAGTGTATGTGATACCAACTTTATTTGGAGAATTCCTTGAACATTTAAATCAAGCAACAAGCCCTCATGGTATAAGCACTGGTAGCAATCAAGGATTGTTAACAGATTGGAAAGATCAATATGCTAAAAAGAAATATACAAACCAAATGACATTTACCACCTTAACAAGTTGAATTTAAGATTTCAAGCCTTAAAAATTAGTCGCCAACACAGAAAACGTTTACCTTTAAGATAAGGACAGCAGCAAAGCGGCGATACTCAACTCTCTCGCCGCCAAGCCATTGCAAAGCATTTTTCACCTGAGATGGTACAAGTACCTGAAGTTATTAGAAACGCAGTTATATAATACTAATTAAAGATAAAAAGGCAATACAAACCTGACATTCCACCTCATCTGCCGTCATGGCACCACCAGCTCTGGCTAAATGGCCGAGAACTTTGCTAGCAAGGATCAAAATCTCTGGATCACGCTTTGTATCGAATACAATACGCATGTAATTAGAAAACTTGGAAACCTTTGTGCCACTCTCTCCAAGCTTCAAGTCTATCAGTTCATCAATAGCCCTTAAAGCACCTAAGTTGTAAGCAACATCATTACTCTCTAGAAGACTAGTAATGCGATCATATAACTGATCCATGAAACGAGAAAAGGCTTCTCCACTAAGAGCACGTGCCTCTTCTTCAACATGTCTTCTTAAAGCCAAAGCAGAACCATCCTATTATTGAACAAAACAGATATTAGATGTCTTACACAAAAGTGAAGAACTTCATGATCAATGATATTGAACCGACCGCAACTACAATACAAACAACTACTGCCTCATTGTCTACAAGTAAGAGAAAAGTCATGCTGCTGAAAAACTTAGCATAAGATAGCCAAAAATGTAATCAATATTACACATTATTACATATACATGATGTGTGGCAGCAACACAGATCCTGAGGTAAAAGTGTGGCCATGAGAGACGAATAAGATGATATCAAAAATGAAAACCAAAGGCAGAACACACAAGATTGGCTCCATGCCTCATGACAGCCCCATATGGCCATGTACAAATTTGATAGCGGTGATGGTACTTCCCAATATACAAATCTAATATCCAGCCACCAACAGTGGTTGGTTGGTAAATGCACCAGGTTCCAAGAAAGGTGGAGTGGTGACAACAGGTTTTGCCTCTTTCTCAACTGGCTTCTTTTGAAGAGGCCAGAGGGGCTGGTTTATGGCTCAGAAAGGCACCATCTACCACCTCCTACCAAAATACAATGAAAACTTGACTAACACATGCTAGTAAACATGCAATTTTATATCAGCCAAATCAAGGTAACAAATTTAGCGTCATACAAACTAGATGTATATTCCAAAGAAATTAACTAACTCCCAATCGGTGTTTTAGGTGAAGAATTATATGGCACTTGCAAGAAACGTCCTAATACAATTGAGTTGTAAAGAAAAATAATATTCCCGCATATATAATTAAGAAACATGAGATAGGCACAACCACAAAGAAAAATTGGGTCACTATGAACACAAGTAGCTATATCCATTATAAGATGGTAAACGGACAAAACCATGCACATTAGGTTTCTTCACAAAAGCTAGAAGAAAAAAAGAGTGAATACACACAAGCTAACCTCATTGATAGAGTTACATACTAAGATATTAATTATGCATCATAAAAGTTAGACCTGAGTCTTAATTAGAATAAAGAACACAACAAACGTTTTATTCTAATCTACTTGTATATGCCATATGTAAAGCCCATTTTAAATTGACAAGGAAGTGAATAACTAACACTCACTTCATCCTTCCATTTTTTCTTATTAGATCCAATACTTACGTTTGTTCATGTGACTATAAAAGCATTTTGATACTTCATATCTCTTTTAGCCACTTCTCCACATCTTAATTTTGGCATATTCTAGTTGCCTTAAGATACTCATATTTAGACAAGCCTTACATTCTGAACAGACATTTTTAATAATCTACAATGTGCTGACCAAAACCACGAAGCAATTATGCCTATTAGAGTCGCATCAATGATATGCTAAAACAGTAGTATTTTCGCCGGTCTATTTTCCCAAAAATTCGGATTCAAATACCAATTTCAAAAAACTTCCAGATATTCCAAGAAAAAATCTTTAAAAATTTATTTTTCACCATCAACTATTTGAGTAATATGTACAAATTTGAAGTTTTTAAGCATACGTTTGATTTTTAGGTTAGCTTAGTTTACTGAATTATCAACTATATGTATTTCATATTTTATTGTCGTTTTTATTAAAATAACACTAAATATATTTCGTTTGTGATATATATTAAATATAATTGAATATTAAATTGTAGTTTAAATAAATAAATATCTTGTTTTAGTTACATTACTAATTAAACAAATCAGATATTCGGATAACCCTATGTTTGTATCTAAAAATGGTTTCGAACAATCAAAATTTCGAATATCCAGTTTCAGCACTTTTGTTAATAACATGTCTCATAATCATATTATAAATATCATCTGATAGATATGGCAATTATATCATTGTCTAATTAATTTCTTTTATTAATAGATGATGAGCGAAATTGTTCAAATCGAAACCCAAAAGCTAAAATTCAAAAGAAACTTCTGGAACATTCAAATGAAGTAAGTTGGAGAATGGGTTGCGGCACCGCCACCAACAGCGCAGCAATTACATTTGCCGGAGGAGCTTCGTTAGCGATGGTTTTGTAGCGGTTGAGGTGAAGACGACAAGTTGGTGAAGACAAAGTGACAATTATGGTAGGTAAGATGAAAGAAATGGGTCTTTGGTGAAACGGGAGTTAAAATTCCGGCAAATACCTCCCTTGAGATGAGCCCAATACCAAGTTGTGGTTGAGCCCAATACCTTTAATTGTTTCTATCCGTACCATTATTAACCCTTGATACCTTTTGTGAACCTTCTTCACAACAATAAAAACTTCAAATTTGTGTAAAAGATGTGTTGTTTTCTGTAGATATAGCAATATGCATAGAAATTGAATCTTTCAAGGAGGGGTATGGCTGAAAATTTGAGGTTTTTATTTTCCATAGCATTTTTATAAATAAGTAGAGTGTGTGGAGTGTGGACAGTGGTGTTTGTGTATTTGTGTATATTGGTGTTTATAGAATTTAAAAGAAAACCTCAACAAGTGATGATAAATTGGGTTTTAATTTGATATATTGTTGTTATTGGTGAAGTATGAAAATTTGCTATTATTTTTTATTAAGGTTTATAATGAAAAAAACCAACATGTGTTTGGTTCCGTCCGTCCGTGTTATATTTTACCAATAAAATCTCTAAGTTTTTTTTTTGGTTTACGAAATTTTTCTTTTTCCCCAAAAAAAATCTTACAGTTTGAGGACTTTTTGGAGCAAACAAGTATAAACATGTTGGTTTTTTTTTGAAAAAGAAAAGGTTGATTATAAAAGAAAACCAAACTTTTCCAAAAACTAGAAAGAAAACAATAACCTGAGGACTTTTCAAGGAAGAGATAACGTGGAGGGATGAAACCGCAAAAAATGTGGAAAAAATGTATAGTAAACCCTTTTTATCACAATTACCAAGTGTTATTATTGGGTGGAAAAATGAAAAGTTGTTGCCATTAACGGTAAAAAATGTAAAGGTTGATGCTATTAATTATATAATAAATAATGTTGTATAAACGATAAAAAAACAAAAAGTTGTTGTTAATTCCGGCAATTGGCCCAAGCTTAATTTGTCTCCTAACAAATTGGTATTAGAGCCTAATTATATGACTAATGGCAGCATAAAAAGTGGAATAGTTAGAACAAAAACTAGGAGTTGATATTGGAGACACATGTATTTATCACTGGAAAATTGTACCACCATCCCATAGAAGATGTAAGCAAGCAAATGGAGGGAACAAACGTGTGATTCACTGCCATGGAAGAGTGGTTAAGCAAGATTGCAAATCATCAAGCCCCTCAAGGTATGTCAATAGTTATGGATTTATGGCGCTTGAACACGCACCAAGTAGGGAGGGATGGTCTACCAAACCTAACTCCTCTAAACATAAAGAGACTAGAGTATTGGGTAATGAAAACGATGATGGCACACACAGAAGGTCAGAGGCAATGCGAGGAATGGGATCTTGGAGACACTAACGAAAGTGAAGATGCCCTTGATTGGGGTTGTTCATGACCCAAGAGTGATGGGCCAAGACAACTACAACTTAGTTGGAACACATTACGAGGTAAGCAACGACAGAAGAGATGAAAGTTATATTAAAGGCGAAATGGCAAACACCTAGACTAACGACGCAAAGTTGTTGGTAATGCTGGTCAGAGTGGTAACGGCAGGTGACAGCAGGTGGTTAATCAGGTCAGTGGTAGAATACCAAAGTGGCCAGATAAGGAAGCATCAATGACTATGTAGAGATGAAAGAACATGGTAAACAACCATTAGAGCTTGGGATATTACATGGGCCTCCTAAAAAGGGTGGGAGAATGTACTGGTGGATAAGCGAAATTATGCTCTGTTTTCGACCCACTGCAGAACCAAGGCAAGAACTATTATGGTATTACAATGTGAGCCAGAGAAAATAGTAATGCACAGAATAGCACGGGATCTTAGATTCAATGATACTCATCGATACAAATTTTTAGATCTCCACCTTGAAAACAAAGTGTCTCGTTAGAACTTTAAAAGAAGTAATGATAAACATCTAATATGCTAAGTATGTCATTGCCTTAAATTACTATGTCAATAATTTGTTTCCTTGTTATTAATACCATATTTTGACGATTTCCTTTTATTGAATATTTGGAATTATAAACATGGGTTTAGTATATATGTTTTGTGCTTGACTGAACAATTAGATTAGAGTTTATGACAACTTGACAAGCATCATTAAGAGACAATTGCCTCTCTAAAGCAATCAATTTTGTATTTCGTTATCATCCTACTTTCCTAGACACTTGTGGTAAAAAAAAGTAACCATCCACAATCTCCTAAAATAGATCGTCAACATTTTGAATCTCATGACCCAAAGCAAGCATGTGTATATCTAACCCATTTGTTTGATCATTCCAAACAATTAAGTAGTTGGACTTCACGTCTAAGGGATTACCAAGTAGTAAAAGAATCCAAGAAGATGCCATATGTTTGATTCTTGTTGGCTTAAACTCGTTAGGGTCACCACATGGTTTGCAGTGTATCAATTGGTCCCTTGGTTTTCTAGCTCAACAATGTTGGTTCGGGTTGAATCTAAGTTTACAAAAAATGCAAAAGTAAAAGAATTGGACCTTATACATAATAATAATGGAACCAATATGACTAAAAACCTTTAAAAAATGTAAATTTGCCATATTTCTCTGTTCAAAAATTCATTGGTACGGTGGTACCTGATAGCATATGTGCATTTATTGGTTTAAGAATGTAATAACTTGTTGAATACAATTATTAGTTTGGTATTAATGTATATGGGATACTTAAGAACATTTATAGATAAGTATTATGTTAGTCATTTGTCAATTAATTAACATTAATGCGTCAAGGATAAATTCAAATCAAAACAAGACCATCATAAATGTGAGTCCATAATTAGAAATAAAAAATGATGTTTTAAGATCACTAAAGAATGTGCTAGCCAAAATGCCAATAAGCCTTCAATTACACCCTTTCTCATTGATTATTTTGAAACTTTTGAGAACAAAGCATATCTTCGTATGTTCTTACCTTTAATACCTTATCCATTATCCACACCTAAGGGTGTCCATTTTTACCCAACGGGCCAAGCGGGTCAGACAGTTAAATTGACACATTGTAAAAACTAAGTTGGAACATAACTTTTTTTTAAAAATATAAATTTATAAAACAATGTATTAAAAAAATTGTTCTTTAAAAAAAATTCAAAATTATGTAAAATTTATGACTTTTGATCGTCAACCTGTTTGCTTAAATGGGCCGAAATTGTCATCCCTATCCACACCCAAGCATGAACAATCTTAAGAATAAGGCACATTGGATCAGCCAAAAACATGGTTACCCTAACCGCTTTCACTAATCGACCAGCCAGAACTAATTTGCACTATTAACAAAGTCTCCAAACTACACAACTTCTTTGTTCTCATGTTACAAGTTGGTTATGCTGACCTCATTGATTTAGCTTTTAGCTGCAACATTCCAGCATGCTAATTAATCTTAATGTGCATTTGGTACAGTGGGATGAAAATGGAGAGATTTGCATTGTTTTTTAAACCATGGTGCACTAACAAAAAAATAGATTTTATTATGTTTCCCAGTTTATAGTATTTTTCTTGATTCTCTACCAAAATGTGGAGAATCGAATAAAAAATATAAACTTATAAAAGATAATGGAATCCGTTATTTTTGTTGATGTATTACCATTCTCATGTTTAGAAAAACAATATAAAACTCTCCACTTCCATTCCTTTCCATTCAACCGTACCAAAAGCATATTTGAGTTAGAATATGTTGACTCAAGACATAATCCCACCAACACTTGGGCCCCGTTTTGCTTGCATAATGAAATTTAAAGAGAATTTGACTTTGATTTATAGTACATTATATATTTATTGGTTGATGTATCGAATAGAGTTTAAGATTATCTAATGGTGTGGATTGTGAAATGTTACGGATCTAAATTCTATTACAAATAGATAGGAATGATGCATTCCTACAACCATATATTTTGATGGAATTTAAACAAATTTTTGTTCATTATTTTTGTAATCCAAATCCCCAGACACATTATATTAAATTTCAATTCCTTCAAAATCAATCTGTGAGCCAAACAGGGCCTTAGTGTCATTCAATACAAACAGTCACTGATGTTAGCTAATTAGTGTACTTCAGTTCTCAACAATAACATTTATGTTCTTTTCCGGATTCATAAATGAATAGAATCGCAATCAGATTCGCATTTCAACTAATTGCCCTAATAACGATTCAGTGCTCCAAAATTTATTGTTCCGGTTGCTGTATATTTATTATTAGTAAGCTTAGATCTGTAAAACCCAAGTAACACTCAGTCCCATAACAAGGTCCACTCCGTCCCATAAGTAGTTAATTAAAATATTCAAGCCTGGCAATTGACAAACTTGAATTGCATCGATCTAATCCGTAATGTATCTCCAGACTCTTTTAATTGTGATAGCTTTTTCCACTTCAATACAATCACTTGTAAAACTTATCTGTGTTCAAAACAAATTCAAGAACAGAAAATGACTCGTTTGATCAAAAGTAGAAATTGCATTCAGAATTTGGGGCGTAGGGAGTAATATAATCTTAAAAGGAATAGCAACTAAATTCAGATACAAGCATATGACTTAATCCAACAAATAAAAGTAAATTGTTTAATTGACCTTTGGGGTTCCTCTGGTACAAAGGTCGACAAGGACTCTGTTAAGAGCTTCGATGTTTCCGGCAGCTGCTGCTGTGGTGGCCGGACCGCCAAAGCGGTAGGATTGGGCAGGAGCCGCCATCTCTTCACTGATGCAACTAGTACTACCCCAAAACCCTAACCCCAACCTTGCGAAGAAGGGGGAAGTTTCTAGGGTGGGCAAGCAATTGCCCACCTTGATAGACTTATTTACACAAAGATTCAAAGATTATTGATGAACAGTGTTCTCCGATGAGTGAATTTAGGTTGATCGGAGATGTAGGAGAATTTTATCAGCCAAAATCATAGGGTATTTTGGAGTGCTACAGACTACAGAGCAGTGTCCAGGGAAAGGTAGTGGGGTGTGATGTGAGATGTAACAGGCAAACATGAAAAACCCTATTTTTCCTCTCAAAGTAATATATGAGTTTATTGTCGATTAATTATTTTTCATTGTACCCTCAAGTTATTTAGTTATTTTCATTTTACTTCCACCATGCTCTTTTTTTTAAATTTGATGTATAAATAATTAACTGATATCAAAGCTTTTAAAACTATTTCTTATTATTTACAAATATTATTTAAGAATAAATATTAATATAGAATTAGAGTCGGTATCATCAAGAAATTTGACACCTAGGTATTGTATTAGACAATTACGTATAAAACGGATTCAGTAGGTCTATGTTATAAAATTATTACATTTTAAAAGACATGAAATGATGTCTTGGAAATATTTGGAAAGAAAAAGTAGACAATTAAAAACGATTTGTTAACTACAAGAGGAAAGAGAGAATTGTGTGGGGATCAAAGCACATGACATCGGTGGAACTTGTCTTCGCCTCTATATCAACCTAAAGTTTTCATCTCCAATAAGATTTTTAGGGTTTTCTCTGCAGTTTGTATTTTCCAATTGTAAAAAATGGTGTCAAAAGGTAGATCATCACCTCGGGGCTCTTTACGGAAATCCTCATCCTCTACGCTCATCTTCTCAGTCATGATTGTATTTGATACTTCTCGCTCTCAGAATTCTTTCGATTCCAAACAGTTCAACGCGATTCCCCGAAAGCTCATGATCTCAACTCAATCGCACATCGTACTACGGCTGTTGACATGTCAGTTCGTGTTTGTTTGAATTTGTAGTTGTGATGATGTGATATGGTTTAATATCAATCTAAAATGTCATTGTTTGATGTGTTTTGGTGAAAGTAGAAGTGAAAGTAAAGACGACAGAGCAGATCAGTGGGTTAAAGTGATCTAATGGGAGCCTACAACTGTTATTTATCATAATATCCTGGTTAGTAAATTCCTCATATTTAGATCTCAAATATGTCAATATATATTCTTTCAACTGGGTTTGGAATCATTTTGTAGTCTCCAACTAGGTGTCATTGAAGTTATACGATATCTTCTTACATGCTAACAGTGTTGTATGGACATGGCAAATGTGAATCACACAACATTATTAATTGCAACAAAATTAGAAGCATACGACAAGAATAGTAATTTACATGGAAACCGATTTATGGGAGGTAAAGGCAAAAAGATGAACGAGGAGACCAATTCACTATATAAAATGAAACATCAAATGTGAAGAAAATGTGTTAAGTTATGCTCTAGCATACCTCTCACCTGGAAAAAGAAACATTGTAAAATGTATTGTGTTTGATACACTTTTTAAGTACGTACCTTCAAATTTCAGTTATAAAGAGGCACTCAACTCTTTGTAAGCATAATTGGGATGATGTAGAGTGACGAGTTCTCATCATTCTATTCCCTTGTCAAATCTGACATCAGTGACAGTTTCTTTGCCTTTACAAACGGAGATTTCTTGGAATACATTTTGGGGAACATACCACGGGGGAACGGAAACCAATGTGAAATAAAGAATTAGAGATTGCAAAAGATGTAAGAAGAACCCTAGAAACATGCTCTAGCAAATGTCATAAGAAATATTAGATGATTCTCTATACTCTCTGTCCCTTGATCAAGACACAAATTTAGACAAAAACCCATAAACCGACATATGTTATACAGCCTATACTCATTTGGTATAAAATTGTATTGCATCAACCAAAGTTATCGCCATGGAAAAGAATAGAGTGTAAAGTAAGGCATGGGCTAGGCGGCCAGATACTTTCTCCAAAATGCTCAGAGTTGAGCGGGATTTTGAGATTCATCAAGTAAATATAGTTTATTTGAACTCTATTAACCGACTATCAAATATCCTATGCCCCTATGAGTTTCAAAAGGTGATATGATTTATTTAAACATCAATGATACTATGATAGCTACATCTAGATATATTATTACTAGAGAAGTTTTGGTCTTAAAAATTTAAGAGAATACATAATAATTCCTTACAATATTCTGGGATCCGGAGTGAAAAGACGACAGATAATGGCAAAAAAGGATAAGTGCCTTACATTATTTGGAAAGACCCATAGAGAATGATTTGGGTGTTGCTGAACAATCATCTGTCACTTGGAAAGTGTATTTACATTTAGTTGAAGTTCAGCAACACTACCTTCTTGCACAAAGATGCTCTTATACAGGAAATTAGGAAAGTGTTAACTTTGCTATAAAAATATGTTTAGGAATTTTTGGCTGATTACATTTTCTATTTTGCTTTCCATTGATAAATTTGTTTTCTTGAGAATAAGCAAGCTCTTTACCATTTTGTTGGTTTGTAAAGAAGCTCGTTACATATTTGATTTACAATTCCTTATTGATATCCTTATGGTGGTTTTCAATGAGTTATTATTGGAGTTTATGTTATCTTAATTTTGATTTCTGGACAAATGAAAATAGATTTGATCGTCTTCACTCTAGCTATGAAAGACTCCGATTCTTCTTAAAATGTTGGTTTACAAGTGTAACGACCCGAATTTTTATATAATTGATGATTAATATTTATTGTAACGAAATACGATTCGAGATATTAATTTATTTCAAACACACAAATAAAAGTTGTGTGTGGATAATTATGAATATATGCCTTGAATATATAAAAAGGACTTTAAAAGAAATGCTAATAATTCCAAGGTATAAATGGTAAATAGGTGAAAGTTGTGGGTTGGAAAGAAAAAGAAGAAGAAATCTTCTTCTTTTTGACTTATATTATACGCAGACACACACACTTTATGTGTGTGTGTTCATCTTTTTCAAAAACTCCAAATAGAGAGAAAAGAGAAGAGAAGAAGAAGAAGGAGAAGCCAAAAATCGGCTTTTTGTTGAAAGCTTCGTCGTTTTTGAAAGATCCAAGAGGTAACCACTCTTGTCTATAAATCTTGCTATTTTATTTTTAATCTCCTCTCCATCTTCATACGAAGAAGATGAGAAACCCAAATGGGTTTTTATGAATAGCATGGAGAAATCTTTAGATCTTGAAGGATAACGATGAAATGTAGTTAGAATCATCATTTTAAAACATACTATTCAAGTTTTACGAATGTTGGTGGGTTTTAGTTTAAAAACCCAAAAATGAAGTTTTATGAACTCCCATGGATTTAAAAATGAATGAAATGGTGTTCTTAATGTAAAAATAAGGTTAGAAAAGTATATATATGTTTGGGAATGACCCCAAACCGTTTATAATAAATGTAAGGATTGTTGGTAGTTTTGAGCATTAAATCCGAAGGGGCAAAAAGTGCAGACCTGCACCCGAGTTACCCTTGATTTTGAAAGAAAAATTTCTAAGTTAAAGGATCCGGATGACTTGGGATCCGAATTCGGATGGGGTGGTCCGAAATTCGGAGTTCGGACCGTGCTTCGGTTGGAAGGGATCCGAAATTCGGATGGTCCTGATCCGAATCCGGATGGCTTGAAATTCGGATGTGTAGGTCCGAAATTCGGATGTGCCTAGGACCAAGTTCGGGCCGTACCTCAGACGAATTGGACCGAATTTCGGATGGTCCCTGAACCGAACTCGGATGATCCGAAGTCCGGCTGGTGCTGATCCGAATTCGGATGGGAACTCGGCGAGTTGAGCCCAGTTCCGGCCAGAAATTGTAATTTTAATTAGTCCTTGGGATCGTTTGTCATAATAACTTTTGTCACCAATTGTGAAGAAAAATTAGCCCAAAATAATTATGTAGGTTGAGGCCAAAATTAATTAGATCTTACGACTAATATGTCCGAATCAAAGTTGAGAAATTATAAACGGTGATGCTTATAATATTATATTATGAACCAACTTGTAGGGGTTTTGACGGGTTAAGTCACGTGGAGATTATCACTCCTACCTTGACAATTATAACTCGGTTTTGGGGCCGAGAGCGTATTGTGTATCACTGTGAGTTCTAGTATTAACGTATTTGCATGCATATCATGAATTGTATGTTACTGCTTTTGTATCATTATTGTCATTTTCATGCTTTGCCATCACATACATCATAATTATTGTTTATCACTCGGTTGATAAGTTGTTGATCGTTCGTTTGACCTCTCCGCCGAGACGGTAAGCCTGAGTGTGGTAACCCAGCGGAATCATAATGGTAAGCCTGAGTGTGGCAACCATTATTGCCTGTAAAACGATAAGCCTGTGGTGGTAATCGTATGGCATCATTGTAAACTGCATATCGATAAGCCTGTGGTGTGGTAATCGAGCAGTAGATTGTAAACCCATTGTACGGTAAGCTTGTGTATGGTAACCGCAATGTGGTAGCTTATAGCCATTAGTTGGCCTCCAAAATTGTTAGTCGAATTCATGGCATTGCATGGCATCATTCATATATCGCATGGTACTTTAATCTAGAATCTCACTAAACAACTTTGTTGTTTACCCGATAGTTGTTATTTCTTTTCAGGATCTGTTAAGGGCAAAGACCCGGCTGGCCCGAGTTGTTAGATATCGTTTGGAGCTCGGATAGGAGCTCAACATTTTGTAGATGATTGGGGCGGGAGTAGCAGACTTCCATTTTTGGACTTACGCGAATTAGTTGCTGTTTATTAATTCGTTTGTAACTAAATTGATAACTTAATCTTGTAACCCCAGTTACATTGCTCCGTGATTTCCGACACTCTGTTGTGTCTCATGCAAAGTGTTTGGAATCACGTTGAGGATTATTAATTGCAAAAGTTTTAATTTGATCGTATTTCCGCAAGTACTCTGTATAAATTAACGTATAATAGTATCGAAATACTCGTATTAGTTTTATGGGTGTTTCAACAAGTTCATTAACTAGAGTGGTCATCCATTTCTTGAGTATCATAAGCTTGGTTCTCAAGGTTCGCATGTATGGCATACTTTTAACACCTCCACCTACACAAGTGGAAAATGTTCTTTTCCTTTTTGTTGAAAGTTATGCTTCAATGTCATTCAATCCATCAAATAAACTTATATGAAGATAAAGTAACCAAGGGTCTATGGCTTCGACAAAACTTGGGCAACAGTTTATAAAAACACAGTTGTTGAAAAGTTAGAGTGTATGATGTAACTAAACAGCTTGTTCAACTTAGATGACAGTTGTGTGTAATAATAAGTCTAACAATTATTTTTGATTAAATTTGTTGGTCACTCTTGTAAATATACTCTGTCATCAAAGGAAGAATAAACCTTCATTGTAAATTGAGTGTGTTTATGTAAAAAATTCTGTTTGGCAGGTTTTGAATGTGTTATGGTGCATATATCTATAGCGATAGTTCTCAGAACATGACGTTAAGAGTTGAGAAGCGTACTATATCCAAAACAAGGTCTTCAAGTTTGATGATATTGTAGTTGACATAGTGTAATTTCTTACGTTTCTTGAAACACCGGTTAATCATATGAAGCCACTAAGAAATCATATTGAAATTTAGACATTGAACTAGTTATTTGCCCATGTATTACATGTAGGGATGGCAATGGCGCGGGGCGTGGCGGGCATCTCAGTTCTCATCTCCATCCCCGCTTCATAATCCTCTCTCCCATCCCCCTCCCCATCCCCGTCGGGGAATGAATTTCTATTCTCATCCCCGTCCCAATCGGGGATCGGGGATCCCCGTCGGGGAATCGGGTTTTTCAAGTTCCTAAAGATTATTTAAGTATAAACTATAAATAATAATTTAGTAGAAAAATATATGTAAATAAACATTAAAAAAAATTAATTCAAACATATTTGAGGTATTTACATATATAACGTATAATTTGTAATAAAACTAAAACAAAGAAATGGATGCAAAGCATTTATAAAACCAATAAAATGAAAAATAATAATAGTATTTTAAACTATAGAAAAGTCATATACAATGATATTTAATATATTATATAAATTGTAATGAATAATTTACATTGTAAAGTTGAATATATATAATAATTTATAATAAAACATAATTTATAACCGGGGTCGGGGATTAAAGTGTCTCCCATCCCCGCCCCATCCCCATTATTTTAAATCGGGGATTCCCCGTCCCCATCCCCATCCCCGGTCAACTCGGGGATTCCCCGGTCAAATCGGGATCGAGTTACGGGTTCCCCGGGGTTGGTTTTTTTGTCATGCCTAATTACATGGGATATATATTTATAAAATATTGTTTTTTAAAAAAATACATATAAAATTAAATTAGTATAGTACGATTATAAATTTATAATAATTAGATGCTAATATTAAAACTCAATAAATTAATTATCCAAACGATATAAACTATGAAATTAAAATACATAATATACGGGTAAATAAAAAAATTTTATTGACTGGATTAGAATGCTTATTCACAAATTTTTAACTCTGTATATATATTTTTTAAATGTTTTAATTAATATGAAAAATAAAATATCTTAATTAATTTACAAAAGATAATTAGAGTTATTAAGTTACTTTTCTAATATTTAGAATGAAAATTATGGTAATAAAATTATGCGGGAAAATGAAATTGAGATGTCACGAGACTGACATGTGACAAAATTATTTTGCTTTATTAATATATATATATATAGGGTTGGGATCATTGCAGAACCTTAATTTAGTGCAGAACTATAGAACCAATCGAAACCATTAGATTATTATATAACACTAGGGATAAGATGATTATTATGCAATTAACATTGAATTAATAGTAGTCTACCAAGTTTGACTGCCCACTTTGACCATTTTTGACTCTTTTAATATCGAAGGTACATGCAGTGTTGAATGTGTGATATAAACTGTAATTCGACATTGAATGATCTCTATAAAATATATTGAATGGAGGTCTAGGTAAAAAAAAAATTTACGAAAAATAAACACGTAAAATTTTTTCGAAAAAAATATATCATTACTATTCTAATTAAATCAACCAACTTTTGACTACTAATTTTGACCATTATTTTAGTTTTGTTAATTTTGAATGTACATGCAGTGTTGCATCGCATTGAATTATATCGGTCATGCTACATTGCATGATGGTCTGGTGATATTTTTTTTACGAAAAATAAACACGTAAATTTTTTTTGAAAAAAATATGTCATTACTGTTCTCATTAAATCAACCAACTTTTGACTACTAATTTTAACCATTATTTTGGTTCTATTAATTTTGAATGTACATGCAGTGTTGTATCGACGTTGAATATACGATATTAAGTGGTCATTCGACATTGAATGATACCGCCATGCTACATTGCATGGTGGTCTGAGTATTTTTTTTACGAAAAATAAACACGTAAATTTTTTTTGAAAAAGTATAAAATTCTCGTTTTTATGGTATAATTTTTTTGATTTAACAATTAATCATATTAATGTTATTTTAATTTAAAGAAAAAAGATATTTATTTTACTAATGCCAACCTTTTTGCTATTTCCAAATCTATTCATTTTTTACCCCGAAAGAATTAAAAAAATCACTAATGCCAATCTTTTTTTCACTAATTCCAAACTTTATGGTTTTAATCAAGACCATTAGATTAATCTAATCTATGGACGATATTGGTTCTACGGTTCTACACTAAATTAAGGTTCTGCAATGATCTCATCTATATATATATATATATATATATATATATATATATATATATATATATATATATATATATATATATATATATATAGATTGTTTATTCATCCTCATTAATTCATGTCTTCAAAAATAAAAAAGATTACTAAGCTAAGCTTAAGTTAAACTTGCAATAGCATGAGTTTTGGTTCCTTCATGACAAAACAAACCCCAATCAACCTTGTGAACATTTGCAATGGTCAGGGAGGCTTCAAAGACATTTTTTACATGATGAGAGATTGTTCTT
This sequence comes from Centrapalus pauciflorus, assembly GCA_020465985.1. Classification (NCBI taxonomy): domain Eukaryota; kingdom Viridiplantae; phylum Streptophyta; class Magnoliopsida; order Asterales; family Asteraceae; genus Centrapalus; species Centrapalus pauciflorus. The sequence goes on along the minus strand of JAANYP010007301.1, from coordinate 2,454,988 downwards.
AAAAACTTATTTAATATATTACTTGTTCTAAAATTGAAAACTTTTTTTTTTTAAAAAAATTTTGTTTTTTTTCCTTGGGCAAAATTGTCACATCTAACATGATCTTACTAGTTGCATCGTGTTATAAATATTTAGCGAATATGAATCGAAATAGCCTTTGATATATTGAGATCGTGATTAGACTACCTTCGTGAACAACAAATTGCCCACAACCGGGTATTTAAATATTGTTATTGGACAATACATAAAAGTTTGCGCTAGAAACAGATTGATGATTTCAACACACACACACACACACACATACACACACACATATATATATATATATATATATATATATATATATATATATATATATATATATATATATATATATATATATTGTTTTCCATATATTTATCTGAAGTTATTTGTTTAGGTCCTTAACTTCCACTAAAATTAAGCAAAATTACACTATGTACATTGATAGTTATTATAGTTTCAATCGAAATCCTTAATATGTTAAAGTAAGTTGCACTAAAATATTAACAAATCAATTAACTTATACAAAAGGACAATTTTTTGTCATTGTATTTGATGGTTTACTCGGATCTAATATCTAAATCATAAATATAACAATATCATTTTCGTTTCTATTTTGCTAAATTGGTCCACTTTTAATCATGAGTCGTTGAGTTAACTTTTTTAAAATGACAATTTTACCTTTTTAAATGAGACGCTTTTAGTCTTGAGATTTTTTCAATTATATTTACAATCTAGATTTTATTTTATTTTGTTTTTAATTTATTATTATTATTATTATTATCATATTTAGTTTATAAATATACTTAGTTTATAGTTAAAATTATTTTCTTTAGTATTTTATTAATGTACTTAGTTTTTATATCGTTTTCTTTATTAGTTTGGTTTAAAAATATATTTTTTCAAGTATAAACTTAATTTCTTAGTTTAGTTTAAATCAAATTCATTTAATATAAGTATATAACTATTTAAAACGTATATTTTCATAAAATAATATGAAAACATAGATTTTAATATCATACTTATAATTAATCCGTCGTTTCACAAAAAAAATCATAAATAATTTGTTAAGTGAAATTTAAGAACTAATAAAATTATTAGGGTTAAAGCATTAACTCAAAAGTATAAAATCTATAAATACTAATAAAAGAGTTCATATACTTATTTCTTGTGAAGTCACATGTCATCATTATCAATCGACACGTGGCATATATTTTTTAATAATAATAAAGAAATTTAAATTATATCTATCCAAATCGAATATAATCTACATTTAAATCCATACAAATCAAAACTAACAAAATCTAATACTCTATTAACTTATTAATTATAATATAATATAATAAAAGTTTAAAAAATATGAAAATAATAATTACTGTTCATATATATATATTTAGAAATATATAATATAAATAGGTCATAATAAATAATAATAATATCAATATTATATACTTTTGTTTAAAAAAAATAATATTTATATTTTTACCTTTCAAATTATTATATTTTATATATCTTAAAATATTCGTGCAATACGCGGGTAAATAAATTAGTTTTATTTTAAGATAATTCATAAATTTCGAGGGTTAAATAAAATCTATTTTTTTAAAAAAACCTAGACATAGATTCTGCTTTTTTTTTTTTAGGTTTATTCTCTCTCGTTAGTTATAGTTATATAGAGGGTGAAGATAACGTGAGGAGTGAGGACCGTTGTTAAAATAAAGACGGTAAGAACTAGTGAGATCATGACACCTCATCAATATTAATTTGAATTAGAATAAAATTAAATAAAATCAATCAATCATTTTGGGTTGTTTGTCCTTCCTCGTTTTTTTGAACTTGATGTATCCTCGCTAGTTACTTGCTAGCTCTTGGCTTTTATGATTTATGTGGAATAAAATTTGGGTGTTCTAGGCGGGGGTGATGGCATTGCCGAAGCTCTCGGTTAGTTCTACCTTTGTTTGTTCAAAAAAAAATTTTAATGATTTCCTTACTTATCAAATACTCTCCCTCCCCCTCTCTCCTACACAATAGAGATTCACAACCCGTTGTGATTCACGATACCAATGATGATTCACATCATTGTTGTGGTTTCACCACATCACCGGTGATTTACAACATCGTTATAATTCACAACACCACCGATGATTCACAATCGATATAAGGTTGTTCACGACTCAAAGATGTGTGATTCACATCAATTGGTTTACAATCAATACAAAACATGTGTTTCACGACTAATGATTCACACAATCAACAATCGTGGTTCATAATAAATGTTGAATCATATTAGTATGTGAATCTTCATCCATTAAATTAAAAGAGTGATGAGAATGAGATTTGTTTTGAAGAGAGAGAATGGTTGATTTACATAATCGAAACCTTCTTTTTTAATCAACTTTCAAATGTATTTAATTTAATGTTAAATTGATTAAAAGGTATGGCATGTCGTATTATTAGTAGTTCTTACCGTCTTCATTTTAAAGTCGGTCCTCATTTGATCCCCTCATACATATACACACATATACTGATATACATACATACATACATATATATAGACACACACATATATATAACTTAAAGTATGAATTAAAAAAAAAATCGAATTATTTTAATTTTCAAATATATCTAATATTTATATCTATAAATGTAACTTTATTTTTCATTTATAGTACAACATGTAAATAAAATTATTTAAAATTTACACAAACCATAAATAACATGTATGTGACATCCATAGATTTAGATATATTTGAAAATTAAAAAGAACCCAAAATTTTCTTTTGAAGTCATACTTTTTAGTTTATATAAGGCCGGTTCAATGGATAACCCTTAGAGGTGTTCAAAAAAGCCTGAATCCGAGCATCAGAAGTAAAAATCCGAAACTATCCGAAATTTCGGATATCCGGATTTCTGGATATCCAAAATTTCGGATTCGGATAGTAAAATTCAAGATTTTCAGATATTCGGATAATCCGATATCCGAAAATCCAAAATAAAAATAAAATTTTAAACATTTTTTATATATTTAGTATTGATTATTTACATAATATTGTGTGTTTATTATTATTCTAATGTATATTTTTGAGTTTTATCTTGATATTATAGATTTATTAGTTAATATTTAATATATTTTAGTTTTTTAAATCTTTTTTTTAGTAAAAATAATTCCGGATAAATTTAGTTTGTGATATATTTATCTTTAAGATGTATCTGGGTATATGAATTTGTATTTTATATATTTAAATATTTGATTTAATTTTTTAAAAAAATAAATTTTCAGATATTCGGATAATCCGATATCCGAAATTTCGGATTCGGATAACAAAATTCACTATCCGAAATTCGGATATCCTTTTTGAACACACCTAATAACCTTTATGTATTGGAACACTAAAGAACCAATTGATATTAGTTGGGTTAAAGTCATCTCGTGATGCAATATATTAAAACGCATATTGTGAATGATAGTTTTGGAAAAATATATCAATCTAGTTTAATTAATTTTAATTTTTATATTAATTGAAATATTTCATCAATAGTTAAATAATAAATGTTAAATAAATTTAATCAACACACATCCTAAATTTCCAAAATCTTTACAAATTCAAAAAAGATGGTGAATATGTTAATGTGCGTTCGTTCATCTTTGTACATCGTGTTGTGTATCTTGTTCATGATTCATGTTCATTTTCGTGTGCATCTTCGTTCATCTTTCATGTACATCTTCGTTCATCGTTGTTAATTTTTTGTGTTCATCTTCGTTTATGCCTGGTATCGTCATCAGAATCATCAACGTTGCTTCATGTCCGGGATCATCATCGGAATAACCAACATTGTTCATTTTTCATGTTCATCAAAATGATCATATTGAAAAATAAATTTGGACTATAAATTAAATTAATAAAGACCAAGGACTAAAAACATCCCATTTAAGAGGGTAAAATGACCATTTTGAAAAAGTTAACTAAATACTAAATCTGGACCAAATTAACAAAATAGAAACAGAAAACGACAATACTAAAGTTTAAGAATTGAATTCAAGTAAACCATCAAACTACTGAGATGATTGTCCTTTTGTCTATAACTTATATACGACAAGTCTTCTGAACACCGAGTTTGAGAAGCATAGTTAGCTTGTTGTATATATTTTATTTGTCTGATAAAAATTTCTTAGGAAAATAATTAGAAATTTTGTGAAATCATCAAAAATTCCTAAATGTAGACTTATTTTGATCTAAAAGCATCCTAATATGTTAGAATCGATCCGGACAACTTAAAAATTTTGTCTGTACAAAGGTTTTTTTTAAAATTAATACAAAATGATACATATTTTGGTTGGTCTTATGGTCTAAATGCTATAGGGTCAAAAACTCAAAAGGTTATTTCTTTATACCCCATCCTTAATTTCTCATATATCATCCCTATTATTTTGAAATATAATGGTAAATAAAAAGACATTTAGAGAAGAAAGTGATTTTAATAAGTTGACCCTATTATTATATATTAGTCATGATTATAAATAGAGGTGATGTAGGAGGTAGAAAAACTTTATTGTTTATTTGATTTGAAAAGGTTGTAACACCATAGGAGTAGATGGTGTGAAAAGTCAAATTCGAGGGTTGGTATTTATTAATTAATTAATTAAATTAAATGTATAAGGTGAGCAAGTTACATATTGTTGTTGAAAAAATCATGGGGAAATCAGAAATGTAGCAGGATAAAAGGTCATACAATTACAAACAAATGTTTTGTGATGCAATTTCCTTATTCAAAAGTCAAACATGCGTGTATTTTGTTCAGTTGACCATTAATATTGTCAACTGCTATACCTAATAGTTTAAATTCAATAAAAATAAATTAATCTGACGTATTAAAACAATTTTATTTTCTTCTTATTAGTCGATTACAAATTACAAATTACGTGAATAAAACTCTAGTATTATTAATTAAAGGAAAAGTTGTATAAAAAGATAGTAATGTATCTTACATATGTCAATATTTTATTTTAATAATAAATAATAAATTATGTACTGCGCCTAATAAAAATGTAATATTTGGTTATTAGTAAACGCATTGACTGATAGTTCAATTTTTTGAACGGCAAAATAGGTTTACATTAAACAAGACTGGTCATCTAACCTCTCAACATTTCACAAGATTTAAAAGAAGAAAGAAAGACCTAAACAAAAGAGAAGCAAAAAAACATAAACCGCAAACTTAACACACGGATAGAAGAAAGTCCTAAAAGAAAAAATAAGAGCAACTAGCTAAAGCCCAAGAAGAACAAAGTACAACGAACAACACCTATGAACCTGCCCGATGATGTAGCCATTCAATCCGAGAAATGTTGAATTTCTTGTCCCGTTTGAAGATCCAATGGAAAGAAGTGCATTGAACCTCGATTAGAGAATCCCACACCACACCCCTGCCACCAAAGACTTTAATGTTTCGAGAACGCCACAAACTATAAAGGCCAATCCACACTGAAGCTATCTACAAAGTATGTCTTAAAGGAGAACCGACGACTTGATTGACATGAAAAAGGAGATTGGATAAAGAAATGTCAAATGACCAACCATCACCCCTCTATTTGAATAAATGAACCCAAAATAAATTGGAGACCCGACAGTCTCACAAGAAATGAGAGATAGATTCCACATTCTCATGATCACATTGCAGGCACAAAGAAGAATGTAGGTCAATACCGAGATTACTTAAAACTGCACAAACAGGGAGCTTCCCATGAAGAATCCGCCAAATGAATATGCAAACCTTCCTTGAAACAATATTGATCCACAAGTGGAAATAGTCGCACTCATAAGCGTCCTTTTTTCAATTATCCCCTGAGCCTCTTAACAGTTGAAGTACATGTATTATCAAGAAACCACTAACTGCAATCCAAGGAGAAAAAAGTCCATCAATGACAACTTCACCAAACTCACAATATCAACAAACTACTCAGCCGATCTCCCTTTCAGCTCCCGCACCCACTCCCACCTCAACTCCAACCCAACATCCCCCCCTACAAACCCTACCACACACCAAGACATCTTTAACATATTCAAGACGAAACAACTTAGCAAATCTAGCTTTTAGTTTAAAGTCACATACTCATTTGTCCTCCCAAAAAATACACGAATCATCCACTTTTAACCCAAATGAGTCCCCAAAATTCACTCCCAGCTTATCAATATTTTAATGACTCTTTACCAATATTATTAAAAGACAATAGTTTCTATTCAAAACATTTCATCCTTTATAAAGACCAAGCATAACATGTTATCACAAATAAAAGTTAGGCTAGAGTTTTACAAACTATTTTATTATGTGATGGGAGGTTTAATTCTTAATGAAAAGAAATAGAGAATTGACTTTAGTATAAATTTCATCTATTTTTTAAAGCGAACATAATCCATTACTCAAAACCAAACAATTTACATCCAGATTTTCTGCAAGTCACTCATTTATTTACTTTCCTCACGAAAAGAATAAAAAACATGAAAAAGTAATAAAACTTTAGTATTTTTTTAATGTATTTGGTATATCAACATTATTTATATGCAACTATCATTGGTTACAAATACTTGTAAGTTATATATATAAACAATCTCATTTCATTAAACGTTCCTATATTTCTATGCACCATTGTCGATCATGATTAAATAATAAAAGTGTTTTAGGGAAAAGTTTTTTTTATATTAATATATCGTCATTGTATATTATAAAATCTATAGAAAAGTCATGTGGAGTGATGCCTTGGAAATTATGGTTTCTGGCTTTCTGCAAATCATTTTACATAAAATATAAGTTTAAAACAACTCATATATTGAACATTTTTACTATAAAATCAAATCAAGATATAAATAAACCACATTAAAAAATATTGAAGTATATTTAAGACATCTCAAACATAAAACATTATTAAAAATATTTAATTATCTTTAAAAGATCATTAAGTTAGATTTTCTTCCATCTATTTTTCCGGCAAAAAAAAGTTGGTTTCACCAACCACCTAATAAGTAATAACCAAAATCAACAGTAAATGTAAATCATTATTTCTTACGTAATATTGGAACAATGATTGATTTTTGATCAGCAGATTATATAACTATAGTAAATTATTAAACCGATTAATGATATGTGAACCCGAAAAACTTATCGTAATATTTTTTTAGCTCAATCTATGCCTATTGTCTAACCACTATTCATTGGTGGTCTAATTATATTTGATAATGTTTTGTTATTTGTTTTTATTTATAACTCTCATGACAAGAATATTCATATTTAATTTAATAAAAACATTTATCAAGATAAAAAAACCACTATTCATAACCTACTCATCCAATTTCTTTTTGATTTTTTGTTTTAAGATCTTGTGTGTTTTATAAATTTATTTATTAATTTGTTTTAATTAACTAAAATATAATATAATTCTATAGTATATATTATTTAATGCAAATTTAATCTAATATTTAAATATTATAGTTTACATTTAATACAAAAATTATTTCTTTAAAAAAATTTCTTATTTTTTATGTTACATTCTTTCTATTTTTAGCTTTTTAAAAAATAAATAATATTACACATAATTTTCAATACATGTAAAGTATAGTGAAATTAATTCCCTTTATATATGAGTTATCAAAATTTTCTTATAAAGAAATATATAATCGTTATTATCATAAAACGTATTGTATATTATCAAACTTTTTTGCACAGAAACACACACACCTAACATTACTTCTAAATTTACACCTTTATATATTATCCAATATAGTTACTATTCTTAATCTGTATGATTGATAACATTATTCATAAATCAAATTTATATTCATAATTTCAAATGCATTATTAAATAAATATATTTTTATTATTGTAATCGTTGTTTTAAGGGGTAAAGTCATACAATAGTAATCTACTTTTGAAAATTTATCAATATGGTACGTCTACTTTTTTAAATATCGATATGGTACATATACTTCAATTTTTCATACCGATATGACCATATTTGTAATAGACCCATGTTTTTCATACCATTAAAACCCTGTTTCGTATATAAAAACCGGGCTCTATTATGTAGAATGACCATATCGATACAGAAAATTAAAGTACACGTACCATATAGACAATTAAAAAAGTAGACGTACCATATCGATACATTTTCAAAAGTAGGTTGCTATTGTATGGTTTTACCCCTTGTTTTAATTATCATCATTATTGTTAAATTGTTTATATATATATATATATAATTTTAGAATGAAATGAGAAAATTCAATATATCTCCAGAAACGTAAAAATCAACGTGATTCATTTTTTAACATATTGATTCATCATTTTCTGATTGTATAAATAATAAATCATAAATCCGGATTTTTTTTACTTTAATTCATTAGATTTTAAATTTATAAATACAAATCATACATTCAAAATAGGTGAATTAAAGTAAAAATTAATGAATCGTTTTTTAAATTTCTCAAGATATATTTAGCTTCTCATGACAACCAACCCACACACACACACACACACACACATATATATATATATATATATATATATATATATATATATATATATATATATATATATATGTATGTAATTTGCTCGCTATTTTTTGTATTATTATCATTATAAGTTTTAGCAAGATGAATTTAGTATATTAGCATTTATTTATAAAAATCTAAAAAAATAGTAATCGACCTCTCTAAATAATAATAACATTAAAATTATATGTGCTTATAAATTTTGAATGAGAATTATATTTTAAATTTTTTACTTTTTATATTTCAACTTTATTAGTCATTTGTCAATGATTGAGAATTATACTTTAACTTTCTTACTTTTTACATTTCAGCTTTATTAATTTATTTGTGTGTGATTCATATACCCGTAGCAAAGCACGGGGTATTTTACTAGTTAAAATTAATAGTTAAGGAATACGTGGGCCCCACAGTGCCCAACTTCTACAATAATGATGACATGGGATGGGCTGGGCTCCTCATATCGTTTTTGCTTACAAGCCTTGTATTACTCGCCTGGTCCCACTCCCACTCCTACATTAATGATGGAATGGGCTGGGCTTTCTTCTTAACGTTGGAGAGGAAAAACAATAGAATACTAAAATAATGTTTTTACTGTGTTATTACCAATGAGTTAATGTTAGAAATTGATATATATATATGTATAATATAATAATTATATCAATAATAAAGTTTGCTTAATTTTAGTTGGTTATTAAATTAATCAATATTAAATTTACATAAAATTGATTTGCTTTAAAAATTAAAAATAAAATCTAGTAAATGACGTGACAAAAGGCTAGAGCGACATGTGGCAAATTAAATGAGAGCATGTCATGTGACATTTAGTTACTCTTTTAATAGTATAGATAGATTTGCACTCAAAGTAAATTTCGTCTTTTCAAATAAAGAAAAGAAAAACTTCATAATTTTAACATAATATTGATATTAATATATTAAAACAGGTAAAAACTTCATAATCTTTGATTGATTTCCAAATTATCAACTGAGGACCTAATTTTGATGGACAACCGACAAAAATTTTTAAACAATTTTTTAAACAATTTTTTATTTAATAAATTTAACTATACGTCATGCATCAACTAAGCGCGATACACAATCCTCCATTGCTAACACAATATGGTTTCCCAAGACTTTTCGATGCATAAATTTTCTCCATTGAATCTCCACACACATAAATATTCAAATGAGAACCTAACTTTGATGGAGAACCGATAAATTATTTTATAATTTTATTCTTTCATCAAAAAATTTTTATTTTTAATAAATTAAAATATTTATTAGCAATTCTTGTAAAAATAAAATGATTGGATAAAGAAATGAAATGTAGAGAACATAAAATTTGATTTCCTTATTTCTTAAAACTAGTTTATAACCCACGTATTACGTGAATATTTTTATATAAATTTATTTATATAAAATGTATATGAGTAAAAATAAAAACATACAAAAATAATAATTGAGTTTATTTTTTATTATTTACAGATTAAAAAATAGAGTATATTTATCTTTTTTAAAAATATTAAATTGTATTTATATTTTATTTATTATAAGTTGTAATTATCTTTTTGGTGAACATAGAGGTGACACGTGACATTTGATATTTTCCTTTATTATACATAATAATAATAATTTCCACAACTAATTCATTTTATTACATTTGGAATTAATTATGACTATTATGGATAATAATGATAGATATTTATTTTAGGTAAACATTAATTTTAAATGTTACAAAATCTAATTTATTACTAATTAATTAATGAAAAAAAAATAAAGTCAAAATTCAATGCAATTAAGTTTAGGTGTTAAATTTGGAAAAAGAGGTGGAAAAATAAATTTTTCTTGTATTGTAGAAGTGACATGTCACATGAATTGTTTTGTTTTATTATTATATATATATATATATATATATATATATATATATATATATATATAGGGGAGGGTTCTTCTAAGAACCACAAATATTGTGGGAACCTAAGAACTAATCTCAGTCATTGATTTCATAGAATCAAGGGCTTAGATGTAAGGTGACATTTTTGTAAATAAGAAAGCTTTAAGGGATAGTTTTGTTGGACAAATGGGCAGTTTAGGGGTAAAATGAGGATAAAAAAATAAAGCAACCGTTCAGTTTTCAAAGGTTAGGCCACGCTTCTTCTCCATCATTTCCCTCCCTTGAATTTCTCAACCTTCTCTCTACTCTCAAAAAACTTCCGCCGGAGAAACTTGATGCCTCGCCGGAAGCCATGCATTCGTCGTCGGCGACTGAAGAAGAAACGCTTAACGAGTTGTACAACAAAGCAAAGCGTAAGAACAATGCGATTCTTTTAATAGAAATGGTTTTTTTTTTTGAAAATTTTCGATGACCTGCATTTGGCGAAAATGCATTCTACAGGGAAGGGTTCATTTATAAATAGAATTAAAAATTCTATGTATTATATGGAATTTATCAATTCTATGACACCTCTAACACGCATTTATATATATTGAATGATAGAATTCTATCAATTCTATGTATTATATGGAATTTATCAATTCTATGACACCTCTAACACGCATTTATATATATTGAATGAAAACTTCTATGTATTCTGGGGAGATAATCATTTGTATGACAACTCTAACAAGCATTTATATATGTTTAATAAAAACTTCTATGAATTATGTTGAATTAATCTATTTATATATATATATATATATATATATATATATATATATATATATATATATATATATATATATATATATATATATATATATATATATATATATATATAAAAGATATGAAAAAACTCTGCATATAATTTTAACACATTATATGCAGAAGGGTAGTATTCTATATATAAATGAAATCCATTCTATTTAGAATCAAAGACATTCTGTAAAAACAGTGTGTATAATTTTAAAAACATTCTACGCATAATATTTAATATTCTATATAGAATTGAAACCCATGCGACGTAGAATATAAACATTCTACAAAACATTGGGTATAATTCTATAAATATTCTACGCATAATAGGTAATATTCTATTTATGACAATTCTAACGCGCATTTATATATATAGAATGAAAAATTCTAAATCTATTCACTGACAACTCTAAAACGCATTTATTAAAAACTCGCATTTATATAAAAACACATTATGGGGCATAGAAAAACGCAATATACTAAAACAATCTTCGAACAAAATAGAAATAACATATATAAAATGTCTTCCACCTCAATACAAAAAGTATAACTGACATATCTTTATCAAATAAGAACATGCAATACTTCCCCCACTTAGCCGCTCATTTCCCTTTAAGCGGGCAGTTACGAGCAACAACAGGACCAACATTCGCCCTAGACATGTCGTGTAACAAAGTCTTATCAGCGAAGTCAAGCTGTCTGCGCTTCTTAAGCATGTGTTTCCTGTCATCTGATAACAACCGATGGCTGTGCCTCTCGACAAAATCGTATACAAGGTACTTTTTTGAAGCCACAGACAACAACTTTATCTTCACACAGGCGCCACATTCTGCCCGACCGCTTTTCCCTCGACGAAGTTTGTTCTCAGGCGCAGGATTGCCTTCTTTATTGCATAATATATATTTGATTGTAACAACCCCATCGCTATTCTTTTTTGTCGTTCCTTTTCTAGTGTCAAATCCAGATAAATCAGCATACTTTTCATACACTCCAATAGCATCGTCCAACGAAGAATACACACTATATTTTTGCGGTTTTAAATGAGACGGGACGTTGGGAATCCAATATCTCCCTCCCCCTGGAGTTATCTCCTCAGAACCCTCGTCGTTTATCAACGTCCTTAACGTTTCATCTTTATCCGAATCTGTGATTTTGAAAAAAAAACAAAGCTTAGGAAATATGAAACAAACAAAAAAATACATTAAACTCGAAAAAAAGGATACATATTCAAAGAATAACAAAAAACTAAATGTACATATGAAGGCATTCTATAAACTCTACGAGAGCAAATAAATATTCTATGAATAATAGTAAGTATTCTATGTAGAAAAGCTAATTATTAAAACGGAATACACTACATTTTTACGTATACGCACATAATTCTACATAGAATATATGCTATTCTATGTAGAATATAAATAGTTCATTTTTACGTATACGCACATAATTATACATAGAATATATGCTGTTCTTCTTCACGAGAGATAACAGATAAATTAAAACCTAATAGGATTGCTAACAGACAAATAAAATAACACGAAAATATAAAAAAAAACACTGTCAAGAACACAACAAAATCAAAACTTGTTGGGAGTAGGCAAAAGATACAACCTGTGTAAGCATTCTATAACTCTAGGAAACATATAAAACATTCTACGTAGAATAATATGCATTCTATGGAGAATGACTACTTTCAAACAGAAAACATTATATTCTACGAAAAAACGAAGAGTATTCTACGAATAAAAATATGCTATTCTATATAGAATAAAAAACGTTCAACACATACGATATCAAAATAAAAATAAAAACAACAAGGAATGCATACGTTCATAAAAACAGAAAGGCTTCGTTCAGAATTTCAAAACAACTACTGAAAGGAAACCTACTACGAAAAACATCGAATAAGACAGCAAAGACAAAAAAATACTGACATGGACACAACAAAATCAGACTTGTTAGAAAGAAAAAATTTAGAAACATCGGATATTAGCCAAGGGAAACGACGAATTACCTGGATTATGAAAAGACCGATCGACGACCTCCTCGTCTGCTGCAAAACAATTAGGAACGACATTACATGGAGTCTGTTGAACTGTAAAAGACGACTCCATGGATAGGTCGAAAAAAAAAAGAAAATGATTTCCGGCGACTTGACGGAGCAGACTTCTTCTGGCCGGAGAAAAGGGAGGAGACCGGTAGATTAATGACAAACACAAATGATGATTACATTGAAGATTGAAAAGCTTAATTAAATGACAGCTTTTCTGAAGAGTCACAAGGAAGAGGCCAAAGAAAAAGACAGAATTACCCTTAGTGGAGACTCCCATATTTGCAAAGATTTACAAAAATGCCATTGATTATCCACCATTGATCCTCTTAATCCAAGGGATGAAAATGGTTCTTGTGTTCTCATATTATTTGGAGTTCTTAAAAGAACCCATTCATATATATATATATATATATATATATATATATATATATATATATATATATATATATATAGACTTGAGATCTTTTGTGAACAACTTATAAGTTGTGAACGTTGTGAACCTATCATAATTTGACAACTCATCATTATCCTTTGTATTTAATAATTAATTAAATATCTGTCAATAAGGGTATATAAGTCATTAACAAATTCATTAAATATTCTGAATTATACACGTACAACAATTCCAATAATCTAGCGTCTAACTTTGACTTTATTATCAGAAATATCGGTCCACCATTGTTGACGGTTAATCATCCGTTTCGTTTCTCTGTTCTTAATTGCGTCTTTTTGTGAGACGATATTCTTCGATCAACGTACACAGTATTTCCCATTCGTTTTGCATCATTCTTCAATATACATAATTTTCGCCATTTTCCAGGTTCAGATCATGACTTTTAATTTCTATTAATTCATTGAAGAGTTGCACTTGTTCCTAGTGGATGATCATCTAATACAATCATGCAAAATATCCTAAATGAAAAAATATAATAATCAAAATGTGAATCTACTTCAAATTTGTTGCATTGTTTTCATTATCTGTACAAGCTTTTATATACACCTTGTACGCATTCATGTCACGTATCCTAACTGAATACATGTAATACTTGAAATGAGAATCGGTCACCAATTTGTTGCACTTTTTATACCTACAGTTCTATTAAATATATACATACAAAAAGACGGCCTAACTTATTTTGTCAAACACAGTGCATCCGACGTAAAAAATTGAACATTTATAGGTGTCACGCATACAGCAAAATTTCTCATATAAAACTAATGGACTGAACATAGCCAAAGAATCTACCGCAACTTACGAGCATCTTGAATGGACACACTTGATGCGTCTATTCAGTTAACGCACCAGACGCATCGACAGCAACTTACGAGCATCTTGAATGGACGCACCGGATGCATCTGTCGCAACTTACGAGCATCTTGAATGGACGCACCTGATGCATCTGTCGCAACTTACGAGCATCTTGAATGGACGCACCGGATGCATCTATCGCAACTTAGATGCACACTAGTTGGCGAACCCGATGTATCTATCGCAACCTTTGAACCTTCCATGCATTTGATGCTTCCATTGGTTTATTGTGAAAAATATCATAATTCAATCAACTTTACGGTAATCGATGTCTTTTCGTGTAGATTAATATCGTCACTATTTAATACACACACACCTGATTCAAATGATGATATGCATTGCTAATGCAGTTTGTGAATACAACAGAGGTTAATTATATAACCCTAAAAGCAATGTGTTTTTAAACCATTCTATGAACACATGGTTTTATTAAATCTTGAAATCTGCATATTTAATCCTAGATATATTGATTATGATCACGTGTGATGAATTATTTCATGACCGTAGTTCTCGCATGGCAGTTCAATTAGAGATTCAACGGGCGTGAAAAATTTCCGATATTGCCCCTGTAACACGTTTTAAAACTCAGCCTGTATTTTATATTCTTCAGATGACGTGGAATTATTTAATTGGTGCACATTGTTCACAACTTATATATTGTTCACAATAGATCTCATCCCTATATATATATATATATATATATATATATATATATATATATATATATATATATATATATATATATATATATATATATATATATATATATATATATACAGGTTAATTAACCCATGTATTACATGGGTTGATTTAGAAAATACATATTTTTTTATATTTAAATAAACTATTATAAAATTTATATATAATTAAAATAAAAAAAATTGAAAGCAAGTTAAATCAAAGATAAAAAATAATTAGTTGTTTGATATTAATTAAAAAATATTATTATATTTTATTATCAAAAACATATAATATGTGTTTGCAAAAAATGTTTCTTTAAAATTTTATTAACTTCAAATATGAAATATCAATGTAAGAAACAAAAATTTCAATTATGTGAATGTATATATATTTCGAAAATGATAAAATATAAAAATGAAATATCTGGAAATCAACAATCAAAATTTATCATATTCACATTTGATGTTTTATCAATTAAATTTTAAATCTTGTTAGCAAAATAATTTAAAAAAAAAATAACTTTATTTACTACACTTCTACGTTTAAGTTCAAATTTTTTACAATTAAATTTAACTATGATCATTAAGGATAACAATGACACATATTTATTTTAGGTAAATATTAATTCATTAATGAAAAAATTAAAATCAAAATTTAATGTAATTAAGGTAATGTAGTAAATTTGGAAAATGAATTAAAATAATGGCATAGGTATAATTATTGAATTTAATTAAGGGTATAAGAGACATTTCATAAATAATTATGAGTTGTCATTAATCTGGACCATTGATTTTTTTCCATCCAATGGTCCAGAAACTCCAAGTGGGTTTCTTATTATATATAGTATAGATAGATTTGAAGGAAAGAAGCCAACTTTATTTTCATTTCTCTTCCTCCCGTTTCACATATAAAAAACATCTGCATAATACTTTTTTGTTTTGATATGGTCAAGAACACGATGCAACCGCATTTTAGTCATTAATGTTCTCCCACTTTTCAATATTAGGAAATTTTCTTTTTTTGACTTTTTTTAAAAATTTCTTGATAAGAAAGTTCTTCAAGATCTATCAAACCTAACACCCAAAATTACAGAATGTCAAATTTGAGGTTGAACTTCGTTTAACAGAAAAACTAACATGGATTCGTTATAAATAGGGTGTTTGGTTTTGCGCTATGAACAAGATTATCAACATATTACGTTACAGTAACACAAATAATTATTTTAAAATGTTTGGATTGCATACGTTAATTAAAGTTTTAGCCGGTTGGAGGTTTTTTATGCAATAAAATTGGTTGGGGGTTTTAATCGCAAAAATGATACAACTTAGAAGTTTTTTTTGCGCAATTTCCCCAATATTAAAAAGGTAAAATAAATTTATTTAGGTATTTTTTGATATATCATATATCGATTGAGTATATGTGTTTATTGATATAATTCTCATCAAATCATGAATAATAAAAGCTATTTTACTATTTCTTAGAGCGCGAGAATCAATATATAATATAATTGACAAAATCTCATAATAAATTAGTATTCTTGTCAAAGAGATTCCAAAAATATTCGGTAATACAAGGTAGAAAATGTTGGTTTGAATGGTGATATAATATATTATATGGAATATTATAGATTTTCTGAAACCAATTATATATAATACTCTTTCTAGATTTCAAAATATTTGAGGCCGCAATTACTTTTGAAAAAGTTACAACAATACATAGTTACATACTTTATGCTCTGATTAAAATTTTGCACTTATCAAATATTAATGATTTTAATTGTGATCAGTAAATCAGGAAAAAAACGATTGATATGCTTAGAATGCATATTTACAATATGCTTAAAATTGTGACAATAACACGTGATAAATCAAATGAAATCATAAAAAAATTGTGCGCCAAGTGTGTTAATCATTAAATTGATTATTTAAAAACCAGTTTGTTTTATTTTGTTAATTAAAGATTAAATTAACATTATTCGATCACTAATTAAATATTTATATTGGAATGATAGATGACTTAACTTCCAACTTGCTAGTATTGTTGACAAAGACGTTATAAAATATTTTATAAAATAAAGTAGGAAATATGGGTTTGAACGGATGTCTCATGCTACATGTGAATGAAATATAATATAATTAATTATATAAGTTTAAAAGAAACTAAATTATTATTTTCTTGATATTTTGATGATTTTTTTATCTATCATTAGCTTAAGTTAGCACATTTCATTGATTTTGTGTTAATGTTATATGATTAAAGCCATTCACATTTGCCGTAAGATTGGTTAGTTGGAACCCTTTTTCTAATCTCTGCATCTAATGTATTTTAAAAAATTCTTCAGTTGTAGTTTAGTTGTTGATGACATGAAGTTCGTGGTAGAGATAAACAACTCAAGTTTTGAAACACTGATCATGAATGACGTGACTTACAACAATGATCAAGTGCATATAATACACGTTATGTACTTTTTTGTATAACTAAAATCTAGTTTTCATCCCAAAACTCTACATATGGATGTTATATATAAAATAAATTCATTATAAAATAGAAAGAGTGTATTCTCTTGTACTAACAATAAAACAAGGTTGATATCTTATAGTTATAACAACTCTTAAAACAAGGTTGATATCTTATAGTATATGATAGGTACGAGTGAATGAAGAAGAAATGTTATAGGAATGATATGTCGATTCATTGACAACCCTTCAAATAAACACATTCATTTAATGGATAAAATGTTTTATTTGAAAGAAAATTATCATTTTATGAAAGTTGACGTTTAAAAATACCATCAGAATAGAATGTTCATTCATTTTAAATCAGATTCTTTCAGAATTTGTGAGCCAAATACTCTAAGAATTACGTGCAAATTATGTAGTGTGTATTAGTGTGATATATTATCGTTTAGTTTTATTTTTAAAAGAAAATACTTTTTAAAATAAAGTTGATAATGTGTATAACAATTTTTTTACGAATGTATCCAACACTTTTCTACAAAATATTTTCAAATAAAATTAATTTTGTTGACAATTAAGTATAATAAATATTTTATTTGAATCATATTAGTTTTATTTAATTGAAAGTAATATAAACATAACCATTTAATTTAAAAGTTTTGGTAAAAAAATTGATATATACATTGGAACTAACATTTATTTAATGTAATTATATTCTCAAAAAAAAAAAAATACTTTTCTTGAATAAATAATAGACTTCATATCAAAAATTCAAAATCTACCAATAGCACATGTAAAAACTTGTAAATCTACTTTGTTAAAATTCATAATTATAGCAAATTTTTAAACTTTACCAATTATTTTTGATTTTTCATGGTTATAACAATCTAATTAAAATGTATCCAACTACGCATATGACATTTCAACCTTTTAATTATGTAGAATGTATTATGATTAATTAATTTTCTTTTTGCCTAAAGGAATACAAGAGGTTTTATGATATAGATAACTTACTAAGTTATATTTCATCTCTTATAAAAATTGATATGATCATAAAAAAATTAAAAGTTATTTGTTATAATCAATGAAGTGTGACAAAGTAAGTTGCTATTTTCTGACAATTAACATGTAATATTAACATCTTATTAAACCAATGGCACATGGTCTTCATAAAGAAACTTCCCCTCTCTATCCATACTCTCTCTCATTCTACGGATTACTAAAATTTCTCGTAGTTGATGATCCACAACAAAGTCACAAAGCTATAAATGCTTCTTATTACCTCTTTCTCTTCCATTTCTTCTTCTCTCTTTTGTCCTTTGTCTTAACGACTAAGTATCCATTCTTCTTCTGTTTATAAAACATCATCCATCATACACGTTTTCAAGAAATCTTGTATTACAAACACAAACGTCAATCATCTTTTTTTTTTTTTTTTTTTTTTTTTTTCCTTTTGATGATGGCATTCTACTCATACCCATCTCATTCCACCCCTTTATCTCTACACATTTCTTCTATTTCTTTCCTAAATTTGTTCTTCAAAGTCAAAGATTTCTTCACCCCTGCAGTTTCTGTGATTATTGGGAATGTATTCTCTGCAATTTTCACTTTCTTATTTGCATTAGGTATGCTTTTCCCCTCTTTAATTTCTTCAAATTGGATTGGCTTTTTGATGAGGGTTCTCTATAATTTCAATTGGGATTTCTTGGTTTTCTTTCTACACGTCCGAATTCATATGATTTTGCTCATCAAATTTGGTTAAATCAAGGTTAGGGTTTGTGACTTTGTGGGTTCCCTTTTGATTTCGTCTTCTAATAATCAGAATGAATATCCTTCAATTATTCATTTGCTCATTGAAATTAACATGTTTCTGATACTTGTTACTTGAGATATTGATGATTGAAAATTGATATGTATCAAGTGAGGTTAGGTTAAATTAGCCAACATAGATAATAAATTCCACAATTTACACTTATTTCATGGTTTTTTAATTGAATAAAAAAGCTTTTGCCATTTTCTTTTGATTTTAATCAAATTACTTAACATAACTTATCTATAATAGCATTTTTTGGCTCCATAATGAACCATTTTATAGGTTTTAATTTAATTAAAATGTGAGAAACATAAAGTAATTGATGGTATTTACCACTGATGAATCTTTTTGTTTGGTTCTGTAACCGAAAAAGTGCAAAAGTAGAAAGACCATGTTATACCACACTTTATTTAATTTTCCATTGAGAGTTTAGGAATTTCACACTTTTTTTATTGCAATGAAATATAACATAAAGGTGCATATGTTGCAGTTGGAACTTTATTAGGAGCAATGACTGGGGCCTTGATAGGCCAAGAAACCGAAAGCGGATTTGTTAGAGGGGCTGCAGTTGGAGCCATTTCAGGTGCTGTTTTTTCTATTGAAGTCTTTGAATCTTCGCTTGTTTTGTGGAAATCAGATGAATCTGGGATTGGTTGTATTCTTTACTTGGTAAGTATTTATATGTTCTTCCATAGATCTTGACACAGTTGAAGAAATGAATCACAAAATATGTCTCAAAGATACATGCTTTTATCAACATTAATAAAAAGAAGATGATGTAGTTCAAGAATGCTTTAAAATTGTTGCTTTAAAACTACTTGATGTTAGTTTCTTGAACCACAACTACAATTTCAAGAAACCACAATAGTTTAATAGAATTTACCAATAACTATAAACTTAATCTTTAGAAATTACATATTTTTACTTTTATTGCAGATTGATGTCATTGTAAGCTTGTTAAGTGGTAGGCTTGTGCGTGAACGTATTGGTCCAGCCATGTTAAGTGCTGTTCAAAGTCAGGTAAATTCTGCAAAACTGATAACCCCAGTTCATATTTTCGTTGTGAATAGTAAATATCACAAAATGAAATAATTTATTTTCATAAAAAATACGATCTTTCTCATTGTCACCTCTTTTAATATCAAACTTAGATGGGAGCTGTAGAAACGAGCTTTGATGAGCTCCATAGCATATTCGACATTGGTGGTTCTAAAGGCTTGCCAGAAAATTTGGTTGCAAAAATACCCAAAATTGTGATAACAAGCGATAACGATGTGGATGATTCGGGGGAGAGAGTCTCTTGCTCTGTGTGCCTTCAGGTAATACCATTTATGATCGTTTAGTTCTCAAGTTTTCTTGGTTCCATTCTTTGTAACGGGCATTTTAGACATTTAAAAAGCGATCAACCGGCTTTTATAAAATCTTGTATCTAGTCTAATGTTGCGAAAAAAGAATTTGGGGGATAAAGGGAATATAAAACATTGTTAGCTTTAATTAAGTGTCAAACTGAATTTGGACTTAAAGAATGCTCAAGGCTTTTACATAAACAATCAATTGAAATTATATAAACTTTGTTGGTAGTTGAACTTATAAGGGGGAATTCTATTAAGGTTATTTTAGGCATTTCTAAATATTGATGATGTAATTATAATTGATTCAGGATTTCCAACTTGGAGAAACAGTGAGAAGTTTGCCACAGTGTCATCACATGTTCCACCTACCATGCATTGATAAATGGCTTGTGAGACATGGCTCTTGTCCATTATGTAGAAGAGATCTCTAATAAAATTTTCTTTTTTTTTTCACTTGTGTTTGTATATTCTCCAAAATTTCACAATCTCACCCCTTTGGGTTTCTTTGTATTCTTAAATTAAACCCCAAGTTTTAGTATAATCTGATTTGTATATGTATCATGATACAGTTGAGGGGTACATCTTATTGATTTGTATAAAAAAGTACAGTTTTAACATTCCATGCTCTTTCGATCTTGTTAGTGCCTCGTCTTTTCTTTTTGATGCATTTTGGAATCGAATGTTATTAGGCTAGTGATGCACATTCACCTGATACGGTCTTGACGAGTCTTGCTTTAGATGGTTGTTCTTGTACTAGTAAAATAGGCCCGGGTCTTTCTAGGACCGGGTCAGTGTTTAACCAGGCCTAATATTTGAAACTGGGAGCCGAAGGTCCTTCAGTCGGTCCGCTTGTTGTGACTCAATGAGCCTTTCTTAATTTTTTGATATAGTTTTTTTTTATTTGATAATTAGTTAAATGTTACGATTTAGTGAACATTGAATATATTTTTAAGAAAATTATACAAAAAACCAACGTACTTTTGATATTTTTTGATTAAGTCCCTGTACCAAAAACGTTTCCATGAAAGTATTTCAACTTGAATTTTTTTACAAATTGTGTTGTTTTATAGAATTTTTTAAGAATTTTCAAAAGTTTTTCATAAGATTTTGTTAAGTTAAAGCACTTTTATCGAAACATTTTTTGTGTAGTGATTTTTACGAAGACATTTTTAAGTTGAAGGAACATTTTTGATACAATGACTTATTCGAAAAATACTGAAAGTGCGTTGGATTTTACATGATTTTTCATATATTTTTTAACGTGTAATAAGTTATTTGATAATATATACGAGTCATAATAAAAAAAAACTAAAAGTATATTTCCAATAAATTTTAATGAAAAAGGGCCGGGTCGGGATCGACTCACCTTTTAACCAGGCCTTAACCACATTTTTCTTTCATATCTTGGGCCGAATAAGGACTAAGAGGGTTTGAAAAACCACCAAGCCTTAACAAGCTAGATCCGGGCCTAAAAATACATCTCTACCGTCAACATATTATTCCTTATTCAAACAACAAACAATAGTCAAAGGTGGTTTTGGTTCTTCAAATAAAATTTGATGGAATTAAAATTTAGTTTATTTAGAGCTTTTGATAATTTATTTAGAACTTTTGATAACTAAGACAAATGTTATATTTTATGCATCTCCCATCAAATTTCT
Source organism: Centrapalus pauciflorus (assembly GCA_020465985.1). NCBI lineage: Eukaryota > Viridiplantae > Streptophyta > Magnoliopsida > Asterales > Asteraceae > Centrapalus > Centrapalus pauciflorus. The sequence goes on along the minus strand of JAANYP010007301.1, from coordinate 2,432,413 downwards.
TTGTTTATAGGATTTTGACATTCCTCTCAACTTATGCATGAATTAAATTCCAACCCCCACATGAATTAGATTTCAACCTATATCCTTAATCAATACTAAAAACTATATTCTACTCTCATCATCAACCATATTAATAACTAAAATTTCAATTCTTTCAAATTACATTCCGAGAACCAAACGTTACCAAAGTTTAATGTGCAAGTCAATATACATCGTCTTTTTTTTTTTTTCCATGTTTTGTTGTAGAAAAGGGGTTGGTTTACCATGTTTCGGGTGTGTAGATTTCGTGCCGACTGTTGAGAGAATTAAAGCCTTTCCGGGACGGCATGAATTTGCACCGATACCATTAGGTAAGTTGGTGTTGAAGGAGAATGGTGAATATTTGGGGGTAAAAGAAGCAATGAGTTAGGGACAAAGGGGTCCTTTTTATATCAGAATTATTGAACTAGTTTCATTTTACATGGCAAATATGATATGTCTCTATCTAACTTTAATCATTTTCATAAAATGGTTGCCAGCAACCTGAATACTGGCTGAGAGGGACATTACATTACGAGCCTTATAATCCATTTTTAACTACTTTTAGGGCATCTGTATTATAAAAATACTAAAATGCCAATATTATTTGGACTTTTGTTAATTATTGGTCCTTAATACCATAGAAATATAAAGTTTTAATATAAAACCATACATCTAAAGTTTTAATTCCGTTTCCTGTGATCGATAATGTTGGTTCCACAATTTATGTTACCGGTCCAATAGTAACGATAACGAAACGAGGCAAACAAATTGACTAGTTGCCAAGAGAATCCCGAGTATTATTTTTATCCCAAGATACATTAGAGCAAAAAAATGATATGTTTTACCTCAACGTCTGTGAATTAGATTCGATCCCGATGTTGCAACATCGTCGTACTTCCTTACACAAACCTCGGAAAACTCTGTTAAAGAATCGAAAACGGACGAAAACCCTGTCTGAAATCCGACCAAAATAACCCGGCGTGTTTCTTCAACACAATCCTTGTGTTTCGCCTTTTCTATTTCGACCATCTCCCTAAATTCATCCAGTTGAGCCTTTTTCTCAGCCAAGATATCCACTTTGTTCTTCACGTTCAACGGCTTGAAGTTGATTATGTTCCTCTCTTCCCTCTCGAAACCGACCACTCGCTTCTCAGATTCAGCCATGAGACGGTCGACCTTCCGCTTCTGTTGCTGCTCGACCCTTTGCTGGGCCCACAAGGTTCGGAGATCCTTTGCCAATCGCTTCATGGCATATGTCACAGCTTTATCGGGCAAATTCTTCATAACGGTTAACCAATCACGACAAATGACAAAAACAAGTGGCGGATTGCTGAATTCGTGGTCTGGGGATAGTGTTCTGTATGCCCACTCGCTCAGCGCTTCAATGTAGGCTTCCATTGAGGAAATGTAACTCGAAAAACACGTACACCAGTTTTGGATTTCAGCCTCGAGTTGAAGAGTTGCAAGATGACAGGATCTGTCGATGGTTAGAGCTGCACACGGGAACGTTTTCACTTTAAACATTGTTCGGCTTTGCGTTTTATGTGATTCCAGCATCACTTTCCAAGTTTTCATGAGCCTGCAGCAACAATCAAACTTTTAACTAGCTTTTAAACTTCAAGATTAATACAGATTTTTGTTATTCAGCTGCGAAATACTACGCTTCTTACCCGTTTAGCAACTCGACAAGCTGTGGCTGAAGTTCATCGTCTCTCACCTTCTCAATTCGCGTAGATATCGAATTGCATATCTTCATGCTGACCAAAATTCTTGAATATAAATCATTCACTTGGTCCTCGACTCCTCTCTTGTTCGTAGCGTTCTCAGTGCTTAATTGCGCTGATTTTCGATCATATATCTTTTTCATTTCGTTACCCGCCTAACAAACATCAAAGACGATAAGACACAAACAAAAATAAGTAACGCACGAACACACAAGATTTACATGGTTCTGTCGATGTGACCTACGTCCACGAAGGACTATTCTTGTATTAGAGTTAAACAACGAGTACATATCAAGTCATCAACCCTAACTATCGGTTACCTTAACTTCATCATAGAGCTTCTTCTCCCAAGCGTATAACCTTCCTAATGTTGACAAATGGCTCCCGGATTCCATTCCTCCGGTCTCGTCAAAGAGATCGCCGCCATTGCTGTTGATTCCTGTCCATGTTGATGAACTCCTCGAGCTGCTAGAGAGAAGACTTCTACACGATGGTGATCTGGTTATCGTTGATTTGTGCCATGCAATCGACGGGATGAACTTCTCGGAGCTTTCTGCCAACGGAACCACATTTTATTCTCTATTATGTAATCGTATCAAAAACACACACACACACACACACACCTGGTTTTATATAAAATGTATATATATATATATATATATATATGTGGTCTCAAAAAGGGCATCAGTGGATACCTTTGGAATCAAGATAATCAAGAGGACCCACATTTGTGAATTCAAGCAGTTTAGAGAATTCAACACCAGATTCATAAGCTTTTAGAAAATCATCCTCCACTTCTTTTAGTGCATCCAATAGTTCCCTTCCATCATCATCATCATCACCCACACTCACTTTAGCATCAGCCACCGCATCCTTCTTCAATTTCATATCACCACCACCACCCTCCTCCGCCGCTCCCAATTTCTCTCCTCCACCACCATCACCGTGGACCAGAAATGGATTAAAAAAATCCCACCCACCATAATTATCATCAGGATTCTGTTGATTCGATGACGTCACCACAGATGGTGGTGTGGGCTCCACCGTAGCATCGTCATAGAAATGCTCACAAACGTGACCTTCGCTACTCTCCTCTTCTTCTTCTTCTTCAACGGCGTTTGAGTTTGTTACCACCACCGGAGGAGAAGGTGGGGGTTTGGGTTGTGTGTGGTGAAGGTCCACGGGAGGATTAGGTGAGGGCGCAGGGAAAGTGATGAGGAATTTAGAAGAAGGAGACGAGGAATGGCGTGCGACGAACAACCGGAGGGCTAATGCGACGGCGTATAGTGACTGGTTGTACTTAGAATGTGCTCCGGCGAGGGCGTACCGCCTGTCAACGGCGGATTTCATTAGTCTTTTCCTTTCCCTACACACCGACACAAAAATGTCATCATCGTCTTCGCCGGCGGTGGATTTTCTTAACGAAACCACACAACCCATGTGAGATGGTGGATTTTGGAGAGGAAATGGCGATGGAGATTTTGGAAGAGACAAACATGAAACAGAGGAAGAAAGAAAGGGACAGATTAAGTTGTAGTTGATGACAACCTGTATTAAAATGACCGGATATTTAATGTTTTTTCATTTTTTTTTTATTTTCATGTTAATAAATTCAGTAATATCTATGCACACTTTGCTACAAAAACACATGTAATAGGATATCAATTTTAACTTTTTAAGTATAAATAAATAAAAGGGTAAATTACAATTTTCGTCCATGTGCTTATATAGAAATTATGGTTACCGTCCTTTTAAAGATAAAATTACAATTACAGTACTTATAGTTTGCGTTTTGTTATGTTTTTTGTCCCTTTATCCAAAATTTTTTAAAAAATGACAATTTTGCCCTTTCACTTTATTTCAATTTTGGTCCCTCAACAAAATGTTCTTTTATATTTCGTTTCCTTAATGATTTATTACTCTTTTTATTATTTATTTAATATATTTTATTTATTATTAGTATTAAAATTTAAATGAAACAATAAATTATTTAACACATTTTATTTTCATTATTTATTTGACAATAGTATTACTAGTATTATTATTATTTTATTATAGTTTAAGTATTTACATGAATAAGTAGTAATAATTGAAAATAAATTGTATGTGATTAAATTTAATATATTGAACTGTTGTTAAATATTGTTAATAATATTGTTAATATTGTTCTTACATATAAAATTTAAACGTATATTGAACTATTTATATATTTAGTTTTTAAAAGGTAAGTTTTTAACTATTTATCATATAACTTATTTATCTTTTGTCTCTATATTATATTACTTTATATAAATACCTATCAATTTGGTCATAGTTTTGTCCAAATTTATACATATATGTATTAATTTATACATTTAAATTTAAATTTAATTTTTTTCTATTTTTATAAACATTACATGTTCAATGTAATTTTAATTTAACAAAATATATTATTTAACGTGTAAATCCATTCTAATTTATTATTTCATAAAGTTAATATTCATATAAATTATAAAATCTTGAAAAAACATAAAAATAAAAGTGAATTAATTTTAATTTGTTATATTACTGTAATTGATAAAAATATGAAAAGATATGTTTGATTACATTGAATTATCGATTCCCAAAGTTTTAATTTTTAGTTTAAGAGGATGGTGGTCAAACCAAAAAAAATTTGGAAGTTCGAGTGGTTTTTTTAATGATAAAAAACGTCACATAATTGTCACGTCACCAAATCACCTGTGATAACAGGTAAAATGGTCAAAACAACAAAAAATGAAAAGTTTAGTGTTTTGATCAGTTGGAAAAAAAAATTGAGTGGTTAAACCGAAAAAATCATAAAAGTTCGGATGGTTTTTTCGATAATAACTCTAAGTTTAACTACCTTTAAACATATGCAGTCTATATACATATAAAATTTTTAGTTTCAAAAAAATTATATATTTCATTAAAACGTTATATATATTATATATGTATATATATACATATACATACATGTATATATATATACATATACATACATGTATGTATTTTAAAATAAATTAAAATATATTTACTTAACAAAATATATAAATTAAAGATAAGTAAGTATTTTTATGAGAATAGATAAATAAATTATATATATTAACAATTGTAAGTTTTAAAAAGTAAAAGTAATAAAATTTTTAAAAATAAATGTACATATAATTGAATTCATATTTGAACTTAATTGTAATATTAATAATAATAATTTATTAATACACAAGTCCATATATGTAAAAATTATTTTAATTAATTTCTTGTAATAATTAATAAAAAAAGATAAATCAAATAAATAAACAAATAATTATAGTAAAAGAAAACATATTAAAAAATAATACTTTAATTAAATTGTAACAATATGAAAAAAACCAAGTATCAAATAAATAATAATAAGATAAAAGTAATTAAAGTAATATAAAAAGAAAGTAAATAGTTAGGGACCAAAAGTGAAACATAATCAAAAGGGCAAAATGGTCATTTTTAAAAAAATGATTGGTCAAGGACTAAAAGCATAACAAAACGACAACCATATATACTGAAAATGTAATTTCAACGTAAAAAGGATCATAACCATAATTTATGTATAACCACAGGGACGAAAATTGTAATTTACCCTAAATAAAATCTAATCCTATTTATTTTAATTTTAAATCTTGATCATTTATTAATTATCAATTTAATTACCTTAATTATACGATAAGTTTTTTTGTGATAAATATCATAGCATTACTGATACATCAAAATATTTTAATGTGAAGCTAAAGATGCTATGTTAATGAATATAAAGATAAATGTGAGTAAATGCGGTTCAATTCAATTTCCTAAAAAATCAATATTCAAAATAAATTTTAGATATTTGAATTTTAAAAATTAAATTGTTTGATTTTTATTCAATTTAGACGTTTGTTTTATTCTAACCCCTAAATCTAGCAATAACTAATTTTTATATATCTACACACAACGGGGAAAAGTCTCTTTTGAGAACATTAAATATCATAAGGAACCTAGAAATCATTTGTAATCTTTAGATCAAAAAAATCTATGGCTGAAAATTGACAAATGACGTTTTTGTAATTATTTAGACTTTTGATAGTGCCATAGTGGTGATTCTTGAAAAGATTTTCAAATGATATTTTTGGGAGAAAAAAATCTGTTTTTTTTCTCATTCACGTTTTTTTTTCATTTTTTTTATCTTTTTGTCTCTTCTTCATGATAATTAATCTTTTTTAAATAATTTTTTTTATGAAAAAAATGTATTTTTTTAGTATAGAAATTTATTTTACTGCTAAAAACTTAACACCTGCTATATAGAAATATTATGTAATATATATAAAATGTTATATAATCCTATATATTTTTTTAGATTAATATCATTATTCATAATCTATGTAGAATCTTGTGTTTCTATACATTTCGTATATTCTATATAAAAATAAATTAACTAGTACAACAATAACAATATTCTACATAGAATGATAAGTATGCTATATAGATACAACAATAACAATTAAACTTCTGAACGTATTCTATATAGATTATCATGTACTCTATGTAGAGTATTGCGTATTCTATGTAGAAATACACCAAATCGTCATTTCTTAAATCTTAACCATCCGCCTTTCAAATCGTGAAAGATATAAAGAAAAAGAAAGAGATTATTGTGGCTTCGAGATCGTGTGTTGTATTGTTTAAATTGTCAAATAGCTTTGTTACCACTTTGTTAATATATTAAACATAGGATTATATCTTTTAATCTATTAAAATTTCATTTAAGGAAACTATTTTAGATGTCCGACCTCAAAATGAAACCAACCCAAAGTGTGTTGTATTGTTTAAATTGTCAAATAGCTTTTAATTCTGTGGTCAAAATGGTAATAAAAAGGACTTAATTCACATTCAATGTCATATAACAAAACCATATTATTTGGGATCTTGAACGTACACTGATTTATTCTCTTGTCCTTAAAGAGTTAAAGTTGTTGACTTGTTGATACCACATCTAAATTAAATTTTATTTTAAAATATACTTGGAATATAAATTGCATAAGATAATATTTTTGTATATATTCAACAGAACCTCGAATTCGAATCTAGGATGATGCAAGGTTAATCTTTAACACGGCTCGAGTTGGTTAAAACTTGCATAGTTTGGTTCAATCACCAGTACTAGAAGGGATGACGGACCGAATGTGTTGTCGGCGGTCACCTGTGTTATCGGTACCCTTCCCAATAACCTCGAATCCGTGATACGTAATGTAAATTTTTTAAAAATTTAATTGTTCAACCGATGATTTGTAATTTTATAACTTCAAATAAATTAGAAGTTGAATGCCTAAATAACTTAAAAACTTAAAACATAAACACTTTTAAAACTCAGTCATTTAACAAAACCCAAAACCCAATATTTATTAAAACCCGAAACATTTAAGAGACCCAACCATTATTCGTATGCTCAATAACCCAAATACCTTTATTTTTTTTCAAGGAAAAAACTATATGTGAGCATGCAATGCAACGTAATTCTTATTTGTTAACTTAATTAATTTATTTAATTAATTGCAATTTTATGTAAAATCTTATTATTTATTTGATCTCCATTTTTGTTTTTGCTATTTTAAATTCTTGTTTGTCAGTCTAATCCAATCAATCTAGTCACTTAAATCATGTAAGATTACTTTAGATTGTGTAATCGAAGACCCAGATTTTAGGTCCGCAACCGGCCACTGGATACCAGGTGTGCAAACCGAATCGAATTCGACACATTCAATTCGGTTCATAATATACTTGGAATTATAAAGAACGATTAGAATTTCGACTCTATATATGTAAGCAGAAACTGCTATGTGTTTAAGTAATATAGAACGAAAGGAGAAAACCGTAACCCTATTTATCATTCTTACTTACACGGAAATAACGAAATACAATACTAATAACAAATATGATGAATCTGAATAAAAAGGATTAGCTTCAAACTAAAGCTTATTTTTCGTATCCAAAATCTCTTTAACCCTTGTGGCGATGACGATTTAAGCCTGTACCCCTTGGTGGGCTAGCTGTCACCATTGAAACAATCGACCAGGTGATGGGGGCTGCTAGCAGATTGAAAACTCAGGTGGTCGACAATGGTGCAAGCGTTTTTGCTGAGAGATTGACTCCGCCGCCTCTCAGGGACAATGTAGGTCCCTTCCAGTTCGCTTTACTGACGAAATTCGAGTCCAGAAACACAACTACGACAGTGATGTCATCGTGGAAATGTCTTCTTACTCCCCTGTCAATTTTCTTCAAATCCGAGTACCTCATCTCTCGCTTCCTTGCTGCCTCCTGCAAGGCGACTTTCACTAGCCTCTTGGCACTTCCCTGCAAAACACAATTATCAGTTTTCTGTGGCCATTACTGAGGTATGGTTACCTAATGAAGATGAGACCGTTGAGAAACTTACGTTATGAGGGTGATTTTGGACTATATCAACTGCTTCCTGATTGCTAAGGTGCTCCCAGAGACCATCGGATGCAAAAATCAGAAATTGATCGGACGTTTGAATTTCATGCACTGATATGGACGGATCTGAATTTAATATTGGCCGACGGATAGGATCACGAAGACGAAACTTGGCATACAAGGGCTCCCTGTTAAACTCTGCCTTCTTGAGGTATACATCACCTATTGATCTAGAAATCTGCAAACACATTTGTGCCACATTATCCTCTGAAAACTAGCCAAATCAGAATATTGCAATGATATATTAAATACGAAAAGCATCATAGAATATGATCCATAGACTAATGGAAAGTAGAAACATGTTATGCCAACTCATTATTCCCGGAGAAATACATGACTAAGGAGGTATTTGTCTCACGGAATGAATTTTGAAGGAATTGGAATTTGTTTATAATGTGTATTTTGAAATTTGGATTACAAAAACGATGAATACAAATGTGTTTAGATTCCATCAAATTCTATTTTTAAAGGAATCTATCTTGCTATTTTGTAAATGAATTTTGATTCCTAACATTTCACACACTCTTAGCCAGTTATAAACACCATTCCACACCTCAACCAACTAACTACTATATACTATAAATTCAATTCCAATTCCTTCAAATTCCATTCCACGAGCCAAACGCCCCCTGGTTTTTATGATTCTCAACTGTGAAAGAAACATTGCAAAGAACAAGTATACAACCACAACTTCGAAGCATAACATAAAGACTAAGCATAAATCAAATAATGAGCAAAATAAAATAAGAACAACTTAGAAAGAAAGAACACATGTTCTAATTCACATTTGAGACAGATATATTTCATCTTTCCTCTAATTCTTTCTACTTTAAAGGAATACAGCATTTTCGGGGTTGCTGCGGCAAAAAACAGTCACTAATTTCTGAGTTAAATTTTAGCATATCAAAATCCATCTGAAAGCTTCAGTTTCATAAAATTCATTAAATAATATTTATGATTACCACCTGCTTCTTAAGCAAGGATACCCCTAGACAAAGTTCATGAATATGTAATTATGAGTTTAACACCGATGATTCTTAGTAGATTGCTATTACACTATTTGCTTTGGTTCGTTAGGGTAGCTACATGAAATTGATGACATAAACACATGCTACAGCCATGAAAAAGTCTCCTACACGGATACCATTTCCATGTAAAAAAAAACTTGGACAAGTTCCAATTACCATCTTAACACATTTTTTAAACAAAACCTTAATTCTTCACCTTAAATGCATTGTGCACAATATATAAGAGAAAAAGTTAGAGCAAACCCACGATGTGATGAAAATTTCAAGGGCAGTTTAGATGTGTGTATTCAGTGAGATTCTTGTGACTTGAAGAATCAAATATTCAGATGATATAGATTATCAAGTAATTTGGCTTTAACATCAACTCTTTATATGTTTCTCCAAATCTGATTTTTTTTTTCTCTGCATAATTAAAAAAATCAAAATACGTATCTGCCAAACACTCGAAACCGATCATTGCAACTTCAAGTCACAATAATCATTAAACAACGCAGCATCATGGAATGACATAGGATGACTTTTCAATTTCAGACGATACGTAACAAAGATTGCATACCATTAATACAACAGTCATAAAAAATCCACGAGTCATACCTGTATGAGGCCTTTCACACGCCATACATTATGCTTTAAAACTACAATCTGCGGGTCATCAGGATGTAAAGTGTGGAGCTCCTGCCTGACAGACTCTATGCTAGCATTATGTTCCACTGATAGTTGGATGGCAATAACCTCCCCAGTTGCCTTGACTGCTCTTCCCAAAACAGCACGTGAATCACCCACATTAGCAATGTAAAGGGTCCCGCTGCATATCACGCCAACCAAGCAACAAGTTCCAACGGCAGCCAACTGTGGTTTCACCATCCACTGTTTAGCAACAATAGATAAAAACCCCTCTTCTGTCGCCTGAAATGCTTTTCTAATTACATCCACCGACATTGAATTTTGTTCTGCTGTGAGCCCTGCAAACCCCCCCAAAATCAATCGAATAGATAGCAAAAAAAGGGGGTGTTTGCATGTGTGCTTTGCAAGTGATTATCTCATGTTGCGATTTCAATCCATAATAATCAGCTTTTAGTGTTTGGGTGACATGAATCAGGATCAAACGAGGAAATCAAATATTTGTAAGAAATGTTGAATCAAAAACAAAATGATCATTTTGCCTTTGATGCAAGACCTACAATTGAATCAAAAAATAACATGTCGATTCAACATACGTGTTCTTTGATTCAACATTTCTCACCTTTTCATAAATATTTAAATTCTTACAGGATCCATATCATGAACATTATCAAGTTATTTAGGGGTCAAATACTCAGTTTGATACTAGTTGTAACAAACTTAATATCAAAGGGTAGAGAAATATTACATATGATACCCTTAATTTATACTGTTTAAATAATCAAAATTTGTCAAAAATGTTTATACCATCAAATGTTTCTACAACTTCGAGCGACAAAACATATCCAAACACTTTCTCGATCAACACTTTTCTTACAGCTGATTCTAACTGATCAGTAACACAAATTCACTTGCAAAACACATATCCAAACACTTCCAGAAATGAAAAAACAATGAAAAATCAAATAAGTTAACAGCTGGCTCACTCACTCTTGAGATTGTGGAAAAGATTATCATTGACGTAGCGTGAAGTCTCGGGTCCACCATGACCATCATATACACCAACAAAGGTTCCAAACGGCCCAGAATCAAGAGAGCTCAATGAACCTGACTCAATTTGGCTCTGATCCTCAAGCAACATGTTGGCTTGAACCACAGCCATTGAGTAATCACCATTCAAATGGTGACCAAAGTCTTTAAACCAAAGAAGACCCTCCTGCCTACCAGCTGCATCCGAACCATCTGAAGGTCGCCAGCAGGCCTTTAGAAAATTTATCAATCTTGATAACATCCCTCATCTCACCACAACTCAACACCAATCTCTCACCATCCAAAAATGGATGTCAACACAACACCAGATACTTAAATCTCCACTAATTATCAAAATTTTCACTTTCCCTGCAATAATTATAAAATTTGAAACTAATAAATCAAAAAAAAAAAAAAAAACTATAAGTAAAGTACCCCTAGCATCATATAAAACCAAATAACCTAAAATCAAAAATCACGTCATTAAGATGCATCAAATCAAATCAATGATTGATCAGTCTTGGCAAATTATTGCATTTTTCAACAATGAATGAAAAAGAATAATTAGATACCCGTATTTGCTAACAGAAATACTAAAAATTAAAAAGCCTACGATAGAAAAAGAGGAGGACTCACAGTTGAAAAATTAGGGGTTTTCGAGGGGTGTAATTCAGGTGAGGTACCAAATGAAAAGGATGGAGATCTGAAGAAATTAGAGCAAACGCATGTGGGGTTTAGATCTGTAGATCAATCAACCAAACCCTGTAGTCTGTAGATACGTATACGAATACGTATATATCAAAATTTTCCCTGTGTGTTGTTGAGTATATGATCAAATTCTCGTGATGATGGAGAAGAAGGTGAAGGTGAAGGAGAGATCAGAGAGGGTTGACGAAAGGAAGGTTTTCGTCTCCACAGAAATCTCTCCTGTAAATGAATGCTTTTCCTTTTATTAACTAGTCAAACCAAAAACCCAACAACAAACCACATTGTTTTTTCTCCCTTTCCTGAAAATAACGTATATTAGATCATCGATAGATATATATCATTTCACTTTGCTCGTTAAATTTGTCATTTTATATGGAACTAGGTAATCTTTACTAAATAATTGTTTATATTAAATGTAGGCAAACTTTAAATTAATTAAAATTATATAAATATTAATTCCTATAAATAAAATACAAGAAAAGTATAATTAATTATAAGAAATATTATTTATCTCTTTTTTTAAATATATGTTATCTTTTTTTTTTTAAATATTTAATATTATTTATGTGGTTTCTATTTTTTAAATATGTATTAGTATGTTTATAAATATAAATCATATATTTATTAATTAGTTATATAAAATCTAATCTTTATTTTAATAACATTATTAGATAATAGATAGAATAACTTTTTTATTAATGTTTATATAGATGTTAGAAATATTAAATTTTATTTATCTTTTACTTTATTTTATTTTAAAATTAATAACATGTATTTATCTTTTTAGGTGAAACGTGATGACATCAAGTGTCGTTTTGTGTTCTCTTTTATTATATATATATGACAAACTATTATTATATTCAAATCACTTTTCATTTTGGTTTGGTACCCACATGCGTATTTTATATACCCACATGCGTATAAATTTGAAGACAAACCACATTAAACCATTATACATTATTTACTAATGAAATCACTATTCATAAGTGGGTTTTGCTAATTTGTTCTTCTCACATCAACAATGAAAAATAATTTATAAATGAGTTTTGCTAACATGTACTAGAGATGAAAAATTTAAGTATTAATTATATTTTATTGTGCTAAAATGCACTAGAAGAAGCTTTTGTCAAACACTATTTAGTGATGGGGTTTGCTAAAGTGTGCTTATACATGTTTTATTGTTATTATATGTAACTCATATGATGAGAATGTTTACATGTTCTTATATTTTTTTGATTTAAAATTTAATATATTTAAATACTAATGAATTCTTAGACATTTTGAAAATAAGATTTATTTTGGTTATAATAGTTTTTGGTTTATAATAATTTTAGTGTTTTATAATGTCTTATTTCAGTATCTTTGTGATTACTTAAACAATCAACTTTATTTTATATTCAGTTTAACATAATGTTTGATTAATTCTAATCAGTTTGCAAGGTTTAGTTTATTAAATATTTTTTATATTAGTAACATTATTATATTTAGTTTAACATAATGTTTTATATTCAGTTTAACATAACATTACTATTTCGTGATGGGGTTTGTAATGTTTTGTTTATTGTAATAACTACGATAGATGATAAATGTGTGTTTTGTAGCTAATGTCATGTGCTTATTAATAGATCTCTTTATCTTTTATGTTAAATTTTTATTACTATTTAATTTATAAATAAAGTATGATCTAATCGTTTAAACTGTATCTATTAAAGTACGAAAAATACATAGCTATACATCCGTCGCAACGCGCGGACACCACATAACTTGTTATACACATGTGGGAAGTGACAAATTTTATAAAGTAACCAAATAACTTACTAAAATCGATAAACTTATACATGGGTACCAAACTAATTTTTCATATTTTTTCACCTTCAAACATCTTTAACCCCAAATAAGATTTGAAGCGCTCAAGGCTTTGACATCCTTCAGGTACGTATGTACGAAATATCACATTTTATTTCATATATTTGATGCAAATTCAGTATGTCATATATTAATATAATGGTATTTTTTAGTCGCATAAGATGGACTCAGTGATTCGGCCTTGAAATTTTTTGAAAGAAACTCAGAATTCGACTTCAACTGATTTCAACCTTTTGGGTTATTTGTCTCTCACACACACACAAGGTTAACACTCAAGCAAAATACATGTGTTAATTTGAGTATTAATAATAACAATGATAATATTTCTAAAGCTATATAAAATAAATATAAAAAATAATGTTGATTTAGAGGGTGTTTGTTATGATGGAGATAATTTGATTATTACGTTAACATACATAATTGGTTTGAAGTGTTTGGATTACATTCATTAATAACTGATTATTTGTGTTTAAAATTAAATCTACCACATTTTTTCATAAGTTAAAAAGGTAGCTTATATATTTGGTCATTTTATAAGTTAAAACGCAAATCCAGACACTTTAAAAACTAATCATTTGATAATTGTGATAGTAAACAGCAGAAACTAAACAAACACTAAGTTTTCGACAATATTTTTTTTACAACTATTATCTGATTATTAGTTTCCAAAACGTTGTATCACTTTTTCAAATGCAAATCTAACGCCTCCTAAGCTAAGCTAATTTAATATTAAATTATACTGATTAAATTTGGATAGAATTGATTTGATTTGAATTAAATTAAATTATAAATTAGATTTTAATATGACGTGATAAGAGAAGATTGGAACACATGTCAAATTAAAGGAAAAACTGATATGTGACCGTTTATTTATTTATTTATATTTTATAGATTTATGGGCACTTAAAAAAGAGTAAACTAATTAAATAATTTATATATATATATATATATATATATATATATGTGTGTGTGTGTGTGTGAGAGAGAGAGAGAGAGAGAGAGAGAGAGAGAGAGAGAGAGAGAGAGACTTGAGGATAAAGTAAATGTTATAATGAGTGGTAAAGGTTTAAAATTTTATGGTTGATAAGTAGTTAAAGAATAACCTAACTTAAGTTATACCGAAAGGTTGTATAGATTATAAAAGAAAATTATAATATTTTAAGTTTCAATACATGAAAATATGGTAGCTAAATCAAGAGTTTTTAGCCAAATAATAGTACTTTTAAAAAATATTTACCAAAACATAGTACTTTAGGTTTTATTTACTAAAACATGGTACTTTTGCTTTTAACCCATTTTTTTGAACGTTGATCTTTGTAATTAGTTTGTAGTGGGTAGAAAAAGAATCAATTTGAAAAACAAAAATTTTGAAAACAATTCTTTTTTTTTTAAAAAAAAAATTGAGTAAAAAAAAAAAGAAAGATGACTAAAAAAAATTAAGACTACCATTTTTAGATAAAAGATTTGAATAAAAAAAGGTTAGGTGTGAACCATCATTCTTTATTAGGCTTAAAACCAAAAACTACTATCTTATAGTAAATATAATTAAAACTACTACTATTTGGGAAATAAACATACAAAATACAAGGGTTTAGTAAAAAACTCGCTAAATCAGTTATAACAATATATTTAAATTTAAGTTTAAAGTTTAAATTTACATTAAACATTATATGTTAAAAGTTAATGAAAAATTATAATATTAATATTGAATAAATAATTTTATAATATATATTTTCTATGAAATATTGCTTTATATTTTAAAATATAATTAATACCGAAGGTAAATAAAAATCATTACTTCAAATTGAAATATGAAAAAGCTTTAGGTGAAATCTAGTTAGATAGTTAGTTTTATTTATTCATTAAATTTAAGTTAATTGTATTCAAAATTTGGCAAGAAAAATATGTTTCATTAATAAGAGATGTTATTTATTTATAATTAAATAGTGTGTGTATATTGGTTGGTAATCCAATTATACTGTTTGAGAAAAATCATTTTATTTCGAATAATATAATATGTTTGTTAATTATTCCATAACGATGGTAATGGAGTTTCAGGTATCAATCCAATTATACTTTTGTACTGAGCCTATTGCCCATGAAACCGCTCACACGGCCAATGGAATCCATAGGGTAAATCCAATGATTTACATACATAACACTTTTGCACAAAAGGTTACAGATTTAAGGATTTAAATGTTTAATGCTATTTTTTTATGACACTTGTTATAATCGTGAAAGAAATACGGGAGAATCAAAGTAGCAGCAGCAGGATGTATAGAGGTTGACAAAGAGACGATGGTGTTGAAGATGGAAGATAAGTTCTCCACCTTTTAGGTTAAAAGTGAACCATGAATGCCGACCAGTAAGCACGCCAAAGTCAGGAAACACACATAGATCGAACAGGATAATATAACACATGCTTAGGCTACACGACTTATACATAAAACTGGTCTTGATTTTAAGGTGGTAGCTGTGTTTCATTTGCCATATTTTCTCGTCCATTCATCTACTTTTACGACTAAACTGCAGTATCTCAAGAGGATGTTGCCAAAAATTGTAACAGAATCAAAACATCCGCTCTAGATTTGTAAATTAGACCTCCTAAGATGTTGTGATAGAGACATTTTTTGAATCACTCTCATGATGTTTAAAAATAATCAACCGGGGAACAACAGATGTTCGAAAGAAAGACCCTGCTGAGTTTGAACTTTTACTTGCTGTAAAGGTATACAAAACTGAAGATGAGGAATGCAGCCATCTGCAACAATCAAAGATGATGTTAACATCCTGTTACCCCTGCAAACACTAGTCAATATTTAGTGAAAGTGAGTAACAAGTACCGTAGAAAATGACGCTCCATAATATGGAAAAGCTGTTGTTATGAATCTCTCATATTCGTTATGCCGGAAAGGTCGAACTGGGATCTGCAAGTGCACACATAGTAATATTGTTGTAAGCGTATGTCGACACTCTCATTAGTTCATGACAATGGCCTATAACAAAGTGCGTTTACAATGCATATTCTAACAAGTAGAGGGAGCTCGGTTGGCAATAATGGCAACCAGAAAAATTTGGGGCACACGTAACGGGGACTTGAAAAAAAATTCAAAGTGGTTTCTTTACAAGGGTTCACCAACACAAAATGACCCCTAACTATTATGAGTTTACGACAAAGTAGATAGATCTAAATTTGCATCTTTTTCAGATGGGTAACAGTTTAGTACATTACCTGTTTTGCAAGTGACAAGCTAGTGTATCCAAGCCTTTGATATTCAACCTTAAACTGGAAAACACCATAAACATCTGGCACCTTAAAAGAAGCATGATACAGACCCTGCAGATATTTAAAAGGGAAATGGAAACTTTTATCGATCTTCAACAAACAAATACACATATAATAAAACTAAAATATGTGATATGGTGGATTTGGAAATGCTACCTTCTTAGCAGTAGACAAGGTTTTCAACACGTAGGGACTCATCATGTAAAACTGAACCTGAACATCATTTGCAACGTATGGTTCCCAACTTGATCCAGACCATTCATAGATTTCTACCAAGTATTCCTGAAACAAGTCCATATTTACTATAGTTTAGTTAATGAACCTATTAGTTCTATGTGTTCTTTCATAATATGAAAGATTACCAGTTCATCATTGATCCTGTAGATAGCAGGTTCGTCGGTTTCGCCAACTCTGTGGTGTCTAACATTGACAGCCTGTTGACATTGAAGACGAATAAATTGAGATACTGAGATAGTTTAAACATCAGGTAGTAATCATGTCTGAAGAAACCAAAACCCTACTTTCCCTTGCTAAAAGTAATAAACATATTATTTTGTTCAGCCCAATCTAGAGGAAGAATGATAGCCACATTACACCTAATATAGAACGAAATGTAATAAAATGGAACAGGAAAAAGTAACAACACAAACAACAACTAGCAGATATCTCACCTTTAAATGGCCTCTTTCATGGAAGACCCATTTGCTAAGCTCAGTAGCAAACTGTTGATTGCCAGATTTTGTGTATCTGTTACAAGTAACCGTTTAAGTTTCAGGCACAACAAGATGTGATATTTAAATAAAATTTTAACGTGAAATTGTAAAAAAGAATGTTGCAAAATATGTGTGTAGCGCTAGGAATAGGATACACCTCTTATGAGCATCTTAGCAATAAACCAACCATCAAAACTCAAAACAGGTGTTCATCTCATAGAGAGAGGATATGTTTTGAATCGCACAAAGAGCACGGTATTTCTTAAAGAGACATGTTTGCTAGTTCTCGATTATAATTCTCCAAGATTAGGTACGATTTCAATTGTATATGCCATATGAAAACCAGTTTATCACATTTTTGGTACCACCACATCAATGCATCATTGTTGTATCCTCTTCTTATCGCATTTCGATGTAATTATCATTTATCTTTAATTATAAAGCTAACTAGATTATTCTAATGAATATTTGCAGTAGCCAGCGGCCAGCAAACGGCTGCAGTAAAGTAGACATGTGAATAATGCTCTAAGCAGGAACACTTGCTTTTTTGAGCTCCCTGCCTTTTGAACTGGTGATTTAAAGAACCTGCATAACATAATATTTGGATCCAGTTCAACCACAAATAATATATGAGTGTAAAAGTGTTTCTACACAGAACTGTAATATATTGCATACTTGTTGCTGAACAGATCTAAAGAGCCAGAGAACACAACTCTTGCATTATTTCTAGCCTGCAATTTTGAAAGAAAGAATATTAGGAGATTCCTTTACACGAGTAGAATCACACTAACTGCTGCAGTGAAGATATGGTGAGATGAGAAATTCAAACATTTATTTGTAGGTGTATGCCAAATACAGATATATATTTAGAAACCTCTACATGGCAAGTAATTCATGCATGCTACATCAACCCAGATATATATAAACAGATATTTTAAGTATGGTCCGGACTTGGGAAGAATCAACAAGCACATAAATAGGTAAAACTTGCAAGTAGGAGAAAGTACCTGAACAACAGAAACCAATGAGATGGATGACCCAGAAAGTGATGGTGGACTTGACAACTTGGAGTTCGGATTGGCAGAATAAGCTGATGGGGATGCTGAGAGAACCTTCAAGACCTGCAAAATGAATAAAAACATCAAAAAAGAAAAAAAAAAGGTTCACCTCCATCCGTCGTGATTCACAAGTAAACCAGGCAGCATCCAAGAAGCAATTAACAAATGATGCACCTTGAACTTACCAAGCTATTTGCTGGGTTCAGAGAATGACCAATTCCTTTAAAAAGTACAGGAGCCTGTGTCATGTAATAGAGAATTTAATGAGAAAAAAGCCAATGTAAAGTTATCCGCAGTGCTCCAATATGATCTGTCTGGGTCCAACATGATCGAAAATATGGTCAGAGTGAAATGATTCCTTCTTCATGTTTGATAACTAGATATGTGAGATCCGTGTGTTGCAACGGGACATATAATTATGTACGTTTTGATAAATAGTTTATTAACAGAAGTTTCAAATATAAAAGATAAAATTATATTATTATAAAATAGGAGTTTCAATCAAATAGAAGTTTCAATTAATAATGCTTTAAAAAGGGCCAAATTGCTTAATTTAGCAACATATGTTCACTTCTTTTCTGTATTGAATAACATATAATGTTTTTTTGCAATCAAGTCATTATACTAACATATTTTCACTTCTTTTCTAATAAAATAGTATATAAAAAAATTAAACTTATATTTCATACATATGCAACTTATGGATAAAAAGGAGCTATAAATCATAAGCATAAGCTCCTATAAGCTCTCATAAGATATGTGTCAAACAAGCACACAACATAATTAGACTTCACAATAGTTTGTAAATTATACAACAAATATAAATAAAGTAAACTTTTTTTATTAGAAAATAAAAGTGTAAAACGCAAAGGGAAAAAAAACACACACACACACACACACACACACACACACATATATATATATATATATATATATATATATATATATATATATATACATATATATATATATATATTGTTCCTTCTATCTATGATATCATTATATGGCCGTATGTAATGCGAGAGGATGTAAATAAATACAACTTTTATAATTAAATTAATTATAGAAGTTACAATACATACAATTTATTTAAATTAGAATAACAAAAAAATGTTGCCTTTTTGAAATATAAATTAATAATCATAGCAAAATACAAACTACAATAAACATTAAAATGATGGTTCTTATCTTTCTTTGATATCTTACTTTCTTTTTAAAAATTTATAATTATGTATCAAGTATTTGAATATAAAATTTTAAATGTACTATAAAATAAAAAATATTTAAAAAAAATGAGTATAACGAATCATCCATAGGCAGAGTGGTTTGAGGAATACCCAATGGAGGCATGAATACAAAGACAGTAATCAAATTACAAACATCTGACAAACATGAACTTACCTCGATTTTTGTACTCCCTAAAAGTACATCAGACTGAATCAAATCATCAGCAGCAATTAACGTATGATCTCCCTCAGTTTCTGAGACAGCATAGCTGCCATGATCGATAACCACAGCAGATGGATCCTGTTCAATGCCGTATAAATGTCACCATAAATATCTCTGTATGGGGAAATCACTCACTTGTAACATAGAGCATGGTATTAACTGATAGACTACAGATACTAATGAGCAAGTCAGCTCAATCCTTACAAGAATTGATCACCTTATCATTTATCAAGTTAGCTGTCTACTGGAATAAATAGACTCATAGATGTAACCAGTGTTGTAAAAATCGGCCTAGGCGGCCGACTAGGCGGCGCCTAGGCGCTGATTGGAGGAGTACCGCTACGACTCGCCTGTGATCGGACTGGTCTAGGCGGAATCGAGTTAGGCGGTCCTAGGCGGGTCAAAAGTCAACTTTAATTTTTTTTATTATTAAAAACAGATAATATGGTCAAGAAGCATCCATCTAATATTCTAATATAATATTAATGAACTAGAATTCTATATTTGAACTTTGAAGCATGTGTATTTGAATATTTTAACAATTATGGTTGTCTTACAAAACATATTTTTGGATGTTATGATTAATTATATTTATATTTGAGTATTTATAAATATGTTGTATGTATAATTCCAAAATTTATATATAAAAAATCTCAATCCGACTACTTCCCGACTACTCCCCGCCTAGGCCGACTACTCCCTAGTCCCCAGTCGACCGGCCGACTCCCGCCTAACAATTTCTACAACATTGGATGTAACAATGATGGCACGATGCAATCCTTCATGACTAGCATGACCTTCCTTAGATGAACAGGAAAAAAGTGCAATGTCTAGTTCTATATTTCAATTTCCAACAATCCATGTATTTTTTCCTGTGCAAATAATTACAAGGAAAGATGGGAAGACATTAAATCCAGTGGTATAATGAAATGAAGTAATGAACGAGGTGACCAAATGGACATAGAGAATAGGTACATTACTTATCGGTTATATATTGAAAAAGAAAACGTACGAGAGTTTTGGCCATTTTCCTTAAATATTCCCTATTCAGTGATTTCTCCGTTAAGACAGAACATAGATGGACTACTGAACCACTTGTCAAAACATTATGTCAAAGAGGTAACTGACAATAACTACTGTTAATTCAAAAGGCCTGGTGGACAGGCAAACAGTGATCACTGACTGTAAAGTTGAGGATGCTTATATCCAAAACTTCGAACAATACGCAACAAGTTGACATCTCTTTACGCCGTACATAATCCCCAATTCTTAGAAACACACACACACACACATAGGGGTCGGTTCAATGGAGAACCTCAATGCATCGGATTACCTTGGAGAACCACAATGCATCGTAAGAAAAATACATAGTGCATTACACGGGAGATTATGCATCACATGGAAGAATTGTGTATCGCACGAGTGGATTATGCATCAAACGTAGGGGTTGTGCATCACCCGAGAGAATTTGTACAAACGATCCTCAAATGTGATGCATAATCCCCCGAATGATTATATAGGTTCAACAAATTCACACGGGGATTGTGCATCACATGCATTGTGATTCCCCAAGGTTCTCTGATAAACACTTGCTTCTCAATTGAACCCCACTATATACATGTGTATGTGTATGTTTTATATATATGTATGTATTATAATGGATTTCCGCCAGGCAACAATAACAATGCCTTGGAAAGTGATTTGTGTTTCTATCAACGGATAATCCAAAATTAGATGTAGAGTGGAGGCAGGTGCCCAGAGTATGTTTCATGGTAGAATGAGCTAAATTAGATCAATAGTTAGTCCCCAAAATGATCAGTCTCACTAATTAAGAGTATAAAATGAAGCTACCTCATCAAAATCAACTCCACATTCAGCAGCAATATTACGGATCAAATCAGACGCACTCGCATCGGCAGCAACGATCAAGTCTTTGCCGGAGTCAACGAAGTCCAAAATAGCCGCCACATCCAAAGACCCTCCAAATCCTAATATAAAATAAAAATCAAAGCATCAATTTGCCAAATCATCAACAAACGAATTGATATTTTGCAATAAACTTGCGACATTACGTTCAGCGGTGGGAGAAAACAAAATCAAGCCGTCATATAAATGTTGTCCGTATCTCTGAAGTGCGATCTTTGGATCATCAGAGAGCTTGAGATCGAGCTCAAATCCGCGTGCCTGTAGAGAATTGAAGAAGATCGAGTGCGAAGACTTAAGAGCCAAGTCGTCGAGCAGCACCAAAATACGCCGATCTGTAGGGTTCTCGATAGAAAATGAGTGAGTGAGCGCCAGTAACAGTGAGATTGAGACTATGAAGACGGTGGCGACAGAGAAATTCGCCATTGTATATTTTTAGGGTTCTTGAGGTTTGGATCGTAACTGAGTGGTGTGGAAACAGTATTCGGTAAATGGTAATGGTGAACAAACGTGTATTTAGCAAACGGTCCCTCTACTTAAGACTTATTTACATTCCTAACCTCGTGGTGTCCATCAAATTTAAGTTTTTTTTTTTTTTTTTAAATCCTTTGGGTTATAATTAAAAACTTATATATTTTTAATTTTTATATTTGCCTTTTAAATTTTTTCTACTTTAGTTCATACTAGTTTATTACCCATGTGTTACATAGATTAATTTTAAAAATTGATATTTATATATATGTATAATATAATAATTATATCAATAATAAACTTTGCTTAATTTTAGTTAGTTAGTTATTAAATTAATCCATATTAGATTTACATAGATTTGATTTGCTTTAAAATTTAAAAATAAAATCAGTAAATGACGTGGCAAAAGGAGAAAGCGACATGTGACAAATTAAATGAGAGCATGACATGTGTCATTTAGTTACTCTTTTAATAGTATAGATAGATTTTTATCGTCTTCATCATCAATACAAACATTTATATTCTGTTCTCTTTCCCTAATTTTTATTTTATTTTTGTTGCTATTTTATTATAACAAATTTGCATGTTAATTCTTTTATGTTTTAGTTTTTAGTTTTTTATTTAATACAAAAATTAAATGATACTTACTTATATTAACAAAGGGTTTATATTAGAAAAAAATAACTTTCTTTACATTTTTCATGATTTGATCTTTTTGTTATTTATTTATACTAGATTATTGCCCATGTAATAAAATATGGGGCATGTGTAAGAAATATTTATATTTTTAAATATTATAACTAAAAATATTATTATAAAAAATAGTAAAGTAATAATATTTTGATATTAATTGACATAGATAATTAACTTACATTATATTAGAAAAAAATTTGTTACTCTTATTATAGTAAATATA
Organism: Centrapalus pauciflorus; assembly: GCA_020465985.1. NCBI lineage: Eukaryota > Viridiplantae > Streptophyta > Magnoliopsida > Asterales > Asteraceae > Centrapalus > Centrapalus pauciflorus. The sequence continues at coordinate 2,409,102 of JAANYP010007301.1, read as the reverse complement.
TATTGAAGATATGAATATATATTTGAAATATTGATTATATTACAATAAAAACTAAATCAGTTTTGTAATGTTTTTGCTTTTAAATTTGAAAACAATATTTACAATATATTAGAAATGGAAATTATTATCATGTTACTTTTTTTCATATTTAGATGTGTTTTTAATGATAAATAACTTAAAATCTCGCTTTTATATGTAAGAAATTTTTTGATTCAATGAATTATGAATGAAAAATTAAATAGATTACGGTTGTTAACATAATTTTAAAATAAATATTAATGTACAAAATTTAAGAATGAGAATGGATTTTAAATTGATACATTTAATATACGATTAAACATTTGACCTTTATTATAAATTTAAAAAATAGAAAATTATAAATCAAATTGTTCATTCTAGATAAAACATTTTAGGTAAAATTTGAGTTTAAATTAGGAAGTATTTAAAATCAATTATCATATAAGTTTTCCTTTAATATTTTAAGTTTTCTAGAATAAATTAGATGAGTTAATTGAGAAATTTATTTTAAAAAAAATGGACGGAAAAATGAAATCTTGAAGACTCGTGGAAGCGACACGTGACCATAGTTATTTTGCTTTATTAATATAATATAGAATATAGATATTGATTTGTCTACATGAGACAACAAAATGATAAAAACATTATAGTATTATGATTTTTTTCAATAATTTTCAAAAGATAACTATTAGTTTCATATTTTTATTAGTTTGGTCCTCCGATACTTATTTTCCAAAAGAAAATGGATTTTAGTTTTTATGATTCAATATGAACATCTCCTAGCCCGATACAAGTTATGGTTTTTATTTTACTAAACTTTCTGCTTCAGGTCCATATACATACGTCTTTATCCCCAGCAATGCAGGTCATCTGTACCTCTTTTAACATATCTACCTAGAAAACAAGTATTGATGTAACAAATATAAAATTACGATGTCTTTAGTATTCATATGTCATTTAAAAATTTTGTTTTGAAAGTCAAGTGACCTCAAATAGAAAATGAATGCGCAGTGTAACCTTCAAATCGAATCCAAACAGAACATTTGATGCAACAACATCTAAAAAAAATTCATGTTGCACAATGTCCTCATCCGTAAGTTCCATATAGATGTTGAAAATGTTTAATTGAAACTCAAATGACATCATGCGTTTTAGACAAAAAAGATATCACGGTAAAAGTGACCAAATTATATAAATATATGGTTTCGTTTTTAAGTAGACGAGGTTGTTTAAACTCGTGCGTTGCAACAGGATAATAAATGATGTTTTCATAAATATATTAATTTAAAAGTTATAACAACAAAATATAACAATTATATATCATATAAAAATATTTAATACAAAATATTTTGTTATTATAAAAATAGTTTGGACAACAATTAACTTTATGATGAATGATAGATAAAAATAATGTGATCATAATGAGTATTCGAGTTTTATAAAACAAAAAAAAACAATATAGTTATATTCGAATATTTGTAAAACAAAATATATCGAAGATCATAACTTTAAAAACAGTTATACGTTGTGTAAAATTTTTTTGATATCATAAAGCATTAATTTTTAGCTTGCACAGTGTAACACCCTGCCCGAACCCGGAAATGTCACGTCAATACAATACATAGGTGGCAATATCGCAATAGCTCAATTATGCACATGTCACAGGATAACTGAAATCTCTGACAATTTAAAACTTTTATTAAACATCATTAACACATAATCCACTGGATTACATAAGCCCAAAAGTGCTAACATAGGCTGTACTGATCAGATTATTACACAAATTAACACAAGCTCCCCAGATGATTCCCGATCCCAGCTACTCAAACTCGGCTGCTACTCCTGACACTGACGCCCTGAACATGGAAGACTCGAATACGTAAGCTCGAAAGCTCGTGAGTACTCGAGGGTTAGACTCTGCACAGAATACATGTAACACACATACACATAGCACGTACACTCAACAGTAGCTCAACCTCTGTCCCTGGCAATCAATATCTCAATACAGGTATGAACACACATACATGAGATCCGAAGCCCTGCACACAATATCACTGAGGGGGACCCTTCCCCAGCTAACGACCGTGTACACCGGTGGTTAGCCACAACCCTGTAGCACGGGCGCGAACCGGCTACAGGCCCTGCCGTGTATACACGCCCCAAGGACTGTTAGGGACAGTCAACCCGCGCGATAACCCATCGCGAATCACCGTCCGTATGGAACTCATCACGGACCCCGGACTGGATCTCATCTCATGCACATATATCACATATGTAGGAATAGAATCATACCTGTGCTCGCGTCCCTGTCTCATTCACAATACACAATATACACAATACACACATACACGAAACTATCCACACAACCACGACTCTGAAAAAAACTGTCCCGCGGTTTAGAAAAGAACTCGGGTACTCACCTGGTCGACTCACTAATCCCGGAATTTCTGACTCGGCTCGATTCGCTGACTCGTCCCTGAAATCACATAGATCCCAACTTGTTAATACAAATCCCACGAACACATATCGCAAACTCATAATGAACATGAACTCGACTCAAACTCAATTGCGATCCCCAACAGAACCCCGAAAACCCAATCAGAATACGACCCACAACAGACCCGAACCCCCGAAACAATCCCAATCGGAACCGAAACCCAATCAATACCCGAAACTCGACCCAAATTCGACTCAAAGCACTCACAAACAAAACTCTGAATATACACAAAACCCATCCCGAACAACCCCGAAGGAACCCGACACTATTCCAACTCAAACTCAATTCATAAAATAAATTTCGGATTTCCCTTACAGGCCATTGGTCGCGCCGCGGACCCTCTGGTGGTCGCGCCGCGACCCCGCGAAAACTCCATAGATGCCCTGCGATTTTCAGCTCTGCCCAGGAGTATACCACTCCTCACATACACGAATCCAGCAACATACATACACATAATTGCACCACACAAGAGCCTCTACAGATTTGGGACTCAATTTGCATCATCTCATAACACATATCACAAATTTTGGAGACTTAAATCAAACTCTTACCTTGTTGAGCTCCAAACACAAGGATGAAGAGGATGGAGGAGTTAAGACTCAATTCACACAACCAACTCTGGAGCTGAATTTGGCTTCTCTGCTGGAACTCTCTACACAAACACACACTTTCACCTTTAAGGGTTTTCTCAAAAATGGATAAGAAGGAAAGGGGGATAAGCACATATATGAACGTCTTTATCTCGACGGGTCCCGGACCCAATAACCCGAACCCGATATCACATTTTCACAATTAATATCCCTTTGACCCATTTAACTCCACGAACCCAAATATATAATTAATCCACTAAATTTATAACCCGGAGACACGTAACTCGCAACCCGACACGTATATATCCACTAATCGGGATCTCATTGGCCCAACACGATATTAATTATTTAAACATCCACTAAAATAATTCCACACAATTATCTCGAAAATGGGATGTTACAAATCCTCCCCTCTTAAAAAGATTCCGTCCCCGGAATCTCTCGCAAGCCCATTCGCAATTACACATCTCTAAATCAAATCCCCGAAATGTTGACTCACAATTCTCGATATACCAATAACTCTTGATAAATTCGCATTTGAACTCTGAATGGTATAATCATCACTAAAACACGCCTCTATCTCAACTCTCAAAACAAGTCGACTCCCTCGAATCTTTAACTCCATTAGGCAATCCACTAATAGCTCAATTAAATCCCCTAATTCACATATGGGCAACTGATAAATCCTCTATTCACAGAATCTTCACGTGGCGTCACCTCATAAGCCACTCAATCCGCATATGATTTCAATCCATCGGTCTTCGCTTTCCTTCATCACATATCCGCATAACTCTATATAGATCATCCACTAACACAACACATAAGATGTCTCCATCGTCTCGCTAACGCAAGCTCATAAACATGGTTAAACTCATAAAAAGATTAAATCTACTCTCAATAGGTTAATCCACTACCACAACAGAACTCTCAACTCTTTTCAACACAATAGATAAACGCATCTCATAAAACGCAATATCACAGATATGGAAACACATACACAAGAACTTTAATCCACTATCGATAGGATAATCCACTATCACATGATAATCCACTATCAATAGGACCATTCCACTAGCACATCACAACACATTCACAATAACTACTCATATAGCGCACATAGCCCAACAAGATTAATCCATTAACATAGCACAATTCTAAACTCGGAAGCCCAGATCGCAATAAACCCGAATTTAGCACATTGACTCCACATATACACCCCAAACATGACGACCCTATTCAGCCCATACACACAATCCCTCCCCTCTGTCACTGAATCCCACAATCACAAACACATTTGCAATAATTATTCATATAATTGATCCACTAACATGACACAATGCCCAATCTCGAAACTCTGATACCCCATTTTACCACAATATATCCCACTCTCACACACATATACCCAGATATAACAATCCCATATAACCCATACACAACCCTTCCACATCTCTATCACTGAACCACATAATCACAGACATAACAGAGCAGTCACACGCAACAGAACACATACACTTATCGCAGACATAACCCAATGACTCGCCCCACAATCGACACATACTCAAAGCAAGCTCAAAAGGACATACCCGAAACCATATCAGCATCATCTCGAGCTGCCTCTGCAGTCGTCTGAAAGACTCGACCCCTCGCCCGAGAATCATGACGACCGGATGACGACGGCTCTGCTCTAGCCCCACTGGAACTCGCACCCTGCACCGCTGATCCCAACTCTGGACAGTCTCGCACCCTGTGTCCCGGCCTCCCGCAATGGAAGCACAACAGCTCTGGAACAGTACACGCGGCGGCAGCATGCCCACGCTGACCGCATCGATAGCACCTGGGCACACACGGCCCGCTATGGCGTCGGTGGCATCTCGGGCACTCCCGGTCTCCAACCGAACTGTCTCCCCTATCGCTCCCATCTCGAGGCCTCTGCCCTACACTGCTCTGACTCTGACTATCTGATCTCTGGCTCCGCCCCGGACCACCGGACCTCTGCTCCCTATCCCTATCTCTGTCTCTATCTCTATCTCTGTCTCGTCTGTCTCTTGAACTTTGAGCTGAACGCTGTTCCCTGGAATCGTCTCGGGAATACCTCCGGTCTCTCGAGGACCGCTCCGGAGTCCTTGCACGCCTGCGCTGTAAGAATGGGTCCTCTCTTTGCTTGGCTATCTCCCGCTCTCTGATGCGGGCCATCTCTAACGCTCTAGCGAAGGTAGGCGTCTCATGCATCCCGACAAACTCCCTGATATCGGCTCGCAGTCCATCAATGAACGCATCGGCCTTTCGCTGCTCGGTGGCGATGTGATGGGTAGCAAACTGCGAATACTCATTAAACTGGTCCACATACTGCTGTACCGTCATCTCGCCCTGCTGCAGATGCAGGAATCGCCGCTCCATCTCCCGCCTCTCGTCTCTAGGAATATACTGCAGCTCGAACACAGCTCTAAACTGATCCCACGTCATCGCAAAAGCTGCAGAAGATGTCATAGCCGACTCGATAGATTTCCACCACTGCAATGCCCCTCCTCTCAACAAATAAGCTGCATACCCCACCATATCTCTCGGCTCCACATGCGCAACTCGAAAGGCAGCCTCTACCTCGCGTTCCCATGCCATAGCCATCCCTGGCTCACCCCCACCTCTAAACTCTGGCGGATTCCCGGTCATGAAATCCTTAAACGAACCCCCTCGCCGAGACGTAGATGAAGAGGCACCCATACCCGTATCCTGACCACCCCCAGCACGCGATCCAACGCCCTGACCCTGTTCTCGCTCCTGTTCTCTCTGCTGCCTGTAAAACTCAGTCAACACCCCCAGAAGCTCTGACTTGCGAATGAACTCGTCATCTACCGGCTTGCCCGCGCCGGATCCCTCGCCCTGATCTGCCATAACTATCTGCACAAATCAAAACAATTGAGAACCACAGATAAATCACCCAGCGTTGTACACTAAGCCAGGTTAGTTAACTCCACTAATATCAATCGCAATGGATCCCCCATGGATCGAAACAAGGTTTAAGTTAAGCATCCACTAATGATACTCAGACTTCAAACCACAAGCTCTGATACCATGCTGTAACACCCTGCCCGAACCCGGAAATGCCACGTCAATACAATACATAGGTGGCAATATCGCAATAGCTCAATTATGCACATGTCACAGGATAACTGAAATCTCTGACAATTTAAAACTTTTATTAAACATCATTAACACATAATCCACTGGATTACATAAGCCCAAAAGTGCTAACATAGGCTGTACTGATCAGATTATTACACAAATTAACACAAGCTCCCCAGATGATTCCCGATCCCAGCTCATCCAGCACGGCTACAAATCCTGTCACTGATGCCCTGAACATGGAAGACTCGAATACGTAAGCTCGAAAGCTCGTGAGTACTCGAGGGTTAGACTCTGCACAGAATACATGTAACACACATACACATAGCACATACACTCAACAGTAGCTCAATCTCTGTCCCTGGCAATCAATATCTCAATACAGGTATGAACACATACATGAGATCCGAAGCCCTGCACACAATATCACTGAAGGGGACCCTTCCCCAGCTAACGACCGTGTACACCGGTGGTTAGCCACAACCCTGTAGCACGGGCGCGAACCGGCTACAGGCCCTGCCGTGTATACACGCCCCAAGGACTGTTAGGGACAGTCAACCCGCGCGATAACCCATCGCGAATCACCGTCCGTATGGAACTCATCACGGACCCCGGACTGGATCTCATCTCATGCACATATATCACATATGTAGGAATAGAATCATACCTGTGCTCGCGTCCCTGTCTCATTCACAATACACAATATACACAATACACACATACACGAAACTATCCACACAACCACGACTCTGAAAAAAACTGTCCCGCGGTTTAGAAAAGAACTCGGGTACTCACCTGGTCGACTCACTAATCCCGGAATTTCTGACTCGGCTCGATTCGCTGACTCGTCCCTGAAATCACATAGATCCCAACTTGTTAATACAAATCCCACGAACACATATCGCAAACTCATAATGAACATGAACTCGACTCAAACTCAATTGCGATCCCCAACAGAACCCCGAAAACCCAATCAGAATACGACCCACAACAGACCCGAACCCCCGAAACAATCCCAATCGGAACCGAAACCCAATCAATACCCGAAACTCGACCCAAATTCGACTCAAAGCACTCACAAACAAAACTCTGAATATACACAAAACCCATCCCGAACAACCCCGAAGGAACCCGACACTATTCCAACTCAAACTCAATTCATAAAATAAATTTCGGATTTCCCTTACAGGCCATTGGTCGCGCCGCGGACCCTCTGGTGGTCGCGCCGCGACCCCGCGAAAACTCCATAGATGCCCTGCGATTTTCAGCTCTGCCCAGGAGTATACCACTCCTCACATACACGAATCCAGCAACATACATACACATAATTGCACCACACAAGAGCCTCTACAGATTTGGGACTCAATTTGCATCATCTCATAACACATATCACAAATTTTGGAGACTTAAATCAAACTCTTACCTTGTTGAGCTCCAAACACAAGGATGAAGAGGATGGAGGAGTTAAGACTCAATTCACACAACCAACTCTGGAGCTGAATTTGGCTTCTCTGCTGGAACTCTCTACACAAACACACACTTTCACCTTTAAGGGTTTTCTCAAAAATGGATAAGAAGGAAAGGGGGATAAGCACATATATGAACGTCTTTATCTCGACGGGTCCCGGACCCAATAACCCGAACCCGATATCACATTTTCACAATTAATATCCCTTTGACCCATTTAACTCCACGAACCCAAATATATAATTAATCCACTAAATTTATAACCCGGAGACACGTAACTCGCAACCCGACACGTATATATCCACTAATCGGGATCTCATTGGCCCAACACGATATTAATTATTTAAACATCCACTAAAATAATTCCACGCAATTATCTCGAAAATGGGATGTTACACACAGTGATAAATTGTATATACAGATATTAATAAAAACAATATCATCATAATAACATGTTTTAAGTTTTATAAGTCATTAAAGATTATAAAAGAAAAAACAAACAAGTTACATGTTATATAAAAAAGCATTAGCTACCGATAATAATTCTTACTTGATGATCACTCTCTGCTTTCCGTATGAGTTTATAAATGGAAAAAGTGTGATCGATCAACCAACTAAACAATACAAATTTTGTCATTTTAAATATAGTTTGAAATTAACAAATTTTGATATCGAAATATAGATAAAAATAACGATATATTTGAATTTTTATAGAATAACATATATCAAATGTTACAATAGAAAATTAAAACAGTTATATAGTGTGTGTGTATATATATATTATAAAATAATAAGTCAGCTGAATAACTGTTTATAATATAACATATCATATTTTCAAATTTTGATATGATATATTGAACGTAGATAGAATCATTGCGATCATAATCATATTTTGAATTTCTATAAAATATAGCATATTAAAAGTTAGTATAAAAAATAAAAATATTATATATTTAAGAAAATAACAAATCATATAAGAAAGTGACATGGATTTAAAATTAATTATATAGATAATAACCAGAGCATGACAAAATTGATTCAATCAATCTGCTCCAAATTCCAAAAGGAAAAGTTGTTGCAATTTTCAGCGTTTAAACCTCAAAAACCTTCTCACCAACCGTCACTTTCCATCTCCGATTTACACAGATCTTGGATTCTTCAAAAACATCCCAATTTCGTTCAATTAAATGACAAAATCTACCTCAAAATTCTAAATGCAATCTTTTTCCCTCTTCTTCTTCTTCATTTTTCTTTCAATTTGGGCCAACAGTTTCATCCAACACTCTAATGCCCACGTCTTCACGTTAAAGATGCACCACCGCTTCTCCGACCCAGTGAAGAGGTGGTCAGAAGGTATTAACAAGCTCACCGCAGGTGATTTTCCGGCCAAAGGTAGCGTCGAGTACTACTCTCAGTTGGCCGACCATGACAAGATTTTCCGTGGCCGGAGGCTCTCCGATTCCGGTGAACCGCGTCTCACTTTCTCTGATGGGAATTCCAGTTTTCGTATCAGTTCTTTGGGATTGTATGTATTCTGTTCATTTATTGCCTTGTTCTTGATCTTTATTTATTTCGAGTTGTTGATTTAGGGTTTGTGAAATCGTGTACACGGTGTAACATTCTGGGAACTAGAATCGACTCCATAACCTGCTTAATCCGTTTTCTTCTTCAAAATAAGTGAATACTGTAAGTAATTTACGTGATCATCGATTTCAATTTAGTGTTTCTTCTTGGAGATTGGGGGTTGGCTAGAGGAAATGCATCATAGAAAAAATGGCGTATCATGGATGCATTAATGTGTTGCACAATCGAACCATACAATGCATTAGCTATTAGTACATGATTTAATACTATTATACATATATGTCAATAATAACTTTTCTTGCAGCAAGTCCTACATCATAAACCGATTATCAAAACTGATAACCAATTCCACTTGAATGAACCTCTTTTAGTGTGGTAGATGAAGGTCTGTTTGGGTACATGATTTAATTCTTTGGATCCGAAGTTGGGGGCTGGGGCAAAAGTACAAAACTAGTTCCAAATTTAACTTGAATGAACCTCCTACTCCAAACCTTGAATTCCATTCTACCAAACGCCACCCAAAAATATGTTCTTGTAATCTTGTTGTGTGGCTTCTTATTATGTATTGTTTTTATTTATTTAGTTTGCATTACACAACGGTCTCGTTGGGGACACCTGGGCAGAAGTTTATGGTGGCGCTTGATACCGGGAGTGATCTATTCTGGGTGCCATGCGAGTGTACTAGATGCGCCTCAATTGATAACTCAGCTTATGCCTCTGTATGTTCATCTGTTTATCCTCTAGTCTCATTGAATTTCACAATTATGTTACTTTTTGATGAAATTGTTATCATTTTATTGTTCAATTAGAGATATTGCTTATTATTTAGATCGTTTCATAGTGGGCCAAACCTCACTATGTGCTAAGGTGATTTCTATGTTTGAACAAGGGCATAGTCTAACAACAATGTTTGACTTTTGGTCAAATTTGTTGAATACCCTTTAGTGGCAAAAAACCAGCAAGGATCTTGCAAGCCAAAATTGATGTATATCTATGCTTTGTAATGGTTAAAATAGGTGGGCTTAAATTTTCCCATAAAAGAGAAGTTGCTATTAATATAGATGTCCCAAAGTGGAAAATGTTGCAAAATTATCAATTTGGCCGCCAAGCCTTTGATTTCAATCATTTTAATTAACTTGTGATCTTGATTTTGGTTCACTTGAATACTTGATTTCCCTATTTGTCATTATTGAAGGGCATTTTAGAAGTAGTAAAAGACATTATTAGACTATGAGTCTATCCAAGTGGGATGTTTTAGAACATTCAATATCGTGAGAAAACGAGATCTATAGCTAGATTGTTGAACTAATACCATAATAATGGATCACCAATGCTCCATTCGCAACTCGTTTTCTTCAATGTATGCTGGTTTATAATATATTAACATATTGTGCGATAAATTTTCTCAGGAATTTAAGCTGAGCATTTACAGCCCAACAGGATCATCAACAAGCAAAAAGATTACGTGCAATCACAGTATGTGCATCCATCGTCATGAATGTCCAGGAAATGAAGCATTTAACACTTGCCCGTATACAGTTTCTTATGTTTCATCTCAAACATCAACATCTGGGATTTTAATGGAGGATCTTCTGCACTTAGAAACAGAAGAAGCGGATAGTGAAATCATTGATGCTTTTGTCACTTTTGGGTAAATTTCTAAATACCTGTATCCCCTTCTCTTCAGTGGTTAACGATTCTCTATTGCTATGATCATTTGAACAATAATTTCCCCTAGAGACAAGTATTGCCCTAAAAAAAACTTATGAAACAGTTTGTTTTTTTTTTTGTTCTGAATTGTGTGAGGTCAGTTGAGTTTCTAGTAAGCATGCATGTTCATTGTGTATGTGGAATTTACAGATGTGGGCAGGTGCAAAGTGGATCATTTTTAGATATTGCTGCTCCTAATGGTCTGTTTGGACTCGGTTTGGAGAAAATATCAGTTCCCAGCATTTTATCAAGAGAAGGTTACATCGCAGATTCGTTCTCTATGTGTTTTGGTCATGATGGAACTGGTAGGATTAGTTTTGGCGATAAAGGAAGCCTTGATCAGGAATTGACTCCATTTAATTTAGATTCAGCACAGTAAGTTGTGACTTTCCTCATTTCTTTTGCACTTTCCTGTCCCGATTGTTCAAACAATAAAAAATGTTTGGTTTGTGCAGTCCAACCTATAATATTACAGTAATGCAACTTCGTGTTGGTTCCTCTATAATTGACTCGCGTTTTATGGCTCTTTTCGACTCGGGTACCTCATTCACCTATCTAATTGATCCACATTATACGAGGCTGACACAGAGGGTAAGCAATCTAGAAATCAAATTATCCTTTGGGATTTCTTTTCACACGTTTATATGCGTTTCTAAAGTAGCTCATTTTGGTTTTTTACAGTTCCATGCTCAAACAAAAGACTCACGACATCCAACTGATCAAAGGATTCCTTTCGAATACTGTTATGATATGAGGTGTGCTTCCATTCTTGCCTCTTCTTTTTTGGACCCAATATTCAAGTCAATGGTAAAAGTCCTTTGGTTCACCTGGATCGACCCTTTTTTAGTTCCAATTCTATTGCTGCTGAATTTTATTTAAAATTTTTTGTGCATAGTCCTGATGCAAATACTAGTCTGATTCCGAGTATGAGCTTAACGATGAAAGGGGAAGGCCAATTTTTTATCTACGATCCTGTAATTGTTATCTCCACAAATGTAGGTTGCTTGTTATTGCCTAAATTTCTGAAATGTAGTATATATCTATTTTTGACACACATGTGTATAAGTATTGCGCTACTTGCAATGCAGCGGGAAGTGGTATACTGTCTGGCTGTTATCAGGAGTTCAGAACTGAACATCATTGGTCGTAAGTCCTTGATTACTCATAAATGTTTCCCCAGCATGCATATATGTATGACACATGTATTGTATACAGAGAACTTCATGACTGGCTACCGGATTGTATTTGATAGAGAAGAACTTGTTCTTGGCTGGAAAAAGTCCGATTGTAAGTTCATGTTATAATCATATACAAAAAAAAAAAAAAGAAACAAAAGGAAGTTCTAATGGTTGCTTTCCTTGAAGGTTATGACATTGAGAATTCAACAGATTCGGGTTCAAAACCATTGCACCCAAACACCGTCCCTCCTGCTGTTGCGGCTGGGCTACAAGGTCCCCACGACAGGATGGTAAACGCAGCTCGAACCTCCATTGGCTCGCCATTTTACAGTAAGCATTTTTGTTATTTGACTACCCAAACGTGGCTTCGGCTTTTGGTTCTATTCGTTCTTTTGTTATAGGTGATTCTTTTACATTCTTTACTCATTGCTATTGTATCCCCCAACCCACCCCACCCCACGCCACCCAAAAGAAAAAAGAAAATCTTATACGACTGTTGAATAGGAAGGAAATATAGTGTAAATACATTACAATTGAGTGATATTTTAGTGAATATATTTTCTGAAAGTTGAAAACTGAAATCAAGATCTGAAAACATCTTTAGGGGCGTTTGGTTCGCGGATTTCCTGGGATTTCCTGTGATTTGCATTTAAAATCTTGTGTTTGGTTCGCAGATTTCAGTAAGGATTTAAAATCCCAGGATTTCTTAAATCCTTCCATTCTTTGTTATTTAAAATCCCAGCCTCCCCCTTAGGATTTTAAATCCCAGTTACCTTGCATTTTTCAGATTAACAAATTTTTCCTATAAGATAATGCAAATTCTTTGACAAAATCCTGACAAATGCAAATGCTGCATAATGCAAATCCTTTGACAAAATGCAAATCCCAGATAAAAAATTCCGCGAACCAAACGCCCCCTTTGCCTTTCTCGTTGGTGTCGCCAATCTCTTCGTCCATGGTCGTATTAGATTTTTTGTTTTTGGGGTTAAATTTCATATATACCTTCAAATTTTGTAAAATGTTACATAAATAAATATAAAATTCATTACCTTAGATAGAATATTAGAAAGTTAAAAAAAATTTGGAATTATAAAAAAGTAGTTACCTTAAAGATGAAAAATAGTGAAGTTGTTACCTTTATAAAAAGAGAACTCTTTTACTACACATTAAAGAAAAACCCAGAAATGGTTACAATCTTACTTACAAATACAGACGGGTACACAATAATTTTATTTTCAACACTCTATAAAATGGTTTTGTTTTTTTAGAATTATCAACGTATAATTATTATGCAACCATTGTTTTTATTTATGTGATAAAAACCAACGCATCCTTTAGAAAAGAAATATATATGATTTTCGCTTTTAAGTCTATACGTCTATATTCCGATGTAAGCACCTCCTCTATGATTCTGTCATAAATTTATCTTTTACCAATTGTAATTATCATATTTTAAACTAAATTAAATATTTAGATTAATTTAAAATTAACAATTTTCAGATTTGATTATAAAACTTTAATCCTAAAATTAAATCTTTAAAGTTTGAATGTATGAAAATTCATATTTGAACTAAACATTATATATGTGTGTGTGGGTGTGTGTATGTATGTATGTACAAAAGAGAGGAGAAAAATTTAAATACAACTTATAATAACTAGAACTTATAATAAAATAAAATAACTAACCTAAACCAAATATTATAGAATATTATCTATATATTTACTTAATATTATTTTAAATAAAATAAAAGATAAATACAACTCATTTTCTTAAAATTTAAAAATATAAATAGTTAAAAATATTCACTTGATATGTGTATAATAAACTAGTATTATATTATTGCATTAATATTATTATAAGTTTAATATAATAAAAAATATCATTATTGTAAGAGAAATATAAATTTAATTTTTTGAATCAAACTATATAATACGTTAGACTAGTTTTTGAAATAATTTATTTACGATTTTATTAATCTGTTTGGAATGTTAATAAGAAAAATGATACTAAAATTTACATTATTAAGTTTTCCATGTTTCTTTGATATAATTAGTTATTTGAACATATTATTAAATTATTAAATTATTATTAGATACATAATTTCTTTTGTTAGACAATGTTAATGAATGATTCGATTTGGTTATGATATGATTTGACAAATTGACACTAATAACACATAAACTTTTATAGTTGACTAATAAAAAATAATTTAAACGTAGAAAGCATACAAACTATTAGGATTTATTTTGAAAAGGCCGTTGTATTTTTCTGTTTTAACCTTTTACGTTCAAGTTCATAAAATTTCAACAATATATGTACTTTTCTATATCCAAATAACATTTTAATCTTTTTAACGTACCCAAATTTATAGTTAAAGGCTTAAGTGCTTAACTACAAAATCGATAAGAGTAAACATGCCAACATTATTATTGAGTATTGATGCATTTTAATTTGGCTTCTAGAGAAATGAAAAAAGGTTTCGGTATTCTACATTTAATCTTACGCGACGATGTATTTGAGTTTCTTACTTCTTGTTTAATCAGGATACCTTCTGTTTACGGAATTAAATATTTACTAATAGTGCATTTTAAATTTTTTTACAACAATAAGAATGAACTAAAGTTTGTTTAAAATCAAATCTATGGTCTAAAAAATTTATCATTTCAAACTATTAATTTGTTACATAATTTTGATTCATACATTTCACTTCACACTATATTTGTTTTGAAATAAAGATGTAAACACCAAAAGATTATGACAAAATGCAAATCATGGGTCAGATTTGGTTCGTTGTTGACAGGCGGTGACCTTATCAGTCCTGGGTATGGATGTAAACGGTTCTGGAATTGGACTGAATCGACCGGGAACCGATTTAACTGAAAACAAATATTGAAGATTGCAAAAACTGATAACTGAATAAATAATTGTAATGCGTTTTCGGTTCCGGTTCGATTATGGTACGAGTATTTCGTGTATGGAACCGAGAATTTGTTTCTTTCTATTATAACAATATATAAAAAAAACATGAGAATTGTCGATCATTTTTCATATAAATTATGTAGTTTCACCATCCCAAAAGATAGTTCCAACAATTGATCTTCTGGGCTTTCACATTGTGGGCTTTTAAATTATCTTCTTCATTTGCATGTTATAGGCTATTCAAATTATCGGTTCTATGTCCGATAAAACCGATACCCGCAGAACCTATAACCGAAAACCAAAAATTGAAGTTATAACAACCGATAACCGAACTAAATACTATAAATCGGTTCCAAACAGTTTCGGTTCCGATTCGGATCCAATTTCGGTTCAATTTTTCGGTCATTCTACACATCCCTAGTCCTGGGATCGCTTTGTTTTGAAATAGAAATGTAAACGCCAAAACACTATGACGAAATTGTAAGAGCATCGTGTTTCAATAATGAATAACACAACTGATTGCATCGATACTATTGTACCCTGAAAGGCTGAAAACATACTTGATTTGTTTCAAGAAATTGTGTTAAACATCAGACTCAATCTTTTCTTTTGTATTGTAATTTCTATTTCCGTATCATAATATATTTCCGGTTGTAATTTCTTGTTAATTTCTTTTGTTTTTTTTTAA
Source organism: Centrapalus pauciflorus (assembly GCA_020465985.1). Lineage (NCBI taxonomy): Eukaryota > Viridiplantae > Streptophyta > Magnoliopsida > Asterales > Asteraceae > Centrapalus > Centrapalus pauciflorus. Next base: position 2,393,330 of record JAANYP010007301.1, on the reverse strand, counting down.
TAAAATGGTATCATCCATATACTATTCCTACAAGCTCGAGCTCGTTTAATAAATGAGTTTAAGCCTGGGTCAAATTCGTTTAACTCAAAATTTTAAGAAATCAAGCTCGAGTAGTTTATAAGTAACTCGGCTGATTAACATTCCTAGTTTTTACAATCTCGATATTAGTCTCAAAGGTCAATCCCAAAAATCTAGTTTCTTTTAGAATCTTTTTTCACTAGAAAAACCCTCGAATATGAAACATAGATGGCCCTGGACTCGTTCGAGTTAGATGGGACTCGTGAGTCGTGACGCGTTTTTCAAATAGTTGGTAGAATAGTGATGCAAAATGTTTTCTATTAAATTAAATAAGCGGATCGGAGTTGTTGATTTACGCATCACCTATCTATGGATGTACCTGGCAAGAAAACTTTGAAGTTTTTATTATTTATTTATGTAAAGTCGTCATCCCATTAATCACATGTAGACTCATAGTTATTAATTTTTCAATTTTTGATTTTTTTTTTTTACATATTTAATTATTTCATTGTTGCTTTAATTTGGTACATTTTCAACAGAATAACAATTGAATCTTATAAAACAACTACATTTATTTAGCAATGACTTGCACACCATTTGACTATTTGTGTCTAATAACTTAAAAGAGAACTCTCTCAATACAACCTTTTTTTTTAATTAATTACTCTTCATTTTTTTTCCCTCAAATAACTCTGTTCTTAAACCAATGTATATGTCGTAGGTTGCACCCAGTTTTTTTTTTTTGGGAATTGCAACAATTTTACAAAAAAAAAAGGCTCAAGCAAGAAGCTAGAGACAATAATTACATAAACAAGAAAAATAACGCCAAGAGACAATGGACAAAGAGAAAGATAAACAAAACAGCCCAAAGAACAAATTAACTAAGAGCAAGCTTCCAAGTACGGATCGTCAAGCCAAGAGTTCCATCTCAACTTTTTACGTAACTTCTCTCTAACTGATAACCAAAAAAAGGACCATGCTTGAACCATCCCAAGCGGAGAGAAGCCCATCTGCGAGCCATGGGGAAAGGCAGAGTCATTCCTAAGCTTCCAAATAGCCCAATATAAAGCTAGAACCGACACAGGAAAAGCCTCACATAAAGGTTGCAACCAATTAGTGGCACACATATAGTAAAATATTTTTATAGTGTTAATGTTGTATGCATTTGACTTCTTTTATATAGATAAAATTATCAAGAAAATTAACACACAATTTGAATTAGATGATAAATGTAACGTGAATTTTTTTAGGTAAAAAAGCATCGTTGACCGTTTAAGAAGATAAAAAATAAATTTTATGATCCATTCTTAACAAAAATAACATTTCATAATAATTTCTTGACATTAAATTCCATTTATTTTCTCAAAACATAAATATAACTTCATGATATTTGTCAACCTAAAAAGTCTTACGAAAAATTTATTATCAAAATTTGAATTTTATTTTTTCTTTTTTGATCATTTACCCTTTTTTAATGTAAATTTTATATATTTTGTGAGATATTGGAATTATAAAAACTAAATATTCTTTAATCAATCACATTTTTAATTAGACCATGACTAAATAAACCCATCCACATATACTCATACATATAATACTAGGGGTGAGCTCGGTACCGGGGTGAGCTCGGTACCGGACCGTATCGAACCCGAAAATACCGAAACCGAATTATTAGTTTTGAAAGAACCGAATAGCGAACCGTATAATTTTATATGGTGCCGGTTCGGTTCCGGTTCTGGGACCGGGTTTCGGTGCCAGTCACGTATTGGGACCGAATAAGGAAAATATATCAAATACCAAACATACATCACCAAATATTGCACCCGAATACCGAATTTTTAATACCGAAAAACGAATATCAAATACCGAATACCGAACAAAGTTTAATGTTTTAAAGTTACAAATACCAAATTTTAGCTAATTTATGTATTCGGTTCGGGATCGGGATATTCGGGATAAATATGATACCGAAACCGAAAGTACCGAATACCGAATTTTAGCTAATTTAAAAACCGAGTACCGGACCGAATATATTAATTCGGTATCGGTCGGTACCGGTTCGGATTCGGAAAATGGTACCCGTCGATCACCCCTATGTAATACACACATTGGCGGAACTTGTGAGCCAAATAAATTCTATTTGTATTTCTAAGTTTTTGGAGAGGCCATGGTATTAATTATTAAATAATGATTTTTTCAAGTCTATAAAATTTCATTAAAATTACATATAAAAAATAAATTGTTGGAGAGACCATATTATGTTCCGCCTGTAAATATATGTACGTACATACATACACATATATATCTACATATAAGGGCATACCCACATTCATACATAGTTTTTATACGAACTACACATAATTTCTAGAACTAGTGTTGTGGTTGCTCGCGCGTTGCCGCGGGTATCCGTAAAAATATGTAGTTTTATCGCTAAAGTTAAAATATGATGTTAAGAAATAGAATATAATTTAATGATGACAACAACGTAACTACATTTGTGTATTTAAGCATTAGTGGGTTACATGTTATTTTTTACGAATTTGGTATATATGATTTAATTATTGATGTTTAAAGTATATTGTTTTTTAGGGTTTTATATGCAAATGGTTTCGTCCCTCAATGTTATTTTTTACAAATAAAGTCCTCATGTTATTGTGTTCTTTTGGGTTTTTCGGAAAAATTTTTTTGTTTTTTTTTCATAATCAGTACCATATTTTCCACAAAAATACCAACATGCCACGAAAAGCCCTCAAATTTAATGATTTTCTTGTCAAAAAAATGAATAATTCCAAAAATCACAAACAAACAAATAACTTACAGATTTTATTGGTAAAAAGTAAAACGAATAGGCTATACCGCAAAAATACGAAAAGCATGTTGGTTTTTTTTCATATTAAACCCTTATTTCACAAAAATCATGAATAACAAAAGTTGATGTTTTATATACATCTTGTGAGACAAAAGGCAAAAAACAAACGACAAAACAAAATGAATCACTGTTATTTAATTTTTCAAGTTGAGGCGGAAGCAGAAATTTTCATTATTTAAATATTTAATCAATATTTGGTTAAATATTGAAGAAGTTGATGTACAAACTGAATACTTTTATTTACAAATATAAAAAATAAAAAATGTTGAACTCAATATTTATTAAGCTTTAAAAAAGTTCATTGTTTCCCCGTTAAAAAAATAAAAAATTGTAATAATTCGTCATTTTTTCTTATCGAAAAATTTTATAGATGGATTAGTTGATTTCCCGTTTGGTTAAATTAAAAATCAGAGTTCTTTATTTTTTTCCGAGCGATAACATTTAAAGTTAAATCAGTCGGCGTTAGTTTCATTCATTTAAATTTAATATGGTTCATCATTTTTTCTGAGCAAAAATATTTAAAACTAATATGGTTAGTCATTTTCGTTTGGTTAAATTGCAAATCAAAGTTATTAAATGTTTTTTTCCGGTCAAAAACATTAATAATTAAATTAAGTGGTTGTTTGCTTCTTTTGATTAAATTTAAAACCGAAATGGTTCATTGTTTTTTCGAGCGAAAATATTTAAAATTGAAACAACGAATATTTCAATTTTTCCAGTGAAATGGCTTACCAAATAGGAAAAAAAACAATCAAATTTAAGTATTTTGGACGGATAAAACGAATAACCATTTTGATTTTCGATTTAACCAAAAGTAAAAAAACAACCAAACAATCTAATTTTTAATGTTTTAGTAGAAAAATGATGTATCATTTCGATTTCCAAATTAACGAAATGGAAAAACGACAAACCAATTTAATTCGAAATATTTTTTAATTGATTAAAAATATTAATATTTTATTATATTTTTATACCTATTTGTTTTAGTAAAATAAGGAGTTGTTTATAATTTTTAATTAGAATGGTAAAAAATATAAACAATTTTTAGTTAAAGTTAATAGATAAGAAACAATGTTGAATGTAAAGTTTATACCTTGATAATAATAATTAATTTTGGAAAATTGAAAGTCTAGGAACCAAATCCAAAATTAATACAAACTACAGGGGCTGATTTTGTAAATTCTTGAAATTTAAAAAACGACACCGTATAGCATCAATACGGTGCGTTTTACAATGCTTTTTGTTAGTTATAACAATTTCACGACCGATTTTCAATAATTTATAAAGTAACTCATGTTTTCGTTTTTTGTGCATTTACAAGTTCTATTGATATTTATGAATTTCGTTTTTCAAGTTACAATTTTCTTTTATAAGTTCGATCTGTTTGACACTTACCATAATCTTTTGTCAAGTTTTTTTTAATCGCAATCATTTTATTTATGTAAATTGTAATTATATTTATACGTTATTAATAATATATTATCACAAGGTTGTTTTATATTCATGGACGAATTCGCTTTATATTCAACGATACGAAGTTCCGAATCAAGGAAACCTGAACGGAAGTACCCAAACCAAAAAACAGATGGTCCTAGCTTGTCGGGATCAAGATTGATTCGTAAAAAAACCGTCTGGGGATTGTTATTGAAAAAGATTTATACGTCCCAATCATGGTCTAGGTCTAGTTTGATCCAAATAAAATGTTCAACTCTGTATAATTTACAACTAACAATATATTATTTTTTAGCATATATTTATTATTTCATACAATATTTAGTCTTATCCGATTCCATATGAATTATAATTATCAGTTTATGGAATTAAGTTATAACCTACACATTACAAGACTATAACTTTACTAGAGGTGGAATATTTTGATCAAAAGAGTGTTGTGTGACATGTTTGCCATGGTAAAAATTTAAAAGGGGTCCTATATATATGTGTGTGTATGTATATTTAAAATAAGCAAAATTAAGTAAAAATAATAAATTAAAAACTAAAAACTTATAATTATATAACATAAACTAAAAACTTTGGCAGGTCGATAATCTTATTTAGTCGTTAATAGACCTTAGTATATATAATAAATTTTTTTAAGAATAGTCCCCTATGATTAATGGGTCCTAGGCGGTTGCCGGTGTTAACCTTGCTCAGGGCCGACTCTGAAACCGTGAATGTGAATGATTTATGTTCATGGACTATGGTTGGTTGGTTACAAATCACCAACAAATTCTTTTCCAAATTTTGGTTCTCAAAAATTTCAACTAATAAAGTTTTAGCTCACAACTCCAATTAGTTTACCAAATATATTTTATAAAATATATTTTTAATATCGTAAAATCTGCATTGGTATGGGAGTTTTTTGCAAAAACATAGTATTTGTAAAATTTATTTCCCAAATCACTGTACTTTGTAATTTATTTACCAAATAATAGTATTTTCTACAAAAACCTCATTTCTCTCTCTTTCAACTTCCATATTTCAAAAGAGCAAAGTACAAAAATGGTCCTTATAGTTCTTTATATAAAATTTTAGTTTTTGTTTTTAAAGTAATTTATACATGAATGGTTGTCAAATAAAATTTTATCCTATCATTAATCCCTAAATAATTGAACTCCGTCAACTTTTAAAAATGAATAGGTTATTACGTAATATAATGCGATTTTATATTCTAAAAAAAGTCTTCAATTAATCATAAAATTTATTTATGCTCGTTCCATATCATATGTCTGATATCAATTACTGCAACGGATGCCACTTATATGTAAGTATAGTTTTAAAGGTTAGATTATAGTTAATTTATATAATTGAGTCGATAGTATAATTCACGTTTAAAATAGAAAAAAAAGAGATAATTATACACGACGACGGAACCATCGTAATTACTATCTATACATTGTTACAAAAAATAAGAGACGAGACATAACCCATTATTAACCAACATATATTTTATACAACAATTGATATAAAATGAAATTAATATTTTAGCAAATATAAAAAGTTGAGTAAGTCAATTATTTTAGAGACTGAAATATGTTTCGATTTAGTTTACAACTAATTCAAAATGTATCAAGTTTATATATTTTGTTAAACCAAAAACTATGTCATTATAATGTTAATATTTCAGTTAAAAGTTCTGATACAAAGCATGTCAACTTAACAAAATATATAACAGTGTCATCGTTAAAATATTTTGTTATCTATGATATTATTAGACTTTATTTTTTATATTTGTTTTTATATGAATGTGACATTCACCAGTGTCATCGTTAAAATATTTTTATATACATTTTTTTAAATGATAAATATTGACAAAATGCGGAATATTACACTAGTTACAAAATTGAAATATTGAATAAACATTTTTATAAAGTTAACTAAGTGACATCATTTTAAGGACTAAAAGTAAGACATTGTTATATTTATAAAACTAGAGTCATGTAATTCAATATTCTTTTAGGGATAAACACCAAAATTTTATATAAATTATAGGGACTATTTGTGTAGTTAACTCTTTCTTAATAAAAAAGTTGAAAACTAAAAATGAAGATGGAAAGAGAAAGAGAAAGAGAGGTTTTTTCAAAAAAATACCATCATTTGGTAAATAATTTTTAAACTACAATGGTTTGGGAAATAAAATATAAAAGTGCAATCCTTTGGTAAATAAGTCTTGGTATGGTTGAGGATTTTGTTTAAACCAAATTATGCAATTACATTCTATTAAGTTAATGACAAAATTACCCTTTTGAACTTTGATTGATTGATTGATTGCTTAATTTAAGGCTTTCTCTCACTCCAACTGGGTGAGTCTCTTAGTCACCAGTTGGCAGATTTTTAGAGGTTAGGGGTCTTGATAAAAACACAAAGTCAAAAAGTCTAAATTAATTTCAAAGATTTATTTATCAAGTGTGATTGTTTTTCAACCAATAAATAATGGCTATTTCTTCATGCACCACCTCTAATTTCTCATACACCACATCTATGCATTTGACCTATAAATACTTATCTTTTGATTGGATAAAAGAGTATAAACAAATAAAATATAATGATGAGTTATGAAAAAAATGTATGTTTTAGGTCAATTGTAGATATAGATATGGTGCATGAAGTAACACCCATAAATAATTATCATGTACTTTTAAATTGATTCTTTGTTTTTAATATATACTTAATTCAAACAAGGATAAATGATGTTTATTGTTGTACAAATGTTTGTCAGATAAGGTTAATGTTTTTATATACATATTCCGGATTACTAATCATACACTTTTCTTCTTAACTTCTTAACGAGTCTTGATACCCATGGGTTGCACTTTATTAAACACATAGTTAGTACGTATAACTAGTAAATGTGAATGATGAATAATTGATAAAAATTAGTGGAAATATGTATATAAAACGACCAGTCTAACAATCTATTTGATATTTTATTAATCAATCATGACTAGGGTTTTTAAATGGACATGTAATTCGGTTTTAACTATTAAATGCATTTGAAAACAACTAAATAAGTGGTAGGTTATTTGGGCCGTGTTTTGTTTACTCAAAATTAACAAAATAAATTTGTTATGTATTCCTAAAAAAAAAAAAGAAACCGCACAATTAATCCAGACTAGCATCCTAGTTCCACCCAAACGGCAAAAATGAGACCTGAATTTTACTGACCCAAAGACCCTAAACTGAAAAAGAAAAAAGAAAGTATCCGATGATTTTAATTTATTTTTTGTTCAAACCTCTAATATTCTAAATATGACAGCTTGATTAATTTCCTGAAGAAAATAAAAAAAAAATAATGTTATTTAATTAAGATATGATGATTTTAAACTTTTAAGGTTGAAGAAAGTAGAAGCGACATGATGGTAAGCGGGATGCCAAATGACATCGGTATGGTGGCATACACTAATTAAAAAATTGCGGGTATTAGTATTAAACTAGAATAATTGTATATGAATATCCAATATATAAATCTATAAATGATGAAAATTACTACAATAATTGTATATGAATATCTCACACACATATGTATATGTGCGTGTTTTTCAAATCTATCTGTTCTATTAAAAGAGTAAATAGATTGTCACTTGACACTTTTCAAAACTGTCAATTGGCGTAGCTTATATTTGACATTTGTCTTTTATAAACTTTTTTGTTTAATCAATTAATTTCAATTAAATTATAGTTACTATATTTTAGGGATATTGTTAACAACTCTAGGTTAATTAAATCCATTTTTTAATATTAACATATGATACTTGTAAAATGAAATTTCCAACTTTAATGGTTGATATTAATTATTAATAAAACTAATAATTTATTGTATCTCAATTATATATTATTATTAATTATAAATAAAGTTAAAAATTTTGATATGCTTTCTCATTCATTGTATGAAGGTTCCTTAAATCATTTTATAGTCTATGTGTGTCCAAAATTAATATCGAGTGAAATCTGTTTTATAATATTCATAGTTTGTACTATTGTTTATCATCGATATCTACAATTACTATAAAATTTGTAATTTATTAAAAAGATATTTATTTAATCAAATCCGTAAATTAAAAGTAAATAAACTAGTGTGCAAAATAATCAAATGTATAAACAATTAAATATATTAAACAATGGAAATTCCAAATGTTTGACCAATAAACATGCATGCCCATTGCCATTTTGCCGCGTTGAAACTTGAAAATGTAGGCGTATTTAAACATCCGAGGGTTACATATGAATAACATGGGTAACACTTACTCACATATAGGATGGCAACGGGCCGGTTTCGGGCCGGGGATCAGTCCCCCGTCCCCGTCCCCGTTTAAGAAACCGCATACCATCCCCGTTTGAAAAACCGCGGGGATTTATACGGGGATCCCCGTCGGGGAATCGGTTTTCACCGCGGGGATTCGGTTTTCACCATTTAATGTAAACGGTTAATTTTCAACGCAAAAATCCCCATTTAATGAGAACGATTAAATCTTGTTACGGCGACAATTAAAAGATGCATAAACTAGGATTAAATCTTATATATATATATATATATATATATATATATATATATATATATATATATATATATATATATATATATATATATAAAATCGGTTTTTTAAGCGGGCCTCTTAAACGGTTAATCGGGCCGGGTAATCGGTTATTTACCTAATACCGGCCCCGGCACCATCCCCGTTAAAATCCTAGCGGTTTTCCCCGAAACCGTTCCCGTCCCCGATTAGTGTCCCCGAACCCGGCCCGTTTACGTCGGTTTTCGGTTTTCCCCGTCGGTTTCGGTTTTTTTTGCCATCCCTACTCACATAGGATGTTGATAAATAAAAATTTATTAACATATAACATATAAATGAAAGAAAGAACAAATAAAAGCCTTCTTTTTCTCATTATTTTATTTTATTTTTTATATGAAGAAGAAGAAAATAAAAACCATCCTCTTGGATCTTGGTTTGTAGGAGTGAGCAAATGTGTCATTTTTTCTGAACCATAGAGGTACCGAACCAATATTGATTTATGTACTCGATTCTGGATTCGGTTTTGGTTTTCTTTGATTTTGGTTTTTGGGATTTTCGGTTCGGTCCGATACCAATACTAGTGGTGAGCAAATGTATTATTTTTACGAAACCAAACCGGTAGGCGGTAGCGTACCAATACTAATATATCGTGATACGATTTTGGTTTTTTATGATTTCGGTTCGGTACCGGTTCGGTACGGTATCATACCTTGCTTAGCCCTATCGGTTTGACGATGGATACCCACTATAGTTCTTTATCTCAACCACTAGACTACAATTATGATGATCCATTTGATAAAGAGAGTTGATTTGTACACAACAAATTGTTACCATAAAAGATCATAATTTCTTTTAGATTTGTACATCATGCAATATATAGTTATATATTGTTGAGGATAACAACCAATTGTTACTTACAAATTACTACTTTTTGATAAATAATGCAAAGAATTAAGTAATTAAACCAAAACTAAATATTCATTCAATTCCAAGGAGAAATAAGATTATCTGTTGTCTTCGGTCAAAATAACTTGTAAATACAAGCGATATTGGAATCGGAATTAAACAAATGCTTTAGAAGCGTTAGAATCAGTAAACATGATTGAACTACATATCAAATCGGATGATAAAGTATGTGAAAACTTAGAATTATTTTAAAGGTATAAATATAAAACGACACTGTTTTATTGATGACGCAGACGGGCAAGTTCTTTTCTAAATGAAAAAAAATTAACCAAAACGTTCCACGGGTCCAGGGACCAATTCTATCGTTTCAAGAAACGATGAGTCGACTCGGTGTCAGTAACTAAAAAAACCGGCGAGTCGACATGGTGTCGTTTTCCCATTCTCTCTCCCGCAGAAGTTGGAAATTTTGTTTAAGGGAAGAGAACCCGTTTTCGTATTCATATTGATGACACAGACGGCAGGAAAGACTCGCCACTTTTTTCTTGCAATTTTTCCTTTTTATTATTAACTTAATTATACTTGTTGCAACTTTTACTCCATAAATCTTCTCTCTCTACACTACCTTTTCTTTCTTTCTTTCTCTCTCATTCTGTACACACACATATATATATGCACACACACATACAATAAGATCTGTTCGTTTTTAGTGTTTCTTACTTCATATAAAAAGAGAATTTCCATTTGTGTTTTTTCGATTTATTCCCTTGAAATTCTCTGGATTATTGAAATGGGTTTTGGGTCTAATTTGATTTTGGTATTAATTGGATTGATTTTGGTATGTTCAAGATTGATTGATGGTTTTGGGACTTTTGGATTTGACATACATCATAGATATTCTGATCAAGTCAAGGGTATTTTGGATATTGACGATCATGATTTACCTCATATGGGTTCAGTCGATTATTACTCTGCTATGGCCCACCGTGACCGTATCTTTCATCGCCGACGTCTCGCCGACGGCACACTGGAATCCTCTTTAGCCTTTATCGATGGCAATGAAACCTATCAGATTCCTGCTCTTGGATTGTAAGCCTTTTTTCTTTCTATTAACTGTTAGTTATTAAATTTCTGTCTTTCTCTTTCTTTTTCTTTCTGTATTTTGTTTTTACCAGAAATGGGATTTGGGGCTTATGTTTAATCTGTTAAATTAAAATTAAAAAGAACTCTGTTGGTAATTAATAAGGTATCTCCCCTGAAATTTGTTGTTTGTTTATTTAATTTCTTGAGGTTAATTGTGGAGATTCTGGTGGAATTAAAGTAATTGTTTATTTTGTTTGATAATTGTATGCATAATTCTTGAAAAATCGTTTAATTTTGTATGCATAAGTCTTGAAATTTTGATACTTTGTTTAGTTTCTGTATTCATAATTCTTGAAATTTACTTTAATTATGTATCTTAAAAATAATGAACTATAAAATTAGTTTCTGTATGCATAATTCATGAAAATTTGTGGGAAATCTGCAGCTTGCATTATGCAAATGTTTCGGTTGGTAATCCGAGTTTATGGTTTCTGGTGGCACTCGACACTGGGAGCGACTTGTTTTGGATACCTTGCGATTGCCGCAGCTGCGTAAAAGGCTTGGTCACAAGAACAGGAAGGGTATGTATTATTTTTCACTTAAAAAATATTAACTTAAGGGCTGTCGGGTATCTGAATGTGCTTTATCTTTGATTATTGCTATATATGAAATCAGAATAACTAGTTATGAATGTTCGGGTTAAAAGAATTTGATTCTGATTAGAAAACTGAACTAATCTAGTAACCGTAATCTCTACAATTCTTTGATTATCAGCGGATCGAATTCAATATATACAGTCCTAACACATCTTCAACAAGTGAGAGAGTTCCTTGCAATAGTAGCTCATGTAGGCTACGAAAACAATGCTCTGCAAGACCCGATATTTGTCCATATCAAGTCAATTATCTTTCGAGTAATACTTCGTCTACTGGAATCTTGATAGAAGATACCTTGCATTTGACAACCGAAGAGAGTCCGCTGAAACCTGTTAATGCAAAGATCAAGTTTGGGTATGTATATCTAATGTTTTTTTTTTTTTTCAGTATTGCTTGTAGGATCGTTTACTTTTTATGTCAAACTTAGTATGTCTAATATAAAAAATCCTTATGAATTTTCTTGTAAATTTGATACCACAAGTGTCTTATGGGTAGTAGTCATCATGTTTATTGCAAAGTCGCTAAAATCATACAAATATTAGAAGTGTTCGTCTAGCTGATGAATTTTTAAGTTTGATCATTTTTTACCTCAAAAGTCAAGGTACCTCTTTTGAACACCGATTTTATCGAGTCAAACCCACTATTCTGGAAGTCAAAATTTCTGTGGATTTCATAGCAATTTGTTATCAAAACCTTTCCCAAACATGTGGTTTTGTTTGACACTTCGACATGATTATAGAAATTACATTAGAAGTAGAAGGATTAATATCATTTCTGAGCTCTGAACTCCATCTGCTTTGACCTTAAAAGTCAAACTGTTTTCGTTTGAGCACAATAGATGTGTAATTTGTTATATATACTCATTGTGATTCATTGCAGCTGTGGAATGATCCAAACTGGCTCGTTTTTGGATGGTGCAGCCCCCAACGGTCTGTTTGGGCTCGGAATGGAGAACTTATCGGTTCCTAGCATTCTAGCCAGCAGCAGTCTTACTGCGAATTCATTCTCCATGTGCTTCGATCCTGATGGTGCAGGGAGAATCAATTTTGGTGATAAAGGTACCTCGGATCAAGGAGAAACGCCTTTTAATCTTGACACGCCTCAGTAAGTTGATTTTATATCGATTTCTTGAAGGTGAAAGTGGTTTGTTTAACCCTCAAGTATTGACAGTTCACGTTTCTTGAAACTCTTGTACCAGTAAAACTTATAACATCAGCTTGATACAAACAGTAGTAGGAGACAATGCAACTAACGTTGATTTCGATGCAATATTCGACACGGGTACCTCGTTTACGTATTTGAACGATCCGGCATACTCGAGTATCACCAAAAGCGTAAGTAAAATGGTATTGTGTAGTGTATTGTGCCTTTTTATTTACTGATTTTTTTTCAAATCTATTGTATGCCTTTGCAGTTTGATTCACAAACGAACAAGACTCGGCGTCAGCTTAGTTCCGACATTCCCTTTGAGTATTGTTACGATATCAGGTTAGTATGATCTGCCAAATGTATTTAAAAAAGGGCATCCCGACTTAGCGTAAAGCGTGTTATTAATCGGGTTGTGGCTTTGTTTTTCATACAGCCCTACTCAGCAGACGTTCGAAGCGCCATTGTTGAATCTAACAATGAAAGGAGGAGACCAGTTTTCAATCTACAATCCCTTTGTTGTAATTCCTCTTCAAGTACGAATGATATTCGCTATTTTCTTCTTTAAATCTAGTTTTTTTCGCGTAGATTCTGATTTGCTTATCGATGTGGACATTTGGTTTGCGTAGGAGGGTGGATCCGCTTTTTGTTTGGGTATCGTCAAAAGCGACGATGTAAATATCATTGGCCGTAAGTAATCTTCATTGATCGGCTTCATTTTATTTACTTAGACCATGTTTGTTTACCTCTTAATGGAATCATTAAGAGGTCATTTTACCTTTGAATGACTTCTTAATGATTCCATTAAGAAGTAAACAAACCCCCCTTAGTACAGTTATTAGTTATAACCTGCACTCTTTCACAAACTTTTATCGACATTGAGAAACTCTAACGATCATCATGGTTTCTTCCCAGAAAACTTCATGACGGGCTATCGAATAGTGTTTGATCGTGAGAAGAATGTTCTGGGTTGGAAAGCTTCAAATTGTGAGTAATCTCGAACATCTTCATCTTCAATGTGATCTTGAATTCTATGTTGATTAACGATGATTGTTCATCTTCAGGTTACAATGCTATAGAATCAAACACGTTACCAATAAGCCCCAGAGCATCCCCTACCGGTTCTCCGGCTATGTCTGTGGGACCCGAAGCGACATCGAGGAATGGTTCACCTAACTCGAGTCAGGCTCAACCAGGAAATATTGCGTCCGGGTTGATGACATTAGCATATATGCATTTTATAGTTGTAGTGTCTATTCTTACCCATTTTTTCATGGTTGTTTCGCTGTAATATGACCCGTAGAGTTACTTTTGCGTATCATCTTACGCTACGCGGTTTAGTATAGAATCATATCACACGACGTCCATACATATAGAGTTGCTTGTCGATTCTTATTTAGTTTTGATGTATATATATATAGTTTTGTTTGTCGAGACGATTTATGGTTTACTGCTTAATAAAACCGAGTTTTTTTTTTCAGAGTTTTACCTTAAGGGGTTGTTTGGTAGAGAGATTTGAGGGGGGAGAATTGAGTTTTCTTTTGTTTGGAGAAATGCTCTCAATTTTTGGGCGGAGAATTGAATTCTCTGGGAATTGCTTGAAGGCTAAAGATGGAGAAATGCAATTCTCTCCATTTGGTGGAGAAATGGTGAGAATTGGCTGCCTTGTGCCTGAGCGACTATTTCTTCTCTCTGTTGATACCAAACAAGATACACAATTTCAATTTTCTACCCATTTTTATTTCTCACGAATTCCATTTCTCCCCCAATTCTAATTCCATTTCTCTTTATTTCTTTTCTCTATACCAAACATACCATAATGTGATGGTTTTCATAGTCGTAGAACCTGAAAATGATAAATTATCAAGAAAGGTAACATAAAATATAAAAATTGACAGTAAAGGTAATGTGAACTTTTTTAGGTAAAAAAAGATAACGTGAAATTCAAAGTTGACAAAAAAAGGTATTGATGACCAATTAAGAATGTAAATTTTTAATATTATGCTTCCTTATTCATTTTTTTGGTAAACGGATAATATTTAATTGTCTTTCTTGACCTAATATTTGAATTTCATAACCTTATTTTGCCAAAATACAATTTAACATTACCTTTTTCGGATAAATTGCTTTTACAATATCTTTTAAATTTTGTTACTGATATTATCTTTCTTGGTAATTTTCCACCTGAAAATAAACGAGTTTATCTTTAGGGCTACTGTTTATATATTAACGAAGCTAATATATTAATCCTAAAGGTTATTTTGTTTATTTCTTAATAAAATTGTAAAGAAGTTAAATTTAACATAAAACGATTCCATTATTCAATAATTATCATACAATCCCAAAATTCCAACTAACTTTAACTCATCATATTATTTTATATACAAACATTTTTAATAAAAATACTAATAAAATTATCACACAGGTCAACCACCAAGTTCTTTTTCATATTATTATATTTTATTTCTTTTGAAAGAATCCAATCATAAACAACGGCGATGATTGATATGTGATAATCATATAGTTGTTTATTATGCCACACCAATTCTTTCCTTCTTCACGTTCGATCACTAAAGACACTCATCTTTTATTTTATTGTATTTAAGAAAAATAAAAGATTAAATTAAAAACCTTTAAAAAAATCCAAACCAAAAAACCGAAGTCCAAACTGAAATTCCAAACCCCAAAAAACCAAACAGTTTGGTTTTAAAATCCAAACTTTGGCTTTTAAGAAAAACCGATCCAAACAGTCTTTTGCTAACCCATAATAAAATGTGCTGTTAAAGATATATTGTTTGATTTAGTTTATGATGTTTGCTATCACAATTATCAAATAATCAATTTTTAAAGCGCTTAGATTTTCGTTTTAACTTGTAAATTAATCAAACAATTAATTATAAAACAAATAATCTACATTTTTTAGCTTTTGAAAATATGTGATAGGAATAATTCTAAACGCAAATAATCAATTATTAAGCAATTCAATCCAAACACTTTAAACAAATTATTTACGTTATTGTAACATAATAATTTAATAATCTCCGGTATAACACAAAACCAAACACCCATTTAGACTTAGTTAGATTCTTAGCTTGTAAGCTTTGAAGGCTTTAATTTTTTGCCTTTGGTTTAGAGAGAGTGATTATCACTGGAAATCCTTAGGGATTGGATTGTTTATTGTTTTGCTCAATTTTAGTAATTCATCTTCATGTATCTCCATGGTTCTATCAATTGAAATTCTGATTTTGTATCAGTCTGATCTGCCTCTTTCTGCTTTACCAATTGTTTTCTGTCGGAACTTGCCATCTCTTCTACTTCTCTGTTGTTCGAGTTGATTTTTTGATCATGGAATCACGTTTTGTCCTCTCTTAATTGGTGCAACACAAGGATCAACTTCAACGCCTCCAATTTAATGTTACCGAGATTAAATCAACTCTATCATCCTTTTTAGCTGATCAGATTGAAGCGATCGCGTTCCATAAAGTTATGTTTGGGATGGATCACACGAGGTAAGCCATGCAATTCAGGAGGGGGATTAGGATAAGGAATTCTCGTCTGGTGGTGGGAGTGATTGGTGGTGGCAATGATGTTGGTTGAATTCCCCAAATCAGAATCTCGTCAGTCTCACCAATCAGTAAGAAATCAATCAATGGAAACATATTGTTTCAAGATTTGGCTGTAAAGGTGTGAATGTTGTGAGTGAAAAATAAGATGTAATTATAAGAGAGGTTGTTGCTAACAAAATGTACTATGAAATTCCTGCAAGAGACTTTGATGTAAATAATTTCTATGAAGTACACGATGATGGATATGCTCAACAAAGTAAAGGTGTTGAGCATGCTTTCAACAATCGAATAGTGATCTGTCCAAAATTATTATTTTTGGTTGTATTATGAGTTCTTGACGTTGGTTAACTACTCTAGACAACATGCATAATTCTTACGGATTTGTTAAGCCAATTAAAGGGTGCAATATAATTGGAGCTCTTAAAAGGGTCAACATTCATGATGAATGGTCGGCTACATATCGGCGAAAAAGATTGCTGGGTTGTGACAAAATGGTTAGTGAAGTGGAAGTGAAAGAATGTTATACAATGTCAACAAGGCTTGAGGTCAAGACTTTTTTAAGTAGAAAGTATTGATAGGAATCTACGTTAATGTATTCTAGAAATAGTATATTACGTTAATAGTTAGTATTGAACTCTATAAATAAAAGATGAAAGGAGTGATGTCAGGTGAGAACATTGTGGTTGATTAGACTGTAAGCTTTGAGAGGGCTTTTAGCCTTTACTGTTTTACTCGATTCTAGCAATTCATCTTCATATATCTCAATAGTTCAATTAAAGTTCTGATTTCGTATCACCCACAAAAGCTACGTACATCGCACACAACGGATGGACTTTAAAACAAAAAGGTATACGTTTGTTTAGGAGCACTCAAGAATACAAACTGTTTAACATTAAAAAAAAATTGAACAAAATTTTCAAACAAAAATTCTCATCGGGACATTTGGTTCGCTAGAATCCAAGACTAGAAGGAAAATGAATCTAATCTTAATTGATGAATTAATAAATTATTATAATTCATTGATAAAAATCCGATTCCATAAAAAATATTCCAACAAACCAAATGCTACCAAAAATTTGGAGACTATTTCCCCTTCTTCCTGGATTTCTTAACACTAGAAGACAACGGAAATTGTTTGGATTTCATTTTAACGGACTTGAGTAACATTGAAATCTCATGCTTATCTTTCTTTGAATCGACTTTACTCACCTCTGAAGCCTCAGGTGTCTCCTTATGATGTCTTTCCTTCTCCTTCAGATCATCATGATCACCCTTCTGCTGCTTGTGTGCAACCTGTCGCACATAAGTCGCACTCCTGTAGCAGTCAAAGTATTGGTCAATCGACAAATCCAACAAAAACCCCATTTTTGACATATAAACAAAAGGTTGAACTCATTGAATGGATGAAAGAAAGTACCTTTTGAATTGAGGATCTGTTGGGTCCAAAGCGAATTCAGGTCTGGTAAAGAGAGATGAAAACCGTGGATCATCGTAGTCAACAACTGGTATCTTCTCTTCATCTATAGCTTCTCCTTTTCCTTTCTTTCCTTTAGACTTTTTACGTTTCAAGTTGTATCCTTTCACACTAGCATCTCCAGCATCGTCAAGTAGTAATTCAAGTTCTGCTTTACTTGCTTCGGCTTCTTCACCTGCTGATCCTGTTTCGGTTTTTTGAGCTTTTTTATTGCGGGACACCTTTTTCTTTGGAGCCGCTTCTCCAGCAAAGAAGTCACCAGGTTCTTCAATCGGTTCCGCATCAGAACCACCAACACTTTCGTCATCTGAGGAATCCTTGGATCTGTTCTTCCTCGCTTTCTTTTTCTCTTTCTTCTTGCGCAGATATGCATCCCAAACTGTTTCGGATTTTTTATCCTTCTTTTCGAGGATCTTTTTGCTTAGATCCTCTAAACCAGTGTTGAAAGTAACCTCCATATCCATTCCACCGTCCTCTTCGTCTTCATCTGAACCATCGCCAGATTGAAGAAGAGCACGGTATGCATCTGTTTTTTGTCTTTTCCCAGACTTATTGCCACCATCAGCAGCATAAGTCTCATCTTCATCAGTGTCACTCTCACTTGAAGCAATGAACTCCTTCAATTCAAGTTCATCCTTAACATATTCGGATTCCTTCATAAAGATAATAATGTTAATAATCATTAACCTTGTAGTCATTTACATCAATGTTATAATCATTTGCAAAGAGTGGCCAGCAGTGAGCAAACAACTTTCCCCCAAAAAAAAAGATGACACTAAACATTTCTAGGTACCTGGTCAACATTAATCTTCCTTTTAAGCTTCTTGGATCGCTGGGGTTCATTTTCATCCCAAGTAAGATCAATTTTACTGAGTTGCAATGCCCGAGTCTGAAAATCTACACCTTCATAATTCGCAGGAGCCTGAAACAAAAGAATGTGCCGCTGTCAACCAATAATGATCTGTTTCTCAAACAATATGGATAATATGAAAGACATATCATGAATTCTGAGGGTATTCATATGCAGATAAAAACGAAAATGATTGAAAAATGATACCTCTGTAGCAACATCCCGTGCAGGATGTTTAAACTCCATAGAGTCTGGGATAAACCTCAAATCAAGCTTATTTGACGACCTTTCAAACTCGATACCATCACAGCTTTTGTAAATGTAATCAGCTGTAGCAATTGAATCACATACCACCACTGCAAAATAGTATCTGATACAATAACAAAAAATAAGTAGACGAAGTAATCATCTGGCCCCAAATACTGATGCATGCCTGTATCTACTTTAGATATGGATGCATAGAATTTATCAAACTTCTAATATAAGATGACCAAGAAAATAAGTGTGCCCTTCATAAACCCTTTTTTCAATTTTAAATTCAATTACCTTAATCTACTAAGCTCATAAGCTCGTAACTTCTCATTATCGATCTCATCGTCGTCATCACTCTCGTCACTATCATCTTTCGTATTTTTCCCATTCTCGTCATCAAATAAACCAACTGGACCACGCACTGCCTCCTCTTCCATACGCTTGAGTCCAAACTCAGATGGATATACAGACACTGATAGAATCTGCCCTGTTTTTGGTAGAAACGAGCTCAACACAACGAACAAGTCAACTGCCTACAGATGAAACGTAAGTATGATCCTTAGCGGCTGTCTAACAGTACACAGACTAACTGTGTTGCACTTGAAAAAATAAAGAAAATTTGCTACAAGCCTGTGATACACGTATACCAGGCCCTAGAGATTCCAGAAAGACCGACCAAGGACAAACGGTTGGATTGATATGTGTATATAATTATATGAGTATATTAAAGTCCAAAACCAAACAAATAAATAAAAATAATCTTCATCCATCAGATATTTGAAAATCAAAAGAAACACCTAATTTTAGATGGAGGTAGCACATAATATAGAAAGCAAAAGTTATGCTGTCAGTGAGTTTGACTAGAGTAACATATGCCATATACAACTTGATATACATAGAGTATATAAATACACATAGAATGAGCCCATGCAAGCCGTATCATGCTTTAAATTTTACTTCGTATGTCCATGATTGTCTAATATATCAAGAGAAAGAATTAGTTGCAACTCCTTGCCTCCTTTCTCCCTTGAAGTAACAGGAATTACATTTGCTGAACATTTAACCTAATTCTAAAGGGTGAACATGTGGATTGTCATCAGCCCATCAATTCTAAATAAACCAAAAACAAATTCTGCACCATGTATTTTTGGTCAATTATCCAAGGATAAAGTAAGAGTCACACCCTATCACATCCTCAACGAGCCCGGGCAAGCATGCAGCACCCCTTGTTCCTAACAAAGAAACCATATCTTGCACAAAGCTAAACTTTTTTAACACAAACCAAAATAAAAAGAATAATCATAAATACATGCACAAAACCTGACCATGTGGAAAGATTATATAGCTATAGAGAAATTGAAGGGAAAAGTCAAAAACTTCAAGAGAACTAAATTAACTTGCCACACGTGACAGAAATAACAGGTTTGAGAAAAGTCATAATCTATGCACATGTTCATGAGTTCATCTACTTCACTAGTGTTCTGATTTTATAGATTGAAAATTGAAACTATTACTTGACGTTTAAGAACTAACTACTTATCCAAATTTAATACTTTTATGAAACATTGTTATCTTTTACTCTCATCATTTTACTTGTGTATTCCACAAGGGCTGAAAAAAACTTAACAAATAATGAATAACATTAAGTGTCACCAGTAGACTAATTACTCTGTTTTTCAGGGTTGCAAGGTAGTCCCGGTGGCACCCTAACCCTCTGTTCTCGAACACATTTAAACAGAGGAAAGTGGGAGAAAGCAAGAGAAAGCGGAAGAAAATAAAAAAAAAACCGTGTGTTCTTTTATCATATTCAAGGAGGAAAGTAAAAGAAGAGGAAAGAAAATTTGAAAGGTTTTCTTCTCAAATGTTTCCTGGAAGAAAGTGAAGGAAAGAAAGTTTGTCTATGTAAATTACAAAGGAACAAAAGCTTTTATTTTCTAGCCTCCCTCTTAAAAACATAAATTTTCTTTCATTCATCTTTCTTTCCTCTTGATCCAACAGTTGTTGATCCTGCGTAAAGTAAATGTGAAATATCAAGAATCTCACTCACCTGAACTTGATTCCAATCCAAATTAACAACTGCAAGCCTGTGAGTTTCTTTGTCAATTTCAGGTACATTCTCCTCCAGCTATCACCAATTAAATTTCAAATATTTCACATGAAACCAGCAAAGAAATTAAAACAACAATCGCACAAATATCGTAAATGGAATTCACCTGCAAACCATTGGTTTCCTCCTCCTCTAGATAAGTTTCATCATCTTCATCCGTATCCGTTGAAGTCCAATCATCCATAATCTCTTCTTCATCTTCTCCCGAGGATTCCGATTCTGATTCCGATTCAGATTTGGACAAATTTTCCTTAACTTTCTTCCACTTGTCAGCATCATCATTCTCATGTTCTTCGTTCACTTCATCACTTTCGACGTCCTCATCATCATCTGACTCCTCGCTGTGAATTTTCGTTTTCTTTTTTTCATCTTCGATTCGATAATAGTGTTTAAGCGCACTTTGAGTTGAATCGCCATCTTGTTTAGCTCTGCCTCGCTTATCTACACGAGCAGAGGAAGTAGTAAAATTCTTATCAGTGAACATACGACTAAAACGCGAATCAATCGCCACTTTATTTTTATGCTTCGGAACATCTTGAAACCTTGGATCCTTCTGCGAAAACGCGAACCTCTCGTCCGTAATTACTTTGTTACCGCCACCGAACACGCGGTTCCCGGCAACCTCAGTAGCCGTGTTAGCATCAATATTATTCTTCGATGCATTTTTATTCTTCTTGTTTTTGGAACCCATTGAGATCGTTCACTCCGGCGGAAAAAAGTCTCCGACCAGGCGACTAGTAGACCCTAGACAAGAGTAGAAGAAGGTTTTAGTTTTAGGAACGTTAGCCTAAACATAAACCCTATATTTTTAACGGGTCGGATTAAAAAGATGTCGGATGTAAACACGGGTTATACAACTTAGAATTTATTTACTAAACGATCCAATCCAAGCCCAATTAGATTAGAACTGGGTACTTAAAAAGCGAGACAAAGACAAACCTGGCTCAACTCTGTTTCCAGTTATATCAATAGACTAAGGATCTTTTGTGAACACTTTATTCGTTGTGAACATTGTGAACAACCATAAAATAGTTTTTGAATCTTATGAATCTTGTTGAAAATACTACCGAACCCTTCTATTAACTCATTAATCTTATTGGATCCTATGGATCTTATTGAATCCAATTAATTTGTCGAATCTCATGAATCTTGTTGAATCTTATGCATCTTGTGCATCTTGTTATAAAAACTACATTGATGAAACTTTTGAATGTTCTGAATCTTAAATATACACTTTTATTAACCTTTTGAATCATATGAATCATATTATAAACACTTGTTGATATATATGAATGATTATATGTATTTTTTTTATTTGTTCACAACGAATAACTTGTTCACAATGGATCCCATCCCTATATCAATATGGGTTATTTATTCATTATTGGGCCCTTGGGGAAACAGATAACAAAATGTTTTAGGAAATTTAACTTTTTAAATCATTATATTTTAATGATTAGAATCTTTTTTATGGATTATATTCACTTAAAAAATTAAAACCCACCGATTACCATTTCACTTGAAAACTACATGCAAGTCGTTTCTAATGTTGATATTTTATAATTATATATTCCCATTATTTAGTCATTTAGTGTTAAAACTTTAAAGTAAATAACAATTAGTCGATTACTATTAAAATAGGTGGAAATGAACTCCAATGGTACATTTATTCTTGTAAAATGTATTGCTAGGTGGAAGGACCGATTTATCAAGTACTAGGGATGTAAACGGTTTCGGAACCGGATCGAATTGATCTGGAACCGATTTAACCGAAACCAAATATTGAAGATTACAAAAACTGATAACCGAATCAATAATTATAATGCGGTCCCGGTTTGGTTATGGTATGGGTATTTTGGATACAGAACTGATTAAATATGAAAATCATATACACACACACACTTCTATCTATTATAAAAACATATAAACAAAAAAACATGAGAATAAAATAAGAAAAGTGTCAATCTTGATGTTTTCATGTAAGTTATATAGTTTCACTATATCAAGGAACAGAATTTTAATAATTTTATACTATGTTTGGTAGAGAGAAATAAAATTAGAGAAAAATGAAAATAAGAGGAATTCTCATGTTAACAAACATGGGAATTCCTCTTATTTCCATTTTCCTAGCTTTATTTGACTGTACCAAACGCATTAGAGTTTTCATTCATTGAGGATCAAAATGTTTTTTTTTTTCATTTTCTCAAGGAATGGAATTTTAATTGTAGAGTTTTTTTTATTTCATTTCATTCATTTTAATATTTTTACCTACTAAACAACGGATTTTATAACTCATTTCATTCCAATGATACAAACAAACACCATAAAAGACCGTAATGATTCATTCCATTACCTTATTCATTTTTATTTTTTTATCAGTTTATTATGTCCAACCAAACGGACTCCAAAGTCATAAAGATAAAGGTTAACAAAAAGCATGTGATAATAAATTAAAAATAATCTTATATAATTCATCGAAAAGACCGGTAATAATTGAGTAAAAAAACAAAAAAGTTTGAAATGCCAAAAGATGCATTATTGAGAATTTGACGACCTTTGGTCTCATTTCATTTCCTTGGGTATTTTTATTTGGCATTTTATTACTTAGATTTATATCTTTTAGTAGAAACTTGTCTTTACATATATAACTTGATATTTACATATGTTTCCTTTCGTAATAACCTTAAAAATTTATGAGTTTTTAAACTCATACTTCATATATAAATTAAACGCTAAAACAGTAGTAAAACACACACACACATTATTTCTCTGATTATCTCTCTCTCTTAGTTACAACAATAATAATTACTTTTATTATTAGGTCTCAGTGAGTGATACCAACAATGTCAAACAATTGTACACTCATGTCCGCTTTTTCATTCCCGTGCCATTTTTGTCATACCAATTACCAAGGGAGTGGTTGTCATTTTATTGCCATTCCTTTTCTTTATTTCATTTTTATAATAAAAATATAATTTTTAAATAAAAAAATAACATTAAAAATAAACATAACACTAAATATTAAAACATAACATTAACAATAACAATAAAAAACTTTCAAATTAAAACATAACATTATTAATAAAGCAAACGTTAAAATAAAGAAACAAAAACCCCATTTTTTACGATTTAAAAAATTTGTCAAAAAATATATTGGTTGGTCCATTTGGATAGTTATTAGACAATACTTTTGGTTAGAAAAAGTTTGTGTTTTTTGATTGTTGGAGAACCTAGAACAATATGCCATTTGAGATTAAAATTTTTTTTTTGGTGGTGTGGAGAATTTTCATAAAATATTGTGATGTGAGACAAAATTTTAAGGAGTGAAATGTGTGTGTATTATTACAACAGTCGATAGGAGACTCGACATTTGAATGTCGTTGTCGAGATAAGGGGGCGGTGTTCACTTTGATACCGAGCTCGGTACTGAGCTTCAAACACCCCTACTTCTTGAGGCCTTACTGTTTGTATGTTGTGAGAAGATGAAATATAAATACATCATATCCTATCTTAAATTATTTAAGTATAATCAGTAGAAGACCAAATCAAGTATTAGTGTTAGTATTATTATTATTATAAATATATAAATTAGTAAACCATGTTTCTTTAAATCAAGTATTATTATTATAAATATAAATTAGTAAACCATGTTGCTTTCTCATCATAATATACTTTATATTAAACTATAAATAATTATTAAAATTATGTTTATAATTAAGTATTTAAAATAACTCACTAAAAAGTATAGAAATTTCTAATTTTGATTTACAAGTTTATTAAATTTTAATTTAGTTTTGGGTTTTGTTCATAAAAAATTGCAAGGTATGGATCAAATATGATGAAAAAAAGTAAGGAAAAGCAAATTCAGTTGTCTAAAATAACAAATTATAAATATATAATTATTATATAATCTATCTATACTATTAAAAGAGTAACTATACTCATTTCTGGTGAAGCCACGTGTCGTGACCATGAATCGACACGTGGCAGTTATAGATTATAAAAGAATAATGAAATTTAAATCAAATCTATCCAAATCTAATATAATCCACTTTTATATTCAAATCAAATCTAATAAAAAAAAAAACTAATACTCTACTAACTTGTTAATTAAATCTATTCA
Source organism: Centrapalus pauciflorus (assembly GCA_020465985.1). Lineage (NCBI taxonomy): Eukaryota > Viridiplantae > Streptophyta > Magnoliopsida > Asterales > Asteraceae > Centrapalus > Centrapalus pauciflorus. Next base: position 2,368,272 of record JAANYP010007301.1, on the reverse strand, counting down.
AATCTAATATAATCCACTTTTATATTCAAATCAAATCAAATCAAACAAAATCTAATAATCTACTAACTTATTAATTATAAGATACTATAATAAACGTTTATATATATATATATATATATATATATATATATATATATATATATATATATATTTATATATATATATATTTATATATATATATATATATATAAGAAAATAATTACCGTTCATATATATTTAGAAATATACAAAATTAATAGGTCATAATAAATAATAATATCACCTTAAAAAATAATATTTATATCTTTATCTCTTTATTTATTATATTTTATATATATTAAAAATATCCGCGTAATAAGCGGGTAATAAACTAGTACATACTATTTGATAATTCATTGAAATCAACCCTATGTTTTTTGAAAATTTATTTCTAATTAAAATATCAACAAAGTTAATTAATCAAACCTAGCAAGAAATTGAAGTTCTTGAACAATTCATATTATTTGTCGGAAATCATAATGAAAAACTAAGAAAAAGATTCAAAATTTATTTGGGGTAACAGTCTAACAGATCTAATAAAACTCTAAAAAATGACATTGGTTATCAAATATTACTTCTTAACAAAAAATATATAATTAAAATTTTCTTATTTTTATCCGACAAAATATACAGTTTGATGTCTGAAATACCTATAAACTTCAAATAAAATCCATTTCTTGTAATAATCTCACAAATAAATCCGACAACTTGGTATAATTATGATTTGATTGTTGATTGAATGAGCGAAAAAGATTTGTTGATTGACATTTGACAAGTTTTGAGTCATAACGAATACATAGTGTCCTCCAATTGCATTTGGACTCGTAATTGTAAAAGCCATGTTGCTTTTGTTATCTTCTTTTTGTTTCCTTTTTGAAATGTACATGTTAAAAGATAGACTAAGGTTAAATAAAGGGTTAAACGCAAAAACTAGCAATTAAATTTTTATGTTTTAACAATAATAATAACAATCTATATTTATTAACGTTTATAGCTTTAATCTTTCAACGTTTATAGCAACTTATGACCTGAATTACAGGTTACAAGTCATATATTGCTATAATCATTAAAATTTTAAAAGATTAGTGTTATGAACGTTAACCCTTAAATAAATCCCTGTCATTTGGTGTAAGTTTGATAAAATTAGTTGTAGTTTCAAGTTGAATATATTAGAAATTGTAGTATTTCGAAATCGTTTGAGCTTTTAGTTTAATAAAAGTGTTTGGTAAAAATAGTTGTAACTGTATATTTAAATATCTATATAATAGAAAAGAATACAAATTGGCACAAGGTGCATGTCACCACAATCCACCTAAAAGATAATTACAATTTATTATTTCTAAAATAAAAAAATAAAAGATAAATACAATTCATTATTTCTAATATCTATAAAAATTAATAAATATAAAAGGTAAATAATACTATTTTTATTATTAAATAAATAAAAAAATAAATTTAATTCATTATTTTTAATATCTATAAAGGTTAATAAATATAAAAGATAAATACAATTTATTTATTATATATTTAAATATTAATAAATATATAAGATTTATATCTACATCCAAATCATATACACACACTTATCTATATATCTAATTAAAAAAAAAATATTATTTGTTTATTTATAAAATTTTTAATATATATTAAATATAAATACAAATCATATAAATAATATTAAATATAAAAAGTAAACACAATTCAATATTAACAAAAATCATATTTCATAATATTTTATTTATTATAAAATATATATAAACATTATTTCTACATAAAATTAAAATTTCAAATTATATCGATTAAATATATATAAATTTAGAAATAAAAAATTAAAAAAAAAGATAAAAAAAATTAACTATTGTCCATTAATATTTAAAAAGATAAGACATATATGAAAAATAACTATACCTTTATTTTATTTTTTATAAGAATTAACATTATATGATTTAATTTTAAGTTTGCATACATTTTATCTAACCAATTATTTATTAAAAAATTATTCACGTAATACATGAGTTACTAAACTAATTAAACTAAACAACATGACATTAAATTTAATTAGGAATTGTAAACTTATAATTTACAATTATTAGGTAAACAACATGACATTAAAATTAATCAAGGTAAAATTGTCATTTTGTTTTAAAAAAATCTTTGACGTTTTTAAAAGCTGCATTAGGTAACTTATTGTCAAAAGGATTTTTTTTAAGAAAAAGCATAAAAGCTCTAGTTCATTAATTCAAACAAAATATGTTGTTCTTAGAAACGTTTTTTACAAATTGAATTTTCTAAAAACCCTATCAAACGTACTATGACGTAACCCATCCTTATAATGCATCACTCACATCATTTTATTTTTTACGGTTCTTACGTGTTAATACATGTATTTATATATTTATACATTATACAAATGACATGTCTAGTTATGGACGGGGTTAAAATTAAACAACACGTAACCACCTTAAATTATTTAAAAAAAAAAAAAAAAAACAGTTCAATGGTGTGCTAGTTTCTTGCCTAAATAAGAAAATGATACTTTGCTAGGCATGTTTTGAAATTTTTGTAACATATATCTATTAGTAAACCAATTACGCGTGGTTTTACAACTATGATTTTACTATTGTCTTTTAAAAGAAAAGAAAAGGCTACTACATGAATTTAGGGATGTAGTATTCTGTTATGTGTAACTTTAAAGGGGTTAGACTGATATAGTGATATGGTAACACCAACATATCGATAGGATGCAGTGGCGGACCTAGCCCCCGAAGGGGCTTGTTGCACATATTATGGTCACATTTATAGTTCGAAAATTCAAATGATTGTCTTGGTCTGGTCGGACAAATAAATAAATATTTATAATTTAAAATAGAACATATAATTTTAAAATAACAAATAAACTAATAGACAATGAATAAAAACGTAAGTTATAAGAAATATAACTTAACAAGTTACTATCAACATCTATCGAAAAAAATCTCAAAGAAGATCGTTCATGTCAATAGTAATTAGAGTTGAAGAAATTAAAGGATTCGAAAGTTGTGTTGTATATGTGATTCTGTGATGTTATTGGATTCGTTAGAATTGGTTACCCTAACTCCTGAAGATTCAGTTTCGTTACTATCACTTTCGGATGATTTATTGAAATCATTTAATCCATCGATAAATATTATAAAACATACAATTTACAAATAAAAATTAAAGAGTAAAATAACTAACTAAACACAAACTTTCAAGTCTCAAATTTCAATAATTCAATTATAGAATAACTAATTAACTGAAGACATTAGAGGCTTTCAAGTATTTCTCTCGGTTTTAAATTTTTTTGACAGCCGATCAAATTATTAGGAGAATTTGGATTTTAATTGGGCTAAAAATATCATTGGTTTTTGGGTTTAAATTGGCAAAAGATATCATTGGGTTTTCATTTAATCTGGGCTAAAATTATTGGGTTTTATTTGTTGGCTTATTGTTATTAACTATTTAGTTATTTAGGCATTCAATTTTTAATTTTTTTTTTGTTTCATTTGAGGTATACTTTTTTTTTATCAAGTTGCACACTTAATTTTTATTATTTTTTAGAATCGTATAAGTTGCACAATTAAATTTTCATCGGTTACACACGTAAAATTTTGAAAAAAAAATAAACTACGAAATTAGATTAGTAGAAAAGGGACCGTTGCGGAATCGAGTCTATCTCACTACACGTTTGTCATCACTTTGTAGTTTGTTGTACATTAAAAAAAATATTAAGTTCGTTAATAGATTATCATTTAGTTGTTGATTATCTCGTTAAAAAAGGTTAATCATTTTAAAAAATTCCAAAATATAAATTAAAAGTCCTTTAATGGACTGGAAAGTTCATGCAAAAAGTTTGAAAGCATAAAGTACCAATCAAGAATAGTTATTCCTTTTTCCAGAGCTTATTATTTCAATTCCAAACCAATACACAAATTTATATGCATGATGTACGAGACATCACAAAAGTATTACGTTGGATTTCAGAAATTTAGCCCTGGAAAAAGGAATTGCCAGAATATCATCATATGAAGTTATGATCCATGCGCTGTCGTTCTCTTTGAGAGCGTCTTACGTTTAAAATCATTGTATTTAATTCTCTAATGGGGTGTTTGGTTAGATTTGCATTTAAAATACTGTGTTTGGTTCACAGATTTCAGCAAGAATTTACAAATTTTTAGGATTTCTTAAATCTCGTTGAAAAGTAAAATGATATAATGATTTCATTGAAAGGTAAACAAAAAACCATTTGGTTGGAGATCTATAAATAGCAGGTTCATGAACTCCAGGCAACTTCATTCGAATTAAAGAGATCCACCATGGCTGCATTGCTAAGCTTACTACTCATTATCTCATTCTTGTCTATTGGAACTTCATTAAGCTCAAATTACTACCAGAAAACATGCCCTGATGCAGAATCAATCATCAAGAAAGCCGTAATCGACGCAACAAAAAATGACAAAACAGCCCCTGCAGGATTGCTTCGAATGCACTTCCATGACTGTTTTGTACGGGTACGAACTGTCGTTCTTTCTTAGTCGAGTGGTAATAATAATCAGTATTGATTTGCACTCATTTGCATCAAGTTTTACTGGTTTTTCTTTGTTGAATTTTAATGGAGAATTGCAGGGGTGTGATGGATCCGTGCTGTTGAATTCGAAAGGTAAAAACACTGCAGAAAAAGATGGACCGCCTAATGTTTCTCTGCACGCATTTTATGTTATCGACAATGCAAAGAAAGCAGTCGAGGCTGTGTGTCCTGGTGTGGTGTCGTGTGCTGATATATTAGCGTTAGCCGCAAGAGATGCTGTTGTACTTGTAAGCACAAAAAAAACTGTCTTGTATATATATATATATATATGCATAACTTATACTTTTGTAGTTTCGGTTTGACTTTATGTCTTTAAAACTTCTTAATTTTCGCTAAACAGCGGAGCTTTTCAAGCTCACAAATTAAGCTACAATCCAAGCCCAAACATACCTATTCTTTCATAAGCCAAATATTTGAAATTTGAACCGAGCAAACTGGGTTCGACGTGGTTTTACCAAACATGCATACTCAATTTGCAAATAATTGCAGCCTATTTTTATGCAAAAAGTAGGAACTTTTCAAGGTTTACAATAAGAAGGTGAGCTATGGTTGCTTAGTGGGCAAAAGAGGAATTTTTTTTTATTTTTATGTTTGTAGCTCACATTATATGCAGTCTGGAGGACCATTTTGGGAGGTGCCTAAAGGAAGAAAAGATGGAAGAATATCTAAGGCTAGTGAAACCACACAACTACCAGCTCCCACCTTCAACATAACTCTACTTCAACAAAGTTTTTCTCAAAGAGGTTTGTCCTTGGAAGATCTAGCAGCACTTTCAGGTACTTCATATAATTTCAAATAACTTAGATATTTGACAAATAGTCAAATATATTTCGAATTGCTTAAAATAACAACCAAATTTTCTCTTTTTTCTTATTATAGCAATCTCGTAAATTTTGTAACAAATAAAGGTGTGGTTGAGTTGACTTAACAACATTTTTTATATTTGTTTTTTCAACTTTATAAACTATTATTGTGTTAAATATGGTTATAGGATAAACTATTCAAATACTAATACCATTATTTAATTAAAAATATTTAGGACGTTATAAGTGTTAAAATGTGCTTCGGTTTAACCCACTTCATTTTTAGCCAAGTTTTTAAAAAATTTGCCTATGCGAAATTTGACCCAAAGGTAAGATACAACCAAATCAACCCATTTTTTTCGTTTTGTAAGTTGAGTCAACACCTCTTACCATGTTCCAAGTCAATAATTTGCCATTTTCATTGGACAAATTAAGACATTATGCACCATATAAAAGATAACAAGAGTTTATATACACACCTGGTTCCATAGGTGGGCATACTCTTGGGTTCGCTCATTGCTCGTCATTCAACAACAGAATCCGCAACTTCAACTCCACGACTGACATCGACCCTTCACTCCAGCCTTCGTTTGCAGCAAGTTTAAGACGTATTTGTCCTGCCAAGAACAATGCAAAGAATGCAGGATCCACATTGGCCGGATCCTTCAGCTACTACTTTTGATAATACGTATTTTAAATTGATCTTGCAGCAAAAAGTTCTATTTTCTTCGGATAACGCTTTGCTCAATTCCCCTAAGACCAAAAGCTTGGTAAGCAAGTTTGCCGGCTCAAAAGATGCTTTTTCAAAAGCATTTGTGAAGTCTATGATCAAGATGAGTAGTATCACTGGTGGTCAAGAGATAAGGAAGGATTGTAGGGTGGTAAACTAAGTGCTTCGACTGCCTATAACTAATAAAGATGTAGGTATGCAGTTCGACCAGATGGGAGCCGCGAGGTCCTTAATTTCTATTCAGAAAGATGGAAACTATACGTAAGCTATTGCATGTTATGATGTAATTAAGTTGAAATATTATAGAAATGAATTATGGAATTGTATCGACCTTGAATCTGTGTAAAAACATAATAAGTAAAGACACTATTGTTATAGTGTGTTATTGTAAAGCATCCTCTAAAAAACTGTAATGATAATGCATATATACCAGATTTGATTTGAGTTATGAAGCCAGTAGTTGCATTAATCATTCAAACCATTCAAATATACCATGTTATAATCTCACCATACCATTTCTCGAACCCGAACCGGTACCGACCGATACCGAATTAATATATTCGGTTCGGTATTCAGTTTTTAAATTAGTTAAAATTCGGTATTCGGTACTCGTTTTGGTATTCGGTTTTTAAATTAGCTAAAATTCGGTATTCGGAACCGAACCGACACCATATAAAATTATACGGTTCGGTATTTGGTTCTTTCAAAACTAATAATTCGATTTCGGTATTTTCGGGATCGGTACCGGTTCGATACGGTCCGGTACCGAGCTCACCCCTACTGTGGAGATACTTTATTAGTTATAAACGTTAGAAAGTGAGATTAATATTACAAATGTTAATAAAAATACATTTTGTTATTATTGTTAAAAAAAGTAAAAAAAAAAAAGTTATAAATGCAATATATTGGTGATGTTATCGTTAAAAAATAAATGGGTAAATTACAATTTTCGTCCCTGTGGTTATATAAAAATTATGGTTACCGTCCTTTTTATGATAAAATTACAATTACAGTACTTATAGTTGGCGTTTTATTATGCATTTGGTCCTTTTATCCAATTTTTTTTCAAAAATGACAATTTTACCCTTTCACTTTATTTCATTTTTGGTCCCTCATCAAAATATTTCTTTATATTTCATTTTTTAATGATTTATTATTATACTTTTTATTATTTATTTAATATATTTTTCTTATTATTACTATTAATTAAAATTTAAATGAGGTAATAAATTATTTAACATGTTTTATTTTCATTATGAATTTCACATTAATATTACTATTATTATTATTATTATTATTATTATTATTATTATTATTATATTATAGTTTAAGTATTTACATGAATAATTAGTAGTAATTGAAAATAATTTGTATATGACTAAATTTAATATATTGTATTGTTGTTAATTATTGTTATTAATATTGTTCTTACATATAAAATTTAAACATATATTGAACTATTTATATATTTAGTTTTTAAAAGGTAAAGTTTTTAACTATTTATCATTCAACTTATTTATCTTTTGTCTCTACTTTATATTACTTTATTATATAAATACTTATAAATTTGGTCATATTTTTGTCTAAATTTATACATATATGTATTAATTTAAACATTTTACTTTTTTTTTTCTATTTTTATAAAACTTTTATGCTCGATGTAATTTTAACTTAATAAAATATATTATTTAACATATAATCCATTCTAATTTATATATTTTATAAAGTTAATATTCATATAAATTACAAATGTACAATGTATTATTCCATTAATCATAATAAAAACTACGCAAGTTTATAACAAAATTTAATAAATTAATTTAATTTATACACAAATTCTTATATTTTATTAAATTTAAATTTAATGACCTTTAAACATATGTAGTTTATATACAGATAAAATTTTAAGTTTCAAAAAAATTATATATTTCATTAAACCGTTATATATATGTATATATATACATGTAAAACATACATGTATGTATGTACTCTAAAATAAATCAAAATATATTCACTTAATAAAATAAATAAATTAAAGATAACTAAGTATTTTTATGAGTAATATATAATATTAAAAAAGATAAATAAATTATGTATATAAATAATTATAAGTTTTAAAAAAGAAACTTAATAAATTTTTTTTAAAAATAAATGTGTATATAGTTGAATAAATATTTGAACTTAATTAAAATATTAATAATAATACAACTCACTAATATACAAATCCATATATAGAAAAAATTATTTTAATAAAATTCTTGTAATAATTAACAAAAAAAGATATATCAAATAAATAAATAATAATAGTAAACGAAAATAATACTTTAATTAATTTGTAACAATAAAAAAACTAAATATCAAATAAATAATAATAGGATAAAAGTAATTAAAATAATATAAAAAAGAAAGTAATTAGTAAAGGACCAAAAGTGAAACAAAGTTAAAAGGGCAAAATGGTCGTTTTTAAAAAAATGGTTGGTCAAAGGACTAAAAGCATAACAAAATGACAACCATATATACTGAAATTGTAATTTCGACATTAAAAGGATCATAACCATAATTTATATATAACCACAGGGATGAAAATTGTAATTTACCCAAAATAAATAGATAGTTGCTATTTTTTTTGTTAAATTTTTTTTTTCCTCGTCACATTTCTTTTGCGTTGTTTTTCTTTAGGGTATTATCGTCATTGCTCATTCAGAGAGGGCTATCAGGAAACCTTTGGAGAGAGAAAGGGCAGAGATGGATACAGCTCGGTGCTCGGTCTATTGTGTGTGTGAACAGTGAACTTCAGCCTCTGCCGGTGCTGTGTGTGACAGCGGTGATCGGATCATCCGGTGATCCGTCGAAGCCAAACTATCTGCAACCACAAACCCTACCACAGCATTGTCGTTGATTGTTTCATAATTTCGTCGTTTATCCCATCGATTTTCGATCAGAGTTTATGTTTTTTTAGCGTTTTGATTTGATTTGGATACACCGTCAATCAGTTGTTGACTTGTCGTCTACCCGAAGCCCTAATTATTCCAGAAGAAGTCGGAGAAAATTCGAAGTTTGTTTATTTTGATCCAAACAAACCCTAATTTTATATGGCCGCTAATAATCTTCAATCCGAAGATGGCGGCGGAGGCGTCGTCGTCGTCAAAAGCCCTAGGACTCCGGCACATTCACAAGCGGTTTCATCTCCGTGGAGTTCGATTGTACAGGGTTCACCGGTTCTTTCTTCAGATACTGTTTCTGCCGTGCCGGAATCTGTTGCTTCAGCACCGAAGTTTTCATCTGACATTGAGGAGAAAACAGGTAACTTCACTTCAGATTGGTGTCCTCCTTCAACGGTGCCGGAGGCAGTGAGCTCTCCGGATGATTCTGGCACCGATGGTCAGGGGTCTGATAGTGGCGGTGTTGGAGGCAGCAATGCGTCTAAGAAGCCGGTCTGGAATAAACCGTCGAACGGTGTCGTTGAGGCTGTGAGTCCTGTAATGGGTGCTGTTTCTTGGCCTGCTCTCGGGGAGTCCAATAAGGCTTCCCCCAAGTCTTCCTCGTCGGAATCCTTAAAAGCTCTTGCAGATGGAACATTTCCGCCTGCATTACAAGTGGTAGTACCGTTAATCTACAACTTTCAAACATTTACAACTGTTTATTATTCTTTATGTATGAAATTAAGATGCTATGATAGTATGATCTAGCACATCCATACAGATGCACTGGGATATAATGATGACGTTTTATTCTAACCAGGCATTGCATTCAGGCATATGCTTGTACTTTTGTCATAATCTAAGCTAACGCCCATGCTAATTATGGTCAGAAATTCCCTGATTGTCACTCTAGAGAGTGCCCATTGATATTAGTGAAAGGCACTACTCTTTTTGGTTGAATGAAACTAATTAAATACTGAGCAGCTTGAAAGCGTATGATTTTCAAGGCTAAATGTTTGGCCTAGACAATATTTCAATGTGGAATGACTGGGCTGTTACCGTTTGTTCATTTCTTAAGGTTAATATTGTATGCGGGGTACCCATATGGCATATGCACTACATCTTTTTGTTTGAATAAAACTAATCAAATACTGAGCAGCATTGAAGACTATGATTTTCAAGGTTTTTGGTATGGCCTAGACAATGTTTCAATATGGGATGATTGGCTGTTACTGTTTGTTTATTTCGTAAGCTATATATGGTACGCGAGGTACCCATATGGCATATGCACTAGTGCACTACATCTTACTTTCTGTGTCTATCTTTGTGATGTCGTAGGTGACTGGAAATTCATCTTCATCACAAAGACAGATGAGTGCTAATAATGTGTATCCTGCCTCAAATCCAAACCATGTAACACCTGCCAGGCAGAGGTCCATGAAGCGAGGTGGTGTGAATTTTAATTCTAATGTATCAGCAAATGGAGGAGTTTCTCACTTGGTAACACTAGCAACAAGCCAGAATTTGGTTGATACATCTGGAAAACCTGGTACTGCTGCTGCAGAGTCTTCTACAAGAGACCAGGCACATGTTGAATCACAAAGAGGAGGTTTTGGGGCTCCATCACATAACGGTAATGACCATCAACATCAAAAAAATTCATATAAGAGGGGCAATGGTGGGCAACATCCACGTGGAGATGGTTCTTTTCATCACAATTATGGTGGTAAGCGGGATCAGGATCGTGGGAATCACGAATGGAACCAGCACAGTAGAAGTTTTAATGGCAGGGATACCCACTCGCAGCCTCAGAGAGGTTACCCTAGGGGTTACATACGACCCGCTGTACATACTTCTGCACCATTTATTCCTCCACCGATGCCTATGCCAGTGCGGTCATTTGGAAACACTATGATGTATCCTGGTGAGGTTTGCTATTATCAAAGTTCTGATTCTATGAACATTGCAGCTTGGCATGATTTTTGATCATCTTGCAGATCTGCCGTCTCCTGTATTCTATGTCCAAGGTCCACCACCTCCACCAGAGTCCCTCAGAGCTATGCCGCTTGTTGCACCTATCCCACCGCCAATTTACTTTGCTGTTCCAGATCCCTTGTTGCATGCTAGAATAGTGAGCCAAATTGATTACTACTTCAGGTATATAATATCTGTCTCTGTGTGTATATATATGTATATATGTGTTTGTCTATATGTATGTATGTGTGTGTGTAATATATCAGAAAGTCGTTATGGATGATATTCTTTTGTGGCATCAACAAAAATTTAATAGCTATCACTCTTCTTCATATTCGTTGCAGCAACGAAAATTTAATCAAAGATACATACTTGCGGCAAAACATGGATGATCAGGGTTGGGTTCCTGTAAGCTTGATAGCAGGCTTTAAAAAGGTGAGTGTTTTATAAGAACCCAATTAAGTTATGCTCTTTCTTGTTGATGATTGATGTGATTTCAATGTCTCTTTTGGTAATTCTTTACTGAATGGCACATATGCAATTATATTCATGTACCGGTGGACATGTTATGTACCTACGTTTGATTGATACGATGATATGTCTAGCATAGTGCATACATAAGATATATGTTTAACTTTTACCTTTTTGCCTAATGTTGGCAATTTGGCATGGAAAATGTCTGGTGAGCAAAGAATTGGACTCGTAGTTTATAGGATATATCAATATGCACCATGTTCTTTTGATTAATCCCTTATTCTGGATGAGTTCAAACTTTCATTATAGCCAGTGTTATGTCATAAAAGTACTTTTAAACTATGGCTATAAACAAACATTTGAATATTATATACGGATTAAATTATAAAATAACAATTTATTGTGAATACATGTTCCTTCCATGTCTTGTAAAGTTTTTCCTTTCTGAACGTACTCATTTGATGCAACCTCAAGTCCTCAACACTAAATTTTAGTGGTTCACATTCAACATCATGCTATGATGTGAATTCAGCCAACAAATCGACGATGATAATATAATCTCTTTTTGCAAGAAGATGACATGTCACATAAACATGTGACTTGTTTCTAGGGGTGTAACCGAGCCGAGTAGTGCCAAGCTTGAGTTGGACGTTGAAACTCATGGCTCGAAACTTGATTCGAGCCTCTCAAGCTTGACACGGCTCAACACTTTATTAACAAATACTTAATGATATACACATCAACAACTTAAAGCTCATTAAGTGTCACGAGCATCACAAGTAGGGTACTTTGATACTCTAACTCAGATTGACTTATACTGAGTCAATATTTTGTCCGTTTTTGTTTTAGTGGGCAATATTTTCTCGTTGACACACCTCAGTTTTTCTTGGCTTCTTGCAGGGATTGAAGGTATTTCATATATTGATTTGTTTCATCTTTATAGTACATGCGCTTTATGGATTATGGTAGTTGGTGCTTAATGATCAGACTTTATAGTTTCATATGTCAACTTAGTGGTGTTCTATGAACATGGAAATAACCTCCAAGATCAGAATGGAAATACTAGCCTCTAGATTGAGGTTTTTTTTGTTGTTGTGGACCAATTACCTAATTGTTAGAAAAAGGTATTTCTAGTTTCATACTTCTAAGGAAATTTTTTCAAGCTGGGAAGTATTGGTTGTACCTTCTACGCACACTTTTGGTTTGTTTGTAGCCAGTTTTTGTCATGTGATATAATGAATGGTCATAGACTTTGGTCTCTGTACTTGTAAATTGACAGTCTTTTTATCACATGTTCCGTAATGTGGTTTGACATTTGGCATGAACTGAGGGAAGAAAGAAGATGGACTTAATATCGAACAAAATTAATGGGAAATGTCTCAATTGAGGATGCTTAACAATCCATGAGGGTGGGAATGATTTGTACCACTAGTTTATCAGCTTTGGTCTCATATATTGTTGAATGCATGTTTTGATATGTCATAGGATATGGAGACTGGAGTAAAGTTGTACGTTTCAATCTTAGCATGCGAGTTAAGTTGTAGGTTATCTCAGACTAGCCGTAAATAATTGCACTTCTTTTGTTGATTGAGGTCTATATGAAATTGATTGGAAGAGTTGGAAGACTCGAAGGGAAGATGAAGTACAAAGTGATATTGCATGGTTCATGGCTGTAACAATAGTACCTGATGTATATTGAATTGATCTTACATGGATCCCCATAAAATTACCATAACCTGCCATATTGCTCATTTTTTATAATACAATTTTCAGGTGGCTTCTTTGTGTTGAGTGGTCTATCATGTCTGCAATGAAATAATATAACATGTTATATTTATACTTATTGGTGATAATTCATATTGTGCTTTCAATCTGTGAACATCACTAGATCATGCTTGCAAATAGATATTAAGATTTGCATATCTATCTAATGCTGAATTTCTCTTTTACCCTTTTGTACTGATTATGACCATTTTCTGTTATATATTCTCATCTTTGGTGTATACTTGCCATGGCTATTTTTGATAAGTTTGGGCTAGTTCACAAATAAGATTCCTTAAAAATAATTAAAGAATATCATTGGTCCAAAGTGGTTATAAACTGATAAATGCATGCACTTCAGAGCATTTATCATGGTATTGATATATTTTCATACTGTACAGAGAATTCTGTGATTGTATATAGACTTGATATTTATTCTAATGTGCAATTAGTACCTTTTGTTTCTTGCTTTAACAGAAAGATAACCATTTGAATTGTTACAGGTTTTGTATTTGACGGATAATGTTCAGCTAATTCTAGATGCTATGAGAGCTTCAACTATTGTGGAAGTGCAGGTACGAATGATTTATCTCGAGTTATCATGGTCAAACTTTGCCAGTAATTTCTATTCTTGTTTCTCTCCGAGAAAGATCTAACCTATAGTTTTCTTTAGTTTCTACTTGAAGGTATTTTGGACCCCTTTCGATAGACTAATGTTTTTGTGGGTGATCCGTCTTTCAAGTTTCAAGTTCAGAATTCTGAGGTATTCTTTTGTGATCAGGGTGACAAAATTAGAAGACGGAATGATTGGATGAGATGGCTAATGCAGCCACCTGCACAGTACTCCAACTTGTCAAGCCCTCAGGCTATTGGGAGGTCTCCTAATCAAGATGCATTAGCATCACATCTTCAGGGTTTCACACTGGATGAGACTACCTTGACAAATCATGATGATGCTGTTGAAACTTCTTTTGGTAAGTCATCTTTAGGGCAAGCTGGAGGTGATGAGGCTGGCCAGTAGTCAACAAGCTCAGTGTATGAGATTAATCATATGGCGGATATGCTAAACTAAAAAGCAATGTTTTTTGAAGAGATGACTCAAGTTTGCTGCGAGGTAACCTGGATATCCATCAGGATTTACTGGTAGATAGAGAAAATGATGTTTTGAGAAGCACATGGATAGACAAAGGTAAGCATGAAATGAAAAACCAAAATACAAAAACTGGAAAAAAGCCAAAAACAAGAAAAAAAAAAATCTGAAAAATCAAAAACCCAAAAAAATCTAAAAGAAAAAAAACCTGCATAAAAAACATGAATAGGATAGAATTTTACGACTTTTCTAGATGGTAGTTTTGGTTTGTTGGATAGAATGATTTTTTGAGGATGAATGTTTTAAAAATTATATTTGCCCATTGTGTTTCTTCTATACTTCTCCGAACAAAACTAAAAATTCAGGTCTAATCATTCCTGCCTTGGTGATTCTGACCAAACCTGGAGATTTTGTGTGACTATATTATTGTTCAGGTTTTATTTGCTAATGATGCGCTCACTTTTGCTTTCTCATGGGATATGGGGCGATTATGTTATCAGAGTGCATGATTTGTGATGTTGAACTAGCATGAATAGGCATCACTTTTTGTACTTTTTGTTCTTTAATTCCCAATTTGTTTCATAAAGTGATGTTAAGATTCAGCAAGCATTAACTACTAGACCATTGCCTTCGTTTCGCTCTGCGAATGGCAAAATTTGGTGATTATTTGGTCGAATTATACTATTCAAGTGGCAGATGCTGCAGCCTACATTACCTAATAAGGTGCTTCTCCCACTAGATGTTTCATCCTTGGATTTATATGTTGTTATGAAGTCTAACATGTAATGATGAGAGCTCTCTCAACTAAAGTTTTGGTGCAATCTGCATCACCTTCTTTTCTTGTTTGGTAACAAACCCATGTGCAGTGTTTTCTGTCTGCTGATGCTATTAGTCCATTCTATTAAGCTCCATGATTCCTTTTGGGAGAGTAGTTATCATATGAAATTATAGACTTAAAGTTGAATGGTCTGAGCCATGTGGTTAAGACGGGGTTTCGAACTCGATTCACTTTGAAACTGGAATTTCGTATGGCTCTGATTTATAGGTTTTTTTTTATGAAGAATTAAAAGCCTCTTTACAAATGAAATGGCCCACAAATCCTTTGGCTAAGGCAATTTTTATAAAGTTGGTTACTTGAATGACCGCACATTTACCTTGATTATTAGTTACATTTGAATGATTATAGAAGTAGGTTTCTCAAAGTGGTAAAATATGAAAGATTGGTTGCATTTATAATGTAAACTAGGTTAATATCCATGTATTACATGGATTGATATAGAAAATTAGTTATACATTTAAAATTTATAAAGATGTGTAATCCCTTAAGACCCTTTAATATTTTTTAAATTAAATACAATAAAACCAATAAAAAGATGACGCAGACAAAATTATTGAGTCAATGGTAGAAATGATGGTTCTAAGTCAATGTTTACTTCAAAAAAGGACGGTGAATATGTGATTCAAAATATTTGAATTATGATTTAAATATAGTATTTTTATGCTTCTTACATATGTGAGTTAATTCAATTATTATCTTCTTATTATTAATTCAAAATTTTTGATTCTTCATTCTGTTTTATTTGTTGTTGCGCCATCATCAATCCCATAGAAATCAACAAAATAATTATTTATATTTTTTTTATTTTTATGAAGTGTATAACTTTATTAGAGAACTTAAATAAGACCATATATAAGTTTACTATTGAAGATGTTTTAATTAATAATAAATTTTTATTGCCAAAGTGATTAAAACTTGATATAATAATTTCAGCATCAAGTGAAAATATAAATCGTTAATTAAGATTGTTTGAAATTAATTTATTTTAAAAGATAAATTTTGCAACATTTATTTTTGAAGTTTTAGAAAATATTAGTACAAATTTTTATTGAAGAAAATACATTTGAAATTTGAATGATTATTTTTTTAAATGTGTCAAAATTTCATACTTAACATATAAAAGATTTAATAACAAAATGTTTTTCAAATTTATTGTATAATAAGGTATTTAATTATTATTTTGAAAAATTATTTATTTCTTTCAGTCATTTAACTTTGAAATTTATTATTTTATTGATCTTTTAAAAAAAAAATTTTAAATTAAAATTTTTTATTTTACTAAGTGTTTTAAAATTATTTTTTCTTTGGAATATTTAAACTTGAGTTTATTATCTTATAGATTTTTAAAAATTTTTATTTTAGCTTGTTAATTTGAAAAAAATTATTTAAGTATTAATTATAGTTTCAATAGTTTAGGAAACATAAATAATAAGTTTCAAAGTTCAAATTAAATGAATTAAATGATATCCATGTTACTAAAATTAATGTAATTTTTATTTCTGGAAAAAGAGCGGGAAAATGGAAAAGTGGAGTTTTAAGAGGATGATACGTTGCAATAATTGTTCTCATTTATTATAATACTAGTTTATAAACCCATGTATAACATGGGTATAAATTTAAAATTTTAATTTCATTAATCTTGAACGATAATTTTTAAATATATTTTATCAAATTTATAATATCCATTTATGTAATATAATAAATATAAATATAAATATATAAAAAAGTTATCATCCAAATTCAAATTTGAGTTTTATATTAGATAAGATTTAGATTTGATTAGATATTATTTAAATTATTTATTATATGGATTGATTATAAATTTAAAAAATATAAGATCCAAACAGCGATAGGAGGTGATGCCACGTGGCAATAGCAAACGACGACACGTAGCAAAATAGTCAATCTTTTAATAGTATTTATAGATTGATTGGAAAAAATAAATTTTAAAAGCAAATTAATAGGAAATTGTTTGGTACACGTGTCAATCTCATGTTTAGCCAATTGGCGGTAGGAGGTGATGCCATGTGACATCTAGTTACTCATATAATAGAATAGATAGATATAGATTCTCTCTATAAATAACTTCATTTCTTGGGAGACCAACGGAGCGTTCTAAAAAATAAGCAAAGATAGAAGCACAATGGTCATATTTTCGGGTTACATTTCAAAGTGGCCAGTGTTGCGCACCATTTCATGTATCCAGTGGATATATGTGGATGTGTTTGGGTTCGTTGTCATTACTCAAATGGCGAGGTCATTGTTGATCAACTGCAAACTATGACTAGATTTTTGAACAAATAATAGTTAATTGTGAAAAAATAAATAAATAAATATGTTTTGACGTTTTTTATGTTTACATCCGTTCATGTTATTTTGGCACTGATTTTGTGAAAATTTATAATTAGAACCTGATTAGTAAATCGTCCACTTTTTTTATTTAGTTCCTGAACTTTAATTTAAATAACAGATAACAAATTTAGTAAATTAAAGGGTTAATATATTGATAAATAGACAATGTATTTTGATATCAGAACTAGTGATTTGTTTGAGATGTGTGGCTTTCGGTAATGCTTTCATATGATATTGTTTTCTCGCTTGACGGAGACATTGTAGACACTGTGAGTGAATGATTTAATTACACAAATAAACATACATGATATGTTTACACTAGATATCTGATTTTTTTTGAATTACCATAAGTATTTTTCATTGACATGATATAGTTGAAAGTACCCTGTTGAACCTTGGTTATTGTTCTTTCGTTGCCATAAATCCGTTACTTGAGAATCCTTTTCCAGTATGCATATTGTGTATTATGAACAAAGTGGTTGTGTGCTTTTGAGTTGCATCTCGGGCGAGCCGCAAGCTTTGATATGTACATGTGCTAACCGTGTGATTCATACGTCGTGTACTTGATACCAGGCAAGCCAATAACTCTACTATTTGTGTATGTTAAGCCGAGCGAGCCGTTATGTTACTAATGTTGCATTTGAGCTTAATATTTGTGTTGTTATATTATATATGCTAGTTTGTGCTTTTAAGTTTATTAATCAGTAGGCGACGACTAACTCCGGTTGTAGGGACAACTTATCAGGTACAGTTGAGAAGACAAGAGATCAGCATCAAGATGTAGAGTTTGAGGATATATTGGAATCTCAAAGATTTTCATACTTTAATAAATTTGAAGTTTGTACTTGGGATTATTACATCCATAGACATTCGATTTGGTTGTGATAATTACAGTTAAACTTTAACGTACTCTGATGGTTGTGGTTTGGAAATTTTATCTTTTTTGAAATTAAGGTTGAACTTTTATCATATTGCTTTCGAGGTTTATGTTACATATACTGAGTTTTTTTTAAATTAAAAATTAGAACGGATGCTTTAATATATTTCTGTATCACATAAATGATTTAATTTAAAATACATATCAAAATTATCAGTATTGATTCTTAGTAATATTTTTATTGTAACATATTTGAAGACAAAATCTTGTTATCAATTAGTGAAATAAACTCAACTTTAAAATATCTTTTTACAGGTACCTCAATTATCACTAAAAATATATTAATAGTTTGATACTTAATATGGTTTCCAAAGCTTTTCTTATACGTTTTGTTATTGATAATTATTTTACATATTTGATCGATCATTGTTTCACTTACATGCTTGATAGATGATTGAATGCATTAATTATAATGAAATGCTACATTTATTATGAAACGTTAGACATAATTACTCATTAAAACACTAAAAAAGAAACGTAAACATGAATGATGTCATAACGGTTTTTAGTTCATGTTTGTTCATTAAAAAATTGTGCTTTTATCATATACGTTAGTTATAAATAGACACAAACGATCATAATAAACATATATAAATACAAATAAACTTAACGCACACAAATAGTCAAAAATGAATACAAACAAACACATTCAGGAAATAACAGTAACCACAATTATGTGTAAACTATTGTATATCTATAATGATAAAATAAAAATTAAAGTCTTTTAATCTTCAATAACAAAGCCTTCATATAAAAAGTAGGGTTAAAGCCGTTCAAATGCAACATACTTTTCTCAATTTACCTAAATAACTAATTAACCTTTTTATTTGACTGGATGATAGTTGTACTCCAAATAACTTGTCGATATGGTACGTGTAATCAATAACTATGCCGACATGGCAGTTTTTATTGATTCAAATGACAACGTGATACGTTTTTAATAACATGATGCTTACGTGGATTTTGATCTATATAAATAATTTAGAAAATTCACATAAGCATATAGATCATTTTATACTTCTAAAACACAAATATAAGATCTTTACCGGTAGAACAGTAACCGGTAATCAAAACTACAATCTCAACAATAAAATTAAAGTACAAGTACCAATGGGATAGAAAAATAACTAAATTAGTCTTTTGAGTAATTTTAGTATAGTAACATACATTTGTACGATTTTAACCCTAAAAAATATTCAAGACTTCAAGCAATTTAATTTACACAAATACTAATGTGTTTTGTTTTCTTTTAGATTAACTTATATTTAAATCATAACTAGGAAATGTTACATGTTTTGAAACATTAATATATTATTAAACAACATTTATAAATTATATTAGGATATATAACATAAATGAATATAAACGAACAAAAATATACAAACCTAAATAAATACGAACTTAAATTAATGAATGGGATCTATGTTTATTTGTTTATTAAACAAGTGTAAATTACTGTTTTCACGATCTCAGCTGTACTCATAAATCAAACTCCTATTGATTGTGAAGAATTTTTCAATTTTCACCAAACGATTCGCGAAGTTCCCTTGAAAACACACACTAGGGTTTTGATCCAATTTGTTTCCAACCCCAATAAACCATTTTGAACTTTGAAGCGCGCACAAAAGAAAATTCAAATTTCCTTCATCTCCCTCTTTCTCAAGTCACACACACACACACACACACCAGCCAACAATGGCAGATTGCTCAACCTTGAAGCTGATAATGGAGAAAGGACCAAGGGAAGGGGAAACTTTAGAGTACACATCACGATGCGTCGTCAAAATAGGCCGTGTTGCTCGTGGCAATACCATCGCAGTAAAGGACGCCGGCATCTCCTCCAAACACATTTGCATCAAATTCGATAATGAATCAGGCAAATGGATTCTCTCTGATCTAGACTCTTCAAACGGTACCATCTTAAACGGTCAAAATCTTAAACCTAATGCTCCTTCCGGTCTCAAGGACGGCGACTGTATTAAGATCGGTGAGATAACGTCAATCGTAGTGAAGATAGGTGTTGGATCGACTACTCTGTCGGAAAAGAAACCTAGGCGGCAAGGAAAATCTGAAGCTGGAGCTGATGTTGCTGTTGAGAAGGGACCGGTTGGGTCAGGGTTTGATGGTGATTTGGGGAAAGTTGCGGTGGAGGGACCGGTAGAGAAGCGGAATTTGCGTAGTAGAAGTAAGAAAGCTATGGATCCAAAGAATGAGATGGAAAGCTTGAGTTCTAAGAGGACATTGAGAAGTTCCACGAAAGAAAAGAATGTAACTTCTATTCCTACACTAAAGCAAATTCCCGAAAATATGAACGTAGATTTAGGAGATTCGATAGATCATTTTGTTCCCATGGAACCTAAAAGGAGAGGGAGGAAGCGGAACATGGCAGTGCAACCTCCAGAGGATCCTGATTTAGACGAAAGAAAGCCAGCAGATGCCGGTAAAAATACACGAAGAGGAAGAAAAGGGTTGGCAATGGATCAACCAGAAATTGTACAAAGTAGTGGTGTGGAGGAGAATTTAAACAACAATAACAAATCTGTTGTAGTTGACGTGGCAGAGGAGGTTGCGTTTGATAAGTGTCCAGTGAATTATCTGGAGGAGAATTTGGACACCAACAATGAATCTGCTCAAGAACATGTGGCAGCGAAATTGGTTTCGACACAAGAAGGTTGTGAAGTAAAGGAAGCCCTGGTTGATCAAAGTTTAGTATCAGAACCCGTGCTTGAAGTTCACATGGATCAGGGAAAGAAAAGGCAAGATGGCTGTGCGACTCTGGCGAAGGACACTGGCCTTGATGATAGTCAATGGTTAGATTTGGAGAAGATGACCTTAGGGGACTTCTTTGATTACCTGGAAGTGCAACTGCCAAAGGATATACATGAGAAGTCAGAAAAAATCATTTCACACATGGCAGAGAAGGCCCGGAAATGCCATGAGTTCAGGCTTCAAAGAAATGAAAATGGTGATGGTAAAGTAAATATGAACTAGACCAACGACATTTACAAAGGGAATCAAACTGCTTTTGGTTAGTTGTTCATGCTAATGGGTTATGGTAGAACTGTTTGGGTCTAACAAGCAGTTGTATAATCCATTCGGGATGTTCCTTGAGTAGACTAGAAATGCCATGGAGATAGCAATGCTATGTTTTTGTTTTTGTCTTTGTGGTCGATAGTGTCTCATTGACACACCTCTAATTATGCTTGCAGTGATTGGGGTTATATGTTTAGGTGATACTGATGCCTAAGTCCTAACATTTGTTTCATTGTTATAGTACATGCTCTTTATGGATTATAGTAGTTGGTGCTAAATGGTCATAGACCATTAGACCTTATACTTTTATATGTGACACCTTAGTGGTGTGGTTTTATGCACATGTAATTTATTACATTCAAGATCATAATGGAAGTACTAACTTCTAGATTGAGGTTTTATTTTGTTTTTGTAGAACACTTGGCTAATTCTTAAAACAAGTATTTCTACTATCATAATATTATTTTGAGGCAGAAAGTAGATGTTGAACCTAACACATGCTTCTGGTTTGTCTATGGTCATGCTTTTGCTATGTCATGTAATAAAATGGTTGTAGATTTTGGCCTCTGTTCTTGTAAATGGTAATTGTTATCCTTTGTTCTGTAATATGGTTCAACAATTAACTTGAACTAATCAACTGGAAATATCTTTATTGTGAATGCTTAACCATCCATGCCGAGGGGAAGGATTTTACCACTAGCTTATCTACATTGGTCTTGTATATTGCTGAATGCACATCTTGACAATTATCATTGGTCCAAATCAGCTGGAAACCAGCAATTATATGAACTTCAGAGCATTTATCATGATTTTATTTCTTATCGTACTCCATTCTTTCAAGGAGACTTGCTTTTCATTCTAGTTTGCCATTAGTGACTGGAGTGCCTTGCTTTAAGTTTGCATAACCAGAAAGATAACCATTTGCATTATTACAGGTTTTGTATATGACAGATGATGTTCAGCTAATACTAGATGCTGTGAGAGGTACAATGGTGGAAATAAAGGTATCATTATTGTTATGGGGTCATCTTGGTCAAATTTTTGTCAGCTCTCTCAACTTAAGTTTTGGTGCAATCTGCAGCCCATTCTTTTCTTGTTTGGTAACAAACCCAAGTGCCTTGTTTTCTGTCTGCTAATGCTAGCAGTCCATTCTATTAAGCTCCATGATTCCTTTTGGGAGAGTAGTTATCGTTTGAAATTATAGACTTAAAGTTGAATGGTCTGATCCATGTGGTTAAGACGGGGTTTTGGACTTGATTCACTTTGAAACTGGAATTTCGTATGGCTCTGATTTATAGGTTTTTTATGAAGAATTAAAAGCCTCTTTACAAATGAAATGTCCCACAAATCCTTTGGCTCAGGCAATTTTTACAAAGTTGGTTACTTGAATGACCACACATTTACCTTAATTATTAGTTACATTTGAATGATGATAGAAGTAGTCAAGTAGGTTTCTCAAAGTGGTAAAATATGAAAGGTTGGTTGCATTTATGATGTAATTTCTCTCTATAAATAATTTCATTTCTTGTGAAACCGTGTTTTATAAAATAAGCAAAGATAGAAGCACCATGGTCAAATTTTCAGGTTACATCTCAAAGTGGCCAGTGCTGCATACCAATATACCATTTCTTGTATCCAGTGGATATATGTCGTTGTGTTTGGGTTCGTTGTCATTACTCAAATGGGGAGGTCATTGTTGATCAAGTGCAAACTACGAGTAGATTTTCGAATAAATAAAGGTTAGTTCTGAAAAAAATCAACATGTTTTCACGTTTTTTATGTTTCATCCGTCCATGTTATTGTGGCATAGAAAAGTATTCAAGTTAATTTTGTCCTGGTTTTGTGAAACTTTATTGTTATATAAACTTCAGAGCATTTATCATGGTTTTATTTCTTTTCGTACTCCATTCTTGCAAGGAGAGTTGATTTTCATTCTAGTTTGCCATTTGTGACTGGAGTGCCTTGATTTAAGTTTGCATAACCAGAAAGATAACCATTTGAATCATTACAGGTTTTGTATATGACAGAGGATGTTCAGCTAATACTAGATGCTGTGAGAGGTACAACTATGGGGTCATCTTGGTCAAATTTTTGTCAGTATCTTCTATCTTGTTTCTCCATTTAAAGAATTTGTTTTACAGATTATCTATCTTTCAGGGAAGTTCAGAATTCTGATATATTATTTTGTGATCAGGGTGACAAAATAAGAAGGCGAAATGATTGGATGAGATGGGACAGCATCCACCTTGACATTCTTTTGTGTTATCCGATTCCATGATTTTGTGACGAACTAATATGAATAGGCATCAAGTAATCAAGTTTCATAATACAAATGCTGCGCCTTGGTGATTACTTTGGTCAAGTGGTAGCAACTGCAGGACCTAATAAGGTGCTTCTTTTGCTCAAACTTTCATCCTGCAAATTTCATTGATGCCTTTGGTTCTAACTTCTAACGTTGATAGCTCCTTAAGTTCCTTGTCAGTGCAATCTGCTCTGCACAACCGCTTCTTTTTTTGTTTGGTAACAATCACAAGTGCAATGTTATTATATATGCTAGTCGTGCATAAGCACTATAATTTCCTTCATGAGTAGTTTGTATAGTCATCGTTCGACATTATAGCATCTACCATCCATGCATGAAACTAAGGACAATGTTTCATGAAAATAGCCTGTGAGATCAAGCTGTATGGTTCTTGTCACATGTGGGTTGAAGCAGTTTAGAACTCGATTAGGATTGGAAGTAACTATAAACTGCGAGGGACTAAATATAAGTTTCTTAAAGTTTGAGGGGTTGAGTGATAGATGCTCAGACATTAGCCATCTTTTTGTTGTTAATTATGTTATATAAGTTTGTACAAATGGGTGAAATGGGTTTCCTAAACCCAACTTTTCCTGTAGGTAAAGAGAACTCTTAAAAATATTTTAGAATAAATTAGGGGTGACAATTTCAGCCCATTCAAACAAATGGGTCGAACGGGTTGATGACCAAAAGTCATAAATTTTACATCATTTTAAATTTTTTTTTCAAAGATTAATTTTTTTAGTACATCATTTTATTAATTTTCATTTTTAAATAAATGTAATGTTCTATCTTAGTTTTTTACAATGGGTTCATTTTACTCTTCCATCCGTTTGGTCTGTTGGGTCAAAATTGCCACCAACGCAAACATTTTATTGGAATTATCTGAAATTATTTTGAAATTGACATATAGCTTAATTTTTTAACTAAATATGAAGTATCTAAAACAATTCTTAATTAAATAACTTTAATAAGATTTCTTGATTATAATAATAAATAAAAAGATAAAATTTGCAAAGCATTAAAAAACCATAAATAGAATAGATAGTGTTTTAGAAAATATTAGTTTGATTTGTGGCATAGATCAGTTCGTGTGAAAGGGTGGTGATGTTGGTTGGTAGGTAGCAGAAATATATGCCTATTTCAAAGTTCACACTCTACTGTTGGCTCTCAATGCTATTTCTTTGATATTATTTTTTTTTGCCAGGAACAAAAATGTCAATTCCAGAATATCGTACACCTTTCACAGCATAATGTGATGATCTACTTAAGAAATAGCTCTGGCTTTTCATAATTTTTGATGTGGAAAAAGAGCTGCCACAACTGAACGAAGGTGAAAGCTTTCTGTGTGAAACGTGTGGAGGCAATGACACTCGTGGACCCTATATATATACCATGCTTTTGATGCTTGCCTTAATTAAATATATTTTTTTTAATTTTATTAAATAGTTTAATATCGTTATTATATATATACTAGGTTAATATTCATGTATTATATGAGTTAATTTTAATAATAAATATGTATAATATAATAATTATAAGAAATATCACAATTTGTTTAGAAAGTGTCAAGATCATCCAACTAAATCCATAGGAAAAAAAAAAGATCACATAATGACATTTTATATTGGATTTTTTTAGAAAGACAAATATAATGAACCGAAGAAAAAGGAAGCTCCAAGATGAAGCAAGTACAATAAAATTAGATCTAACTTTAACAGATTTTTATATTGAATTTGAATTAGGCAAGTTTGCTTGTTAAAAGTAGACAAAATGTACAAAATATAAAATCAATGCAACATGATCAACATGTTGAAAGACATTAAATATGAAGTTATAATAATAGAATAATAAAATAATTCAGTCGATAGCTTTCTTTCTTTGTTGGTCATTGAATATTCACCATTATCATATGTGACTATTGAAATCATATAACTTCAGTTAAAACATAAAGTTTCAGTATGAAATTCTATTATCCTTGTTCATCAGTCGGGAATCAAGACATGCCGTTTATTACGTTAAGACATGTAAACACTCAATACCATTCAGACATTGATATGTGGAACCATCTCGTGGCTTGTGTCATATGTACTGAGATTGGTAGGTAGACGTGATCTAAGGTTCTGAGCTGAGCCTAGTATGAAGATGTCTTGTTTAATTAACAAAATATATCTCTTTGATTTATTTCTATATCTATCTAAGATGCAAATATCATTCGACAATACAAAATCAATAAATAACAAACCATGATTATATAAACCCAACAAACCAACTTACCGATGTCGTCCCTCGGACCCAGGTTGTGGTCGTTGAAACTTTAAAAAATCTATTTTATTCTATTATAAGAGTAACTAGATGCCACATGACACCTAGATAGAGCGTCACTTGGCTTCACCAGAGATTGCCACGTGTTTAATTTGTTTTTAAAATTTGTTTTTTTCCAATTTATAAATAATAATAATAAAGTATCTATATTCATTCTTATGAAGCCACGTGTCATCACCATGAATCGACACGTGACATTTATAGGTTTTAATTTTTTTTAATTATATCTATCCAAATCTAATATAATCTACTTTTAAATTCAAATCAAATCAAACAAAATTTAATACTCTACTAACTTATTAATTATCATATACTATAATAAAGATTTAAAAAAAAAATACAAGAAAAGAATTACTATTCATATATATTTGGACTTATATAAAATTAATAAGTTATAATTGATAATAATATCATTCTTATATATTTTTGTTTAAAAAATAATATTTATACATTTACCTTTTAACTTATTATGTTTTATATATATTAAAAATATCCGCGTAATAGGCGGGTAATAAACTAGTATATACTAAAGAGAAAAAGAAAAGGGTAGCAATATGCCAACTGCCAAGATGTTCTTAGTAAGGTAGTTTCTGGAAGTATGTAGAAAATAAAGGGGGTTCGTTGCAAATTGCGAAAAGTACATGGGTTAATGAGATACTAACAACTGGCAAAGATGACAGTGGGGTTGGTCCCAATAAAAAAGTGACAACTGTCAGCAGGAGACTAGTCCCTGACTCAAGTCGTCTTTTACCAAGTTCTAAATAATTAGTAAAATACAAAAAAAATGTTAATTATTAATAATTACATTCTTCAAATAATCCATGTTCTTAATTTAAGGGGAAAATGCCCTGATGTCACAGGGTTAATGTTATTAGAGGTTATTCATTACACTTTTAATAGATTGAGAATCCAGGATGTTCCTATAATGGGGAACATTGAGAGCTTGATCCAAGTGATCGCGAACAAGCCCCTCATACTCCCCAGGATTATTCTGGGGAGGAAGGTTGTAGTAATCACGGCTCTGGAGACTTCGTATGCGAGCATAAATCTCAGCTTCGTTCTCGGCTGCTATTTCGGCTCTAAACGTAGCCAATGATTCACTGCTCGAGGAAGACTCCAAAGCCGGAAG
Organism: Centrapalus pauciflorus; assembly: GCA_020465985.1. Classification (NCBI taxonomy): domain Eukaryota; kingdom Viridiplantae; phylum Streptophyta; class Magnoliopsida; order Asterales; family Asteraceae; genus Centrapalus; species Centrapalus pauciflorus. Next base: position 2,340,982 of record JAANYP010007301.1, on the reverse strand, counting down.
ACTTGTTGCATTTCCACTTTCACTCGATCCGGAAGAGACTTGCCAAATTAAAGCGCTTGTCATTCCTGCCAGCAGAGAAAAACAAAAAGATCTAGCTAAAGTATATAAAACTTCATAAATTTTAGAAATCATAGAAATCTTCATCACAAGATACATTATTTACATTTTTAGTTAAAACATTGGATCATTAATTCAAAATTTATAACTACATTGTACAATTATTAATTGCATCACGTGATAAAAACATTATTACCATGAACAAAAATCAAACATATGTGTGTATGTGTGTACACACATATATAATTGAGTTCATGAGTGTATCGTAAATAATTGAGAGTTCTGAGAGCACCCATTTATGAATGATTATTCACGATTTTTTTTACATAAACATGTATAAAATAAGTATTATAAGACTTTTCATCAGAAAAATCATACATTTATACTTAAGATTCAAAATAAATAAATTTTATGAATGATTAAAAAAATCATATGAATTATCATTTACTTGGGTGACCAATCACATAAATATACATGATCATTCACATAATTTTTAAAAACGTAGAAATGGTGCATGTATATGAAATTTACATATTATGTGTGTAATGTTAATTTAAACATTACCATAAAAAAATAATTTTTTTAAGGTGGTAGTTGATTTTGACTAATATTTTCTCGAACCTAAGTCTACACACACATATAAACTATAATGGAGGGTATGGCTTTGAAACACCCATCCTTCCATTGTTTCAAAACTCTATTCTAGACTTGACCATTACTATTATAATCTTCGATGGCCATGTGCCCATGTGACCCCCACACAGTCACAAGCACCTCCATGACCACAAATCCCTTCAAGCCTGCGAGCTCACACAACCATGATGAAGTCTTGCCCATGAGCTCCCTAATGATCACTCTCACGCCCACGACAACCTTTGACACCTTAACACTCTCTTGGATGGGAGCGTCTAGCCCTTGCATTCATGAGAACCATATTTCCTAGATAACAAGTTCTATCATTTTTGACCAACTCAAAAGCTTTGATGGAAAACTTAATTATTTAATAAAAAACTTAATTATCTCCGTATACATATATTTAAAATATGTCAAACTTAGTTTAATCTCAAATGTAACATCAATTGCAACTCTATAGTTACTTTTGTTAGTTCATGATATCTCAAAATCATACTTAAATTCAAGATTACCTCAAACTTAAATTCCAATTAAATGATGTATTATATTCAATCAACGTGTCCAAATTTTCCTTTTTTCCTTCTTGTTTCCATGATCACACACACTCAACACTTTTGTCTCTTTTGGGTGAAGAAAGAAGCCTATGTGGAATTTTTGGTGATTACATGGCTTGCAAGCAGATTTAAGAAGTAATCCCTAAGAACTGTTCTATTTGACATAGTTAAAATTAACTACACAGAATTAGAGCTTTGAGTACTTACAACAATGATGTCACCAATCAACAAGATATATAAAAGAATCTTATTGAGTTATTTTATTTGAATAATAAAGTAGCTTTTTCAACCTAAAAGTGGATATTAATTATCAGTATTGTAAATTTATGTCTTTAATATTTTAGAACCATATCCTATTGATTTGCTTTAAATAAAACAACTTTATACACACAATAAAAGTGAGATGTCACTTAACAAACTCATTTGTAACCTACGTGAACTAGGTTTACTTTGTTTTGGGACTCCAAAACGTGACATGCAAATTTAGCGGGTTAAAGTATCTATTGTCAAATTGAATATGAATACATTCGATAAACAGCCAAAGCAAGCGTGAGTGTAAAAAACCAAACAATGAGAGGAGCTTTGCCTATTTTTTTTATATACAACAAACATATTCTACACTATTTCCATCGTACACTACAACTTTTGTAAGCGAAACTTGAACCCATAACTACCACTGTGTCAAATGACAATATATGTATTTGATTAGCTTTAGTATACCTGTTTAATAAGCAAACAAGTTGATACTTTATAAGTTTGAGTTTGTCTAGGTGCTGACATAATCTTTATGTTTGAATATGATGATAAAACCATGCATCCGTCTTCAGTTATACCTACATAATATTTGTGCACTCCAACTTTGCTTCTTTCATTTTTACATATGTGACATGAAGGTTGTTTGATTTTTTTTTTTTTTTTGCTTACGTGACACCCAACACCTATAGAGACTACCAGACTACCAATATACTAGATGATGTACATATGCATAAAAGTATAAGGAAAAATCGTTGAAAGACAACTGTTTTTCTTTTAATTTTTTTTAAATTTTAATTGATTGTGTTTTGTAAAAAATAAAGAGTGAGACAATGTGTTTAAAAGGACCGGTACGACTCATATGATAGAAAAGTAAGTTTGATAAACGCTATAGTTGTGTTATTAGAAGATTTCTTGTAGTGGTGTTAATTTTTCAGTGTTTGATAGTAATAATTCCTTCTTTTACAAAAATAATTTTTATGTGTTTGAATCATTGTCGTATAATTTTTTTTTTCCTGATTTATTGTATGTCAACGACATGAAGTTTTTATTGATAAGGTGAATATAATGGTTGGTTAGGAAATTTAGAGGTGATTCATTGACACACATGTTGGGTTTAGGTTTAGGTTTATGTAAAGAAAGAAAGAAAGAAATGAAGAAGAACCTATGACACATCCTAATATCACAAAAAAGCAATGAAATTGGGGTGCATATAAAGAGAAAAAGAGAAAAGAATTTCCCAAATAGACTCAACAAATGGAAACAAGCAAATCTTTGTCACATCCTAATATGGTTGTGATGAAATTAAGCATCTTTGTTGCCACCATTTCATAGGGTTTTGGGGCACAAAACGCCAATTATTAATGACCATTCAAGACTCACTCACTGCTCACTGCCACCACTTCCCCCTTTTAGTACAATGCTCTATAGACCTCTTATGTCCTATGACAAATGTCAAATTAGATTTCACTTCTCTCTCTCTCTCTCTCTCTCTCTCTCTCTCTCTCTCTCTCTCTCTCTCTCTCTATACCCACAAATGTTATTTGATGGTCATGGTAATGGTGGTGATGATGACGCTAGTAATCTGACCAGAAACCACCATAATCTTGCTAGGGTTTCCAGAAAATCTAATACACTATCATCACCATCTTCTTCCTCCTCCAACACTTGTTCTAATCCCTTTTCATCTTCTTTAACTGTAAACGCCACCAGAACAATGGAGGAGGTTTGGAAAGATATCAACCTCTCAGCCACCAACCACCGTGCAGCTGCCACCAAAGGCTACCGTGGTTTCATCCTCCAAGACTTTCTTGCAAAACCCTTTTCCAGTAATGACATTCCAACCACTGTTTCTGTTTCTGTTTCGTCACCTGGCTATGGATCTCCGTCACCGACACCACCACCACCACCGCCACCCCAGGTCTCGCAACCACCGATGCTCTTGAACCTGAACTCGGGCCCCGATCAGTTGAATTTCCTGACGGAAGATCCGACCCGGAGTGTTTGTCCTTTAGATGTGCCGTTTGATCAAGTTTTGGCATCGGCTAACTCGTCTTCAGGGTTGCTGGGGCACAGCATTGGTGGGATGAGGATGTTACCGGCTACCGATCGGACCGGTGGCGACCGCCGGCACAAGCGGATGATCAAGAACCGGGAGTCGGCCGCTCGTTCAAGGGCCAGGAAGCAGGTTGGTAGAATTTTTCATATTTCCTTAAAGTCATCTCGAGTTGACTCAGTGGTTTAAGTATTGCAACAGTGTTTTGACCTTCCAAAACTTATAAAATTCAATGAGAGTTTTTATAGATAATAAATTAATAATAACGTTTTTTGTGATTAGTAAATAATACCAAGTATTTAAGCATCGTGAAATAAGCTTGATGTCTATGAATATAATAAATATCTTCTTTCTTTCGCATATAAAAACTAAAGAAAATAATTTATTTTGGGGGTTTAAAAATAAGATATTTTTATTAAATTATGTCATGTCAATGTTACGATGATTATTACAAAATAGGATAGAATGATTAATACGTAAATCTTACGACACTACTTAGATCTTGTTTGTTTACTTTCAGTCAGGGGTGAGCGACGGGTACCATTTCCCGAACCCGAACCGGTACCGGTACCGACCGTTACCGAATTAATATATTCGGTTCGGTATTCAGTTTTTAAATTAGCTAAAATTCGGTATTCGGTACTTTCGGTTCGGTATTCGGTTCTTAAATTAGCTAAAATTCGGTATTCGGAACTGAACCGGCACCATAAAAAATTATACGGTTCGGTATTCGATTCTTCCAAAACTAATAATTCGGTTTCGGTATTTTCGGGATCGGTACCGGTTCGGTTCAGTACGGTACCGAGCTCACCCCTACTTTCAGTAATAGATCATTTTACCTTTAGATAACTTTTTAATGATTTTTGTTAAGAATTAAACACATTCATAGTAGACATATGACTTTTAACGGTGTGTAAATTGTTCTTTAAAATTTTTAATGTAATTTAATCTTTTGAAAATCTCATTTAAGTGGGTCCCTTAGTCAAAACATGGTTCTTTTGATATTTATTTGTGGGGTAGACACATTTTTGTTGTATTTGGATGTCTTTTATGATGATAATCTAATAACATAAACATTTGGATATGATGATCAATGCCATTTGTTTATACCATGTCATTTTATTCTTATTATTATTTTAATATTTCTTTTCTTCTTGTACATGATTATTGATGACGTTTCCTCTTTAATAATTATGGAATAATTTTATGAATATTATATATTACATTTGAGATAAAATAATAAAGTAACACTTACAAAAATTAACAACATATAATTTTAGTTTTATTAATAGTAATAACATCATAAAGTTCATAAACAATATTAATATTAGCAAATGTTGTTAACATGGATGCATAAACAAATAGTATGTTGCTAGTAATGAATACAATTTATTACTAAAACTGATAATATTGATATCATGATAAAAATATGTTATTATTAATGTTAATTTAGAAAACCATAATACATTTTTTTATTATTTATAAAAATAATACAATGTTGATATTTTTTAGGATCTATTATAAAAAAAAATCAATATGTTTTCATCATTTCATGTTATTTTTTTTTCCAAAAAAGTTTCAAGTTAAATTCATTTTAGCGAAATTTGACTATTAAAACATGGTTTTTAGTTTTTAACAAAACCCCATTTACCTACTTATTATAATTGGGCTCTAATAGTCAAATTTTACAAAACTAAAAAAATAACATAGAGAGATGAATACGCAAAAACATGAAAAAATGATGGTTTTTTTTCATAATAATCATTATAAGCTTAAAATAATAGTAACAAAATATTTCATAAAGTCTATATGCCATCATATGATATACTATGATTCCTTCAAATTATGATGATTGAAAGCCATTTTTCTTTTTTCTTTTTTTTTTATGATATTCTTTCTAGGAAATTACATATATGACCTTGTTTGAAGGAAAAGAGAAAGTAGAGAATCCCACTTGCCAAAATAGCTATTCGCCTATTAGCTACCTAGGCCATTGAGTTGTAATCTTGGCACTTTACCTATCATATGTAATTATTAATTCCAAAATGATGTAGTTTAAGAATAATAATAATACTAAAATAGTAATTAAATTGCTTAATTTATACTCTGAATTACTTTTTGTCAACTAATTTAGCCCACCAAGAAACATATTTATTATGTTTCTTCCTGTCATTTGAAGCAATGATGTGCACATTTCTAGATGTTCATGTTAGAAAAAGTTAGTAAAAAAAATCTAGTAATAGGTTAGTCTATTTGGTATAATGGGGTGTTCTTTTAAGACTTCCCTATAATCATAACAAGTGTGCATTCAAGTCAATATTATCGGTTGACATGAATGTATTAGTAGTAGAATGGAGGTTCTTTAAGGTGGTGCATGGAAGTTTTTCGAGGTTCTTTGATGCATGAAGGTTTTTCATTGAACCCCTTGTATTAGTAGACAGTATGGTCAAACATGTTTTCCACATGATATGACTTATCATTCTTTTTAAGTCTACTTTTCATGGTCCATTTATGTTTTTATGGTTCAAGGACAAGCGTATTTTCTTTCATGGTTTACTTTTGAAACTGTGTGATATGTTTGGGTTTTCATAATTAATACTCGTTTAATTAACTTTCCAATTGGTTTCAAAACATATACAGGCTTACACTAACGAGTTGGAAAACGAAGTAGAACGTTTGAAAGAAGAGAACACGAGGCTCAAAAGACAACAAGAGCAGGTTCAAACGTCAAAACTTAATAGATCGAACGTGTATATATATATATGTTATGTTTTGAAAGCGATATATATCAATATATATATGATGTAAATCATTCTAAAAATAATAATATGTGTTATATATATGTTTGAGATGCAGGTACAGGTGGCAGCAGCAGCTCAAATGACCAAAAAGGGGGGCCTCCAGAGGACATCAACTGCTCCATTTTAAGAAATGGGGAGGGGGTATATTTTAGGAAAAGAGTGAAAATAGTTAAGAATGAAGTTTTGAGGGGTTGTTTATGAAATTAGATAAAAGAGGAAGGGGTTGGCAGGTAGAAAGAATGTTATTATGTTGCGTCATTTTGGGTCAATTTTTCCAAGCATGCAAAAGCTTGTTGGTCATCTTTTTGGTCGTACGTTTGACCCACTTTGTCTAATTTGGTAATTTAACAATCCTAAATATTGCATATGACCTGAACTTGCCCCTTTCTTTTCTTTATGCTCCTCCACATCTAATGGGCAAAAACCCATCTCCAATTTTACCCTTTTTGTTTTTTTTTTTTTTTTTTTTTTTTTGTTTTTAATTTAATTTGTTTAGTCCATTCATCTCATCTTACCACCAACTTACACATGCCATGTTTTGGACTGTCCATTCTAATAACATAAACAATTAAATAATAATCTTTATACGCCATACTCTAATTTCTCTTAAATCATACCTTATAAATTTTGACCTATAATTTGACTAAATTGTTGTTTATGATTAGGTATATTTTTACTCTTTTTCATTAAATATGATATATGTTAATTGACCTAAAAATTAATTGTTGTAGAATATATGGTGCATGAATTAGCATCCTTTTTAGATTATTCTTATTATGAGTTATAAATAATTGTTGGAATGATTTATTTGTTGAAAAACGTAGAAAGAAAAGTATTTAAAATATAAAAAAAAAAGAATATTTGTAAATGGTAAGTCAATACATATATTTTTGTCCCAATAATGTGTTAAGCAAAATGTTTTATTCAGCTGATGTCTTGATCTAAACAAACTTTAGGTTCAAGACAAATATATCAAAATCGCTTTCAAAATTCGAACATGAGACCTTTTAAGATCAATTACCAAACGTTATCAACTAACTCGAGTCCTCAAGGTTTAAAATTATTTTATAATTAATGAAAACTAATTTGCTTATCAATGAAGCCAATTATGAAAAGAACAAAAATAATAATAGCTAGCAAGTTGCATCTTATGAATATACTACGCAACGACATGTCTACATGTCGTTTTATATTTATGATTTGATACTTTGAACACAAAAGAGAAAAACAATTAAAATTTAAACATATATAAAATCGTGTTTTGAACACACACAAAGAAAAACTTTAAGTAAAAAGAAATTAATTTTTTTTTACTTTCTGAATAAATCTAGTCGAACTTCGTATTATAGAAATTCAAAAATCTGTATATATATTTTTATGAATTATAGCAAGTCAAATATGCAAGCATATGATCATTTTACAAGCAAGTTTTATACTTTTATACAAAAAGTTAGAATTGGTCCTTACAAGTTTCTTCCATCGTTCTTTCACTCCCTTTTACTTTCTTTTTCGCTAAATATACCCAGAAACATGAAAAGAAGAAAACCATATCACCATCTCCTCAGTCAACTCTTCATATTTCTTGGTCTTCACTTCCTCACCCTCCATTGAAAACCGGCAAACCGGACATGTTTTCCGGCAAACATCAAACCACTTATCGACACACGCTTTGTGAAACTCATGCCCACAAGCAAGAACCCGCCTTTCGTCATCTCTAGCATTCTCGAGCTTCAATAGGCACACACAACATGACTCAGTACTCTCGAGACCAGACTCATTGGTTCGTGGGTACTGAGCCGCTCGGAAACCGAAAGACGATTGCACCAAAGAGATGAGTTTGTTGATCATTTGGAAATGAATTTAACTGTTACATTTGCATTTGATTAAAGGAAGGTTAGTTAGGTTGATATAAGATTCCTAAAGAGATGGTCATTTGTTTAGCGTGGGTTTGAAGGGTGTTTAGATTGGGAGTCTTCAACACATTCATAAGAAGTTGCACCTACAAGAGATTACTTACTTGTGACCATATTTTTGGTAATTCACTTTTTATTTTATTTCATTTAATGTTATATATGTTAAATAGTTAAGTATTATGAGTCAAATACGAATAATCATTACTAAAAAAACTACTTATATGTTAATTTTGTAGGTAAGGGGGATAAGAACTCGTTTAAAGTATATTGACATAAATATAGGTTCAAGGAAGTAGCACTTGCTATGCAGCGTAGTCGAAAGTATTGTTCTTAAATATAATTTTCCAAAGTTTTTTTATTCATAAACATGTTTTGGTTAAAATTATAAAAATGATATATAAATTTCATACACATTCACACATTCCAAGTGTATGAAATCATGTATCACATAAATGTACGTTCACGTACATGTAAATTTATGTAAGTGTGCGTTCACATCATTTTTAAGAATTTAGGAAATGTGAATGTATGTAAAAGTTATATATCATCTTTATAATGTTAATTAAAACATGTACGTAAAATAAATAAAAAAGGTGTTACCTTCTGGTGTGCTGCATAATGAATGTTACTCTCTTGGACCATATTGGTGTGCCATAACCTATAATGTTTAATCACATTGTCCCCGTGATGTAACCTATACTCTAGTGGTTGGGGACACAGAATCTATAGTAGAAGATTATGATTTAAAACTTACACATGTCCCTTAGTAATGGTTACGCGATTTATCTTTCCACGTTGGTTGTAAGACCAGTTAGTGGGAGCTCCTAGAGGATGGGTTACCCTTTTTCTTAATCACATTGCTTTCAAGTTTGGCTAGACAGTTGTGTCAATATGTCATTCAATATATAAGTATGAGCATATCTTTTGTAGAACTATTTAATTAAGTCACTTTGATTTATCATGTTCAATTAGCTAGTTAAGGTTGAATTATTATAAATTTATACAATATCTAAGTATGAGGATATCTTTTATAAAAATTTATGACACTAACATACCATTGTTTGTTGTTTTCAGACTATTATGTAAGTGATCATATTATTCTTGTATGGAAAGCAAATACAATCTCTATCTCTTGTATGAATTTCGTATAGGTATAAAATGTTGAGTTTAATTGTACAAATTAAATATTTAACCAAAAGGTCCAAAAGGGTCAATAATGTCTTAAGCAGGTAATGTTTACTATTATGACATCTCCCCTTGATTTCTACAAAGAGTGTTCTATATGTTTTATTTTTTATGATAATTTCTCATTGACAAGCAAAATCCTTTTTTACAAAAAACATATATAAAAATATAAAAATGTATGGATTGTCACACAAATCATTATTGTGAAACTCATGGGTCACATAATTTATTTAATTATAAAACCATTAAAATTATTATTATAAACAAACTTTTAATAGTCCTATTATTAAGTTATGAAAAGCATATGTTGCAACAAACGACTTTACTAACAAGATGCATACAATTTAATAGAATTCCTCCAACCACAAAAGCTAAAATCTTAAATCACAAATAAAATAATGCAACCGTATCATCCTACGATATGAATGTAAGAAGAAAAAAAGAGAATACAAACTATTTTAATTTACATCCATGGACAAAAATGAGTAATTTTTTATACATGTATTTTTAATTTGAACTTTTCCTACAAAAAACCAAGTTTTGAACATGAATATACGACGCCCGTATAAAAACATCAGGTATCATTAGGTTTTCTCCCTACATATATCATGCATCCAACATTATATTTATTTGGGCTGTTAAAATAAGAGATTTGTATAACCTAAGCGTTATACAATGTACATTTCAGTTGTAATGTGAATCTAGAAACTCGACGCACAAAAGACTCATATATTTGTTATTCACACTTTCACTATTTGACTTTTTCACACACACGTCAAGAAGTGTAGAAATGTAAAATGTGTTGTATTTAGATAACGAAAACTATTTATTTTTTAATTTCAGTTTTCAATTTATAGTTTTCAAGAAAAAATCTATAACAATGAAAAAAATTCATAAAGAAATTTTAAGTTCTATGAGAAATATGATAGATGATAGAAAAGTAAGAAAAATAATATAAAATATAAATATAGGGTAAGTGATAAAAAAAAAATAAAGGGGAGAAAGAAAATATAAAAAATAAATAGATGATAGATGATTGAAAAGTAACAAAATTGATATAACATATGGTATTTATAAAATAAAATGAAAATTTAGAAAATAATACCGAGGTAAACAACTACTCAGTTTTCATTTATTTTCTAAAAAAATGAAAAGAGTTTTCACTCGCTAAACACAATCTTTCAACGACGACAATTTGTTCCTGATATGATATTACATTGTGTTGTGAGAGAGAGAGAGAGAGATCGTCAATGGCAGCAACAAAAGACGTCAATTCAACATACATAAAACCCTGATCTGGAAATGAATGGCAAGAGCGTTGATGCAAGAGCTTTTACGCTATACAAGAAATCGTGATTTTGTGATAAACCCCTTCTCAAAATCCCAAACAAACAATTTTTCTTCTTCTGAGTTAGCATCTGATTTTCCATGTGTTTCGATAAAAGATAGAATATTAAACCTCATACAGACATGCCAGAACGCAACCCGCTTTTACCAGATCCACAGCCGCCTCATCACTTCCGGATACTTACGAAATCCATCCATGGCTGGCAGAGTTTTGAAGCTTTCTTTGGATTTCTGTGACATTGATTACACACTACTAATTTTCAGATGGATTAAGTATCCAGATACTTTCTGTGTAAATACTGTAATCAAGGCTTATGCTTGCGGTTCTTTGCCCAACAAAGTTTTAGGGTTCTATTTTGAAATGCTTGAGGAAGATGGGGTATTGTTTAAACCTAATTCTTATACATTCCCACCTCTCATTAGCTCGTGCACCAAATTAAGGGATTCAGTATTGGGTAGAAAATGTCATGGGCAGGCTGTGAAGGTTGGTGTTGATAGAACTTTGCAAGTTGAGAATGCTTTAATCCATATGTATGCTGGATGTGGGTTGAATGATCTTGCATGGAAGGTGTTTGATGAAATGTCTGTGAAGGATTCTGTGTCATGGAACTCTATGGTGGATGGGTATGTCAAAGTCAGTGATATGGTGAGTGCACATAAGCTGTTTGACAAAATGCCTGAGAGAAATGTGGTTTCTTGGAACTGTATGATGAAGGGGTATTTGGATCTTAAGAACCCTGGGGTTGTGCTGAAGTTGTTTAAGGAAATGGTTGGAACAGATGGGAGAGGGAATGACACAACTATTGTGAGCGTGCTTACGGCATGTGGCAGGTCATGTAGATCGAAAGAAGGAAGATCGGTTCATGCTGCTCTTATCCGAATGTTGATGGGTGTAACGTTGATTATTGGCACGGCTTTAATCCATATGTACAGTAGATGTGGGAGACCCAATGTTGCACAGGTTATCTTTGATCGAATGCCGATCAAGAATTTGGTGTGTTGGAATGCAATGATTTCAGGTGAATCTATTCATGGAGACCCAAAACATGGACTTCATTTATTCGATAAAATGTTAAAGCTAGGTGAATTGGTTCCAGACGAAGTCACTTATGTCGGTGTGCTATGTGCTTGTGCGCGTGAAGGCTCGTTGACCGAAGGTGAACGCCACTTTCATGAAATGACCAAGGTGTTCAATGTAAAGCCCACGTTCGCACATTATTGGTGCATGGCTAATGTCTATGCTAGCAATGGCTTAGTCGATAATGCAGTTGAATTCTTGAAGAATATGCCGGTGAACATGGACGTATCACCCCAATCGTCATTGTGGGCTGGTTTGCTAGGATCATGTCGTTTTAAAGGCAATGTGGCTACAGGAGAACAAATTGCAAAAGCTCTGATCGACGACGACCCATCTAATCATTCATACCATTCATTGCTTTTCATAATTTATGCTGTAGCAGGGCGATGGGAGGATGTAACAAAGATGAAATCTACGATGAAGGACAGAGGGATTAGTGTACCCGGTTTTAGTCTTGTAGAATTGACAGGAATAGTTAATAGTCTCGAGGTCAAAGATAAATGGGAAGATACCATCTCTAGACTCGGTGAGCACGGATGAACATAGATGATCCAACATTAAAGGGTTGTGTCGTTTTTCCACCCCTGTTCGTGCTACCATTATGGATAGATTGTGAACTATGTTGAAACATATGGTTGTTTTTTGGTCCAACGAGAACTACTAACCGATGAATGCACCAGGGGTCGTGGGCAGTATCGACTCGTATCTGCTTGAAAGAAGGTGTTGGACATTTTTTGGACATTTTTGCAGAGTCTCTTTTAGGTATTAACTCATACAATACATTTTTAAGATACATGAGTTATTTTTCTCAAATATGATTTAGTTGATTTAAAAGAACCTTTGGGCTGAGTCTGAATGTGATTTGTGTTATGTGGTGAACTGTAGCTTCTTTTTGTTTGTACTGCATAAAATGACAATGAAGTTTCATTGTGGACACGGTGACAGTGCATTTGGTCATATTTATTAAGGTTTCACTTTTACATATGTCTAGGCATTTGATTGTACAACAGAATTGATACATCAATTCAATCTCATCAATCATGAAGGTGTGGATTTAAATTTCAGTGGAAAATTCCATGAGTGTACCAATATTTACCATATATAAATTTGGAAATAAGTTTTTATTTTTAAAAAGTTAAACAATTATTCTTAAACAATCCAAACTAAAAAGTGTTAACATTCCTAATAACGAACTAAATAGATAGTAAACGACACGCAGTTCATTTCAACTTCATTTACCAAATACAAACGGGTGAACCATCATCAAACTTCAAAACACCATCGAAGATGAAAGAATGAGCAATCTCAAGTAAAGGATTTACCATGAATTGATATGTTGAATCATCGCTCTATGATTCCATATATTGACTGGAGGGAGGAATTGTTTTCGTATTCTGAGGACCTGCAACTGTTGATATGCAAATCACTACTATCATGCAAGAAACAAAATACTCTGTTTTCACTTGATACAAATGTCTCTACTAAGCGTGTGAACGGTGGATAGGACATTACCCTGAATTCTTCGCACCTCAATTTCTCGAAGTTCTTGGACAAGGGCACAACAGCAGCAGCAAAAGTGCAGTAGAAAGTCATAACAGCACCCTCCCTGTGAAATGAAACATGCAAGCAACAAGTTAATTCTTTGGATATGCACAAACAAGATTTGAGTTTTAACGTCTGGCATTCGAGCTGTAATTCAAAGATTATTTATTACCTTGATGTTAAAAGTATTCCGGAGCTTCCTTCTGATGCAACAAGTATAGCAACAGCATGATGCTATTAGGGAGTAAGCCATTAGCTCGTTGCAGGCATCTGTAGAAGCTGATAAAAGAATACCAATTTTGGTGTAAGCTTCTAATGCATTATACAAAATGATACAGATACTCTGACTGCATAATTTCCTTTCGTGAAAGTAGAACTTTTATCCTTATGATGAATTGCAATTTGTATGACTACATTGCCAATAGGAATATCAGTTTCAGGAGTTGATCGACTTGAACAGATGGTCACATTGGATTAAACGTGTACTAAACGCCCATTAAAATTAATAAAATAAAATGAAAAACGAAGATCTAAGATGGCAATTTGAATTGTTAGGTATTGCATATTACTCGTGTGCCTGTTTGTTGCCACAGTTGCAATTTTTGAGAGTGTTCCACAAGGAAAGAAGAAGGTTTTTAAACCTGCAACATTAAAACAAGAAGCTTTGAAATGATTAACAGTTTCAGATATTATAAGAATACATATGTATTTTTTGACTGCAAAGAAAATCACACTGTCTGATTACTAGGAGTTGGTTCTAAGTTGTTAAATTTAGAACTATATTAATGGTACATAAGATTGCAATTTTGAAGGAAATTTAGCTAAAAGTGAAAGAGCAGCAAAAGACTTCTATACTTGGGCTGTCTTCATCGGAAAAACAAGATAAAATAAAAAAGGGTTAAGGTCTTACAATAGCAACCTACTTTTGAAAATGTATCGATATAGTACGTCTGCTTTTTTAATTGTCTATATGGTACGTGTACTTCATTTTTCTGTATCGATATGGTCATTCTACATAATAGAGCCCGGTTTTTTCATACGAAACAGGGTACTAATTGTATGAAAAATAGGGGTCTATTACAAATATGGTCATATCGGTATGAAAAATTGAAGTATAGGTACCATGTCGACATTTAAAAAAGTAGACGTACCATATTGATAAATTTTCAAAAGTAGGTTACTATTGTATGGCTTTACCCCAATAAAAAAAGATAAAGATTGCGCTGCAAGACATACACATCATAGGCTCTGAACAACAGCCAAGTAGATCTGAATGCCAGTCTTCAAGGCGATAAGAATAAGATCCTCTAGAAGAGAGCAAGTCTCGTCTTGATGAAACAGAAGAAATGTTTCTGCAGAACTCACATAACATCGCATCGAGTGTTGTGAAAAGGTTATGCTACTAACAATAAGAATTTTATAAAAGGTTGATGAACTGAAAACTTCTGGCAATCTTTTCATACATAATATATTTTATGATTTTATTGAGCCTGCTCCAGTATGTATCAACTTGAATGCAGAAGTACCTACCTTGAAATCGAACGGCCATTGTTATGAAGATCATTGTAATCATCATGTTCTTTATTGCTGCTGTCATATGGAAAGTCATAGTATGGCACATCATTCTCATGTAAAGAGTTTGAAGAAAAGACTTCTGCGATCTCGATTAGATGTTGAATTATTTCACTTTGGCCAACATCTAAATAGGTTTGTGAATGTTGTAGTTCCAGATGAAGCTTTTCATTTTCTTTCTTGATAACCTCATTGAAATTAGGCAAGTCAGGGTAGCTAAAGGAAAGCGATCTCCTCAAAACAGCAGCATCAGTATCGGATCGATCAGGCTTCATAATAACGTCCTGCAGCTTTCTATCTTCATCATCCAATGTGTATTCATGCTGGTCCATTTCAATATATTCCAATCTTTCCTGCTTAATAGATACTTTTATAAGTAATAACAGAGAGAGATTGACTTATGTGCAGAATTTCATCAAAGAATCTTTTATAAATATGACCACTTTGCAAAAGTGAATGATATTTTTCTCTGAAGTAAACAAAGAAAGTCAGTGAATTTGTATAATGAGCAAAATCATAAGGCTATGGACTATGTGGACTAGTTGAACAGGTGCCCGATACCATAATTATTCAAGAAAAAAGAAGTAACTAACACACGAAAAGACAGTGTGAACAAAATCAAGCTTATACCCTGACTCGAGAATTATCCACGAGAGTGATAAGCGGGATAATCTTCAAGTACCGATCAATCTCCTCTTGTGCCTTCCTGAATTGGTAAACAACGGTCCATCCCATGGCAAGCAAGTATAGATAGCTTCGGTCTTGACAACTATTGACCAAAATATATGACCTCCTCAGTGCATCCTCAAGTTGCTCCAAAGGTTCCCGAGTTTCCGGATACTTCTTAAGTTCACTTATTTTAAGCTGCTCTAAAAGATTTCCAATCAACCTCAAATGCACCGCAAATTGCCTGCAGTTCTTCTTGTGCATACGAGCCGTGCTAGCAGCATTTACAATCATCCCTATTAGCCTCACTGCATCAAAGCCTGTTAGCTGTGCCACATTTGCAATCTCCCCTAAGTGATCCCAAGCACCAGCCATTGTTGAGTGTTGACACTCCAACGACAAGCTCCCAAACCTCGCGTTTCTTAACCGTTCATCCTTGTTGAATTGATATTATCCAATCTCAAACTAAGTACAATACCATGCCTACTTTAATCCTTTAATTTGTTCATTATTTGTTGCAGGATCAAACAGATACCTCAATTTAATCATATTGTTTTATGCCAGCTTCAAAGATTCTTCAAGATATGAAGCAAAATTCTGAGATCTTCAACAGCATATTCCGACCCAACTCTAAACTAACTGCACTAAACAGATTTACATCACGACAGTTGAAAACCAGCTGATGATAACCTTGAAGCTTTTGCTTAAACGAGCACGAATAAGAAGATTGCTTCAAGGAATTTGAACTGGTTTTCTACCTTTGCGATGAAGAGAAGAGGGGTTTGGTGTCGCTTTAGTCCATATTCTACGTCTATTTTTCTTCTCCTTAATTTCCATTTCCATATACAGACAGGATTCTTTTTCACAGTGGTTAGAAAAACATATTCTATCTGTTTGTAAAGTTTTTTATGATATGGTTTGGTGCGGTTTTTTTTTTAAAAAAAAGTTTATGTTATTTTTTATGATTTGATTTTTTTTTTTGGTTTTGGTGTGGATTTTGTTTTTACTTTTTTGTTTATTTAAGATTAACGTGAGTATTCATGAATGAATGAAATGACGACTATTATCAACTATCTTTTAATATTTTACTACTATTGATAATGTTTAAAAAATCTATCTTTTAATGTTTTCATGTTTTCTATTCATATTATTACTTATGGGTTAAATGATGTTAATTATTTAAAATATTACTTATTATACATAATATATGTATATGTATGCATAAAAATTGTTTGATTCAGTAAATACTTTAATGAAATAACTATCTAAAACACATAGATTAGAATATACAAATTTATCATGTTGTTGATGCACAAAATAATAAATACATACTCATATAAACTTGTATATATCCGGTTGATAAAAACCATAAGATCATAAATATATAATTATATATACTAGTATCAATACGCTTCGGTTAATATGGGTTTGATTTTTTGACGAAAACCACGCCGAACCGCAATTTTTGCGGGTTTTGGAAACCACATCGACATTTTTTTTCTTCAGTTCAGTTTTTTTCGATTCTGAGGTCCTGTACACGTAAATATAAAGTAAATGTATATAATTTTAAATAGTAAATTCGTCATTTTAAGACTAAATTTAAATATGTGAATCAAATTTTGTGAATAATAAATCTTATGGGCTTTTATTGAATTTAATGATAATTTTAAAATGTTATATTATAGGCTTAAACGAATTAATGGTTAATGACATATTAATACTTGAAAATAATTCATTTTATATGACATTATTATCCCAATTCCCACATAAAACATCTACAAAAGTTGCGTGAGTATATATACATATACATATATATATATATATATATATATATATATATATATATATATATATATATATATATATATATATATATATATATATATATATATATATATATATATATATATATAGATTCAGGTTCAAAAAGGTACCTTTCGAAATCAAGTGCACCCGAAGGTACCAACCTTAAAAAACTTTTTTTTTAATTTTTTTCTCATAACCATGTTTAAATTAATGTTATACACATGATATATGAATTTCATATACATTTACACTTTATGTGCCCTTAAAAATTATGTGAATGCTCAATGTATATTTATGTGAATGGACATCCATGTGAATGGTCATTTCACTCAATGTGAATGGTGTGAATGACCATTCACATAATCTTTTTTTACCATTCACAAGATTTATGATGTTCCTCCTTTTGAAAAAAAATCTTATAATGTTGTCTTATACATGTTTATTCAAAAAAAAAATATGTGAACGATCATTCACATTAGGGTACGCTGGGTACGCTGGAATCTCATAGCTACGCTGATGAACCTGATTATATATATATATATATATATATATATATATATATATATATATATATATATATATATATATATATATATAGAGAGAGAGAGAGAGAGAGAGAGAGAGAGACCGAGAGGTGGGTTCAATGGAGAACCTCATGCATCGAAAAACCGTGAAGAACTTCCATGCACCACCACAAATGCATCACAATTCCCCCGTGATGCATCATTATATCCACGTGATTCATCGATTTCTATGTGATGCATTACAATTTTTTAGCGATGCATTGTGGTTCTTCAAGGTTCTTCGATGCATAGAAGTTCTTCATTGAACCCTACCCTATATAAATATCACTCTCTAAAAAAGTTAAATAAATAGTCCAATGTTTTCATTCGTATACATCCAAAAGGAGGTTGTAAATCAAATGAAATTTGACTTGAATTTCATAGTGATACACCCATAAACAAAATATAAATTGACCTTCTCACACACTCTAAAGAACGGGTACCGATGCCACAATGCCTTGTGGCATCCTCGGCACCACAGTGAAACCACTCCCTTGGTCCTAAAATATGGTACATAACTGGCATCAACGATTAAAATTCATAATCAAAAACTAGGTTGGATGGTATCGTACAAATTCAGTTCGATTCTAGTTTTTCATAATTTTTACAATGTAAAATATATGATCCAAAACTGGCACCAACTTCAACTAAAAAATTAAAAATCAAACTTCTACGTTGCAAAATAAATATAAACGAGAATAATATCACAATTAAAAAAAAACATTTAATAGTTTCAATTTCAGATGTCGATCGGTTTCATGATCCGATAAGGAAATTTCAAAGCAAAAAAATTGATATTTTCGTTAGGTTGGTTTACTAGATGCTAACTTCGAGAAACATATGCTAAATCTGTAATCCATTTCTATACTTTGAAATAAAATCATGAAATAGTGAATGTAATATTTGCATAATTAATGTTGATGAAACTATAATCGAAGGTATGCTAGAAAAACGGTTCGACCCATTAAAGTTGGTAGATTTAACCGAAATAAGAGGTTCAGTGCTTTTGTGTTGGGTGGGTTGGATGGATGCTTTCTTCTTGTTTCGTAGAGCGGTTGGTTGATATGTCGATTTAGAAGGCAGGGCAATGTTTCTTTCACTTTTGGTTACTTCGGAGGGATGTTTTAAAATAGGGTATGATGATTGAAAGCTCTTCCAAGTTCCAACAACAATTATCTCTTGTTTACATACATTATTTATTTTAATAATATCAATAATAATGTTTTTCTAACTAAAAGAAATGTCATAGCCAATAGGGATGATAAATTTTGTAAGATTTTAATATCTAGATTAACATAGTGTTTTATTTTTTCTTAAATATGACTTGATAATTGATGACCCGAATGAATGCCCATCCAACCATTAAGGAAGTGAAAAAAATCGAATTGTAAAATCGATAGATAAGTGTATTAGAGTCGGTTGAGGACCGTTAGTCTCGAAGAATCACTTAATCTCGAGGGATGTGGGGAATGAAGCCTATTGGGAATGGACTTCTATGTATTAACGATAGGCTTGGACCAATATCATTAATAAAGTATCACCTTGGGTCTTGGACTTGGGTTGTGGATGCTCTAACCTCTAAGTTTGACATGTTAGTAAAATACTTGAATAATAAATCCGAATCAACCATATTGTCAAATCATTAACATAAACCATAAAGAACTCGTACATGAATCCATTGATATTGTCTTATTTATGTGGAAACCTGATGACGAACGAACAGAGTTGTGAGAGTCTTTCTCATTTAAAGTCTTAATGTTCTAGACCAAACATCAAATCTCTCATAAAAATAGATTTTCCAAGCATGACATGTATTGGTGACAATAACCTTTTGGATAAAGGAGGGATTTAAAAAAGAAACTTTACCCATAATAAACAAAAATTATGCTCAAAGATATCATTTTAGTCACTTTTATAACAATTAAGTAATCAATATATGAAGTTTGTAAAAAGCTCCATCTCAATTGACTGACACAAAATAATTCATGCCGATAGTTGTAATGGACAAGCCAACATCTTTCCTAGCAACCTTGTCAACATATACATAAACATTTACTAATGTCCATTTGGTAAGAGTAGTGTTATGTAAGTGAGAGGTCACGGATTCGACTCCCGTCGGAGGCAAGTTGAAATTTAGGTGGAGAAAGCAAGTATTCAGGTAAAGAAGTAGTTTAGTAGTATGGTTTGCCATTCAAAATATATATATACATTAATCATTTAAGGATACCCCTAATAAATTTTATATCACACTTTCATATATACTTTGCCAACACATTACACGTCTACTTTTTGATCTGTATATTAATTTAAAAAGTACTAAAATAGTTATCGTTCAAAAATTTGTGAAGGATCAATCAAACAAGTGAAGAAGATCGGCATACAAGGATGTCATTGTTTTGTTAGGGAATTGTTTGTCATTAAAGTTAATTTTGGAAAAGCAAAATTCATTTATTTTAAAAAAAAAACTAAATTAATAAAAAGATACGATTTTCTTAAATCATGTGATTGTTTTAAGAGGTTTCAATAATGTACGTTATATAATGGGAGTTACCAAGTAATCCAAAATTTCTATTTGACAAATGCAGCATTGTTGCCTTTTCTTCATATTTTGTTTGATTTTTTTTTAACCAAATAACAAACAATTGAATGAGCTGCCAAACAAAATTAATTGTGAATCAATGAAGACTTTCTTCAATCAACAAATAATTAAATATGTATTCTTTATCTATGATATCATGAAGACAAAGAGAGAATACAACTAGGGTTTCATTATAAGAGATGACTCCATATATTGATAAAGAATTTTAAATTTACCAACTATTTTTTAGTTTTTTATTTTACTAGTTATAGAGAATTAAACCATTATCAAGTTATACTGGATTTTTTAAATTCTATTTTTTTCTTGAATTTAGATCATTTTTCCTATTTTTTTTTAATTAATTCTTTTGTGCTCTTTTTCCAATTATGAGTTGTCTTTATAGACAATTTATGCATTTGAGATATACTAGTTACCTAATTTTCCATCCTTTAATTTGCAGATTTGATCACGAATAGAAGAATATTGAAGCTTTATGGTTAAGGTTGTTTACATGCATCACATTTACTAGGTTGATACTGAAAATGCATCAAGTTTTATGGGTAATGTTGGACGTGCATCATATTTTCTGGGTTAATGATGAACATTCATTAAGATTTATAGGTTAATGTTGAACACGAAGATGATGCAACTATTTTCTTTTATTTCACCATCGTCGTTTAGCTAAGTTCGTCGTAGTTTTAGTGGATGAACTACCGTGCATCATCAAATGTGGATGTTTTTTGTTGATTAATTATTGATGTGTCGTTGTTTTGGTAGAATGCATCATCAAATTGTGGGTGATCTTTTATTGGTGCAGGTGATGTATAAGATAAAAATGAAGATTCATATGCAGATTTTTATAATTAGATAAATTAAACTAGTCTTCAACTAAAATTTATTTAGATTTGAAAGTGTATTATATAAATCTATTAATCATTTAATGTGCAATTAACAAATAAAATATTATATTAATGTAATATCAGAATTGATTCGACTTGATTTATTATTTTACTATAATACATTTTCACATTTATTTTTATACTACAACTTAATGCAATACGCGTCAATTGTTGTTTAATGTTTATCTAATCAAATGGCTCTCATTGACTTCCCATGGTTTTCCGATGCGTAGTACATGCATATACATGGTATTATATTCTTAAGCGACCAATTAACTAAAATCTGATTGGAATTTGGTTCATGCATCTATCAAATATTTTATTTTAAAAATACTGATCTTAACGTGTGTTACATTTATCATACACAATTTTATAAAATAACAAAAAAAGAAGAAAATTTATAACTTTATACCAGCTTAAATCATTTTTACAATCGGTAATAATGCATACAACTAGAAAATAATAACCTTGGCAGACGGCTTGGCTTGTCTGCTTATCAAATATTTTAAGGGTTTATTATGAAAAAACCAATATGCTTTCATGTCTTTTGCGTTTTCGTCCCTTGATGTTATTTTTTTTTACATAAAGTCTTTAAGTTAATTTTTTTTAGTTTAATGAAATTTGAACATTAGGGTCTGATTTTTCAGTTTATAAAAACCCGGTTCACAAATTGTAAACGGGGTCTAATGTCCAAATTTCATTAAACAAAAAAAAAAATTAACTTGAGGTTTTTTTTGGAAAAAAATAAAATGGAGGGACGAAAAACAAAAAACGTAAAAACATGTTGTTTTCTTTTTTCATAATAAATCCAATATTTAAATGATAAATACAAATAATAAAAATATTTGTTTTTAATATTTCGAATCTATCTGCCGCCATTTTCGGCCGCCGGATCGCAAATGGACACGATAAACACTTTGGATTCCCACAACCCACGTACGCCTCTGTCAACTTTTCCAATAAAATTGCGCCACGTGCATGGATCCCATATATCAAGATCTACGGTTTTTCTTTTTTCTCCTTCTAATTTTACATTTCTTAAAATAATTGAATTATATAAAGAGAAATTATTTGGCGGGCGATCACCCTAATTTCAAATTGCTGATTCGAAAATCAAAACCCTAGCAGGCCCATTTCTTCTCTCTCTCTCGTGCGTATTTGCTTGGTTTCAGCATTTCTGATTGGATTTTCAGGTTTGTTTAATTGTTTCTCGCTGTTCATGTTTCGATTAATTGGGTTTTTCTTTGATACATATTTATAAATCGTGTATTTGCTCTGAGTTTGAGTTGATTTCTACCGTTTGCGGAGCTGCGATTGTGATTATGTTTCAATTCTTAAGTGTGGTTTTGCTCGTAGTGATCTAGGGTTTTGTATATCCATGTTGCGTTTTGACTCTAGGAATTAGAATCTTGGATGTTGATGCAGGTAAAAAAACTGACGAAATGAAAGGATAAACTTCGAACTGCTGTTGATTATATTTGTTTGAAACTTCGAGGAACGAGTTGCTCTCTTCTGGCGGCTAGTTTATTTAGTTAACTCTCGGTACTAGATCTTCTGAAGTCTGTTTATGTTAATTGATGTGTTGAGTTTGCTATTTTTGATGATAATTTAGCTATAAAGTCAGTAGTCTTATGCTGATATTTACTGTGATTGTAATGGTTTGAGGCCTGCTAATGGTGGTATTTGTTTGATGGTAGTTCAGATTAATAAGCCATTAAGTTAAAGGATCCTCTTTCTGGGAAAACAACCTGACTGAAATCTGAGTGTGAAAATCAGCAACAGGAAGGGCACAAAATGGGGAAAGTGTATCCAAAGAAAAAAGCATCTAAGAAATCAAAGCAAAAGCATAGGATCCGTGATTCTAATAACTATTTGAAGCCAGGTGCAGCTCAGTTTCGTAATAGCAAAGCATCAGCATCAGCATCCAAGTCGTGTATGGACCTGGGGAAGAAAAGGGTTGCTGTTTTGGATGCTGAGAAAGCTGATAATGGTGCTTTGTTTCAGAACAAGTCTTGCAATGAGACTCCCTCAATGTTATCGCCTGAAAGGCATAGATTTGGTCACATGACTGGACATGTTGATTTGCTTAAAGAGAATAACTTACAGAGAATGCCAACCACACCACGCCCTGATGAAGGGAAGGCAGATTATGAGTCGAGGCTTGAATCTCTTCCAATGGAACTGCTGGTAATTGCTATTTACACCTCTGTTTAGATAGGTAGAAAGAAGATATGGTTTATGCTACTAAAAATGGTGGCTTTTATGTGGCTTGTGATTTAGCAATCTAGCTTAATTGTACTATTACTGATTGGAGTTGAAAGACAGAAAAATAATCAAGAAACTGACAAATCACATATTTGAAACTTTGGCTAAGACCTGAACAAGCAAGAACTAGGTTATAAATGATCAAGTGAATTACAAATTAGATTATTGATCATAGATGAATTATTTAATTTCATTTTCGTAGAATAGTTTATTTTAGCATTGGAAATGCTAACAAATAGGATGTTCTTGGTGTTTAGTTTACTCGATCTACCTTGGGATGAAGAGTTTGCTCTTGTTGCATCTTTCATAAATATCACAGCTTAAGTGAATTACACAATCAACAATCTCTCCTGCCCCTGATTAAATCATTTTGTGTGTTATGATGAAGATACATCCTCAATATAAAGTAGTTATCCAGAAAAAAATTACTTCTGAAAATTCAATATGATTGTCTCTTATGTATTTTACCTGCATGAAATAAGAAAATGTAATTGTTGTGGCAGTTGCTTTGTGTGAAGAGTGAATAGTCTTTGTGATCACAATTTGGTTTACTGACAAGTGAATCGATGTATTGTCTTTTATATTAGTGTTGTTACACAAATTCTTCTGTGTTTTCATAACTTCTCTACATGTAAGCAATCGTAAACGTTTCGATGTTTATCACCAGTATTTCTATTGTTAGATCTGACTATTGTCGTTTTGACTGTGCTTGTGATATAAGGTCAAAATACTTTGCCACCTGCACCATGACCAACTTGCAGCTGTTTTCCATGTTTCTGAGAGGATCAGAAAAGCGGTGAGCTTCTCTCTGTTGTTTTATTATAATCTCTGCATGCATACAAGAGTATGATTTTTATGTGGAAATTCTAACTATTGAAAGGGATTTTTGTTAAATAATTGCTTGTGCATTGAATCAGGTTATTATGGCTCGGAGGTTTCATTTCAACTACACTACACCAGATAGGTCTCGACAAGAAATGCTGAATACAATGACTCCTCTCCCTGCACAACACTGGCCTTTTCTGAGGTAGGTATCTAATGCTCTTTTTTTTTTTTAGCTTTCTTGAACGGATCTAATGTTCATGATTTTCTGTCAACCATAGCAAGGAAGAAGAGAAAAGGAAAATAATGACATTGCCAAGAACCCCAAAAGCACCTAGGCATGGGCCCCGACCGCCTTCCCGTCTCAAGGTAATTGAGATGCGGCAGGTCGCTGCTATGTTGTTCCAGGAGCCAGCATTTTCTCCGAGGTACATTGTTCCATCTGTATTGCCTAGGCCCACATGCAAATCATTTCCTTCCAACAGAGTTTTATTTGATGAAGAACTCGAGCTTTGTCAGGCAGTTGCTCAGAATAAACTTCGTTAGTATTACAACAGGCCCTTTTTATATGCATGTACAGCAGAGAGAGTTCTTTCCTAGCTTTTCATTTCCTAGGTTCTTTGGTATTAGAGTTCAGTGATACAATTTCTGGAAAATGGGTGGTCAGCAGCTTGATGGCGGCCTAAGGTTTGTTTTAGCAGGATTGTTTGGTAGTGAAACAAATAATATATCAGTCAATCTTTTGTTTTCTGGATGTTCTGAGGAATCAATTTACGGTATTTAGATATTTTTTTATATAGCAATGAGTGGGTTGTTGGATGGTTTCTCCTGTTCACTTTGGAACAGTAATAATGTATGCACCTTTTATGCCAAGAACCTGTTTATTTCCAAATCTTGTTGTACTCTTTTGGGAAGACTATAGTCACCAAATCAACTAAATTTTAAGAACCAGAAAGGTATTGACCCAGCTCTCTCGATGCTTATCTCATGTACCATCGGCTAAATGATCAATCACTATACCCTGTACAAGCTCTTTGTTGGAAAAAAGTGTAAATTTTTCAAAGAAAAAAGTGGTTTTTCCATGGTTTTGGACCAAATATAATTATATATAATTGTGACATATATAATGAATATTATGTGGGTTTGTATTCTCCTTGAAAAGAGGATTCTAACGATATAAAGAACGTCCAAAACGGAGCTAAGATGAATGAGATATCGATGCTCAAAGATTGGTGTTTGGAATGAAAGAAACATCTTCTAAGTGGGTGAAGAGAGTCCCACATAGGAAGGAAGATGAAACCAAAGTGGGTTTATAAGGAGGAGTGTTCAAAGCTATGACAAAATTGTTTGTGGTTTTACTCCAATGCCTACCCGCGCGCAGGGGGGTTGCAAATCTTGGACCTCGAAGGCTAAAATCCACTGAACTCGTGTACGCCAACACCTGCGGACACGAATGCAGCTCCGAAAATCAGGGCTAGTGCAAGACAACTTTTTTACTACGGGTGAGAGCAGGTTGACTGATTTAATGAGCTGTTACAAAACGGTTTTTGTAATTAAAAAGATGATTAATTTGTTGTTTCAACTCCAATTTCCTATAAAAAATAGTGCAAGACAACTTTTTTACTCCGGGTGAGAGCAGGTTGACTGATTTAATGAGCTGTTACAAAACGGTTTTTGTAATTAAAAAGATGATTAATTTGTTGTTTCAACTCCAATTTCCTATAAAAAATAATTGGAGATTCAACACACAAAACGACTTGAAAGACTTAAAATATTCTGGAAACACTTGAGATATTTGAAAGGTTTTACACTTTAACGGCAAGACGTTACTGCTTCCAAGAACGAAGATCACTTAGAATTCACGTGTTTTTTCAGGCAAGTTGGTTACCTCCGGCAGTACACGCTGCTTTGGCTGTTGTACCCTGGGAAACAGACTTCGAATCTGTTTTAAGGGAATCGTTTCAAACACGAGACTCAGCCTTTATTTTCCGTATTGTAATTTACTTTCCGTATTATTATTTATTTTATTTGTAATTTTAATTTCCGTACTTTATTTATTTCCCTGTATTGTAATTTCATTTCTTGAATTGTAATTCGTAATACATTTCTTATATTTTATAATTGGTATCGGACACAATATCCCTACACTCTTTTTGTTTGACAAATAATCGATCAATTTGATCGACTGGACGTATCAATAAATTTCATTACAAAGGAGATAACTCAGAACTCGATTAGAAAACCAAGAATTCCAGAATATAATATGCTATGCATCAGCAATTTGGACAGGAACACTTCTCCTAATACATATACATGATGTAAAACCTGAAGCTACTTTATACGCTCATGGTTTAATAATGGTGACAAAATGGATGGGTTGGAGCATGTATCATTTTGCACAACTCTGTTTCCTGCCATTATTTTCAGGTAATTTATGAAAAAGTTATATCATTTATCAACAAATATTATGATTAACAATGAATTATCAAAAAAAATATATTTAAATAACATATATACTTAACATAATACTGCACCACCCGCAAAAGGCATAACCCCGGCCTTAATCATTGGAAGTTTCCTAATATCATCTTTTGTCTACACGGTCATTTAGCATTTAATGAAATCATGCGTTGGTTCAATCGTATTTATGTTTATATGTACGTTTATTTACTATTTTAACTTAAGTAACAAACATGTATGAACATAAATCTTGAGGTTGGTTAGTTTTGGGGCCCATGGATTGTGGCATTGTGCAGCCAACTAAACAAGAGATCGGCCCAACTTCAATTCTTCTTCTTATAAAGAGAGAATAAGTTAATTGAATATTATGCACTTTGCCCCATGCAATGATCGATATTCATCAAGTGGTAAGCCAAGAAGTTTCCACCACCTGGTCGATGGTTCCAGTCCCTATGGCCCCACGTGGCAGAACCTCACACTCACTGACCCACCTCTCGTCGCCACCACCGCCTTCTTCCCACCCATTTCATTTCAGTCAATCATATATACATATCCCACCGTTTTAACTTCCATCTGTACTACTAAGTAACACTACTTTACTTGCAGTCTGGCACACACTAATGGGTGTTGCAGCATGTCTCTCCGATCTCTACGACTCTTGCCAAGGCGTCCACCGCTCCCGGAAAAAACTCAAGAAACGTAACCAACTTCAGGTCTCCATCTCCATCATCTTTCTTGCTTAAAATCAATCAATCAATCATGCGGTTTCCATGAAGTATCTATAGTATAAGTAAATTAAGGCAAGCTAGGTAGTTTCTGTCAATCTTTAATTTGATGTTTTTATAAAATATAAATGTGGTTGTATGGGCAGACGGTGGAGATAAAGGTGAAGATGGACTGTGAAGGGTGCGAGAGGAGGGTGCGGAAGTCGGTGGAAGGGATGAAAGGGGTGAACTCGGTGGAGGTTGAGCCGAAGAAAAGCAAGCTGACGGTGGTGGGTTACGTGGATCCAGAGAAGGTGTTGCATCGAGTGAGGCACCGGACGGGGAAGAAGGCGGAGATGTGGCCGTATGTTCCGTACGACGTGGTGGATCATCCTTACGTACCAGGTGTTTATGACAAGAGGGCGCCGCCTGGGTACGTCAGGAAGACGGCAGAAGCTGATCCGATGGTGGCGGGTTTGGCTCGAGCAAGCTCCACGGAGATCAAGTATACGACTGCGTTTAGCGATGATAACCCTACGGCTTGTATCGTTATGTAGGCTGCTTCGATCTTTCATGCGTGAAATATGCTGCTATATATATGTGTGTGTATATTATATATATGCAGAAAGTTGCCTGTAATTAAGTAGACGCAACTGATACTGTTTTCCTGTATTTCGTTTTCAAGGATATATTGTTTGTCGATGTTTTCGATCTTTAATTTTTGTTTAAAACAAGCTAATTTCGTATCGTTGTACGTACATCTCGAGTACAAAATGGATACTTTTTAATATAGACGAACATATACGAATGTCTTAATTTGTGTGTGTGTATATATATAGTTAATTTGAGGTTCAACGGAAAACCTCGATGCATATACACACGAACAGACGGCGAATCCAACCATGTACACCATCTTGCCTTTAGGACTTCAAGAATTTGAACTTATGCGCTTGCACCTTAATTATTAAATCAACCTGAACAACCACTATAAAAAAAAGGATTTTTAGTGACCAAAAATGACTGTTATATTTTAGTCACTAGATCATCCTAAAAGAAGTTGGTCACTATTACCAATATATAGATACCACATAAAAATATCACTGTGTCTACTACTCATTTATTTTTATTTTTTAAAACGTATTTTTAACTCAACTACAATGGTCTTATTTTTTTTGAAGAAGATACGTAGGTAATGAGTGTGCACGGTTCGATTCGTTTCGGTTAGTAGTTAACATGTGACCTGTGTTTTTATTTTCGGTTACCCGGTCTTCGGTTATCCGTTAGAAGCTGGTTTAGCGCAGTTCAGTCCACGGTTACCCGTCATATGCTTAAAGGCAAATAAAATTATAGAAATATATCTTTTTTAAGTAAAAATTCTTTTTAAAAGTCATAGTAAACTATTTTATTATAAAGCATGAAAATTACATTAAATTTATTTAATAAAACATTAAAATTAAAAATCATTTGAAAATCTATTATTTAATATATTAGAATGTCTAAATGAATTTATAAATATAAGTTACTAACTTGTATGTATATAATCGGTTTGGTTTGGTCATCCACAGTTTTCTACAAAAGAAAACCTAAACCGCCTCATGATGTTTCGGTTTCGGTTTTTTCGATTTCAGATAAAACGGTTTAAGCGGTTCGGCTCGATCGTTTTCTCTGTTTTTCAGTTTTGTTTGAACACCCCTAAATTCGGTATACCAGAGGCGACCCCATTAAAGGTTTATTCATAGTTGTCATTGAGTTTTGAAAAAGTAGAGATCAAAAACATTTTGAACACCGAGTTATGTTAGTAACAAAAAGTATGATTATTAGAAACTAAAGACCACGAAAGTTTTGTCTTTGACGTTTAAGGTTAACTAGGTTAATTTCTTTGACCAAATTTTGGTTTGATTGCCAAAATTAAAGATGAAATATCGTGGTCAATGAATTTGAAAATTATATACAAAAATAATATATATGGTCATTAGATTTAAGGTAAGCAAGATTACATTCTCTGACTTAGTGATAGATGAAATGATTTTGAAAATTAAAGACAGAAAATAATGTGATAACTGAATTTAAGATAGACTAGGATAACTAAAGTTATTATCACTGGATTTTCAAAATTACAAAATAAAATTATAGTCACTGAATTTAAAAATAAAGGCAAGTTTTTTTTGTCATAGGGTTTGAGTTTGACTTGTTATCATACCCGTAACAAAAAAATTTATGATTTCTGAATTTTTTATTATCTAAAAAAGCTAGTGTACATATTAGACATTATAAAATTTATTTTATAAATAATTAATAGAGAAATTATATCAATTATTTAGTTAATTTTGTAGTGTATGAAATACGTTAATTTTACTTATTTTTTATTTTAGGGCTAATTGCTAAAAATAGAAACAAATTTGTGCATTTTTAGCATTTATAGCAACATTATTTATTTTTTATCATTAATAGCATCAACTTTTAGATTTTTTATCATTTATAGTAAAACTTAAAAAAGTTGTTGCTATAAATGATAAAAATATTACAAAAGTTGTTATTAAGGATACAAAATACAAAAATTGATATTATTCATATGAAAAAAATACAAAAGTTGATACCATTAGTGACAAAAAATAAACAATGTTGCTATAAATGATAATGTCAAGAAAGTTGTTCCTATTTTTAGTAATTGTCCCTTTATTTTATTAGAAAAATGTGTTCAGAAACATAATTAATAAAGAAGTTATATCATGCTAATTAGCACGTGACAATATTAGTCAGTCATAAACTAGTGACAACTCTATTTTGATTACTATATAGTGACCGATTTAGTGTTTGGTTACGAATAGAAAGTGACAAAGGTGACCGGCCACCCAAGCTGTGGTCTCTAAATGACATCTGTGACCAAACGTACTGACCAATTATTGTCGATAATTTTTTTGTAGCGAACTTCCTATTTCTGAAGCTCCAATAGTCCAATGGACCGTAAACTGTCCAAGGCCATTTGGATACCCATTTGACCTTGCCAATTACCCTAAATTTAAGAACTGAATGAATCCAAAGTTTGGACAGAATTAAAAATCTAATAATATGTAATCAAGTCATGGATTATATAATTAGTTGTAATGATATAGGCAACATATATGCGTGGTTGAAAGTTTTATAAACATATATACGTTACTAATTAATGACATAAATTAACCAACCATAATTATATCATCATACAATATATGTCGTACTAAATTGTAACTGGCTCAATAATCACAGATAGGACTCGATCCTTGGCTCGAGCGTCAGGAGCTCCATGTCCGTCCCCATACTGGTACGTACAGTGTGAAATTCGAGCGAGATTAATCGCCATATCAGTGAACGAATCTTGAGAACAAGCCATTTGGTATGTCATCAGTTTCCTCCATGCTTCGTCGATCAGAGTTTTTATATACTCTCGTGCCACTTCCTCGCATACCCTTTTCTCCCGCATGCAACATGAAACTGCATTTGCAGTTTTCCCTCTTTCTATCTCATCCTATACATATACCCGTACGAATTATAAACATATTAAAAAAAGATCATGATGAATAGTTACTGTATATATGCAACAATTAATTACAATTATGTAATATTAACATACTGAAAAAGTAGCCAAATCGTTGCATAGTCGAAAAATCATTGACGACCATTTCAAAAGATCATCAAACTTCTCCACGGGCTCGAGTGCTGTATCTTTTTCGATGTCTTGGTTGATTAAGAAGTAGCCATGAGTAAGTATAACTACTCCAGAGATCGATAGCCAAGCGTTTTCAAGATAATCTTCAAGTGTTGGAATGGATTTGCTATGTGTCCATTTTGCTTCCACAAAGAACGCTTCACATAATTCCCCCCACTATCAATCATATCCCACATCACAGTAAGAATATATATACATCATATCTACACAGAAATTAAAGTATAAATAATTAGTACTAATTACCACTTTTATTAGGGTTGGTTTGATGCAGTCTTCTCCTAATTGTGCACTTGAAGTAGTGTTAGAACCCATTTCATTAATGGTGTTGTAAAGAGTTAGGAAGCCCAGTTCTAAATACTCAGGCATGTTTTTCACTGCTTTAATGTCCCACCTAAAGAACATCAATAGATCATCAGAAAACTGTTCAAGTTTTCATTTTTTTTTGATGATAAAATCTTGATCATATATATGTAGTTGGAAATTGAAAACCTTTTGACAGCATCTGTGAAGATCTTGAGTTCATCTAAAGAACCATAAACATCATAGATGTCATCAATGACAGTAATTAAGGTGCAGATTTTCGTTAGCTCTACACGACAAGAATGATACTGAGGTTCGGATACCACTCCAACTGTCCAAAAGAAGCACTCCATGAGCCGATCCCTGGCGAAGCTTAACTTGTTTGCTAAACCTATATCTTTCCACCACCTGTTAATTATAATTTTAACAGTGTTATATCGTTTTAGGGAAATTAATATATTATATTTATACTCGATCTGTTAATGGAGTAATTATATATAAACCTTGCTACTTGTTGAAGTTCTGTCTTGAATTCCGATTGATGCAAGTTGAAATCTAACATAGCAAGCTCGAGAAGAAGCAGATTTGCATCTTTTCGTTTACGATATGCATCAATGTAGGACCTAGCTTGTAATCTTTGCATCCTACGATACAAAGGGAGTTCCTCCAATGAATTGCTAACATCTTCCTGCACGCCTTCTTCGTTTTCTTGATCCCTAAACTGTAGTAAACGGCGAGTTGCGAATAACTTTGCCTCATGCAAATCTCCTTCTCCTTCAAAAGCAAGATAAGAAGCCTGATATAAACTTATCAGTCCCTTGGCATCGGTCTGTAGACATTTCTTGAAGGCACCATGACCGTCCATAAATCTCCTAAAAACATCTGCATATATATATATATATATATATATAGTTGCAACTGTATCATGATCAACAATCGATCTCTAGATCAAGTTGAAATTACGAATATATTTCATTAAAATTAGCAATTAATCAAGTTTAATAAAATCTTGATCCAGTTAATATTAAAAACACAATCTTTATATAGTACCTTGGGACACATTATAACCATGTTGTCTAAGAAGTCTGAATCTAAGAGAAACAGCATGAAGACTATATACATGATCTCCTTTTTCTTGGAGCCGATTTGTGTAAACTATATTGTGGAGTGCTCTTCGAATATCATTTTGAAACCGATAACCAAGGCCCAGCCGTTGGATATCATCTATGAATTCAAGCAATTGCAAGCTGCTGAAACAACTAGCATCTGCATGATCAATATTCAATGTCATCACTTTCATCTCTAGCTCCTTCATCTTCTCGTTGCAGTTGATCTGCATGCATGCATGCACACAGTCTCTATAATTTACTCACAATTTTAAGATCAAAACCGAAAAACAGTACTCACAAACAAACACTTTGAATAAATAGATCGACGAATTACCGGACAATTGGGATCTAAGGATTCGATAAAATCATGACTCCAGATAGCTGGCTGGTAAGCGGGCTGAGAATTAAGTTTTATGGCCTTGGAGTTGGAATTGGAGATGCACCTTATTGAACGATGATGCCATATTCTGTTGGTTTGTTCTTCCGTTAGAAGAAGATATTGTTTTGGTTTATAAACGGCTAGGAAGCTTTGGGAAAAAAGTTGAAGGACCATTTTTGAGTAGCACAGATACTTACCTGATTTTGCAACGTACATTACCCCTTATTTATATACACGTACATAAAAAGAAATGATATATATTATTGACGTCATAAATAATTAGAAGATCGAGTGGCAATGCGTGGGCCACGTGGCGTGGCGTGGCGGTTTCGTTTTCATACATGAAATTAATTGTTTTGAGAGTGACGTTAACATATGGGTTATACTCTTTGAACCCCTTCCCCACACACATCTTTTGGTCAACCACCACACACATCCATAGGGTCCAATGAGATTTTAGGGAGTCCATTTAGACCACCCCTAACATATATGCTAGAGAAGCAAAGTTTAAATAAAATAAAGGGTAAATTACAATTTTGGTCCACGTGGTTATATGCAAATTATGGGTAAAGTCCTTTTCACGTGGAAATTACAATTTCAGTATCCGTGGTTGGTTGTTTATTGTAGGTTTGGTCCTTTGACCAGTCATTTTTTTAGAAAAATGACTAACTTACCCTAAGAATATTATAAAAATATGTAATAAACATTTTTTTTAATTATAAAAAATTAATAATTATAATAATTTACCACTTTTCACCATCTCTCCTCCCTTTTGATCTCTAGACTTACTAATATTATAAAAAAATTTGTAATAAACATTCTTTTTTAATTATAAAAAATTGACGACCACACACCACCACCACATAACAATATCCATTTCTTGTCAATCCCTTGTTTTTCTGTTCAGACCGATGACTACAGAAAGAGCACTAGACAGCCAGATCCATTTCTTGTTTGATGTTCTTTGCTCAGATCTAGAACGACAAGATAGCGAAGGATCATAACGAAAGTAAGAAAGAGCCAAGTCGGAGCTTTGTGTTTGTCGATTTGTTTCTGACTGCATTTCTCAATCGGCATTATTGTTTGTGTTTCTCGATCGATTTTGTATGTTGGTATTATGTTTATGTTTCTCAATTTGTTTCTATGACTTTATAAAATCTGGGTTTTTGTTGTTACAAAATATGGGTTGTATATTTTGGGTCCGGTCTTTGTTTTTGGGATTTTGAAGTTTGGTGGGTTAATGACAACTTGTACAGAGGAAGACGGAGAAGGTCGGTGCGTCATCATGGTTGTGGTCGAGGAGGGTTAGAAGGGATGTCGAGATGACCAGAGAAAATGGAGATGAAGAGGGAGAGCGAGACGAGGTTGATTTCCATAGTTCGTTCATTTCTTTTGGTGGTTTTAGTGAAGCTTCTCTGTGATGGTTGTGGTCCGATGGTGCTTCTTGATGGTGATGGTGGTTCTTACTGTAGAGAGATATGGTAAAGACAAATCTAGACAGAAAAGAGTATGATGTTGTTTAAACTCACTCTTCAACACATTAACTTAATATAAAAAAATTGTACAAGAGATAGAAGCCAAAATCTATAATAGTTCCATTGATCAAAACCAAATTTTATTCACTATATATACTTTTCAGTACGATGTATTGTTTACTTCTATATATGTTGTCTCGTAATTTTTATTTTATTTAAGAATTAAATTATTAATTAATGAAAAACATACATGGTTAATTAGTTAATCGTATATATAACCTTGATGAAACTGGTTAAGCGCTCTTTTATGTTTAGATTTAAAAATCAGTTGAACCAATATGTTTGATTAACATTTCTAGACACAATTATTGTGGTAGCGCAAGGGATCCACTATGAACAGAATTTAGGTTTTTAATCTCTTGGGTTTAAGCCTTAAGGTTGTGTTTGGTATGAAGAAATGAAAAAAATGGAATTGTCTTACTTTTCAATCTTTGTTGAGGCTATAACTAAATAAATGATATTTACACTAAAAATGAATTATTCATCATTCACTTGAGAATTGATGGTGACGTCTTGTGAAAGAATAAAAATCAATTCAATTTCATTTTTTTTTTACCAAACGTCCCAAAAGGTTTTTGTATATATTGGTGGGGTCTTCCTTTTGCTATAGCTACTTGCAGAAGGTGTTGTTAATTTGTTACACTTTTGGGATTGGCTTTTCAATAAAAAGTTTTGCCTAAAAAATTGATAATAAACAGAATTAAGATGAGTAACCATATGTTTTTGAAAGTTTTGACACATTATTTTATGAAGATAAATGATTACGTTCCTGTCAAGGTGGTCTATATGCGTTGGAATAATATATCAACCTTTTACATGTACGCACTCTTTATCGTAATTTAAAATATAAATTTAAACAATAAAAATAACATAAAGCTTCTAAGCTAATAAATTGATATAAGATTAAGGATCGATAACCAATTAAAAATGTAAAATTTAAATTTTAGATTTTTCAAATAAATATTATATATATTATTTATAGGGGAGCATCTGACAACATTATAGTTTTCTAATTATATTTGTATTTTGTTTTTATAATAGATATATCCTGGGTCCCAGAAAATCCAAATTGTCATAGACAATTGGCATAATATGCACTATAAGTCGACGAAAGGATGGGTAACTAAATAAGCAAGCGAAAGCTGATTAAGTAAGTAATTATTTAGGTTTGATGAATTAGATTATGCAAGTATAAGGTTAATATATTTGTGAATTGATAGTTTGTTTTTTTAATCATCCTCATTTAAAAATTTAGGACAAGTTGGTTGCGGAGATGAAAATTCAGGCTTAACAAGCATCATCATCATCTAATGCCAATGAACCTTTATCTTTAAATGAGCAAGAAATCTTCGAAAAGGTGTTCGGTGAGCGTCGAGGTCACGGCATTGGACGGGGAAGGAAGTTGAACGTCAGTCAAGTTTTCCTTCCTCATCTACCACCTCGATACCACCATCAAATGAGGTGATGCAAGATATGGTATGGGCTGCATAAGAAGCTTGGGAAAGACATTACGAAGAACAAGATCGTAAACGATACCAAGACTTGGCTACGTACTTCTCAAGTATAATTCTCAATTCCAATGTTGTCAACATATCCCCATTTGTATCCACGCCGGCACCTCCATTTGACTACAATCTCTATAAAGAAGATCAAAAATCACAACAATTTAGAGATGATGATGAGGAAGACTAGGAAGATGAAGAGGATATGTTGGACGACAATTAGTAATTAGTTTAACAACTTTGAAATTATATGATTTGTTAGTTTAACAACTTTGAATATATATGATTTGTTAGCTTAACTTGAAATGTTAATGGTTTTAAGATATTATTGTTTGAACATTGATTTAGTCTTATGAGGTTGAAAATTATATGTTAATTTATGAATGGTTAAAACTACTAAGAAGTTAAAAAGAAACAGAAATTACCAATTTATAATATTAGGTACTTTCTGCGACCACATGTAGTTACAAAAAGTAGCAAGTAATTTTTAATATGTCAGTTATATTCTAAGACAATAAATCATCTCTAAAA
Source organism: Centrapalus pauciflorus (assembly GCA_020465985.1). Classification (NCBI taxonomy): domain Eukaryota; kingdom Viridiplantae; phylum Streptophyta; class Magnoliopsida; order Asterales; family Asteraceae; genus Centrapalus; species Centrapalus pauciflorus. The sequence goes on along the minus strand of JAANYP010007301.1, from coordinate 2,304,167 downwards.
GTAAAAACGTATTAAATAATTAATTTCATTTTCTGGACAACATGGGTTACAAAAAACAAATTATTAATTATAATAAAAATTTGTTTTTAGAGAGAATATGTCGTCCCAAAAGAATTTTACTTTCAGGGCACACGCCCAATAAATCTTTTTGGGACCAGGTTTCTGAGACAGAATCTTTTGGAACGACTGTGGTCTCAAAATATCTTTTGGGACTAATAAATTGTATTACCATTTATTTTATATTTGTATTTATCTTTATTATATATATACAACTTTATTTTGTTATTACCATTTCATGTGAAACATAGAGGCGACATGTGTCATTTATGTATTCTCTATTATTATATAGATGATAAAATAGAACCATTCATACGATCATCATAATTTGATATGATTATAATGATATATTCATTGTAAAATAAAATATATTAAATATTATATATATATATATATATATATATATATATATATATATATATATATAGATTGAGGTTCAATTGAGAACTTCTATGCACCGAGGCACCTCTAGGAACTTTTATGCACCAAAGAATCAAATAAGGGTGCACTAAGGGTATTCCTGGAATATTGAATGTGTAAAATTAAATATATGGAATTAATTATAATAGGTAAATTAGAATTAAATAAGGAATAAATGAAAAAAGTAACCACCTCCTCATATATCTCTCTTTCTTTATTTCTCTCTCTCTCTCTCTCTCTCTCTCTCTCTCTCTCTCTCTCTCTCCCCCCACAAGATGATGAACAATACGATGAAACACGATGAACACGATGAACGAAGAAGAAGAAGATGAACACATTGATGCATCCGTTGGAACAATGATGTTGATGATTAACGACGATGCACCATGATGAACACTATGCACAGATGAACGATGATGATAAACGATGAATACGAAGATGATGAACGATGATGATAAACGATGAATATGAAGATGATGATTAACAGTGATGCATCACGAATTGTATAGATTTTATATAGATAAAATCGATATGCATAACGAATTGAACGATTAATATGTAATGCATCAATATCTCCATCATTATTTTTGAATTTGTGTTACTTTTGTAACACGAATTGTGTTATTTTTTCATCAGAAAATATAAATACAACATATTATTATAAAATATAAAGATAAATACAACTTACTATTTTTAAAAAGATAAATAAACCTTGTTATTTTTTAATCTATAAATAATAAAAGATAAATACAATTACTATTTAAAAAGATAAATACTATCTATTATTTTTTAATCTATAAATATTAATTTGTAATAAAACATATAAGTATTATATTATATATAAGCTAAAATCTCAATTTTTATCAATTAATTTATATTAAATTAGCAAGAAAAGTTTTTAAAAATCACAAAAATAACTGCTATTTATATCAATTTTTAAAGTTAGAAATACAATAGTTATGACAATTAATAATAATGTTTTTATATTATTTTGAATAATTAATAGCTGTATTTTTTATTTTTTAATTATACATATTTTATACAAAAAAAAAAATATTGAAAATATTCATGTAATACGTAGTTTATAGACTAGTACTATAATAAAAAAATAAATCAGTTTTACATTATATTAATAATCCAATTTAATAAAAATGTTATTTTTAAATAGTTTGGAATATAAGAAATTTTATATCGAATTTTAGATAATAGTATTGTGATCCACAATGATACATTTGGATTTTCGTTATACAACATATTTTGAAGGTTATAATACTATACAAATTTTTATTTATATATTATATAAAGAAATCCAAAAAAAAAAAAAATATTAAACCGTTCATGCCTAAAGCTTTGCCTAGAGATACTAAGATGTTAAACTGGTTTTCCTATTAGAAGTTTGAGTATCATAGCGTTTGCCGGCAAAAATGATTAAGGTAGTTCAAATTTGATATAATTGGTAATTAAAGGTATGTAATTATATAAATAACATACTAAAATTATTATTTACATAAACTTTCTGTGAAGTCAATGTTGTTATTGGTCATACATACTCTTTTGTATTGTTTGTAAATATAAAAATTAGTAGGTACTTTTTATCGTTCATTTAAATTTGTATTTTTAACTTTACATATTTTTAATCGATAGGATTTGAAACATAATGATTATATATTATATTTAATAAAATGTTAGAAAAATATGTTTTTACTGATATTATATTATTAGTAACCTTTTAAACATTTAATATTATGTGTAACATAATTGTACCTTTTCAACGTAAAAATGACAAAACCACAGGACAAAATTGAAATCTATCCTAAAAACAACTAAAAGTTTTGATTTTAATTTTATTTATACATCTTTCATGATGTGACATGGACCATTGATATAATTGTAATATTTTAATTTTTTTTTAGATTGGGATCGGTTAATTAGGTTGATTTGACATACTAGATAAGGTTTTAGGGTCGTCTCATGGATTTCGAAGCATATGTGCGTGTGATTACAACATAGTCCCTTAAATATTTTAAATAATATATTGATCTCAATTTTAATAGGTAAATTGAAGGTCGTGAATAACAAAAAAAACTGATAAATGAGAAATTATAATAAATAATACGAATCAAATTGAATTTGACATGGATACCAATTTAACGCATCGATGTACAACGTATACATGTCAAATACTATTAAATTTTTATTGGTTTATATTTAGATATATATTATGACCGTGAGACCCTACGAAATTGAGGGGTCCTGTGCGGTTGAACCTACCGCACATCCTAAATTTAGAAACTCGTATTTGTTTCGAGGCGCTGCCCACTAGACCCCGCTAGCCCGCTAGGGGCTCCGCCAGCCTCTAGCGACCCTGCAACTGCAAGGGCGCGCATTCCCTTTAACCCACACTTTAACGTCCAGGTCTTGACTTTGGCCAAACTTATACGAATGCGCACTTCGTACCTCCTAAACTCTAACTAGTTCCAACCAAAATCAGTTAACTTGATCAAGGAATTAAACTAATTAAGGCCTCGTTTGTTTTCGATTAAGAGGCTCTTAAAAACATCTGAAGTCTAAAGTTCAGATCTATAATAAATTAAGTTTGTTTGTTTAGCTTCAGACTTAAAAGGTTGAAACCTCTGAATTTTCCTCTGAATTTTAAGAGGATGAGAGTTGTCTTAATTAAAATTAAGAGGCTCTTAATTTCAGATGATAAAGTCTCCTCTTAATTTCAGACGTGGTTTTCAGACTTCAGATATTTAACCTCTTAAAAAACAAACAAAACCTAAATAATAACAAGATGAAGGTCCTAAAAGCAACCAAAAACTCATTGCCAAACACGCTGTTGCTCCCATTGTATTGAACCATTGATGTTGATGGTAATTTGATTTGTGTCTTTACTATTAAATCAGCAGATTCCATCATTTCGTGTTTCATGCATGCTTTGTTTGTATCTTTGTATTTGTTTTTTTTTTGCTCTCTTTTCATCAACCCAAAAAAGTAAAGAAAACGCTGCGTGTTTTATTTTTCTTTTGTATCCATCTGTTTGTTATCAATAATTCCACTTTTTTTAAATGTATTTATAAATAAATAAATAAAACGTTATATTAATGTTTTTAACAACTGAATTATAATTGAGGATCGATCAATCATATTGTTGGGCGTCAATAAAAGAGAAAAAGATATTTCGAAAAGTCTCATTCAAGTTCGAATATTTCTTTTTTGCTAACAATTGATTTGATTTTTATTCTGCATGTTTGTTTGATTTGTTTTATACATGTTCTTTGTTTTTATTTTTACTAGTTTATTACCCGCGTATTACGCGGATATTTTTAATATATATTAAATATAATAAATTAAGAGGTAAAGATATAAATATTATTTTCTAAACAAAAGTATACTGGAATGATATATCATTTATTATGACCTATTAATTTTATATATTTCTAGATATATATGTATAGTAATTATTTTCTTATATTTTTTTTTAACTTTTATTATATTATACTATAATTAATAAATTAGTAAAGTATTATATTTTGTTTGATTTGAATTCAAAAGCAGATTATATTAGATTTGAATAGATATGATTTAAATTTCTTTATTATTTTCAAAACCCATAATTGCCACGTGTCGATTCATGGTGATGACACGTGGCTTCACAAGAAATGAGTATAGTTACTCTTTTATTAGTATTTATAGATTTTTATTTTTATTTTGCTAATAATTAATTAACTTTATATGCATGCATGTTTATTATTACATATCGAATAACTATTTACATTTTTGGTTCTTATGTTAATTTTGCCTTTTGATGAGAAAAAAATATATACAAAAACAATCATTATAATTTATATATGCTTCGTTTATATAAAAATACCATCCATCCATTATTTTCTTTTATTTTTTATTCGATCTTATATTATTAGAATTACCAATCCTATACTGTTAGTTTTAACAAATATAATCATATAACATGATTAGTAATTGCTAAACCTTGCTATCTGCTAAAGAGAAGTACGTTGAGAAGAATCTTGTAGAGTTTATTGAAGAATTCTGAAGATCATTCTTGATGAAATTATATTAATATACTAGTTTATTAACTCATGTATTACACTATTAATTTAACAATTTTTTTTTCTTAAAACTATATAAACTTAAAATTAAAAATTAATATTCAAATTTATAATACTAATGATATTTGATATATCTTATTATAATTAATTTATGTATAAATCATTTTTAAAAAAAACTAATCATTAATAACTTTTAAGTTTATTATTAGTATTATTCTTATTATTATAATTATTAATAAAAAAAATCATACATAAATTGTTTGTTGTGATTTTATGAGATTTAAGTATCCAACCATAATCTTATGTTAAAAGTAATTTGATTGAAAATTTTTTAATTCAATCTTGAAATAGTAATTAACATTTATTATTAATAGAAGATGTCATTTGGCACCATGAGGAGATAACAAATAACAAGTAATAGTATTTATAGATTGTTAACGGAACATTAAAAAAAAATATATTCATGCGACAACGTATCAACCAACCATTTGATCAATCTAATATTTCATCCTAGCCGTTTAAATTCATATTTAATCAACAAACTTTTCGAAAATCTAGGAATAGAGTTAAAGATTATAGATACGTACGTGTTAAAATTCTTTTATCAACTTAATTTAAATTCTAAAAATAATTTTATCACCAATATTTCGAATATAGAACAAATCTCATTATTACTCCTTCAATTTTATTAACGAAAAGTTTTTTGATTAATTTTGGTACAATCAACTTAATTTGATTTGAACTTGTTTGTACGTATGACAAGCAATACAAAAGGTGTCAAGACGAGGATGAGATTCTCGAGTGCTTCCAAGTAGTTTCCAGCACCAGATACAGGGAAAAGAGAAGAAAGCTTTGGTTAGTAACAATTCATTGGGGTGCCGTGCATTGACATTCCGACGCTCAGGGAGCGTTCATTGAGAGAGATCAATAGTGGGTGTAAGAGTAAGAATAAGCATTGTGAGGTCCCTATTTATACCTATTCGTTGCTGTGAGAGGGTCTCCTCATGGGAGGATCTGATTGGTCCACGAGGGTACATGCACGACCTGTTTCCCTCTCCTCTGATGCACCAATAGAATGGAGCCCTTGTGTGCTCCCAGCCAAACTGCCCCGATAGGATCAACGATCCTTCGGTAAAGTGAGGAGTGTGGATCTGTATCTGGGCCATGAGCATTCCCAGGGAAGGCTACATGGGCTTTGTCTTATGAGTGGCCCAAGATCATATGAAACTGGACCCTTATAAAAATTTATAGATATAAACTTTCAATTATTCTCCTTCAAATTGATATGTTATATCTATATTTATAAAGAATAAATGCTCAACTTTTTGGATGAATAAATCAAACAAACATAAAAAAATTAAACAAAATCTTATACACTTTTAGTTACACGAACTGATTGAATAAAAGATTAATTACTACTTAGGAACTTTAAAAAAATTAGTCTAACTAACCATTTTATAATAATATGTTTATAATTAATGAATTAATTAGCATAAACTTTAATGTAGATATGTAACATGATATAAGTAAATAAAATTAATATATAAAAATAGACATTAAAATGATCTAAACTTATAACTAACTAAATTATTATTACGAATAAATGGCAAAGTTAATTTGTTACTTCATAGAAGACTTGTTGATTTATAGAAGTAGATAAGATCAAACAATTTAATATTTAGTATATAAATAATATTTTTTTCACCAATCAGATTTAGAATAACTGTATTTAAGAAGATTCATTTTTTATCATTACTTTAAAAGTTAAATATAAACATTCAAAGACCTTAGCAATAATTTTATTACATCTCTTCTATCACAAGAGAAAAGTAACATGCTTGTTTAAATTCAGATTTTAAATTTAACATGATCTAAATTACAAAAGAGAAAAAAATATTATCTGAACAATTTCAGTATCTCAAATCCAAAATTCGGATGATCCAAAATATTGATTTCATAACATTGAAATATTTAAAATTGTTATAAAAAAATAAATTAGACCAAATATCTAGATATCTAACATACGAATTTATATACCCATATACATATAAAAAGTAAATGTGTCATATAAAATCGGTTAATCCAAAAGTTAAAACCAGATTTTTCTGAGATTGATATGTTCTTTAGCAGCCTTGGAAAAGAAATGGATACAACAATTTAAATGAGATAAGTAGCATCTTTATTAACTGATACACATTTTCACCTTTGTTTTTTTCATTTAAATAACATTAAAAAAAAAAATCTCACATCACATTTCTCAAGTATTGTCAACTTTTCCCCCATACCTGACGATGAAAGGGATAGTTTAGCTAATTGATGTGTCACCCTCTTACCATGGAGATATAAGCTAGAAGTCACGGGTTCGACTCCTTTCGGAGGCAAGTTGAAATTTAGGTGGAGTAAGTAAGTCTTGTGGTAAATGAGTAGTTTAGTAGTAGGAGTAGGATACTTTGTCGTTCAAAAAAAAATTAGTCTTTCAAAACAAAGCACACTTTTTGAATTAGATAAAGAGTTATATGTCAAAAATAGCAACAACTTTTCGAGCTCAAGCCTAATTTAAAGAGCCGAGGTGTGGTCAGAATGATCCTCGAACAAACGATGAAATTAGAATCATTTATTGAAAAATTAAATCAGAGTTCAGAATCCAACTTCACCTTCATAAACATCAATTACATCAGCATCCTGCATGTAATTTCTTTAATTTTTTAAAATTTATTTTCCATATTGTGAGTGTGAGAGGCTCATCAAACTTCATACAAGAATTTGTTATATGAGTTACACATTACATGGATTCATTTTTTTTTTAGTACATGGCATACTTCTGAGTCCAACTTCGAGCCATGGCTTCGTACTTGACCTTGTCTACCTTGTACATATGTGCGATTTCAGGGACCAACGGATCATCTGGGTTCGGATCTGTCAACAATGAACAAATCGACAACAAAACCTGGATCGACCACAAACCCAAAAGCATCAATATCTTTCCATAGGATATTTCAACACAATACAAAAGGAAAGAAATTAAAAGAAAACCTTGGATATGGTGAGAGCAGGACTCCATTGATCCTTAAGAATATCAAGACAAATGTTACCATTGTTGTTTATATTTGGATGAAACACTTTGGTCCTAAAAGCAACCTATACATATACAAGAATAACCAAAAAAACCATTAGCTTTTTGAGGTCAGTCATACATATAAATAGAGGAATATTTAAGTATACCTTTGGGGGTTTGAAAGGATAGTCTGGAGGGAAGTGGATGGTAACTTGGAAGACGCCTCCGGAGTAGGGACTATCGTTTGGACCGATGATTGTTGCTTGCCAATGAAACATGTCTTGAGCCACAGGACCAGCACTGCATGAGGCTGGAGGGTCTCTTTGCAGGTCCTTGAGCTCTTTTAGAATCCTCCTGGAAGCCATTTTTGGAATGAAAGAATGGAAAGAAATTATTAATGTGTTGGTTAGAGAGAGTATGAAGAATGTTATATAGTTGGTGGGTTTGATGGGGGAGAGAGAGAGAGAGTCTGTGGAGAAGGTATAGATTCTAGGGGGCAATTTGAGTGAAGAAGAACAAGGTGGTCTTCTTTTTTGAAGGTAGGTCACCAGCAACAAGATTCTTGCTCATCACCTCCATACATCTATTATAAAACGAATCTTACTTTCCAAACCATTATAATTCTTTATTTTTCATCCTCAATAATACAAAAAAAGACCTGTGTTTTGCTTTTAAAGTTTAATCCTATACATTTTAACTCACTGGGATTATCTGTCTTTAGAAAATAATAACAATAAAGAAACCTTTCAGTTTCTTTGTTTTAACCAAGATTCACTTAAGCTTGTAACTTGATAGGAAGGATGATGGACCGACTAGTGTCTAGCCGACTTCAACTTCAATTCAGGTTCCAGGCCACTGTCTCAACCAAATCCATGTATCCAACTATATCGACTAACCCCACAATTTCGCGTATGGGCAACTAGCCAACTACGCGTTTAGAAGAAAATGTTGACAATGTGATCCAGCTGGTAAACATACACCACTAGACGTGAATCGAAATCTTGCTCTGTTGATAATGATAAGCATATTCTCCACTTGTGAAAAAGAAGCCAAAAACAATCCCAAAGATACCTCTACCTTTTTCATACAAACTATGTCTTCAATTCATATTCATTCAAATTGAAAGGTAAAAATGAGAAATTGAGAATAAATGGTGTCAACATTCTCATTCTCCACTAATTCAAACACTGAATGCGTCCAAAAAGATGACGATCTGACATAATCGTGACAAGTGGTTTGGGGAATAAGATTTTCAAATCTCAAAGAACATAACAGATACGATTACAAACCCCGGCATGAGATCATTTTGGCCAACTACAAGATTAGTACATCACGAAGATCTCCGGTCCAGGTATTGAAAGATCAAATACAAATCAACAAATATATGAGAAACGAATCCAACACAGTTTTCTTAATCTAACTGGATCTCTGGTCAAAAGTAATACATAGAAGAAAAAAATTAAAACCTGACCAAGGTATCACGGATGATGGAGACACGTGACAAGTCAAATGATGCTTCAAATAGATGATCGCTGTTAGCCTCGATGACTTCCTTCGTAGGAGTGACGTTAGGGGGAGAGCAAAAGGACAGAAAGGTAAAACATAGCTAGATTCATTGTATAAACCTGCTTCTCCATGGACCTTATTTCGGATCATAGTATAGAGCAGGCCTTTTGGCCTGCTTTCTTCTTTTTCTTCGACTTCGGAGGAGCGAGGACAACTTTAATTGCAGCATCAAAAACTGCCTTGACATTCTGAGAAAAAGAATGACATGTTAACATAAAGAACTCCTAAATTTCTATCTAGCGAGAATCTTTGCAAGAAAAATGTACATGCCTCCTGTGTTTTTGAACTACATTCAATGTATTCAGGTGCTCCAATAGTCTTCTTTAGCTCCTCTCCCTATTATAGAAGTTTAAAGATATATATATCTTTCAAATAAGGAAAAACTGAAGCTTTTGCTTCTACTTCTAGCAGTCTGAGACATAACTTAGCGGTGATAATCTTTACCTGCGCATTATTTATGGGAGTTGCACCAGGATGGTCTACGAAGAACTGCTTGTCATCCCGAAGATCTATCATCAACCATGATTCAAATTCGTTTTGAATTAAACTATCTACTCTTAAAGCACAATTCTGATTTATGCAACTCGATACACAAAGATGGTAATAACAGAAAGTAAGCATGCATTAACGAAACTAATAATGTCATTGAAATAAGTATGAACATCACCCAAACGCTCCACCATCTAATTTGGGCATCCTTTTATGTTGGTTACAAGTTCATCCTTGGCAAATGCATTTTTTAAAACTTCATCAACAAAAACTTTTAAGACTTATCAAGTTAGGACATTTGAAAATCAAGTTTTTATTTTCTTTAAGGGGGCGTTTGGTAGAGGAATCGAAGAGAAAGAAAATGAGGATAAAATCAATAGTTTTATAGAGTTTAGACTATGAAATTTGAAAAAAAAAAAAAAATTTAACCATATAATTGCTGCAATTTTCTTTCCCTATTTTTAGCTTTTACTTGATTCTTCACCTTTGCAAGAGAAACAAGAGAATTGAATTTTAGCCTATTTATTGATTCAACTTGAGAATTCATAAAGAATTTATATAAATGATTCAAGTCTCCTAACTAATAATTTGACTTCATTTCTTTTCCTTTTGATTCCCTCTACCAAACGCCCCAATGTGATTATAAGGAGAAAGAATGAGCATGAACTTGCATGCTATCATTTCTTTTGTTACAAAAGCAATCTTGGTTTGTTTGGTGGCTACTATAGCGTGTCAGTTTATGTTATTTCAGGGAGTTTGTTTCCAATAAAGTGGGATCATTTTGACAGATACGGATTTGGCTAACAAACACACATTTGGCTATCCGTTTATTATTTCCGTAGAGCATTTATCTTGAGATGACGGTAATAGGGATCATTTAAGTTCAAATAGAGAACTGACATCCACAATATGCAAAAAGAAATCAAGAATGGTGAGATTTAACAGCACCGAGTAATATAGTAAAACAATTCAGACAGAGTAAAAGATTAAAAGAAGAGGTAATAATTCATAAGCAGGTTCAGAAAGAACAACCTCTGCATCCAACCCAATAACATGAGCATCAATTTTTATGGCTTAAGAGTTAAGACAGATTATTCGTTTATTAACTCACCGAGTTTGGTCCCAACAAGGACTATTGGGACACCAGGGGCATAATGCTTCAACTCTGGAATCCACTGAGAATAGAAAGATAAGAAAACTTCAGTTGACATATTATGGCCACCAAAAGTAATTTGAAAAAGAAAAGACTAGAGAGGGATAGAATAACAAGATCTTCACCTTCTTGGAAACATTTTCATAGCTGGCCTTGCTGATGAGGGAAAATGCCAAAATGAAAACATCAGCCCCACGATAACTCAATGGTCTCAATCTGTTATAATCTTCCTGTCCTGTTCCCAGTACATTAATCTCACACCATTAATATATATTGCTTGATAAAAATTACAATAAAAAATCACAAATTATTAATTGTGTGGACAATATATTGCAAGGTTACCAGCAGTATCCCACAAGCCTAGATTGACAGTGGCACCATTCACAACAACATTGGCACTGAAATTATCAAACACTGTTGGCACGTAATCCTGTTTAGACCACAATGGAAATAAAAAATAAAAAACTGATTTAGTTCCAATGTATATGATAGAGATTTTATCTCTCCGAATCAAATGATTTATGTATATAACAATAATTCAATAATCCATATACATTAGTATATACTAGCATTCCTTCTTTCAACCGATTGATCTCAAATATAAATGTAGTAAGTAAAATAACATCCCTCTTCAAGAAAATATTCACATTAATCAAGGAGTCAAGGACCTTTGTTAAATACTAGCAATGTGCAATGCATCATACTAGCAATGTGCAATGCATCATACGGCATGCAAAAGTTTCAGATAAACTCCCTACTATAATGATAGAAAATGCATGACGGCAATACATATTTATGGGCAAAGGAGGAACCACGTCCTTCATTAAGGTGCAAAGTTGGCAAGAACAGTAGAAAAATTAAAAATAGTACCACATACTAATTCCATCCTGTTATATGTTAATGGGGAGCCTCCCTAGTTCATCGTGTAAAATAATGCTAATAAGAACACAACCAAATTGGACTTCTCTAACAACTTCAAGAGTGAGCTGTATATAATTAAATACAATTAGATCATCAAGCAAGCAGTTCTCTTTTCCTTGATTCATGATGAATGCAAAAAACAAATGGTGATGTTCTCATGTTCACAAACATTTTCCGGTTTAACAGATTTTGACCATTCAACATTTTCCATCTAGTGGATGAAATGAAAGAATGATCACAAAAATGAAACCGTATAACATCTATATATTTTTATTTTGTCATAATTGGTATGATGAGATTCAAATACATGATTGTGGGTGCAAGATCAATAATTTTCATTGAAATGAGGAAAATCTGACGAATTAAGCAAAAATTGGATTAAACTGCATGAATGTCATTCATAAGTTGATTTGGAACTAGGATTAACAAATGTGAGGTTTCTTCTTCACCTAAACGCAACGAACATTAGAAGTATACAATAAATTCTTCATCATGGAAAACTTCAAACGAATTTAGCAACAAATAATTACCGTGGGGAAGGTGTTACTGGTGTAGGAAATCAAGAGACAAGTCTTTCCGACAGCCCCATCGCCGACCGTGACGCACTTTATAAACCTGGAAGCGCTCATATTTATTCAATCTTGTCTCAGATCTTCTCTTCCGCCAGAAGACCTGATCACGGATTAACACACGAACTCAAGAAATTCCGTTGTTTCACCTTCTTCTTCTTCTAAGAACTTCTTTTAATTCGTCTTCCTACTCCTCTGACAAATTCACAATTGTTTAACTAAAACAACAAAAGAATCGGATGCAGATTTCTACAGAAAACAAACCCTAGAGAAAAGGAAATGCAAAGGGGGGAAATTGAAAGAAATTTTGTTAGAGAGAAACGTAACAAGAAATGTGGGGAGCAGAAAACCCTAAAGAAAGGGGGTGAACGAATTAATTGGGGATGGATGAACATCTAGAGAGATATTACCTTATTTTAGCCGGTAAACAATGCCGTTGAAGCGCTCGCTGGATGGTGGAGATGATCTCTCTCTCTCTCTCTCTCTCTCTCTCTCTCTCTCTAATTTCTGCAAGTTTCTGTCTTGTTGTGACAACGAAGATGGGGCTGATGATTGCTTTAAATTTTAATATCGTTATAAAAATACAATTGTGGGCCCACACACGTAGATTTGTAACTCTAGTACCCAACATTTTCCGGCATTTTTTTTATAATTATTACCACACTTTTTTTTAGAAAAAAAAAATTCGATTACTAAAAATATTAACAACTTTTTGATTTTTTATTATTTATAGTAACATTATTTATTTTTTATCACTAAAAGCAATAACTTTTGTATTTTTTATATAAATAAAATCAACTTTTTTTGTATCCTTAATACCATTAACTTTTGTATTTTATTATCATTAATAGCAACAACTTTTTAAAATTTTGCTACAAATGATAAAAAAAAATACAAAAAAATGTTGTTATTAATGATAAAAACTAAATAATGTTGCTATAAATGCTAAAAATAAGCCCTAGAAAAAAAAGACTAATTTATATTTTTATATAAATTTTCGCCTATCTCAATATCAATTATTACCATCCTGTGCGGTTGTCCAATTGCCCATCTCAAAAATAGGCCCTGAATATTATAATATTTACTATTACAAAAGTATAAAGTTTATAAGAAAAGAAACTGATGTACTATATACTTTTCACATTTTGATTGCTTGTATTTAATTATATAATTAAACTAGGTAAAAGACAAGTAGTCTTGTATAATTGAATGAATGTATATATCAGGTTAAAAGAATTTTTGGTACATAATCATTAAAATGTTAAAAGCTGATTTTATACCATAATTTTATGAGGAAAAACAAGTTTATCCTTGGAGGTTTTTGTACTACTTTGAGAAGCTCATAACTTCTTTATGTGTACACCAAGATTTAATTTTTTTTGGGCTTCTTTATAATTTATTTTATATTTGACTTATTGATCGTTTATGTATTTAAAACAGGAGTATATCCTCGTTCCTCGCTTTGTTGACGATCATGAGAAGTGAAAAAGACTTAATTAAGGCTGCAAACAAGTCGAACTTTTATCAAGCAACTCGAGCTCGGCTTGAACGAGCCGAGCTTTTATCAAGCTCGATCTCGAGCCCAAGCCCAAAACTCGAGCTCGAAAAAGTTAACAAGTCGAGCTTGAGCTTTAAATGACTCAATTTGAGTTTTTAAGACTTCTATACGTATATATAATATGTTGAGATTTTCAAGTATTTCGAGTATTGAGCTTATATCACATATTGAATCAAGTATTTATTATTCAATTTGAGCTTTTCGAATATCAAGTTGAGATTTTATAGAGTTCGAGCTTAAGTTATATACCAAAAAAAGGAACTCAAAAATGGTTTATAGAAATTCAAGGGTTTGTTTAGTTGATGGAAAATTGATATTTGTTTTCACTTTCACTTTTCCAGAATTTAGTTTTCATTATTACATTTCTAGAAAATTAGGAAAAAATTTTGAAAACGTGTTCACCACGTCCCTTGTTTTCGCTTTTGAAAATTAGAAAAATGGTTGAAAACTCCTTTAATGCATTTTCCAATTTCTATTATAAATTTAGAAAATGAAAACATTTAGAAAATGACAAAAAAAATTAGAATAATGTCAAACTAAACATGTTTTCAATTAAGCCCTGTTTTCGTTGAAAACAAAAACAGAAAACCGGCTTGTTTTCATCAACTAAACGCAGCCCAAGCTTTTCGAGCCAAGCTCTAGCCTAATTCGAGTACATCTCGAGTCAAGCTCGAGTGTACGTTTTGAAAGTTCAACGAATTATCGAGCCATGATCGAGCCTAACGAATCGAGCTGAGCTCGAACCCTGTCAAGCTCAAGCTTGACTCGACTCGTTTGTAGCCCTAGCCCTAATCCTCTTCTATCTAGCTACTCGTGAAGTTGTAGATGTCGTTGCATCTTTATATGATTTAAAAGTTCACTTACAACTAGACTAGACTAACGAAGATATAAAAAAACGTCCTTATACTTTATGAACAAGTAGGTAAACTTTGTTTACTAATAAAGGACCTGATAATATCACACACCATTATATAGTTAAACTTTTTTGTTGTTGTACATAAATTGATCAATCAGAATAAAATGTACATACTAAGCTAATAGAGTTTATTATGAAAAAAAATAATATGTTTTATATTTTTTTTGTGTTTTAGTCCATTGGTGTTATTTTTATCAACAAAAATCTCAGATTATTTATTTTTTATACTTTTTAGAACTTCATTTTCCACGAGATCCCGAAACCACCAGCCACCCCGACTTAATTCATGATGAGCCCACCATTGGGTTTTAATAAAACAGAATAACCGAGTTATAATAGGTAAAATTTTAAAATAAAAAGCATTTTATCAATAAAAAATAATACGATGGGGCTACACCATAAAAAGGTCAAAAATACGTAATAAACTTGTTAGAATACATAAAATGGTTTAATTGTGGATTTTAACTTAGAAATCACATTTTGTAGAAACAAAAGGCCAACAACATGTTCCAAAATCCAAATCCTCATTTGAGACAAACATAGGATGGAAAAATTCTCTCATTTTTGAAGGATGGAGATATTATATTGATCCTACATATCTTCATGGTCAAGTCAACTTAATTAATTTCTTGAAATTTAATAATACTTACTACTTAGGATATATATATCATACATTAATATAATTTTTAGGTTGGTTACAAACATGTCCAACATGTTGGTTTCTTGCTATTATTTTATCATCAAAATAGTCAATTAATTATCAACTTTTTAAGAACCATGTTTAAACATTTAAATCAGATTCATTTAAAAAAGATGCATTGCAACATCCTAATTCAAATGATTCATTCATTAGGTTAAGTGTTTTATTTTTAATTTGTGTTAATTTAATGCATCATTAATAATCTTTCACATGTTAAGCACAACTCTAAATGTTATGTCCACAGAATGC
Source organism: Centrapalus pauciflorus (assembly GCA_020465985.1). Classification (NCBI taxonomy): domain Eukaryota; kingdom Viridiplantae; phylum Streptophyta; class Magnoliopsida; order Asterales; family Asteraceae; genus Centrapalus; species Centrapalus pauciflorus. Next base: position 2,288,444 of record JAANYP010007301.1, on the reverse strand, counting down.
GATCGTACTTGTATCATCCTCTCCTTATGCATCTCTGGTCATTGACAGTTTGACACCAGAAATCAATATTATAAAATTTTAGTTTAAAATTAATTATAAATATTAAAGGATTAAACAACCGGCTAATATATCATATTTAAATTGGGGTTTAATGAGGCATGTGAGCTTTTAACTCGATCTTGGAAAATAATAGGACAAACATTTATTAGAAAGAATTTACATGACCAAATCAATATATATAATAAAGGAATTCACATAATTTGTCACATGATATTACCACGTTTCACCTAATAAGATTAATAAAAATAAAAGAGGATAAAAATTATTACATGATGCTCTTCCAATACTTCACATTTTCAATTTTTTTATAATTTTTTTATTCTTTTAATATAAAATAAATATTATTCTCTTAATATATAATAAATTTATATAGAATTAAATCTAAATATGATATTATAAACATTTATTTATATATCTAACTAAGAAATATTTTAACATTAATCTAATTTAAATAAAATCTAAACCTACATCCAAATTATATATATATATATATATATATATATATATATATATATATATATATATAATATTTTTTTAATAAATTTGTTAATATACTAAAAATAAATACATATTATATAAAAACTATTAACTATTTAAAAGTAAACATAATATAGTATTAATAAAATCATATTTTATAACATTATATTTATTATATATATATATATATATATATATATATATATATATATATATATATATATATTGTAACATCCGTCATTTCGACCTGGTACGTGGAATTATTTTAGTGGATAAATAATTTATTAATATTGGGTTGGTCCAATTATATCCCGTTTCGTGGATTGATACGTGTCGGGATTGGGGTTCGCGTGTCATCGGGTTATAATTTTAACGAACGTATTATATTTTTGAGATCGTGGGATTAAATGGGTATAAATAGTGAAAATATGATATCGGGTTCGGGTTAATGGGTTCGGGACCGGTTGAGATAGGGACGTACATATAGACGCTTATCTCCTTTCTTCTTTCTTATCCAAAATTGAGACCTAAAGGTGTATGTGTGTGTGTGTGTTTTGTGAGCTCCAGCAGAGGAAGCCAAGATTCAAGCCCCAATCACTTGTGAAATCTGAAATTCATAGCTTCTTCTTCATCTTTGTGTGTTTTTTAGCTCAAGCAAGGTAAGGGACTTCAAATTAGTGGCTTTAAATTGGGTTATGTGTGCAAGAAGTGTTGTAATAGTTTCTGAGTTGTGAAGTCATGTATATAATGTTTATATGGGCTATCTGAGAGCTGAATTCATAGTTAGAAGGAGTTGTAACTCCTGGACAGCCATGAAAATCGCAGAGTAGGAACAGGGGTTTCGCGGTGTCGCGGCGCGACCAAGGGCCTGCAGGGAAATTCCGAGTTTATCTCATAAAAAGGGTTTGGGTCGGATTAGTGTCGGGTTTCCTTCGGGACTGCTCGGGTTGGGTTTTGTTTGGGTTCGGGGTCTCGTTGGGATTGCTTTGAGTCGAGTTTTGGGTCAGGTCCGGGTATCGGTTGAGTTTCGGTTCTGTGGGATTGTCGGGTTCGAATTGGGTTTGAGTCAATGTGATTATGTGATATGTGTTATCCGGGAATCGTGTTTAATTCTTGGGCTATCCGTGTGATTACAGGGACTAGCGGATCTCGAGCCGGGTTTGATCAGGGAGGCCAGACTTCCGGAAATCAGTCAGGTGAGTACTCGAGAAGTTTTCTAAACGCGCGCCATCTTTTACGTTATAGTCGAATAGCTATATTGTGCGTGTTTATATATATGAGACAGGGACGTGAACCTCAGTTATACTCTATTCCTTATACGTGTTTTATATGAGATGTGAGATCGGTTCAGGGGTCCGTGATGTGTTCCATACGAACGATAAGTCGCAAAGGGGAATCGCGCGGGCTGATTGTCCCTTACAGTCCTTGGGGCGTATATATACGGCAGGGCCTGTAGCCGGGTAGCTTCCGTGCTACAGGGTATTACCGACCATTGCTGTGTGCGATGTGTCCACCGGGGAGGGGTCCCCACAGGGATGTGTGTTACTCCGATCTCATACTTGTGTCTATATACCTGAGATGTGTGTTGGGCTATCGGGACAGGGACAGGGACAGGGATTATGTGTTATGTGCTTATGTGCAGAGTCAACCCTCGTGTGCTCACGGGCTTTATAGCTCATGTATTCGAGTCTAACATGTTCAGGGGTTCAGAAGGGATCTCAGCCGCAGCCGAGATAGATTCGAGGTTGATCGAAGATTTGTGATAGTTTCGTCTCTTGTATAGAACAGTTTGTAATAGTTGTTTTGGGAATTTTGTATCTAATGATCGGGATGATATGTTTGTTAATCTGGGATTAGGAATGTATTGACTGTGTTTGTCTTATGTGTTAAAGTTTTAAATTTGCCGGCGTGTATAGATCCGTTGCGTTATTGCTACTTATGATATTATGTTGACGTGGCATTTCCGGGATCGGGAGGGGTGTTACATATATATATATATATATATATATATATATATATATATATATATATATATATATATATATATATATAAATCTAGAATATGGTTCGAGAGAGTACCACCCAAATGCAGCGCACTAGAAGGTACCACCTTCAAAAAAACTTTTTAAATTTTTTTTTTCATAAACATGTTTTAATTAACATTATGAAGATCGTATGTAAATTTCACATACATTCACATCTCCTAGCTCCTAAAAAATGATGTGAACACACACTTACATAATTTTGAAGACATGTGAACATGCATTTATGTGATGTGTGTTTTCATGCACTTAGAGTGTTCGGATTTGCGTGAAATTCACATATGATCTGTGTAATGTTAATTAGAACATGTTCATGAAAAAAAATTTAAAAAAAATTACTTTTAAGGGTGGTACCTTCTGGTGCGCTGCATTAGAGGTGGTACTCACTTGAACCTAAATCTATATATATATATATATATATATATATATATATATATATATATATATATATATATATATATATATATATATATATATATATATATATATATATAGAGGGAGGTTCTATTGAGAACTTTTGTGCATCGAGGCACAAAAGAACCTCCATTGGCCATTGGATGAAAAAAAATGTGTGGGTTAGATCAAATGGCAAAAGGGTAATTAAATAGAAAGTTTTATGCATCAAGTGCACATAACGAAATTCGTGGAGGGGTAAAACAGGAATTATGCAATCCTTATTTAATTATTACACTTCCAAAATTAACAAAAATAATACAAATTCAAAATACATCAAAATACATGCATATCGTTCATCTCTTCATGCATATCGTTCATCTCTTCCAAAAATAAATCATGCATATCGTTCATCTCTTCCAAAATCAAAATACAAACATGAATCGTTCATACAAACATAAATCATGCATATCGTTCATCTCTTCCAAAATCAAGAGGGGGCTAAGAGAGAGGAGAGAGAGAGAAATGAAAAGAAAGAAAGAAGGAGTGATTTTAGGAAATAAGTTAATGGTGATTTTCATACTAAATTTAGCTATTAATTATCTTAAAAACATTTAAATTCAAAAATAATTTCCATACATTTAATATCCCCTAAATATCCTTTATGCACCCTTGGTAGATAGTTCGATGCACAAAAGTTCTCAATCGAACCTCAAAATATATATATATATATATATATATATATATATATATATATATATATATATATATATATATAGGGTCAGGATCAATGGGGTACCATGTTAGACTGGGGAACTGAAGTCCACCCATGTTTGGTTATAAGTAAAAAATGGTAATATAGTCAATTAGAATCTTAATTAATAAATAACAACTAATGAATTAATAAATCCCTTAATTATAGGGATTTACTTCCATAGCATATCTATAATAAATTTCAAAATGGGTTTTGATGAACATGTTCAATTGCATTCGACAATGGGTTTTAGTGAACATGTTCAATCGGATTCAACAATGGGTTTTAGTGAACATGTTCAATTAGATTCGACAACGGGTTTTAGTGAACATGTTCAATTGGAGGTGTCAAATAAATGTATTTATTATTTTCATCAAACCATTCATGAATGTTCAATTTTATTTACGTTATTGAACATGTGCAATCGGGGTAATTGTGTTTTTAGTCGCTCTTAACCGTTTTAGTGATAAAGCAATATTGACGGTATAGAACATGTTCAATCGTGGTTTATAGAGTGTCGTCATTGCACATGTTCAGTATGGGTGTAAGGAATGATATTAATTGAAATGAAGATTTTCATGAGATACACAGAATCTTTGATTCTAATTTAAATTTTCAATACCATTTTTACCCCAACATTAATTAATGTGGGAAAGAATTTTAGGCAAAATCTATATTATATATTAGCTTTTAATGATAAATGATTGGCTATAAATGGTTTCCCGGTACCCCAGTCTAACTTGGTACCCCATTGATCTTGAATATATATATATATATATATATATATATATATACAAACATTATGTTGATATGTTCCAAATATAATTAAAATTTCAAATTATATCGGTTAAATATATAATATAAACTTAGAAATAAAAAAACTGAAAGAATGTTTAGAGAAGTAGTTACAATTCATGTATGTCAAAAAATAGATAAATAAGATACATGATATATAATTACACTTTTCTTGTATATTTTTATACCTAATTAATTTATTATTGAATATTTAAACTACTCTTTTCAACCCAACCAAATACACGGCTCTCTCCTTTTCTTCCTTCCCACGTCGACCATCTTTTCTATCGCTTGACGTCTCATCTCTATCGACTCTTGCTACATCTCGACTGTTCCAATCCTTCAATCGACTGTTGCTATACGGTTCCAATCCTTCAATCAAATTGCTACATGGGAAGGAAAATATAGCAGTCGATTGGAGCAGTCGACGATATTACAACTGTCAATGGAGATGAAACGTTAAGCGATGAAGATCAAGGCCGAAATAGGTTGGACGAAAAAGTAGGAGCCATGTTTTTTGTAGGGGTTTAAGAGGGTAGTTTAGATATTCAATAATAAATTAATTAAGAAAATAATATTTTATTTTTTTAATGATAAATAAATTTAAAATAACGTTAAACCTTAATTAGCATGAAATTAAGCTTTTAGGGGAAATTAAAAAATAATAATATATAATAGTTAAAGAATGGATGAGTAACTTAATTGAGCGTTAAGCAACCTCCAAAGGCAAAGGGGTCGTTGTATGCAATTATGGTCGGCCAGTGATAATGGTAGTTGCAGTTGAAGTTGAAGTTGGGAGAGAAATCCCTTTCACTTTCATCAATTTATAATTAAAATCATCTATCTATCTATCTATCACAATTCACAATTTAAAAAGATCTGATGACACAATTTAAGTCCAGTAAGCTTTTCACTCATTAACATATACTAACTTTTATTTTAATTATCATTCTTTATTTTTCTTTTTTACTATTTAACTTCTTGTATTTTTAAAATAACCACCTTTTAGTAAAAATTTTACCATCACTTTATATGTTTACTGACATTTACAAACTTTTTTTGAAAATTTTAGGACATGTTAGGTGGTATTTGTTTTTTAAGAGGTTAAACGTCTGAAGTCTGAAAACCATGTCTGTAAAATTAAGAGGATGCCTTCAAATCTGAAATTAAGAGGCTCTGAATTTTAATTCAGACTAGTCTCTTTCTCTTAAAATTCAGAGGTTGTAACCTCTTAAGTCTGAATTTAAACAAACAATAAAAATTATGTTAAGATCTGAAATTCAGACTTCAGACCAAATTCAGATCCTCTTAATTAAAAACAAACACACCCTTAGTAAAGTATAATGAATTAACTGATATAAAATAATGTGTTTCTTAATAAACTTTTGGAAGCTTTTAAAGTTTACCTCTTTATTTTTGAAAGCACAAGTCCAAAAATGAAAGTTCTTAAAAACTTTTTTTACAATAAACTACTTGAAGTAGAATTTCAAAAGAAGTTTAAGTCTTTGGCCGAATAATTTTCTTTATCATCCTAATAATTATGAACTATAACTTTTAATTAGTATTAATGTCTTTTTATGTCATATAATATTAAAAAGCTACAGTTACAGTTACTTTTACCAAACACATTTATAAAAAAAAACTAAAAACTTCAGTTTGATAAAACGACGGCTCTTAAAAGCTACAACTACTAAAAGTGACAGCTCGAAGCTACAACTAGTTGTGCTAAACATACCCAAAAACTACAAGAATATAATAAGGTGTTTTCTTTTGTCATTCAATCCTTCTATTCTTCGATGTAGGCTTATTCATGATATCCATATTGAAAAAAAATAGTAGAAAACAAATGAAGAGTAGATACAAGGGGTCTTGATGTCTTCTTGTAACATTGTTTCTACTAACAAGTCAGCTCAAGCTAAATAATAATAAATAAATAAATAAAAGCATAGTTGGCTTTTATCAGTTAAACCATAAATATTCCTAATAACCATTTTATTCAAAATAACATAGTTAGTGTTAAATACCTTAGTGAGCACTTAAAACGACGATATAAGTAAAACAATTATAGAAGCGTAAACTATCTTGTATCCATTAAAAATAAGTTATATGAATGTATAATCATAGAAATAGATAAGCACTTTAAAGTGGTGTTGAAATTTTGAACACATGCATTATTAAACACCATCAAGATCAAGAACTAGAATTATTTATAACATAAAAATTGAAAACTTGTTAATACCTGTTTCAAACTGGTCAGGTTTTAATCTTAGAGTGAAACCCTCAAAATTTAAGTCTCTAAATCTGGTCTCCTCACAAAAAGCGAAATTCAATGTGAGATGATTGTTGGGAGGGTTGTTCTCTTCGGGGACACATACCACATGGCACCCCGCTCTGTTCTCGCTCCCACTCCCAAAGTCCCACCCCTCCTAGACAAATCGGCTAAACTAAAATGTGATATAACATATTAGTTAGGTATTATTGTTTTAGGGTCTTATATAGTTGGTTTAATGCAATTGTATAATGGATTTAGGTTTTAATGGACTGAATAAATCAAAAAGCTTTCTCGGTCAGTAACTTCCTTGTGTTTATTCGAGACTTATTCCTTCAACCAATCAAGAACGATCAGTGTTTTCATTAAGCCTACAAAGTACACTCTCCCACATTCAGTCAACCATTTTCCTTAAATATTCTTCTTCTTCTTTCCTCCGGAGACCACTCCTCCTCTAATCCCCTTAACTCCCACCGCTCTACCTACAGATTAGGGTTGTCGATGACATCATCGCTACTCCACCACATCACCTCCATCGATGATCCTTACTCATACAACACCGTTGTTGCGTGACCTCCGGCTTTTGAGCAAAGAGAAATGACTTTCTAGCACCTCTCCCGTAGGTCGAGTAGCTTCCTAGATAGGGAGTACGAGCGGTAGTAAATGAGAGATGGTTATTACTAGCTCCTTCGACTCCTACCATCATCATTACTCCTTTGACTCCCCACTCATCCTCCGTTGACTATGTCGTGGTCATCCCATCGTCGTCGTTTCCCTCAACATAGTTTCACCATTGTTGAAGCCCTCGTTACTGCAATCTTTGTTGTCGCCCTCCTTGCCATTGCAATATCCTCGTAACCCTCTTCCACTACCTGCACTCTTTGCTATTTTTTATTTTGCTACAACCCTCGATTGCTTCTTCTAGATTGGTTTTATGTTTTGTTGTCATCACTATACTGGTTTTTCTTGATTTGTTGATATAATTTTAGGATATTTATCTTCGTTCTCTATTGTTGCCTTGCATTTGTTGGGTACCAACTAATACTGTAATACATATTATTGATAATGAATATAAATTAGTTTTGAGCACATGGATTTTTAGATTGTAAAGTTTAAAATAAAGGGTAAATTTGTAATTTTATTTTATTCAGACGAAACATTTAACACATGAAATAAACGACAACATAATTTTTCCAGACATACAATTTAGTCCAGACAGAACTTGTTGAAAAAAGTAAACAAATAGCCCTTTAATTAGCTTATTTAATTAACTGGGTCTAGGTATTTTTAGAATCCAAATTGAACTTAATTAGTTAATATCGGTTTATATTATGGAAAATCGTTTACTGTTTAGTTTATGTTAAATTAAGAAAAAAAAAACTAGTTTAAATTAGAGTCTTATGGGTGTTGATTTTAAATAGAGTCACTTCACCAGGGGATAGAATAGAAATTAATTTTAAGCAATTGCGATTCTAGAACATGGGCTTGGATATAGGTTTGTTAGTAAATGGAAATTAAAGTGGTCTAGAATTGGATTTTTGGGCTTGCACATTTGATCTTCTTTAGACTTGAGTTTCTAGCTTTTTGTTAATTTTAAAAATTAGACTCATTTTCACTATACATTATTCTGAGTTTATTTTTCAAAAAATATTTCTAACAAAGGTTGCACAGAATGGTAATCACTTGTTACAACATGTGTAAACGACCAATTGCATTGCATATAAAAAGAGATTATTTAACGAAGACATGTTATATCGTACAACACCCTGCTCCTAAGTAGTTCCACCCATGGTATGGGCATAAGATCCTTTAGGTTGAATTAGAGGTCTCCCTCAAGATGAAAGTCTACGTGTGGCAAAAGGAAGAGGATAGTCTTTTCTTATGGCCTTCACCTCCCGTCCTGCCTGGAAATAGAGACTCCAGCGGAGCATTGTGCTTTTATCCTTCAGCGCCAACGAGTTACTTTTATCCTGATGTGTTAGACTTCAAGCGCCAACGAGTTACTTTTATCCTGATGTGAAGTGGCTTGATCATCGGAGTTGTTTCCCATTATCATCTCCCATGAAGCTAGTATTGTTGTTGCCCTTTATGTTTCCATTTAATGAGTGGGATCAATTGCATCATTCTATTGCATTCTCATTTTGTTTGATGTTTATAATAATCTTTTTTATATTAATAATTCAGGCAACATAAATGTTACTCTTTGTGAAAATTCAGGCAACATGCATCGTCATCTGGTTTGTTGTGCTAGAGATAAAAAGGCATGATGACTTCAATTAAAAAGAAGAAAGAATTTTGAGGAATACTCATTTAGTAGTTAGTATTTTTAGAATAGGAAAAAAATATAGTTGAAAGAAATCAGTTTTAAAGTTAGTCAAAGTTTTTCATAAATTTTTTTAACTCTTACGTTGAATCGTGTAATAAATATATTAGTTTTGAAACATATAGATGGCATATCTTAAATGGATGTTGTTTCTAAGGTGTTGTTTGGTTTTAAAAGATTAAAATGTCTGAAGTCCTTTTTATGTTTACAATTAGAACAAAATATTTTTATATGTGATGAAATAAGTTCTCTTATTTGATTGTATTTTCTTGAAGAGGAACTGCTCATAAGTTCCATGGACTTGCATTGGCATTATCTTAAAGATTACCTTTTTCAAGCACATGAGGGGCCTCTACATTAGCCCTTATCACTCCATCATTCAAATAAAATGGTTTATCTTTTTGTCCATATGTGCTTTTTTATACTCCTTTTGATTTAAAAAAATTTTAAATTGATACCAAAATATGAATCTTGAAAGTAAAACATCATTGCAATAAAAAGAGTCCTTAAAATAAAACAAGTTCTTGAAATAAAACTTGAAAAGTAAAGATTAAATCAACAATCTCTGCTCCTATTTCTTCTATTCACATAAACTCATCAAACACTCAAAAACCCTAGTTCATTAACCTCTTCACATCATGCACCTCCTCCAAAATCTTGGCTTGGTTACAAACCGACTCGAACGCATGCGTCCAGACGTTGGCAAACCCCGTCACCGCTTGAAAAACATGTGGTAATCCCATTTGAAGATTGTTCAGCGTCATCGCCCTCGTGATCCCTATCGACTTCTCATACTTGCCTTTCTCTTCTTCCGCTTTCGACCTCAATGCCTCTACCTTACAGCGTTTATCCACAACCCGGTCCGTCTTTTTACTCATCGGTCCAGAATACACGCCACCTGTCCCATACTTGCTTTCCAGAGCCCGAAGCTCCGTCATTTTCTTCTCCAGCTCCTTAAAAATCGAGTCCGACTTTCTCTTCTGCTTTTGCTCATCACCTTGTTGGACCACTATCGCATGGACTACACTTAAAAGAGCTTTGATGCCCTCTGAGGCAACTTTATCGGGGGCGTTATCCACAGCAAGCTGCCATTCTTCACAAAGAGTGTAGATTGCGGAGTCTTGTTTGTTTTGGGTCGACGGGTTTTTGCTGAACTGGAAAAGGCTGAGGCGAAGCCAACCGGTCAACGATTGGATGTAGTCTCGTTGACTTTTGACCAGATTGCAGAAGGAGGTGTGCCATTGTTGTACTTCGAGCTCGAGTTGGAGGGTTGCCTGGCGGTGGATCTCGGTGGTGGCATCTGTCGATGGGGACGTTGCAGTGATGTACTTGAGCTGCTGTACTATGTGGGTTTGGACTTGATGGCTTTCATATAAACTTCTCCACATTGACATTAATCTGCAAAAGTCAATATTAAGTCAAGAAGAACTCAATAGTCAAAATCAAGGACAGAGTCAAAACTCAAAAGACAATTTCCTAGCCCATATCCTGTAACAGTACTACTTATAAACAGCGTATCTGCTTACCCATAATCCTAGTCCTTGCTTTTGACTCTATCTGGACTATCAAGTATGATATAGAAAACGTGTAAAATGACATGTATACCCCTTACAAGACTCATGAAAATACCATCACCATTTTCGGCTTTTCGCACGAGACTACACACGAGTACACGAGGTTAAACGAACATTCGACCGAAACCCAATTCATAAAATGATATCGTAATTGTCACATTTTCGTAATCAAGGCAACGAGGATAAATAAAAGATGAGACCAATCAACAACAAACACGAGAGACTAACCCTTTAACGAGCTCGACTAGCTGCGGGTAAAGCTCTGCCTCTCTGAGTTTAATGATTTCCTGCGTAGTCGACTCGATTGCCTGAGTCGAAACAGTCATTCTTGACTCCAATTTTTCTACCTCTTTCTTTGCTTTCTCCGTCTTCACATAATCACCTCTCTTTATCTCTAGTTTCCTCAGTTGTTCCGTCCTCTTCTCGTGCTCGAACTTCAAACCCTCCGCGTTCTAAAAACCAGAACCAAAATCAACATCATTTTATTCAAGAAGTACGATGTTTTAAACATATGGTATCACCATATATATTTACCTTAACCTCCTCGTATAGCTTCTTCTCCCATGCATACAGTCTCTCCACTGTAGAACAGTGGCTGCCGGGGATATGCCGGCCAGCGACTGCACCAATCCCGGCCGTTTCATCACAACCCAACTTCACAAACCCATTGAACCTTGGGCTCGAGCTCCATGAGCAAAGAAAGGGGTTCAAACTCTTCCCATACCCATGAATTCTACCTATAAACCATAACAATTCCAATCAGAAGCCAAATTGAACATTCATGCATAAACTTTCACAATTACGCACACCGTATATTTGATTCATCGATGCTCAGTAGTGTCTACCTTATGTGTTCTAGACATGGTAATTTGTGGTCAAACCAGTCTTTTTAAAGATCAAAATTTGAGATAGATTTATAGAAATTAACACAAAAAGGAAGTGATATTACATTTTCAACAGAAAAATAGGCACCAACAAAAAAGGTTTAATCTTTTTGACCAAAAAGAATTGGCTGAGAATTTTGTCTATGATAAATTGCCGTGATAATATCGTAAAACCTCCTGGAGGCTGGAACGGAGGTGGCTAATTCCGATCAATTATGCTATAAGAACGTGTACGTGTCGCAGTTATAATTATACATTGTTTCAAGATATTTTAAAAAACAGGTTACAGATTATTTTACCTGATGATGTTTGGTCGGGAAAGGTGCAAGTCGGAACTTCCAACAAGGCTGACACTTTTCCGCCGGAATCCGCCGCTCGGAGAAAATAATCATCAAGTTCTTTGATTATCTCCATCAAGTCCTTGCTTTTACTCGAAACCACCACTGGCATCTCGCTCGATGTGGCGTTGGAAACGGTGATCTTAGAAAACCCACTAACAGCAGAGGGCGGCGCCGCTACGCTTGCAGCCCCAATGGTGGTTGTTACCACCGTCTCCGAGGCGGCGGTGGTGGATATATCCTCCCATTCGTCATCGCGTACCCTCTCCGACAACGGCATGAAGGGGTCCCAGAAATCCCACGTGGATGAAGGAGGCGGAGGAGGGGGAGGGGGTGGCGGCGGAAGGGGAGTGGAGGAGGTGTTGACGGTGGATGTCGTCCATGTTTCAGATGATGGACTCATGGGCGGAGGCGGAGGAGGAGGCGTAGGTGTTGGTGGAGGAGAAGAGGACACGTGGTGGTGGTGGTGGTGTTGGAGGGGTGACTCGGCGGTGGCGAACTGGAGGAGAGCGGCGCCGGTGTTCCTTAAAGACCTTAAATACATGCTGTGAGAAGCGGAGAAAGCATGCCTAGCTTTTACAAACTGTTTCATGTATCTTTTTCTACCTTTACATCTTGAAACCATCTCTTCCCTCTCTAATCTTGAATAATAACACCCCATTTTCTTTACCTATCTTGTAAATCTTCAAGATTTTAACCAAATCCCATCTGGGTATTCTTTAATTTTTCCGAAAATTCAAAACAATAACATTTTTTTTTTTTGAAATTTCAACACAAATCAATCTCGGCAATTCCAGATTTTTAAAAGAAAAGGTTGATAAAGCTCTCTCTCTCTAGAAAATTTTGGATTTTCAAAAAATTCTCAAACGAGCTTTTCTTGATATTTCCAGGAAATAAAAAGAAGCTTGATAAAAGAAGCTTTCAACTTCACTACCACATTTTTCTTTTTTAGTACTTCAAAGCAAAAACCCTTATTGTATATATATATCTATCACTTTCTCTCTCTGTAAATAAAGAGAAGAAGACCAACAGCCTTGAGAAGCGCAGCAGAGAGAGAGAGAGAGAGAGAGAGAGAGAGAGAGAGAGAGAGAGAGGGGTGAAATGAAACAATGTACATATATTTATGTCTGAGGAATTTTATTGACGAAAATGCCCTTAAAATGTATGTAAAGCTCTCTCTCTCTCTCTCTCTCATGCATGGTTCAGGTATGATCTGTTGTCTGGGCTTGTGTTTGTAGGAGGACAGAAAAAAAGTGCATGAGAGAAGAGCATTTGGACTGAAGGGTTGAGTTGGAGGGGTAGTTTCGGTAAACTGGAATTTTCAACGGACTTTTTTGGTTTATATTAGGGAATGTTGGAAATGATTTAAATTGAATGAATCAGGTATTGATTTGATTATTTATGTTTAAGGTTTTAATTACAATGCAAAACGTACTTACTGTCAGGCTGCATGAATAATTAAAGAAAAATGTATTCTTTTAATTTTATATTTTTTCTATTTCTATTATGTTTATATTTTTCTATTTCTATTATGTTTATATTTTTTTATGTTGATATTATATTTTAATTTTTTTTATGAATGTTTTGGTTTACATTTTAAAGAACGCATATTCCAATATTTTCTGCAACAAATTTGGATTGCATATATTTATGTGATTTGTACATAAAACCTTTTTTGTCATATATAATAATTTTATATAAAATGATTGTTCTAATCTTACTTTTAGGGTTAAAATGCTAAAATATGAAGATGATAAAGTATTAGTAACGATAAGATAATCATTTTATATGAATTTGTTGTGTATGTTAAAACTTTGTTATGTACAAATTACAAATCACCTCCCGTCAATAAACCCTTACATGTGAACTTCAAAATTCTATACAAATGCGTTCATTTGACGAAAATTTTTCAATTGTTTTCAATTTCAGTTTTCAAGAAATATTTTTAGATTTAGTTTTTCAAAAAACAATTGAGAATTCTGAAAACGCGTTCATATTGTAACTTGAAAACTCCTCCGTGTTTTCGTTTTGAGTTAGAAAAGGGTTGAAAATATGTTGAAGTTGTTTTTAACATTTAACTATAAAGTTTAAAATGAAAATTTTCTTGAAAATGAAAATTTTATTTTAGAAAAGATGCAAATGAACATGTTTTCATAAAACCCTTGTTTTCGTCAAAAACGAAACCCGAAAACACTCCGATTTTCGTCAAATGAATATTCAAAAAGTTCGTAAAACTTGGGAGGTTGTGTGTGATTTTTGTTCAAGTTCAAGCAAGAGTTGAAGTCATAGTTGCATAAATATCTAGAGTGTGATATTAAGAAGCCAAGAGAAAAAAATTTTGCCGGGATAAAGAATTCTTCAAATGGTTTGGTAAGAAGACATTTGACTTCTTATTGATCATGGATTGTATAAAGATCGAAAAAGATGTTGTCGTATTCAATCTTATCTCAAATAAAATGACAATTTAACTCCATAAGGCAAGGTCAATTGATTTGAAAGCAAAGTCGAGAGGAATTACATAAAAAACATTATTGTGAATTTTTCAGAACAACAATTCATTCATGAAACTTCTAAAATACCATCAACCATATTGTGTGATACTCAACTTTCAACTTTAGTATATGAACATGACATATGTTACCTTATTGAATTGTCATGAAACCAGTACATCTTTCAAAAAGAAAATGTAATGATCAAAACTGATTTTCTAGCATCTAGTCATCATCGTTAGAAGCAAGAAGATTGGTTGACAAATCGCATGACTCGAAGCACTGTTAGTAGTGTGAGTATTCTTCATGAATCAACTCCAACATCAAACCGTAAATCTACATGTTGATGCTTATATGTGTAAATGCAAATAAAAAAAATTGATGTATTAGGCATTAGGTTTATGTGATTATGTGAATCTTATGTTGTCTCAAATGAAGAAAAAATTAGCAGCTCCAAAGACAAAAGTAAGGTCCAAGGTAATTAGGTAAAAAGGCAAAAAGTTCAAGGGTAATTTTGCAATTCACGTTTACTTGTGAACTAAATTCACAATTTGAAAGCTTTCAACTTTTATGCTAAAACCATGAACAAGCAGTTGAAGATCTATGCTACCCATGCACACCCTTCCGAGACTCAGATGCGTTTCCCTTTTACAACATTGCAAATCATCCTTACCCGCCACCCAAATCTTACAAATTCAATCTCAGCTCATTTGCAACGGCCTCACGAAATCCCCATCCATTGTTGCTCGATTAATCGAACTTTATTGCGCATCATCAGCTCCACATACCACCGATCACGCCCACCTCATTATCACCCAATTTTACCGTCAAGATAATATACGCAATCCATATCTCTTGAATGTTCTAATCAGATGCTCTCCTGCTAGCAACTCGATTCGTGTTTTTGCCAATTGGGTATCGAAGGTTAGCCTAAAATTTGACGTTTTCACTTACATTTTCGTCCTTGGAGCTTGTGCTCGACGTGCCAAGACGTTATGGGAAGGTCTACAGATACATTGTCGAGTAATTAAACATGGGTTCTTGTCGAATGTCATGTTGCAAACCACTTTGATTCATTTTTACGTGAACCGTAATGCATTTGAGTTTGCAAAGAAGGTGTTTGATGAAATGTCTGAGAGAAGTACAGCTACGTGGAATTCATTAATAGCTGGGTATTGTTCACGGAAAGAACATGCCCGAGATGGCTTGGCTTTGTTTATGGACATGTTGATCGGTGATTGTGGGGTGAAGGCTAACGACACCACCATGGTTTGTGTTCTGTCAGCCGTTTCACGACTGGGTTACCTTGAAACAGGTATTGGCATTCATGGGTTTATTGTGAAAACAATAAGTGACTTTGAGAATGACGTTTATTTAGGCACCGGGCTTGTTGATATGTATGCCAAATGTGGGTGTCTCGATGTGGCTTTAAACCTGTTCGTACAAATGAGTAATAAGAATGTCTTGACTTGGACTGCCATGGTTTCGGGGTTGGCAATTCACGGGAGAGGAAAACAAGCTTTGAGTCTTTTCAATGAGATGACAGAATCCGGTATTTTACCTAATTCAGTGACCTTTACGAGCTTGTTATTTGCTTGTTCCCAAGCTGGGCTTCTCCAGGAAGGGCTTTCTTTGTTCCACGATATGAAAACAAAGTTTCGTATTTTGCCTCTGTCATATCATTATGGTTGCATCGTTGACCTTCTTGGGAAAGCGGGGCACTTAGACGAGGCATACATGTTCATCATCCGTGAAAACGTTGAAGGTGATGAGGTTCTATGGAGGAGCTTGCTACATGCTTGTAGAGTACACAACAACATTGCGATGGGTGACAGAGTGGCAAAGATGCTTATCTCGATACTGCCAGATATAAATCTCGAAGCAGTATGTGTTAACAGCGAAGATTACGTTGCTTTGTCAAATATATGTGCTTCCGCTGGAAGGTGGGAAGAAGTCGCTGCAGTGAGAGAGGTAATCAATGTTAAAAGAATGGAGACTAAACCTGCAGTTAGCACGGTTTTCATTTAGTATACGATCCTCAGAAAATTGACAAAGGAGTATGTTTTTTGTAATCAATGATCCACTTTGTTTTTTGTAGACTCCATTGTTTTTGTTGTTAACCACATAAATACCTGAGTTACCAGTAGCATATTCAAGATTTTTGCAAGTCGTATGTGATTGTACTATCTATCTTTTTCAAATATACAATTGGATGGTCTTTTTAACTAGGCATAACTGTTTTTTGGCAATATTTTTTTAACAAGTGAATGTTAATTTGTTTTCCTTTGTAACATATACTGATATACATAAGCTTGGGCTTATATTATTCAAATTTACTTGTATAAAAAAAAAAACATTGATTATAAAAATCATATTATATTGCTTTCTAAGTTACATTTTTTGTTAAAATTTTCTTAACGATTAAATGTTTTCGGTTTACATTTTAAAATAGTTATACCTGCCACGGCAACGCACAAGTATCATAACTCGTACCGTAAGACAAACTGTTTTACAAAGAGAATATATGAAATTAGAATGTATAGTAGCATAAAAAATTACTTATATGGAGCACTTGGCATGGTAACGTGTGTAATTCATGTCTGTTGGAACAAAATATCTTTCCACGTGAAAATATAAATGATCTAAAAAAGCTTATTGTAAAAAACAAACAAGACATTAGTTTTATATTTCTAAAGCATCAAAATTAGTGATTCACTGGTTATCTTGAGTTTGGTATAGTTTTTTTAGGTTGTTGCTATCATTTTTGGGGGTATAATTAAATCGAGTAGAGTTAAAACACCATATCAAGCTCGGTATTAAAACCCGACTCGAGCTCAATGGAATCTAAAATGTCAACACAATATCGAAGTCGATAAAACTATTGATACTCGTCTAGTCGTCTTGAATGGATAATTTATCTAAAAAAATAATTAATGCTATGTACATCAATGGCTATGAGTTGATGACAAACTATTCAACCTGATTATTTTATATATAAAAGGTTAAAATTACAAAAGCATAGAACTCGTTAAGGATTGTGAACCTCGTAACGTTGACTCGACAAACTATTCAATTTCGAATGTTTTCTAATCAATTTCAAGTGGTTCTTTACGTGGCTCAATTCAATTACAACCCTAATCATTGTTAAACAACCAACCTCATAAACTACATTAGTTTCCTAACGAATTTTGAAAATCTTGTAAATAAATTAAAACAAAAACAAAAACAAAAAAAAAAAAAAAAAAAAAAAAAAAAAAAAAAAAAACAAACAAACAAACAAACCAACCGTAGTAGAGAGTTACTTCAATCCGTCCGGTGTGAATTAATGCATTGGCATATGAAACAAAATACTAGTATGCGTCAGTTGATGAACCAAGATGCATTCATTACAAAGATTCTTTTTGAATGAATGCAACAATAGACCACAGATGCATATAAATGAATGTACTCGGAGCAAGAGGGTGTTTGGTTTTGCGTTATGAACGAAATTATTAACTTATTACGTTACAATAACGTTAATAATTAATTTAAAGTGTTTGGATTGCATACGTTAATAAGTGATTATTTGCCTTTAGAGTTAATCCTACCACACTTTTTCATAAGTTAAAAAATGTAGCTTATTTGCTTAATAAGTGATTATTTGGTCATTTTATAAGTGAAAACGCAAATCCAAACACTTTAAAAATTGATTATTTGATTATTATGATAGCAAACAACAGAAGCTATACCAAACACTACATTTCCGACAGCACTTTTTGTTACAGCTATTATCTGATTATTAGTTATCAAAACGCTACAGCACTTTTTCAAACGCAAATCCAAACACCCTCTAAAGTTCATTTCAGAATCGTGTTTTCTCATCAGATTCCTCAAAATATGTAGTTTCGGAATTATAATTCCCTGAATGTACATTTTTAAAGTCTGTTAACTACAATAAACCTTGACCAGATGACATTATATTTTCATGTCATCTACCCTGCCGTAAAATATGGGCTGTATTTGATCCCAACCAGATCAGCTTGACTAGGTTCAGTTCATAACTTTAAAAAAAATGGTTGCTTAGTGGTTGTGGACATAGAATCCATAACGGAGGTTCAGAGTTCAACCCTGTATATGTCCATTAACCACGGGTTACACAATTTACCTCCTCCACGATTGGGGGGTTGGGGGGGGGGGGGGGGGGGGGGGGGGGGCAGAGGTGGGCTACCCTTTTTTTTATTGATGCAAGTTCAACCAACATAATATACAACATATATCTTAGTTTAAGTTAACAGGCAAGCAAGACCCAAATTAGAAGACCAAGAAATACTATATAGTGTTTATACTCAAAACCATTAAATAGCAAGATATCGCTTCAATTTGTAAGCTTTATAACGCACGAAAACTGTCAGCTTTGTCGAGTCTTGCAGTACCTGAGCTTGATGTTTCCCCCATTGCATCCGGAGATGCAGTTACTTGTGACGTCTCCCTCTTTAGCGATGTTGGCATCCCCGATATCTCCTGAAAAACGTTTCATTCATCAATGCTTTGGTTCACCAATACAACCCATCAACAGCTTTTCAAATGACGACAATGATGTAAACACATGGGCTACAGCCTCCAGTTAGTTGTGATGCCTCACATTATGGGATACAGAAACGGATTTATATGATATCAGACAGGGGGTGAAAGTGACTCGCATAAGAAGAGGAATATTGTGAGGTCAATGAGTTAGAACAAGAATTCTATGCATGAAAAGACGAATGGTGCGAGGAAATCGTTGGTACCAGTTTAATGCATGTTAAAGAAGATACAGTAGCATGAAGATATCAATGGAAGATGGTGAAGAATGAGGATGACAATGGTGAGACAGACGACAACAGATTGACAGCAACAGTGCCACTGAACCAGAATTTTAAAAGTTAAAGCCAAGGCTTACATGCTTGACAAAGTGGTCAAATCCAAGTTCCAAAGAAAATTTTCTTGTGCCATTGTTTACAACCCACTAGGTCAATGTGCTAAATTCCAACAAAACCTCTTGGTGAGACGGTTTATACTGGTATTATTTGAGATTTGGTACCAACTACTAATGTCATTGCCACGTATTTTTTTGGGATACGGGGAGGCATATTATAATACTGCAGTGAGTACAAGTGAAATAGTAAGCAAGAGTGTAATGTTGCTGTGAGTTTAAGGCAGTGTTGAGGTGAGTGAGTATGAGGTTGATGTGAATGTGATATTGCTATAATGTATTAGTTCTTTTATAAATATATTTTGATGTTAAAAAAATCTAATGGTAGAGAACATGTTGTATAATGAGTGAATGAGTGATTATGTACTCCTTATTCTTCTATAAAACCATTATTTAATACTTAGGTGACTACATCATAGCAGTAACCCTGTCGGCTGCTCGAGACTAGCCCTAATTCTCTTGATAGGTAAACATCAACCCATTTAACTTGGCACGTTTCACTTTCAATTGCTACTGCAAGAATTAAGTAGTGGCTTTATCATTATTTTTTTCCAATTGAAATGGATAGGTGAAAAAACATATGTGCACAAATTTGCGTAGCAAAGCATCACCCAAAGTGAATGTCTTCGAGCACCAAAATGTATGTGGATCATCAGAAAGAAGTTTAACCAGAAACGAGCATGAAGAACTGCAATCCAAAGTACCTTCATTAAATGCAGTCTCATGTCACAAGGCCGGGATTGAAATCCGATACATGCCATCACAAAATTGGAATATTGAAATGTAACATCTGCAGCACTTTGCTTCTTTTGCTCAAGCTGCAGTTAATGTTTTATGTAATCAAATACAACAAAAAAAAGAGGAATTAAAAAGAAGGAAATTTAACACAATTACTATCAAGCGTAAAACACCTCCAAACCCCACAACACAAGAAAAATAAGTCCTTCAATGAGCATCCATGAAATAAATAATGACAGATAAAGAGGTAAGGTTATAAAATGCAAAGCCTACAACAAAAATAAAAACAATTCTCTTCACATACTATAACATATTTAATTTCTCAAATTTGACATAATTTCACCTAATAAGTGTCCATGATAAGATCAATATGATAAGAATCTGTTGCAGGATTTTTGTATCAAAACATACAAAAATCATTGATGGCACTTTTGTCTTCAAATAACAAGCATGTTTAAGCTTCTGAATGTCAAACCAATCATCTCCAAATATAGTATCTATATTATCACTGTATCATCACAAAGATTTTTCCATTTATGGTTCAATACGGTTATCGATCTTCTAAATATTTGTACTACTATACAAGTTTAGAGCCTGCATCATATTCAAATATAAACATAACTTTAATCAAAATTAAAGATGATAATAATAAAGCATCAAACTTCTTTTGAACAGACTAATTCAAGTTATAATATTTAGCTAACTACCTCATCCAATTTAGTTATTGAATTAGCTACAAGAAACACACAAATGCGAACACCGTCGGATAAATCATGGATATGCCCTCATCAGAACTCATGAAACCGTGAACAGTACAAGGGATCTACAAAATCATGTGACTGATGCCCAAATAAAATGTAGGGTTTTGCAGATACGAAGAAAACCAGAAGCCTTTTGCTAAAAAGGCTATGAGATAATTCAGATGATATACACAGAACTATACAAATTTAGGGCTTTTTCTTACCTCGTAATCATCATTCATAATCGGAACCTGGAAAATTGACAGATTGTTGAATCACGACCGCCTTCGAAAATCGATCGTTTCTCTTTTCCTTCGTCCTCTGATAATAAAGGTTCTGGCCTTCTAGAAGTAATAATTGGGCCTAAACAAGAATAAGAGATAAATAGCATATAGAAACGTTTTTTAACAAATCGGCCCATTAGCTCAGTTGGTTAGAGCGTCGTGCTAATAACGCGAAGGTCGCAGGTTCGAGACCTGCATGGGCCATTTATTAACATTTTTTTACCAACTTATACAAACTAGAGAAAATTACGCAAAAGAAACTTCAATTTGTTAGTATTTGTGGTTAAAAGTTCAAACCGTTTTTAATTGTAAAAAAATCTCAAACTAACTAAATATCATTAAATCTATGTTTAATTAATGGGCAACCAGTTATTAATCCTACATGGCATCCGGGTTGGCTTATTATGCCTACATATCACTGCTTAGTTGTAATGTTTCATCACTAGGTTTTAAATGAGAACAGAGCGATCGATATAGGATGCAACATTGAATGTTATTGATGTCTTCGTCTTCGAACCCTTCTGGCTGGAATCAATCAATGGAAGCAACCATTTTGTAGGTGTGATTGTGGAGATGTTGCAAGAATGCGGACATCTTTCACCTCTAGGAACTCTAGAAGAAAGTTTTTAGGATGTCCAAATTTTTAGGTTTGAAATTTTCATTATTTGATTCAATTTGAATGTGGATTGAAGCTCAATGTTTCAAATGTGTAGGATCCTTTCTGAAAATTTGAATTCTTTAGGTGTATTGATTATCCTAAAGGATGAAAACATAGTGGATAAGATGGAAGAAGAGAACCTTTGTGTTCGGTTGATTGAAACAAAGAAGGAAATGAAGATTGTACTTGATATGTTGCGTATGTGTATTGTTTTGCAGATCTGCTCCATCTTACTTCTTTTGTTTATTTCTGAAGTGTGATGGATTTGGGTTTACTAATGAAACCAGTCACATGTAATGGTCTTTTGTTTTGATTGAAAAGTTGTAATGTGGTTTATCATATATAATGAAATCTTTTTGTTTTGATTATTAGTATATAAATCTAGGAGTCTTTTTGTGGTTTATCATAGATAAAGAATTCATTAATGATTTTAGAATAGTATATTCAAATAACAATTCCGGTTACTATGTTATCTAATAGAATTTCTTTCTTTTTTTTTCACTAAAGATGGAGGAAAAAGCTATCTTGTAAAAAGCTTACCTAGAAAGACATGTTCAAGCCAAATCGAAACCCACTCATCTAACTAAGTAAATGAAAAATGAACAAGTTAGCCAATAGTCGTAAACTAAGTGAACACCTACCAGGTGGTTTCCACCACGAATTCATTAACCATGAGCCATATTCAAACAGGATCAAACACGGGTCATCAAGCAGCATATTTAGCGTGTTTTATACTTCAAAAGGAACAAGTTCCTTAAAACGACCAAATGACTAGTGAATTAACATGCCAAAAGACTTCAACAATTATAAAGTTATCGAAAATGTCAATGTGAAGAGTTCTATGTAAACAACAATAAAACTGGGTGAGCAAAGGGGTTGAAAAGGCATTATGTTTCCTTAGCAGGACCCTTCTTTGCAGCCTCGGCAGCTGCTTTTTCTGCTTCAATCTCTGCAACAATGGTGTCAATTTCAGCTTCATCAAGTTGACGGAGTCCCTCCTTTGTCATCACAGCAACTTCTATGTTCTTCCCTCCACTCTCAACAACCTAAGTTCATCAATCATCAAAAACCAAATCATGAATTGTATAGAGAGAGAGAGAGAGAGAGAGTGTGTGTGTGTGTGTGTGTGTGTGTGATGATCCAAGCCCAAACACAAAGCAGCATAGTGCCATAAGAATATCAAAATCAAACTAAAACTTATAATGAGAACTTGTCAGTAATCAGTCCTCTACCAAGGACTTGCAACTTCCAATGAGACTCGCAATTAATGTGAAATAGGATATCATTTTAAGGATGATCAATTAGATAAAATGCAAATTCCTAGGATGCACGTGTGTGATATGACATCACAATCATCCTTAATAATGTGTTCCCAATTTTTGGAAGGAAAGAAAAAAAGAAAATGAAGGAGAAGTGAACATAAGAGAAAAGAGAAGGAGAAGGGGAAGAAAATAAACAAGAGAAAAGAAGTCATTATTGTATTTGTGTTCCTGAGTTGGAAGAAAGCGACCAAAGTATCTTTTGCTACAGACTCCTCACATGGATCTCACTAGTTGGATTTACATGGGTCTTGAAGACCATATGCCTTCTTTATCTTGTCCTTTAAGGGTTGTGGGTGTTATTTCTGAGACCCATCTGCATATTATTTTGTTTCTTCCTGCGTTTTGTTCTTATAATGCAGGGTGTGTTTAATTGTCGTTTCCATGGCTTACAGTTCTCCATAGCATGTTCCAGGTGCTGTTTTTGCTAGTACTCTTGTGACTTTGTTGTAGCCAGTTTGTTCCGGACTTTGTGTCATTGGTTGTATTTTGGCTTCTAATATATTTACCGGGGAGACCGACCCTTTACCCAAAAACTAAAAAAAGAAAGTGAAAGAAAATTGGTATTTTAATATTTTCTCAGCTATTCTCTCCAAATCAGAAGAAAAGTTTAGAAAGAAAATCTATCAAATTTTCCCATGATCCCATCCTTCCCTTTCACTTCAAATATAAAAACTCGGAACACAAGATTTTCTATTTCCTTCCCTTCATTCAAGAAGTTCGGGAACACAAAATAGATTTTGTTTCCTTCCATTTCCTTTCCCTTCTCACCAAAATTGAACTTGACTGTCAAAAAATTGCAAACTAATATGCATCCCTATGTCCATAGAATAAAGTTCAGCGACAAACTCATGTAACTGGCTGTGAATATGAACCTACGACCGTATCAAACGTGCCTCTAAATTGTTACCACAAAAAATCCAATAAATGCTTCCGGTTCAATATTCAAACACTGAATGCTATTGAAATCTCATAAAAGATGACTCCAAGCTAGAACAAATGCGATTAACAAATGAAGATGTACAAGAGGTTGCCAAGATAATAACTAAAAGATGGCACTATTCCTGGATGAACAGACTGGGAAAGATTAGAGCAGAGTAGGAGTAGTCTCTATTGCCACTAACATGTGCCATCAAAGAGAATGCACAAAGTACCAAATACGGTGTGAAATAAAATGGCAAAACAACTGATAGATACTTACTTCAAGCAGAGCACGGATAGCAAGTTTTATAGTTTCTTGACCAGAGGTCTCTTTGTAATTCTTTTCCAGAAATTCCCTCATAGAATTGGAGTTCCTACCGGTGGCATTAGCTTTCCAAGCAGAAAATGTCCCTGAAGGATCTGTCTGATATAATGATGGGACATTAGTGTAGGGATCAAATCCTACGATCAGAGTGGAAAGCCCAAAAGGCCTTACACCACCACTTTGTGTGTATTTCTGCTGAAGACCTGCAATGTAACGCGTGATATACTCTACAGTTACTGGATCCTCAACAGTAAGCCTATGACTCTGGCACTCTATTCGTGCCCTGTTGATAAGAACACGTGCATCTGCTTTGAGTCCAGCACAAGCCAATGCAATGTGATCATCTAAGCTTACAATTTTCCTAACTGATCTGCAAACACAGTAAAAAACTGTAAGCAGAATGTCATAGATGACATGATACCCAACACTCCTTCAGTCTGAAAAAATCAATCAGGACAGTGCTTCATATTGCTTAAAACTAGTGATCATGGTATCTGATACAATCATACAACACCTACAAGGTGCAGAAACTGTCCCACAATTATATATCAGTTATCTATGCAAGTTATAATGGAAGTTGAACGCAGAATGGTCATTATACAGTAAAATGTCAAACCAACATTTATACCAACACACTCGGAAAGGTAATGTACATGTAAAATGAAGCTCAAAGACAACTTTTCACACGTACTTCCATGATAACTTTCCACCCTCTTGTTCCCTAAAGGTTAAAATATATAACCATCAGGTGAAAAATAAGTGTTTTATGTACATAAATAAACTTTCATATGATCAATCTAAATTTGAAAGCACAAGCCACGATTCCTGTTAGTGTCTCATTGCCCTTACCAGCTATTTAGAAACAGGGGTAAGAACATTAGCTGTATCAATCGGTCTCTGCTCAAACTCATTCCATTCAACTATCTACACAAGACACAATCTTCAGATCCAATTTCACAGCAAATAACAAAAGTTTAGGGACACACATATTAAAGTATATGCTTTATACTTGTGCCGCTAAAAGATTATAGAATTGCTGTGAGCTCAAAAGGCTGTTACATTTGAATTTTAGATCGCAATTAGGGTTTGATATGTACGACCATGTCTGGTGTCTGCAAATATTTCGCATCAATATCAAAAAATATGATATTGAAGTAAAATGAAAACGAATCCGCGTTTAGAAGGTGTATTCACAAATGAAAATCAAAGTAATTTCACAACAGCTCTACCAAACACCATTGAACAGTGACAATTTATGATTTTTTTTATCACAAACAATTAAGAGAGAGTGTTTGTTAACCTCGAGTCTTGAAGTTTAACAGTGGACTTCTTCTCAACGCCCAGGACTATGGTGTCAGTGCCACGAACACCGACAGCAGCGTTACCCTTGCGTACGGCTTCCAGGGCGTATTCAACTTGGAAGAGATGACCGTCAGGCGAGAACACCGTAATAGCTCTGTCGTATCTAGCCATAGATGATCAGATTCTAGCAAAGATTTAGGTTTTGGTTATTCCGATTCGAATAGTTTTGATCCAAGACCAAAAAATGCAGAGCTCTTATTAATGGGATCTCCCGAGTCTCGACTTTGGGAGCAAGGCAACTCAATCAGAAAAAGAAACGAAAGGACCCCCAAACTTTCGTCAAATTCCATTTTGCCCCAAAACTCTAAAACAACCACCTTAATTATTCTATGTTACCACATATGATACTTAGGAAAATATTTTAATACCATTGGTTAGGAGAAAACTTTAATGCCAAAATTGTGGTTCATTCTATTTTCGGGTTATTTTACTTAGGGTTAATATTGAAAAAACCCTTTAAACTTTTCTCATTTTCACGATTAAGTCCCTAAACTTTTTTTCTGATTGTTTAATTCCCTAAACTTTTTTTGTATTATTCAAAAGTATATATATTTGACCAGCTACCAGATGAATAGGTAAAACACAACCAATAAAACAAAAAGTTTAGGGACTTAATCGATAAAACATATAAATATAGCGAGTTTTTTGAATAAGACAAAAATAGTTAAGGGACTTAAACAATCATAAAAAAAGTTTAGGGACTTAATCACAAAACTAAGAAAAGTTTATGGGGTTTTTTCAATATTAACCCTAAAATATAACAATTATTCCCTATATAACATGACTCGGAATGGTCGGGCATAATGAGTGTAGCTCAATGCTACCTCTCCTTAGCAGGCAAGTTAGCCTTTCCTCCATTAACGAAATTGCTAACAGCCACCGATACGGATACCCGACTTGAGGAAGCAAGCACCGACCAGATAAATCTGTT
The DNA here is from genome assembly GCA_020465985.1 of Centrapalus pauciflorus. NCBI lineage: Eukaryota > Viridiplantae > Streptophyta > Magnoliopsida > Asterales > Asteraceae > Centrapalus > Centrapalus pauciflorus. Next base: position 2,261,817 of record JAANYP010007301.1, on the reverse strand, counting down.
GAGTGAGAGAAATGTAATATATTTCATTGTTTCCTTCATTTTGGTATTGACATGAATCCCCATTCATTCCTAGATTCCCGAAGAACACAATGATTTCAAACTTTAAATTTAGTTCACCTATAGTTGTTTATTCTAGTTCACCATTTATCTAATCATGTAAGAAAGAAACAAAAATTCAACCAAGTTCGTCCAAACAATACAACATTGTTTGAATTATGTATTTAGTCTCTTAAGTTAATTAAGTTTATGATTTTACTTTCATTATTCGTTGTGTGACATGAATGATTAATGAAAAAGACATCATTTCAATAGTTGTGTGTTTTTGATCTAGCATAATAATTGTTTAATATAGCTCTAACTATAAATAATTGGGATAGAAATTTAATTTAGCTTGAATAAAAAAGTACAATTTTTTCACAATTCATGAATTCTTTCATTTTTCTTTTCTTTTCATGATTTGTTGATTTTATTTAAACAATAAAAATGGGATATGTAACGCTTGTGCAACTTCAACTCTAGTTTTATGCCTTGCATCAAACGACAACAATTAACACTTTTATACTTTTACAGTAAATTCTCCAAAAATAATTGTACTCATGTACAACGAAGACACAAAGACCACCAGGACCTTGCTTTCGAGGGGCTAAAACCTCACAACAATCTAGATCCATAATTTGAGCATAATCTTTTATTCCTAGTTCTGCAAAATCATATGGGTGCTTATGTTACATGTGTGTAATTAGAAGTTCATGAGAGAGTAACTATTTTGCAACAAGATAAACATCCACCTACCTCCCACCCCCTCCAAAAAAAAAAAAGTTGCATGTTAAGTTCACAACATTCTGCACATCATAACATATGCTGTTTAAAATGAGACCACCAAGGTAAATGCCATATGCTTACATGAATCAAACATCAAAACAAAGAATCAATAAGACAACCCAATCTACAACACTATATAAATGAAAAAGAAAAAAGATGTGTTAATGAGCCAACTTACAGGGAGACGTTTGTGAATGAAGTTTTTCTATTCTGATGGAACGATAGGAATTCCACGAGTGCCTCAATCTGGTAAACTTTGAAATTGTGATATCTCAGATAGACAAGCTAGAAGGCAATGAAATTGACACTTGGTTCTTGGCAACCAAAATTTATAATCCACAAACTGTAAACATGGAAGATAACCAAAACGCCTTTTATGACACAAAACAATGTTGCCACTAGATTTCTTAAGAAAATATTTGATTTACATTTATATATATTTGAATTAATATTTTTCAGTACCCTTTAGACTATCTATCTACAACTTAGGCCAATGTACAATGAGAATAAATAGAATAAAACAAAAACTAAGTGTAAAAACAGAATGAGCTAATTCGCAGGAATATTCCGTCTTTGCTGTACAGTGCAACAGAAACAATCATGGTTAAATTCCAGAAGAATCACCTTCCCTAAATCCTAGTGTAAATCCAAATAAACCATCATATGAGTAATCACTTGAGCTTTTTTGGCGATTTTTTAGAGGAATCTTTAGCCTTTATCTCTTTAAGAGCTTTAACTCTCATCTCTTCAGTTGCATTTTTAATACCAGCTGTCGACAATGTAGCAGGTCCTACAACACTTTTTGGGTTCATCGCCTTTCTAATTTTAAAAACTGTCCATGCAGCTCCAATTGCATGACCTGCAGCATCAAGCCCTTCGTTTGTTGCCTTCGCTGCATCTTCTCCATATCTACACACATACAAATTGAATCCTCCCTTCTCTTATTTAATATCAAGAAAAAAAAGGAAAGTAAGGACACACCTTTCGTAGACATGCATCAACGTGTCATCACATAATTCATGATATCTTTTACAAAATCAGATGTGGTACAATGGTACAAGGATCTGTAGGGAAATCTAGCCTTTTTCTTACAACGATAATCAAATGTGCAGTGTTTCTTGAAGGTTTATAACTTTTTTCGTTAGAAATAAAATGGTAAAAAAAATATCACAACCCCGATTAGAAACAAACTACTGATTTTGGATAGGCTCATAGGGTGTTAGTGTTGCTTGACTTACTTGTAATTGACGAGTTCTGTTGTCACAGTAGATGAGGTTGACATTACATTCTTTCCAGAGACTTCAAACGCATCACAAACCTTGCCTGTGCACATAACACATGGTTATCAAATCATGTGATCACTAGTGACTAATGTAGCCATGTATCTCAGGAAAAAAGAGAGCTTACTAAATCCATCCAAAGTAGCGAGTGCCATTTCCCCAGGAACGAGACTGAAGAACTTCTTGCCAAGTTTAGAGTTAGCAACAGAACTCGTAAAGAATCCAGTTATCTTCAGAACACCTGAAAGAACTCCTCCTGCCACCTTCTCTGACATTGCTGTCACCTTCTTAACCCTATAATAAGCACACATGTCATCAAAATGTAAATATGCACATAAGAGTATAAGACTCTTATAGGCACATTTCCATGACTAAATTCTAGGCAAGAAGCATGATTGGCTTGCAGCAAGCTACATTGAAAGGATACACAAGTATAGGGGAATTAGGATTCGAAGATTCTAAAAGCTAAGGGTATGAGGTGCATTTGTATGTTTGTAGTATGTATGTGTGTGTGCATATATATAACAATCTAAAACAAAACAACTATATATCAATCTAAAACAAAAAAAAAAACTGGGAAATTAATTATCTTTGTAGTGATTTTGAATATGTAGAAGCCAAATTTGAACTCATGGAACCCAAAAGATATATAGGCAACAGTGTCTTTTGACTAGCATATAAAGAGTATATACAACATATAAGAATTAAATAGCATGCATATAAGATAAGGATGTACTAGGATTATAAACAAAGAGAAGTATATAAAGTTTCTTTCAAGACTAAAAAAGAAAGTACTGGGAACAAATAAACTAAATTCAAAACCTTCGAATTCTCTTTAATGTTTCAGGATTAACTTCTTTGTCAGTACTAGGTCCCATCTTTGTCTTCAAAATCTCATTTCCCCACTTCAACCTATCTACCGTAACATCTCCACACCACAAAATCCCCTTAACAAGCTGCCCTGAACCTGTAGCGATCAACTTCGCAGCTGTCCCACTGTAATCCTCCACGTTTGGTGCCAACGTGGTCCAATAGGCTCTACAAGTCTGCTCCATCTCTTCCTTTTTTGAATCTGACTTCATATCTGAGGGACTCATCCCTTCCGCCACGGTCACATCCAAAGCCCCCTTCTTCTCCTCCACCTTCTGCACTGAAAACCCACTGTAATGCTCCAATAACTCATCCAATTCCTTCAACTTCTGCTCTTGTCCTTTTGAAGCAAACGTCAATCCATAATTTAACATCGTATAATCCTTTTCGTTCTCCTTCGGAGGTCGAAATGAGAAAAAATAATGAGAATGGTCTAACTTTACACAAGCCTCGTCTCTCGTTAACGGCCATTGGATCTCATCACCAACACATGCAAGGATGGCAACCACACTGTTACCTTGTCGTAGTTGCATTATCGAGAAATCTCCTGACGCCAGTTCCACTGTGGAATTCTTATCGATCAAATGTAGGATCGCACCAGGAACAGAAAGGATAACTTCTTCAACTGATTCGGAAAGAAAATGTTGCGAATTTAGATTATGTGGCGAATCTGGATATAGATTTTCGACGAGGTCCTTCGTATCGATATTTGGGTAAAGCGATGATGATGGTTGATTTGGGTTTGATGATGATGGCAATGGAGGTGCTGAAGGGATTGGGCATGTATCGATTTTCGGATACATTGGTGTTCTTGGGGCGGAGTTAGGGTTTTCTGACGCCATATTTGTGTATGCTTTTTGGTACCTTTCAGATGAATTGAAGATCCATACGGGCCAGGGTTTGTTAATCATCCAGAGAAAATATTGGCGATTGCCATGGAGGTGTTCATCGAATGTTGGAATCACGAAGAAGAAAAGCGCGTGAAGTGTTGATGTGCACAAAATAAATAGTTTGGTATCCTCTTTTTGTTTTACTTTCACTTGCATCCACAACTTTTATAGGATGACACTTTTCCCCCGTTTTTATTGATGTTGTACAATTTGATCATGACATTAAAATGAACGATTCGTATGGATAGGAATGACAAAAAGATGGGATTTGAAGCAGAGTTTGGTCATCTCATTCCTGCTTAAAACCCGTGAACGTTTAATAGGGATGACTGAAGCGGTGTCTCCATCCCAGTGTGGTATCTCTTCTCTTCCTTCACATTTTTATATTTTTTCTTGCTCCTTTAATATAAAATATGATTAGTGGGTTATTGGAATAGAAAGATGATAACTACGTTGGTTTTTATGGGTGTGCAACAGTTCAAAATCAGACCGAACCAGTAAAATGAAAAAATTATATGTGGTAAATTGAATCTAAGTGCCCCGGTTTGATCATGTTTTTTTTACTTTTACAATAATAAACTGTAAAACCGAACCGATAACCAACTTTTGTGTATATTTTGGACCGAAAACCGAACTGAATATGTCCGATCCGATTTCGGTTCGTGAAACATCTTGCAATTCATACAAGTAATGACTCCAAATTATTTAATTCAGACACATTTCCATTTCATTTCAAAATTTTTGACATGTGATGATCATAAATCTAACAAAGTGATATTTAAAGGCCATGGAGTTGCCTATTAAATACAAAAGTCTAACTAACTAAACCCCAAACAAAACAACATATGTTCAAAACAAAATACTGCAAGTTTGACATTAAACTTCACTTCAAATCAGACTTTACTTGAAAATCCGTCTACTTCTTTATCTTTCATTCCTGAAACATGTAATAATCTCAATGGATAAGTAGAAACCTAGTGAGTTCAATATTAACAATCTACATATCGTATACACAACCAAATAACAATGTAAATCCAAGTCAAAGGCAAACATTCGTATTGAAGAACAAGTCAAGTGCAAGTTACAGAGTTCATTGTTACTCTCATTGTAACCTCACAAAAGCTACAACGGTGTACCATTCAGTTGCGACACGGATGGGAATGCATGCTACGAAAGATAGGCTCGAGTCTGATACATCAACCGTCTACTCAATATTCGTATAAACGAGCAGTGAGATATCTCAGTTCTATGTGCACATGGCTAACGATTTAGATTCAAGGTTAAGTCGATATCAATTCAATAGATTAAGATGTCAATCGAATAATCATATACAATGCACAATTTTTTGTAGTTCAACCAAAATTATATGAATTACAAGTGATGTATAAACAAGTCATAGCTTAATAAATGTATACATGTTTCAATATACATATATGAATGTGACAAAGTTAATCTATCACTCACAAATCAATAAAGTTCAAGCTACACGACTCCAATACCAAGTATTTACAAGCTTAAAAACTTCATAATTCATTCACAAATTAACCTGCAATTATGAATTATCTTTCCTATATAATCATACAAGCTAATAGCAAAACCAAACGAACAATAAATGGGAGAAAATACACCAATAACACTAACTTTAAGAATTAATATATCAATTTATAATCTCATAAATAGATTACAAACTTTTAATAACTTATAGATTTTTAAATTACGAGATCATGGAAAAAAACAACGCTAAAAATAGAGTTGAAATGAAGCTAACAAGTTATGGTCACTACCTTGGGTCGTGGTCACTACATGTCCAGACAGTACCTATGTGTTGAAACTTGCTAAAAATCATCGAAAACTCCATCTTTTACACATTTTTCAGTTCTAAGACAACAAAATACATACTTCAATTAATACTTAAACATCCTTGCAGCCTTTTACAAACAAAAGATGACCATTACAAGCGATTAAACTTGTGTACAAGCATGTTAAGCACAAACCTTACCGAAACCTAGCTTACTCCATTATTCAAAAGATTTCCAAACTCCAATTTTACTTCATTTACTTCTTCAATTCATGTAGTAACTTTTGCTACAACATCAATATAAACAATTTTAACAACCTAGACATGAATTCAAGTGATGAATATGGACCAAAATCTAAAACTTTAGTCAATAACATGACTACTTAGCTTCAAAAGTAAATGAACTCACTTATTTGATCATTAATTTGACAATTTCAGTCTTAATTTGACAAATAACTACTTGAATTGATGAAATGAGATGGCATGAAGAAGGAACTGAGTTAGAGGATCTCCAAAATTGTAAATGAGAGTTTATCTCAATTTAGGGTATTTTTAAACCCATAATTACAATTACTAACAATAGCAACAAAATTAAGCTTGAACAAGTCATTTAACACCTTAGACTTTCGAGTATCGACAAACAAACCCCTTTGAACTTGGACGATAATTAATAAAGTTACTAGTTTTGATAATTTTTGCACAAAACAACAACCATCGTGCAAAAATTACATATTTAACAACAAACTTTCATTTAGTGTCGGATTTAAGTGATTATTTTTGTCATGCCTTAAATCCTTAGAAAACACAAAAATCTTTTTTATATCTCACATTTCATTGCTAAATTTTTCATTTACTAATTATAGTATATCTATTACTTAATTTGACTTTAATTAGTCAAACAATAGTATTTTTTTTATATTTTTTAAAACTTTTATTATATTATATTATAGTTAGTAAGTTATTAGAGTATTAGATTTTGTTAAATTTGTTTTGATTTGAATTTAAAAGTAGATTATATTAGATTTGGATAGATATAATTTAAATGTATTTATTATTTTTAAAAACTATAAATGTCATGTGTCGATTCATAGTGATGACACATGACTTCGCAAAAATTGAGGATAGTTACTCTTTTATTAATTTATAGATTTAATTTTTAAATAAGTGTTGGGACTGTTAATCTCATTTCATGTTAGAAGTTTTTTTTCCTTTTAACAAACCTATACAATTTAACAAAATGATGATGATTTGGCATGATATTCAAGCTTATTAATAGTTAATAAAACGATACGATTTGATTACAAACGAGCAAACACATAATACAATTTTTTATTGTTATAGTTAATTTAAGTTGGATAAATATGATATTTTGAAGTTTAGTTGAAAGAAAAAATAAGTAAGGGTATAATGATCATTAATTAATAAGCAATATTAATTATGAGTTTTAAATGATATAAAAATAATTAAATTAATGAATTTAAGTATATATGATATTAATGATGTTTAAGAGTGATATATGTGATATTAATAATTAAAACTAAGTATATATGATATTACGATGTTTAGTAGAGATATACATGATATTATGAAGTTTAAGAGTGATATATATTCTATTTATAAACTAGTTTATTTACCCACGTATTACGCGGATACTTTTAATATATATAAAATAGAATAAATTAAATGGTAAGAATATAAATATTATATTTTTAAACAAAAGTATATAAGAATGATATTATTATTTATTATAACGTATTAATCTATATATTTCTAAATATATATAAATAGTAATTATTTTGTTATATATATATTTTTTACTTTTATTATATTATAATTAAAAATAAGTTATTAGAGTATTAGATTTTGTTAGAATTGATTAGATTTTAAAAATAGATTATATTAGATTTGGATAGTTTTAGTTTAAATTTATTTATTTATTATTTTAAATACTATAACTGTCACGTGTCGATTTATGGTGATGACCCTTGGCTTATTGAGGATGGTTACTATTTTATTAGTATGTATATATATTGATATAGATATTTATTTTTTAAAATTAACCTAGTATTAACCTTCGGTTATAAAACGGTTTATTTAATCCAAAATGTTATGGTTTTTACTTTTTAGGTTATTAATTAACGCGCATCCATCAGGCATCAGCGATGGAATACTGTTCCGGTCGTCGCTGAGTTACAGCAAACTGCCATCAAGCTCCTCCACCATGGTAAGCCCCTTCATTCTATGTCTACTCTACTCCTTATTCACAAACTTACCTGAGAGTCCGATACCATATGAATAGAACAATGGAAATCTTTTAGTATCTAATCTACAACAGGCCATGGAAGCAAATTCAAACTTGCCATTGCCGGATGCGTTCGTTGAGTTTCTCAACCAAAATGGAATCGACCCTTCAATTTATACCGCCACTCATCTTACCCCTCGTTATATTAGGTACCTTACCTTCTTCCCATATCTAATTTATATTTATTGAGATTCTAGGGTTGGGCTGCTGCCCTGCTCATCTGCAATCTTTTTATTTTATATAATGCTTTTGCTAAATGTGATTCAAAACCCACTTAAAATGTTCCTAACCCATTATTTTTGTTGAAGCTGGGCGTCGCTAACAACTCCAAATTTTACTATTCGTTCACCATTATGATTCTCTACTCCAAACGCATATATTTTGCTTCCAAGAGATCACCGTGCATTGGGTGTTTGTCAAAAACTGATTTTGATTATGACTTTGTGATGATTTGTTTAGGTTGGATCAAAATCTAAGTTGGTAAGGAGTTCAACATGGAGATTTTTTCATCTATCTCTATGTTTAATCATTATCTGTTTGTTTAAGCCACAATTGTAAGGAGATGGACTCATAACAGGCACCCTTATGTAATTTGCAGCGGTTCTACCGTTTTCGTTGCATTTTAACATGATTTTGTTTTTGTCAAACAATTTTATTAAAAGCATGATTTCTATTTTATTTTCATGGGGTCAAAGACATGTTACAAATGGTGGTGAAAGTGTGAAATATCTCATATCAAATTGAATCTTGCCAACTAGTAGAATAGACTCTTCCGGGTCAGTCAAATGTTAAGGTTCTTGTAATATATGGTTTTCTTTTCGCTCTTATGTGCCTAATCATGTTTCCTGGTATATGAAGATTAAAGCCTGGATGTGAGGAGCAGCTTGAAGCAATCGAAGATGACTTTAGGTGTAAGCTCGAGAAACTCGAATGGCTACCCAATTTTTATTCGTTACCAGCCCACGTTCAAATTGCTAGCTCAAAGGCATATCAGGAAGGGAAGGTGATCCCTTCAAATCATTTCATTCACTGTAGATTTCCAAGTTATATATTCAAATGTACTTATGTCCCATGAAAATGACAACTTTACTATTTGTCATTTTTGACACACTTCTTTAGGAGCTCTTCACTCTATAAATAAAGTTTTGATTATTTTTATTTGTTTGCAAATTTCAGATTTATGGAATCGATGCAGCATCTGGAGCTGCGGTTTCAGCTTTGAATATCTCAACCGGAGACCATGTCCTCGATCTTTGTGCTGCACCAGGTAAACATATGCACGGGTTGTATTTGCTTTCTCATTAGTATGTTGTTATTGAATTCGTATGTGTACCTTATAATTTTCACTTAATCAGTTACTCGTCTCCAGGTGCTAAACTTTGCATGATATTGGAACTTCTCGGAAATTCGGGTTCTGTAACTGCTGTTGATGTCGCAAGACATCGATTAGCTGCTTGTAGAACTCTGCTCCAGAAATACGCACTTGGTGATCACTGCCGTCTTTTTGTCGCTGATGGAGCTGCATTTTCTCTCATACCTATCCGGGTTCATCCTGATATCAAACCTTGTAAGAATCTTGGTCCATAATTTTGCTATATCTAAGTCTATTTAATAATTATAGCTCCAAGCCTCCAACATGATGTTTTTGGAGGTCAACTAAAGTAGTCTCCTCCTCGTTTAATTCTCATTCTTTGTAGCGAACAGGGAACTTGGTATGAAAGGAGATGAGGTGTTGTACAAGGAGTGGACATCTAGGAGGCCGTGGAAGGAAAGAAAAAAGGCAATTAAAGAACGAGAGAAGGGTACCTTGCAATCGATTCCACGCAATCATGATCCGGAGCTGATATATTATGGGCGGCATTCTGGGGTTGTTGGACTGAGTAAAAGTGATGTGTTTCAAACGATTTCCAGCCATGATATTTCACAATATGGTTACGATAAGGCATGGCTATTCTGTTTTTTTTTCTTTTTCTGGATAGTGTTTTTGTTGGCTTGGGTTAGAATTCGGTTTATTAAAATTTAAAATATCAGGTACTTGTGGATGCAGAGTGCACACATGATGGTTCATTTAAACACATCCAGAAGTTCGAAAATTGGGGATGGACCACTCTAGAGCGCCGTGTTTTGGAGGCGGAGAGAACTGATGATTTGACTGTTCTTCAGGTAGAATTGATGATCAAATTAATCTAGGAAGTTTTTCTGCGAGGAGTTTTCTTTCTCATTTGCAGCATTGCTCATCCTTATCAAGTTTTGGATATTTTTTGAACTCTTCTGACTTGATGCAGTTTCGGCTTCTGACCAATGGTTTCAAATTACTGAAAGTTCAAGGGTACCTCGTTTATAGTACTTGCAGGTATGTTATCAGTTATGCTATCATAATTCCTAGAATCAAATATCTTACTTTGGTTTGACCAACTGCCAATAGTCTAATTTTGGTACATCTTTTATGGAATAGCTTAACTTATGCTCAAAATGAAGACGTGGTTGAGAAATTCCTTTCGCTAAATGCATCTGCTGGTAATTTCTTTATCTTCTCCGCCTGCATCCCCTGGATTCTGTTCTTTACAAATTTAAATCATCTTGTTAGCTCGTGTTTTTACGGTAGTATCTCACTTAAGGGGTGTTTGGTAAGGTGGCGTTTGGATTGAAATCGTTTAAAAATACAAGCTTTTTTTTTAAAACTAATGATAGTTATATGTAAATAATAATTGACATAGAAACTACAACAACTTCACTCCCTTTCCATGTTTTTTTATAATCTCCATTTTGATAGGAAGGAAGAGAAATGAAATTTATATGGAACTCAATCTTCTATTCATTTCTATAAAAGTCCTCATCACATGATAAAAAGCTTATAGCTCTCTTTTGATTCCAATTCTACCGTACCAAACACGCCCTAAAGCATCCACAACAATTGTTTATGGTTAACCAGATGAGGGTATAAGTTGATGCTTATTTCTTTTGGTTTAAAGAGTTGCTGGAAATAGATGGATCCAAATCTTGGCCCTGCAAAAGTGGACGGATACCGAAGACTTTGCGTTTTGATCCATCAGTTTCTAGAACCAGTGGCCTTTTTGTTGCCAAGTTTACAAAACTGGCAGGATAATCAAGTTTGGGTGTGCTTCTTCATGTTGGGTCGGGCAGGGCAAGCAATGTCTATGAAGACTGGGGCTATGCAGCTTATCATGTACTACATGCACCAAAAAAAAAGTCGTTGTGATCAATCACTGAGAAGTTTTAGATGGTAGAGTAGTGTTGAATGTTGAAATGTGTTATTGGAATGCTTCCCAACAATTGTTAAGAAATCTGTGTTGCTGATAATTGTTGTTGATAAATCTGTATGAATTTTGTTGATAAACAAGGTATGTGGTGCCCGTACGTTGTAACGGGATTTGTATTTATATCTATTTTTATTAATAGATTACAAATTTAATAAAATAAAACAATATTATTGTAGGTTATATATACTTTTAAAACAATTAAAAACTTTAGTAAAACATAAGTAATAATAATATATTAAAATTTATAATAAATTAGAACTTAAAATAACCTAGAGTTTTATAATATATTAATCTAATTATTAGCAAATCAAGGCACATATTAAATGAATAAATATTCCATTTTTAAACTATTTAAATATTGAAAGTTATAAAAATTTCATTTTCGAGAAACACAGAGTCATGTTTGAAAACCACTTTGTGTTACACATTTTATTTGTAATTATATATTTATGATTAGACTATAGTTGCATATTGTTTATGTTATAATTCTTATATACAAAATTATGAAGTATAAATAAAATAGTAAAACACACATAGTGATATGTTTGTGTATAATAATCATACACATTATTGTGTTTTAATAAATATAACTTAGTACATTGGTGTAACTAAAATATAAATATTTTATAAATACATATAACTTGATATATTCTTAAAATAATAAAATATAGATATTAAATTGGTAAAAATAAAATATTAAATTATCTCATATATGAAATTAAATAATTTTATTATAGTAATATAAAATTATAAATAAATAGTTAAGATCAAAACATGTTAAATAAGGGTTACTTCATATAGTAAAGAAATTATATGAATTATACAACATAATTCAAACTAAATCATTTAGATAAATGTAGGAGTTAATTTAGAAAGTAATTAAATTAGACTTACTTTCGTAAGTTGTGGTTTAACTATATATTAATTAATTTTAATTTCATTAACTTTTTAAAATCAAACTAAATGAAAGATTGAAGGAGTTATATTAGGAAAATTGGGAGGAAAAATAGAAAAATGATTTTATGAGATGGTGACATGTGACATATAAGATTTTCTTTTATTAATATATAAGGATAAGAATTTTATAAAAAAATCATACAAAATATTTATTTATAGGGTTAAATTATAAAAACATCATCCTTTTAAATTGCACAAAATAGTGCACATCATATAACAGTTAAAGTGTCATTTCTGTTAAAATAATTATGACTGGACAAAAAAAAAATTGTCATGTCGGTAATTTTTACCTTTCAATCTTTTACGGTAACCTGGATTTACTTGATTTGGAAAGTATGTTACCCTAATTAGAAAAAAAAATTAGTATGTTACCTAAATTGAAAAAACTGTGACAGTATGTTACCTTTTGACGCAATTAACCCAAGTTAAAATGCTATAATTAAAAATGCTATAAACATATGAACTATGTATATTATTAAAAATTATTAAAGTTGACTAATGTCATATTATTATGTAAATTAAATTGTATCATGTAGATAATATTAGCAAATATTACCTATTTAAAAAATATATAAACTTGAAATTAAATATACAAAAAAGAATGTAATTAGATGTTCTTTTTTATTTTTTATAAGCATTATTCATTTAGCTTTTGAAATATATATGAATAATAGCAATTATTTTTATCGTTCTTTTACATTTTTTAATTTCTAGTTTATATTTATAGATTGATATAATTTGATATTTAAAACTATATTAAAGATAAATTTTCTCGTGTATATATATTATATAAGTTATAGAAAAGTTACAAAATGTTTATGATAATTAATTATTAATAGTCAAATGGTGCAATTTAGCAAGTCTCCATTAATTAATATATTAAATAGTGTATTTTAGCAATACTCATATGTGAATAGTAATTTATTAGTGAATAATATGTATAATATTAATTATTAAAAGTCAAATGGTGCAATTTAGCAAATCTTCATTAATTAATATATTAAATAGTGTAGTTTAGCAAAACCCATCTATGAATAGTAATTCATTAGTGACTAATGTATATATGTATAATGGGTGTGTAATAGTCTAAAACTGGACCTCACCATGTTAGACCGATAAACAAGAAAATTGAAATTTAGAAACAAGCGTAGATGGTAATTGTATGGGCTTTTGATTTTTCCCCCCTAAGTTTCACAACGAAAGAAATATAAAGCCGGACAAAATCAAAAACCAAAAATTAATAAAATTTAAAATCGAAAACCAAACTGTTTGGGACCGATTCTGGATATTTTTTTTCAGGTGTTGTTCTTTTGTGCACAAATGAAGCAGATTTATTGAATCAGTATTCAGTAATTAGCGCATGTCACTTGTCAACCAACATTACAACACTTAAGTTAATAACATCTTACTTATCAATCAGCATTACAACACTTAAGTTAAGGACAGGAACGAGCGTAGATAGAGGAGATAGGTTTATTTAACCGGCTTAATAAGTAAAAATTGATTATATTATGTGTATATAACTACGAGTGTGTTTGGATTTGCATTTGAAAAAGTACCGTAACGTTTTGGAAACTAATTTTTAGATAATAGCCGTAACAAAAAGTACTATCAGAAATGTAGTGTTTGGTTAATTATCAAATAATCAGTTTTTAAAGTGTTTGGATTTATATTTTAACTTGTAGAATAATTAAATAATCACTTATTAAACAAATAAGTTATATTTTTAACTTATGTAAAAATGGGGTAGAATTAACTCAACATGAATAATCATATTAACTATCCAAAAATTTAAACCAATTATTTGAAGCCTTTCTTTGTTTATACTTCCCCACAGTTAACGTTATCTTCTCCGACAAAGAAAAGCTCCCTCTGTTGTCTTCTCCAAGATAACCCCTGCCCCAAAGAACAAATCGTTGCCGGCCTCCACCAGTTTGCTCATCGCCTTCAGCCATGGCAACAAACCACGGTTTCTTATGATACCTCCCGTTACCCGGATAAATTAGACTTCTCCTTATGTTGTCTTCAACAAACAAACTACGGTTCTACGATACCTCCAAACTCCTGTTGTACCTATCTTCTCTGTAGAGCGGTAAAAATCTGAGGTGCTGGTGTCTCCTGCCGTCTGCTTCTCCTCAGCCGTGCTCGGCCTTCCACTTCTCACCCTCTATCTTCTTTGTAGAGCGGTAAACGGTAATATTTGTTCTTGGCTTCTGTACATCGCCATAGCAGTGAATAGTGAAAAAAAAACATCTATTACTTCAATCTTGTTACTTCTCCATGAAATTTCTGCATCATCTACTTCTCGTCACCATAATTCTTAGTCCGCCCTTTTAAATTGAAATAATGGCTCATTTATAATAACCTGGTGTCTAAAGCAAATTAGATATGGTATAATTCCCTGCAAATTAGTTTTGACTGTCCTTGACAAGGGACAAATGCATATGGGGCAGGGGATCCATCATTTTTGTATCAAATTTCTTGCAGTTGGTTTCTTTTGTAGCCTTATTAGGACTTTTTAGGAGTGATTGTATTAGTTTATATCAGGGGATATCAACATCAGTGACAGTCATATGACCCAAATTTATTCATGTTCATTTGCTACATATTCATTGTTAAACAGGCAAAACCCAAAAAAGTTTCACCATGAACAATTAATATGAAGGTGAAGTTTCATAATTGGAGACAAATCTTGGTGGTAGACTTGTAGTTATTTCATTTAAGATCAAACACATGTCCTTGAACCTGTTCGTCAAAATGCCCCAATCAATATATCGGGATTAACTAGCTTATTACAAACTTGTTGTCTTGATGTAATAACATAGTTTGAGTCTGTCCGGTTATTATGCAGGTGGAATTAGCTAGCGGCACGCACAAAAAGATCACCTGTAACAGGCAATTACAAGTATGGCGATTCGGCTATTCATTAGCACTTTGCAATTCAAGAACTGTGATCTCTTTGGCACTGGTTCCTTCAATATCCTTCCAATACAGAGTAGTAGTAAGTGAAACACACTTCTAATTTATAAGATTATGCTTTGATATCAGACGAGACTTGATTTTTGAATATCTTCTGCAAAAGCTGACTTTATAATTTCAAATATTGGCTATTACTTTCTATAGCTGTTCGTATAAAGCCATGGGGGATTGAAGCTAGAGCTAGAACCAGGGTAGAAAGTCCAAAAGTTCGAAACAGAAGATTACAGAAAAAGGTAATGTAGTCTTCATTTAGAAACTACCTAAGAAAGGCTGTTTTCTTATATTTCTAAGAGGCTAAAAGAGTCATTTTTACATCAGCTTGTATCTTGGAAATATTTAATGCGAATTTGCAATTTCATCATGTTCATATGACACACAATTTGTGTTTGGTTGACTAGTACAATGGCACACAGAAGAAGCCAAGGCTATCTGTATTCTGTTCAGAAAAACAGTTGTATGCTATGCTTGTTGATGATCAGAGCAAGAAGTGCTTGTTTTATGGCAGCACTCTGCAACAATCAGTTCGTTCAACCCCTGCTTGTACCACCATCGTAAGTACTTACGATACAAATACATTATTTCATCTGTAGGGATTACTATTTTATAAATTCTCTGGACTTGAACATTTTTATATTTGTTCTACTAGTTTGACTTTGACAACATTTGAAAATCTTCAGGAAGCAGCACAACGTGTTGGTGAAGAGCTGGTTAAGACCTGTACCAATTTGGGAATTAATGAGATATCATCTTACGATCGTAATGGATTTTCAAGGGGAGCAAGAATGGAAGCATTTGAGATTGCACTATCTGCTCATGGGTTTTTGTTTCGATAGAGTTTCATAAGAGGTCGGCCTATTTGAGCTTGTTTGGAATATTGTTTGTAAGCACATTACAAAAATATCAATTAGAAGTTGTGCTTTTGTATCATTGTATGGGCACATCTATTTAATCTGAATATATTATCAGTTAAGCAGGTTGTTGGGGTCCCTTGACCTATAAGCAATTCTTTAGTGGTCACACTGGGGTTGGTTGAAGATGATCTATTGACTCGGATGTCATAGTTTATCAACCAAAATATAAAAGGTTATGTTGTAGAACTACTATATAAAGTAATATTGTTCCTTACACATTTGTATATCCGCAATTCCGCATTAAATATTTCAACACTTGGTTATGACTTCTGCAAATCTGGAAATGGTTGATTGCTAGGCTGTGAAAATTATATGAGGCATATGACACAATGCACAGTGCTATTGAACACAGGGTCAATGATTGGTTTTATTGTGATTGAGTTTTTTAAATTATCAGGTTACACGTTGATTCATAAAATCCTTCAGAGTTCCTCTTCAAGTTATTGAGTTATTCACAGTTGCTTCCCATCCAAATTTTAGTTGTTGTATTTCCCCTTTTTCTTGAAGAAGCCTGTTCAATTAGGTTTCTTTTCTTGTACATTTTCCTAATATTTCACATACTCTCTCTTGTAGGTTATTATTGTTTGTCACAGATATAATTGTCCAGGTAATTGCATATATAGTTTATGTTATTCAGGTTTGTAGCCATAGAGGTTTTATGGTTGTTCAATATTTTCTTTCTTCTTACCATTTTAGAACAGTATTCTCTGCCAGGGCTCGAATGAAATTCTAGATTTCATGAACCTTGTGTGCTTCGTGTGGTTTTCCAGAAAAGGGCTTCATGTAGATCTTTTGAACCAGTCTTCCATTTTTCTTTATTTATGCTACCTGTAACATACTTGCTATGTATTAGAACTAAATTAGGTTTTCAGTTGTATCACATTATGGCCTAATTTAACCAGGTCCTTGTAATCTTCAAAATTATAGAAAAGAGAAATATGTAGGAGTAGCTTTTATAATTTCATTTTCCCATTTGTATGGTCATGCACTTATGGTCTTTGCCTTTGCTCTCAGAGTTCAGTCTAGAGATCCTTAATTGGACATTCAGCGAAAACTTTTTGCCAGTTAGCATGTGCTTGTTGGAACAAAAGCGACATGTATGATGGATGGACTTGCTGGAATCAGAAGAGATTTCAGACATTTTCAGTGACAATACCGTTGTTACTAGTGATAGGTACTATGCTTTTTCTCTTACCTGTATCGTTTTTAGGACAAAGTGTACATAAAAAGGAATGTATTTTCAGCTAATTAACGACGTTTTT
The DNA here is from genome assembly GCA_020465985.1 of Centrapalus pauciflorus. Lineage (NCBI taxonomy): Eukaryota > Viridiplantae > Streptophyta > Magnoliopsida > Asterales > Asteraceae > Centrapalus > Centrapalus pauciflorus. The sequence continues at coordinate 2,244,465 of JAANYP010007301.1, read as the reverse complement.
AGGTCATATTATAAGTTTATAGTTAAACAAGAAACCAGGTTATCTATTGGCTATTGGCAGAGAGCACACTTATTTGGTAATCAGTAGCCCCTTACGCCCTTAAAGATTAATTCTGAAAGCATGTATCCTAAAATAAAACTAATCAAAAGTACATTCCTTTTACGTGCAATTTGCTCATGTATGCAGTTTCACTTTCACACGGCTAAAATTCAATCATACAATTTGCATTGACTTATAGTAATTCTAACGCTGAAAATGGTTTTGACTTTCAAACTTCCAAAAGAGTATACATATTTTTGAAAAGGAAGTGGTTGGGTAATGGTTAATGCATGGAGATATGCACATGCATGCTGCAAGCACTCATCATCATCCTTTTTTGCAACTTTTTCTTTCTTATGCTTTATGTTTTTTTCTTTTTAAAATTTAACCCGACTTTCTAAATTCTCTGTCAGTTTTTGGTACCTTTTCTCTATATGGTTCCATAAAGACATTGTTCATACAATCATACTATAAAATGCTTGTTCAAGAGGTAAGAATTATCTGAAGCAGTTATTTTTCAGTCCCAAAAGAGGCAACTAATTGGATTTGGTTGTAGTGGAGGATAACGTAAGTATTCCACCTGTAAGTGAACTTATGTTGCTAAATATATATGATAATAGGATATTTACTTGATCCTACTTTAAGTTAAAATCAATATGGTATAAAAGCATGTTAGTTTTCTTTTTCTTTTTTTCCCCCCCTCAGTTCAACTCATCACCCTAAGTGATATTTTGACGTTTAAGCTGTTAGGGGGAGGTGCCGATGCGGGGAGCACAGTAAGTCCAATCATCGGGGTATGGGAACTACAAAGGTGGAAAAATGGGATTTGGATTCTAAACTCTAAATGGACGGAATTTGTGAGATAAATGATTTAAATTAGTTAAGGTGTCTTTTGTAATTTTCTGAATTTATTAGAAGATTAGTTTAGTAGTTAGTTAGTTTAGACTTAGCCACATTAGTGTAAATAGATCATTGGGTTAAATGTGGACAATAACTCAATTTGTAGACATATAACCCAATTTTGATGGTGAATTTCAATTTTCTTCTCTTGATTCACATTTGGGGTTCTGAATTTTTGAGTTCTTGGCTTTGAGTTTGCAATTTCATTTTTCTGAAATTCCTAACAGAAGTTGCCACGTTTGGTTTTAAACTTGATCAAATACTAACGCGTTGAAAATTTAAAGAAACTAAGGAGTCAAAGCAACAGAAAAGCAGCTAAAGAAAGCAAGAAATATGTTAGTTTAAGATCAGTTCTTATTTCTTTCTGGACTCTTAAGGCTCCTTCCTCACACTACATAAGAACATTTCCAGTCATTATTCCTCAGACTCGCTTATCTAACACATAGACACTTGTTTATCTTCCTCTCTGATTTTCTGACTTAATTTGGAGTTGATCTTAGAGACCCTGACTAAGTGTGTGATTGTAGTAACCTCATTCAAAATTTCCATAACAACCTCAGTACGAATGAAAGCAACTTCAGAAGTGCATCTAGACAAAACACACAATTAAAGGCTTCCTTGAAAGAGGTATGAAAGGGGCAAAAGACCCAAGAAGAATAACTAAAGAATGTGACCCTTGACAGAGTAGGAAAGACAAAAGCTACAGAAATATGTTCTTTTTCGTCTACTCTCTCTACACACAATTTTAAAAATTTCAACTCCTTTCACTTGCATTAACTCCCAATTAAGGAGACCGAAAGGCCTCAAATCCCTATGCATAAATGTTGCGTATTAGTAGAGACACGAAACAAGAGCTACAAGCTCTAACATCATATGATACGGCACAATCATTTCAATTTCAATAAGCATTTCATGTGGAGGTAAATATATGGACCACCATTTGTTTACTTCTTACTGTTGGATGGATCATGAATGAATCTTCCAAGTAACAGCCGACTTGTATTGACTTGGTGGGTTTTGAGGATGTGTGCATGCATTATATTATGTCAATTTGGTTGATCATATCAAATGTGGACTCAACTATGATGATGGTGCTTTTGCAAAGTAAAAATTCAAATCAGGCGTTTCAGAGGGAGTGGTTGTAGTGTCTAATAACTAATTAGATACCAATTAGGTTTAGCCCATTTGGTAAGAGGGGTGTGATGCAAGTATGAGGTCACGGGCTCGACTCCCGTCGAAGGAAAGTTGGAATTTAGGTGGTGGAAGAAAGTTCTAAAGTCCCCACCTGGAGCAAATGAGTAGTTTAGGACCAAGAGTAGGTTAGTTTGTCGTTCAAAAAAACTACTTAGATATTAATGCATGAAGATGCAAGCACTCATAACCATATATGCTTTCTTTTTTTTTTTTCTTCTTCTTTTATTTGTTTAGTTTATCTTGACTTTCTTTGTCATTTTGCAGCACTTTGTCTATGAAAGTCACTGTTATTCAAAAGCAAGCTTGCTGAAGAGGGTCCCTTCAGCTTTTAAGCCATGTTTTGCAGTCCCAAAAGAGGCAAAAACATTGGATGGGTTTTCAGTGGAAGATGAGGTCAGAATATCTCTGTATTGTATTTTTTATGATTTTGCTTAGAAAATAAAGTGTTCAAATTGTATACATTCTTTCTTCTTGCCTTTTTTTTTTAAATAGTTATGAAACTTAATTTTGTAAAATTTTGATTTATTTTCAAATCATATACAGTCTTTCTTCTTGATTTTTTTATAATGAAACTTAATTTTGTAATATTTTGATTTAATTTAAAGGTTTTTTCTTTCAGTCTTTCATCTTCGTTAAGAGCATCTTAGTTTGTTTGCATTTGTACAAGTAAAATTTTCATGCTTATTTGTGTCTATATGTTTCAATCATTTCTTTTATTAACTTATTACTTATTAGTACTTGTTTTTCGATCACAAGTCTAGTTTTGCATATTAGATTAGCTACTTAGAGTGAATCACAGAGTCGACCTTGAACATTAATATTATATATATATGTTCAAGTGAAGACCACCTATTATGCAGCGCACCAGAAGGTACCACTCGTAAAATTACTTTTTTTTTTGAATTTTTTTTATAAATATGTTTTAATTAACATTACAAAGATAATATATATGTTTCACACACATTCACACATCTTAAGTGTCCGAAATCACACATCATATAAATGTATGTTCATATTCATGCTAATGTATGGAAGTGTACGTTCACATCATTTTCAAAGAGTTCAAAGATGTGAATGTATTTAAAATTACATATCATCTTTATAATGTTAATTAAAACATGTTTATAAAAAAAATTAAACAAGTTTTCTTTATAGGTCTTTTGGTGCGCTACATAATGAGTGATACTTTCTCGAACCATATTCTATATATATATATATATATAATGCAGAAGAGCCCTCGCGAGACTGATGCACAGGAAGAATGGTTTTCGACTTTTCGTAGTACAAATCATCATAAGAGAGAAGCCGTTTTATCCTCCAAATCAGAGGCTGCTTTGTCATGGTTTCATCTTAGTTGTCTGGTCACTTGAAACTGTGTATCTAATATTCTAATTGTCATAATTTTGGGCTATAAACACATAAACGGTGGGGGTTCCAACTAGTCGAGTTTTAGTTGAGCATTTTTGAGCTCGGCTTGATCGAGTTAAACTTTTATTTGATCTCGATCTTGATTCTTGAGTCAATGCCCAAAAACTGAGCTTAAAACTTAACGAGCTGAGGTCAAGATTTTAATGGCTCGGCTCAAGTTTTTTCAAGCTTTCAAGCTTCCTATACACACACACACACACACATATAGACACACACACATGTATATATGTATATGGTTTTCATTGCACTCATCGTTTACAAGTTGAGTTTTTTGAGTAGTTCAAGTATTGACCTCAATTTTTATGTAGTCCGAGCTTAAGCTATATATATAAAATAACTCAGAACGTGTTCATACATATATTCGAGCATGCTCGAGTCTAATTCGAGTACTTTTCGAGTCGAGTTCAAGCTTGCCTTTGAAAACGAGTGTTATCATCGATAGTCATGAAGTCCTGCCCACGTCAAGGATACATGCATCTAAAAGATCTTTCATTTCATGTCCAATCCCAAAATTAGTCCAAAGTCACTTGCTCACTTGTCAAGATTTATGACACCACTACATTGACATTATATGCCAACTTGATTCAAGGTTGGTAAATATTATGAAGCGAAAAAGCCAAAAACACATTGAAGTATTGACGTGGTTCGGTCAATACAACTACGTCCACAAGCATGACACTATTTTCTTATACGAGTTGTAAACGATGAGTGCCAAGAATCCTTAATCTTAACCAACAGCGAGTCGAGCCAAACTATGTATAGGGGGAGCTCAGATCGAAAATCATGATGTACAAGTAAGAATTCCATGATTTATACATTGAATTTGAGTTTAAACTTGTAATTTACAAGATCAATAATGATGTTTGCAATGGCAATAATAGTATTACATAAATAGTCAATGCAATAAAAATTAACAAAGGGTTAGGGTATGTGATTGTAGTTGAATCCCCTGAAGCAAGATGTGCATACAATTCCAACAGTGCATCCAGTGAGCCTTGAGTCACATTGCTTGCTTTTGATTTTATACCTTTCAGACTGAAAAAAATCAATCAATCTCATTAGATTTTAACCAAACTCCGATCGATACGAGTTAATAAATCATTACCATATAATTAAATAGTTCAAAATTAAAAATTTAGCTACACTTTTTTGATTTAATGTCTGAAACTTTTGAAAACAATTTAAGAAAAACACTGTCAATTCAAAAGTTTCCAATGATATATTATGAAATTCTTCAAATTAAGCCATGAAAAAGTAAGATTAAAATGGTGTCTGGTTTTGCGTTATAAACATTATTATTAGCTTATTACGTTATAATAAAGCAAATAATTGATTTAAGGTGTTTGGATTGCATGCGTTAATAAGTGATTATTTGCGTTTAGCGTTAGTCTTACCACACTTTTTCATAAGTTAGAAAATGTAGCTTATTAGCTTAATAAGTAATTATTTGGTCATTTTACAAGTAAAAACGCAAATCCAAACACTTTAAAAACTGATTATTTGATAATTATAATAGCAAACAACTAAACACTACATTTCTGGCAGCACTTTTGGTTAGAACTATTATCTAATTATTAGTTTCTAAAATGCTACAGCTTTTTTTCAAACGCAAATCCAAACACCATCGAAATAAAGTTGGAAATGTTGTTGTTACCTTCGTAGGGAGGGGCAAAAGACGAGGGTGTATTCAGCAGCACTGGTACACGTGAAGGTGCTCGTGGCGTCATCGTAGGCGTAGCTATACGACTTTGGACACGCCGATTTAAACAGCTCTGAATAAGCCGTCGGCCGACAAGCCGCCGGTGAATCAAAAGCTCCCTTGCAACAGTACTCTGGCGTCCCAAACGTGTCGCATGCACTCTTACACCCTCCGCCACCTTCCACCCTCAGTTCGCTCGGACACCGCCGGTTCAAGTCATCCACGCAACCAGTCGTCGCACATTCACCTGAACCACCACTCACCTCCACAATCATCTGAATATTGTACCCGTCAACAAGGCTGACGTCATAGAAATCCTGTGTACCCGACCCAGAACCTAGAGTGAACTCAGCCAAGGTCGCCGGTGGGGCTGCTCCAGCTCCGTTACATTCCATTTGTCCAGAGCCACAGTCCCCCGTGGCGCATGACCCGTGCCCCGACCCGTCGAAATTACAGCGCGTTCTCCCCCAAAAACGTCCGGACCACCCGCCCGGAGCTTGTAACGATCGTGATTTACCCCCGGCGAGCTCGAATCCGGTGGTTTCGAGAGCAGGGGCGCCGAGAATCCCTGGCCAGACTGTGTAGTCACATTTGTTTGAAAATGTAATAGTAACCGCAAAAACACCTGCGTTAATATTGAATTGGCAATGCATAAGGTACAGATCAAACTCAATTTCCATAAAGTTCACTTGAATTCTTACAACAAACTGGAGCAGAACGGGCTCAAATTACAGTTAAAACTTAAAAGAAATTGTATTAATCCCAAATTGTGTGTGTGTGTGTGTGTCTGTTGGAGATAAAAATCACCAAATCGGCATTGATTTACCTTTGAGAATGAAGAACATAAGAAATGTAATAGCAAAATGGAAGTAACCCATATGGGGTTATTGTTGATAATGTGAGTGGTTTGATGAAAAATTTAGAAGAATGAGGATGAAGAAGAAATGGGGAAATTGTCGTGTTGAAGAGTTAGAAACGGGAAGGTAGTTATAGGGACGCCATTGACGTTTGGGTAGGAGTTGCAGAGTGATGGCATCACATGCGTGTATGCTGATACGACGCAGTGCGGTACTGATGTGGAAGGGGCCTTTTTATGCTCTCTTTTTAATCTTCATTTCTATTTGGGGATAATTCGTGACAATAAGATAGGATTTGCATTGTCATTTTTTTTTTGGCTGATTTAATTAATATAAATTTATAATTCTATTTTCTTTTTAATTTAATTACACTTGGCCTAGATAAGCTATCAATGTTTGATACCTTTTTTACTTTTGATAATTTTTTTTTTTTTTTTCAAAATTAAGTATAGTTAGTATAAATAATATGATTACTAAAATCATAAGTATACTGCCTTTTATAAGTATATGTAATCACTGAAATACATATTACAGAATGTACCATGTAATAAACGGATGAATGTTGTATTTGTTCGTAAAGTAGAGTTTAAACCCCTAATAGTCTTGAAGGGACAAGTTATCGTTGATATCATGGTTCATGATTTTGTGTTCTACGTACTTTAAGGAAACAAGGATAGTTATGTACTTATGTTATGTCATGTGTCAAAACAAGATGATCAAGATCGATATACCCACAAATTAAAGTGGGGTACATCGTGTCAACACTACAATGGTAGACAAACTAAAGCTAAGAACTCATTTTCCGCCCAAAAACTCAAACTACCACATCAATGAGACTATAACACCAAAGGAGATAAAAAGTGGGTTGTTTTTTAGGTCGACTAGTAAATAGTCATCGATAAGGAAGAAGTCTAATAGACAATGGATGAAGCATAGACCTACGTAGCGCATAATAAGAAAGTAACAAGTTCAAGTACAGATGAAGTCGACATGTTTATTGTTGGAAGACAACATCCAGATATTTTAAAAAAAAAAAACCGACTAAGGATTTTCATACGTGTTGCATGATGATAAGCAAAGAAATGTTTTTGCTTATTGTTGGTAAGATATTGTTGATAAGATGGTGGTACATCCATACGGCAGTAGTGATATTCACACGAGAAAAGTGACTTTTTGCACATGATAGAAGTGGATGTATCCATGTGCATACAATTTTTGTTAAAAGTCTTATTTGAAGCAAACGTTAAACCTACAGAAATAAGATGTTATGCATATGCATTACTTGCATTGTAGTCATCGTCAAAATTTATGTATGTACATTTTCAAAAAAATACTTGGGCCTTCTTTGATTTAATGTCTAATATCTTAATTGTCTCTAATCTCTAATTTGGTCAATAGAAATTTAACATAATCTCTTTATTAAACATATGTAATAAGACATTAGACGTCTAATCACTTAAAAAACAAACAAACCCTTAATCATCAAACTTTTTAATATATATGTTACTTAAACTTGTTTTCGACTCCATAAAATCTAAAAAAATATTGATATTTCAATGATATAAAATAGAAGTAGTAACTTCTGCAATCTGCAGTTAGTTGGAAAGATTGGGTTCAAGATTCTTGTATACTTGAAGATACTTAGGATATCTTATGTGTTTGTATGTTTGTTGTGTTTTAGTTTTTTTAGGCTCCTGCTCAAAATCTTTTGTAGCTGTTATTTTAGTATTTTAAAAAATCTTTGCGTTAAAAAAAATACTTTGATTAAATATTCGAACTTTACACTAGAAAGCACCATGCTTTTTTGTTTTGAACGTTTAAAATCAAACAAAAAAAAAAGTTAAGTGATCCTAAAGCGGATAAAATGATTGGATTTTGATAAAAGGTCAGACCACATCTGCAAACGAACTTATGATCCTATCTACACTCTTGAAAACGATCATATGTTAGTACCAATCCTATAGATCAAAATTTAAAGATGGGCTTGTAGGATTATGCAAACCCAAATCAAGTAATCAAGATCATACTTTTAACAACGATGGTGTATGGAAGGGTTATTGATTGTGAGTGACCGTCATAGAGAAGACGAGAGTCTGGAAAGCCGGAGAGGTGTCGTGGTGAGTGGTTGATTGGTCAAACCCTTGAAAGAGAAGGGCTTGATGGATGATGGTGAGTGATTGAGTGGTCCATGGACTCCTAGAGCTTTCTCCGTTTGCACTTTTATTCATACAACATTTAATTTTTCAGAACATGTAGTTTTTTTAAGAAGTAGGTCAATGTCTAAATTTGTTATTATGGTTTCTCACAGTAAAAAAAAATATTCCGCCTTTACAGGGCCCCCCCCCCCCCCTCCACCCACCCCCACAAAACAGTCATCTAAAGTGTTATTTGATAACTTATTAACTTATTAAGGGTGTGTTTGGTATAATGAAATCCAGAGATAGAATGAAATCACATGAGGTTTATAAGCATTTTTATCGTGTGATAAAAGCCTTGATTCCTAACAAAAAGGAGTTAGTAGGATCGATTTCTGTATATACTTTATTTCTCTTATTTCATTCGCATGATGAGGAGAATAAAAAAAACATAAAAAGGAATAGAGTAAATATAGGTTTTTTGCTATCTTAATTGCCAGTCTTCATGTATGTGTTACTATAATCTATTATAAAAGTTAAACGTCCCTACGATTCTATCATACTAGATGCCGCCCAATCAACAACTGAACTAGCATCACCATTCAAATTTCAAACCCTTTGACAAATCTATATTACCTCGAAAGCATGAAAAAAATGTTGGATATGCGAATAGTATTGACATTATCATACATAACACATTTTAAGGTCATAGATACATTCATACAGTGAACCCTCAGAAATCCATTATTAAATGTGTTTGGATGAGAGCAATACCAAAATCAATGACCATTATAAAAACTGTATTTAGCCCACGAAATAAAATTCGATGGAATCTGAATATAAAAAAACTTATTTGAAACTTTGAATTAGGATAATAAATAATTAAAGTTTATTTGTATTTTATCAAAATATTTTTTTATATGAATTTGACAATTTGTCATTCCTACTAATTTTCAAACTAAATTAAATTCCAACTATTTACATCTTACATCCTTAGCCAAACATTAAAATGATATTAGATCTCTTTCCACCAAACACACTGATCAATAAATTGTAAATTCAATTTTTATAAATTGTAATGCGTAAGCCAAACGAGCATAAGAAGGGTTAAAGTCGTAGAATAGTTGTGTACTTTTTCAAATGTATCGATATGGTACGTGTACTATTTTAATTATTCATATTACACGTGTACTTTCTGAATCGTTCAAATTTGATACGCGTACTACATTTTTTCATACCAATATGATACCTTTAGTAACCGGTTACTGACTATACCTGTTAAGAGTGGAATTTCTCTTTTTATTAATGTTCAAATTTTCATAATTGAAGCATCAAATACACTCTCTCGTCCTTGTGATAATCTGGTAGGAGAAACCACACTGCACAGCCAACTTCAAACACCTACAAACCTCTATAGAAATCTCCAATGAGGATCTCCACCGTCCAGATCGAAGAACTATGTGTTGCGAAGCTTCTCCTCAAATTTTACACAGATCCAACGGTGAACAAGTTCGTACCGACGATTCTCCCACAACTGCGCAAAGCTAGACGAAATAACCGGTCATAAAAAGTAAAAGTATCATATTAACAATATAAAAAGTACACGTACTATATCGATACACCTTAAAAAGTACACTGCTATTGTACGGCTTTAGCCCGCATAAGAATTATAAAAGTTGTTCACTTGCTGTAAAGGAAAATTAGGTTTTTGAATGCTTTTTAAACTAAAGTTACACATGCAACAGGGGAAGTAAGAATAGTGAAATGGGCATGAATGAAATATTGTGCAAATTGCGTGAGGAAAAATAATAATATAAATAACTGGCGGCTACCTTCGATAAGATGACGATGACATTGCTTTTTCTGCATGGCTTTTACCAACCAAACCGCACTGTCACTATTCTTGTATGCCTCTTTTTTCCTTTTTTTTTTTTTTCCTTTTCTAAAAAAGTAATATCAAATCAAGCTAACCATTTTGGATCCTACATTATATATAAAAAGATATTTTAATCAGCTTTTAGTTTAATTTTCATATCTGCCTGTCTATGTTTTTAAAATGAATGTTTAACGTTCATGATTTTTGCAATGTTTAAAACTGTATAGAAACTAATGACATCTTTAGTTAACCTATTTTCGACGAAAATTTTCATCAAAAACAAGAATTTTCAGAAATCGTGTTCAGATCTATTGGATTTAGATGTTTTCAGCTTTCTGTTTTTCAATTTATAACTATCTATTGAAAACTTTATTTCTTTGTTTTCAGATTGCGTTTTTGTTTTCAAATGAGAAAGGAAGGGTTTTGTAAAAAAAATGTGTATGATGGTTGAATAAAAGCAAAAAAGAAAAAAAAAATTATTTTAACATTTTTAAACACGTTTTGCTTATAAAACATGTTTATAGGGAAAACCCTTCATGTTGTTTTCAGTTTTATTAAAAACTCAAACCGAAAATATCATCAACTAAATATGCACTAAAAATTTAATAAAATAAAAAATCATACAACATGGTACATGTTTTAATACGGTACCAACTTTTAGAAAGAAAATTTTTACATCGGACCGAATCTATAAATTAACGAATAACACGACTATTTGGTACGAGGTTTATGGTTACAACCATGGTTGTTAAGATCGCGAGTAAGATCGTAGGTCGATCCTACGATCTTACCAAGTGATTTCGAGCAGGATCGGTGTAGGATCATTTTATAACAAGATCGGACGTAGAATCATGCGATCGTTCACAGGACCGTAGGATCGGTCACCGATCCGATCATACATTTTACTCGGTCCGGACTCTTTTAACCGGGTTTCCGTGAGATCGTTTATTGATTCGGTCCAAGCTTTTTACCTAGATCCAATCATTTTATCCTTTTGGATAGTGAATCAAATTATAGGATGTATGATTGGTTGATTTTTTCTGGAAGACCATAAACATTTTAAACATGAATGTATGTTGTTTTCCCTTTTATCGTATAAATATTTTTTTGAAGTGTTATATAATTAATTTATAATATAAAATCACAAATTATAGCACCTAGAAAAAAATTTAAAAAGTAGTGATTTTGTGGTAGGATCTTACGATCCCGATCTTGCAAAGACGAAAACGATCCTATGTAAGATCTCGATCTTGACAACCTTGGTTTAAACCTCGATCAATTTCAAATAAAAAAAACATTCATTACCGTATTAACATATGCATCCCAACGATCGGTCCTCCCTTCACCACATCCCATATATTGCCAACCTGTTTCTTTTTTGAAATTTCTGGATCCTAAAGTCTTGTATGTTTTTGTTTATACCATAAAATGATTCTAATAAAATGGTTGTTTCATAATTTTTGGGTTTATATCATCGATTCTGAAAGTATAAATTAAAAATCATCGATGATTTTTTTATGAAAATTGCACTGCATTATATATCAAGATATCGATTAAAATGAATAGTATAGAATGCATTTTATTTTAATTTAACTAAATCGATACCGTTAATTTATTTATTAGTAGGGTCAATTATTAAAATATCAACATACATTCATATTTTTTAAATTTTGTTACCACTATTAGAAACATATCTTTGTTTTTTAACCAGCAATAAAAATAATTATGTTATTTCAAATGAGAATATGATGTATTATAATTTTTACAATAATTACAATATAATGTAAACATTAGTAAAAAAAATGAAATAATTATGCTCTAATAATAACTTTTTGAATATGTTATTATTCAAGACAAAAATTAAAACATATTATTATTTTACCAAGTATAATCCTAACATATACTTTTTCACAAAAGCAATATATATCCTGATTTTCATCAAATCACTTTTTACTATTTGTTTATTTTTACATGGAGTGCCAGTTTATTATTAATCAAAAGTAAAATTACTATTGTTTCTGATATATTTCTGGTATGGCTTAAGGGGAATGTCACACTCATCATAACTATTCATTTGAGTATTTATTTAATTCAAAATAATTAAAATAAATTAAAAATTATAAAAAAGGATTTAATAAAGATAAAAGAAGAAGTATATCTATTGAGAAAATAAAAGAGAGGATTAGTATAAGATGATGGGCAAGATAAGGTTTTTTGACTCACTTTATGCTTTCTTTCTTAAAACTTTTTCCACACCATCACCACTCTTTTTGAATTTTTTTCTTAACAAGGTTGGTTTTTAGTCTACTACATGTACAATATATGAATACACACACATAAAATTGGTTACAATTATAAAACTAACGGTGTGTTTGTTTGATGGGTTTCGAAAAAAGAAATGGGTATGAGTTTAAAATTTTTCGTTTGGTTCATTCTTTGAAACCAAATATATGGAAATCATTTCTAAAAAGTAAAATCTATCTACTCTCATGGGTTTTCTTTCTCTTCATGATTCCATTTTTTCTTTTTTCAAACCTATACCCAAACTCATATCCATTCCTAAACTCATCTAGATACCAAACGCTCCCTAAATAATTTTTATTACGTAACTAGCTTACAGACTCATCAATTACATGAGTATGTTTAGTGATGACTATTCTTATTAAAATATTTACAAATTTCAAATAAAATTATAAAAATAACATAAAAAAATAATGCTATGTTTAAATGGTATAAAAATTATTGAAATGATATAAAAAATGGGATTGAAAGTCTTATGTAAAATAAACTGAATTAACATTTGTGTAATTGATAAATATGTTTACAGTCTCTTATGTATATAAAATTAACTGAAAGTATCCATGTAAAATAATTAAATTGCTACTAATATTAATAAATATCTTAAAAATAAATTTTGAACTGATTTCAACAATAAGAAAATCATTTGTATCATGAAAATTTTAAGATCATTTTTTTTTTAATATAATGAATTATATTAATTGATTGAAATAAATTAGGAAAGACATTTATATCATTTATAACTTAATTTTACTCCCTTAAAGTTTAGTTATTTTCTTATCATGCATATCCCTTTTCTGTAATCAATCTTCGTAAATCATTTCGGATTATTTAATTCACATACAAAATAATCAAAATTAGAGAAATATGTACGTATAAGTTTCTAGAATAATATTAACTAGGTTATTACCCATGTATTACATGGGTTAACTTTTGAAATTGATATTTATATATATGTATAATATAATAATTATATAAATAATAAAATTTGCTTAATTTTAGTTAGTTATTTATTAAATTAATCCATATTAGATTTACATAGATTTGATTTGCTTTTAAATTTAAAAATAAAATCAGTAAATGATGTAGTAAAAGGAGAGAGCGACATGTGACAAATTAAATGAGAGGATGTCATGTGGCAAATTAAATAAGAGCTTGTCATGTGGCATTTAGTTACGCTTTTAATAGTATGGATAGATTTTATTAGCAAAAAAAATAAATTTAAAAGCACCTAATCTTAATCAAATATTAATTTAATGGTAATTTTAAATTTGGAATCGTCGGCAGCCAAAAACACACGCCCCTTACAAATTGTTATGAAAACTTTTTGAGAGACATGTCACATGTGGGGATACTAAAAGATATGATGCAAATGGCAAATGCATGTTAATTAACGTTATTATATAGGGTTTATTATGAAAAACGAACATGTTTTCACGTTTTTTGCGTTTTCGTTTTCCCATGTTATTTTTTTTCCATAAAAACCTCAAATTATTCTTTTCTTATTGGTTTAGTGAAATTTTGGACATTAGACTCCGGTTATTATTTGTGAACCGGGTTTTAAAAACTTGAAAAACCGGGTTCTAATGTCCAAATTTCACTAAACCAATAAAAAAAGAATAACTTGAGGTTTTTATGGAAAAAAATAACATGGAGGGACGAAAACGCAAAAACGTGAAAACATGTTGGTTTTTTTCATACTAAACCCTATTATATATTTAAAGATGTCGGTCTCACTTCATAAGTAATACAAAGTAGAGATGTATAAAACTGTCAAACTCCGATTGAAGTTTTATTATGTATGTATGGCTCAGTTAGGTCTTTTTCAAAATGTTTCCTTTATCTTTTCAAAAATTGATGAGTATTTGGATAAACATTTTTAATCAGTGAAGCCAATCAACGAATTAAAAACTTGTATTTCATATAATTTTTCAGTTATTATGACACGGGAACATTATGCTCAATTTTAAACATTCCGTTGGTAATAGAGGTGAACGTTTTAGTTCTAACCAGACCCGGACCAGTTGCTATGATTGTAAGGTTTTGGCTTGTGCTATTGTGCTCCTCCTCAGAGCTTTTAGGTAACAAAATTTGTTTTTATAAAAAAAACATGTTGTGACTCTGAGGTGTCCTGGAAAATAATATTTGGAGGAGGTAAGTATACCTCACCCTAGCTTCTTTTTTGTTTTTTTCACTTCCTACTTTCATCAATTCTTTTACCTTTTAACTATTACCTTTTAAATTCACTGCAAACACAGGTTTATGAAACAAGTTAAAAACATTTTTCTTCCATAAATAAACTATATTTATATTAGATTAGTTTTTAGATTGAATTATTAGCGTTTGGAATTAATCTTATCATACTCTTTTAAAAGCTAAAATATGTAATTTATTCGATTAATAATTGATTATTTGGTAAGTTTACAAATTAAAAACTTAATCTATACACTTTGAAATTTGATTATTTGGTAATTTTGGTAGCAAACAACGGAAGCTAAGTTAAATACTAAATTTTCAACACATTTTTTGTTATAGCTATTATCGAATTATTAGTTTTCAAAACACTGTTATACTTTTTGAAATGCAAATCCAAACACACTTTTAAGATCGTGCAAGTCAAAATACAATACCTAATTTAAGATTTTTACCCAAGATCTACGTAAATTGATAGTTAAAATATCGGATTATAGTTAATTATTTCTTTTCCTAACCCTACATTAAAATCTAATGGTACAATTCAATTATACGACTAAGTGTTTTTCACCCAATTCCAAAAAGATACATGTTTGGCCAACAATGCTATAGTATCGTTTTAGCAAGTCATGTCCTAATTGCTGTCAATCAAAATCAAGTTCTACACCATTACCTTTTCCTATACCTGAACAACAAGATCCTCACACCGGGATAAGCTGACTAAGCTCAATGAATAACAGATTTAATAACATAAACAAACATATATGTAACATATTGTGATACATGTAAAGTGGCTAAATCGGACATAATAAACCGCCCATAACCAATAATGTCATTCAAGGAACCACACAACGTAGATTTCAAGAACCACATGGAATCTAAGTCTTGAAATGTGAGACGAGGAGTCCAGCTTTACCACAAACGGAGGTTCAGCTTAACTAGATACATGTAATAACATGCATATGTGGGGAGTCACCACAATATGATATCAATAAGGTAACCAATAAATGAGATAATGCTCAAATAGCAGGTATCAACAAGATAGATAATCAACTACATAGATTATTTGATATAAATAGATAATCATAACTTATTGTTGATACATGTCTTGTTGATAATTGTTGATACCTGCTTTCGTTATCGTTGCGAGACTATGACTGATGTCATACTTGGAGAGTTAGATATTGCAAGCACTGCGAGCATCACTTGTGAAGTGATTATCTTATTGATATCATATTAGGGCGGTTCATGCACCCCCTTAGACAATTATCAACAAGACAAGTATCAACAATGATCAAATAGTTGATTATTTGGTCATTTTACGAGTTAAAACACACATATAAACACTTTAAAAACTGATTATTTGATAATTGTGATAGCAAACAGACTAACAGTAGAAGCTAAACCAAATACTACATTTCTGACAACATTTTTGTAACATCTATTATTTGATTATGAGTTTCCAAAACGCTACAGCAATTTTTCAAACTTGAATTTAAACACCCCCTAGCCCAAGTGTTGGTAAAAATTAGTTGAAAACTTAAATTGTGCTTGAGATGATTTCCAAAGTAATTAGACAAATTGTTATTCAATTCGTCATACAAACTTGCTAAAAACTGATAAACAAAGTTATCGAATTACCAATACACAAAGTAATTGAACACTAAAATTAGGTTAACTATTATTAATTCTATAGGCAAAATAACATCGTTTAACCTATTTTAATAGTTTGGTTTAGATTATTTGTATGCTAAAACCCAAATCAAAACGCAATTTTTAGCTTTGAAAAGCAACATAAGCTTTTTTATTTGGTTCTTGGATTTTGGAATTTCTTTAACGTTCGGTTCATTATAGTTTAGAATGGTATCCAACTTTAATTGCTAACATATTCGAAGTTGTTGCAAAATCCAATTTCTTCATGAATATTTCAATGAATCAAAAGCTACATTTAAGCTACCTTTAATCTTTGTTTAATTTTGATAATTATTTTAACAAACACTATACTGTTTGTGTAACTTTCACTATAGAAAGACTGATGGAGTGTGTGTAGCTGTAAGCCCAATTGGGATGAGTATTTCTTGGGCTATAAATGATCAAATAAAAGCTGGGGATCTCATTTTTGAATTTTGAGAGTTTCACAAAAAAATTAACAAAGCTTAATATACTTATTCAATATAGACTGATATTAAAGGTTTATAGATTTTTAATAATATATTTTATTTTTATTATAACTATAGTTATTTTATGTTTCATATTCAATCAATACTATAAATTCATGAAATATATATTTGTCAACATAATATTTATTGATTTTTTTTATCGTTGATAGTATAATTAAGATAAAATGGGCAACTCATTTTATGTTATACTTAATTTAAAATAAATTTGATGGAAATAAAAATAAAATGGTTTTACATTTAAAACCGATGGATACAATTGAAGATAATAAAATGGACTGGTCACATTGAGATTTTATTTATAACTAAAATTTAATATTTTAATTATTTTACTGTTATATGCTATAATATCAACGATAATTAACCCAAATTATGTTACTATAACGTGCATTTTACTGAAACCAAAAACATATAATTAATTTCTTTGTACACTATTTGGTTAGCAATCATCGAAATTTTGAGTAAAAACACATTTCAAATGTTTAAAACCATCCAAAACAAATAATTTAGAACACAAATTAAACGATTAATAAATAATAATCAAGCTTTACACAAAATGACATAATTTAAAAAAAAAATTATTGAAATGGTCTATTGAGTATACAAAGGTGTGAAAGAGCATATCTTTAATTTGTATAAATATAAGAAAACTACACTTCAGTCATGTTTGTTTACTTTTTGATGGAATCATTAAGAGGTGATTTTACTTTTGAAATACTACTTAATGATTTCATTTAATGATTACATTAAGAACTAAACAAATAACTCATTAATTGGTTAGCAAATCATATAAAGCAGTGAATGTTATTAAAGATTTTGGTTAAAGGTAATAGATATTCCCCCTATATATTACCCAAGAAGGAGAGAGAGTGTTCTCCTCTTGGGGTAATCTGGGCCATCCAATCTGCTGAAATTAAATCACAGCCGTGTTAATTCATTTACTTCTGTTGATGCGTGTTGTACAACCATTTTATGCACCCTGCAACCGAAACTGGTGAAACCGTCCAGATCATGGGTCCTAATTCGTTGCTTTGTAAACTGCTTACCTTCTGTTGATGCGTGTTGTACAACCATTATATACACCCTGCAACCGAAAATGGTGAAACCGTCCAGATCATGGGTCCTATTTCGTTGCTTTGTAAACTGCTTACCTCTATCTATATATTCCCTTATAATACCAACAAATTTTAGTTTCACCTTTTTGATATATTGGAAAAACATACTGACGAATTCTCACAGATTTAAATGAAAGTTGAGGAAATGGAATACCAGGTGATTATCTCATATGCTTCATGAATGTTTATATATGTTCAATTGTTACATTACAGTTTTGCATCCGCCTTTATTCCAGTAGTTATGTATTGTACAACCTACAATTTCTAATATTTAATTCGTGACAGATGAATGTTCTATCACACGGGTCTTCTGCATGAACAATCGAAGAAGACAGAATTTGAAGCAAAAGGTGAAAACAACACATCTGTTTTCATGGAAAGTAAAGACAACAAAAATCAAAACCACGTTCGCCGATATACAATGCAAATCAACCATACATGTATAATAAACACGTTACAAGATGACATTTGGCCTAAGACATCAAATGTGTGACTTTGCAGACGGTAAATTTAAAAGAAAATGTTTTTCCTTTCATTGATGGGGTTACAACTACAATAATTTGTTGAATATGTGTTTTTTTTTACTTTTATTGTCTAACAATTACCATATGCAGGTCGAAATAGAATGGGAACACGAAGCTATCCAATTTGCTGAAATGATTGATCGACAGATTGAGGAGAAAAATAATAAACAGTTAAAGGTTATAGGTGTTTGATCTTGAATATTTAACAATTTAAGGATACACACACACACACTTTTATATTAAATTAATCATGCATTTACTACATATGTTATTTGGTAATTCCAAATCATGGTTTAATTTTCTTCACATTTTTTACAATAAAGCAATTCTATTCTAAGTTAGAGTAATGTTTTATTAACAAAATACTTTTATTGGTCATTCTTTGTATTTGACTTCTATAAATTATTTACGAATTACGTATGTATACAAACAAAAATTATAATTATGATTGTTTAAACTAATACATGAACACGTTGGTTATAATATCTGGAAAACAGTTACCCAATGAGCAGTTTAAGCAAGTCCCACGTCCATCTATAGGCAGTTACATTTTCAGTTTCAAAAAACCAGCAAATATCTCATCCTAACATAGGTAACACAGAATTCCATCAAAATACATTTTTTTAACTTTCACTTATAATAAACTCTTATGAATATTTCAAATACCAGTTATCGGCCCGCATGTTTAATCTGTTTCACAAATTCGATATACTAAAGGTATGTTTCAAATGTGTGTTTATCTTTTCTTATGATTTTTTTTACCATTTTATAATTACTAAAATATCATTGTTTTATGTTTATGCAAATATGTTAGTACCAATGTTTTAGATACAAAGAGCATCCATCCAACAACTTTCTAAATTTCATAATAGCAATGTATGCCTACCTAAATTTATTAATGTCAACTCCCAACTTTTTTGTGTAATTGCTTATAACGTATTCTACACGTTTCATCCACTACTTCACATGTCTAATAATTAGGTAACTTCTTTTACTTCATTACGCACAACATTAGTGTTTTAATGTTTTAGGAGTGTCATTTAACATTTGTATATGCTTTCTGACATCAACATGCAAAAACCATTCATATTGTGATACCTTTCATTGTAATTGTTAATATACAACAAACTATACAGATTTATTATGTTGATGTCAAATGGTTTCAAATTCATACCAGTTAGTTGCACACATCTGCAAGCACAGTTTTATATATATATATATATATGTAAACATATATTCAAACAGGTCAGGATTCCAGTACTATTAAATAGTACGGTCAAGACCATAGAAGGTGCAACTTTAATATAAAACAATGACGTAAAACAGATAAAGTAAATCAAATGGAGAAGAAACTTACATAGCACCATGAGTCCCCATGGTGTGTGTCATCACTCATCTGTAATCGGATGTAGCTGTTGGTTGTTAACGTGGATTACAATAATGATAATACAAATTAATTATTACATGCCATTATTAACCTAAAACATATGAACTAATGTAAATACATCCCAAAAAATATTTGTTACGCCATACATGAACTTTATAACCTGTAATAACACAACATTGAAAATCATCTTTATTTGTAAATATATATTTAAAAATATGAAATTTTTTACCACTTCAATATAATCTGTAGGTTGTAAAAAATGTGATATATCCATCTACAAGAGTTTTAAATAAGTTGATATATCCCAATGATAACCATAAATATAAATCATTGATTATCCGATAACTGGATGTTACATAAAAATCGTAAAAAAAAATTGTTGGGGTTCGGTTCAGTATCATCTTAAATAGGTGTAACTGACATTAACAATGATCGGAGTTATGTTTACTTCTAAAAAATCATATATCGTAATACAAAACAAAGTTATTTACAATATCATTTTCTTGACTGCTTTTATATATTTTTGTCAACATAAAATTTTATATCCATAAGTGTAAATAACAGATCTACAAATATTCTGGCAAACACAATATAATCCAAAACTTTCATAATACACGTGGATATAATCTAAATATGTAATACATATCTCTATTTGACTTTGGCCATCAAATAACATACGAGATATGTAAAGTTACTGTAAAATACCAACAAACGTGGCTCTAGAAATCCTATTTATTTTTTAATAATATTGATTTACTTAAATAAAGATGGATGCAATATGTTTTCAAATATACAATACATCGGCTACAACTTATGTGATAGACATATTTGATGCCTTCACTTACAGAAGTGATATATTGATCATTGCCGATAATATGTGACAGTTTATCCAATAGGTGATACCACCATACTAGATGTGAAATGTCATCTGTTGTCCATCATCGGTAGTTTTATTACCTCCGGCCAATAAATAAATCTCAGCTCCATCGCTACCCTTGTCATCCTCTATATACCAAGTCATTTACAAGTTTGGTACACTATAGATGCATTTAAATGAAATTTTAAGTCTACATATCCGGTTATAGAAACTGAGAGTGTACTAGACAAACATTCAGATCTGAAAAGTTTTATGTAAGATCCGTGATATTTTCCCGAAAGAACACACGGTTCATAACACAAGCAATAACATCGTCGTTGTCAGTAGACAAAGTGACGTCGTCGTCATCACGGTGTTACGACCGATGTATACGTATGCATACGCCATCGACGGTCCGATGTCATCATCGCCTAGAAAACATAGACGATTGTCGTCGGCTAGACATCGTGGTCAATGATCGCCATGGCACTGTAGATTTTAATTACTTTACACACGTACCAGGGACGTCATCGGCTTGCCGAAACGATGGTCGCCGGATAGCCACCAGCGGTGGCTCCAAGGGTTAAGATTAGATAATAGAGAGAAACCATCTCATTCACATGGTCAGACGGTGGTTTAGTCGCCGTAAAGCCACCAGCTGCGGCTATAGGGTTTCAAATGAGAGAGTGAAATGGATGATATTAGGGCAAATGAAAGGCAACCACAAATATAAACCCCATCGGGTATGTTTCTCGGATCCGGGTAAATAAAGGTCCGCGTGTTCTACATGCTCACCACGTGTGAAATCAAATTTACAATGTGCCACCGGCCACTACGTGTTCCTTCATGCTAGATTTGAATTTCATTTACCCTTTGGCCTGGCGGTAAGAGTGGGGTGTCGTAAGCGAGAGGTCACAGGTTCGATCCCCGTCGGAGGCAAGTTGATATTCAGGTGGAATAAGTCAGTCTGGTGGTAAAGGAGTAGTTTAGGAGTAGGATAGTTTGCCGTTCAAAAAACATTTGCATATGCATGTCATATTTTTATATTTAATATCTATGGTTTTGGTACTTTTATTTTCTATTTAACTTATTTATGCTATTAACATTCCATTATTTACTTTAATTAAATCTTATAAATGAAAATTTATATTTTAAATTAGAACATATAATCTAAAATATTTGTACATTGATTAGCTAAAATATATATTTTTTTGCATAATTCATGGTCTATCGAAAGGATTAAAAAAAATCGTTCATGTCAATTGTAATTCGGTTGAAATAATTGAATGTTATGATTGTGTTTGTGTTTGTGTGATGTTATCGGATTTGTTAGAACCATTTAATAACTTTCTTACGAAAAATTTATCTCACATAACTTCCTTTCGGAAATTTTATCTATCGATAGATAGTATAAAACCTACAATTAACAATTAAACGATAATTAAACTAACTAAATACAACCTTTCAAGTCTCAACTATTATTGGGCCTTGATTTTAATATATGCTACAACTATCATTGGGTTTTGGATCTAATTTGAGATAAAATTAGTAGGTTTTGTTTTCTATTCAGTTTTTATTATTTATTTAGTTATGTATGCACCATTAAATTTTCATCGGTTGCACACATAAGTTTTAAAAATAATTTTACACTACGAAATGCGAGTTTGGGAAAGTGACCCGTTGCACGGCCTACTCTTCCCATACACGTAGGTCTGCCAGTGCGAAGATAGACCGAAGTAATATTTTCTTTTAACGCTCCTTTTAAATTATTATTATATCACTCAATTAATGTTACTTATAAATACATTTTAGTATCAACCGCGCAATAATGATATGATTTTTTATATTACTAGATTATTGATTTACTTTTTCTTTTATAACCTTTAATATATTTACCCTTATACAAGTTTAAACATATTATTATGATCATATTATTTTTATTTACAATTGTATACACAATTTACTACCGTGTACACTGTAAAATTATTATTTATGATATTAAATTTGTTTATATTGCTTATGATCGCTTTTAAATTTATAATCATTGAAATAATTTGTTTTATAAATTTTCAAAAATAAGTAAATGGTTTCTTTTAGGTAAACATTAATATACACTTTTAGTAATTAAGACAAACAAAGTAAAACACAATTGGATAACAATCCAAACGTAAATACATTTATTTTAATGATTTTCGTTATGTGATATATCAGTTTAACATGTTATCTGTTGAGACCCTTATGTGTGTTTGTGGGTATATATGTCAAACATATGTCATTTTAGTGTACTTATAAATGTTTAATATGTATCTTTGTTTTAATATCAACAATACATATTATTATATTATTAGATGATACCCAATAAAGAATTATGAGTCATTTGTTTGATATGTTAGGTGTCTGCATTTTTTAAGTCAAGTTGTGTGGTTAAAATTTGAAATGTAAAATTATCAAGTTGGTGTTAACTTTCCGGTCTTGTCACCCCACACGTCATGAAACTAATGGGTGTTCTCATTATTTATTTTTATTTGTCTACTATATTGTTGTTGTATGTCGAAAGATTATGTTATAATTAATGTATATGTGTTTATCATATTTGATTTATTGTGTGATGTATTATTGCTTACATCATATTTTTATGTTACTGTGTATGTTGACTTCATATGTATTTGTTGTAATGTCCCACGTTCGTGACATAGTGTGTTGTTGTATACACATGTTAACTTCCAGTATATTCATCCTAATGTTATAATTTCTGTTAAACTGACTATTTTATTTGTTCGTCTTGAATATTTATTAGCCTTTTATTGCAATTGATGAAACGTTGTATCGCTTAACGGATACATGCTTCATTTAATATTTCTTAGACAATGGTTGATCTTTGGACGCTAGATGCTTTTTTATCGCTTACTCATCTCGCTGCCGTTCGAGTTGGCTTTGTGTGGAAAGACGAAGGAAATCGCAGATTGGTATTAATTTGCATTGATAAAAATGCAAGTGGCAACATATAACGTAAGTAGGCACATTAACTATATGTCTATTACTCTAATTTGATTATGTAAAGTGAACAAAACTACATTATTTGTGTCACAGAGAGCTAAAATGACAACGTTTTTCCCATTTCATTTGATGCACCTTTACACATGGAGGTCTTTGTCTGGTAGTATTCAATTTCTATTGTTTCAAAATTGAAGGAACCTGCAATCAGTATCCAAGATTCAGATCATTTGATTTGTTACGTTTTGAGTGGTATATACTTTTTAGTAAGAACACAACAATTTCAATTGTTACTGTTGATATCGAGTCCATGGTTCCTTTATATCATTTGGTACAATCAATTAAATGTCTTGTGCAGCAACCGTTGAGTTCACGTCTGATGATTGGTAGAATAGTATTATTTACCGTGAATGTCTATATTGTTTTTTTCTTCGTAGACTGCGCTATACCTTTACGGTTCTAATATCAAAATTACATCATGTTAGATGTTGTTGGGAAAATCATTTATGGTCGTCGCCTTAGTGCATCGTATTTAAACTTGAGTTCTTCGTTCGAGCTATTATTGCAGGATGTCACGTAAGTCTACCTCTTTGTTGTTTTTATGGTGTTTTGGTATATGTGCATTATTTAATAAATACTATTGTTAAACTATCTAACATTGATCGTTTTATTCAAAAGGAATATAAGATAAAGATGAAATTATATGACACGCCACATACGAAACATGTTAGGTTTCATCGTCGTATGATAACAAACTCTATAATATATGTGTAGCGTGTTACTCTTATGCATTTTGATTCAAGTAAGTTCTAACATAATTGTAAAATTTTCATTTCGATCTTTGTATGGAATTTTAACTTACACAATTTTCTTATTATGTTTCATATACTTTACAGTGAATGTGTTGTTTTCTCGGATTTATCGAAGATCGTGTTCGACCCGGTGATGCCAGAATCATATAACATTAGAAGATTATTGTGTGCTTGATGTGTTATTAGTATTTACTGGTTGCGTACTTTTGTAATGTTTTCTTATATGGATAATATGTAGAATTCGTAATGGTTATTTACTTTATTTACATGATTTTTCGTTTTGTCGTACTTGCATGTATTTTATGATATGTTTATGAAATATACAATAACAGTATTCACATATAACATTTGTCCTGTGCACCGCACGGGTATTACACTAGTTAAGGATGATCGGGGACGGTAAATGTTTAGAATTGGCCTTATTATTATTATATTTTTTGTTTAATCAAGTATCTTTGTGTTAGATTAAGATAGAGGTAATCAAGCTTCCTTTTGAGTTTTTTTGTGTTAGATTATGCTTTTTGCTCTTTTAATTAATTCATTAATTAATTAATTAATAATATTTGCCTCTAAAAAATTAGATTAATATATTTTAAAATACAAAGTAATATATTTCAATCTTTGATACACATATCTGTTTTATAAACTATAACAAATCAAATTAACTACTTATAATATAAATAAAAATTTTAAGTTGTAGTTAATTTCCATAAATTATGACATTATAAATACATGAGGACAGAGGAGACAAACTTAAAATATATATATTTGTATAAGTGGAGGTCCAATAAAGCATTCCAAGGAAAGTCATATTTCTTATTTTTGTATCAGTTTATATAATATTTTAATATAATTTGATTCTATTTATATATATGAACAAAGCTCGAGCCGATAACATACAAAATAAAATAAATACTTAGAAGGGATATGATGAAACTACCTAACGTGACAATTTTGACCTAACGGGTCGGACGGTTAAATTGACCCGTGGTAAAAAACTAAGCTAGAACATAATTTTTTTTCAAAAATGAAAATTTATAAAATGGTGTATTAAACAAATTGTTCTTTGAAAAAAGTTTTGAATTTATGTAAAATTTTTGACTTTTTGTCGTCAACCCGTTTGACCCGTTTACTTGCATGGGCCGAAATTGACACCCCTGGTCCCCTACTATCTATTTTATTTGATATATGGAATCAGCTCAAGCTTTGCACATAAAACTCGAAGGGAATTAAGCTTTCAAATTCAAAACAAGATGAGTGTGAGTGTGAGCTAAAATAGATAGATACACACAAATCTCCCCCTCTTATTCCTCACAAACTCTCTGTTTTCTTTCTATGTCCCTTTTGTGTAGTGTAGAGGGGTACATGTAACAACACTTTGGTGCAAATTCTGATTAGACTAAACACATAAACATATGGCTGGCTGTTGAAGGAGTTGTGGGGTACCAAGACAACTTTAGTACTATCTTCATGTCATACATTTGGTTGGTTGGTTTTGCTTCCACAATACTCATTCCTATTAGACTAGACTTCACATACATGATGCACCATAAAAAGTAAGACTTGCAATCTGAACCGTCCATTTAGAAAGCAGCAAAGAAACAGAGGAGAGCTAGGGCAATGGTAAGATATAACTATGCCAAAAACATACGAAAACTAATTAGCATTTCATGGGCCCTTAATTAATGAAATCAACTTATTATTATGTTGTAGAATGCAGGCATGCAAAAATGATCATACAATGTATGTGATTGATACCAATGCCAGATGACACAAATGCAATACATTAAATCCAGAAGTTTATAACAGGAGTTATGAGCTTCAAGATGACCAATTTGTCATTCACTTGAATATCAATATATATCATTACAATAATTATGCATATAAAGAATTGCATACTAAAGATGAAATCTTGAATATGATTTGCATTATCTACCCTACATGAATAGAATCAAGCATATGATTCAAACCCGAAAAAGTAAGAAACTTTGTCCAAATACTTTAACATACGATTATAAGGGTAGCACGTAATCTCAATCAATTTCTAATCCAGGGACGGACTTTAATTAGAAATTTAATTGAAAGTAGGTGCCTCTTATTCCCTATGATGGAATTAATGGAAACCCCTTGATCCTCTAGATTGATAGAGCTCCAACCTACCTTTCGAATCCTGTAATAGGGTCTCCACCTCTTCATTTTGCATCAAGTGTGATTGTTTCGATGCCCATTCAAGAACAGTAAGCACTTCAGCCAGTGCTAAATCCTCACTATCAGGCACATGATAAGCAATGTAGCATAAAAGTTTCAATGCAGGGGTTTGAACCATTTGTTCCCCAAAAAACACCAATTGAACCAAGTGTTTTGCTCCTCCAGCAGCGATGATCGCCTTTGAATGATCAAGGTGGAGGTAGTTCTCTTTGCAGGCGAATTTGGCTAATGCAACAGCAGCTTCTCTAGTAATCTCGGCTTCTCTTTCCTCAAGAAGCTGAACCAGCGGTTGTATCATTCGTGACTCTGTGGCACGAAAAGTTCTAGCCAAGTTTCCAATTGCTTTAATACATGGAAGCAAGAGTATTGAGTCGGCTTTTTCAATAATTTGTAGTAATTGCTCGATGACAGCTTTACAAGCCGGTGCATTCGGTTTGAAAGCCGCTCTTCTCAAATCAGCATCTTGCTCTGCTACACCGGTTATTTCCATGAGCGCCATTGCAGAATTGTATCTAACTTCTTCTGGACCTTTCTCCAATAACACAGCAAAGCAAAGCAAAGCGCGCGATTCAGTGATGCTTCTACAAATCGTGGAATTCTCTTTTGCCAGATGCCAAAGAGCTCTTGCAGCCATTGATTTCATGTATGTTTTCGTTGCAGGGTCCTCTAATTCCCTTCCTTTGTGGATGCTATTTGCAGAAAGCGAAAGACTTGAGCTATGATGAACGTTTTGTTTCTTGATCACAGCGTTTTCTCTCTTCGGTAACAACCCATTTCCAGGAGGTTTCAGTCCATCTTTCATAGCCATTGTACTAGCAACCACACTGTGCATTTTGAAAGGTTGTTGCTTGTTAGAACCAGTAGGATGTGCAACTCTACTTTTGTCTTCATCGTCGTCTGTTGACTTGTTATGAAGCCCGTTCGAATTGTTGCCACCATTAGTGTTGTTATTATTACTCGCTAAAACAACAGCATGAATCGAAGTCGGTTTATTGCTAGTAATCGCATACTTACTATGTTCTTCAACTGTTTCAAAGGCAAGATGCCCAACAAGCAATCGCACAATGTTGTTCTGAGCGAAGAGATCTTGAATTTTCGGATAATGAGCAACGAGCTCTGAAACGGCCCAGGCAACAACCGCCTGCACTTTCATGGGACCTTCTTTGAGAATTTTCACAAACACTGAGCAGACACCGGCGTGAATCATGTGGTCAACGTTCTCCGGGTCACGACCGAGCAAACCAATTGCTGTTGCAGCGTTCTCTTGACCTTCAGGTTTCCCTTCCTTAACTAATTTCAGCAACGGAGTGACTCCACCTTCCTCAATTATCAGCTTCCCGTAGCGATCATTGTCACGCGCAAGCGACACAAGCGACGCCGCCGCGTCCGACCGGTCATCTAGGGTTCCAGTGAACAAAATTGCGATTTGCTCCCAAATTAAACACAAAATCGGTTCGTTAGCAGCGATCGGAGGGAGCCCTAGGTATTCATCGGTGGAATTATTGGGAGCGGAGACACGTAACAGCCACGAGACATCGCCGATGGAGTTCTCAAGCTGTGACGACATTTTCCGAAAGGCAGCAGCGGGTATGAGGGTGAATACTCGCTTCACAAGGCCATTGTTCCGGCATTTTAAAGCAAGAGAAAGAGCTTTATCTAGAACCTGTTCGGTGTCGTCGATTATACGCCTTGTAGGACGTTCATAGAGATCGTTGCTGGCACGTGCGGCTTGACGGAGGAGGCCGGCGAGCTTTTCCGTCTTGGATTTGAGTTCTGCACAATCTTGCTTGTTGATACAGGCTTCGTCGGCGAACTTGATGACTTGGTCGGCTAGTTGGATGGGTTTTGCAAGGATCTGTTTGACTACGTCCGCCATTAATGAGAGGTGAGCAAGCAGGAATGAATAAAGGAAGGAAGGAGAGATTGTTGATTAGGGCTATGGGGGGATGTGTGTAAATGAATCGAGATGAAGAGGTTGGTGACGACCGGAGACTTTGTCGTTGCTACTTCAGAGTTCAGAGTCGACGGGTTTTACAAGGTCCAAGTCAAAACTGGCTCTGCTCGTCAATCGCTCCCATTCATACCATTACCACATGCATTTATTTCCCTTCTCTACATGTGGTTTTAGCTCATTTGGTACGAGAGGTGATTTTACGAGTGAGAGGTCATGAGTTGGATTCTTATCGGAGACCAGTTTGAATTTAGGTGGTGAATGTACGTTTTAAAGTTCTCATTTGGGGCAAATGAGTAGTTTAGAAATAACAAGTAAGTTAGTTTGTCGTTCAAAAAAAAATTATTTCCGTTTTCTAAAATGAGGATAACTACATAAGAAAACAAGCACAATAAAATTTTTTCATACGCAGTAATTTCATTATAAAATGTTCATCCTACCTTTAAAAGTAAATTTTGAGTACTTCCATAATAAAAAGCTAGTAAGTACAATATAATCATTTTAAATGTAATTGTTGTGTATGACAAATTGTTATTGTGTACAAATCATTTCCCAAGAAAATATAACAAATTCAAAGTGTATTTTATAAATATCCTAAAAATGTTATTTTAATTTTTTTTAAAGGAAAAGAAAACAATAAAAAGATTGTTAATAGCGTTAGCAGCCGTCATCACTTGTTAAAGTTGATTTTAATTAAGTTGTTTAACATGCGCGTTGTAGCGTGATCATATATCGTAGTTTATAAATATTTTACTTTAAAATAATAAAATAATATTAGCTATCGATCGTGATTCTTAACCAATGATCACTCTTTATTTTTTCGATCTAAGTTATAAATGGAAAAAATGTGATTGATCAACCAACTTAATAATAAGAAATTTTTCATTCTAACAATAGTTGAGACGAAAATCAATTTTATGGTTGATTTTTTATAAAATATAATGAATCAAACGTTACAATAGAAAAACAACATAACTATATATTATATATAAAATAAAAAATTTAATCAGCTACATACTTGTTTGCTTAATGGAAATAGTTTCGACGATAATAAATTTTATATCAGAATGTGGATAAAAAATAATGCGATCATAATGATATATTCAAATTTTTAGAAAATACAATATATCAAAAGTTAACATTGAAAAACAAAAATGTTATATACTATAAATAAAGTGATAAATAAGTAAGTTGTTCTGCCTGCTTGAGGCAGACAACTTCATTGTTTGAACAGTGAAAGTTTGTAAATAGAATATATTGTAATGGATAGTTGGTTACCATCCATAAAACAAATATTTTTAACATCTTTGATGTCCTGTTTTTTATTTTTATTTTTATCATTTATAATAACACGTTTTTGAATTAACTGAGTAAATAACATATTTTGAATTAACTGAGTAGCTATATATTTTAATGGAATTCAAATAATTCTTATGTCTTTTCTTTATAAACGCAACTTCCAAACACACTAAGACTTAATTTGTTTAGCCGAACACAATTTGAACGAATTGAAATTTAGTTATAGTGTGTTTAAAACTTTGATTTACAAAATGAATGGATCAAAATTTGTTTTATTCAATTAAAATCTATGGGTGGATGGATTCTTCATATCTAGTTATTTATAACAAAAGTATAGATTCCAACATTTCAAAACACATACATTTAACCGACTTTAAACATCATTTTGTACCCTAACCAATAAAAACATTATGTGCTATAATTTAAAGTTTATTTCCTTCAAATTCCATTTCACGAGCTAAAAGGGACCTAAATTACAATCCCTTCGATTTTCTTTTAGCAAGACAAACAATCCCTTAGGATGCGTTTGGTACGATAAAATCTCATCGAATGGAAATGATAAAAGTTTATGTTTTTAACATTGATAAAGATAATGCACTACAAAAATTTGTTTATCCATTTTTTTCCTAATTTAAAAGGGTGCATTTAGTATGATGGTTTGATTCCATTCTTTTTTCTTCTTCTAAATTTATAAGGTGTGCGTTAGGCATGATAGAATCAAGAGAATGAAATTCATGAGATTTATAAGTTTTAGTTTTGATCCTCGATGATAATGAATAGAGAATTGAGATTAGTTCGTTTCTATATACCTTATCAGTATGGAACGAAATAAAAACATGAAAAGTGAATAGAGTTTTTATAATTTTTCTCTTCAGTAATATGTAATAATTATTTGTTAAAAAAATTATAAATTGTTGCCGGATAAACAGATTATATATATAATTTTAATATTAGTAAAAGAAAGGTAGTTATATTAGTTATTTAATGGCAGTTTGATTTAACCTATATTTTAAATAAGTAGTGTGAAAAGTCAATATAACAAACATTTTGTAATGATTGTTGACAGGTAACCAAAGTAAACCTATATATAATATTAGTGAAATATGACCCATTGAATTTTGCCAAAAAAGTACAAAACTTGGAAGAACCTTGGAATCTTTAATAATACCCATAGCACTTGTCTGTCTGTTACATAACCTTGGAATCTTTAATTTTATAATGCCAGGTATAATCCCTTAAAATATATATACAGTTAACAGTTCTATACTTATTTCTATATGCCTAAACAACTGTTTGAAAAAGTGAAAAGTGGAAAGAATTAATTAAAAGAATTTAGAAATCAAACACATTGTAGTTTTTCCCTATTGATTACTCAAAATGGACAAGCATATAGATAGGTAAACAAACTAACAATGATAAATACGACCTCGCCGCTGATGTTCAGTGGAGATTCCCAGCCAAAAACTTGTGCATCCGATTACCAATCTTGATTGAACTCAATCCTGCAGTCTTGACTATCCCTGAATCATTCATCATTGCTCTCCAACAATCCGCTTCATCCCACAAGCCACATGAAGCGTACAAATTAGACACCATCATGTAATCCCCGTCGTTTAAACTGCCTTCGCTCGATAACAGTATCTTCACTACTTTCTCCCCAATCTCAAGATCCCTAAGATTCACACATGCACCCAGCAATGCCCCCAAAACAGACCTGCCTGGCCTAAATGGCATTGTATCAATGATTGTATATGCACTTTCAAGAAACCCCGCTCTAGCTAGAAGATCAACCAAGCACCCGTAGTGCTCCATTCTACGAGTCACACCATAGTCTAACTCCATGGAATCGAAAAGGGATTGACCCTCTTTTATCAGACCTGAATGGCTGCATGCACTAAGCAAAGCT
This sequence comes from Centrapalus pauciflorus, assembly GCA_020465985.1. NCBI lineage: Eukaryota > Viridiplantae > Streptophyta > Magnoliopsida > Asterales > Asteraceae > Centrapalus > Centrapalus pauciflorus. Next base: position 2,212,617 of record JAANYP010007301.1, on the reverse strand, counting down.
ATAAAGGTTATATCATCGGGCTTTGTTCTTAGTAGCATTTCGTCAAACACTTTGAGGGCAGCAATGCCGTACCCGTGAAGAGCAAGCCCAGATATCAACGCATTCCAACAGAAAACATCACGCACTTCAGACTTGTAGAACACGTTTAAAAAGCTCTCCATGCATCCACATTTTGCGTACATGTCTATTAGGGAAGTGGTTACGTGTGTACTTGACGTGAGTCGCAAATCGAGGGCGTATACATGTATTTCACGCCCTTTTTCTAGTAAACCCAATCCAGCACAAGCAGATAAAGCTGTCGTTATAGTAAGATAATCCGGAGGTACATTATCCTCTGCTTTCATCTTTTCAAACAGCAGAATTACAGCGTCAAGCAGCCCATTGTTCAAATATGCTCCAAGCAACGTGTTCCATGAAATCACATCTCGATCCGGCATTTTATCAAACACCTTGCGTGCTTCTTCCATGTCCCCGTAATTCCCACATGCCAGAATCATGGAATTCCATGAAATCGTATTCTTTACAGGAATTTCATTAAACACGACCCATGCTGAATCCATATTACCCAAGTCTGCATATCCAGATAGAATAATGTTATATGAAAAAAGATCCCTCTTAGGCATGAGCCTAAAAAGTTTGATTGCAAAATCCATATTTCCTGATGAAACATATGCATCCAACATGGAGTTCCAAGCAACCGTATCTTTTACTTGCATGCTTTCAAAAACTTTACGAGCTTCATCAATTCTTTGAATAGACGAGTACATGTTGAGCAGGGAAGTTTGTACCAACAAGTGATTGTCAAAGGGGGTTTTGGCTATCTGGGCATGGAGGGCTAACCCAAGCCGAGGATTCGAAAGATTAGAAGCTGCTTTGAGTAAGACAGGATACGTGAAGTTATCAGGGGTGAAGTTACCTGTTTCTTGCATGTGTCTGTATGTAAGAAAAGCCCCTTTGGTGTTTCCTTCAACCACTTGTCTCTTGATGATCTTGTTCCATGTCTTCAGGTCAATCTGATCGAGAGAAGGTGGAACAGAGCATCGCAAATGGAGAGCCATTCATTCATCTATCTATAACAATTAACAAATCCAACAAAATAAATATTTATATTTATACTGTAATAAACACAGTACTCAGCTAGGGCTTCTTTTTTGCTGATGGGTTTCTCACGATGAATGAAGAACTAGGATTGAATTTGAAGCTAAAGACAAAAACGATTATCCAGAAAGGGGCCATTTTTATCTTACCTCTTGCCATAATACGTGTCCTTTCAAATTGCTTCCATGAGTGGACCAAAACAGACCTTTAAACCTCCATCTCTACCCAACTTTAGTTGGTTCAGTTTAAGACAGTCAAATCAGTTGTTTTAATCGAAACACGTTGTTTAAACTAATAACATATTATGTTTCGGTTGTTGGCATCACCAAGTGCTTAATTCTTAAATTTAGGCTATGTTTAGAAACTTTATTTAGAAACTTTATTTTGAATAAGTTCTGCTAAAAAATAAAGGGCTTTGTTTGGAAGGATACATAGAGACTAGAGCTTTCATTTTCCAAAAAATAAGCTCTTTTTTAAAAAGCTAGTAGAAGTAGCTTTTGAAAAGCTTCAGAGCTTTTAGTCAAACATATTTAGTTTTTTACCATTTTATCAATCATAAACTACCACCTTTAATTATTATTAATGCCCTTTTAAGTAATTTAATACTATAAACTACAGCTACAGCTAGTTTATCAAATACATTTATAAAACTAAAAGTTCTAGCTCTTTTAAAAAGCTTCAGCTACTAAAAGCTCTACCTCTATTAAAAACACAAAGTTACAGCTAGTTTTGCCAAACATATGCCGATTTTGGCGGACCGTGCTCCACCCCGGTGAACTATAGAAAAAAATAACATAAACCCTTTTGCGATGGAATACCACAAGACCGATGGAAGAGAGCTTTCAAGCCTATTACTGGTTCAAATACCCTTGTGATACGGTTTCTCCCTTTTTTATCTCATTCTTTGATTTTGTCACGCGTCATCATCCTAGTTGATTCATAGACACATGAGTTAAACATATCATTCATTCTCGTTTCTATATATAGATATGTGTGTGTGTGGGGATAATTCACAGCAAACAAAAACGTCATAACTTATAAGAGACTTGGCGATTGAGACTTTGGATTTTTCTACTCTAAGGGGGCGTTTGGTTCGCGGATTTTTTTATCTGGGATTTGCATTTTGTCAAATGATTTGCATTATGCAGCATTTGCATTTGTCAAGATTTTGTCAAAGAATTTGCATTATCTTATAGAAAAAATTTGTTAATCTGAAAAATGCAAGGTAACTGGGATTTAAAATCTTAGGGGGGAGGCTGGGATTTTAAAAAACAAAGAACGGAAGGATTTAAGAAATCCTGAGATTTTAAATACTTACTGAAATCTGCGAACCAAACACAGGATTTTAAATGCAAATCCCAGGAAATCCACGAACCAAACGCCCCCCAACACTCTTCAACTCATTAGGGGCCACTTGCCTTCAAAAAATAACAATAAAAAATCTGGTCCAAACTATCAAACTGGTGGAACCAAATTGGTCTTGATCTATTCAGCCATTTCAACAATGACCTCCGGTTCAGCCAATTTGGTTTGTGAATTTGTCAACCTGAGCTTATTACAATTGCTGACATTTTGCACCATCAAATCACACCAAACTATAACATTCATGTAAATTTTCTTTAAACTACTCCCTTTATTAGATAAAATCTTATATAAACTGTAGAATTCATGCAATCCTTAACTTCCATTATCAAAAATTACCAACTCTGGGCACTGAATTGATAAAATTTAGGAAATAATTAACAGGAGAAGAAAGGAAGAATTGCAATTGGTCACCAACTGATTGTGTTATATACATCCTACATCCTACATTTACATCACAATTGGATAAAAATTATCACTTTCCCTGTTTGTGCTTAGATCTTGAATCAGCCCACTTAAAGTAACCACAATTTGCTTCAGGATTTGATGCTGGTCCCTGTAAAGTCAAACTTATTAGATAGAACGCTAAAGTTGAAACAATAATAATACAGTTGACACAAATCATTGTCTTAAAAAAAGAGTTTCAGTTTTAAGCAAATAAATCATATAAATGAAGGTACACCTACCATGAATCATAATATCAATTGTGTTAATATGTAACCATCCAAAACGAAAATGCTTAGGATAAGTTAGAGTATGTAAATCAACTATGTGATGAGGCATAAAGACTCTGTTTATGGAAAACAGCATACCTCTGCACGAGCGCAGACATAAAAACGGCGACCAAAAGTAGGGCCTGCTTTCTTTACAACCCGAGAAACACATTGTTCACCATGGCCCTTGCATACAGGTATGCTATTCTGCATGAACTGTTGAATCCTTTGCCACTCTAATAGAGCAATCTTACTTTTATCAGTTTGTGAAGAGTTAGAAGCATCTGATTCAAGTTGAGGCTGTTCAGGTGCACTTTTTTCAAACTCAGACTCCTCCAGAACTTCGGTTTTGCAACCCCCAATGGAGTCACTTATATGGTGAAGTGAGGTTTCATCAGTGCTACTGCTGGTTTTAACATAATTATTGGATGTTGAACTACTCTGGAAAAAGGATCTAAGTGACAGCTGTGACGATTGATTCCTTTTTAATTTTTTCTTCATTTCTGTACAGGGCACTGGTTTGGTGTGATTACTTCCTAAATTAAGCATCTTCTTGTCACCCAAAAAATTTGAGGACGCCTGGGAGCATTCATTCCGCCCAAAAACATCATCTACTTGTACCGAACTTGAAACTATAAGATATTCATCTGAGTCAAGAATTGGTCTTTTAGCACGCTGCTCACAACTCTTTACAATAATTTCTTCACCAAGAGAAGTACCAAACTGTTCATGGGCTTTAGCTTCCTCCGTTGTTTGCCGTCTTGATAACATTGACACTGCAAAATACATGGGTTTGTTAAACAAGGCCAATCCCTTTAAAAAAAGTATCTATATACTTTGAGCATGATCTTCAGAGAATGTGAAATACAATTAGGAAGAGGAATATGTTTCTAATACCGAGAGTTTGTTGACATCCTCGAACTTGAGGACAGTATCTAGTGGATAAAGATGGAGTATTATGCTGTGGGACATCGGGAATATCTAGTAAACTCATAAAGACCGGGGCATGATCTGAACCTTCTAACTTGATGTTATTCCCTCCTTTCCATCTGTAGCTGCAGGTATGGAGTACACGTAATTAACCACACCAACTCATATGCTCAGACAGACACATGGTGAAGAATTATCTGTAACCAATGCCAAAAGCATAAAGGGTTGCTTGGTTGTGGAGATTGACATATACGTAATGACAACAAATGAACAAAAATGATTGAGGATGCTTGGTAGCCAATGGTAGGTTATAAATATATTGGCCCATTACCCTATAGTAGTAATAAACAATTCAGCCATTCCTTATTAAACTGAAGGGAACGGGAGAGTCATGTAATCCCATTTCCATTTACATTCCCATTACCTGATATGAACCAAGCACCCCCAAGTGATAAGTTCAAACAAAGTTGGCAAAATGGAATTTCTTCTATCAAACTTCTCTATTTCTATTAAATTCTAATATAAAATACAGACCCTAAACATTAAAAGTTTCAAACTGTTGCTGCTAATCTTGCTCCATATGTTCAAATTTTTTACCTTCAAAAATGGTATGTTTAGAAGCAGCAGTAAATGGGTTAAACCGTTGAAGTGAGAGCATTTCAAATGCATAAAGTTTACCTCGGCATGGTCCCAGGCTTCCAACGCTTAAATTGTGTTAATATGTCGCACTCATTAACGTGGCAAGAAAAAAAGTTGTGACCCTCCAGCTCACTATTTTCATGTAAGCATGAACCAGCACTTATAATATGATCAATCCTTGACCCAAAATTGAACACCTCGCCACCTGTGTTCGTGGACCAGCAAGTATAGGCTTCTGTTCTATAAAGAATTCAATTTGATAACATATTTGAAACTTGCTCCAAAAAATAGATGATCAATGGTGAATGTAAATAGTTTGCTGCACCAATGGTATCAAGTTCAGAGTTTTCTTACACCTTTCAGGATGTTTTGCTCTGAACACATCAAAAAATAAGCCTCCACTTTCCACTAGTAAAGATCTAAACCAGCTTCTGAACCTAATAATATTCAAGAAGATACAATTTGGACATTTTAAGTTACTAATTTAACATGATAAGAATATGATAATCAATGGGTATGCTTGTTAACCAAATGGCACAACAGATACAACTTAGAAGCTCACTCGTTATTCTCAAAATCTGGTCCTGCATCACACCTATCTATAGAAGACGGAGCAATGTTAAAATCTCCAACAACAATTATCCTCCTTCCTTTAAGAATGAGAGACTCCCATCGTTTCTAATACAAAGTAAGAGAAACCAATCAGAAAGGAAAAAGATCAAACATGTGTTCCACATGACATATTATTACAAGGATGTTACTAGAAGAGCAAACAACGGCAGGAAACAAATGTAGGAAAGAGATGATGCCTAGATGCACTTTAAAGAAGTACAATGAAATATACAAGTCTTTTACCCCAACTACAAGGGTAGACTAGAAATGGAACAGAATAAAGTTACAAGAGAACCTCCTAAGTTCAGAAATGCACAACGTAGAACGATGTGAAGACTTCTGTTTGAACATCATGGCAGATGAAAGTGAACATTCCACTCAATTTGATAAAGGATGCGTTCTATATTGATATTGCATTCTATCCATAGGTGTGGAAAATAATAAGATTGAAAAAGAATAAAAACCAGCAAACACGAAAACCACCACCTGCAGTATCTTGTAGAATGAGAGCTTGAATTGAATCCGTTCTGCATCATCGCAAGCAGCTCGAGGGCCATAAATGTTGAAAAGAACTGCAACATTTTACCGAGCAATCATTTTAAAATGAACAGAATGCTTTAAATTTTGAGAAGGAAAAAATAGCAAGGGAGCACAACAACAAATAATTATATGTGCAATGTGTCCAGAAGTAACAGCTTGTTCAGATATGAACATAAGGTAGACTATCAAAAGAGACAAAATTTTGTTATCATTTGTACTCTTATACGGGGTGCCAATAAAACATGGTCAATAATAACAGTTAGCAGCATGCCACTCACCAAAATGACCATGATCAGTGATAATACAACGCCCTTCACTATCAATTTTAAGAAGCTCATCTCTGTCAAATCCCTCAAGCCCCTCCACACAAGCCATAAAATCATGTTTCTTGTTCCCAAATCCTCTAGAGTTCTTTAGAACACCTGTGAACCCCTCCTCCGCATCTAGTGGCAGCGCAACTTCAGTGCTTGAAAAAGCAGATTGTACTTTGCAGAACGTGGCAACACCTGCATTAACAAATACATTAATACTTTGATAGCAGATAGCTATCTCTGGTTTCTTCTACGTTATCAAACACACATAGGAAGTAAAGTAACCAAGTCTGGCTACAAAGGAAACATCTTCTAGTTAACAAAGTAACGACACACATGAAGCTTGGGTTTTCCTCCATCCTTAAGAACCTCTCCATAATAGCACATCATGCTGTAAAAGCGAATTCATAGTCTCAAACACAAACATGTGAAATTACTTGGGTTATTCATGTCCCGAGCTCAACATGAAGCTATATTCAAGCTACATCTAGATTATCAATGAATCATACATGACAACAATTTTTAGGTCGAGTACTTGAATGTATTCTCGAATCCTCTCAATTAGCTACTTTCTACTGATCTTGGTATGAACTTGCTCAATGAGTTACAATTTGAAACTAAATAAGCTTTAGACAGAATGAACTAGATTCGTTAATAAGTAACTGCCAGTTATAGTGCATATTTTTAAGCCTTATATCGAGTTACTTGCCAAACTTGACCAGTTGACCCCAATACCCAAATTGACTTCATTTTGTCATTAACACCACACTGACAATAAACTTAGTTTAATGCAATAAGCAAAACAGACCGGCCTTCCGAATCAATACCTTCATAATAAAACCAGAGAAGTACATACAAGTATACAACAACTTAAAAGTTAAAACCAGCATGTAAGTTGATCAAATTGACTGTCATTGAGGCATTTCAACAAACAGCTTGGTTGCTTACCGGAATAACCAGTGCGACCTTTTTCAAGAGAACGCGTGCAAGAAAAAAAAGACTCGTACCCATCAGCTGAAACCACGTCAGCTCTCAATTCTTGCCTCGACAATTTCGTTTCCTTAATGATTTTAAGCAAAATAAAAATCAGGTGTTGACGCGATACAGTGATACACACTTATGACATTAGGTAATAATAGCACTCCCAGAAATGGAAAGATAGGGAGAAGGAACCTGAAAGCATATGACGTCGGAATCGAGAGAATCGAGGAGTTTACGGAGGGAGCCATACTGGGAAATTCGAGGCCTCAGGCCGTTCACGTTATACGTTGCTATCTTCATTCATCCCCTATCAATCCGTCTTCAGCACAAAATGCTCCAACTTGCGTGAAGAGTGCGAGTGCAAGTCTCTATTTAAAGTCTACAATGGAGATGTTCGAGGCAAACCGCCATTGTTGGGGACCTAACCTAATGCAAGGCTCTGAAGAAGCCCCTTTCCAGATCATACGACGTCGTAGGGCTTTCTCTTAAACGAAATCAGTCACCCATCATTCTTCTCATTTTACATACGATCAGTTAGTCCAAATGGAAACACTTCATGCATTTTTTACATTTATAGTAATACTAGACACGTGGGTAAATTAAATTAAGTTACTTAATTAATATTATAATAATTTTTTTCGGATAGACCCTACTTATAAAATTATATTTTACAATGTTTGTTTTTATCATTTTGATATTTTTGTGGCACTAATTGTCACTAATTTTTCAATTTGATATTTTTGTGGCACTAATTGTCACTAATACAGATAGGACTTGAACATAATAAAATATCCATGTCTATAATTGGCAAATTATATTATATGCACTTTAACACACTTTATGCGACTTTCAACCAGTTTCAATTGTAATTTAATTTTTTATAATATACTCATTTGACCCATTGGAGACAAAAATATAACCCTAATAATCCATATATAGGTAATGAGTTGAATTTGGTAACTTCATAAATAATTATGAGTTGAATTTGGTAACTTCTAAAAATTAATATATGGCATAGGTGTAATTATTTATTTTAGTTAATGGTATAAGAGACATTTCATAAATAATTATGAGTTGTCATTAATCTGGACCATTGATTTATTTCCATCCAATGGTCCAGAAACTCCAAATGGTTTTCTTATTATATATAGTATAGATTATTTGCTTTTTAGGAAGAATTTCATATATATCCTTGTAAACTTTTAATATTACGTATATATCCTTACAAACTTCCTTATTACATATATATCCTTCTAAACCTTTAAATCTCACATATATATCCAACTGACTATTGTAAATATAATTACATCATTTAAAAAAAATATTAAATATCATTTTTTTTAATTCATTTATTATTAAATTAAATTAGAAAATGATATTTCTTTATTTTTCTAATTTATTTTTGTTGGGATTTAAGATGGTAGATTAGGTATTCAAAATTTTTTTAAATCATAAAATAAATTTAAAGTAGTCATTTGGATATATATGTGAAATTTAAGGATTTAGAAGGATATATATGTAATAAGGAATTTTACAAGGATATATGCGTAATACTGAAAGTTTACAATGATATATATGAAATTTCCCCTACTTTTTATCATTAATAGTGTAAACTTTTATATTTTTATCATTTATAGATACACAAATTAACGGTATTAAGGATATAAAATACAAAAGTTGATGTTATTTATATGAAAAATATAAAAGTTGATGATATTAGTGATAAAAAAATAAACAATGTTACTATAAATGATAAAAAATCAAAAACTTATTATTATTTTTAATAGTTGACCATTTTACAAAATATCTTAGATAAAAGGAAAATTTACACAAAACAATATAGCTTTGGGATTGAAACTTATAACCATTTTTTATTACATAAAAATGTTCAAACAAATAAAATTTATCATATGTATAAAGCAAAGTTGCACAAAGTAAACTAGCATGATAATAAGTAAATAAAAGCTCGTTAGCCCGAAACTCTCAAATCTTGTGTAAAACCCAGTAATCATATTAGAACAGTAATAAATGCAAAATGTAAAATGTATCTGTAAAATATTTGCATCACACCTAATTGCTAGCTTAAGCATTCCCGAGTCCTAATTGCTTGCCCGAACCCTAAACTCGACCAATACGCATCCTTAAATATACACATAATAACCCTAGTTACACATAAGTTCCAAAACAACATTAATCATCAAGGTCCAAATTAATTATTATAAGTTTATATCGTCAGGATCCAAATTAAATAACGCTTAATTATATCGTATTCTTTTATAAATCTTTAATCCGGAATTCTGAATCCACGTGGACAATTCACGGGTCTAAACCCACGTGTCAAATCATAATCGGTCCAATGAGATAATATTGAATAAAATGCCGAATGAGGAAATTACATGTACCAGTTTCAAAATAGGAATGTTACACATATAATGTTTAAAATTGTTAAATTAAAAAAAAAAAAAAACAAGTTATAGAATATAGATACTTTTTACATACTCATTATATAATTTTCTGTTTATTTTTATATAAATGTATTTTTCTACTTCAGTCTTCATTTAATGACAAATATTATTTATATTTTCATCCATATATTATTGCATTTATAATTTAATTGTTATATTATGTCATAAGTAGTTAAAAAACTGAACAAAAATTTAATGGTAAAGACAAATATTAGAATATATAATATGTTGTTTTATAGTAAAAAAGACTTCATTGATAAAGAATCAACATAAAACATGTGATTGAATCTAAAAATTTTAAACATGCAAATAGTCATGTTTTATGTTAAAAGTTCGGTTGATGCCAGTTAAATCCAGTTTTATTAATAAACTTCTTATATAAGATTATATAATATATTAGACCAACAATAATATATTCATTAATAAAATAAAAGGAATATAACATATGATTTAATGAAAAAATGTTTGATTACATTTTTTAACTAGAAAAGAAACATTTTTTTAACAACATATGTTAGTGGTTAGTTGTTAGCATCAATGTTAGACACTTTGAGGATAAGAACAAAAATCCACACCTCCACCTAAGAGAAACACCATTGACAAGACTCGAACGCGAGAACTCAACCAAGAAAAACCCCCAATGTTAAATTGTTGGGGGAAGAAGAAACTATTAGAATAGAAACTATTAAATTAATGTTCTTTATTGTGATAAAGAAAAATAAAAGTTACACATTAGAATAGAAACTATTAAATTAATGTTCTTTTGCATAATCAATCAAATCAATATTAAATTGTTGGGGGAAGAAGAAAAAAAAGTATATAAAGAAAGAAAAGGAAGCACCAACAGCAATGGAATCATATTGATGATGGATTGGGAATCGTGGAGGCCACATGTCGACTTCTCCCTTGACAGTAATGCCTTGTGACACAATTCCCATTTGAACTTTCGTCGTCTTCTTCACCTCTGTAGAAATCCCCAAATCAGGAATAACCAAAAACCTAATTAACATCACCCTCTTTCTCTTCTGCTATTTGTTAGGTAGTTGAATAGATGGATCAATGGAACACGAATTTGGATTTGCAACATCAACATATGCCCAACTCACATTCACAACAAAGGTTCGCTTGATTTTGTTTCTGTTTCCGCTATTCCCACCAACTTCATGTTTTGTTCATTAATTCCAAGTGAATTTCTGTGTGCTTGTATGGTTTATGGTTAGTGTGGCCTTGATTCCTAATAACATGTGCATTTCCGACTCATGGTTTCTTTCACAATTTTATTGTTCCAAATATAGGATTATTTTGCTGATTTCCGTTGGATTTTGATATAGTGAATTGGTGATGAGTTATGATTACACCGAGTAATGGTAGTATGGTTACGGTTTAATATTCCACGTTTATTTGTACTATTTTCCTCCAAGCTCTGTTCTTTTTTTTTCATCTGCATCAATAATTACGACCCATTGGAAAAATAAATGGTAAATTGCTTAAACTAATATAACCTAAAAGCTTGTATGCTGAAGTGGGATTTCAATGTTACGATGAAGTAGACTAAGTAGACTATCAGAGAAGGTACTAATGTGCTTGTGGTTTTGTGTTGATTAATGGTGATACTTTTCTTGGGTTATAAACAAAAGATGGGGTAGAAGATTAATTTAACCATTTGAAGTTGTTTAAAACTGTCAACTGCCAAGACTGTCCAAATGTTTCTTTGGTGATGTATTTGTCTTTATGGTAGTACATATTGATATGAAGGGTGTTTGCGAATTGTTGGAGACAGACACGTATTTATAGAATTAACTCAGGCCTCATGAAACCTGTGCAAACTTTTGGCTGGAATTAAGAGATCTATGTTATGTATGGTTCGTCACTCGATCTTTAAGCATATACAATTCTGCTGTTCCCTTTATTCCTTAACAGCAACCCTTGACAATGAAATAATGAAATGAGATTTCATTTGTGGATGGGGGTTTGGTCTCTGATAGAAGTGTATGGAATGTTGCCATTCGTGTTCCGGAATACTAGGGGCGTAAGGTGTTCCCCTCTAATGTTTCATTTAGGTTGCACCACTTTGCAATTCCCTTCCGGTTTTATCTCTATATCAACATAACCGAAGACATATTCTTGTTCAGACCGACCTAAGTTTCAACATTCATACATATAGATTTGCAGAATCATAGACTTTAACTTCTTGTGGCTTGTTTTTTGCACCCACATTAAAATGTAGTCAACTGTCTACCTATCAAAGTAAACCAGAGGTGTCAATTTATTTGTTTTTTTATTTTTATTTTTCATGCCACATAAAAGTTAAAAAAAAGTGTTCCTTCTGCTACTTTAAAGGTGCTCTGTTCGTAATGGGTGCATGTGACTGGCTTCGCCTACTGTTTCCAACTAAAGAGTATGAATGGTGTTTTGGATTCTAATTCTATGCAGGGAGATGACTGAAGTGGAAGCAAAAGACACAAGTGATGCTAGAAAAGTTCAGAAGGCTGACCGTGAAAAGTTGAGGAGGGATAGAATGAATGAACAATTCATTGAGTTGGGAAACATCCTTGGTAATCAATCACACAACACATCCTGATTATTGGTTGCTTCAACCCTAAAAAAGCCACCTTTGACTCTTAAGTGTCTAACAGTATAGTTTTTGTCACATCAATAATCAATCAGAATTGTTCCTGTCATAGAACCAAGCAACGATTGCTATTGACTAATCCACACAAATATGCTATGCTGTGACAATAACCACATTGATGTCAAAAAAATATCAACGTCATTAATGATCTTCTTTACGTCACTTTTGTAGGTATATAATATATAAATGCTCAGATGTATATTGTGTATATCCTAAAAATCACAATGATTGATCCCCATGTGCAGATCCAGACAGACCTAAACATGACAAAGCGAGTATTATTATCGACACCATCCAAGTGCTAAAGGATCTGACAACTGAAGTTAACAGACTAAAAGCCGAGTGTGCAGCAATGTCTGAAGAATCGTGTGAGGTAACAAGGTTTTACTTTAGAGTATCATGATTACATTGGCTGGTCTTACTTTACTTAAATTGGCTGTTTTCTTTTTTCTGAAACAGCTAATACAGGAGAAGAATGAACTCAGAGAGGAGAAATCATCATTGAAATCTGATATAGAAACTCTTAAAGCACAGCATCAGCAAAGAATGGGAGTTATGTTTCCATGGGGTGCCATTGATCCTTCTTCTTCAGTTGTTATGCCACCACCCTACACATTTCCAGTCACTTTGCCCGTCCCTTCAGGACCAGTTCCAATGCACCCGTTTCCTTTTTTCACAAATCAAAATCCACCTGGTGCTGTTCCTAGCTCCTCCCCTGCTTTTATGCCGTATCCAAACCCAGTCAATGGCCGCATTAATCAGACGATCCCTTTATATGCACCCACATCGTGTAGTTCAAGCAAACAAGAATGTGGGAGCAAATCCTCCGATCGTTTTAGGAATAGCAACGATAAAAGAGGGGATAATTGTAGCGATGTGGTAACAGAATTAGAACTAAAAACCCCAGGGTCAACATCTGGCCAGGTAAAAGTAAAACCATAGTTTTTGCCTTTCATAAAAGATATATTCCCCATATGTAAAATTCAGATGTGATTTTCGTGCAGGAGTCATTGTCCGGAGATAAAAAAGGTAAGCATCCAGAGAGGAAAGACCTGAGGGTTACCGATGGGGTTTGTTCAAGCAGTAGATACACTTCTTCTCAGGGCTTTCAAGATAGCTCTTCAAATAGTGGGGTGGACAACAATGGTGGGTCTATCGAGTGATGTTAACTGTGGCTCCATCTGGAACCTATACGGCATTTGCTATCTGGATCCCAAGGAACCCCATAAGTTTGTGGCCCCAGTTTGGCTCAGAAACTGGATCAATACTTCAGTCTCCTTATTTCATCGACTCCCAAGACTTGCTACTAATTGTCTATCATCACCACCCCATTTTGGGGTATTGTGAAAGTTGAGAGTCGAGACTTTTCCTCTTCTTTTAACCCTTGGGGCTGTGGGACAAGAGCCTAAAGAATTTGAGGGAAACGGCTTTTCAAATAATGTCTGATTCTCATTCAAAAGGGGAATTGAGATTCTTATGGTTGAAAAGGAAGACAGCCCTCATTCCAGCTAGATTTCAGGTGTACAGTGCTTGGGAGAAAGTTTTGCAGCAGCCAGAAGGGAGGGAGGATGGGAAAAGCATGTTTTACTTGCAAGTTGCAACAAAATTGTCTTTTGAGCATTGAACTATGTTGTATCCTTGGTAAAGAGCCACTAGGATTTTTATGCCTTCTGTGTATAATAAACTAGCGGTAATGAGAGCTTTTCCATTTTCGTCCCTTGAGAAGAGGGCAAAAGAGTCATTTCTATCGTCAGTTGCACTTAAATCTCCAATTTGTGGAAAACACTTGCTTTCATAGTAAGGTTCATTACATTATAACCTTTCAGACATTCTTGTTTAACTTAGAATCAGATGCATTTATACATGATATGATGCTTAAAAAGATCTATTTATACTTTATAGTCACACATACTGTTTTTTTGAATTTTGTGCATTCCAAGAATTACAGGGTCCAAAAGGGAGCATCAAGCCTACGGCACGGTCCATCATTGTAACATGAAACTTGAAAGAGGTCTACTGCCTGAGTCATCAAAGCCAGAACAAGGTTCAACGCATCCAAGTTGTCCTTGGGCCCTGGCTGCTGCTTTGACTGATGAAGTACTGGCTGGCTGCCACTTGAATGGTACAACCATCCATACACATAGTAGAAACTAGACCAAATAGTACAACTATACATGCACAATGTGCAATATAAACCTTGTAAGAAGAAACTACTCTCGTCGGATCAAACATGCCCACGCTAGCAATCTTACGATACAATGCTTAGAAACTTATTTCCATTTACATCATGTAAGGCCTACCAGATTGACCCAAAAAAAAAAAGTGAAAATGGAAACACAAGAAACAACTTAAAAAACCAATATTAAGTATGTTCTTGCATATATATATAGTACAAGCATGTTCTTTATATAACCTCCGCACGATGTCCACCCTGCATTTTCTTTGAATCGCAACAAGAATATCGAGGTGAGGTGTATGAAAATGGTAGCCTTGAGATCTTACCAAACACGAGCATAACTTTCTTCACTCAATAGGGAAACCAATTCACACTTGAAAAACATGAACTCTCATTTATCCTCTTTTTTTTTTTTTTTGTTTCAGAATCTATAATTTACGCAGGCCTCTATGTGCAGCCGGGCTTGAGACGTGTGAACTCATGCTTGCAGTTCTTAAGAGTCTACGAAACTCTGACAAACTAATCCTCCCGTCTTTGTCGATATCAGCCTCTTCTAAAATTGGATCAATCGACCCTCGCAGACCTGTATGCTGCAACAGATGACAATGAGGCATAAGTAGCAGAAATAGATATACGGTTTGACGTTTAAGGTCAAAAGACAGATTTTGAACACAAATTTGATATGGGTTTTACAAGATTTTGAGAAAAATAGTGATGCTTGGATCTACTTTTATAGTAACTGCTATAAACCCGAAAATGTTGATGCTAAACTTGTGGCAAAATGCACATTGATTTTGAGTTCAAAAGAAGCTCATTTGACCTAGAAAGCAATAGAGACGCATACAGCACACAAGGTAAAGGATACAGTTGGACAAATATGAACTTCAGAAAAAAGTATGTTTGGCTGGAGAAGTCAATGGCAAGGCGTTTACGAGATAACCCGTTTCTAAACCTGGTAAAACAACTGTGACGTGCATAATTCATCATAAAGATGGAGTACCATTTTGAGTTCTTCTGGAGTTATGTACCCGTCTCTATCCACATCGAATTTTTCAAAAGCAGCCTGCGATAATCGTTGCCATTTCTCAGAATTGTGTTCCTCCAACTGATGAACATGGAGAGTAGCTGCTACAAACTCCATGAAATCCACAAGCCCGTCCGTGTTGCTGTCGATCTGTATCACATTAACGAATAAAACCCATTAAATTTTTTTACTTTGAGATTTTACATATTTATACAGAAAGTCTCATAGACTAATCATCAACCTCAACTCAAATAGATACAAATCACTAAACGAATGTCATACCGCTTCTAAAATCTCCAATACACGTGATTCTTTCATCTTCCATGGGAGGTCTTTAGCGAGGGCCTAACCAAAAACCAAGCTAAGTTTAGATGAATGCAACTTATTGATGAACTAATGAACTTGAAGTTGGCATACCTGTCTCATTTCCTCGAGACTAATTGCGCCACTTTTATCTATATCCATTGCATGGAATTGATCTTTGAGATCGGATAACTCCTCTTCATCGAGAGTGCTAGCCAAAGCCTGTGACACAGATCTTGTTAGAAACAGTTTTCCAAAATGGAATTGAGTGATCAAGAAAAGTATTTACTCGTAGAGCGAACTGCTTTAGGCGACTGTATTTCACAAACTGGCGCATATTCGATAGAACAGAAATATCAAGAGGAATCTCCGAAGCATTTCCACCTTCTCGAACCCATGGGTGTGCTGTAGACGTCGAACAAATTATCAGATTATCATCTCGGCTTAACATACGAAAAGAGTCAATAACAAAACAAAAACAAAAAACTTACATAGTGCCTGAGCAGCAGTGAGTCTTGCACGAGGATCTTTAACAAGCAACTTCTTCACAAAATCTCTCGCACTAGTGCTTATGCTTGGCCATGGTTTGCGACGAAAATCAGGTTTGTTTCTTAATACCTAATAGTTCAAATTTGATTGTGTAGAATTGTAATTAGACGAATTAGGTACAGAAAGAAATGGTTGTTTAATTGTTTTCACAAGACCAAAGTAATATTTCATGTGAAATACCTCTTTAAAAATGCCATCCTCGGTTTTATCCCAAAAAGGCCGACGTCCACAAAGTAGAATGTATGTAATTACGCCTATACTCCAAACATCGGACTCGGGTCCTGATTTACGCTTCAATACTTCAGGAGCAACATAGTAAGCACTACCCACAATATCTGTAAACTTCTTTCCTGCATTAACCAGTAATATGTAAATGAGACTATAGAATCACAACAACAAAAAAAAACATGAATTATCATAGTATCAATATATCAACGTAGTAAGCACTATCGGCATACCTGGTCTTATGAAGTCTGACAACCCAAAATCTGTAGCCTTCAAGGGTGAATCCTCTTTGGGTGACTTGAAAAGAAAATTCTACAATAGCAGGAAAATAAAGATAAAGTTTGCATGATCCTATGAACACGAGCTAAAGAAAGACAATGTATCTCGACGTCTGTATTCATCAATACCTCTGGTTTCATATCACGATGAACCAAACCATGTAAGTGACACTGTGCTGCAACTTTAAGCATTTGCCTTACAACGATAGCAGCATCTTTCTCTGTGTAACGACTGTCTTTCCTGGACAAAAGGAAGCTAATGGTCAGTCCCCGATTATATTAACGAATCCATATTCACAAATTGGCATGCTTCGACTTTTGAGGAAAACCACTAGGATTCAACTTCCAAATTGATATAAATGCTGAGATTTTTCTAATGGAACATTCAAAACCGAAGTTATAGTCTAGACTCTAGACAAACAACTACAAAAGATGAAAAAGTTAGAGGAAAACTTGCTTCACAATATATGTGAAATCCAAATAGAAAAACAATAGGTTTGAGATTGATGTCACATTTTAAAATATATTTCTTTAGCAGAACAGAAATGATAGCTACTATGTACGGAGATGAGAATTCTTACTTGGACAAAATTCGGTCTAGCAACTCGCCACCCTCACATAACCTGAAAAGGGAATGTACAGAAATTTACCATCACGTTTTGGTGAAATTGGCTTCTGTTATAAGAAGCAAAGTCATGGAAAAAGATCCTAGATTCTACAAGATTCAATAGAAATATGAAGAAGAAAACACAAGTCCAAGGGACTGAAGTAAGCAGCAGATTTGCAAAACATACTCCATAGCTATATACACATAGGAATCATCTTCAAATGCATTGTGGAATTGAACAACATTCTCGTGACCACTTAAGGCTTGTAATATTTTGACTTCTCGCTTGACATCCTCAACAGCAACCGGAAGGATCATCTGTCACAATATATATAAAGTCCATTTTTAGGATCAACAAGTTCATGGTTTAACCATATCAACCTATTCATGATACGTCACATGTCAAACTGGAGTTAGAACACACTCTTCGATCCCATTTTAGACTATAAATCAAATGCTGATGACCAAACATTTTAGGGTGCGTTTGGTTCGCCGATTCCTGGGATTCACTGGGATTTGCATTTAAAATCCTGTGTTTGGTTCGCAGATTTCAGTAGGGATTTAAAATCCCAGAATTTTCTTAAAATCCCTCCCTTCTTTGTTATTTAAAATCCCAGCCTCCCCCTAGGATTTTAAATCCTAATTACCTTGCATTTTTCAGATTAGCAAATTTTTTCTATAAGATAATGCAAATTCTTTGACAAAATCCTGACAAATGCAAATGTTGCATAATGCAAATCCTTTAACAAAATGCAAATCCCAGAGAAAAAAATTTGCGAACCAAACGCCCCCTTATTGTCAATTGCAGCAATTTTCATGGGAGATGCCGAGCATTTGACAAATAAGAACACCGTAGATAACAACACATAGAGAGTTAGAATTATAGAACTTGATCTTGCAAATGTTACATGATTTGTTTGTATGTCGGTTGTTTCAAATTTAAATTGATTTGTGAGCTGTTCGATCTTGAAGAACTTCACCAGGCAATCTTCCTAAACCTCAAGCACATGAACATTAACACCGATCTTGTTGAATTACACACGCTAAGAATCCATAAATCTTTGAAAACCTTCCAAGAAATTAGTCATGTGATTCTTAAATCCAAACCCTAGATTTTGACAGCGTCAGCAAGTGATGTATATGATCAGCAGCTTACATTCTCATCAAACAAAAGAACCAAATTAAACCCACCTCCAAGAGCAAAGGTCAAAAAGACGAGACGTAAGTTATATAATTTCAATTGAAGAAGCGACAAGAATTAAATTACCTTATTTTTGTCAATTTTCTTGACAGCAACACGATCTCCGTTAGCTTTATCAGTTGCAACATAAGTATACCCAAATTGACCATGACCCAACAATTTCCCAATTGAATACCTCTGATCAAAATCTTTAAGGTACCCAAAATCGGTTCTTTTTCCACAAGAGATCAGCCCATTTTGACGCCGTGAAGTAGCCTTGTTTTTCATTCTGTTTTTATTATTATTGTTCCCCTGCTGTTGCATCCTATTTTGTTGTTGTTCATTCCTGTTGTTCTCTTTAGTATTACGGGAATTGAAATTAGACCCACCTCCATCATGCTTGTTGGCTGCTGTTGTCCGGCGGTGGGGTTGTTGTTGGTGTACGACGGTGGTAGTGGTGGTGGTAGACGGAGCGTTGCTGTTGGAACCACTGATCTTGTTGGTTGAAAAGCAGCCACCCATGTCTTGTATGATGAAGATGAATCAAAAAGGCTGAATCTTTGAGAAGGGTTTTTGCGAAGAGTGAGATTAAATAAATTCATCCCATGTTTATGAAAAGTAGGGAAGCAATGTTAAATACATAGAAGACGAGTAGTGAGAAACAGAGAAGAAATCAAGAAACTGAAATAATGGAAAAGAAATAAAATATTAAAGAGGAAAGTTTTAAGCAGATAGGAGGAAAGAGGGGAGAAGGGAAGATGGTGGGGATGGTCAAAATAGACTATTTATTATTTTAGGGGGTGTAAGAAAGAAAAATGTATCGTGTGTTTGTGTGTGTGTGTGAGAGAGAGAGAGAGAGAGAGAGAGAGAGAGAGAGAGAGAGAGAGAGAGAGAGAGAGAGAGAGAGAGAGAGAGAGAGAGAGAGAGAGAGAGAGAGTTAAAATCAGACCAAGATCAAATCGGAATATATCCACATTTAGTTCACAGCTTTATTTCATGTTTTGTTGATAAAGAGAAGGTTATTCTTGACTTTACACATAATACCTCCCAAAGACTTTGGAAAGTGAGGATATAATAATCCACATTTGTTTAGGGTTTGTTTACATGCCTATGAAAGTCCAAAATCAAACTAATATCAGATTAGAAAAAAATGATTATAAAAATTAAGAAATAAAAACTTGATAAACCAGTTTATTTTTTGACTTTTACAATTAAAGATACGCAAAAGAAGAATGCTAAATCGAACAATAACAATAGGTTTTGTAAATCAAAAACCAAGAATCAGATCAAATGACAAGTTGACAATGATACGAATACAATTCATTAGTTTTGTTGTATGTATCAAAATTACACCCCATAAATTCTATTTTCATAATTTACAATATATTATTTTGTTAAAACGTAATGGTTTTTATAATTTATAAACTCTACAAGTAAAAAATAGAAGTTACTAACTATAATTTTATAAATTGATGGACATAAGGTGTAAACTTAAAAAGGATGGATGAGAATGGTAAATTTGTAGATCTAATTAATTAATAAACTAACTAATAATCCATTAGGTTTTGGATGTAGACACTAGACAGGTCATCAAGAAATAAATATCAACCTTTACATGATACAATCATACTGCATAAACAATGAATATGCTTCGTAACCATTAACATTTTAAAATATGATCGTTTTCATATGCATTCCAAGTGATCTTTTCGAAAGTGTTGGTTTGGTAGCTTCAATCATTAGTGTTTTGTTTTCATCTACATTGGAGGAGCATGCATTTTTCAGTATGTTTCCTTGTTGTTTTATAAGTTTTCTTAATCTTATTAAGGCTGTGTTCGTGAATGCTTCTTAAAAGTAACATATGAGTTATATAGTGTTTAGAGTTGTGTTATTAATTCTGAAAAGTTATTCAATAGGAAAAAAGATTTTTTTTGGAATGTATTGGATTTGCTTGGTAAACAAACAAATCTATCTATATATTATAATAATTGAGAACAATTTCTGTCACGTGTCACCATTCTAATATCTCACTTTTTCATATTCCCGCTCTTTTTCCAAAAATAAAAATTAACATTAATTTAAGTAGCATTCTTATCATTTAATTGATTTAATTTAAACTTTATTGTTGAAACTTATTATATTTGTTACATAAAATAATTCAAACTACAATTAATATTCATTAAAAGTTTTCAAGATTAACAAACTAAAATATTTTTTTTTTAAAATCAATAAAATAATAAACTTCATGTTTAAATGTCCTAAAAAGTAAATAACTTAAAAAAATCGGTAAAATAAAAATTTTAGTTTTAGAATAAAATTTTTTAAAAGATTGACTTAGAGTCATCATTTTTACCATTGAATCAATAATTCAAATATTTTGAATCACATTTTAGTCGTATTCTTTGACTTAAACATTGACTTAGAGTTATCATTTTTTACCATTGACTCAATGATTTTGCATGTATGTCATCTTTTTATTGGTTTTTATTGTATCTTAATTTTAAAAAAAAAAAATTTGAAGGTTTTTAAGGGATCCCAACTCTTTATTAATATTTAATTTATAACAAATGCTTTACATCAATCCATGTAATACATGGGTATTAATCTAGTAAGGTAATATAAAGAGTTACTTAAAATTTTGACCATTTAATTTTCAGATTTTTTATTTAGCCACTAAATTATTTCTTGTCCCGATTTAGCAACTAAATTGTTTTTGTATACATATTTAGCCACTCAATGTTTTCTTTACTGATTTAACCACTGAAAATTGTCCCGATTTGGCTACTAAATTATCATATTTTGTATCGATTTAGCCATTTATTTTATTCAATTTTTCAAAGTTAGGCACAGTAAGCTAAAGTTTAGTGGCTAATCGTACAAAAAATAGTTTTATGGTCAAATGTGATAAATATAAAAGTCAAATGGTTAAAATGATATTTAACCCTAATTTAAAAGACACTTGTATTTGGAAAAGAGAAAAAGAAGGGTTGGTAAAAGATATAATAAACATGGTTTTCAGCAAAAGCATGAGCAACTGACAAAGTTACTTTTTGAAAATCTATCTTCTAATCTTTTTAAACGGACATAACCCTTTTTACAAAATATTATCAAACGCTAATATAAACATTTTTCATGCCTCAAATAAGTAGGTTCCATAAACAAGCGAAACACCAGCTAATAATCTTGATTGATTCAAAGAAATTTTATAATATGCGGTCTAATACTTTAATTGATTTCTCGTCAAAGGTTGAGGGAAAGAAATGCGGAATTTAGGATAAAACATTGGATAATTTTGAACGGAATACTCATTACATGCTTCTTTGGAAGTAATATTGTCTATAAAAGCATTATTGTCACACGTAACTTTAAATAAAATTTGTTATTAGTGTATTCGTACAAGTAAGTGGTCATACATTAAAACAAAAAAACATTAAATGTTTTGTTTCTTTGCTATATAGAGTTTTGGACCAAAAGACCTTTGGCCTGACGGTAAGAGTGGGGAGTCGTAAGCGAGAGGTCACGGGTTCGATCACCGTCGGAGACAAGTTGATATTCTGGTGGTAAAGGAGTAGTCTAGGAGTAGGAGTAGGATAGTTTGCCGTTCAAAAAAAAATAGAGTTTTGGATCGAACTTTGGAACTTCTTTTGCTTCTAACACGTAACAAATGTCTAGGGAAGTATAATGACAAACAATTGAGTTGAGAACTACTAGTTTGAAAAATAATACATAATAATTCCACTTATATTTCTAAATATTTTATATATTATTGATTATATATTAATTTTAGACAAGTATATTATGTCTATTTTTAAAAGAATTTCAAAATTTCCATTTTCTATTAAATTGATTTGATTGTGCTATTGTGCATAAAAGAAACTTTCTAAAGTTAATAACATATTAACATGTTCTATTTAATATTTTATTAACTTAGTTTTTGAATTGTTTGTATAAGTTTTCCAGACAAAAACACACAATAGATTTTATTTTAAATAAAAAAAATACAAACTATTGTCGGATCTCGCCAAGAAATAAGATCATGACATTAATCTAAATGAACCTTGCTTGATCAAGAATGTTGAATGAAATGCAAAAGGTGGTCCACAGGTGATGACATAGATGAACGGCTTGCTAATAACCTTTCTGCAATTAAACTTGAACCAATAATCAAACAGAGAGATGTATGTGTGCATCTTAATTTTCGGCCTAATGGGAATTAGGGTTGGGGGGGTTATTTTTAACCAAGGTGCTTAATGGCTGAATCAGAAAAATATAGTTTAGTAATTAAATGAGACAAATCTGAAAATTGGATGATTAAAATGATATTTAACTCTAAACAAATATATTAAATTTTAACTAGTTTTTATTTGTACGATACTATTATTGTTTTTCTATTTGTTTTATAAAAACTACTAATGGACGGGTAAAAACCATCAAAAATTGTCAAACATAAAACATCATAGTCTAGAACCGTAGAATGTGGACCGGTCACCGACTATCGTGTGCCCGACTGCCGGTGTCCGTGTGAGGACTGAGGACTGGTAGAGGAGTGAGTATTGACTCGGTCTTATTATGACTTGTCAATAGTCTTGGTGGTCCAACTCAACTCACTTATTAGTTTACTCATCCTTAATTAATAATCTGTATCTACGTTTGCAATTAAATAATAAATCCACCAAATAATTAACAACCCCTATTCACTTCAATTCAGAATATTGCTTGTTTATTAATTTTTACTATTAGAATTTATGTTGTATTCATCTTTTGTTTTATTTTATATTAAAAAATTATAATATTGTATTTTTTTTTTTGATGAAATGTGGTAACACGTGTAGCAAATTGTGTTCTCCTTTATTATTATTATTATTATTATTATTATTATTATTATTATTATATATATAGATAGATAATAATTATTTATTTATGGGAAAATTATGCAAAAAAACCATCAAAGTACAAAAAATTTTCGATTAAGTCCCCATTTCATTTTTTATTTCTGATAAGTCCCCAAACTGCTTAAACCTTTTAAATTGGTCCGTTAACCGGTGATAACAGGTTAACATGCTTAAATCTATTTTACAAAAACCATCAAAGTATAAAAAAAATTTCGATTAAGTCCCCATTTCATTTTTTTCCTGATAAGTCCCCGAACTACTTAAATCTTTCAAATTCTCGATAAAATAAAATGAAATTTTTTTAAACTTTTAAAAACGACGATGTTTATTTTGATGACAGGGCATGTCATGTTTGTGTAGACCAAATAAGTTGGTTTGAAAATAATATTTTTTTCAAAACGACGATGGTTGTTTGAAAATAATAAATTTTTTTAAAAGTCCGTTATTCCGGGTAACATAAGTTGGTTTGATATAAAAACATAAATTATGATTATAATTATCCTATGTTTGTCTAGACCACAATTTTTAAATATATTTAACTAGTTCATCCCGACTAAATTTTAAACAATAAAAATGATCGTTTTGATTTATCATTTTGATTTTTTTTTTTGCATCCACGTATGTGTAACGTGAGTGTCAATTGAACAATCACTTAAATTGATAAAACAACAAATAACATGGGTTTTATCAAGATAAGAGATTTATGTGGCAAAAAAATTAGTTGAGGGATTTAATAAGACAAAATAATTTAGTTAAGAGATTTATAAGACAAAATAATTTAGTTGGGGGACTTAATCGAAAAAAATCATAGATTTATAAAATCCACGTCAGCAATTGTAACCTGCTCAACAGGTCACCGGTAACTTTTCTTAAAAAAACACCAAATTCGTGACTTTTATTTAGTTAAGGGACTTATCAGACAAAAAAATTGATTGGGGGACTTAATCGAAAAAAACATTGTAGTTTGATGGTTTTTTGCGAAATTTTCCCTTTATTTATTTGTTTATGTATATAGATATTATAAAAAATAATTGTATTATATTTTATTTAATATAATATTAAAAATAATAATGTTGTATTTATCTTTTTTGTTGAAATTTATAATTAAGACCAACCCAAGTAGGTCAACGGGAAGGGTGCCACATCCAATAATGATGATAACAACTGTTTTCTAAAACTCCTCTATTTCTTGATGTTGTTTATGATTTGTTTGATTTTGTAAGCTTCTTAGATTAGAATGGCTTGGAACGGCTTCTTAAAGGAGTCACTTGTTCGAGGTTTGTTGTATTTTTATGGAAACGGTGATAATTTACTCATGACTTCTTCATAAATCTAATGTAGAATAACGTTGATCTTGGGGGTTTGAACGACCTGGAATGAAGTTGCGTTAGAAGATGATTTGTCTACGATTGGGGTTTTTTCAATCGTGATCTTGTTTCTGAAACATAAACAAAATAAAAGATTTTGGTTTGTTTGCGATCGTCTTTATTTACCAAGTTCTTGTAATTTATAATTGGGGTTTATATTGATTCACTGATGTTTTTGTTAATTGAGTCGGTGATAAATTTTATAATTGAATCTCAAGCTTTTAAATTTTATTATAGGATCACATGCTTTGGATTTTGTAAATGATTTATATGTGATTGTGTCAATATTAAAAGTTATGAAATCAATGTTTTTGTATTGTTGAATTGCGTAATTATGTTGTTAATTCATTGTATTTGTATTGTTAAATCAACATAGTCGTTGCGTCAATGTATAAATGTTTTTATAGTGATACATCAATGTTTTTTGTTGCATAAGCCTGTCTTTTATAGAATCAAATTTACTTTTTTCTGCATCAATTAAATTATAATATTTTCATTTAAAATAAATTTTAAAAACTATAGAAAATAACAAATCAACAGGAGAGGAAAGAGAGAAAATTTCAAGGAGAGGAGAGAGAGGAAAAAGAATTTATGTATAGTACTTTTTGACTAATTATTTACTACTTAAATTTGTATATTTTTTCACTAAATTTTCATTGATCAATCAATTAACATTTATTTTAATTTTGACAAGTTGAAACACATGACATATTTTCATTGCTTCTTTCTTTTCTTGTTATAAAAGAGTTACTTATAAGATTTAAAGCCTTACCTGATAGTTTTTATCCTAAACTTTCAAACAGTGTCATATTTTGTATGTCTAAAGACATGTTTATTTGTCATGTTTTAACTTTTATAGTATGTTACATTTTAAAGTGGTATGAAAACTGTTCATACATTATCCTGTCAGTTCAGTTTAGACATGAGTCAAACCCAAGTTTGAAATAACGCAAAAACATACATAAACCCATTAGAAGTGGACCCAGTGCGTGAGCCCCAGAGCCACCTCCGACAGTCAAGTCAAAATATGACCGGTGATGTAATATGTCTCAATACATGTATGTATATGTTTATGGAATACTATGAGGAAAAGGAGATAGTTATGTGGAGGAAGATAATCCCTTGTCCAGGAGGTCCAGGAAGGTAACCTCCCGGTGAAGAGCGTCTGATACGGGTGATGCTGCTGGATAGCGACAGGAGCGCAGGTAGTGTGAATATAGGGAGTGGAATCTTCTTATAAATGATCCACGAGCTCTAGCAGCCCCTTGCGGAGGGTGGAAATTGCTCGGAGCTAGCGAGGCTGCCAGAAGGAGCAAACAGGAGTGCAAAGGAGTGAAAACCTCTTGGTAAATGATCCAAGGGTTCTAACATTCCTTTGGGAAAAGGTGAGGAAAGCCTTGGATGTATGCTTATGGGAAATCATATTTCAGACTGATTTTTTGAGTCCTATTGATTGTTTCGATGTTCTTTGTATGCTGATTTTTCGTTAATTTTTTTGGGTCCTTTTGGACTTGTTTTTTTGTGGTTCGTCTATCTTGCGGATTAAAGCTTTATTATAGCCGTTGTATTTTGATAATATATTGTCTTTAGAAAAAAAAAATTACGACAAATTTAAGAACTTTCTTGTAACCATATATTAGTTAAAGAAAAGAAATTAGTTTACGACTCTATTAATTAAATTTTGATCGACAAACGCCAAAGTAATGAGTTTATACCTTAGAAAAGTGAATATAAAAGAACTAAAATAGGACAAATTTGTCATAGTATTTAATGATTCAAATCTTCATCAATTCCAACACCAAAGCACACATAAGGATAAACATACTTTCTTTATTTAATCAAAACCATAAAAAGATTTCGGTAGACAAAATTTACTATTTAATTTCTATGATCCAGTCAAAGGTGTAAGGTTACAAAATTTTTAGGCATGTTTCAAAAATCGATGCATTTTGATAACTACATCAACTAGGAGTGTGAAACACTTCAAAACCGGATCGTACCAAAAACCCATTCAAAAATGAACCGAAAAATTTAAAAATTTAGAACCGAGAATCAGATTAAAGTGTATTGGTTCGGCTTTAGTCCGGCCCGGTCTTGTTTTTTCAGACTTTTACTATGAAAAAAACATACCAGGACTAAACATAAAGCCGATTTTTATGTATATTATTGATTGAGAACCAAATCAAATGCGACGATCTGGTCTGATCCGGTTTCACTGATTTGGACTATTGAATGCTCATCATTAACATCAATTATAATCTTGGATTTATGGACAGTAACACAGAATACAGGTCGCTCAATTACTTGAGCTTTTTAAAATTTTTAGGAGCATAAAGCTATAAACATTTACTTTATGATATATAAATCATCATTTGATTTATCGTTTTCATTATTAGTTACTTGTCACTCGATATATAATTTTTAAAATTTAACATCTATACTTTAAATAAACATCTCTTTTAATTAATCCATGTACTTTTAATTATATCGTCCTTTTAAATAAGAAATATAAAAAGTTTAATATTTTTATGGTTTTAGAAAAATGATTCATATAATTTTACATCACTATGAATTCTTAACGTTTTACTATAAATTAATGCCAAAATATTTTATAAATAGATATTATACGTTCACTATTATTCATTCATTGTAATTATATTTATATAATTTAATATTTATTCTAAAATATATAAAAATTTAACATTTATTATAACCCATATAAATCTATAAATCTTAAAATATTTGTTTAAACCAATCCGTATTATAAAAAGTTCCAAGTTCCAACCTAACTATATTAATAAACAGTTAATGATTTGTTCAAATAATGTCAAGTCCATTATTAACGTAAAATCACATGTAATAATGTTCAAATATTCCTCCCCTCCCTCCCGGGTGCTTGCAGCCTTGCACGCATGCGCACACGCGCCTTTCCCCCACCCAAATTAAAAAGGAATAATTACTAAAATAACCACGTATCATACCACTTTATCACTTTTTAGCCATTAAAATTTCATTTTACCAAAATAGTTACACTTTAGGTTACCACATTTACGTGATAGCCACCATTTACGTGATATGTACTTTTTATTTATATTTTAATGATTACGTTACAAAAGGTGTTTGGTAACGTAAATGCTTGTACTTTACGTGACCACTTTTAATCATTAAATTTTTGTGGGGAATGAACATATTTTTTAAAGTGGTAACGTAAAGTACAAGCATTTACGTTACCAAACACTTTTTGTAACGTAATGCATTAAAATATGAATAAAAAGTACATATCACGTAAATGGTGGCTATCACGTAAATGTGGTAACGTAAAGTGTAACTATTTTGGTAAAATGAAATTTTAATGGCTAAAAAGTGATAAAGTGGTATGATACGTGGTTATTTTAGTAATTAACCCAATTAGAAATGTTACCTTTTGATATAATTAATCTTTATTAAACGAGAAATTTACGTAAATGGATAATCGTGCAAAAAATCGCAAACTTGTCAAGTTTTTGTGATTAAAACCTCAAACCATTTTTCGTTGCATAGAAAACTCAAACTAACTAAAAATTTGTAAATCAAGGTTTTACAAATGGATAACCGACTGAAACCGGTTATTAATCCTACGTGGACCGGTAAATAACCTACGTGGAATAAAATTTAGTTGTTGAAACCGGTTGTCAAGTACTACAGATCATTTAAACTCCGTTGACAATTTTTAATTGTAATTTTAAACGGGATTACATCATCAACGGAGTTTAAATGATGTGTAATATTTGGCAACTATTTTCAACAACTTAAATTTATTGCACGTAGGTTATTTACCGGTCCACGTAGGATTAATAACTGGATCAACCAGTTACCCATTGATAAAACCTTGATTTACTGATTTTTAATTAGTTCGGGGTTTCTATGCAACGAAAAATGGTTTGAGGTTTTAATCATAAAAAACTGATAAGTTGGAGGTTTTTTGCGCAATTATCCCTTACGTAAAAGCCTTTCTAGTTGGATATTTTAACGATTAAAACCCCTAACTATTTTTCATTATACAAAAAATTTTCAACTGACTAAATTTTATAAAAGTAGTTAAAAAAAGACTTACAACCTAATAAACCGATTGCAATCTGCTGACTAACCCTTCGTCTCCGACAAACATTTTCTCCAACGAACTCACTTGTCTGTGTTTAATGACTAAAATCCGTATTTCATGTTGAGATCTTCGTTCAACTCTGTGTTTTTTTGTTGAATTTTTTTGTTGAATTTTTTATGGGTGAAATTTCATTAGTCACTGACTCACTGGTGAGTCGTCGACTGTTACTTGTGACTTTCCACATGTTACAACCAGTAATATCTCCTTTCTGTAAGATTATACCATTTGAGGGTATTTTGTGCAATTAAAAATGATTAGAGGTTTTAATCCGAAAACTGTCCAACTTAATGAGATTTTTATTTTTTTTGCACAGATATCACTTTCTAAATTAAATGAAATTTGACGCACACATAAAAGCAATGTTTTTGCATCACGATATGTAAAAAGTTGTTTCTCAATATGAATATTCTCATGGTTTTTGTGGTCTGTGTAGTATATATTGCCAAATATATATGATTGTATGTTGCTTTTTCTGAGTTGTTTTTTTGGGAAAGAAAGTGAAAGAAATTAGAAGAAAGGAAAAACAAGTTTGAGTGTTTGGAAGAATGAAAGTGAGGAAATAAAAAATACTAACAAAACATAAAAAGAAATACTAATTCTTCTTTTCGTTTCTTTTAAGGAAACAATTAAAATATTAACTTCAATTCTTTTTATTCTCATATTATTTCATTTCGTGTTTTATACATTAAAATACAGAAATAAGATGATGATCTTTTTATGAGTAGCATATTGATTTCTTCTAATTAGGGTGTTATACTAATAAAAATACGGGTTTATTACGAAATAAACCAACATGTTTTCACTTTTTTTTTGTTTTCGTCACTCCATGTTTTTTTTTTTTTTTCATAAAAGTTCTCAAGTTAATTTTTTTTTTTGGTTTAGTGAAAAATGAATATTAAAACCCGGGTTTTCAGTCTCTATAACCCCGGTTTAATAATTAAAACCGGGGTCTTATATTAAAATTTCACTAAACTAAAAAAAATAACATTAAGGGACGAAAAGGTAAAAACCGTGAAAACATGTTGGTTTTTTTCGTAATAAACCCTAAAAACACACCAATCAAAGTAACTATTTACCTAATTAGATAATTGGTAATCTTTAAAAATGTCACGTTAGGTTGGATAATCAAATGACACGTTGAAAAGTTTTGATAATTGGATGAAAAAATTGTTATTTTAGCACAATTTACTAGTACTATTAACTAGATTGATGTATTTTCATTGTATATTTTCTTAATTTAAACAAATTTAATATATTGCCCAAAATAGAATTAAGAGTAAAGGACATTTTTGGTCCTTGTGGTTTGATGGTTTATCCGGATTCAGTCCTTTAACCATAATAAGGTCAAATTTCATCCCTATTTTGCTAATTTTAGGCCCTTTTAGTCTCTCGTCCGTTAAACTTAACGACACAACCGTTAAAGTTATAAGAATGGCATTTTTACCCTTTTCATTGAGACGCTTTTGGTCCCTATGGTTTTATTATTTACCCATTTATAGTCCAACATTTATTTTTTTTATTTTATCTTTATAATTATATTATTTATAGATATACTTAATTCATTATAAACACACTTATTTTATTTATAAATATAGTTATGTTTTAATATTTTATTTACATTTACTATTGTTCGTATTTTATTTAGAATTTGACTTTTATTTTAATTTAAATATATATTTCTTTACTAATTTATTTAAAGTTCATCTTCTTTATTAATTTTAATTTTTATAATATTATTGTTGACATTTATGTATGTAATTTTGTTGTGTTTAAGTAAATATAATATCGTCGATATTTTTCCTTTCCAAAGTCACTATTTCTTTAAGCATCTTCCAACCTAATCAATTATCAACACATAAATTATATTATATGTGTGTGTGTATAATTTAATACACATAATGTTTATGTGTATATTATATAATTTATGTCTTGGATATATATATATGTTCGAGTGAGTACTACCTACTACACAGCGCACCCGAAGGTATCACTCGTAAAATTTTTTTTTTGAAATTTTTTTTCACAAACATGTTTTAATTAACATTACACAGATAATATGTGAATTTCACGCAAATTCGAACACTCTAAGTGCATGAAATCACGCACCACATATATGCAAAATTATGTAATTGTGCGTTCACATCATTTTTTAGGAGCTAGAAGATGTGAATGTATGTGAAGTTTACATATAATCTTCATAATGTTAATTAAAACATGTTTATGTAATAATATATTAAAAAAAGTTTTTTAAATGTGGTAGTGTAACACCCTCCCCGATCCCGGAAATGCCACGTCAATACAATACACAGGTGGCACATCTCAATAGCTCAATTACACATATGTCATAGGATAACTCGGAATCACCATTAATTAAAAACTTTCACATAATATTGTTTACACATCATTCACTGATTAACAATATCCCATAAAACACAAACACTAACATAATTGATGACACAGGCAGCTGCAATAGCCTTCACATAACGGCGAGTCTCTGATCAACAAGCCCAGCTACTGTACCCTTCACTGAAACCCTGAACACGGAAGACTCGAATACGTAAGCTCGAAAGCTCATGAGTACTCGAGGGTTAGACTCTGCACAGTAAACACATAGCATGCGAACACGTAGCACATACACACAGCACAAGCTCAATCTCTGTCTCTGGCAATCAGCAGTATAGAGCAGATATGAACACTCAGCATGAGATCCGAGGCCCTGCACACAATATCACTGAAGGGGACTCCTCCCCAGCTAACGACCGTGCGCACCGGTGGTTAGCCACAACCCTGTAGCACGGGCGCGAACCGGCTACAGGCCCTGCCGTGTATACACGCTCCAAGGACTGTTAGGGACAGTCAACCCACGCGATCTCACATCGCGAATCACCGTCCGTATGGAACTCATCACGGACCCCCGGACTGGATCTCATCTCATGCACACATATAACACATATGTGGGAAATAGAATCATACCTGGCGCCCACGTCCCTGTCTCATTCACAATACACAATATACACATATACAAAGCTAACTGCACAATCATGACTCGGAAAACAGTCCCGCGGTTTAGAAAAGAACTCGGGTACTCACCTGATCGATCCACTAATCCCGGAATCTCTGACTCGGCTCGGCTCGCTGACTCGTCCCTGAAATTACACACGGATCCCACTTGTTAATACAAATCCCACGAACACATATCGCAAACTCATAATGAACATGAACCCGACTCGGACTTAATTTCGATCCCCGACAGAACCCCGAAACAATCCCAATCGGAACCGAAACCCGACCCAAGACTCGACTCAAAGCAATTCCAACAAGACTCTGAATATACACAAAACCCATCCCGAGCAACCCCGAAGGAACCCGACACAATTTGACCCAAAATCCCTTTCACAAGATTAACTTCGGATTTCTCCTGCAGGCCCTTGGTCGCGCCGCGGGGACTCTGGTGGTCGCGCCGCGACACCGCGAAGCCCTGCACTCTTGACCTGCGATTTTCATGGCTACCAGGAGTATCACACCCCTTTCAATTCGATTTCAATCCCAAATAAACACATATAACCAGTACATGATGACCCTTGCAATTCAGAAACTGATTTATACCATTCTCACAACACATAACACAATTAAGAACTTCAATTGAAGTTGCTTACCTCCTTGAAGCCTCAAGAACACCTATACACCAAGATGATGAGGATGTAAGGCTAAATCTCAGCTTCCACAAGCTAATTTAGAGCTTGGCTATGGCTTCTCCCTGCTGGAGCTCACACAACACACACATATACACTTTTAGGGCTCTTGCAAAGTGAAGAAGGAAAGAAAAGGATAACCATCTATATGTACGTCTTTATCTCAACCGGTCCCGAACCCAATAATCCGAACCCGATACCACATTTTCGCAATTAATATCCTTTTAACCCATTGAACTCCACGAACCCAAATATATAATTAATCCACTAAATTTATAACCCGGAGACACGTAACTCGCAACCCGACACGTATCAATCCACTACTCGGGATCTCATTGGTCCAACCCATATATAATTATTTAATTATCCACTAAAATAATTACACGCAATTATCTCAAAATTGGGATGTTACAAATCCTTCCCTCTTAAAGAGATTCCGTCCCCGGAATCTATCGCAAACTATTCGCAAATACACATCTCTAAGTTAAATCCTCGAAACACTAACTCATAACTCTTGATAAATTCGCATTTGAACTCTGAACGACACAATCATCACTATCGCCCATCTTCATTTCACAGAATCTTCACGTGGCGTCACCTCATAAGCCACTCAATCCACATATGACCTCAATCCATCGGTCTTCACTCTCTCTCATCACATACTCGCATAGCTCTGTACAGATCATCTACTAACACAACACATAAGGACATCTCCATCGAATCACTAAACGCAAGCTCATAACATGGTTAGACTCATAAGGGATTAAATCCACTCTCAATAGGTTAATCTACTACCACAGCAGAACTCTCAACTCTTTTCACTACAACAGATAACCACATCTCATAATACGCAATATCATAGATATGGATAGCACACACACAAGAGCTTAAATCCACTGTCAATATGATAATCCACTAGCACATCACAACAAATTCGCAATAATCACTCATATAACTCACATAGCTCAACAGGATTAATCTACTAACATAGCACAATTCAGAACTCGAAAACCCAGATCACAATAAACCCAAATCTAGCACATTGACTCCACATATACTCCCCAAACATAACGACCCCATTCAGCCCATACACACAATCCCTCCCCTCTGTCACTGAATCCCACAATCACAAACACATTCGCAATAATTATTCATATAATTGATCCACTAACATGACACAATGCCCAATCTCGAAACTCTGATAACCCATTACACCACAATATATCCCACTCTCACATACATACCCAGATATGACAATCCCATATAACTCATACACAACCCTTCCACATCTCTATCACTGAGCCACATAATCACAGACATAATAGAACAGTCACACGCAACAAAACACATACACTTATCGCAGACATAGCCCAATAACCCGCCCCACAACTGACACATACTCAAATCAAACTCAGAAAGACATACCCGAAACCATGTCAGCAGCATCTCGAGCTTCCTCTGCAGTCGCCTGAAAGACTCGACCCCTCACCCTAGCATCATGACGACTGGATGACGACGGCTCTACTCTGGCCCCACTAGAACTTGCACCCTGAACCGCTGGTCCCGGCTCTGGACAGTCTCGTACTCTGTGCCCCGGTCTCCCACAACGGAAGCACAATGACTCTGGAACAGTACACGTGGCGGCAGCATGCCCACGCTGACCGCATCGATAACATCTAGGCACGCACGGCCCACTATGGCGACGGTGACATATCGGGCACTCCCGATCTCCAACCGAACTGTCCCCTCTATCTCCCCCATCCTGAGGTCTCTGCCCTACGCTGCTCTGACTCTGCCCTGTATACCTCGAATTCTGCCTCTGACTCTGACTATCCGATCGATGGCTCCGCCCCGGTCCACTCGACCTCCGCTCCCTATCCCTGTCTTTGTCTCTATCCTGATCTCGTCTGTCTCTTGAACTCTGTCCCGAACGCCGCTCTCTAGAATCATCTCTGGAATGCCTCCGATCTCTCGAGGACCGCTCAGGAGTCCTTACACGTCGACTCTGAGAAGATGGCTCCTCCCTCTGCTTGGCTATCTCCCGCTCCCTTATGCGGGCCATCTCTAGTGCTCTGGCAAAAGTAGAAGTCTCGTGCATCCCGACGAATTCTCTGATATCCGCTCGCAGGCCATCAACAAACGCATCGATTCTTCGTTGCTCAGTGGCGACGTAATGAGTTGCAAACTGGGAGTACTCATTGAACCGGTCCACGTACTGCTGCACCGTCATCTCTCCCTGCTGTAGGTGAAGGAATCGCCGCTCCATCTCTCGCCTCTCGTCTCTCGGGATATACTGTAGCTCGAACACAGCCCTGAACTGATCCCACGTCATCGCATACGCCGCAGAAGATGTCATCGCTGACTCTATAGACTGCCACCACTGTGACGCCCCTCCCATCAACAGATAGGTCGCATAACCGACCATATCTCTCGGCTCCACGTGCGCAACTCTAAAGGCAGCCTCCACCTCACGCTCCCATGCCATAGCCGTCCCTGGCTCACCCCCGCCTCTAAACTCTGGCGGATTCCCGGTCATGAAATCCTTAAACGAACCCCCTCGCCGAGACGTAGATGAAGAGGCACCCATACCCGTATCCTGACCACCCCCAGCACGTGATCCCATCCCCTGATCTTGTTCCCGCTCCCTCTCTCTCTGTTGCCTGTAAAACTCTGTCAATACCCCCAGAAGCTCTGACTTGCGAATGAACTCGTCATCTACCGGCTTGCCCGCGCCGGATCCCTCGCCCTGATCTGCCATAACTATCTGCACAAATCAAAACAATTGAGAACCACAGATAAATCACCCAGCGTTGTACACTAAGCCAGGTTAGTTAACTCCACTAATATCAATCGCAATAGATCTCCCACGGATCGAAACAAGGTTTAAGTTAAGCATCCACTAATGATACTCAGACTTCAAACCACAAGCTCTGATACCATGCTGTAACACCCTCCCCGATCCCGGAAATGCCACGTCAATACAATACACAGGTGGCACATCTCAATAGCTCAATTACACATATGTCATAGGATAACTCGGAATCACCATTAATTAAAAACTTTCACATAATATTGTTTACACATCATTCACTGATTAACAATATCCCATAAAACACAAACACTAACATAATTGATGACACAGGCAGCTGCAATAGCCTTCACATAACGGCGAGTCTCTGATCAACAAGCCCAGCTACTGTACCCTTCACTGAAACCCTGAACACGGAAGACTCGAATACGTAAGCTCGAAAGCTCGTGAGTACTCGAGGGTTAGACTCTGCACAGTAAACACATAGCATGCGAACACGTAGCACATACACACAGCACAAGCTCAATCTTTGTCTCTGGCAATCAGCAGTATAGAGCAGATATGAACACTCAGCATGAGATCCGAGGCCCTGCACACAATATCACTGAAGGGGACTCCTCCCCAGCTAACGACCGTGCGCACCGGTGGTTAGCCACAACCCTGTAGCACGGGCGCGAACCGGCTACAAGCCCTGCCGTGTATACACGCTCCAAGGACTGTTAGGGACAGTCAACCCACGCGATCTCACATCGCGAATCACCGTCCGTATGGAACTCATCACGGACCCCCGGACTGGATCTCATCTCATGCACACATATAACACATATGTGGGAAATAGAATCATACCTGGCGCCCACGTCCCTGTCTCATTCACAATACACAATATACACATATACAAAGCTAACTGCACAATCATGACTCGGAAAACAGTCCCGCGGTTTAGAAAAGAACTCGGGTACTCACCTGATCGATCCACTAATCCCGGAATCTCTGACTCGGCTCGGCTCGCTGACTCGTCCCTGAAATTACACACGGATCCCACTTGTTAATACAAATCCCACGAACACATATCGCAAACTCATAATGAACATGAACCCGACTCGGACTTAATTTCGATCCCCGACAGAACCCCGAAACAATCCCAATCGGAACCGAAACCCGACCAATTCTCGAAACCCGACCCAAGACTCGACTCAAAGCAATTCCAACAAGACTCTGAATATACACAAAACCCATCCCGAGCAACCCCGAAGGAACCCGACACAATTTGACCCAAAATCCCTTTCACAAGATTAACTTCGGATTTCTCCTGCAGGCCCTTGGTCGCGCCGCGGGGACTCTGGTGGTCGCGCCGCGACACCGCGAAGCCCTGCACTCTTGACCTGCGATTTTCATGGCTACCAGGAGTATCACACCCCTTTCAATTCGATTTCAATCCCAAATAAACACATATAACCAGTACATGATGACCCTTGCAATTCAGAAACTGATTTATACCATTCTCACAACACATAACACAATTAAGAACTTCAATTGAAGTTGCTTACCTCCTTGAAGCCTCAAGAACACCTATACACCAAGATGATGAGGATGTAAGGCTAAATCTCAGCTTCCACAAGCTAATTTAGAGCTTGGCTATGGCTTCTCCCTGCTGGAGCTCACACAACACACACATATACACTTTTAGGGCTCTTGCAAAGTGAAGAAGGAAAGAAAAGGATAACCATCTATATGTACGTCTTTATCTCAACCGGTCCCGAACCCAATAATCCGAACCCGATACCACATTTTCGCAATTAATATCCTTTTAACCCATTGAACTGCACGAACCCAAATATATAATTAATCCACTAAATTTATAACCCGGAGACACGTAACTCGCAACCCGACACGTATCAATCCACTACTCGGGATCTCATTGGTCCAACCCAAATATAATTATTTAATTATCCACTAAAATAATTACACGCAATTATCTCAAAATTGGGATGTTACAGGTAGCTTCTGGTGCGCTGTATAAGTAGTGGTACTCCCTCGAACCATATATATATATATATATATATATATATATATATATATATATATATATATATATATATATATATATATATATATATATATATATATATATATATATATATAAAATATTTTCAAGTATCTTCCAATGTCATTATTTATTCAAGTATATTCACATATGTATATAATTTATATGTCGATAATTGATTAGGTTGGAAGATATTTGAAGAAATAGTGACTTTGGAGAAGAAAAATATCGAAAATATTATATCTACTTAAACACAGCTAACAAAATTACATATATAAATGTCAACAATAATATTATAATAATTAAAATTAATAAAGAAGATGAACTTTAGATAAATTAGTAAAGAAATATATATTTGAATTAGGGTTAATATTGAAAAAACCCTATAAACTTTTATCATTTTTACGATTAAGTCCCTAAACTTTTTTTCCGATTGTTTAAGTCCCTAAACTTATTTTGTATTATTCAACAGTGTATATTTTTGATCGGTTACCGGATGATTAGGTAAAACATAACCAACAAAACAAAAAGTTTAGGGACTTAATCGCCAAAACATGTAAAGATAATGAGTTTTTTGAATAAGACAAAAATTGTTAAGGGACTTAAACATATAGCAAAAAAGTTTAGGGACTTAATCAAAAAACTAAGGAAAGTTTATGGGGTTTTTTCAATATTAACCCTTTAAATTAAAATAAAAGTTAAAATTTAAAATAAAATACGAACAATAGTAAATGTAAATAAAATATTAAAATATAAGTATATTTATAAATAAAATAAGTGTGTTTATAATAAAGTAAGTAAATCTATAAATAATATAATTATAAAGATAAAATAAAGTAAAGTAAATGTTGGACTATAAATGGGTAAATAATAAAACCATAGGGACTAAAAGCGTCTCAATGAAAAGGGTAAAAATGTCATTCTTACAAATTTAACGGTTGTGTCGTTAAGTTTAACGGACGAGGGACTAAAAGGGCACAAAATTAGCAAAATAGGGATGAAATTTGACCTTATTATGGTTAAAGGACTGAATCCGGATAAACCATCAAACTACAAGGACCAAAAATGTCTTTAGTCTAGAATTAACGATGAATATGTTATTTTTTTACGTAATTAACTCATCTCCTATTCTCCTCCTAATTTTTGTCTACAAATAGCAAATCTGGGCTTGAGCTTAGAACCTCACACCCTCAAGCCCAATGTAAAGCCCACCTTACAATGGAAAATAATCCACTCGCAACGGCTAGTTTCGAATTAACGCTGATTAGTCACGCTCCCCAACGGTCATATTTTACTCTCTCTCCCGTTATTCAAATCGCTCTTAAAACCCCCTAATCATCTGTCTCTTCCTCTTACTCAATCGCTTCTCATTTCTTTTTTGACTTTACTGTAAATCAGCTTTCCGGGCGACTCGTACAACTTTCCGGTGATAAAAACTCTTGACCAGATTCAAAGAAACACAATGGAAACTCCACTTTCGACAAGAAGAATCACAAGATCACAAACCCAGGCAATGTCATCAAGTGAGTTATCTCGATCGTTTGGTATTGTCTTATGAACTAATTTAATGAGATGAGTTTCGATTTTTGATCATAAAACTTGTGTTTACAGGAGGTGAAAATGAAGAATCTATAAAGGGAAGTGCCTTGAACTCGAGACAAAAATCTGGAAAACATCAAGAAAGGGAAAAATCCGCACTGATTGATATAACGAATAGTTCGCCGATAGTTGGGCTTGCAATGGGGAGTTTAAAGACTCCGTCGTCTACACGTACAGGGAAAAGGATGATGATCCCGAAAACCGAAACGAGACACACCATGACTCCTGGATCTGGGGAGTCTTTGTTGAGGGGGCAAGTGAAAACCCTCTTGCAAAAAGTCGAAGAAGAAGGAATCTCGAAGATTTGTTTTGAGCACAATCCTTTGATTCATAAACGTTTCTTTGACTCTCCAATGGCTGTTCTTGCTCCAACGCCTGCAAATACCCCTCAAATTTACGGCATTTCAACTACTAACAACAACAGTCTCGACTCTTTTACCGTCTCTCCTGTTGCTGAAAACTTCAATTTTACTCAGGTTTGATTCTTCTTCCTCAAATGGGTACGTTTTCTTGTTTAAGTTACGATATCTTTATTAAAAATATTTGAATTGATTTGTTTATAGATGCTTAACGAGATAATCAGTTCACCAACTCAAGAAAAGAACGGGGAAACAGAGGAAAAGAATGTGATAACAAGGTCACTGTTGATGGATTTCTCTGAGAAATCCGATGGTTGTGATTCATCTGAATGTAATTCTCTGATGACAGACAAAGGGTCCGATTCATTTGCGTGGTCAATGCAAGTGAATACAAGCACAAACGATGAGGATACAGACGATGAAAACATTGAGGAATGCAATGATGAGGATGTGGTTGAAGAGTTGTGTAAAGGAATGAGCAAGATTAGTGTCAACAATGGTGTTAAGTTCACTGGGAAACACACAAGGTTTGTGTACAACAGTGATGGGGAACTCGAAGGAGAGTTGGAGTCTTCGTCATCATCGTCGAAGAGTGCGTCAGGGGTCGTGTGCTTGAAGGGGTTGCCGACACCGAAAGGGAAGCATCTGAGGTTTGTAGAGGAGAGTGAAGAGGAAGAAGAAGAAGAGGTTTGATTTGATGATTCTGAATGAATGTATAGAAGGAGGAGGAATATGGTGATTTGATTTGGTTGGTTGTCTTTCTTGTGACACCAACAATGGTTTGGTTTTTGATTTTCAAAGTCTTGAATTTGAATTCTTTATTGTGTTTGGGGTTTTCAATTTAATGAAATTTTTAGTCTTTTGATTTGTTATTTTTTAGTAAGATGAAACAGAAAAAATCTTGTTGCTTTTGTTATGTTATCAAGATATAGTTTAAAAACCGGTTCTTTTTCTTTGTTTGTAAGAATCGAGTAAAAACAGAAAAAAGGTTTCTTGCTTTTGTTATGTTTATTGACTTAGTTTGTCGGAGTTGGTGTCGGAATAAAGTAAAATAAAATGTATAAACGTTTTCCATCAACGTTGGTTACGATAAATAAATGTTAGACATAGAAAATGAAAAAAAAAATCTATTAAATCTTCATTATCTCTCTCATTGTTTTGATTTTCTTCATTTTGAGAAAGAAATGACAAAAATGAAAATTTTAAATTTATACTAAACTCAATTAACTACTCATTCTCATTGTGAATAAATGTTCTCATCATCTACATGTAAATCTCATATAATAATATCATTTCATCGTACCAAACCTTTCCTAATTAGTTTCAATCCACTAATTTCATCATGTATTTATGTTATTGTGTTCTCTAAATAAGAAAAAGAAAAGGCAAAAGAGCAAGAAGAGAAAAGGGGAAGACCGAAGTGAAAAAGAATATTTCATGTCCCTGTTTTTTCATTTCATCTACTTTTTTCGTTTTAATTGTTCTCTTTTCAAATATTTGTTCCAAAAGCAAAACGGAGTAATTTGTAAAAGGAAAATTGATTTATTAAAAAATAATAGGAATGCTATGGATTCAAGAATTAAACCCAAATAAATACCTTTTAATAAGTTTTTGGCGAGGAATAGTGATATGATAGAGTAATTGTTAATTATTCCATATGGATTATAAGTTTGGTAAACGCCAACAAATAAATACGCATATAGAATTTAACTATAAAGTGTTTGATTTATAGTACTTTTAAAAATTTAACAAGAATTGAATTTTCTAGAATTTTATGTTATAAATTATATAATTGTTCGAGAAACACAAGATTTTAAAATTTCGTATCTAATGGATTTCAGACTTCTCCAACTCTGAAAGAATTTCAAAACTCTACAAACCAAAATTCTTTAAATTTTCATGAAATTCAAACCTTGTAATTTTTTTTTTTTGGATTTTTAGAAAGCAAACGGTAGCAATATTTATTAACGTCGATGACAATATTTATTTGATTAACATAATGTCGTTGACAATTTTATTAATTAAGCTAAAAAAAATTTACATCTATAAATACCATTTTTGAACATCAAAAGATTAATAATATCATTCATAATTAATCACCTAAACATATAACTAATTATATTCGCTTTTGTATAAAGTTAAATAATTTAAAAGTTCATATCTTATCATATTTTAATATGCCAAAATTTGTTGGTTCAAAAGACAAAATTAATTCACCAAAATTGAGATAAAAACATTGATGGGTTTACCGTACAAGATTCAAGTGGTGATTGGAGAAGGGTCAAAATCAGCAAGGAGAGACGATAATATAATGAGTGGGGTAACTCCAAATTCAGCTACATTTGATATATCTTTGAATACAATTATTAATTCTGTTATTGCCCACATATATCCATATTTTTTTATATTTATAAATTTACATATTTATAAACTATCATAAATAAATAAAATCCTAAAGTTTTGTCTTGTTCACAAATAACTTTTCAATATAAATTAGTGGTTTCTTTATATGAATGGGTTGATTACAAAAAAAAAAAAAAAAAGTAACATACTGTCACAATTTTTTTTTAAATTTTGATAACATCTTATATTATTATTTTTCAGTTAAAGGATTATACTAATGAAAGCATATCAATCAAGGTAATATGCCAGATGATCAAGTAACCAATCATTTTTAAAAGTATCACGTTAGGTTGGCTGGTCAAATGACACGTCAAAAAGTTCTGTTGTTCAGATGAAAATACTATTATTTCAGTACAATTACTTTCTATTCCAATATTATTATCTAGATTGATTTGCTTTCATTAATTTGTATAAAATTTCAATTGAAATAAAATTAGTATGTTATACAAAATAAAAAAAAAGTTGAAAATATATTATTATTTTCAATAATTTATCCTAAATGAAATGATCTAAAATATATGTTTTTAGAACATATATATTTCAATTAATTACAAGTTAGTTTTGTAAAAAACTACTTACACTGCCAGTTAATTACGCTAAAGGCGACGTTGCTGCTAATATCCATATTTCTTTTGTTTATTTACGTAAATTGTACATGTAAAGGATATATATGGATTTGATGGTATACGTACGTAAGGGGTGTGGTAATATTAATTAATAATTAAAAGATTAAGAAAGAATAAGATGGTGCAACTACCAAACTAAAAACATCACCCTCCATTAACAGAATTCTAGTGAAGTGGACGCAAAGATACCTTCTTTTTATTCAATATTCACCCTACTATATATATATCTTCCATAATTAATTAACTCCATCACACCTAGCTTCAATTCCAGTGTGTGCATGCATGTGGTAATTAATTTTAAAAAATTAGGGTTTTTGAAAAATCAAGATCGATGGAGACAAAGATGATGGAGATGGAGGAAGGTTTGGTGGTGAG
The DNA here is from genome assembly GCA_020465985.1 of Centrapalus pauciflorus. Classification (NCBI taxonomy): domain Eukaryota; kingdom Viridiplantae; phylum Streptophyta; class Magnoliopsida; order Asterales; family Asteraceae; genus Centrapalus; species Centrapalus pauciflorus. Next base: position 2,169,685 of record JAANYP010007301.1, on the reverse strand, counting down.
GGGGAGGGTGGAGATCGATATGCGCCGCCCTTTCAAGTCGGTTAAAGAGGCTGTCACGTTGTTCGGAGAAAAAGTATTGGCCGGAGAGGTCTATGCAGGCCAGAAGCTCAAACAGGTTAATTTGCTATTCGATCAACTAATTTCGATCTATATATTTCATAATTATTATACATTTGCATGAGTATATATATGTAACCCAGCACCCTAATTGAAGCTATCTTGATGATGATAGACGGAGAGCTTAGAAGGGGAAAATAACAATCAATACCAAACAAAAGTTGGAGCGATTGCAGCCGAGCTCGAAGAGACAAAACAAACCCTAGAAAAAGCGAAAGACGATGACACGTGCATGGCTTACTATCTAGCATCACTAAAACAAGAACTTGAAGAGACCAAGTCGGAGCTGAAACAATTGAAGTTGAGAAGAGATCAACCTTATCATTCAAAACAGCTTTCGCCCGTTGATAGAGAGATAGAAGAGGTTAAGTTCATTGAAAATCCACTGATGAGAGTCGAAATTAATCATCCTGATCATCCTGATGTTGAAGAAGGTAACGATGAGTACGTCGTTGGGCTCGAAAAGAAGAGATCTGTCAAGTTTGCTAGCCCTCCTTCTTTAACCAAAGTGATGGTTGAAGCACCCAAATTGCAACAAGAAACAAGCCCTTCTTCATTCAAGAAAAAAGGTCTGAAAAAACCCCTAATTCCTTCACTTAGTGGGATTTTTTCAAGAAAGAAAGGTGGTCAATCTAAAGGAACATCCAAATAAAAGGTAGCAATTTAAAGAAAAAAAAGAAATTTGAATTCAAACCAGTCATTTTGATTCTGATCTTCATATGATGATGGGTTTCATAGTCATATATATATATATGGGACCTTCCATTCCATATGAAAATCTTGAGAGATGAGATAACATAATCCAAAATTTATAACACTTTGGATAGGAAATAAAATGAAACCAAATTAAGTGATTATTGTTTGTTTACTTCGTAACGGAATCAATAAGATGCTTGTTCTACTAAAGTTAAACCACCACTTAATGATTCCATTAAGCACTAAACAAACAAATGCTAAGTCTGTTTGCATAATCTTTCATTTATATAGGCGATCGAATGCTTTCGTGTTAGAGTATTGTATCATTAATTCCGCCATGTAATAAGTGTTTTGAGTTTACGATGATTAATGCGATCGATATGACATTTAAGACTTGTTTAGATCTAGGATGTACGTATTCGTTAGTCCTTATAATCTCACGTAGAAGAGCTCAAATTTGGTGTGTTTAATTGCAACGATAATAAAATATAAATTTATAGGCTTTTTTTAAACTGTCTTAACAAAAAATTATACAACATATACGTACCTTATTAAATTAACGTAAATACTATCATATTTTTATTTAATATAAACTAGTTTATTACCGACCCGTGCATTTCACGTGATTGTTAAATACATGATTTTTTAAGAATTTGTATAAATTTAACAAATTTTTATAGAAACAACAAATAAAATAATATTATTAAACTGCTAAGAATGTTATTGAAAATATATAAAGCTAATAATTAAAGGTAAAATACATAGCCAAGAATTAAATAATCTATAAATACTATTAAAAGTGTAACAACTTGCACTTGTAGCATCTTTTTTTAATTTGCCACTTGTCATTTTTTTTAAAGTTGTCACGTAATTTATTAAAATCTAATTTAAAATTCAATTCAAATAAAACAAATCTATTATAATCTAACTTAACTAATTTAATAATTAGTTCACTAAAACTTTATAAACTCTAAATATGTCTTATTAGTATTTTCTATATAGTTATAAATATTTATTTCCTTTATATTTATAAAGTAACTCATATAATACATAATTATTAACCTAGTAATTAACAAACAAAGAAAAAATTATTTTTAAATAGTCAAATTTTTTTTTCTAAATTGATTTAATTATTTATTTTAACATTTTTAAAAAGTTTGGATAATAAGCTAATGAAATATATAGGCTGTGTACTTAAATTTAAAATAGAAATATTAGTTGACGAACGTTTTTTTAAAATTAATTTAATTATATATATTTTAACATAAAAATTATAAATTATTACATATGTTATATTTAGATTATATCAATTGACATTTCTTTTAAATGTCAAATATTATCTAATTATTATTTTAATTGAATAGATGGATATTACTTGATGTATTATTCAATATTTAATTATTTATTGAATTTAATATTATATTTTATATTGATTTTAAAATTAAGTGCATAACTTATTTAGAGGTCAAATGAGTATCGTCGTCAAGGTACCCAAAAAACCATGTTAACTAAAAAAGGAAATTAAATGTAAAACAAAAACAAAGAAAAGGAAAGGCAAACAAAAGTGAGAGGGGAGCTCCGGAGATCGTCGTCGTCGGCCGATTGTCATCGTCTCTGCCGCCTCCTTCCCTGTGATCCTCATAATCAATACTTCTAATTCAAATCAAAACCTCCCAAGCTTCTTCAATTTCAATAAAAAGGTACTCCCGAATTCCTCTATTCTCTTTCCTTCGCATTTCAATTTTCCCCAATCTAACGATTTCCGATTTTAGAATTTTGTTTCAATTTGTGTAGACAAAATGTCTGCTCCTTTGTAAATTTTCTTTCCTTTTCGTTTTTTCTGATTTTATTAGAGATTGGCCAGGATTTCCTTTGGGGGTTTTATGTGATTATTTGCATTTCAAACTGTAATTCGTACTTCGATGTTAAACAACCAATATCCTTCTGAAAATGTTAAAAAACCCTAAAAAGATATTCATTTGGGATAAATGTTTTTTTTTGTTATGTTTAGATTAATCGTTTCTTATCATTTATGCTAAAAACATATATGCATCTGTAATTTATACTGCTTTAAATTAATTGGGATGATATAAGTTCATGTAAACAATTCAGGTTTTTTGAATCTTCACTTTTCTTGGGTTTTGATGGTTCTGATCTCACTTGAGTAATTAGGGTTTCAAATTATTGAACTTAATATATCATTTCTAAATAAGCATACTAGGAAAATTGCTGTAATGTCACAGAAAAACACAAAAAAGAAACACTACATCCTCTGCGAAAATCGCTATCTTTTTGCCAAATTGGGTATTCTTTTAGCGTTTGTATTTTTGTAAGCTTGTTGGTTGTATAATTAAGTGCGAATCACAGTGGTTTGGAATGTTAATCACTCTTTTACCTTTTAAAGATTTTGAAATTTGTCTCTTTTTTCTAATTAATTTCGTCCTACGAGCTGCGTGAAGTGATGGCTGGTCGGGGAGATGCTGACTGTTCAGATTTGAATTCCCAATCAAGCCAAACACAATCAAAATTGAATCAGGAGATGGATCCTGCTGATATATTGCAAGAAAAACTTGGTGAGGTTGCTTCATACACACATGAATCTACTGAAGATGGTAAAAGGGAATTGGAGGTCCTTTGGCGGAGAGTAAAGACAACGGCATCGTTATTGACGTATTTGAAATCAAAAGCGAGAATAATGACTATTCCCCATTTAGCACTTACCGCCTGTGGCATCACACAGTTGGACGAATCAGGTTTTGTTGATCGGAGTGGCACACCGATGTCTAATTGGTCAAGAAACTTGGATTTTTCGAATTTCGACTGTCCAGAAGTCGAAACATGGATTCGTATTAATAACCAGCATGGCACCCTCAATGAACAAGATGATGTTTACTTGGGTGAAGTGCTCAACAGTGTGCAGATGATCACGGATGTGATGGAGTCCCTTCTCAAAAGGGTAATAATGGCAGAATTGGAAACTGCTAGCGTGAAGCAGAAAGTAACATCAAGTCAGGAAGAGATTATCAAGAAGGAAATCCAGATCAAGACCATGTCTGAGAAGTTAGACGAGATGAATCGGTTTGCGGTGGATACAACCTCTGTTCTAAATGAAATGCAAAAGTATGTTGATGACCTCGTTGAAGAGACATCTCAACAGAGGCAGCGTGCCACGGAAAACGAAGAGGAGCTTGTTCGCGTTAGACGGGAGTTTGAATCATTGAAATCCTACGTTAGTAGTCTCGTGGGTGTGAGGGAAACACTTATTTCGTCCGAAAAGCAGTTTCAAGCCATCGAGAAGCTTTTTGAACGGTGAGTATGTTTCCTGTTTTCTATACGGATTAATTAGAATCTTATGGAATCACTTTCTCAGGGTCGTTCCTATTGTTTATAAGGCCCTTGACAAAAAAATTTTTAAAGGGCCCTCTAAACATGCATGTATATATAACATTTAAAGATTAAAGGAAACAACTATGTAAATATGTACGTAAATATCACAATCAAACAACTAGCAAAACAAGTAAACTACTAGGAAAAAAATTTTTTTGGGCCCCTTGGCTGTTGGGCCCTGGGTAGTAGCCCATGTTGCACATCCCAATGGGCCGGCCCTGCACTTTCTGCAGGCTGTAAAGTGTGGTTTTGTTTTACCTTGTGTGAATTGACAGGATGGTTGTAAAGTCGACACAGCTAGAGAGTGAAAAGAAGCAGAAAGAAGCCGAAATCCAGAAACTTATGGATGAGAACATGAGGCTGAATGCTCTTCTCGACAAGAAAGAGGCCCAGCTCTTGGCTATGAACGAACAATGCAAGGTTATGGCTCTCCGTGCTTCTGATATATAACTTTGTATGGTTTCTTTTGCTGAAATTTTAGACTGTGTAAATAACTGGACCTTACCATCGGCCTCAAAGAATCTCATTCTTCGTTGACGAATCATGTGATTTTTTTTGTTCATTAATGTGAAGGGGCATATGTTGCATTTGTATTGAAATCGAATTAGGTAAAATTATGTTCCTTTAATCAATCAAGATGAATTTGTGTTGCAAGTTTCCTAGCTCTTTGAACCATTTTGCAACGAAAGTGCATCTTTTTGGAGTTAAATGCGAAAAATGACAACTAAGTTGTAGTTTAATCAATGAGTATTGAAAGTAAAGAAAAGCTTGACACTTCCAAAAAGTTCATTTAGGTATTCATTATTCAAGAATAAATAGTGGTGGCTGTTAGCTTAATGGTTTTTGATTTTTAACCCGACCCAAATCGGAATTAAACATTATGTTATCATTTTTAAAGTTTATGTTATATTGTTATTTTTTGTAGTCCATAAAGGAACAACATTTTTAAATATTATTTCTAAATCATATAAAAAGTCCATGTAATAGCTATTGAGTTCTTTCTTATTTATATAATCATGTAAAAGTCTTTTAACGGTATAAATATTATTTTTGTTATAATACTATAGAGATAAAATATAGAGAATTTAATATAAGTAAGGTATATTTGATCTTTTATTTTGTCCAAAAAAAATATGATAAACTTGATAATTTCACAGTTGAGAAGGAAAGATAAAGAAAACAATAAAACATCTATAAAACTTGTACCGGTTCCAACCGGTCAGAGAACCAAAAAACCGGATCGAAAATTGGACCGGACCAAACTCATATTACAAATATTGGGCCGGTTTTTTGTTTTCTTATTTCCCTAATTTCAGTTTTCGGTTTTTTCCAGTCTGGACCTGTTTGGTCCAAATGCTCATCCCTATCTCTCACAACTCTAATATGATTTTCATTTAAATTAATTAATTTGTTGATTAAATTAAGAGATAATTACAAAAACACTCATAATTGTAACTCACTTATCAAGTTTTACCTAACGAAAATACCCACAATTTATCTTACCATATATATGTGATACCCACCGTTTTGTGATTTGTACTTTTTAATAATATATAATGCATTACGTTATAAATGGTGAATGGTAACGTAAAGTACCTTACCTTTGCGTTACTAGGTACTTTACATTACCAACTCTAAATATGCTCCTTTTCCAAAATATATGCAATGATTACTTATTTTTTTAAAATTTTTTTTGAAATGTTAAAATTATCGTGATGTTTAAAAACGTATCATTTCGTGACAATAACGAAAGTCACTCATCTTCTCCGGCGACTACTCATCTTCTCCGGTGACCGCTCATCTTTTCTGTCGATTACCATTTTTCCAATGTTCCCTTTGTTCCATTCTTCCACCGTTGCCGTCCCCTCTTAACGACGAAGAAAACCCTAAACCTAACGAAACTTCGCTCCTCCTAAGTGGCTTCGAGTCCTCAACCTCATAGTGAAGAACTACTCCTCATCATTGAAGAGTCTGAATTCAAAGAACTACTTCTCGCCATTGAAGAGTCCGAATCCGAAGATAAGGTTGGTGTAAACTAACTTGCTTGAACTAAGTAACGCAACCTCGCCTTCCCCTTTGCAGAAATTCATAAGGTCGCCATCGCCAGAATTTAAATTGTCGTCGCTTTCCCCTTCGCTGAATTGCCGTTTAATGAACATGAAAGGTTTTATTTATTTTTAAGAAGGTGAAAAGTTAAAATGGGTAGGGAAAAAAATTTAATGAAATATTTAATTTGATTAGACATCTAAACACCACTTTCTTGGAAATGAGTTAAATTTAATTTGGTAACGTAAATGTAAGGCAATTTACGTTACTATTCATCTTTTGTAACGTAATGCATTAAAATATTATTAAAAAATACAAATAACGAAAATGGTGACCATTCCGTAAATATGTTAACGTAAATTGTGGGTATTTTGGTTAAATGAATTTTTTTTTTTTGTAAAACTTAAAAAGTGTGTTACAATTATTAGTATTTTTGTAATTATCCCTTAAATTAAACAAATTATCTAACATAAGCAAACACTTAAGCAATCATGCAGTAATATATAATGAAAATTTGGATTTTAGAACTTTTGATATTTCTTTTTTCTAAACAAGTGTATGCAAAATAATCAGAAATATTATCAACAAAGGACAACGAACGATAACTACATATATCATCATCAACGACTTCAATGTAAACACTTGCAAGATACAGTGTATTTTTACAAAGTATAAAAGTATAGGGGTCGATCTATGATATATATTGAACTCTGGTGTAAAAGGAATAATTAAGCGCTTTTTGTTCCTCCGTAAAACACAACCAAACTCCTCGCCTTCCTAATCGGCGATCGGCCCAAATCGATCGGAAATTAATTATCTCCGGTCACCGTTTCGCTAACTCGCCCGGAAAACCACGTAGAAACCCTAATGAAGCTCTCTCATTTTCATAAAATCTTATCATATTTTATTCTTGGCATTATAGTGTCAGCTGATGTTACTCTTGGGATTAGGTTTCCCAATCCGATTTCTCAGGTCAGCGCAGATCCTCCCGATGAGCTTCTCAAGACAGCGGTTTTCTCACTCGGAAGCTTCTGGAGGTCGGAAGCCGTGTTCGGTTGCTTAGATGGCGTTGTGAGAACCACTGTTGGTTACGCCGGTGGATCCAAATCCAATCCCGAGTATCGAAGTTTGGGCGATCATGCCGAATCCGTATATGTATGTATTTCTTTGCTCATATCTTACTAACATGTAATTCTAATTTCTGGATTGTTATTATCAAGTTAAATTTTATAGTTGATCTGAAGTTAATATCCAAATTGCATGCCTGAATGTCTATGAATATTGGTTGTATGTCATGATGAAAGATGTTATATATATCTCTTGGGTTTAGAGTTTTAGAATTCTAATTGGAATTGGTAATGGAACAAAGAAATCAATATTTGTTGAAAATTGTTTGGTAGTTGGTACGAATGAGATTGTTAAATTGGATTTGTATTAAACTTAAGGTGGTGTTTGGTTTGAAGGATTTAAACAATCCATTTAGGATTTGGATTTAGAAATCCTTCATTATCATGTTTGGATACAATATTAAAAGAAAGGATTTAGCTCATTTAGGATTTTAAATTCCCCACTTCTCCACCTTTCATAATCCATCCATACCCCTAAACATTTCAAAATCCTATCATTTTAAAATCCATCATTTTAAATTCATTCAATCCAAACACCACCTAAGTATTTGAAAAAGAGCATTAGGGCAGGATCAATTGATTTATAAAATCAAAAAGAAGCATTAGGTACCAGTTTCTCTATTAATTAAGCTCCTACAAAGATTCATATGATAACTGATAAGTAGTAAGGATGATGCTGTATTAAGTTAATATAAAGTGGATGATCAATATTTAATTGTAGGAACCCGAGAATCAATCGTGGTTTAACATGAGTAGGATTACTTAATAGGGCTGAACCAGCTGAGTATATAATACATAAAAGTATTTATGACAAGTGCAAATCAAGGACAAGGTCTCCTCATCGGACTAGACCGAGCCATGTAAGGATCGGGTTTGCTAAACTTATTCACGAGCTAACTTGTCTCATCTACTGATCTACACTCCTAGTTGTACTAAATGGTGACAATAGCTTGTACTTTTCTTTTTCCCTTAGTTGTGCCTTGTTTAGCTTATACCTCGTATTCAGATTTCAGAAACAATTACTTAAATACTCTTTCCTCCTTCATACTAATAACATAAAATTAGAGACAATTTATTGAAATGTTTAATGTTTAAAGGAAATTTGCATCATGGTTTTCCATGAACTCTCTGCAGATTGAATATGATCCTCGGCTGATTAATTTCAGGCAACTTTTGGAGGTCTTCTGGTCGAGCCATGACTCTAGGCAAGTATTTGGGCAAGGTCCAGATGTCGGCAACCAATACAGGTAAAATTTTTCCGCTTTTTTTTTTGTGTCAAATTCCAAACTTCCCCAATGTAATATTTTGGTTCAACAGGTCTATTATTTTTATTAATGGAACAGAGGAGTCCAGATTGGCTGCAGTGAGCAAAGAAAGAGAGCAAACTAAGTCACGGAGTAGCATTGTAACCACCCAGATTCAACAGCTCGCAGTCTTTTACCCTGCGGAGCCTGAACACCAGGTTTGCTATTCGTTGATTTTATTTGTCTATGAGATTTTAAAATCAAGTGTCTAATGATTTACAACTTTTAGTCTTTTACATACACTCTACAAACATTTGGGATAGCCACATATTACTAGAATGATGTATAAATTGTAAATAAATATATCATGGCTTTATTACATCTTTGATGGAGTAATATGTGTCGCCCATATTGTGCCGTTAAGTGGGCATCGTTTATATGAATTTTATAACGGATATATTTATACATTTTGTGTTAAACTTTTAGTTTGTACTATATTGCACGTACATATTTACACTACATGATCTGATCGAAATCCATATAAATGAAATAGATATCTGTTACTATGTGCCCCTGGTTATAGACGTGGATACAAATGTAGATAATATCACATCTGATTCTACCGAGTCCTTTATACATATTAAGTTGTATGGACGCTCATAGCGGGCAGCTTGGAATAGAATGTCTTTTGGTTTTGCTCTCATTAAGTCTTGGTTTCCGAGAAATCAAATATGAAAAGTGAAACTTTTGTGGTTCACTTAGTGACATAAATATTAGGCGATACATATGGGAAGTCATTGGTACCACTTATCGACATGAGTGAGATTGCAGATTGCTAGTTGTTGCAAAAACTATCCAAAAATAGTATTTAGAGACTACCAAGTGAGTGAGTGAGTGACTAACACTTAAACGCTGTGAAATGTGCAGAAATTCGAGCTAAAACGAAACCCGTTCCTGCTTCAGTTGATTGGTAACTTGGCAGAAGAAGAACTCGAGAGATCAAGCTTGGCAGCAAAGCTGAATGGGTATGCAGCAGAGTTGTGTCCACCAAGAATCCAAAGCCGGATTGATGGGAGGGTTAATGAAATCATCAGAAAAGGGTGGCCCATTTTACGACAAGTGTAGTTTGCAGCAACCTATGTGATGTAGAAGTCACTTGTATTTTGTGAGTTTTGATTACTTTTAGAAAATTTTCATTCATGGATCTTGTACTCTTGTGTATTTTAAAATTGAAGAATACATATTTTGACAATTTCTTTCATCATTTAGAATCAAAGAATTAGGAAGCAGAATTTTATATTAAGAATGAGGCTCAATATGATAGATAAAAATGCATCGTTTAAGATGCAAAGTAGACATTTCCCTAGTATGTTTTGCTATAACCATGAACAAAAGTACAATCTCTATTGAAAGCGCGTTTGATTTTTTGGACAGATAATAAAATATAACTTAACAATCGAAAACCATCCCTTGATTCATGATCTGCAAGAAACCGCAACACAAGCTTAACCAACTTACAAATAAAAACTAAACAAGAGGCTTTAACCCTTACATAGTTACATCCATGATCTTGATCCACAACTCCAAGCTTATTTATTCCTGCCTTCTTTAGGCCTATCACCACCACTTGCAGCATCGGTACACCCCTCACGTAGGCGGGCATCGGCAACTCGTGACACCACCATCGTTATTTAGAACTCGGTGGTTTCTTGACCCAAACTTGTCTAGGCCTGTCATGACCACGGATTCCAGCACTACCCCTCCCATGCATCAGTCTCGTCCCTGCCACTAACCCACAACCTCTTCTACGACCGTCCTCACCACCACCACCAACATAACCATTATCAGAAGAAACCCCGACAGGCGTTTCTTGATTCCTGCCACCACCATAATTATTTGACGAATTCCTGACAGATGCAGGCTGAGGCCTATCACCGCCACCGGCACTACCCCTCTCATGCTTTAATCTCGACCCTACCATTACCCCATGACTTTTTCTACGACTGTCATAACCACCACCACCATCATTAGAAGAAATCCTGACGGGCAATTGTGGATTCCTAACACCACCAGTACTGCTATTACGGGGAGAAATCCCGCCCCGAACTTGTCGAGGTTTGTTACCACCATCCCTCTTCTTCTCAAATCTCTGGGCTACCACTACCCCACGACCCCTTCTACCACCTTTACCATCATCAGAAGAAATCCTAACGGGCACTTGCCGATTCTTGACACCACCACCACCACCCCTTCTACCACCGTTACCATCATCAGAAGAAATCCTGACGGGCACTTGCCGATTCTTGACACCACCACCACCACCACCCCCATTACTAGTACTTCTTTCCTTTTCCAATGTTGGGCTTACCACCGTGCCACTGCCACCACTACCACCACTACCATTGTTAGATGATATCCCCACAGACAATTGTCGGGTCGTGTCACGATTAACACGCCCACCTCCACCATAACTAGGAATTCGTCGGACATTATCGTCGTTAAAGACATCAAAAGGAGCAACAGAGAAGTAATCAAGTCTATGTGTGTCTCGACCAAATTCTAAGTTTCCCTCGTTGGCGTTAGAGTCATAAGGCCAAGGCTCCAATAACCCAATATAAAGATGACTTTTGCGTTGCCTTCTTTCGAGTTTCTGCACTTCATTTTCGCTACATGGATTTTTGTCATCTCTGACTAGTCTGCCTCTTTGCTCTGCCATGAGTCGGAAGAAATGGCCGATTTAATTTTACTTTACATTCCGTCACTATTTACCCGTGGAGACTAGTCATTGTATCCGACGACTTTTTGATCAAGGTCTGTCAACACACTCACTTGCTACGAAAATGTTCGATGGTGCTTTCTTTCGTCCCTACATTCTAACAGACTGGATTAGATAAGAATAATAGCAGGAAAAAGTTAAAAGTTAAAAACCAACCAATCTTTTTAATCATGGCAACATAGTTTATACTTGTGTATTTAAAATATTCTGAAACTGATACATTAGAAAATCAGATCAATGAATGTTTTGATTTTCGTTTCATTCAAACTGGTTTATTCTATACATTTTGCTTCAGTTAATCGAATCAAAAGAAGGATTTTTTTTTTTTTTTTGTTTGAGATGGTTTGTATGAAATATATGGAAATTTTTAATAGATTAGTGAATATATCATTATATCCCTATAACATAAAAATTTCCTTTTTAAAAAGATAACGTAAAATTTTAACACGTTTATATTCCATCCTACCTTTTAATATGAAACGAATAAACTTATCTTTTATATTTCAAGTAGGTAAAAACAATATCTTTAGTCCGATTTTGGCAACCATTACAATTTTATTTGTCAAATTCCAGACTTCCCTAATAAATGTAATTTTTTGTTTCAACAAATTTATTATGTTTTAGGGAAATTGCATTAAAAAACCTCTAATTTGGATCATTCGTGCGATTAAAACTCCCAATCATTTTTCATTGCACAAAAAACCTCCGACCAACAAAAATAATTAAAATTAAGTTTTCTTCACCGATTGCATTTTAAAGACATAGATACTTATTAAAAACTTATTTGTTGAAACAAAGAATCTGTTGCCCAATGAAACCTCCACAATTTAGCAAACCTCACTGCTCTGATCATATTAAGAAGTTAAAATGGAACATCAATAAACAAAATCGAATATAAAATTGAACCTAAAAATGCAACTCATGAACACAAAACGAAATTGATTCTATTGACACAAATGAAGTTGAAATTCAAGATTAAAGGACCAAAAGTTAATCAAACGTACATACATAAAATAAACAGCGTTGAACACAAAGAAGAGATTGAGTAATCGGAGTTGCCGAATGTAGAGGAGAAGAGAAGAGGTGAATATGACAGTTAGTTAGAGGTGATAAAAAAATAGTTAATGATTTTAATCGAAAAAGTCATCAACTTGGGAGTTTTTTATGCAAATATTCAGTTAAAAATTACACATGTAATGTCACGTAAGTCGGGTTTGCCATGTGGATGCCACGTATGTGTCATATAAACATAGCAACCTATTATAATCAGTAATATCTTAATTCCATAAGATTTTATATAGTAAAAGTTTTTCATATAATAAAAAATAATACCATAAAAATTGGAGCAAAGAAAGAAACCAAATGAAGTGATCGACAACATCAGGTTTACACATCTACTTAACAAGTTAACATCTTTATCCACGTGTCATCCTGCTAAGCCATTTGGTTTTCTTTTTTCCCGCTCATAATTCCTTAGTTAACTCTGTCCGCCTCTACTTCTTTTCCCCAAACCCTTATCGCAAATATACCTTAATATGGAGAACCTTCAAAGTTCAAACGAAAATCGCCTTCAGACCTTCTTCTTCTCCTTCTTCTTCCCTGCAACTTAACTATTGGTATGTACCTTCCTCTTCTTCTTCCTCACAAAACCCTAATTATCTCTACCATATGTCGATTTTGGTACTGCTTTGCCCTTCTTCTTCTTATATTCTATGTCACGGTCGATTTTGGTACCGTCGATGTTCTTTCCTGCTGTGTCGTTCCAACCTTCTACTCTCCAGTTCTCCCTAATCGTCTTCAACTCTGATTTCTTCAGCCGCATTTGGTTTTTTTTTATTCAATTGGTCAAAACTAGAGAAGGTGCAAGCGTCTCATTAATTCGAGGTAACTCAAAAACAATTTCTTTTTGTGTCACCATGCTACTTTATTTGAAGGTCATCGTCTTAATTATCATACCTGATATGTTACATTCTGTAAGTTTTTAATTTTTTTTTTGTCTATACATATATGCTGAAGATTTCTAATTCGTCGCATTACCCACGTTGAATTAAGTATCAATTTCAAGTACTGTACCTGTTTGAAAATTTCTAAGATTTTGGTTCTTTTCACGTTGAATTAAGGACCAAGGTGCAACTAATTATATCATTTGACATCACTTTGTTTGGTACTATCCATATCTGAAAAAGTTATTGGCTTATTATATTTAGACTCCGATATCCTTTTTTTTATTGCAATGGCTTTGTTGTACATATGATTGATTGATTCATATGTTGTCTATATACAATAATAGACAAATCATAAATATATTTGTTTAAATTATAGGATCTCTAGATTTTATTGTTTGAATTTCTTGAAAAATGATGACCTTTGAGGCTTTGATTATATAATTTGTCTAGGGATCGTGGAGTTGGGAGGCATACTCCGATATGGTATGGATCTGGTTGCTTTATTACATTATTCTCTTTGTTTGAATCATATGAACCACTTTTCCTTTTCTTCTAGTATATTTTTTTTCTAAGTTGATAGTGTGATGCTTTCATTATGGTAATCAAGTGTGATTACAGTCATTCATTAGGGAAGGATAATTTACAACTTAGTTAATAAAAAAAAAATCAGTTGAGACTCAATCCTCATTACTTGCTTGCTTACGATATTGCCAACCTGAATCTTGAAATTGCTAAACCACTGGTATTGATGCAAACTTCATTATATAATATTTTTTTTTCATATAGTATAGGAAAATGAGATTTCTTTGGCTACCCTTCATGCTTGCAATCCATGACTTGAGGCAACAACTATATTCACTCTTTGCTATTGAGGTTTTCAATTTTTTCTAAAAGGGTATGTTACTCACCAGAATTCTTATGCAAATAAAATTTATAATCGATTGACATATTTATATTACACATTACCTGTCATAAATTTATTTGACATGGTCTTAGAGCTATAAACTTATAATGTTAGGTAACCATACTTATCTTAGTCTATTGCTCACTCATTTGTACCCACAATCTTTCATGTTTAATTGATTAGTATTATCAAGGATCTATGCTCTCTTTTCAGTCACTTTATTTTTTTTATTTTTATCCATTATTTTTCCCTGTTCAAATGACAACCTGATAGACCCAGTCGTATGAGTACAAAAAATAACCCAACACACACAATATAGATAGGGTAAGTGAGATCGAATCCAAAGGGAAATTCAGGTTGTTAATTTAGCTTTCGAGACTGCTTTGATTGAATTTGTAACCATTTGCTTTGAATTACTAAACTACTACTGACTGCTACTATTACGTTTTGACACGAAAGAATTGAATTGCAGAGTTTCAGAACAGGTGTTTGTTCTCTTATTGTACATGTTATGGCACTTCGGAATGTTCAAGATAATAGTTTCCATGTAAATGAGTTGAATTCCACAATCAATGTTCTTAAGACAACATATACTGTTCAATTAATTATCTTCCTCTCTTATACTAAGTTGGAACAACTAATGACATCAATATACACTGTTTCATACAACATCCATTGTTTAATCAACTCATTCATTCATTCAAATGTATGATCCACAACCCCTTAAGTACAAATGAAAACTGAAAATAACATAACATTCGTTCATGCCATAATATGCAAACCTAAGAACAAACACCGAAATGTATTTAGCCCAACATGGTCTGGACTTGCACACTAACAACAAATGACATAATGAAATGCATACTAACTACCAACGAGTGTGTAAAACACAAGGAATTGGCTGCCGAAAATGCATGAGCGAAGAAGCAGGCCGCAACCGCGATTACACGAAAAGAAGAAGGCAAACCATATCACCAACACCATCCCCCGTTCCCGAGCCAGAACAGAGTGTAGAACTGCTTACGGTGGATAATGATATCAAGTTTCTGTTAGAAAAGAATGTACTTGAAGATGAGTTCAAGGACTACGGAGTCTTTGATTGTCTTGGAAGACTGGGTTGGTTAGCAGCGATTGACTGGGCAAAAGACATCATTTACCCCGTTGAAAAAATTATGTGACTCTGTGAGAAGGAGAAGAGGAGATCCACTGGCACCAATGATCTTGCATGCTTCTGTAGGGGGACATGACATCGAATTGAGTGCCGAGAAGATTCAGATGGTCTTGGGTTTTGATAATTCAACAGCTCCTGATAATAGAATTGCAACACGAGGTTTGGGACGAGGAGAGCCTCAAGGAAATTCCCATTGTTTCACCTGAAATATGGCACACCTATCTGTCCACAGTATTCGAGTTGACTCCTTCCCAGGCTAAGTCGTACACTAGTTATGCCCGCAATGATCTAAGGCCGCTAGCTAAGGTTCTCTGGAAATTGGTTCTGTACAATGTTATGCCAAGGAATTCGGACACCACGAGTGTTGAGGTGAAGGAAATAGTTGTAGTGAATGCGTTGCTGACAGGTAAACCCTGTATCTCTTTATGCCATCTAGCTTTGGCAAACATTTGGAACACAATACTTTCATCCAACCACACTGAGTTGGTTCATTTTAGGATGGTTTCTGAGTTACTAGACTTGATGGATACTTTGCCACCGGATCCGAGGTTTTTAGTTATTCCGGATAGGGACCAAAGGGTTGTTTAGTCGCACCCGCTTCATTCGCGCAAGGAATAAGTCAATTATCATAGATATCATGAGTGGATATGAGACGAGGATATGAGACGACACTGGACAGGCCTCAAACACCAACTCCATCCCCTGAGCCTATATTGAGAGCCTCTTCATCTGCTGCTGCTGCCTCTGGCCTTGAAGGGGTCAGGAAGACGTTAACTGACCTTACGGGTATGGTTTGCAAGTTGTATAACCAAATGCAGCAATCTGTGTTACCCACGCTGGAAGCCACCGGGAAGAAGGTGGATCAGTTGTATGAGATGGCGCAGGCGGTGCAAGAGGAGGACGTCTAGAAGGAGGACGTGGCGGAGACTGCATCGGAGAAGGCTAAGGATTCTGAGAAAAGTGTGGCTGATAAAATTCTGATGGGGGATGAAGACGTGGATGTTATGTGAGGATGTTTGAATTGTTAAAACTGTTGGTTTGGTATTTTGGGGTTATGCATGTCGTGTGTGGCATTAATACATTTGGTCTGTAATGATAACAATAACTCTCTTCTCTCTCCCTACCTTCTTGAACAATTATCTGCTTTAGTTGGTTGGATCCTATATGATGATGGTATGCTATGGCTTTTGGTTGTTTATGTGTTGCTTATTTGTGTACTTATTCCATGAGGTCATCACTTTCCTCTAAGTTGGGGAGGGGTATCCAATTTTTCGATTTTGCATGATTAATGGGCATTTTTGCATGGATTGCATGACAAAGAGTCGGGTCCAGCGTTTTAGACGCTTATGTGTTGTAAGGTAAACGCAGGAAAAATACGTGTGTAAGTCTGATCAGCTCACCATACATGTTCCTTTTCTGTTTGTTCTTGATAGCTGCAGGTATAAAATGTCTGGATCAACTTCTCAACGGGTCAAAAGCATAGCAAAGAGGAAGAAAACAACAACAGGAGCAGTGATTCGTCCTCCAGTGGAATGGGACCCAACCAAGCTTCTTTCCGAACATGATGAGCGTATACGACCTGAATTGTTTATGGAAAAGTTGGGGGAAGACACCAAGTATATCTATGAGAAGAAACTAGATAGAGATGAGTTTGGCAATTATGGTGTTGTAGACTTGTTCAAAGTTTTAGGTTGGGAGAAAGTATTAGACATGGGAGGAGTGTCATTGTACCCTTTTGTGGTTGCGGAGTGGATGTCGAATCTGAAGTTAGATAGAGGAGTAGAGGCCAGTGAATTCACGTTGATAGGCAAGGTGGGAGCTAGAGAGATTAGGATGACTGCTGCGGATATCAGAAGGATTTTTGAGGTAGATACGGGTTGTGTCAAGGACGGGGTTAGTAAGGAATATGTCTACCGTTCAGAGGGCTACTTAGCTGGGACTGGATGATGTATTCTGATGTTTGGCAACAGAAGGTGGCAGCAACGTTCGATATCCAGTTGGATCAGGTGTTTAGGTACAAGGAGTTTAGGAGAGGCGATTTGCAGCCTATGGCAAAGGTGATTCATAAGATTTTAATCACCAACATTTTGCCACGATCTGGAGATTTGAGCAAGGTGAGGTTGAAGGATGTGAGCATTATTCATTTTCTTTTGAGTGGAGAGGAACCCTTATCGTTTGCGTGGATTGTGATGGATGACCTTTGGAACATGTACAACAGCCGAGAAAGACGCATTATCCCTCACATGTGGATGTTATCCAAGTTTCTCCAAGTAAAAGGATGCATTGCTGAGACAACCGCCACAAAGATAATCAAGGAAAGTAGCTTGTGGATTAAAGCGAGTTCGATGAAAGACATAACCTTGCGGGAAGTAGACGAAGGATATGAGATTTATGACACTAAGAAGAAGAAAGGGGTAGTCACACTGTATGATGAAGAAGAGATGACAGAGAGACAACAAAGTAGGGTCATAAGAAGAGGAGAGACATGTGATTTGAGTAACATTGTACAGATGCTGACTAATCTGGGTACAGAGATGGCTAGCATGAGGAGTGAGCAAAAGGAGCGATGGCAAAGTCAAGAGAGGAGAATGGAGGAGCAACAGAGGCAGTTAAATTGGCTACAATCAGAATTGGGGGCTCAGAGGAGGCAGCTGGATGATATCTATCTGGGGGTAAGGGCAGGAACATTCCTGAATGCGTATATGTATAACCAGCAGTGGCAATACTACGATGAGGTAAGGCATTATACAGACTATAGAGCAGGCCTGCCTTACACGCCATTTGAGAGATATCAGACCACAGATTTTGCCAACATTGCCAGAGGTATGGGCCCTGCTATTGGTTGCCGTGCGCTGACGCCATTCCATCAACTTCCATCCACAACACAAGCAAGAGATCAACTGGGATTCGTTGCATACTTCAGTGGTATTTCTCGACCACCGTCACAGTGAGGAACGACAACGGAAATTTTGATAGCTGGTACTTTCGTTTCATTTCTGTTTTTGTTATTTTGTTTTTTTAGCTTTAAGTTATTTTTGAGTTTATTTGGTTTTAATTATGTACGCATGTTAGTATAGTGACGGTGTCATGATCATTCTTAGCATCTTACATTTAGATTATCTTGTGCAAGCATTAGAACAAAGGGTTAATGGGTTTAAGTGAATTGGATTCTGCAGCTTTAAATTTTGGAAACCTTGAGATGTTAAAAGGTGTGTGTGGATAGAAGCTGAATTTTTAACGAGTTAATTCTTGGTTAATATCTCTTAGAAAAGTCCATGGTACTCAGATTAGTGGCAAGTATTCCCGTCTTTCACGCGGGTGACCCGGGTTCGATCCCCGGCAACGACGCCATTTTGATAGACACAGAATAACCCAACACATTATATAGATAGGGTAAGTGTGATCGAATCCACAGGGAAAGTCAGGTTGTTAATTTAGCTTTCGAGACTGCTTTGATTGAATTTGTAACCATTTGCTTTGAATTACTAAACTACTACTGACTGCTACTATTACGTTTTGACATGAAAGAATTGAATTGCAGAGTTTCACTTAAGGAGAACATGTGTTTGTTCTCTTATTGTACATGTTATGGCACTTCAGAATGTTCAAGATAATAGTTTCCATGTAAATGAGTTGAATTCCACAATCATTGTTCTTAAGACAACATATACTGCCCAATTAATTGTCTTCCTCTCTTATACATTGTTTCATACAACATCCATTGTTTAATCAACTTATTCATTCATTCGAATGCTATGCAGTTAATAGCGTCTCGCGGTCGAATAGCGGTCAAGACCGCTATTTGCTATAGCGGTTATCGCGGTGATATAGCGGTATATTTTATATATATATATATATATATATATATATATATATATATATATATATATATATATATATATATAAATAATTTATAAAACATAATGACATATCTCCATTTATGCATCTTGTAGCGGCATCGGACGATGTATTAGTAGTATTTGGATTCACAGAAGCATGTGAAGATTGACCATCCATGCTTAACATGACACAATTACACAAATTAACAGATGAAAGGCTGGAACTGGAAGTCAGGAACAACAAATTACAAATTACAGAATAAAAACTGAAAGTCTTGAACTTGAACAAAAAATTAAGACTGAATCTGGAACAAAAAATTAGTATAAGACTTGTCACTTGAGTTGAATTCCTTGAAAAAATTAAGACTGGATCTGGAACTCCAACCCCAGTTATAATTCATGAGTTCTGTAACAAAAAATTAAGACTGGAGGATTGAATATGTGACTGATTGAATTAACATACCTTGTTTGAATGATTGAATCTTGTGAAAGAACACTACTCCACTACTTCACTGATCGATTGAAGAATGGGATTGAATAACTGAATCTGGTTGCTGCCTGCTGGTCGGCGTGAATGAAGCAAAAGCGATGGCCGATCTGGACTGCTTGGTCGAAGGCGAGAATGAAGCAAAGGGCCAAAGGCGTCGGCTGATTGGACCTGGTCGGCGGCGTGATGGAACAAAATCCGGTCGACGGCTGCTTTGGAGCGATCTGATGAATCTGGTCTGTGTGTTGTCTATTGTGTGTGCGTACGTATTATTTGTGTGATTTTGGACTGGACAGCAAAAGAAGTGGGTTGGGTTGGGCTTATAAAAAATCTGGAATGGAGTAACTGGACCCATATAAAAAAGCGCTTTTTTGGACCGCTTTTTATCACCAAATAGCGCCCAAATAGCGCCGCAAATTGCGGAACCGCAAGACCTCACCGCTATTCTAAACCGCTATTTTGGATATGACCGCAAACCGCTATAGCGGCGCTATAGCACCGCTATTGCGCCGCAATTAACTGCATAGTTCGAATGTATGATCCACAACTCCTTAAGTACAAATGAAAACTGAAAATAACATACCATTCGTTCATGCCATAATATGCAAACTTAAGAACAAATACCGAAGTGTATTTAGCCTGACATGGTCTGGACTTGCACACTAACAACAAATGACATAATGAAATGCATACTAACTACCAACGAGTGTGTAAAACACAAGGAATTGGCTGCCGAAAATGCTTGATCTATGATCCCTTTGGTTGTTTTTCAATGGTCAATCCTATTTATGTCATGTTATGGCATTCAATGCCATATTGTAGATAATTTTTTATACCTGTTTTAAAGTAGTAATTTATTTATTTTTTGTGATCTTTATAATAATATTTTTTTAAGTATACCCATGTAATACATGGGTTAATAAGTTGTTGATCCAATTATGTTGCTTCGAAATATTTATAAGACCGATGGTTTATGCAACATGAGCATACTACAAGATTTGAATAGTGTATTATCGAAGCAAAGATCATATTAGAAACGACGTTGGTAACATAACTTTTATATCAAGAATGAGACTTAGTTTGACTGATAACAATTTTCTGTGTAAGATTCACAAAAGACAACTTCCTATTGCGGTTCAATTTGCAATGACAATTAACAAAAGTGAAGGCTAATCTTTGTCCAGATCGGGTTTGTTTTTGCTGGATAGTTATATGTTGAGTGCAATGCCCAAATGGACCTTGAGAATATTAGGAGGTGAGAAAGATTGTTGAAATTTATCACCTTTTTTTGGTTCAATAGAACAAGTAAAAACTAATGTACAATCAGAAATAATCATAAGCTATTTATCTGTTTGGTGAATTGAAAACTATAATTCGAGAGACAACTTAATGGCTTAATTATGTGAAATGTGCAGAAATTCAAGCTAATACGATACCCGTTGCTTCTTCAGTTGATTGGCAACTTCACAGAAGAAGAATGAGAAAGATCAAGCTTCAAAGCAAAGCTGAATGGTTATGCAGCAGAGTTGTGTCCACCAAGAAACCGAAGCTAGATTGATGGCATGGCAGGGTTAACAAAATCATTAGAAAAGGGTCTCGCCCCATTTACGACAAGTGTAGTTTGCAGCAGTCTATGTGACTTGTATTTTGTGAGTTTTTAGTAGAATTCATATTCGGTTCTCCTCACCCTTGTACTCTTGTATATTTCAAGAAAACAGTTGATCCTTTTGACCGTTTATTGTGGTTCAAACTTCAAGCCTTTAATTGGTACTACAGAGGAAAATATCGAGAAACCTAGTTAACTGAATCTTCGAATACGGTTGTAACATTTAACTGACATCTCACAAGTTTCAACTTTTTGGGTTATCTGTCTTTCAAAAAAATATACATAACCAAATATTGTTGACGAATCATTTCTCTATATGGTTCTGCCTTTGTTTTCTTCGATGTCAAGCCACAAATGGATTGTGATGAGAAAATCTCACACTCATTGGCTTCCCTTAAACAAGATCAAAGTTGAAAGAAATCAAAACGTAAATGTTACAAACATATATATTATAAACAGAATCCTCATCGGCACGCCATCATTTCAATTCTCCCGCAAACACAATCTTGATTATTAGCAGCAGGACACCTTCCTTCTCTCACAGGCTGTTTTTGCTCAACGCCGCTGGAAGCACCACCATCGGCTCCACCTCGTATGTATACGAGCACCGCGACTAGCTGTTTTACGCGCACTTGCATCATCTAGGGGAAGTTGTCGAGTCCTGTGACCACCACCATAACTAGCAACTCCATGGAGATGATCGTGTCCATTGACATCGAAAGCAGAAACGCTGAAGTAATCGAGTCTATTTGTATCACGCCCAAATTCAAGATCCTCGTTAGTGTCTAAACCAACATCACCTTTGCTTTCTTCTCTAACCTTGTTAAAAATATGTGTGTAATTACCGACACTCTTCACGGTGGTCACAACTTCTTCCCAGTCACCAAACTTTACGACTTTTCCGTTTGTTCCTCCTTCTTCCGCCATGATTTGCGAGTTGCCACCACAGTTTAATATTTATTCAATATATTCTTCCTCTTTCAGACTTTGACCTTGTCACCCTCCCCGGTCTTTTAGCCGCTCGCCAGTCAACACTTTCACTTTCCGGGAATATGCTAGGAACTTTCTTTCTTTCCCGCCAATTATATTATATAATATTGTTGATAAAAACCAAACAATGTATTTATTTTTATGTAATTATTTTATATTTTGTTTAAAAATAAAATCAACTTGATTCTTTTAGAGTTTTCTTATTTATATTTTGGACCAATTAACAAAAATAATAATAACTTTTTATTATTTTAATGTTATAATAACATAGCTAAATTACTCATATAATATACCGATTTGTTTGAATAATAATTTTTTAAATACATTATAAATTTTAAAATAATTATACAACTTAATAAACGGTACAAATTATGAATATTATGAAGAAAACGTGACTTAATATTTATTTAAACATTATAAATCACATAATGAAATAAATTATTAAAATAATTTAAGAAACCTCATCGTAACGAATGAAAAAAATCATAGTAAGATTCTTAGTGTTATCTATAATTAACGACAACATATAATTGAGATACAATAAACCTTAGCTTTATTAATAATTAATGTCAATCCTTATAAATTAGAATTTTCATTTTGCAAGTCTCGTATATCCAGCATTGAAAAATGATTCTATCAAACCAAGGTTGGTAATAGAATCCCTAAAATATCGTAACTATAAATGACTTGAGATTAATTATTTAAACAAAAAATTATAATGTACACATGTCAAATACAAGTTTCGCCAATTGGCAGCGTAGTTAAGTGCCAAGTGGCACTCTAGTTACTCTTATAATAGAATAGATAGATTTATTTTTATCATTAATAATATTATCTTTTGTAATTTTTATTGTTTATAACAAAAGGTAAAAAAAAATTGATGCTATAAATCGTAAAACAAATACAAAAATTGATGTTGTTAATGATACAAAATATCAAAGTTGGTGTTATTAATTATAGAAAATAAAATAGGTTAATTATATATTGATCATTTAATCATCAGATTCGTTTCATTTAGTGACTAATTGTATAAAAAAAATAGTTTAGTGGCTTAGTGACAAATCTAAAAATTAGATGGTTAAATTAATCCATCATCAATACATAAAAGCTATAGCAAGTTTGATATATAGAACGCTAAATGAGTTTTATAATTTTGCTTTCATTTTTATAATCAAACTTTATCTTTGTATAACTATGAATTTTGAAAAACTCATAAAATTATACTTTCTTTTTGTATAAATTTTCTTTCATTTTTGTAATCAAACTTTATTTTTGTATAAGTTTCTCACAACTCCAACGTGTCTACCACCATTTTGATAACTAAGACAAATGCAGGGCCGGTCCTGGGCATGTACTTAAAAATGGGCCCTCTATATATATAAGCAATATTCGTATAAAAAATTACAATTAAATAATATTGATTTTGTTGCACTATTGTCAATGTCAATGTTTAAAAACTTCACAATCTGTCATGGTTTCATGGTGCTTCTCTGAATTTTTCCTCAATCCAAAAACCGCATAAAAAATTAATATTAACATCGTATGATTATAAATTGGGTAAAAATTACATACAATATTAAATTATATAGTTATTAGTAAATTGAAAAAAATAATTTTAAATTTTAAATAATTCATAATATAAATAGTAACATATGTGTCAAAAAAAAATAACATCTCAAGAAATAAAGACATATCTCATTAGTATTTTTAATAATCTTATAATAAATAACATAAACCATGTGAAGACCTTCCCTTACGGGGCAGTCCTCAGAGTCTAGGTCCCACATCATGCAATACGATATCAATCATACTAAGATAGGGTAATTATAATGCGGAAAATTAAATTACATGTACATACAGATTAGGATTTAAGTTTACATATTTCAAAATAAAGTTATAAAAGAGTAACATCTAATCTAGTCATAACATCATACATCACGTCAAGTCTACCCAGAACCACCACATTTGCTGTCTTCCAATCAGTACCAGAGAGTTTGTTGAGTAGTGGTCTAAGAAAGCTTCAAAACTTGGATCTTGAATGACCTAAGTACTAGGTCCTGCAGGTGATTTTCCTTTGGCTTTTCCTGTAAAATATTAACGCAACATCTGTAAGCAAAGCTTAGTGAGTTTATAGATTTTCAATATCAACATGCGTGTCAAGCGGGGTCATTAGTCTTAGCGTGATATGTCTTGGCTGCCGCTACAGCCCTCATGATTGAGATATAGAATCATAGAATCGGATGATGTTCAAGCCACACTCACGCTTAAATCGTGGGGATCAGCCACATACTGGGTTAGCTACCAGTAAGTCAATATGGCGGAACATCGGAGGTCATAACCAATTCATAAGAACTGGTGAAATAGCCGGGTCTAGAACAATAGACCATAAGGGCTAGTCAAGCTGAATCAATCTATCAAATGTCTGATCAATGATGGAAGCATATGTCTTAGAAGTCATGATAGCAATGAATCATAAAGCAAAGTCTGAAGCAATATTAAATGCAATATGAAAAGATAATCAAATAGTTATCATGATTCACTGGGCAACACCCAACCATGGTGTGCACAGGTCTCAATCCAGCTGATAAATGAATGTCAATAAATCTAACAGCAGCAATATATCTCAACCGGATCTATGCATGTTCAATCTGAATATCTATAACTCACAGGTCTGGGTCTTTTGTCAAACAGATATAAATCTGCCACCTGAGTTATCTCAGAATTTTATCTCTATCAGTCTGTCTTCTTGTATAATCAAGTCTTTGACCCGCTTTTAAGTCTTTAAATCTTTGTCTCTATGTTCAGAATTTCACTGAACCTGTCCAGAATTATCATTGTCAAATCATATCAATTTCATGTCTTTTTCATAATCTTTATTTTTATCTGATTCTGATAACTGATAACTCTGTTAATCATTTGATTCATTTCTCTTTATATTTGTTAAAATATCAAAATAGAATATCCAATTTCGGATCATCCGGATTCGGACCATCCGGATTCGGACAAATCCGGATCTGGCACCCGGATTCGGACAAGTCCGAAATGGTCGTCCTAATTCGGACCAACACACATCCGAATTAAAATCATCATCCGAAGTAAAACCATCATCCGAATTAGCATCCGGACCGAAATGGAAACATCCAAATCAGATACCATCCGAACTCGGGTCATCCGAGTTCGGACCATCACTTAGCAAAACTATAATTTATTATCCGAAGTATGGGAACCGAAATGAATTTCATCCGAATTTAGGGGTCCGAAGTGGGACACCATCTGAATTCGGGTCATCCGAATTCGGATCCTATACTTAGCATTTTTCCCAGAATTGTACTTCATGTTCATCATTTTGTTCATACGGGTTCTTATCAAATAATTCATAAAAATTCATTTTATCAACATGCAACTAATTATATAGTTATATTAACATTATTGGGTTAATTTTATACATTTTTCCCTATTAATAACATCATATTTTAATTAAGATTATCCAAAAATGATAACTTTTATCAAGAACACAAGTTTTTCATCAAAATTCCGATTTCTTTAATGTTTTGGATGATCTAAACTAAAATCTTTGTTTCTTTAACATTTATTAACTTAAATCCAACATAATCTACTACAATCTTGAACATGCAACCTAAAATCATCACAATTTAATTCTTTGGTTTCGGTTTTTAATAAAACCGAACCAAACTCTTGAATATTAAGGAGTTTAATCGATAATTACCTTGAATTGTTGCTAATTGATGATGTTTGATGATTTGTTGTAACTCCTTTGTCTTGATTCTTCAATTAAATCATCAATCTTTGAATTTCTTTGGAAACTTTGTTGAAAGATCCGAGAGATAGAGAGAGATTAGAGAGAGAGAGAGTGATTTAGATTAATGATCATAAATGATCAGTATATTTTGTTTTTATATATTTCATTTTATCACTTTGTGTATTTAACCCACTAAACTTTTGTATTTTACATCTCTTTTATTTTACTCAACTAAATCATAAATATAATTTAAAATTATATTTACTTAATAAATTTTCATTCTTAATCATTATTTGCAAATACAAATAATATAGCAAGATTATATTATTATCTCAAAATAAACATTACATAACTGATCAAAAGTTAGGTTGTTACAAACCACGTGATAAACAAAAATAAAAAAAAATCAAACTCATTGAAAAACAAACGTATGAATATTGAATTTGATGGATTGTATATTGATATAAAGCAAATAGACGATATCTATATGTGAAAATTCAAGTGATAGTGATGGGATATAAAAAATAAAAAAGATGCAAACAATGGGAATCAAACCCATGCCATTAGAGTTCCAAGGTGAGATGACTACCAGCTGAACCAACACATTGTCTATAATTTTTTTCGTGCAAAACACATATAACCTAATACTGGACTGCTGGGCTATATTAACATATTAAAATTTTTTTGGACCCCTTAGAGTGATTGGGCCCTGGGCGGTGGCCCAGGTGGACCAGGCCCAGGGCCGGCCCTGGACAATTGTTAAAATTTATGTATTTTCCATAACATCTCTCTGTTTATAGGAATTTGAGTCATTTGACATTCCTTCCCACACACATGAATTAGATTTCAACATGCATTTCTAATCCTAACCAATACTAAAAACTATATTCTACCATCACCATCAACCATATTAATAACTAAGATTCAAATTCCAATTTCTTTGAATTACATTCCGTGAACCAAACGTCGAATTTTGATAGATAAAAGGAAAAAAAAAAAAACAAACAAACGTTCAAGAAAATCAAAGATTTCACCAAGTTGATCTTGGCCACCATTTCCTCCACCATCGGAGCATCAACACTCTTCCACCTCTCCTCCCCAATCGACCTTTTAGAAATTAGAAGCACCACCACAGCTTCTTTCCTTCTCCAATCGTTGGACTAACACTTGGTCGCCACCACCACGGCTAAGTTTCCTCCACCATCGTAGTACCGGGACCCCTCCTCCTCTATCCTCGTCGTTGCCAATCGAGCTTTTAGAAGAACCACCACACGTGGAGGCACTGCTTGTTTCCTTCTCCAATCGATCGGTGTCACCACCATTATTAATCCCCATGGATCCTTGTTGAGTACTCGTGGCATCACAATCATCGTTATAGTTGTCCTGATCATCGTATCCATTGATATCAAAAGCTGTGACACTGAAGTAATGGTGTTTATTTCCAGCTGAGATATCCAATATTCCGAGTCTTTTTACCACCGTCATCATCACCAGCATCGTAAAATTTGTGTTCATGAAGACTCCATTGCTAAATGGGTCTTTAACATCGCCGTCAATTGTGCTACCTCTCACTTCTCCGCCTTTGTGCTCCGCCATGATCAGTAATCGCCGGCGTATTTAACTTATTTCTACTCCCCTCTTTGCTGCCACTATTTATTCTTGCAGACGACTCTGAGTAGCACCTTCTGTTTGACCCCTTATACACTCCCCTTCTCATTTGCAATTTCCTGCTACTTTCATCGTTATATTTTGTTAAATTGTTAGAAAATATGGATAATATTACATGTCAAGTAGTCTTTTCTTTTTTCCTTTATAATAAAAAGTTATATACAAGTCTTGTTTTAAATAAGAAACTCTTTGAAACAATATCACTCGCATTTTTTGGTTACATATTTTTTTATTCAAATAAAAGAAAACACTATGCATCACGTGCCGCTCTCTAATATATGCTTAATTTGTTCTTGTATTCGAATGGATAAGATCGAAGAGAAAGAAACATGATGGAAAAAAAGAGTGTGTATACAAAGGTAGAGAAACATTTATCTTATTTTTCTTAAAACTAAACAAGTTTTCATTATTTTATAAAAAATCTTGTTTTTTTTTTTCTAAAAAATATAACTTGAAAACTGAAATTGAAAAATGACTAGTTTTCGTTAACTAAACGCAATTTAAAATCCTACCAAAAAATTTATTATTTTTTTCTTTGGTACCAATACTTATAGTTTTATACAAAAGTAGATAATTCATCACCTTACTTTCTCTTCAACTCTTTATGTATACATTATTGGCTCATTCATATGTTAAAATTATGGAATGAATTATCTACTTTTGTTTATATACAACAAATGCAAAAAGTAATGGATATTAATATATTACTATTGTAAAATTTTTAAAATTTTCTTTAGATATCAAACAAAATACATAAAAACAAATAGCAATATGTGAACACATTGAAAAAAATAGCTTAAACTATTTTCCACAAGGACAATAATATCCACCATTTCTCCCACCAACCTACCACCACCAAACCTCCTCTTTTTTCCTCCTCCTCACCACCACCACCGCCACCACCACTATTCGGAGAAATCCCGACCAGAACTTGTTGAGGAGTGTTGCCACCACCTGCATCAACATTATCCCTCTCGTGCTTGACTCTTACAGGGACTATCTGTGCCCCACGACCCCTTCTACCACCGTCACCACCACCACTACCACCACCACCACCACCACTATTTAAAGAATTCCTTAGACGCATTAGTCTATTCTTGACACCACCACGACGATCATTATTTGGAGAAATTCTCACCGGAACTCGTCGAGGTCTACGACCACCACTACGCCTCTCCTGCTCCAATCTGGGACCACCACCACCACCACCATCACCACTATCCTCATCAGAAGAAACGCCGACGGACACGTCTCTATTCCTGACACCACCGCCACCAAAACTAGCAATTCCACTTAGATCATCGTTTCCTTGGACATCAAAAGCGGTGACTCTGAAGTAATCAAGTCTGTTTGTATCTCGTCCAAATTCTTGATTTTCTACATGATTATCTTCAATTTCAATTCTTTTTTGAAGACGTAGTCGTCTTGTTGCACAGCCTTGATAAAGAGTAGATATATTTTTTGTACCATCCACGAAACCATATGCAGAGCCATCAAGTAGCGTCCTATAAGTGCTACCAACATCTAGGGTTTCTGAATCCTCAATCGGAAACGAATCGGTGCCATCATCCAATAAAATGCTTTCGAGGAAGTTGTTGAAACGAGCATCGTCACCACTGCTTCCAAAATATGGGTTTTCGAAATCCTGAATCGATAACAAACCATTGCAGGTGGTGCCATCGTCAAAAGAATTGATTTCGAGGAAGTCGGTGATTTGAGCATCATCGTCGTCGGCACGTAATCCGTCGATAGTTTCACCAAACTGTAACAAGTCTTTCTCAACTCCGTCTCTTTGCTCTGCCATGAGTAGAATGATTCCGTCGATTTAACTTGGCTTGGTACACGCCGTTATTTAAACTTGGTTACTACTCCGCGTAACGTAACGGTGATTTCTGCGAAGACTCCGTCCGATGACCAGAATTAGTGTTGACTGACTTACTTTGTGAGTGCCTGAATAAATATATCCATTAAGATTTAAATTTTTAAAAAGTTAACTGTTGTCTGTGTTTGCCCCGATTCTTAGACCATTATTTCACACTAACTTTAGACCATTATTTCTAGGTCTATTTTACTTTTAAAAAGCAGACAACGATTTCTGCATATCAAAAAGCACGAAACTTAACAAATAAAACTAGGGAAAAACGGTATGACATATATATATACAATTACAAACTACAACGAAACTTTACGAGATTAAACTAGATACTACTAGATGTGTAACATCACTAAAGAAATGTTTGTTTACTTTTTAATATAATAATAAGAAGTTATTTAAAAGTAAAAATGGTCTATTTATGATTACGTTAAGAGGTAAACAAACATGACATAACTTATTAAGATAACTAGGATCAATTTTCATCTTTGTACTAGCCAATGATCATCAATTTGAAAACTAAATTACTAATTTTCATTTACAATTAAATTTGAATATCGTACCTAAATATTTAAATTTTGATGCATAGAGAAAGCCAAGATGGTTATTGTTTTATGGGCAAATTACCAAAAAATGTAACATAAAATACAAAATTTGACAATAAATGTAATGTGAAATTTTTTAAGCCAAGAAAGATAACATAAAATTCAAATTTGACAAAAAATGCATTAATGACCGACCTATTAAGAAGGTAAACTTTTAATTTTATGCTTCTTTTTTGGTTAAAAAATAATAATTGACTATTTTTATTGGCCTAAAATTTGAATTTCACGTCATTTCTCAACCAAAATACAATTTTACATTATCTTTCTTGGCCATAAAGTTTTACAATACCTTTATTGTCAAATTTTGTATTTTATATAACATTTCTTGGTAACTTTCTCTTAGGGTGCGTTTGGTACAGAGAAAAGAAATGAGGAGAAATAGAAATGAAAATGGGGAGAAATGGAATTGGGGAGAAATGAAAATGAGTGGAGAATTGAAATTGTGTATCTTGTTTGGTATCAACAGAGAATTAAAGAGGAGAAATGGTGGCTCAGGTGGAGTAGAGACAAAAAATAGTCAATTCTCACCATTTCTCCACCAAATGGAGAGAATTGCAATTCTCCATATTTTGCCTTCAAACAATTCCCAGAGAATTCAAGTCTCCGCCTAAAAATTGAAAGCATTTCTCCCAAACAAGAAAAAACACAATTCTCTCCCCTCAAATCTCTCTACCAAACAGCCCCTTATTCTATTATATATATATAGATAGATTATTATAGGTTTAATTATCTAAAGATGTTAATCATTTAATTTAGATTTATAAACTTCAAAATCCCAAAAGAAACATTACAAAGACAATCTGGTGAAGAAACAAACGCTCAACGAAATTAATTAAAGCAAGGTTTAAGCTTCTACTTCCATATAGTAAGTAACATACATATATGTCAAGAAATTAGATAATTCAACATGTCAATCAACGTTGGCCTCGTTTCCTACTCCACCATCGTAGCTCCAAGACTCCTCCTCTTCCTTCCTCATGCTTACCAATCGATCTTTCGGATTTAGAAGCACCGCCACACGCAGAGGATCCTTCTCCAACACCATTTTTACAAGATACATTATTCACCTGTGGCTGTCGACTATTACCACCACCGCCACCACCACCACCACTTCCTTCTAGATCATCATGTCCATGGACGTCAAAAGCAGTGACACTAAAGTAATGGAGTCTATGGTTTTCAATATATGCTGACGCCTTGCAATCGACATCTTGTTCACCCAACCAACGACCCCCATCATAATCAGAAGGGCGCAATCTGTTAGCACGAAGTGGTTCACTTCCATATTCGACCTCACGACTTGATCGAAACAATTCAAATCTTCTCACCAAGTCTCTAAATCTATTCACAATAGTATGCCAGTAACCTCTTTTCTTACCATTACGACTACTACTCTCATGATCATTGATAGTGATACCACCGCCAAACTTTACCTTTTTCTCGTGTATGACTTCTCCGCCTATTTGCTCCACCATGAGAATGTCACCGGCACCGTTGTCTGCCTCTTTAACATCCTCTCCAGCGCATATTAATCCCTTGATTGCTTCAGCATCACCACGACCTTTAGCGTCTTTCTCATCTCCGCCTCTTTGCTCTGCCATGACCGGAAGATTTCTGTCCCTTTTGTCGGAAATTACCCTGTTTTCTAGTAGTGTTTATACTTGAATAATGGAAACCACTAGGAAAATCATTGTTGATCGGTGCTTGATTGGTTTGTTTTTAATTTTATCGTTATGGTTGCTTTTGGTAAAGTGTTTAGCTAGTGATAATATATTGGTTTCCTTTTAGTCTAGTTATTGTGGTTTCTTTTGATAAAAGTGTTTTAGTGAAAGTTGTTAAAATTTATAGAGGCTTAATCAATTCATAAAGTGATTTTGTAACGTAGCAAATTCCAACAAATATGATAAGTAGTTTGTTTTCATGCAATAGTACGCGTTGATCAATTAGGTAGAATATGTTTTTTACGAGGCTTAGGGCTTGATGTTTTCGGTGAAATTTTTCGTCAAAAATAAGGGTTTTTAGAGAACGTGTTTAGATCCATTGTTTTTTGATGTTTTCAGTTTTTCGTTATCAAATTTACAAGTAAACTTGAAAACACATTTTTGAGATTTTCAACTTTTGTTTTCAATCTAGTCACCTAAATTTATGTTATAAATAGGAATGAAAATGAAAACGTTTATAACACATCTAAACACATTCTCTAGTCTGTTCTATAGCCTTTGAGCTACCATGACGTGCTAATAACAGCAGTCATGACCAACATATCACCATTTTAGAAGAGAGAGAAGAAAGAGCGAGAGAGAAGAAGTCCACGAGATTTCTTCAATGGCGTCGTCTGTATGTATACAAGAAGACGAAGAGAGAAGAAAGAGCCACAGAGAAGAAATGACAACTCTACCCTTTCTTTATTAGACTTAACGGAGCAAAGGTTAACGGAGTTGGTCAGAGGGACTAAAAAGGCAAAAAATTAGCAAAATAGGGATGCAATTTGTCTTTATTAGGGTTTAAGGACTTGATCTGGGTAAACCTATAAACCACAAGGACCAAAATGGTCTTTTACTCTAAAAAGAATCATATTCAGCAACCCAGATGCCATAATCAAAAGCCTACCAACGAAATTACTAAATGTACCTGAAATCATGATTTTTGATTTCGTAGTTCACAATCTTCAAGTTGACGAAGAGAATGAGGACGTGACAACCATAGTTCCAAACTTCCAATCGAGGTACATAATGCTTTATCATTCGACATCAGTATACTTTAATTTAAGAAATGAATCAATTTCGATGAATCAGGTCTGTTGGATAAAGTTTATTGCCTAAACGTAGAATGAGGTTAAACGGAGTAATTACTTGAGCCATTTTAAGTAACTTATTTTATTTTTTCTGTTTCCTTCATCTCAAAGAAACATATAACAAGCTCGTAAACAACCCAAGGAGTGCAACAGAAGTAACGGAGTCTATCTGCAGTATGATGCTTTTCCCTCACCATTGCCGGCACCACTGCACCAGCACTTGCCACTTTTCGACTTTTTTTAATAAAAAAGTTCCACCTTCGTCTCCAAAAAAGTTGAGCAAAATGACTGTTTCTATTCGTATATATATACCAAAATTCTTTTTTACATAAGAAAATTCTTCAATGCGGTTTTCTCATCTCTCAAAGTCTCACTGTGCCACACCATTAGAATTCTCATACTTGTGCTGTTGCGCATGTGAGAAAACCGTCGAGTAGTGGCTAGCTAGCACAACGTTTTTGACCCTCAGAATCTTTGAACATTTCATTTCAGTGACATTCTATTCACACCGTCGTATGACGTGGTGACATTCACACACCCATCAATGGATTTGACATTTTCTTATTATTTGATTCTCTCCACACTCTACCAAAGACAACCTAAGGGGCTATCAAAAATCTTGGATATATTGATCCTAGAAAGGTTTAAAAGCATGAAATATTAACATGCCTGAATAAGGTCTGGAATCATAGTGGTAACAGTGGCTCCTTTGACATAGAGGAGAAGCTACTGGTAGCAGAGGCAGTAAACAGCTCGACCAATGAATGGAGTGATTCAGGGCCCTCTGCTTCAATTCTCTTGCATAGACCATCAAAGCTACTTATCACTTCGGTTAACCTTCCTTTTAGCTCCCTAACTTCAGCCTGTAACTGATAAACTGCAAGCGTTTTTTGCGAATTTGGTATGAATGTAAGAAAAGTATTTTTCAATTGACCAATGGCCAAAAAGACAGTTGCATGGACAGAGAATGACAAAGAAAACACTCATGGTGGCATAATATAGCAAAAGGAACACGTTAAACAAAAATGTGAGTTTTTTAGTTTGTGAAGTAAAGTAACAACTAACACGTCGTAAGGAAATTGGAATGCATACCCCCTGATAGGTGACTTGAAGTTGTCTTCATTGCTGAGGCAGAGAAAGTATATGTTTGAAGAAGTTTTATTGCCAAAGCGAATACCACTTTTATTTTGTTTTCCAGTTTTTCCTACAAGAAATTACAAAAAAGACAACAAGTTACTTGTAAGACTAAGAAAAGCTTCATACTGAATAATCAGGGCAGAGAAGATGAAGTAGCATCCGGCCATCCGCCATGCATAGCAGTTCTTGATGATAAGGGACACTCACTCAGTCACTCTGCAGACCATGAGTTGACCAACAAAATGCTAATTGCTATATAGAAACTTCTCTACTATGAGTTTATGATTGAAGTCGAAACCTGTCGTATATTAATGTTGTCAGTCTGTTTTTCTTGCCATTCCTGGTAGGTTGAGAACAATTCAAGTAGCATTTTAGGATCCACAATACCTGTCTCATGAACAAATAGAAAGATGAATTAATATAAAAGGTTTGTCATTTGTCAATCAAATTTATGTTGATGTCTCAATTATTAAAACAACATAAATTTTAGAAGGTAAACAATTCGCTAGTCACCATAAAATGGTAAAACAATGAGCTAATTTACAAGAACCATGATACTACACAAAAAAAATGTCAAAATCAAATACTTCCAACTCTACGAAACAACACATGGATTATTCATTGTTTCTTTGGCAAGTTGTACAATGAGATGAACATGGTTTCTATAAGTAACATCTGCCCTAACTCCAGTACGAGAACAAGCTTTATAATTATCGATTAAAGTCACACATTTGTGGTTGGAATGTTCAAGTCATGGAAACACCCTCATAACCATGGGCGGATACATATATTAAATTTAGGCCATCAGTAAAAAAATCGGTATTGAATTATGTGTATTGATTATAGTGGTAGAATGCTACTCATGCTCAAAATTACTTATCAATCAAGATCAACATCATTTACATAAACTAATTTCTTTAGGCTTTAGCTACACAAGATAAACATCATAGCATTTAAGTCGTTCATCCACAGAACTCCCATAACTACATCAAACAAGGCTCCTTGTTTTAAATCTTTAATAGTCAAACGCATATATAAAACATACAAAAAAGGTTAACGAAGAAAATGCACCTGTATCAGATGAAGTTGAGGGTTTCCTGACCAAAATATCCGTGAAGCTGATCTCTGTTGGTTCAGATGCCAATATCGGAGTCACCTGTAGGCAAATTCATCGAATTAAAACAGATAAGCAAACAACTTAATGTCACGATCATGTCAAAATCCGCATATTTTTGTCGAGATGAAGAAAAAAAAGCATATGATCTTATACTAACATGCAATTCAAAATTCAAAATACATGTAACTGTTAATCAAATAGAAATTCACCATTCTGATGGATTTAAGCTTTTCTAGCACAGGATCTACGCTTTCTAATCGGTTAGAAACAGTGGTGATTCCATCTTCCCCTTTCTTTACATGAAACAAAATTTACAACAGTGAAAATTATTATTAAAAAAACTATATTTGATAGATAGCTTAAATGGGAATAAATTAGGGTGTGGAGAGTAAGGTTACCAGTGAACTTGAGAGGGTAGATTCCGATGAGCCCATGGGCAAGTGCTTTTCCAAGATGAAGAAATGTTATCGAATGTTACCACTGCTCGGAGAAAATTGGATTGTATTTTCTTGGCAGAGCAGCGTCTACGACTCTACGGGTCCGAATTGCATCGGAAGTGCAGGCTAAAGCGAGGTTTCCCGATTAAATTTACTAAAATCTAAATCCATCAAACGAGTGACTAAGGTGTCGTCTGAAGTCTGAAATTAAGAGAAAGCCTTAAAATCTGAAATTAAGAGGCTCTTAATTTAGTTCAGACAACTCTCAAACTCTTAATTTTAAGAGGTAAATTCAGAAGTTGCAACCTCTGAAGTCTGAAACTAAACCAACAATCTGAATTCATCATTTATCTGAATATTAGACTTAAGAGCTTTTTTAAGAGGCTCTTAATGAAAAACAAACAACACCTAAGTAACATAATATTTCCATTTTGTTGACTAAATTACACAACTGGTCACTGTGGTTTATATAAAATTATGGATTTGGTCTCTGAAAAAATTTTATTACATCACAAATCCTTAAAATAAAAAATTTGTAACATTTTGACATCTGAAAACCAACGACAGTTAACTTGAGCTGTTAGTTTCAGAGACATTTTTGTCTTTCAGTATTTCAGGACCATATGTGTAATTTCTAATTTTTTCTATTGTGTTTTATTTATATTATAATTTATTTCAAATATGTTTTGTGGATTTCTTATTTTCATCGTTTAATTATCCAAATATAACATTTTAATTTTTTATTCTTTTGTTTTAGTTATTAAGTTTTTATTACTATTTGTATATTAATTATATTATCATTGATAACTATTTATATATACTAATATAATTATTTATTTACGATTATTATATGATTGACATGGTTCGTTATTTTTTTCAGATGGTTTTTGAAAATTTGAATATTTCACTTTTATCTTTTTGTTTAGGAAAGTTAAAAATCAAAATTAGTTGTAGTTTTTCCGTTCAGGAGAAAGATTTGGATTTTCATTAACTAATTAAAAAAAATTTTAAACCATGTATACATATAATAATCTTAAATAAATAATCATAGTAATATAAAAAAAATTAGCATTAATAATAACAATAAACATACAAAAAAAAATTAATAATTTAAACAAAAAGAATAAAAAATAAAATGTTGCATTTGGATAATTAAATGATTTCGTCGTGGTTGATGATAATAATGTTATTTGTTTCGTCTGTGCATTAATCAATGAAGTTCTTGACGATCTTCAATGAAGTTTTTGATCATGGTTAATGATAATAATGATTGGAATTAGGACTGCAAACGAGTCGAGTCAAGTTCAAGATCGACTTGATAGCTCGACAAGCTTTCAAAATGTAGGCTCGAATTTTTATAAATAATTTTTGTGTTCATTTTTGGGATATTGTTCGAGCTTGAACTCCATAAAATCACATCTCGATACTTGAAAAGCTCGAATTGTTCAATAAAAGCTCGACTCGATATGTATGCATATAAGGCTCGATACTCAAATTATATAAAAAGCTCATAGTGATATATACACATATATAGAAGACTCGAAAAACTCGAGATTGGCTCGTTAATTTTTTGGGCTCCCATGATTGGAATCTTAAACAAACTTAGCCAAAAGGATAGGTCCACTAGAAGCCCATTTAGGGCATGTGGATAATAATCTTCTGAAGAAGAATGGCGAAGCGACTAGCCAACAATAGTGGTTGGTGGTTTAATATAACATAATTCATTTGGGTCAATTGTGGTTAACAGTATCCTATACATTCGATCAAGGTTGTCATTAGGGTGTTATTCGGGCGGGTTAAACGGGTTTCGGGTTATTCGGGTATGAGGGTATATGTTAACTACCCGAACCCGAACCAAATAAGAGAATGTGTTAATCGGTTTTGGGTTAAATGAGTATTGGGTTATTCGGTTTGGGTTAAACGGGTTAATCGGTTTTAGTATAAAAATAGAATCCTCTATAAAATTGTTTAAATGAGTTAAATGAGTTGGGTAAAATGGGTAAAACGGGTTAAGCGGGTTAAAAAGTTTAAAATTAAGTATTTAATATTTATATTCTATGAGGAACCGTAGAAAAGTCGAAAAGAGACGTGTTTTTGGTTTGTAAACAATAAAAACCTACATATTTACTAAAGTAGACGCAAGATGCCAAGATGAGATGATATATTGTTATTATTAATTTTTTAATTATTGATATATGGGTTATTCGAGTTATTTGGGTAACCCGAATATTTTGATTCTCACCCGATACCCGAACCGAAAACCTTATTCGGTTACCATTTAACCCGATTAACAAAACCGAAAACCGAATAACCCGACCCATTTAACCCGAATAAGGTTCGGTTCGGATGAGTTATTCGGGTTCGGTTATTTTGCACACCCCTAGTTGTCATTGCGAAGCTATAGTAAAGGTGCACGAGGTCTTACCGTCTAGCCATTGGTACTCCGCATCTTCACGGAGAATTCAATTTCACCGGGTCCTTGTTAAAGTTATAATACCCAAAGGATTTGGACTTTTGGAGAACCCAAATGGTGTCGAAAGCTTGTAGCCTTATCATATTCATTGATTTTTTTTTTTATCCCTGCCTCAATACACAAACGCCCTCAACGGACTCCTTAAAAACCACTCCCCCTCCTTCTTACGGCAAAATCTAGGGTTTGTTTCTAATATTTTCCGGGGAAAATAACCTTCATCGTCATCCTAGTATAATCCTGCAACTTTTTAAATCGATTATGAGAACTCGAAACGCAGACAATCCCAAATCGCCCCCTCCGGCGAAAAGAACTCCGCCGGCAAGAAAATCAGCAACTAAAACCCCTACCCCGCCACCAGATGCCTCTACACAATCACCGTCCGAGTCCACGCTTACGCCTAAACGTGCTTCTGCCACGAGAGGGAAAGCCGTGGCAAAGACCGATGCCACAGCAACAACTCCAGTAACACCAGGTATTGTAACTAGGCAAACCTCAAACTCAACTTTTTGTTTACCATGCGTTTATTTCCTATGTTCATAGTTTCAATGAATGATCCAGATGAAAATCGAGGTGCTCACTTTTTCTTTCCCTTAGTATACTCTTTATAAATCCGAATGGGTGAACAGAATGAAAAATTCAAGATTATGTTGAATACCTTGCAGTGTTTCCACTATTTTGCATGCATGTCAAATAGAAGTGAAGTTATTCTTTTTAAATAGCAAACCAAGTTGTTGCCTTCTTGTTGTAACCTTATGACGTCATTCAATTACAAGGGGTGGTAATCATTTATTCTGATGTATTAATTTTCTGGTTTGTTGATGTAAGTTGTAAGCTCACGTGATGTAGCTTTTGCAGTTGAAGCAATAAAGGTACAGGATGAACCAATGAAGGTAACTCCTGGAACAAAATCTGGAACTAAAAAGACTGTTAAAAGAGTGATTAAAAGAACTATTATCAGGAAAAAAGCTAAATCGGTTGAAGGCAAGAAGCAGCCTGACTCGGCTGTGGTTGAAAAAGATGATAGTGTAGTACCTTTAGAAAAAGAAAGTTTGGAGGAGGTAAAGGATGTGGGACATGCGAAGCCGGAAGAGTCTAGCCCAAGTGTTGATAAAAATATATCACCAAAGGATGATAAGGATGCTGTGGAAGCTTTAGATACTATGAAGGATGTGGAAGAAGACACTGAAGTTCAGCCCTCTGATATTGCAGATGTTGGAATATCTTTTGAGGATGAAGATCCAGAAGAGGAAGATGAAGAAAACATGGAAACAGAAGACAAATCTTTGGAAGATCAGGAACCTAGCCTGGAAAAAAAGGAAGTGGATGAGAAGGGAAATAAGGAAGCAGATGTTGAGAATAAGGAACTGGAAGAGAAGGAAATGGGGACACCTGATGTTGAGAAACTCGTCGAGTATCAGGAAATCAGCATGGAAAAAGAGAAAAACATTGAGATGGAACAGGTGCCAACAGCAATTGACAAGCATAAACTGGAAATTGAAAATGACATGGAGAAAGATATCAACGAGGAACTTAAGGGAGAAGAAGATCCACAAGAGCGTTTGTGTCTAAGCGATGAAGAAAAGGACAAGGACATTGGCAATGATGCTCATGAAGAAGAGGATGAAGATGAGATTGCAGCAGACAATGTGGCTGAACATTGTGAAGTAGGTTTTGATGAGGATCATGCAGAGTTTACTGCAGCTGCAGAGGAGCGGAGGAGAAGGAAAGAATTTGAAATATTTGTTGGGGGATTGGATCGAGACGCTACAGAAGCAGAGGTAAAGAAAGCTTTTGAGAATGCTGGGGAGGTGGTTGAAGTCCGAATGCACAAGGAACTCCCAACTAATAAAAACAAAGGGTATGCATTTGTGAGATTTGCCAAGAAGGAGCATGTAGCCCGTGCACTGGCAGAAATGAAAAATCCCGTTGTATGTTTATTTTTTAATACATTACTTTATTTGCACTAGATCTTACCTGTCAAATTCTGATAAAAAATTATTGGCAGATACATGGAAAGCGATGTGGAACTGCACCAAGCGAGGACAATGATACTTTGTTCTTGGGAAATATCTGCAATACGTGGACAAAAGAAGCTGTAAGTCTGATGCTGATTTCTTTTTTATATATTTTTTCTAATGTAAAGCACTTCCTAATAGTCAGTATGATGGCAGATAAGACAGAAATTAAAGGATTATGGCATCGAAGGGATTGAAAGGATCACACTTGTTG
This sequence comes from Centrapalus pauciflorus, assembly GCA_020465985.1. Taxonomy (NCBI): domain Eukaryota; kingdom Viridiplantae; phylum Streptophyta; class Magnoliopsida; order Asterales; family Asteraceae; genus Centrapalus; species Centrapalus pauciflorus. Next base: position 2,129,256 of record JAANYP010007301.1, on the reverse strand, counting down.
CTGATGCACAACATGAGGGTTTGAGTCGTGGTTTTGCATTCATCGAGTTTTCAGGTCACCCAGATGCTATGCTAGCCTATAAAAGGCTTCAAAAGCCTGATGCTATTTTTGGTCATCCTGATAGAACTGCGAAAGTAGCTTTTGCTGAACCATTGCGTGAACCAGACCCAGAGGTTTTGGCACAGGTTAAGTCCGTATTTGTTGATGGGCTCCCACCTCATTGGGATGAAGACACTGTTAGGGAGCACTTAAAAGGCTATGGTAGTATTGAGCGTATCATGCTGGCACGGAACATGTCAACTGCCAAGAGGAAAGATTTTGGATTCATTGATTTCACTACTCATGAAGCTGCAGTTGCTTGCATTGATGGAATAAACAGAAGAGAAATCAGTGATGAGAAGGTAACGACACATCCTTGTTTAAAACTTGCGTAGTTTCTTCATGCAGCATGTTCAATTTTCATTACATGTGTGTCGAATCATTTTATAGCTCTCTAAGTCACTCTAGTATAAGACTATAACATACACTTAAGCTATATTCTATTTCAATGTTCCTGACTCCTGAGTAGTGTTGTATCGTACTCCACATGCTAGTTCTATGTTGTTTTACATATATTTTTGCAATTGATTAGATTGTGGAAACAAAGCTCTTGGAGAGGGAGGGAGTATTGGAAATTGGAATTATGTAATATTTTAGTTTTAATTCATAATCATGTTCTGTTAACATTGAGCTAAGAAATTATTTATGTTGCCAGCCGAAATTGAGAGCAAGGCTTTCAAATCCCTTGCCTAAAACTCAGGCCGTAAAAGGTGGCATAGTTGGAGGGTTTCGAATTGGTCATGGCAGTGGTGCTACCTTTCCAAGAGCTGGTATGTATACATAGTGAAAAAAATATAACGGTCATGTCTTCATTATATAATGTTAATATATTTGGCTTCCAGGGAGGGGTTTTGGAAGGGGTGCACATCCTTCCGACCATATAAACTTTCAGCGAGGCAGGGGTTTATATCAACATGGACATGGTCAAACCAGTAGAATGGGTTTTGCTGACGATTACCTGCCTGCTGGACCTCCTCTCAGAGGGAGACATGATTTTGGACGAGGTTATGGAGTAATCCTTTTGAATAATTATAATCAGTTCTTTTAGTTCTCTATTAGTGTGACAAGTAGCTGCCTATTGGTCCTGCAGGAGGGAGGTGGCATAATTTTGGAAGTCCCAATCAGCCATATCGTCATGGCACTGTGCCACCAAGATTCGATGTTGATAGACCCAGGCATGGTGCTTTTATGGACCGTGATCATCATATGCCAGTGAGAGGACAGCCGTACATGCCTGAAGAAGAGTTTAGCAGACCTTATGGTGGAAGGCACTATGATGATCCGTACACTCATGGAGGTACTGCACGTGGGGTAAAACGTCCATATTTTGCTGTAAGTTAACTGATAATTATCCTGTTTTTTGGGTTAAGGGAATAGGGAACAAAAATAGATGCTAGTGAAGTTTCCATGCTTATTTGATCTTCTTTGCTTGAAATACATTACTTTTTATTTTGGGTTTAGGACCAAGATCCTGACTATATCGAGCCTGGCAGAGGTCGGCCTCGTTTGGATTCCTCTGACCCATCAGTTTCAGTTCCTGGAACTCGTTATCGAGGTTTTGGTTTAGTTTATAAGTGCCTATGTAAAGCCTGGTTTCAATTTATCGTCTGTTTATTTACTTGTTTTCTTTCTTTATGATATTCTAGGAGGGGGCAGTGGTGGGCATTCACGTGATTATTATAACTATGACGTGAGTGATTTTTTCCATGTTTGTGTAGCTGTTGAATGTTTTATCTCATTTGCCACTTTAACACCCAATATCTTATTATTTACAGTATGATCGTCCATATTCATCTTACTATGGGGGTGACAGGCCTTATGGTGGTGATCGGCCTTATGGTGGGCGCTATTATTATTAGACTAGATACCTACTGGTAATTCAAGTGTTTTGCATCTGTTATATTTTTCTTACTTTCCTGAATTTGATAACTATGTCTAATTTTGATTCTTGTACCTAATTGTGTTCAGGAAGACACTTGGATGCAGGATCCTGATGTGCTGTTCTGGAGTATTGCAGCTGTTGCAGCCTCTGTAGGAAAGCCTAAAATCTTTTTTAAAATTCCCTCCTTAGACTGTCCTTTTCTTTTGTGCTTCTTTGTTCGCCCCAGTCTTCTCCTCCCAGATCTTGGTGCGTTTGTTTTGGTTGAACTTATGACATGTTGGGCTAATCTTTAGATTCTCCCTTCCTATAGGATGTTGATTGTCAGTATTTCATATGGAAGGAGTTTTAGTCTAAGATGCTAGCTCATCCTACTATGTCTAGGTACCACATAAGGACATAAATTAGGGGACAGAGGTTATCTAAAGATGTAAGGCATCTCTTTTTCTGAATTTTGTTTTGGATTCAGCATATAATATGAAACCCTATATATCCTGCAGTTTAAGGAAACAGATGAGACACATTACTTTTAAGTGATTAAAGGTTGAACAACAAAGGTATATCACTTAGGAATTAAAAGTATCATAGAATCTAAGCCCTCTAGACATTCTATTGATGATGCTTTTGGATTTTAACATTGCTTGTGTCTCACATGGAGTTTGATCTGCTTGAAGGAAAATATACTAAGATGTCTATGAACCATGATGGATTGTGGATATATATTTTGGGAGTAAGTAGTTTAGGGTGCATATGTTGATGTTGGACTATATGTGGCCATTAAAATCATCCGAGACTTGGTGTACAATCAAATTTTATCTTGTTATCCCATTACATGAATGTTTTGGTGATCTATCATGGTTGCTTTCTGGTGATTCTTCAAATCTGATGTTTTGCAAGTAGATGTGAAATTGTTTATGTAAATAAGGTTACGTGGTCAGGCATTCTATCCTTCATAAATCAGTTGGGCGATAGTATGTGTTATTGGCGTATATATTCAGTTCATCTAGGAGAATACTGCCTAGCCTTTCGTTATTATTAGTTAGGGATCATTTATTGGTTGAATTAAATGTCAGGTTGATGAAAAATTACAGTGTTTCAATAATGGCCATCCAAAAGTATCATAGCTCAAGGTTTCTGGCTGGGCTAGGATTTAAACTTTGCTATAGTTAAGAATTCCGTATTATCACAATATGCAAGTTGACCGGTGTTATCGAGTGGATATAGTCAAGAGTGCTCTAAACTGTACATATGTTTTTACGTTTAGGCTCATTCTCTTAGGAATCGACTGTGATCCATGCAATTTGAAGTTTTAGGTTATTTCATGTTCTGAGGACAACAATATTTTAGTCTATGGGTTTCTTTCTTTTTCTTGTGGCACTATCATACTTACCTAACAGTTAGCAATAAAAAACATAGGGTATAGCACTCAGGAAGTATGTGGTAACAAGTGTCACAATAAGAGAAAGGGTCCGATTAATTACTTTGTGTGTATATGTCGTATGCCTGTAAGCTTGTTTTACATTCTCGATTGCATGAGGGTCGGAATGGAATTGTAGAGTTGCTTTGTGCACATATAAGTTCAACATTCCAACTGTTTTCTTCTTTGTGTCGTTCGCTTATTGCTCCTAATCATGAAATTGTTGATTTGTTCCTTACTTAATCTTTCATGGCTTCTAAATCTCAGAATTCACATGCTTGACTAAACTGGAATGATTGGTTACTCCATTCAATTTTGTAATTTTTAGTACATTTCCTGAAGTCCAGGATGTTGTGTTTGTGCTAAATCAAACTAAAGATTTGTTCTAAACATCTAATTACTTTGCTCCTATCTAATTAATTAGTCAAGCACGAACTTTTACCATTTGCATTTTTGATATATTGTTGAATGCTTTCATTGTCGGCATTCTGCATGGATGTTGTCACTTGCTGTAAGCATAACCATGTTATTGAAGTGGCTTATTGGTTTTTCCCCATGTTACTTCAAGGCCTAATGCCTGAATTTCATGAACTTTGGAATTCTACGATGGCTTCGAATGGTCAAATTATCATTTTTACTGCTTTCATTCACTTCGTTCCTATTAGACTTGTGCATGATCAGGGTATGAATATAGACTTACAGTTTAAGAAGCAGATTAAAAAATATGGTTCTTGGGAGAATGAATGTTACAAGGATAGCATCATCTCAATTCTTTGAGCGTGTGTCCTATGTTTTTTGCAATCCAATCATGAAGTCATTTTACCTTTGAGTGGCTTCTTAATGATTATATTGGTAAACAAACAACCTTTTAGATTATACGAGCGTGATAGGATTGCACGTTGAAAAAAGTTTTGCACATTTGGGTTTTGGAATATCGTCTTTTTTATTTTGTTATAAAGAAGTCGGTTACAAGATTGGTCAAATGACAATTTTTGTCCTTTGACATCTAAACATGTACCAAAGTCTCATAAACTCACATGTAGTAGATCTCTATGCAACTGTGTTCATATATTTGTGGATGATCTTGATCAAAAGTCATACAAACGATGTATTTATAACCTGAGTGTCATAGCGGGAGGTGAAAACAACCAAACATTATACTTCATTTGAAAATTCTGTATTCAAAAGCATATATTTCATGATTCCCAAGATAAAAACATAAACGAATTAATTTACAATGCTCTAATGAACAACATGCTGACTATATCGATGTTTTTAAAGTTCTATAAAATAAATATTAAAAATTATAACTGAAAAACAGAACTGAATATTATAACTAAAAAACAGAACTGTTTATATCAAAATGTAAAGAAATATAATGTGATCAAAATAATATATTCAAATTCTTTAAATAAAATGTTATAAGTTATATCAAAAACAAAATAATGTTATATTATATAAAAAATAATAGAGTCTATTATGAAAAAAACCAACATTTTTTCACGTTTTTTGAATAAGTAATTGTACAAAAACGTTTCCATGAAAATCCCTTAACTTAAAAACTTTTTCTTAAAAAACACTGCACTTGAAATGTTTCTATAAAAGCCATTAAACTTAACAAACTCTATGAAAAATGTCTTAAAAAATCCTATAAAGACAAGATAATTCATAATTCAAGTTAAGGATTTTATAAGAAACGTTTTTAGTACAGGGACATTCAAAAAATAACAAAAGTACGTTGATTTTTTGTGTAATTTTTCGTTTATTTAAACTTTTATATTATAGTGTTTTAATAGTGTCTTTAATTTTTATATGTACTTATATCAAGATAAGGTTCTATTTAAATGTGTTTATACCATGATAAAATGCCTCCAATACATTTATGTTTAAAAGTATTTATTTGTTTTATTTTAATTTAATTGAATACATAAGTTGATATTTATTTTAGAATGTATTATCAAATTTTATGTAAATAGTTATCAATATTATTTTGATACATTTAAAACTTTTGTATGAGATACTATCAATATTGGATTATTATTCGTCATATTATGAAATAAATTTGTTATAATTATATTTAGCTCATAATCATTTTAGTTTATTTTGATCTTTATGTATTTTTGAAGAAATTATAAAGTACAATTTACTATATTTTTAATCTTATTGAAATTCTTAATTCATTTTAGTATTTTTTTTTTATCTCTTATATTTCAAACTTTTGTTATGATTATAGTAATAAAAGAATATAATTTTACACTACCGTCAAAAATATAATAATCTTATAACAAAATAAAGAGGGTATTCTCAAACATAAAAGTCCTACGACATTTTAAAATGTAATAATGTATATATAATATTGACCCATTAGCTTTTGGATTTTTAAATAAAAGATCTCGTAATTTAAATCATTTGTCACACTATCAAAATATAACAGACTGATGATGTAATCTGTTTAGTATTTTTGATTTGAATTCTATGTGTTAATATTGTTTAAAAACAAACAGAAAAATAAATAAATCAAATTCTTGTCTAAACCAAGAAATAAATTCAAGTAACTTTAATTCAATTTTTTTAAATAATTTTGAGGTTTAGATATATTAATTTCACCCAGCTTAACGAAAGTTCCATATTTGAACAAAATTAGATAAAACAAATTACATATTTGAATCAAAATTCTATTATTTCAATTAATTTTCATAGTCTTGATACACATATAGTTTTATAAACTCTAATTTGCAAACTCAAACAAACAAGTAATTATTCATATCACAATGTTTATAATCATTCCCCCTCTTTCTACTCGTCAGACAATTGTTCTGCTTAGTTATCGGTTAGCATACTTAAATATGTAAACAATAGATTAATTATGAAAAAAAAAGTAATGTATTATCATAATTTTTTCTAATTTGGATAACACGTTAATTTTATTTTCAAGTAGGAGAATGTGTTAATAAAAGGTAATAGATTGTCTGATTAGGTAACCAATAATTTTTTAAAAGTGTTACATCAAGTTGCATAGTTAAATGACACGTCGAAAAGTTCTGTTTTGCTAGATGAAGAAACTACCAATTCAACACAAATTACTGGTATTATTACCTAGATTGATGTGTTTTCATTATATAATTTTCTGAAAAAGATTAACATATGATCCAAATAATAAAATGCTGTTATATCTTTTCCTTAATTAACCCTAAATAAATACCCTCAAAATTGGCTAATTTGCCTAATAAAAAGGTTTTAATAGATAAGCCCGTGACGTCTTACCTGCCCCTTTTCTAAGCCCAAATAGAGCCCAGTTAAAACTAGACATTTGTAAACCTATAAAATACACATCGCCATAAACGTGAGGCCATGACAGTGTGCGCGTGCTTATTTATCTGCTGCATATTCTTAGCTCCGGCAAGCAAGTCGCCGGCGAATTAAACCTGTATCGATCTCTCACATAAATCAACATCGAATTCATGTCGTCTACTTTCAGCGGCGATGAAACCGCCCCGTTCTTCGGCTTCCTCGGAGCCGCAGCAGCCCTTGTTTTCTCATGTAAGCTCAAACCCTAATCCCAAATTTATATACTCTGAATGTTGATCCAATAATATGAACTTGTTTTGGTTGAATTACAGGCATGGGTGCTGCATACGGGACGGCGAAGAGCGGCGTTGGTGTTGCATCGATGGGAGTGATGAGGCCGGAGCTGGTAATGAAGTCGATTGTGCCGGTTGTTATGGCGGGAGTGTTAGGTATTTACGGATTGATTATTGCTGTTATTATTAGTACTGGAATCAATCCAAAGGCGAAATCATATTACTTGTTTGACGGTTATGCGCATCTGTCATCTGGTCTTGCTTGTGGTCTTGCTGGACTTTCCGCTGGAATGGCCATTGGAATCGTCGGCGATGCTGGTGTTAGGTATATCATTCCTTAACTTTAGTGTCATCATTGTAATTCACTATTTGATATTGAATTGCTAAACTATTTAAGACTTCCTTAGTGTTACTTGAAGTTTTGTGCATAATGATTACTGTAATTAGGCATTAGATGAATAGATGCTTACTGCGGCTATAGCCTATAGGTATTGTTTACTTATAAAACTTATCAGGAAGAGTACTTTCAGCAGTTATTAGCTATCAGTGAATTGGATACCTAAGTCAAACTGATAAATTATAAGGACTTATGCTTCAGTATAAATAAGATTTTGTAATGGTGTCAGTTCCACATTACCCTTTGGATTTATCTTTAGAAGTGATCTCAACTGTCAATGAGGAAGATACAAAATTGTGTTCCTCAGTTTCTTTTGGAATTTTCTGTTTTTTTTGGGCCCCCGTTGAATGTCTAGCACAAAACCACAAAATTCGTTGATAATCAGATTATAGTGCACAGATGTTTCAGACGAGTCGTGTTTCATATGACAGCCATTTTGGTGTAGGTAAAAGACCAATCAGAATTCCTGTTGCTATCATTTAAAAGCAAAATTGTGCGTTTGGTTATCACAATTCTGATCCAAACACATAGAAAGAAACCAATCAAACATAGATTCAATCTTTATATCTAGTGGATTTCAGTTGCAAACATACAGATAGTCTTTAAGCATACATCATATTTCGCGGCCTTCTGACTTAAGTGCAGAAGCAGCCTAACAAAACCTATATTGCTGGTCTTTTAGTCAAGTCCTTGTCAAAAACAAGCATGTATGGTCTTGATTATTAAGAATTATTAAGATGTCTGTTATTTTGTAAAAAAATGTGTTATCTAACTATTGATGGTTTACTAAGGATGGGGAGGCTCCAGGGGAAGGAAAATTATAAAGACTTACTCTAACAGTCTAACTATTTGAATCTATTGTAGTTTTCATATTTGTACATGGGTTTAATTGTTTTTAACCTACCAACTTTCATCAGTAATCGGTTAGAGCATTTGCAATCGGGATGTGCGGGTGGTCCTAGTCCCTAGGTTTATTTGTTGGTTAAGTTCTTTAAATTTATTTGTCTTAGGTATGGTTTGATAACTTCTTAATGCGTTCATTAATTATCTTACAACAGCTTATTTTAAACAGTAATTTCTTATGTCCGAAAAGACAAATTAACTTTCGAGACTTAACTGATAAGAAATACAAATTTGAGGGACTTAACTGATAAAAGAACTTGGGACAAGCCAGTAATTTATCAATGTTTGAATGCTGTTAAATGAACTTGAGGAACTTGACCCCCCTTAAAAGAAACTTTAGAGCCTTCACCAATAAATTGATGAAGGTTGGTTGGTTAAAAACAATGTAAATCCTCTGTGTTGCTTCATCATACGGGTCAAAATAATATGATTCGTCGTTTGAATTGTACAACTAAATTTGATACATTCAAAGCAAAATGTGGATGTAGTGGTTCAATATACCTTACTATTCAAAGTATACCTTTCTGTTTGTTCTATGCATCAAATTATGCAAATCCCAAGTGTACCTTAGATTTCCTGTGGTATTTGTGTCTTTTTAGTGGATTGGTGTGTGGGAAGTTTTATTGTTCCATAGCTTATTAGCGAACACAAGTAGAGAACTTTTTTACTAGTGTTTGTTGATAATGCTATGAATTATTAACGGGACACTACAAACATCTTTGTTATTAATATAATTATTTTGGTTTATATATCACTAGATAGCCCACTCTCTGTGTTCATACATTATATGTTCCTATATAAAAGAAAAGTTGAAGTTAACATACAATTTTATTAATTCTCATGTCACTGAAATCAATGCCCTATTTGAAGATGTTTAATTTAGAAGGCACTTTAGTTTGATATGAAATTGGTATACAAAGGGATGATTGTGATCATTCTGCACTTTGTAATGAATAGAGATTTCATGATTCATGCTTTTCTGATCTAAAATCTGCTCTTGGCCCGTGATTCTCTTCTTACAGTAACATGAGAAGATATTAAAAAACACCAAATGTATTTTGCTCGAGTTTCTTAGAAAGTAATAAACTTTATTGTTGTCAAAAGCATGTGTTATGTTCTTTCAAGTGAAGTAAAAACTTTAAAAAAAACCTCAGTTTTACCTGATGAACCATATTTTCAAGCTTGTCATTCTAGCACCTTAATATTTGTCGGGATGATCAGCTTAATGCTTTTTCCAGTTTTTTAGCATTCGCTTAAACAAAGTACTCTTCATCAATTTGGTGCTTTCCATGGCTTCTAAAAATTTCATGGTGTCATCAGGGCAAATGCGCAGCAGCCAAAGCTTTTCGTTGGAATGATTCTTATACTGATCTTTGCTGAAGCACTCGCATTATACGGTTTGATTGTTGGCATCATCCTCTCTTCCCGTGCTGGCCAGTCCAGAGCCGATTAAGTTGTACAATTTCACATCCGTTTATCATTCGCATGTTATCAAAATAGTTTCGCCACTTCAAAATCTTGTTTCTATCTTCATTTGTGTTGTTAAGTTGTTTGTTACTTACTAAACTTGAAGCAACTTTTGTCTCAAATAAAGCCTCAAGCTAGCATTGTTAATTACCTATTCTGTATCATACATACATACATACATAAAGATGCAACCTTGTTTGATTAATTATTTGTTAAGCACATTTCGTAGAGGCTAGCCTCCTCTTTGTATCTCTAGCACACATCCAATAATATTATGTGTCTGTCGGTTAGCAACCATTTGTGCAGGCAGACAATGTTTTTAGAATTATTATTGTAATTTTTAAATATCAAGGACCATATTCCTAATTTCGTGGAAAAATAAATTTTGTATAAATTTTACATATTTAGTAAAATCAATTATTTTGTTTCATTTATTGAATTATATTTGTATTAATATTGTAAATATTTATATTGATATATTTATTATTAGAGTGAATTACATAAATGGTTCGTGTGGTTTGTTTAAAATTACGAAAACGATTTTAAAACTTTCAAAGTTGCATTGGTAGTCTCTCAAACCATTTTTTACTTGCAGAAATGGTCTTTCTGTTTAAACTTTTATAAAAATGATGATTTTGTCATTTTTTCAATTACAAGTTTGATCTCTTCACTATTTAATTTAACTTCAATTTTGGTCCTTTTCTTAATATTTTTATTTTGGTCTTCAATTTGAAATATTGATTTAATATATTATGATGATTGATACATTATTAAACATATTATTATTATTATTATTTTATTATACCTGCTTATTTTTTAAAATAAATTGATATTTATTAATTAAAAATAATTTCTATTTATATATTTAATTTAGTTAATTTACGCATTATGTATGCAATTTATTTATTTTATATTTTATTGGTTAAATTATTTGTATATTTTTATCATTTATGCCTTTTCATCTAACTATTTCGCTAATAAAGTTTGATTTTCTTATTACTTTTAAGAAAGTATATAAATATATATTTTGATTTAAATAATTTGTTAGTGTGATACATTTCGATTTAAATAAACTACTTTATTGTTTATGATTTATATAGCCATTAATCTAATACGCTATGATTTAAATTTATTATTTTTATCTGTTTTGATTTAAATATTGGGTTTATTATGTAAAAAACCAACATGTTTTCATGTTCTTTACGTTTTTGTCCACCTATGTTTTTTCATAAAAGTTTTCAAGTTAATTTTTTGTTTTTGGTTTAGTGAAAACTGGATATTGGAACCCTTTTTTATCAAATTTTAAAAATTCGGTTTACTAATTATAACCAGGCTTTAATAGTCAAATTTCACAAAACTAATAAAATTAACTTAAAAATTTTACTGGAAAAAAATAACATTGAGGGACGAAAAGGCAAAAAAAAAGTTGTTTTTTTCATAATAAACCCTTAAGTATTTTGTTATGAAACTTCATTTTAATTTCAGTTTAACATTTTATTTCTTTTGATTTACAATTTTGTTACGATAATACTTAAGTGAAAATGATCAAAATATTTAAGTGAAAACAAATAAAAAGTATTAATGTACAAAATTATAAATCAAAACAATTAAAGTACTAAGTTTAAATCTAGATTAAATCAAAACGTATTAATGTAACAAAATATTTAAATCAAAACAATTAAAGTACTAAGTTTAAATCTAGATTTAAATCAAAACGTATTAATGTAACTAAATATTTAAATCAAAAGTAATAAAGTAACTAATTTAAATTGAAACGTATATTGTCAAACAAATTATTTAATTTAAAACGAACCAAAATCTAAATTTATATTTTTTTTTCATAAAAATATATTAAGGTAAGGAATAGTTAAATGAAAAGGTATAAATAAAAAAAAAAATACATAAGTATGTTAAAATATGAAAGAGTAAATTACACAAATGGTCCCTGTGGTTTGCTGCTTTTTGCTCTTTTCGTCTCTCAAACTTTTTTTTGCACAAATAGTCCCAAAATCACAAACCTTTAACACAAATGATCCCTCTGACTAACATCCGTTAACTTTGACCGTTAGAGAGGAGGGCATTTCCGTCTTTTTGCCATTCAGGGACCATTTGTGTAATTTTCTATGGTGAAGGGTGTTTGGTTCCTATATATATATACACACACACACACACACACACACACACACACCATGGAAGCTTTGACGATGGTGAAGGGGTGTTTGGTTCCAACATATATATATATATATATATATATATATATATATATATATATAGACACACACACCATGGAAGCTGCGTGATAGGAGCACGCCATGGAACCTGCGGATATATAATATATATATATATATATATATATATATGTGTGTGTGTGTGTGTGTGTGTGTGTGTGTGTGTATATACACACACACACATACATACACAGTATATACATCCTTCGCCATGGAAGCTCGTAGTCATAGTAATGCTTCCGCATCCGCATCCGATGGCGGTGCTCCTGCTCCACCGCTGATTTCGAGTGTTAATTCTCCGCCGCCGTTCTTAGTCAAGACGTACGATATATATATACACACCATCCTTCGCCATGGAAGCTCGTAGTTATAGCAATGCTTCCACATCCGCAGCCGATGGCGGTGCTGCTGCTCCACCGCTTGCGCTGCCGCCGATTTCGAGGGAGTGCATTCTGGTGTCTTCTTCCTCCTCCGCTGCTCGCCGTCGTCCCTCCGAAGGAAATCGAAACCCCAATGGGTCTTCATAACCAGTTTTTGATTGTGAACGATTGCTTACATAGATACAGATTCATGGCCAAATGAATCTTCTTCTTTGCTGTCGTCGACTATGATATATATATATATATATATATATATATATATATATATATATATATATATATATATATATATATATATATATATATATATATATATATATATGGGTGGGTTCAATGGAGAACCGGCATGCACCGAAGAACCTCGAAGAAGCAACGAGAGTCGTCCATGCATCATAAGGGCCGGCCGATGCATCTAAATCACAATCTATGGGCAATTTCGGAATACCATATTATTTGAATATGGTATGCCCTTTTAATTATGGATATTCATTAAATCTTGAATATCCCTTAATTCTCTCCAAAACTTCCGGATTTTATTCCCTGATATACAAGATTAAAAAAAATCATTTATATTTTTATCGTTTGAATTATTTTATTTCCTCCATCTACGTTAGATCCTTCAAGCAAGCTGCGGTCGAGTTTCATGCACCACTGCTGTTCATCATCTCCATACTCATAGAACGAACATGGTGCTGCATTTATTCCACCAAATTCACAGAATTCAAATTAGGAACATGGGAGCTGGTGCATCAGAACTAAAAATTTATATTAGGGTGCACCAAAACCTTGCACACATCAAGTATCCAAACATCTAGTGGGTCGGTAAAAGTTGTATCCAAACAACACCAAACACATAACTTATCCATACCAGAAACACTGCATCAAATCCACCAAATTCACACAATTCAAATTAGGAGCATGTGTTTTTTTTAGGGTGCACCAACAACACTACCAGAAACACTGCACCAAATCCACCTAATTCCCATAAACCTTGTATCCAAACAACTAGTTCATCAAAACTAAGATTTGACCATAAACCTTGTATCCAAACATACAATAGAGAATAAACTTTGCTTCCAAACTAACAGTGCACAACAAACATTGCATCCATACATTCGATGCATCAAAAACAGGGTCTTCCAAACAACAAATAACACACATAAACAAACACTAATAACATAACAAAATTAATGAATTTTTGTCCTAAATAGAACTAAGAACAGTCACACAAAACCAAAAATCATGCATAATTTAAATTTTTTGACCTTTCTGCCACAAAAAAAAAGATGCATCGATTTTTGGTGCATAAACATACCCTTTCGTTCTGCCATTTCTCTTTGTACATCAGAGGTTTTCAGAGGTGCTCGAAAACGAGGTTTTCAACTGAATACGGCTACTCCTTCGTGTTGGAAGCTTCATTCGTAAAAAAAACATCAATAAACTTAGGGTATAAGTATAATGCATCATTTACAACAATGCATTGTAAGATAAACTATACAAAACTCAAAAAAAAATTCACATGCATACCTGCGGTTCGCATTTGACCTTCTTCCTTGCCGAAACATTTTGCTTTTCCATGACCCTAAACCCTAATATGATGAATCCCCTAACTAACACGAAGATTTTCAAAATTTTGGAAACTATATCTCTTGCAAAATCAGTGCAGGTATGTAGCTAAAAAAGTGGACCAACGGTTTGGAGAAGAAAAGCATCCATCAGGCGGTTTTACCAAATTACCCCTCCGCGTGATCGGTGCATAAAAAACAAGTTGCACCTGAAGTTCGCCATAATTACAATCATGCCACCGCCCAAATTTTTAAAAAGCATCAGATCCGACGGCTATTGTTGCTTCTTCGAGGTTCTTCGGTGCATGATGGTTCTCCATTGAACCCACCCCTATATATATATATATATATATATATATATATATATATATATATATATATATATATATATATATATATATAAAAGAAATGAGATAATAAAAAATAAAAAAAAACAATAAACTATTAAAAAAATTACCTAAAGGGTAAAAAGACAGAAATACCCTTACTCTCAAACGGAGATTTAGACGGTCGTTTGTGAGAGGGACCAAAGGGGTAAAAGGTTTCGGTTTTTGGGACTGTTCGTGCAAAAAAAAAGTTTGAGGGACCAAAAGGGTAAAAAGCCACAAACCACAGGGACCATTTGTGTAATTTACTCGATATGAAATATGAAATATAAAATAGTAAATAAATTGAATCATAAAAGATGTATGTTAACTAAATTAAGTATATAAATAAAAGAGTTAAAAATAATCTTAAATAAAATTATTATAAAATAAAAAAATATTAACAATAATAATATATATAATAATGAATCAAATCATAATATGTTAAATTAATATTTAAAATTTAAACCAAAATAAAATTTTAAGAAAAAGAATCAAAATTGAAATTAAATTAAACAACGAATAGACCAAACTTATAATTGAAAAAAAAGACAAAATCATTATTTTTAAAAAAGTTGAACACATAAAAACCATTTCTACAAGTATTAATATGATTTTTTTATGTTACAATATATGACATCGTTATCCTAATCAACTTTGTAATATTCATGACTTTTTGGTTAATTACTCAATTGTGTTTGATGTTGAAAGTGATAAGATAAAATCGAGACGTCAGGTTACGGATGATAAAGCAAATAAAGTTTGATGGTTCAACTACGAGAAGAAAAATATTTCAAAAATGTAGATTACGAAGTTACGAAATCAAATAATCATCCTAAAACACACCGAAATGGTCTAACTTAGTACAACTAAAAATTTATTCTTGGATTTTCCGCTATTCGAAATTCGGATAATCTGAAATTTTGAATAATTTCAATTCATGTTTTTTTTATTTTCGGATCAACCCTTCGGATTCGAATAATTTAGAACATAATATCATGTATAATAAGATAAAATTATTATTTTTGGTGATAAGGCTGGACGTAAAGCTCAAACACGTCTGTTTGTGTCTGCAAGAGGTGACATGCTTAGTTGCATACAATTAAGAGAAAGCGTGTGAATTCCCCATCTGATGGAGTGATGGATACCTTGTTATAAATAAACACTTGCAAGTTGTAACTTCCTCCCTGTTTACACGCACACTTCTCTAGTCAAAATTACGATGGCATCCGGCACCGACACCGACACTATATCCGATTCCACCACCGCCAACGGCTGCGAAGCCATACCGGCATCTAAACGCAAGGTAGCTCTGATCACAGGAATCACTGGCCAAGATGGCTCTTACCTCACCGAACTCCTCCTCGACAAAGGCTATGAAGTCCACGGCCTGATTCGCCGGTCTTCAAACTTCAACACTCAACGGATCAACCACATCTACATCGATCCTCACAACGCTCACAAGGCCCGTATGAAGCTCCACTACGCCGATCTCACAGATGCCTCTTCCCTCCGCCGTTGGATCGACACCATTTCTCCTGACGAGATCTACAACCTCGCCGCACAATCACACGTTGCGGTATCATTTGAGATCCCTGATTACACCGCTGATGTTGTCGCCACCGGATCACTACGACTTCTAGAAGCATTAAGGTCTCATATCACCACCACTGGTCGGACTCATGTTAAGTATTATCAGGCCGGGTCGTCTGAGATGTTTGGATCCACTCCGCCACCGCAGTCGGAAGATACTCCTTTTCATCCGAGATCGCCTTATGCTGCTTCGAAATGCGCTGCTCATTGGTAACAATACTTCCAATTTTCTAACCAGCTGCAAACAGTATACCTTTGAAACTGTTAAATTTGACTAATAATTGTTTTAATTCGATTCGTGCTTCTAGAAATTGAACTGGCCTCAGCTTAGAACAATCTTATTTTTACATATTTAATCCACATTGTATACTCGTTTGCTTATCAACAAAATACCTTTCAAATAATTTTAAACTGTAAAAAATTGATTAACAGAAGTTTCGATCCGATTGGTGCTCCTAGTTAGATATAGAGCTGGTTTGAGCTAGAGCGATCTAAATTGTTTCCGTGTTTCAATCCACAATGTATACTTATCAGGTCATCGGGTAACAACAAGATTTTAGGCTTTCTAGGTCAAACATGAAACAATTTCCTTTTAATACGGGGATTTCAATAAATGTAACACACATCTAATCATCGGTAGCATTGATTAGAAGTTTAGTTTGACGCAGCTACCACTTTTTGCTTTATATGTGAAAGAATTCTTGTCATTCGTAGCATTAATTTGAAGGTTGCTCCTCAAGATTAGAAGCTTATCAAACATTGTTTATGTCACACAGGTATACAGTCAATTACAGGGAAGCATATGGGATCTTTGCCTGCAATGGCATTCTCTTCAACCATGAATCACCTCGAAGGGGTGAAAACTTTGTGACCAGGAAGATCACACGGGCAGTTGGACGAATCAAGATCGGCCTACAGAGCAAGCTGTTTTTGGGGAACTTGCAGGCTTCAAGAGACTGGGGGTTCGCAGGGGACTACGTGGAGGCAATGTGGCTGATGCTACAGCAAGAGAAGCCAGATGACTATGTTGTGGCAACTGAGGAGTCACATACTGTGGAGGAGTTTCTTGAAAAGGCATTTGGGTACGTGGGTTTGAACTGGAAGGATCACGTAGCAATTGATAAGAGGTATTTTAGGCCAGCAGAAGTGGATAATCTGAAAGGTGATTCAAGCAAAGCAAGGAAAGTTCTTGGGTGGAAACCTAAAGTGGGGTTTGAGCAGTTGGTGAAGATGATGGTTGATGAAGATATTGAGCTGGCAAAGAGGGAAAAGGTTCTTGTTGATGCTGGGTACATGGACGCTCAACAACAGCCTTGATCTTGATCTGGTATCAAATCTGCTATCTATACCCATATTTAAATCCTTGGTTTTTTCTCTTGAAATTTTGGTTATAGCTATTTAATGTAATTCTTTGTTTTCCCCCTTTTGTTGTGCTGTAGGGGTTGTGAGCATAATCTTCTTTTAGTGTTAAAAAGCCCCATAGAATCATAGATTTGATGAGTTATAGGGAGGCAAGTTCATTAATGCGGGGTTGTGGGGATAATCTAATAGTGTTATTTTGCAAAATCTTATACAATGTACTTTTATATATGGTTTTTCACTTTTTCTTTCAATAACTGGAATGCAATCAATCATTCATGCATGCTGCTGCTTCATGTTTTCTTCTTCTTTTTTTTTTTTTTGCTAAAATTTCTACCAAAATTCACTTGCTTGCACGTACAGAATAATTACAAAGACATTATTGGTTCATGAATATTTAGAAACTTTTGTGGAATGTTGTATTTATTTTGTGATATGAGAATTAAGTTTTATTACATGAATTGATTATTAATGATCACCAATCTGTATAAAAAGGTAACATAGTAAGTTTTGTATCTTTCAAATTAGAAAATTATTGATGATGTAGAGTGTTCCGGAAACTCGGCCACTAGTCATGAAACCAGGCGGTTCGTGACATCTTGTTTAACTACTTATCAGGAATCGTGTTTTGAGCAAATTATTAGCCATCAGCAAATTGGATACCTTAGACGAACCAAAAAATTATAAGAACTTATGCTTCAATATAGATAAGGACTTGTAATTGTGTTAGCTCTACATTACCCTTTGGACATGTAAATATTATCTCAAGGAGGATGATACAAAATTGTGTTCCTTCTTATCTTTTGGATCTGTTTTTTGTTATTTTTCAGTCCCTGTTGAATGTATAGAACAAAAACACAAAATTCACTTACATATTATAGTGCATGGGTGTTTCTAATAATTTTTATTTCAAATGACAGTGATTTAAGTGCAGGTAAAAGAGCGATCAGAATTCTTGTTGATGATGTTAATTGTTATGAATGATTAATGGATGCTACAAACATTGTTGTTATTAATATAATTATATTTCTACATTACATTATATGTTAAATTTAAAAGAAAAGTGGAAGTTAACATACAATTCCATTAATTCTTGATTTATTGAAATTAGTGCCCTATTTGAATATGCTCTATTTAGAAATATAGAACTTGTAGTGATGATTAATGTGATTTTTCTCCACTTTATAATAAATAAAGTTATCATGACTTCTGTGATCCTTATTTTGCTCTTGGCCCATGCTTCTCTTATTACGGTATCATGAATATAGATTAAAGAACATCGAATATGTATTTTGCTCGAGTTTCTTAGAAAGTAATATAGTCGAAAGCATGATTATGCTCTTACAAGTGAAGTAAAAAACTTAAAAAAGAGTACCTCAGTGGCTTAGTTTCTTAGAAAATAATAATAGTCGAAAGCTTGTTTATGGTGTCATCCCTGCAAATACACAACAACCAAAGCTTTTCGTTGGAATGATTCGTATTTTGATCTTTGCTGAAGCACTTGCACTATACGGTTTGATTGTTAGCTAGCATCATCCTCTCTAGAGTCGATTAAGTTGTACAATTTCTCATTTGTGTGTCATTTGCATGTTACAAATTAGTTTCGCCACATCAAAATCTTGCTTTGTTAGTTACTAAATTTGAACATCTTTTGTCCTCCATAAAACCTCATGCTACCATTGTTAATATACATGTATCATACTTATACAATAAAGGTGGAATCTTGTTTGTTAAGCTCATTTCTTAGTAACTAGCCTCTAATTTGTGTATGTACCACACATCCTAGAGTATTATGTGTCATCGATGCCCTTGCGTAAAACTGATTGGATTTTCGACTCTTTTTGGGTCATGAGAGTAGATAGCATGCTTAGGTGGGGCATCTTAGGCCTCATTTGGTTTACAGAATAAAATTTGAAGTAATTGAATTTTACTTATAGTGTTTTTTGTAAGTTTGAATTACAAAAAATGAATTAAAATTCATTAAATAACATTAAAAATAATTTTTGAGCCGAGCTACTCGAGCTCGACTCGCTAAAAGCTCGAAAAAAGCTTGAATTAAACGAGCCCGAGCCGAGCCCGAGCCTAAATTCGAGCTCGTTTAATAAACGAGCTCGAGCCCGAGCTTCACATATCGAACTCGCGAGCCTAAACGAGCTTAAACGAGCCTATATATAAATATATTTTTAAAATTAATAAATATATAATATATGGATTAAATAAATATAAATATATCAAAATAACAATTTATATATTATATTAAAAGATTGTTTAAAAATTAACTTAAAAAATTAAAATATATAATAACGAGCCGATCTCGAGCTTGGAAAACTATTTACGAGTCAAGCTCGAGTTTTACATACGAAGCTCGAAACGAGCCGAGCTCGAGCTCAAACCCAGTACTTTTAAACGAGCCGAACTCGAGCTTAAACGGGTTCGGCTCGGCTCGTTTACACCCTAATCAAAATGTATAGTTGAATGAATTCATTCAAACATTTCAAAATATGCTTAGGACATTAAACATCATTTTATACCTCAACCAGTAAACAAGTACGTTGTGTATAATAATTTGAACTTGATGACTTAAATTATATCCACAAGTCTTTATCCATATAATACTTCTTTGGTTATTTAAAAAGTTTAACAAACATCTTTCTTGGTTATTATAAAGTGACTAATTTTATAATTTATATATGGAAATTGGTGACTATGATGAAATGGGAAAATTCCATACACGAAGCATGAGAATCTTTTAAAAGATTTAATGCATGGTTATGCAATTATCTATATCTTTTTTTTATCGATTTATATAATAAACTAATTTTTTTCAATTAACATAATCAAGTTCTAATTCTTTACTAATTATTTGATCTACTAGGTAAACTTATAATTAAAAATATTTAAATGTATTTTTATACAATGAACTATTATCAATTTTTAATCAACTTATGTCATAATTTAAATTTAATTTATCAGTGTCATCAACTTAACGTCTTAACACATTTTTAGTATTGTGTATATTTTCCTTCTTAAAATAAATATATTTTTAAGGTTAATTATATTACTATTAGTTTCATACTATAAATTTGAATTATTTCAATATTTTTAGTAATTTGTTATTATTTTAATAAAAAAAATTTTCTCGAGACCATAAATATAAGAAATGCTACACCTTACCAAACAATTGAAAAGTCTATCTACACTATTCCTACCTGGTATCAAAATATTAGTACAAGTCGTCAAATTTGCATTTTACATAATTTATATAGATTTCAGCTTTAATGAAAACTTTAAAAAAAAAAATTAACCCATAACATCATCCATAAAAATAATAATAATGACATTATGGGTGTATTTGTTGTGGGATGAGGTTTTGTTAGCCTGGTTTGTTTCATGTTGTGGTTGTTTTATTGTATTTTATAGAGTGTTTTTAAAAATTTTATGAGACTAACTCTTTATGTAATAAAATATAAAAAATAATAATTTAAATTTGTACTCGTCAAACAATGTTTTTTATTTATTTTTTTAAATGAAAGACAAAATAAAATTACACATATAAATAGTTATTTGAATTCTTTCATTATTTATTTTTATAAAATTATTTTAATCAAATATATAATTATAATCGTTTCAATCCATGTATATTGTTCTAAAAATAAAAGTAACGTGCAACATTTAACAGTTGTCGGTGGTATAACAAGTTAGTCAAATATATTATTATATATTTTGGATGTACCATTTTTTTACTAAATTATGGAGTTATTTAAGAAATAAAAGTATATGATAAAAAACAATATTTTTACTAAAATGGTCAGATAATTCAAAATTTAAGAATGTTAGAATTAAATGGAAAAATAATGAAATGCTTTGATTTAAAATAGAAACAAATACACCTTTGATAATAAAATTATGTTAACTTGATTTTATTAATTGATGAAAATTAATTACTGTATGAATTCGTAAAATGATAAAGTTCATTGTCTAATAAAGTATTTAAACATTTTTATATGTGAGTTGACCTATAATAATAGTGGGTAAGTTTCATAAAATTATAATAACTAACAATTTAATCGTATAAAGTAGTAAAGAATTAAAACTTCGTTGCATTGATTGATAAAAATTAATAATTATTTGCATACTAAACATTAATTTGTAAAGTAATATAGATAGTTGTATAAATATATATATTTAATCTTGTTTTAAACTTGTTTGATCACATGAATAAATAGTCTTTTGGTGAAATGGGAAAAATTTTGTGAATATTCATTGAATATTTCAAGTTGCAATTTTATGGGAGTTTAAGATTTGTGATGTCGATCATATAAATTTATTATTAAACTAATTATTGAACCTACAACGTAAGGGTGACAATTTTGACCCAACGGGTCAAACAGTCTAATGGACCAATTGTAAAATACTAAGATAAAACATAACTTTTTTTCAAAATAAAAATGTATAGAACGGTGTATTAAATATATTGTTTTTTGAAAAAAAATTTAAAATTATATAAAATTTATGATTTTTGTTATCGACCCGTTTGATTTATATAATTAGTATTTCATTTTTATCAAATAGATCCCATGGCAAACATATAAAGAGGAATGGTGCTGACCAGCTAATTTACATGAACAGTAGAATAATACGGGTTTATCAAGTTTAAAATTAATTAACTACACTCATAATATAATAATAATATTTGGTTAATAAATATATTTTAGCTAGCTCAATAGTAAAAAGTATACTTTGTGAATGCATGCTAGGATTACAAACGAGTAGATCTAAGCTATTTCAACAAGATAGGGTCACGAGCTTTCAAGATGCAAGCTCAAGCTAAAATACATTTATTAATATTATAGTTGATAATTAAACTCATTTTTAAGCTTCCTTTTTAGCTTTTGACTTAACCTCGAGTTCTAACTCCATAAAAGTTATGTTTTATATAGTTAGAAAATTACTCTGATATGCTCAATAAGTGCTCGACTCCCTTAGAGTCACAGATTTATATGCATCTAAGACTCCTATAGCTTAAAAAATAACTCAAAACAAGCTATTAAAAGTTCGGGCTGAGCTCGTTAATTAAGTTATTCAAGCTCAATTTTTGAAAGTGGCTCGAGCTTAAGTTGCTTAATAAACACTCAACTCATTTGCAAATCAATATATTATCTAGTAATTAAATCTAAAGATGGAAAATATGAACACGATGGACGGGATTGTGTGGATTGGGTATCAAACCGGGTATGGTTAAACTTTTCGCTTGTAATTTTTTTAGTGCACGGTTATGTTATTAATTATTAATATAACTAGTTTGTGTGTCCATAAATTATGTGGATAATTTTTAAAAAATAATTGGTTACATAACATATATGTAAACATAAATTTAAAGCATATAAATATATATCATACCTTAAATGTGAGGAAAGAAAAAAATATGTTACTAACGAAGTAAATGTGGTTCTTCAATGATTTCTTTTCTACATTGAAAATGCTTTAATACTGCAATAATTGTCGTATGTATAAATAACTTATAAATGCCAATTATTTTTCATAAAGCTAATTAAATAGATAATAAAACAAAAAATTAAATGGTCTTTAATGCGATTCACTCATTTTAGTCAGCATAAATAGGTACCACAATTTTTTTATACTTACTTTTATTATTTATTGAAAAAATCACCTCTATTATTTATTCTACAAAAAAATAATAATGATAAAATAATCTTGAAAGAAGAGAGAGCATGCAAATGCAAATGCAAATGCAATGCAAGCAATTTGGTTGGGTTTCCAACAACATTGATTATTTAATTAATCAATTATCACCAACGACAAAATTATCATGTGTTTCTAACTGTATTTGTTGCGTAACGATTGCTTTGCTGCAACTTTTTAATAATACCATGTTTAATAACTCATCTTACATTATAATTACTTAATTAGGGGGGAGTTAACTTTCATTGTTTGAGCAACCAAAGGCACTATTGGCTCGCAGAATTAATAAAATTTTGAAGAATTTTAATTTAATTTATAGTATATAATAGTTGATTCGTTAATGTGTGAAATGAAATGTGTTGCTAGCTTAGAGTATATGTTGTGTGAAATATTAGTAATCTGAATTCAATTACAAATAACTAAGAATAATATATTTCTTGAACCATAGATTTACATGGAATTTAAACACATTTCTATTCATTGTAGTCTAATTTTCAAAATACACTATAAACAAATTCTAATTGCTTCAAAATTCATTCCGTGGGTAAATGCCCCTGAAGTCTTTGGATTTTCTTGGATGATTATTCATTAAGTATTTGATCTGTATCAATATCAAAATGACAGTTAACTTTTTGTATTTAATAAAAAAAATAAATTAAGACTATGGGCTTTTGACCTAGTGGTATCAATGTGTTATACTGTTATCCCAACTAAAAATTTATGGGAGGGGACAAGACAATATGGAAATATCATTTCTCATTCTCATCCACATTTTTTAGTTCTTGCTCCACGTCCCCATCGAGGAATCAGGTTTTTCAACTTCCTAACACGTATAAAGTAGTTTATTAGAAAACAATTATGTAAATAAAATTTAAAACAAATCAATTCAATCATTTTTGAGTTATTAACATATATAATATATAATTTATGATAAAAACAAAACAGAAAAATCTATATAAGAAGCTTATAAAACCTATAAAGAAAAATAAAACAATAATATTTAAAACTATATGAACATGTAATGAATAATTTACATTATAAAAATTAATAAACATAAATAGAATCGAAGCCGAGTTCGGCACATCCCATTATTAAAATTGTGGATTCCAGTGGCAATTCCGATTCATTCAAGCAAACGGATCGAACGGTTGACTACCAAAGTATTGTTCAAGTTTAGTTTTTACTACGTGTCATTTTGGCCTAGAGATGACAATGGGTGAGAAAAAAACCGAAACCCGTGGATACCCGCCCGTTATGGGTGGGTAAACCCGTGAAAACACACTCGTGGACATGGGTGTGGGTACAAAGTCATACCCGTGATGTTAACCCGCAGGTTTACCCGTTAAACCCACTATATATATAGTCATTATTATTTACCTCAATCTATAGTTTTCAAATTTCAATACTAGTTTATTTGAGTCCATTTTGAGATTTCACTATTTTGAATACCCATTACCCAGCTGTCAAGTAGCAAACATGTTATGTATTTATGTTTGTATGTTTGATATTATTATAATTTGGATGTGTTTGCAATAATTATATGTTTGTTGGATGTGTTTTATTGCTTAAATATGTTTCGTTTGGTAAAAAAGTGTTTATAATTTGTTTTAAAAGATAAAACCTGTGGGTTTACCCGTACCCACGAGTATCCGCGGGTGGTGGGCATGGGCGATAAAATCTACCCGTTGGCGGGTTTTTGGCGGGTGATATGTATCCGTGCCCGCCCCCCGCGGGTGCCATCCCTATTTTGGCCTCCCATCCATTTGATCAATTGAGTCAAAATTATCACCCATAGGATTCCATGAACCGTCCGCACTCCAGGACAACTCGTTGTTTCGTAGTTAAATTGGGATCAAGTTTTGGGTTTCCCATTGCACAACAACCTAAATAATATATACTATTGAAGTTAACCAAGTTCACTGGAAATTTTAAATGTTCTTCGTTCTTGGAAAAACATCAATTTGCTATCAAAGTGTAGAACAAATTTTCTCAAGTATTTGTAGTTGGATGTGTTTGTTATCCACTTATCCTTGGTATTTGTAGTTGTTGGAGAAGAATGTGATGAAACAACAAAGTAATTAATTTTTACTTATAATAAAATGAATGATTTAATAAATAGCTATATCATAGCACCCATGATTTAGACCCTCTTGTGAGGAGACAGATCTTCAAGTAAAACACGTAAACAAGTTTGTCTAGCTTGTGAACATTCCTTCTTATACACCTGGATTTTATCTTCCTTCCTACATGGTTGTCATCTCCAACTTGTATTCCATTTCAAACATCAAACTTTGAACATGACATTTTTTATATTATTACCAAACTCTCTTTAAAAAGAACATAAACTCATAAAATATTAATTATATATCTTTTATATATAACTAAATATCATTCAAAACCTATGACAAACACACTTTTCATAATAGTTTTCCAACTGAAACAGGGCTTAAATGTTGCGTCTTCTTATGTCAAGAAACTTGGGGACGAGTCATCCATACATAGCTTTATGAATTATGAGAGGACAACTGGATTGAAGATGTTCTGTCAAGAGGGTGAAAAGAGTATGTTGATGAGTAAAGAGGAGTGTGGAATAGATTGGCAGTGGGTTTTGGTGCCTAGACTAGACTAGAGTCAATCAATGAATCAGTTGTTTAAAGTCAAGAAATGTATGTGTAGTACAATAGTAGAACAAAATTTATATACTCTTCTTGCTTCTCCTTATCCCATTTTATACTAAAATAAAACCAAACCAAAGCCGTTTGCTCCAAATTTTGGTCGCTCCTCAATTCTTTCTAAAACAAGTTTTGAGGTTGGTCCAATTTTAAACCGAATCCAACTTAATGATTTGAATTTAAAGTTTATTATTTTGATAAATTTTAATTGCATAAATTCATATTTTGTTGAATTGGATTCAATATTGAGCGGATCTTCGCCTATGGGGTTTATGCGTTTTGGGGGGCCGGGGGGACTACAGAAATAATCAGTTTGTACAGCTCCAATTGCAGTAAAAGCCAAATCATCAATTGAATGCACGAAAAAACCTTTTCATTTTAAATAAACGAGGGAAGAAGGAAAAAAAATACAAAAAGATAGTTTATAAACATGAATGTTTTCCAGGTTATAAAATTATGAATAAAAAAGAATAATTAAAAAAAAAAAAACCAAGTGTAAGTGTGATGCATTAACGGCTCTATTGTCAGGAACCCCATGTGACGGACTGACTATTACTCTTACTCCCAGTGGTAGTACTTTCTTTTTCGCCGGAATCCGTCCACTTCCCACGTGACTCCACAGCTGTCCTTTGACTCAACACCACCAACCACGCCATCCGCCCCGTAAATTACAAACATCACCCCACAAAACAAATACTTCAAACTTCACACCCTAAATTTCACA
Source organism: Centrapalus pauciflorus (assembly GCA_020465985.1). NCBI lineage: Eukaryota > Viridiplantae > Streptophyta > Magnoliopsida > Asterales > Asteraceae > Centrapalus > Centrapalus pauciflorus. Next base: position 2,102,924 of record JAANYP010007301.1, on the reverse strand, counting down.
TATCAAATTCCTCAACTACAATCAAATAAACCCTTGGAATACATCAATACAAAATTAATGTTATAAAACAAACAAACTAATGTTATTTTCGGGTCATTGTGGATCCGGGTCTACGCTGGCGAAGGTTGGGATGTTGGGTCAGCCGATGACGGGATGTCAGGACCAACCCGGCAGCCTTCCAACATGAATACAATGTCTGCCATGGTGGGTCGGTCTTGTGGGTCGGGTGCTGTGCAAAGCAGCCCCACCTTTACACCAAGCAAGAACTCCTCCCATTCGGATGATTCCGGGTCTAACTCAAGCAACCCCGGTTCCAAAAGCTCCGATACTTGTCCTCTTTGCAACTGCCTTTTGACCCACTTAACAATGTCTTCGTCTTGTGTAAACATTACTGGCTTCTTCCCTGTTAATAGTTCCAGCAAAACAATGCCGAAACTGTAGACGTCGGATTCCTTTGTGACTTCCCCCGTTAGTATTGCTTCCGGTGACACATAGCCCAAGGTCCCGACAGAACCCGAAGTCGATGTGGCCGCTTCTGGTGATCTTGTTGTGGCTAGTGGAGTTAGCCCAAATTCGGATACATGTGCTTCAAAATCAGCATCAAAGAGGACGTTTTGAGGCTTGACGTCGCCGTGGACCATGGTGGTTGAATGGAGGAAAGCGAGACCACGAGCTATGCCAAGGGCAATCAAGTGTCTCATTGGCCAATTTAAAACATGCCCGTCTTGGTGTGATGCTTCTTGAAGTAATGTTGCGAGGTTACCGTTTGGCATGTAGTCGTACACGAGTAGCCTAAGGTCTGGTGGTCCTGCATAATACCCACGAAGAACGGTCAAATTTCGGTGTCGGACTTTGCCAAGCAACTCAGCTTCTTTTTTAAACATGGTCTCTTCAAGCAACCCATTCTGAAGCCTACGTATCGACAACACCATCCCATCATTGTAACATGCTTTGAATATCAACCCAAATCGCGTCCTGCTCAAAACGTTTTCTTCATCAAATTGCCTGGTTGCTTCAAGGGTTTCGGCCAGAGTTATCTTGTTATTGAACATAACGAGCTTTGGGCCTCCATTTTCACCACTGCTTCGAGTCCCTGAACTCCGTTGTGGACTGGTTCTCTTCTTTTCTCCTGCTTTTGACCTTTCTTTAATCCTTTTTCGCCATTTGAAGAGGCTATACATATAGAAACAACAGAAAATTGCCATGAAACAAGCTCCGGCAGCAGCCACAACAATTAGCAAAATCATTCTCTTACGACTACCACTACTAACCCCCTTGCATTTTCGATCCAATGGCTTCCCACATAAACCACTATTACCCTCAAAAACAGTTTCATTGTTGAATCTAGAGGCCAATGGTTCTGGTATTTTCCCTTCGAGGGCATTGCTTGACACATTAAAATACATCAAACTTGAAATTGCTGTTAAATTTGCTGGAATCTCACCAGTCAAGTTATTTGAACTGAGGTCTAGTGAAGTGAGATTAGACAAATGAGACAAGGATTCGGGAATGTTGCCTGAAAGATGGTTGGAATTTATAACAATCGAATTCAAAGATGGGATTCGCGAAAGTTCTTCAGGGATTTCACCAGTCAGATCATTCCTACTCAAATCGAGTTGGGTCAAATGTGAGAGCCGGGAAAGATCAACAGGGATTGGCCCCGTCAAAGCATTTGAACCCAGCTCAAGAATCTGAAGATCAGAGCAATTGCCAAGCTCTGGTGGGATCTTGCCAGAGACATTGTTATTCGACAAAGATAGAACAACCAATGACTTAAGAAAACCAAAAGTCAAAGGAATGTGACCAGAAAACAAATTTGAAGAGAGGTTCAAGTATCGCAAACCTAACAAGCTGCTGAAACCTTCAGGAACATCCCCGGAGAACATATTTTCTTGCAAAGCAATCACTTGCAGATTAGGCAAGCCAAAAAGATCCAAAGGCAACTCTCCACTGAGGTTCTGTCTGCTCAAATCAAGAGCAGTCAACTTATAGAGACTCCCAATGCTTCCCGGAATCTTTCCAGAGAACCCATTCCCACCCAAGTTCAGAACTGATAGCCCTTTCAAATTCCCAATTGTCACCGGAATATCACCGGAAAACTTATTTCCTTCAAGGTCCAAGGTTGTAAGATTGCCCATTGACATGAGATCTTCCGGCAAGCTTCCTGTGAGACCATTATCTCTCAAGCTCAGTGTCTGGAGCTGTGCAAGATTGCTAAAATTCAGAGGAATGCTACCATTGAACCGATTTCCACCCAGATAAAGCATCTCAAGCCCTCTTATCTCGCTTATAAACTTGGGGATTTCACCAGTAAACAGATTCCCTTCAAGATTCAAAACTCTTAAATTACTGATTTGCTTGATTTCACTTGGAAACAAACCAGTTAACGAATTATTCGCCAATTTTAGCTCCTCCAACCGTCTCAAATTCCCAATCTCACTCGGAATTCTACCCGACAAATGATTACCAGAAACATCTAATGCTGTTAGTGTAGATAAAGCAGTCAGCCACAAAGGAAAATCCCCGTGAATCTGATTCTGTTGAAGATCCAAAACTTGTAGAATACTAAAACAGCTAGAAGATGCAGGAGGTACAATATCCGTGAACGCATTAAACCCTAACTGAACATTCTTAATTGAAGGCGGATAAACCGAAACGTTACAGAATATAGAGGCAGGAATTAGACCAGTGAGGTTGTTGTTAGAGAGAGAGATTACTTGTAACTTGGGAATCGAGCCTATCCCTGCCGGAATAACACCTCCGATTGCATTGTCGTCCGCGCTAAAATGAACGAGTGAAGTACAGTTTGCTATCGACGAAGGTAACGTCCCCTGCAACTGATTGTGATCGAGCCACAGAAACTGAAGCTTCTGTAAAGCTCCGTATCTCTCCGGAATGGCACCAGTGAAGAGATTGTACGAGAGGTTTATAAGTTGAAGATCAGGTAAGTCGGAGAGGTTACTCGGTAGTTCACCGGAGAGCGAATTCGATGAGAGATCGAGGTACCGAAGGCTTGCAGGGAGATTGACAGGAACTTCACCGGAGATATTATTTCCGGCGACGTTAAATATCAAAAGCTCGTTGAGATTCGAGATCTCCGACGGAATGACGCCGGAAAACGAGTTATACTGAAGAAAAACATAATGCAAAAGATCACATTTCGCGAGAGACGACGGAATACTCCCATTGAAGTTGTTCGAACGTAGGCTCAACCTGCGTAACATCCTCAGATCACCAAGCCTGCCAGATAAGACACCGCGGAGCTGGAGTCGAGGGAGGCGAAGGTCGCTGACGTGACCACCGGAGCAACCGACGCCGCGCCAGTCGCATGGAGCCAAAGGAGTGGAACGGTCCCAGCTAGTAAGTGCAGCAAGCGGATCATGGAGATTACGTTTGAAATCCAGAAGTGCATCGATCTCTGCCAGGGTTTGTGAAGAAGTATCGGCATACGTTATGAAAGTGGTGGTGGTGGTGGTGGTGGTGGTGGTGAGGAGGAGTAAGGAGAGAAGAAAAGCCGCCATGGAAGGCGGTGAGCTTAGAAGCATTGTGGAAGAAGAAAAAAGAAATTGTTATTTAACACAATGTAACGGAAGGGGGCATGATTATGAGAGCGGAGCGTATGTTAGCCGGAGCAGCGGGTATGGTGGGAAAGAAGGGCGACCAGTAAAGTAAGTTTGGCGTATTTTGCGCCACTGTGCGCATTGCCCTCACAAAACCCCAAAAAAACACACAGATATATAAACACTTGTAACTATTCATTTTCTCGTCCAAATAAATACTTGTTGAATGCTCTTTTTCGTAAATTTGTCTTTCTATATTCAAACAAAAAAAAAACTATCATTTATTAATTTTATTTTATTTGTTCATATAATCTTTTAAACTTTTTTTCAACTTACTTATAGAAATTTGGGTTAATATTCAAAAAACCCCATAAATTTTTCTTGATTTTGTGATTAAGTCCTTAAACCTTTTTTTATAATTGTTTAGGTTCCTTAACTATTTTTGTCTTATTCAAAAAAACCACTATCTTTACATGTTTTAGCTATTAAGTCCCTAAAATTTTTCTTTTATTGGTTGTGTTTTACCTACTCATCTGATAGTCGGTCAAAAATATATACTTTTGAATCATACAAAATAGCTTAGGGACTTAAACAATTGGAAAAAAGGTTTAGAGACTTAATCGTGAAATGGTAAAAGTATATAAGGTTTTAATAATTAACCCTGTAAATTTTACTAAAAACTACGTTAATACAAATATTTAAAATATGATAGTATGTTCTTATTTTAAGATTTAACCATACGATATAAAATATGTTGTTATAGTTAATCAGGGCCGGCCCTGGGCCTGTTCCACCTGGGCCACCGCCCAGGACCCAATCACTCTAAGGGGCCCAAAAAAAGTTAATATGTTAATATAGTCCAGCAGTTCAGTATTAGGTTATATGTGTTTTGCGCGAAACAAATCATAGACAATGTGTTAGTTCAGCTGGTAGTTATCTTACCTTGGAACTCTAATGACATGGGTTCCATTCCCATTGTGTGCATTTTTTTTATTTTTTTATATCTCATTACTATCACTTGGATTTTCATATATAGATATCGTCTATTTGCTTTATATCAATATATAATCCATCAAATTCAATATTCATACTTTTGTTTTTCAATGAGTTTGATTTTTTTTATTTTTGTTTATCACGTGGTTTATGTTATTTATTATACGATTATTAAAAATATTAATGAGATATGTATTTATTTCTTGAGATGTTATTTTTTTTTGACACATATGTTACTATTTATATTATGAATCATTTATAATTTAAATTTTTTTTTTCAATCTACTAATAAATATATAATTTAATATTTTATGCAATTTTTTCCCAATTTATAATCATACGATGTTAATATTAAATTTTTTTTTTTTTTTGCGGTTTTTGGATTGAGGAAAAATTCAGAGAAGCACCATGAAACCATTACACGAGGACAGATTGTGAAGTTTTTAAAGACATGACAATAGTGCAACAAAATTAATATTATTTAACAACTTATATTTAGAACATTTATTTGTAAGTCCTAAGTGTACAGTTACCCTTTGTGTTTCCCCGTGTGCATGTCAATCCTATCTTAGTTCAGATCATTACTTAGAAGTTCATTCTAATATCATAACCTAAGTTTGAGTCCAAGTCCTCGCGGACACTTGAAACCTCAAACTAATGCTCTGATACAAAACTGTGACGTCCTTGTTAAATTAATGATATAATTGTAATCTCCAGGATCGACTAACAACCCAATGAGTATCATAATAATTGAAATTGAATACTTAAATTAGAATTAAGCACATCCACACTAAAGCAATAGAATACATGTCTACAGTGATAAGAGTCTAACTATTACATCAACATAATTGTTTTAGAAGTAGAAATTCCAGCCCAAAGCTATTACATTCAAGTACCAATAGCTACTAAGGTCTCCGGGATATTGATTTGATATGCTTAAGTAGATGGTCCAGCTACACTCTTGCCTTTGCCTGTAAACAATGTGAGTCAACAGTAAGCTAAATGCTTAGTGAGATAACAGATTATGCATACAACAAATATTTCTTTACAAACAATGCTTAACCATGGGCAGTGTAAGCCCCATGTATGTGAAAACGGCAGTGAAAGCCTCAATGTGTGAGTAAACCATGCAGTGCTAGCATGGGGTGGTAGTTCAATATGCTGATCGGGGATGTGCCGAACCTGAAGGGATACGAGTGGGATGATCAGTCCCCGACAGTGGCCTGCTGTCAGCCCCAGTCCAGGTCGCATCAGATTATGAAGTAATGATCATGCAGTGCAAGCATGATGTATATAGCTGCACTTTCAAATGAACGCTGGCTACATGTGTGTTACATGTCAAGTACGAGTGTGCATCATAACAACAAATCATTTCATGAGTGCCAAATGAAGTATATGAACAACGTGAACATGCCATTGAATGTATAAACATGAATGCAAAAACAATAAATGTTCGAATGACAATCTGTTACTCACAGTGATTGGTTTTGTGACTTGATCCTGAATCAATGTGTGTTTTGATAACACCACAATGATCTGTAAAGTAGGTGTAATAGTGAATTTGTGTCAGTAATTGCTTAAAAATTGTATTCTGAAAACTAAGTATAATTGTACTGATTTCGGACCACATCCGAATTCGGATGGTCCGAAATGCAAGGTTGTCCGAAATATGGTATTGGTCCGTAGTTGGCAGGGTCCGAATTCGGCAAGGTCCGAAATTACTATTCGTCCGAAGTGACTGTAGGTCCGAAAATGGGTCTTTGGTCCGAATTCACTATTGGTCCGAATTTGGGTGAGTCCGGATTGGGTTAGGGTCCGAGTTCGGACTTCGGATGAACAGTGCCCGAATTCGGATGGTCTGAATTCGGTTCCTCCGAACCGAGTTCATACTTTGTAAAATTTCCAGATTTTCCAGATTTTGCATTTTGACCATTTTACATGTTTCTGAGTCTAATACTGTAAATATGAACTTAGATGCTATTATTTAACTTATATCATCATATTTGTACACCAAAACAACCCATTTGTGTCCATTTTTCTACATGTCTCGAAGAACACACACACTAAAACACACACTTAATTTCTGAAATCACACTTAGACTTCAAATCTGATTCTGAATTTTTGTATACAACAACATACATGCTCGATTTAAACTAATCCATCATATTATATAACATGCATAAACATCTGTATCAAAAATCTTATGATTCGGTTCTTATTGAAACCGAACCAAAATCTTTAAAAATCCGAAAGATTGAATGATGTTTACCTTAAATTGATTCTTGTAGTTGTTATAGTCTCCTATATGCCACTTGAATCCAGATTTTTGCACCTTAATTCGATGATTTCTTGTGTGTTCTTTTGATGCAGCCGAGAGAGAGTAGAGAGAGAGAGAGAGTACGGTTAGAGAGAGAGAGTGATGGTGAAAATGAAAGTTTTCCCCCTTTTTATTTGTATTTTGACTTATTTGCACACTAAACCCTTCAACTTCGTATTTTCTTATTTAACTGATAATATGATCAAAATTAACTTAAATTGATATAATATTCCATTAACATAATAATTAAGTCCTTAAAATTGCAAATTACATATATTTGAAATTTGGGATGTTACAGAAAAAACTTCAGTTCTTTTAAAAAATATACAGTTCTCAAAAATTTTAGCTACTAAAAGCTCCAGCTCGAAACTACAACTAGTCGTGTCAAACATACCCAATATCTATTTGATTTGTCATGAACTACGATTTGCGTAATTTACTAATTCGATATCCTATAGTCCTTTCATACAGACATAGTCTACCTTTCAAAGCTTTGGTTTGTTTTCGATTCACTTTCAACCTTTTTTTTTAAGCTTTCAATAGTGTTGGATTTATCAACTTATCGACTCTTGTAATGGTGAATTGACTCTTGTAATGGTGAATTCTAAAGACTAATTTGTCTTTCGGCATAGTCGTGGATTCAAAATTGAATATTGTTATGCGTACATTTTGTTCCCATAATTTTCACTAATCATACACATGTTTTATGTTAATGATACATAAACGAGTAACTAAATTTAATCTCTCTCACACATTACGAATGGGTGTATGATTAGTAATTTTGAAGGCGTACGTGTAGAATTCTCATTTAGACTTGGATCAACCATATCAATCCTATTATAAGTTTGTCGAAATATCTTTTTTTTATAATCAATTCATTTTCAATATAAAAAATGTCACATTATATACTAAACAAAGTTTATCTAAAAAAAAGGTTGCACTTTTAAAGAAAAATATGCGGAAAAAGAACTTTAGGGAGGAATGAGGGCACTTTTTAAGATTCGTATGGGTTACATAATAGAGATATTGGATAGATGTCCTTCTTGACCTCACTTTGGCTTGGCATGGTTTCAAAAAGGATCACATGTGACTGCATTTTTTTAGTAATTTTTTCAAGAAACTTGCAACATAAAATAGATTGATTTGGTATGTTTTTATTGCTCAAATCTTCATCCTTTATTAGGGGATCTTATTTATTTATTTGATTTGTTAAGACCCCTAATCGGTTAATCTCTACAACTCGACAACTCACTTTCCCTTCATGAGGTTAACGGGGTGGTACATGTCTGAAAGTGCTTTTTCATGAAACCATGCATTGGTACGAAAACAAGAAAACGGTACCATTTTTTGTTTTATGCAATTGTATATTTAACATCTTAACTTTATGAATTTTCATCACACATAACATAATGAGAGCTATTCTAAATGAGTAAATGTGAAGGACACTCTTACTTTTTACAAAAATAAAACATCATTCATAAAATAAAAACTAAATTAAATATAAAAATATCTCATATATAGAACAAAATAACATACAATCAATCATAATCACGGCATAAGAATTATTGAAACGACCGTTTATAACAAATAAACCAACTAAATTATATATTTTAAGATGTATGTACATCAATATACGTATGAGTGTAATTATGTAAGAAACATATATTACACCAGATCATACATCATGTAAATTGTAATGTGCTTTTTATCAAATGCACTCTAACTTTATCATATACAAAATATTTATTTGTGTAATTAATAAACATTATCTAATAATTGCATGTTTATAATTTCACGGTTCTTATTAAACCTTACAAACATAGCATTACCATTTCATTTCTGACGAGAAGATAAATACCTTCCAGTTCCATGACAAATAAGTATAAGTATTATGTGCGGAAGATAGGATCATTATTCATTGGTAATTGATGCACTACAACAAATATGTCATTTGTTCACATCATTTTACACGCTTTTTAAAAGTGTGTAAAAATTTAGTACATTTTCTACACTTATAAATGTGTTTAAAATTATTGCAGTAATAAGCGTGAAAATACATACTAAATCATCCTAATTACCACATTTAAAATCATAAAGAAAAAAGTTCACATGTATATGTGTGGACAAATTTTAATTTTTTCACACTTGAAAGTGTAGAAATAAATTTATCACACTCAATTTTGCTACGCTTCCTCTTATGCGGACAAATTAAATGTGACTAATTAATTTTCATACTTTTAAGCGTGGACAAATTATTAGTTTATCCACATTTATATCTGCAAACTTTTTTTAAAACACATATTTGAGTATATAAAAACTCCACACTTGTAATTGTAACTAATTTTACATTCCTATAAGTGTGAATAAACATAAAACTTTTTTACGCACTTGCTAGAAGCGTGTAAAAATAACGTGTACAATTGACATTTTTTTTTGTAGTGATGCAATTGTTTTGTATATATAGAGTTTATCATTAAAACTATTACCAAATATCTATCTCAAATTCATTATCATATAGTATTAATTTTTTAAAACTATATATAATTAAACATCAAAATAAATAAGTATCATGATACGATTTATGCTTTCAACATCAAAACCAATTCAAAAGTTACTATTTACATACAATCTGCAAATATAAACCAATCTTCATTTCTCGTTTAAAGCTAATGTGACAAATATAATATAAATATTAGCAACATTTCATAAATAAATACATAGTTTAAAGTATTTCAATAAGTATGAATCTTAAAACATTAATATTTTGATAATATATATCTATATATATATTAATAAATAAATAAAAACTAGTCTCACATGTCCTTCACTTGTGGCACCAACATTTTTTTTTCATCTTTTTTTACTTCTCATAATTACCTATCTTATTCATTATTTAATTATTAAATAGAATCAATAATTAAGATAAATACATCCCTTTTTCATCTAATAATTAAATTAATATATCTTATTTTAATTCATCTATAAATATTAATATATAAATAAATAAACTGTCACATGTCTGCACTTACTAAATTTTGTCAAATGTCAAACTTTCTTTTATCACATGTATTTTACTTAGATTTTTCAAAATGTAATATAAATTTAAATCAAATCCAATATTCTCTAATCTAATATAACGAATTATGTCTAATTTATTATGATAATTTATAAATTGATTTCTTAATAAAGAAATTTAAATTGAAACTTATGTAATACATATTTTATAAATATAAAAAAAAAGTTACTGAAAATGGGTTGTTTCAGCTACCCTGGGGTTTGTTTGGAGTGTTGCATTCATAACTGGGGCAGTGAGACTGAGTGATGATGGTGAAAGGGTTCGCTACAGGTTAAAACTTAAAAGGGTGGGAGGCTATCTGCTAACCAAACACACACACACACTCTGAATGCATCTTTTTTAAGTTTCATCAACTCCTGCAACTAAACTATAAAAACCACCTACATTTTAACAAATTTTAAGTTAATAATATTATGTATGTTTCATTCAAATTAATTAAAAGAACTAAATAAAACATTACTCATGAAAATAATTTTAAAATTAATTATATTTGAAAATCACTATACTTGACATCTTCTGATGATATGTATTAAAATTCGCATCTGTCAGTTTTTTCATAATAATGATTTTAATTTTGGACTTATTAAGTATATATATTTAAATTCAAACTACATATACAATAATGAAGACCCAGAACATGGATAGGCTTGTTTGTGTGACCAAAAAATATGTGCTAATATGTTGATAGACTTCTTTGTTTTGTGAATTGTTCGTTTAGAACAAATAGGTTTAAATTGCTTTACTGACTTACTTACATATTAAATGTTATTATTACTATTACTATGTGTAAATTTAATCATAAATAAAATCTAAAAATATTATTTATAAAATGATACAAATTTGGAAACAACTGTGTTTTGAAATTTATATCTAATATCTTAAAACAACACATAATACATAGTGATTATTGTTATTTTAAACAAATAGATTACCTTTCCTTTTTTTTTTTTTTTATTCTTTGTAGATAGACACTCCCCTATTCTGTGGCCCAAAACAAGCAAGATTATTATTAGTCAAATCAATTAAGAGGGAAAAAAGTTGACAAATTTCATTTCAAATTGGGGGTGGCTTTAATTGCTTTTGAATAAGACACACTTCATAACTTATTATTATTATTATTATTATTATTATTATTATTATTATTATTATTATTATTATTATTATACTTGTGTGCTATGTGGTATTGACGTTTGACAAACTGATATTTAAGTCGCGCTAAGTAATTGGATTTATCCAAGGCTAACATCTTGTATAAAAATATTTAATTTAAATTAAATAATTTAAGCTTTTATTTATGTTACGTTGGTAACAAAAACTTGTTACAATTAATAACAAATAAATTTATGTTTCATTTATAGCTAAAAATATTATAATATATTATATTATCAATGATAACTTTCATACACTATTCATTTCAAATATAAAAACATATGGTTTTAAAAGTTGGTAATTGTTGTATCATTTATATATTTTAATGACACAACTTTGCTTTTGTGTGTTTACTTGATTAATTTTTTGAAAAAGCCAAGTACTTTATAAAATAGAGTTAATATTTAGAACTTAATAAATCATAATCATCTATTTGATAAATAGACATTTATTTTGTAATAATTTAAAAATAAAAAGATGGATACTTAATTTGGAATGGAAAGACCAAAAATGATATATAAGAAATACCTTATTATATTATACAATTGATCCATATTAAAATAACATGTTTTTCTTGTGACAGATTACCCTTGACCAAGTTTTATGTTATATTAATTTATTAATCGAATATTTAAGTTAATGATAAAACTGCTACATCTAAATTCAAATATATAACATAAAGTTTGTTTTAAATATATGAAGATATATATATATATATATATATATGGGTTGGGGGAATAAATAAATAAATAAATAGTCTATCTATATAAGTCAAAAAAGTGATTTTAATTTCGGAAAGTAGAAAATGCTATGCGACTTGGCGGGGGTCCAATCAGCAGATTAGGTGTCACCTTCACGCTAATGAATGGATCTGATTTGAAGCCTACCAATCAGTAGCTGCTTATTCAACATCTCCCTCTCTTTTCTTCCGTAAATATAAATACAACTCCAAACTCCCCCTAGCTGCAAATTTTTATCATTGGAGCTGGAAATGTATTTGTATAAAATGCAGAATAATAAATAAAATTTCTAAATTAAAACATATTTATTTTAAGATGCTGTTTGTTTTTTAAGTAACTAAATGTATAAAGTCTGAAAACCACATCTGAAATTAAAAGGTGGTCTTAAGATTTGAAACTTCTGAAAATTATTATTTTTATTACGTTTAATCAACACCTCAAAAAAGATAACTGAAATTATAATAATTAATATGATAAATAGTTTTAGGGTTTATAAACTAAAAAAAGACACCTCTTAATTATTTTCAGACCCAAGCATCCCTCTTAAACTTAAGAGGTAAATACAGTGGTTGCAACATATTAACTCTGAAACTAAATAAACATTCTTAATTTATTCTAGAACCCTTTTAGAGCCTCTTAATGAAAAACAAACAAGGCGTAATTGTATTCTTGAAAGTCATCTCTTAAGCTATGGTTGAGAAAAATATGTGAATGATCATTCACTTAGATGATTACTTATATAAATATACATAATCGATCATTCACAAAAAATTTTAACGGCGTAGACTTGATGAATTTATCTGAAATTCACAGAGAATGCGTGTAACGTTAATTTAAATATAACTGTGAAAAAAAACTAAGTTTTTTAATGGTAGTAGCTTCGGATGTACTTGATTTGGAGTGATATATTTTTAAACCTAAGTCTCTCTCTCTCTTTCTCTCTCTGTATGTATGTATGTACGTACGTAAATTTTTTAAATTGTAATATAAATGATTGCCTAAAATAAGAAGGAAGGTTTGAAAAGTTTGATTGACTGCAAAACTCTTATTCATATTGTTGTTAACACTGAGAGTTTTAGCGTAAGCATATAAAACAGTTTAAGTCTTATTTTTTAAGATTATATATACTAATATTATAGCCAAATATATTAATTTTTTATGTTTGTTACCCATTTAAAGTTTAAACATGTAAGCATCAATGCATATCATATCAAAGGCTTAAGTCCAAATCGGTAAAGCCCAATTTTCAACTATTGTCGCTGCCTAACAGCATTTGGGTGCAAATGAGAAGAGGAAAATCATCTAGTAAGGTGAAACCCAGTTTCCAATTATTGTCGACTGCCTAACTGCATTGGGTGTCGATGTGTAATGTGGACTCTCAAGTCTCAACAATAATATAATGTACCTGCATTCACCAATATTTAGAGTATTTAGTACTTATAATATGAATCTTATAAATCTAATCTAAACATGACTCCTAATGAATTCTGGTGATGGTTTACAATGCACCGGATAAAACATGCCTCGATTCACATATCGTTGTTTAGAACTTAAACAAAGTCCGACGATGAAGTCCTTTGATGCAACCTGAGAACTTTCAAATGCCGGGTTCTCCGTCGAGCAATTTGATACGTTGGGTTAAGGCTTTTGTGTTAGTTTTTTATTCCTTTATTTAGACATGTAAGTGGCTAAATTCTTTTAGTTCTTTTCTCTGAGTTGGGCTATCACTTATGCTTCTGGGCCATACTAAAGATACTTTTGAACAAACAGTGATTTGGGGATCATATTTTTGAATGACAATACCAACTAAAAGTTTCGAATTTCATACTTGAGATAGGATGGATCGCAAGTTGTATTCTATAAAAGCGGATAATTGCATAAAAATAATATACAAACGGTAGTTTGCGGATCATAATTTTGAATGACAATACCAACTAAAAATTATATACATATAGAATATTGTTTGTGAGTACCTAAAAAATGCAAAGCACTCGGGGTGCCTATGAACACACGGGTTCCAGATGTGAATATGCTCCGAAAAAAGTTTTTTTTCCATATTCATTTAAATACAAATAAGTGAGTTTGTTGGAGAGAAAATTTGTTAGCGACAAAGGATTGATCAACAGATTGCAACTGGTTCATCAAGTTGCAAGTAATTGTTTTTTTTTGGAAAAAAATCTTATTTTAATAAAATTTAGTCAATCGAGGTTTTTTGTGCGATGAAAAATCGTTAAAGGTTTTAATCGCAACGATGATCCAAATTGAGGGTTTTTTGTGCAAATTTCCCTTATTAAAATATAGAGTAAAGGACATTTTTGGTCCTTGTGGTTTGATAGTTTACCCGGATTCAGTCCTTTAACCATAATAAGGTCAAATTTCATCCCTATTTTGCTAATTGTGTGCCCTTTTAGTCCCTCGTCCGTTAAACTTAACGACACAACCGTTAAATTTGTAAGAATGACATTTTTACCCTTTTCATTGAGACGTTTTTAGTCCCTATGGTTTTATTATTTACCCATTTATAGTCCAACATTTATTTTATTTTATTTTATCTTTATAATTATATTATTTATAGATTTACTTAATTTATTATAAACACACTTATTTTATTTATAAATATACTTATATTTTAATATTTTATTTACATTTACTATTGTTCGTATTTTATTTTAAAATTTAACTTTTTTCTTTAATTTAAATATATATTTCTTTACTAATTTATTTAAAGTTCATCTTCTTTATTAATTTTAATTTTTATAATATTATTGTTGACATTTATATATGTAATTTTGTTAGTTGTGTTTAAGTAGATATAATATCGTCGATATTTTTCTTCTCCAAAGTCACTATTTCTTCAAATATCTTCCAACCTAATCAATTATCGACACATAAATTATATACATATGTGAATATACTTGAAGAAATAATGACATTGGAAGGTACTTGAAAATATTATGTATATATACACACACACACACACACACATATTATCAACACATAAATTATATACATATCTTAGGGGACGTTTGGTTCGCAAATCTTTTCTCTAGGATTTGTATTTTGTCAAAGGATTTGCATTATGCAACATTTGCATTTGTCAGTATTTTGTCAATAATCTGCATTATCTTATAGAAAAAATTGTTAATATGAAGAATGCAAGGTAACTGCGATTTTAAATCATTGTGGGGAGGCTGAGTTTTTAAATAACAAAGAAGGAAGAGATTCATGAAATGCTAAGATTTTAAATCCATACTGAAGTCTACGAACCAAACACACGATTTTAAATGCAAATACCACATTGGATTTAGGTTCCGACCTGTACATACTACATAGTATGGTGACTTTGATTTAAATTATCTATTTTTATAAAAGCTTTAATTTTTAACGTGGGTGTTGATGTGTCTGGTTCTTGATTACAAATTGGTAGCACTCAACAGTTTCTCACTTCACTTGGATCTAATAATCAGTAGACGAATCTGATGCAACTTCATTTATCACTGATGCAATTTCCTTCATTTATCGCCTACTCTACTTATGCTACTCCACCCCAACGCCACCGATCCATCGAGTGAACCAGATCAACAGATTTAGGGCACCCATCACCTTGACGAGACCTCTAAAACCCTCATCAAGAAGACCTGCATTTCTTCATCTAATCTGCGCTGCAACCATTTTCTCTATCCTTGTTTTTGCTATCCAATCTTTTTTCTTGAAGATGCTTGAAGAAATATACATATGTGAATATATTTATGTGTTGATAATTGATTAGGTTGGAAGATACTTGAAGATATAGTGACTTTGGAAATGAAAAATATGACGATATTATATTATATTTACTTAAACACAACTAACATAATTACATATATAAATGTCAACAATAATATTATAAAAATTAAAATTAATAAAGAATATGAACTTTAAATAAATTAGTAAAGAAATATATATTTAAATTAAAATAAAAGTTAAATTTTAAATAAAATACGAACAATAGTAAATGTAAATAAAATATTAAAACATAACTATATTTATAAATAAAATAAGTGTATTTATAATGAATTAAGTATATCTATAAATAATATAATTATAAAGATAAAATAAAAAAAATAAATGTTGGACTATAAATAGGTAAATAATAAAACCATAGGGACTAAAAACGTCTCAATGAAAAGGGTAAAAATGTCATTATTACAACTTTAACTGTTGTGTCGTTAAGTTTAACGGACGAGGGACTAAAAGGGCACAAAATTAGCAAAATAGGGATGAAATTTGACCTTATTATGGTTAAAGGACTGAATCCGGGTAAACCATCAAACCACAAGGACCAAAAATGTCCTTTACTCTAAAATATATAAATATAGACGGTTTATATATTTAAAAGACATATACATGTAAAAATGGTAATTTTCTCATTCATCATTTTCATTTAGATAGCAATCAAACATCATTTTTTTTCATTTAGAACTACTTTCATTCAACATCTCTAAATCATTCAAACATATTAATCACATATATATTTATCTAACAGTTACCAAACAGTCTTAAGTAAGATGTTATTGTCTTGAAACATTTTATAATCTAAGTTCATATTTATTACTATATAACAATGTTATGTTTTTATGTTATCAAAGAATATTTAAGAAAACAAATATTCTTTCAGGGGATAATAGAGTTGAGTATTTGTTGCAAGGGAATGGAAGGGTCATGTTAATTATTACGGTTGTGTTTAGTAAACGAAAACAATTCATTTTCAATTTATAATTTTCAAGAAAAAACAAGGAATTCTATGGAAAGTAAAAACGTTTTTAGATAATTAAGTTTTAGTTTTAAGATAAATGAGATAGATGATTATAAAATAAGAAAAATAGAATATGTGATAAAAAAGTAATAGAGAGAAAAAAAAAAGTATTAAAAGTAAATATAAGGTAGGTAATAACATAGTATGTGAGAAAATATAAAAATTAATATTTTTAAAGTAAAATGAACATTTAATGAATTGTTATTAAGTAAACAATTTTTTATTTTTTTAAAAAGTGAGATGGAAAGTTTGTAATTTTCATAAACTAAACACACCTTTCTTTGCGGGTAATATTTGAATGAAAAGTAATAAGAAGAAAAAAGGCAACGTAGTTTTGATTTAAAACATGACAGGTGTATTTATGATTCGATGATGCGGACGCATGTGTGCTTTTAAGTTTTGAACCATTCGTCCATTCTTATTCATAAAAACAAAAGATTGACCTTTTGATTGGTGCTCTACAATTACAAAACCTACTTTTTTTCATTTAAAAGCTGGTAACCACTTGCTCTTTCTCCACGTGTTTCAAAACATCAATTACAATTCATATCATATGTGACAATTATTTTAGGTTTTGGTATTGAAAAAACTCCTTCAATTTTTATTTTATTTTTGTGATTAAGTTTTAAATCTTTAGTTACTGTTTAAGTTTCTAAATTATTTTTGTCTTGTTCAAAAGTGTATATTTTTGTTTTGTTCAAAAGTGTATTTCAATGATTTTTAGTTAGTTAAAAGATTTATCAGAAAAAATAGTTAATGAACTTAAAGAAAAAAAAAGAAGATAACTTTAAGATTTTTTACATAAAAAGTGTTTTTATTGTTGTTACTGGATAAAGGTAAGTTGAACAATTATTGGCATTTATATATAAGACACTTATTATGTGTTAGTGATTTTGCCCATCCTTCAAGGCATCCTCTCCATTCCTTTGCCATTTGGAAATTTCATATCATGACTTTTATTTGTTATTATTAGTGATACATTATGAACTAATAACTTATAACTGAATTTTATTATTAAAGTTTAATATCAAACTTAAACTTTATTAGGATTTTTACAAAAAGTTCGATAAGTTGTTCGCATATATCCTCAAGGAAACCAAAAATGCGTCTTTTTATATGAAATCAATGCTTTTGGTAATACACCAGAGTCATCATCATTTTCTTTGCATGACTTAACATATATAGGTTTTTATAGTTTAGAAGATTTGTAATCATTACAGAAATAAGATGATTTTAAAATCTATTGTTTATAGGATTCTAAACCTTCCAACATTTAAAGAATTCCAAAATCTTGTAAGCCATTTAAATCTAACAAAACAAAAGACACCTATTTTTAGATAGTTGTGACTTGTGACATTGAACAATCTAACACACCACTTGCTTTGGATCAAAACCATATATAAACTTTTTCTTTGGTGTTCCTTGAGAATTTATAAATAATATATTTATTTAAAAATATGACCAGGAAGGTTCATCACCAACACAACAAAGATCAAATATTTTTCTAAAACAAATGATGATGTGTATAAAAGAATATGAAATCTTACTTGTTATGCAAATACAAGCATGAAAGACCTAATCTATGATTCTAGCAACATTGATTTATATTCCTACCATAAATAAAGATAGCTTTTTTATATGTTGTTTATTTCATTCATAACAAATTATTTGAGTTTTGAATGCTTTTTTGTTCTTTTGACCTTCATATGCTTTTTTACATAAAGAAAAAACTTTTACTTTGTCTATGACAAAAGCTACTTCATATAAATTCGCATTATTCCGGCTACCTTTAAAGGTGGTGTTTCATTCTACCATGACAAGTCGACGACTAAATACTTATAGATTGTGAGCCCTCTACTATTACTTTTTGAGTCTCTTTTAAACATAAAATCTTAAATGTATTTAATGAATATCAAGACTATTTATTTAGTTTGTGATTGTTATAGTTTTCATTTATGCATAATCAATTCATCATATTGACTGTTAATGCATACACACATATATAGGACCACGCACTAATATAATTTCATCATCTTAGAAGACGATTGATGCGTTATTTATATTACTAGCAGGACCGTCACTTAGATTTTGGAGGCTCTGGACAATAATAATAAAAAAGGTCATTTATATATATTTGTAAAGTTCACTAGGTCGTCACTTAGATTTTGGAGGGTCTGAGCAATAATCATAAAAAAGTCATTTATATATATTTATAAATTTCACTAATAATATAAAGATTAATATAGATTTTGGGTTGAGCCAACTAAAATATATACATAGGTTAACTTTTTTGAGGCTCTAAAAAAATTTGGGCCCTGTGTCATAGCCATTTTGCCATTGGCAAGAACCGGGCCTGATGGCTAGAGTTCAAATTATATGACTTTCAACATGCATTACTTTCCTAAATCCTAACCATGGATATATATGATCAGTCGTAACACCCCTAATTTACTCAAAACATCATATACAAAGTAGTGATTTTCCTAAAAAAATGTGAGCTACACGGTTTAGCCGGTTGCATTTTGTTTCACATTCTTATGTAACATTCTAATAACAAACAATTTTAGATGAAAAATAAAAACAAATTAACAATCTGATTCATTAAAAATTAAATCCAAAGACTAGATTAACAATCCAATAATGAAAAATCAAAACTTCAAGTGCTTTAAGGGTCGATAGAGACTTTATCAGAAGTAAATATGTCACTGTCAGAGGTTTAAGTGCATCCAAACCAAAATGAGAACCAAATTGGTCTTGGAGGCTTCAATGATTGCCTGAGAACTCATTAGAGATAAATGTAACTAGATGCAATATGTAACATATCAGTTTAATGAGATTTCAGTTGGTTGGAGGTTTTAAGCACAAAAATGATTCAACTTGAATTTTTTTTTTTTTTTTTTTTTTTTTTTTTTTTTGCGTAAAAATCCCTTCTTATTATACATAGGGTGCTACTATTCTCATATCATAAATGTCTATTTCTACCCCATCATTATTACTATATTATTAGAAATCAAATTTTTATAATTAATTAGCCAATTGACATTTTATACCATTTCACTTTTCAAGGTCAACCTAACCATTTTTCTATACAATCATGAATCATGAGATGTAAATAGACTACCCCTTATACATAATTTATCTAATAATTGATACATAAATAATAATATGTCCTGATACATCTTAGACAAATTTTTAGATTCATGAATCAAAATTATATTTCATTTTAACCTTTTGATGAAAGATTTAAAAAATGATTTTAACGTTTTTTTTTAAAAAGAAAAAAGAGGGTGGTTAACGGAACACGGTTGGAAGAAGATGGAAGGGAAGTTGAAATAATAATAATAATAAATAAAAAAACAATAAAAACGAGATCACGTGTTGCCAACAAGTATCGGAGAGAATCCACGGGCCGGGAGCCGCGTTCAACTTCAACCTTCTTTCTTTCGTCTAACATTGCCCAAAGCTAATAACACACACACACACACACACACACACACACACACACACACACATCTCCTCCCTCATCAATCATCATCATCATCTCTCTCTCTCTGCTCCATCATACGACGACGTACTGCTCCAAACTCACGTATTCCTCACCTCCATTTCTATCTCTACCAAACCATACCTCGTAAGATACGCAGTTTCGGAAATCTAGGGTTTGAGAATTTTGTTTCTGCAATTGCTGATCATGAACTCACTCTAGCTTCATACCCTTCATCCATTTACTCAATGGAACTTCCAAATTCCGCAGCTGACTGTTGCAAAAGTCAACCGATTCAGGAATCAGAAGCCGATGTTGGTGCGTCGATGACTGTTGGAGGTCAGCTGGAGGTTGCTGGTACCCCCGATGGAGGTGACGGAGTTGACGTGGACTCAGGTAGTACAGCCGGGGGAGCTGAAATGGTGAAGAAGAAGAGAGGGAGGCCGCCTAGGGTTCAGGCGAAATCGCCGCCTGCTAAGATCAATAAAGAAGAGGACGAGGATGTTTGCTTTATTTGCTTCGATGGTGGGAGTCTCGTCCTCTGCGATCGCAGGTTTGTGTTGGATTATTTTCTTATTCCGGAGGACAATTGTCGTTGGATTCTGACTATTTCATTTGTGTTTGTTTTGGATTTCGTTTGAATTGCATGCGGATGCTACTTGTATTAAATTGTTGGTAATATGGAAGTTTTGCCTTTATGCTACCAGATGTAGTAAGCGTTATACTTTTGAAATCTGTGAACGGGTGATAACATGATTTCCTTTTTCCTTTTTTACTTTTGTTGTAGAGGATGTCCGAAGGCATACCACCCAGCCTGCGTTAAGCGGGATGAGGCATTTTTTCGATCCAAAGCTAAATGGAATTGTGGTGCGTTGCTTTCCCTGATATTTGTTATTGTTTTCTGAAAGACTTGTTGATTCATCTCTTGATTACTTGACGTTGTGCCACTAATAAAACCAATAGTACAACTTGCTATAACCACTTAGAATTGTGATTTGACTGATTTCTCAATTATGTGAAGCAAGGGTTTTGCTTTTTTAAAACAGATGTGTTAGGACACTGGAATAGAACACACGGGTCAAGCTTAATATTTTTCATAGGAACTTAAGTATTGTTATAGTAACCTAGGTTGATTTGATTGAATGCTCAGAAGAAATTCAAATGGAAGCCTGTGAATGAGAGAAGATTAAACCATCGAGCTATGGAGAAAGGATAGTTGTTAATGATCCATCTAGCACCTTGCCTCATTAATGCTCAACAAAAGTGATTTTTGCATCTAATATTTTCATGTACTTCTTTAATTAGGCACATGCTTCTAACTCTCAGACTTGTGGCTTTTCCTTAGATACAACATACAACATTTTATATTGATGTTCATGTTCACCTATAAGTTGACTTAAAGTATTTGAACTTATATTGTGTGCAAGCAATTGTTTCGAGCTTACAAGAAATTTGTTATGAGCAACAATAAAACATCTAGTTATTTTTTCTTAAATTAGACAGGGTAGGTTATGGAAAGAAAATAAAATATAAAGCGGTGGAACCCTATATAAAATGAAAGAGGAGAACCATGAACCCTTCAAGGATCTGGTAGATAGTTGATATCCTTCTATGCACTCCCACCCACTCAAATCTCTATTCGCTCCCATGTGAACTTTTAGCAAATGGCCAACCTCAACCTCTCCCATGTGTTGGTCATGCCTCCTGTTATAACTTACATTCGATGGTCAGTGTTGGATATGACCAAACCAATCTGGATTGATTTTGCCTCTGGTTCTTTTTAGCAGGTGCCACCCACCTTTTTTCATATATCTTCAGTTCTAATCCTGTATGTATATGTCTTCTTATATATCCTGTCCGAAGCTTGAAGTAAAGGTGGGTGTGCAGCAGGTCTGAGGCTCTGAGCCAGCGAACCCTGTAGCATTTCCATGAATATGAAGTTTGTTAAAAGAGGGTTGATGCTTGATAGAAAAGTATAGCCTAGTGGATCTCCGTGACTCCGTTGCCAATACTTTCCAGTTTACCTTGTCTATTTTATGGCTTTCTTGTGTATGTGATGCCAGTGGGCCTCTTGTCCTCTTGGACCTCTTTACTGTGATGTACCTTCGGTTAACAATGGGAGAAATTGTATATTCTTGCTATCCACATTTGACATTCCAAACATGTTATCCAAAATGTTTGGTGTAAATTCAGTGTGCCAATCAATGGTTTCCCGAACTTTGATATTATGTTACAAGTGATTTTGATATTATGTTAATTGATCCTAAAGCTGCAGGACATGCTTCAAACAGCTAGGCTCATATCACACTTGATTCTTTAGTTTTCAACTAGGTTGCTATGTTGTAGCTTTAATTATTTTGTGGAGGATATATACTTACGTTGCAAAAATACTTTAGATCTCATTTAGCTACCCTTTCTTTTGTCTATCATTTTTCTGTTTTTATTTAAATGATATTTTTGTGAAGTCAACTTGTTTTGGAATCAGTATGCTGTTTGACATTGCACTCCAGTCTTGAATTCACTGACAAATCAAATTAAAAACGAAGTACTAAATGACATTATAATGTTCGAAGCTTGTAATCACCCATCCAATATGTCCTATTCTTATTTAGTTTCTGTAAATCAGATGCTTTAATATTGCAAGCCTGATTTGTGCTTACCTTTTTAAGCAACCATTATTTTTATAGAGACCTATCACGGATGACGTGAGAGCTAAAAATATTTATGGAATTCCCAATTTCAATACAACTCTTTGCACTATGAGATATTAAAGCACTCCTACTTGGCAAATAGTGTCAGAAAACTGTTCCAATATGATTTATTGTGAATGGATAGTGGTTTGGGTGTGAAAAAACGGAGAATATTGCTTCACTGCAACCTATATTGAAACTAGCATCCACGAGCAACAGCTAGTTCATGCGGTCTGTCATGCTATTGGAACTCTGGAGAACATGATACTCTGCTATTCTGAACATACCCATTTTTTGCAGCTGTGCATTGAATTTCTAAATGTGAAATCACTTGCCAAACTTAAATAGAAGGCAATAAACGCATAACTATCATCACACGGCACTTACTTTGTGGGAATGCTTTCGTATATAGGCATTTGTCATTAAGTCTGGAGTTACTTTGATGCATATGTTTTCGTATGTTGGCCATCACTAATACTCTGGGAACTGGGAATGTATATGTCTTATATGTTAAGTTTTTTAAGTGAGCTCTTAATCTTTAACATCTGGTGGTCTACTCAGCTATATTACTCTGTATGGGACTCTCTATTTTCTACTAAATCTGGAACGGCAAAAACAGATTGAGTAAGTTGCCGGAACTATTGATTTCTGGTGTTTAAATGAATTTCAGGTTGGCATATATGTAGTATATGCCAGAAGGCAGCCCATCATATGTGCTATACTTGTACATATTCATTGTGCAAAGGGTGCATTAAAAAGGCTGATTATGTTTGTGTCAGAGGTGATAAAGGCTTTTGCACAGTGTGCATGAAAACAATTATGCTGATCGAAAACAACGGACAAGGAAAAGATGAGAAGGTATGCAACATAATATTTTATAAAATTCCTTCTAGATATATTGTATATAAGTGTCATATACTAATATCCAGCAAACCTTTCTCCTACAAAAATTGTAATCCAAGTTGGGTTTTCCATCATTGCGCTACCATAAATAGAAACTAAGAATACTGTTTGGACCTGTATGTTCTACAGATGAGCTACCCTTCTAGTGTAGAGTCTGTAGGCTTACTAGTCATTTCCTGTTATTGCTTACATGTTCTCATCTATAATTTTGTCCAGGCTCATGTGGATTTTGATGACAAAACCAGTTGGGAGTATCTATTCAAGGTGTATTGGATCTACTTAAAAGGAAAATTATCTTTGACTCTTGATGAGCTTACTCAAGCTAAAAATCCATGGAAAGAAGCTACAACAATCATTTCAGATAGCCCTGCAACATGTGTGCATAATGGAGTAAATGAGCGGAAAAGCATTATGGCAGACACATCTGTTCGGAATCTTGAGGCAAGTGAATCTAAAAGAAGAAAGACGGATGAAAAGATAAGTATACCCCCAAAGGAAACTGTTAGTACGAAAAAACTGGGTACTGATGAAAGCTCATCTGTGGCAACCGCATGCAATGAATGGGCAACTAAAGAGCTACTTGATTTTGTTGCACACATGAAGAATGGTAATACATCAGTGTTATCTCAGTTTGACGTTCAGGAACTTATGCTAGAGTACATAAAAAGAAACAATCTTCGGGATCCTCGAAAGAAAAGTCAAATTGTATGTGATTCGAGGCTAAAGATTCTGTTTGGGAAACCACGTGTTGGTCATTTTGAAATGTTAAAGCTTCTGGAGTTCCATTTTTTCATAAAAGAAGATCTCCCAAAGAACCCAATCAACAGTGTTGCAAAACAGGTTGACCCTGATTGGAACAGTGATAATATGATGAGAGGGGGTAAAGATAAGAAAAGGAGAAGTCACAGGAAGGGTGAAGAGCGTGCACCACAAAATAAATTGGATGAATATGCTGCCATTGATGTCCATAATATGAACTTGGTATACCTGCGCCGTAAATTAATGGAGAATCTTATTGACAATCGTGAAGAGTTTCATGGAAAGGTGGTTGGTTCGATTGTGCGTATAAGAATATCTGGTAGTGATCAGAAACATGATATGTACAGACTTGTCCAAGTTGTAGGTAATGCATCTTAGCACCATATGACGGATACTATTACGTCAGCTGCAGCACCTAAAAGTTATAATTGCATTTACAGGTACAACTAAGGCGGATGCACCATATAAGATTGGCGATAAGTCTGCAGATGTTGTGCTTGAAGTACTAAATTTAGACAAGAAGGAGACTGTATCAATTGATACAATTTCAAATCAAGATTTGTCTGAGGTGACCAGAAGAGTTTTTATTTTCTCCCTTCTTTTTTAATATATTAGTCATACAATTCGAGATGCTTATCAGTTACATCTCCCGGCTTTCTGTGTTCAGGACGAATGCAGACGTTTGCGACAAAGTATAAGATGTGGGCTTGTAAAACGCTTTACTGTAGTAAGTCCATGTGTCAATCTTTATCCTCGACTTCCATCATAAAGCTGTTTGTGCTGTTTTCACTCCTTTCTTGGTGTCTCTGCTCTTCTTTGTATTAATTTTGTGCTTGCTTTAGGGTGAGATACAGGACAAGGCAGTGTCCCTCCAGTCTGTGAGGCTGAATGATGTGAGTAATTTTGGCTTTAATATAGTACTGCATGAAAATGACACTGATAGTTGCTAGTTTTTCTTATAATTTAGTATTTTCTCATCATGCGAGGACTCATTGTAGTGTTGCTATTTGGCCTTCTAAGTTTTGGGAAAAAAGATATGTTTCTATTTTTTGGCTTTCTTAAGTCGTGAACTTATGTAGTTCCTTCATTGGTTTAATCAGCTATCCCCCTTCTTTCTTTGATTTAGTGGATGGAAGCAGAGACCTTACGGCTCAATAATCTTCGCGACCGTGCAAGTGAGAAAGGCCATAAGAAGGGATATCCTTTGATAATAGATCCTTGATATTTTACATATCTTTCAATGGAGTTGATTGCCTGATGATTTTCGATAGCAATCAAGGGTAGGCAAATAAGGTCACATAAATATGATAATATTTAAGTAAAAGTTATATACTCTAAAGGTGCAACAGGATCTATGTGAATTCATTGAAGTGAAGCTAAAAGCCTAAAATGCAATCTAAAGTCTAAACTCGTCACACATGCATTTGTTTAATTTTGATCTTAGATGTAAATCATATCCAAAATGGTCTCATCATGCTTATCGGATCATATTGACCTACTTGGTACTTGATGATACTTCACTTATTTTTGGAAGGGAAAAAAGGGTACTTCAGTGTTTTTAATGGGCTTCAATTTTGGTTATAGTTTAATGGTTAAAATGTGTTCCTGCTAATATCACCAAGGAATTACATGCCCAAAAATATTAGAGTACAACTGATTACTGATTAGTTTTATGACTTGTATAATAGTGGGTAATAGTAGATGATAGTTATTTATGTAAGTTATGGAAAAAAATTCTCTGAGTAGTATAATTATTTATATGAACCACTTACAGTTGAGACCAATTAGTTTGGTGACAATCCACTTGAGTTTCTGAAGTTTCGTATAATAATCTTAATCATCTGATGGATCCTTGAGGTTCCTTTACAAAATTTACCCTTAGAGAATACGTGGAGAAACTTCAACTTTTGAAGACACCCGAGGAGCGTGAGCGCAGATTGCGTGAAATTCCAGAGGTTCATTCTGATCCAAAAATGAATCCAGATTATGAAACTGATGACACCGAGGAATATTTTAACAAGGAACATGGTTGGTCATATCCTTCTTGAAACAGTTCTCTTGTATTCAAGTTCAAATGTTTTGAATTGCCCCTACTGTAAATTTCAGTAACTTTTGGTATGTTGCATTTGTACAGGAGAACCTACGAAGCTTAAGCATTCTGGAATTAGTCGCAAGAATACAAACTCTCTTAACAAACGAACAGAGTTTTCAAATAATGGTGGTAGCAGGTCTCGAAAAAATGAGCAACACAGGCAAGTAAACATTGCAAATGAAGAGGGTTCTACCAAGCCTTTAAGGAGAATAAATATCACAAAAGATGGTCACATGTTAAGTAGTTCGGGGAGACCTCAAAACCATGTTGATTGTAACGGTTCGACAAGCACCAGCTGGAATCAACGAACTACTGGAAGCTCAACGTTACTCAACACTGCATCAGAAGCAACTACTTCATCTTACTCCATGAGGAACACACCTACTTCCAATGATAGTGAAATGGACAAAGTGTGGCATTATCGAGACCCGAGTGGAAAAATTCAAGGACCATTTTGTATGGTGCAGCTGCAGAAGTGGAGTACCACTGGATACTTCCCGGTTGATATGAGGATATGGAGAAACAGAGAGGATGAATCTTTACTCTTGAACGATGTATTGAAAGAGCAGTTGCACAATTCCAGGTTGAGCGAGAATAAGACTACCACCGATAAAGTTGGTATTCGAATTGAGGGTCTCACGGTTCGTACTGCAAATCCATTATCTACTGTTCATGTGACCTCGCAAACTTCTGTCAACCCTGAGATTTTAACAGATAGTCATGGCTCCTCAGGACAACCTTCTTTACATAACTGGAGCACCAACGGAAACAACTTGAACCCTAACCCCCCTTCTATTGCAAAGCTAAATGAGTCAAGCAGACAATTTAACACACCTGATTTGGCCACTCCTACACCAGTGGACACCAATGCTGATACCAAGCATGGTTCTTCAGTTTTTGATATTGCAAATGCAGGCCTTGAGGATTTGCCAAGTCCCACACCGAAGATGAGCCATGAACATGAAAAAGTGCAAAACGCTGGAGACAAGGACCCATCAGTTCAAGATACCAGGAATCCCACTAGTTGGACTAATGCTTCAACTAAAGACGTTGGTGGGGCCCAGCTTTCCAAAACTGCTGACGAATGGAGTGGATATTCTCCTACTCAAGTCAAACATGAGGAATGGAATTCTGAGCGCGTAACTGCTTCAGAAGTGGACGGTGATCATGTTGCCACTACAGCATCCAACATCGAGCAAATTATTCCTACCTCATCCCCGCCATTGTCACAGCCTGCATATAGTTATTTGCCGCCATGGCAAGGTGTGCGTGAAACTATCGAGTTTAGCACTTTGGCAGAAGAATCTGTTTCGGATCTCTTGGCTGAAGTCGACGCAATGGAGTCTCAGAATGGTTTTCCTTCACCTACTTCAAGAAGAAACAGTTTTGTTGAGGATTTGTTTAACGGTTCCTTTGAGGAGTTCAGTCCCACTCCTGATCAGGGTGCAAGAAGCGATGGGTTCAGTTCTAGTGGAGCTGATATACAGTTGCCTTTTCAATCCACCACTACCGCCACCATCACCACCACTATTTCTATAGATGAACATGCAGTCGGGACTTCTCAAGTCAACAATACAAATGTATTTGATTTTGTAAAGAGTTCCACTGATCTACAGAAGCCCTATAGCTGTCCTGAAACAAAAACGGAGAATATGCCTTTTAAGTGGCCTGAAATGCCACAAGAAACTATATCGAAGGATATTCAAGCCGGCAGTCGTTCTTCTGAGCTTCAGCCTGTGCAGCAAGACATGATTGACGTAAATAATTCTACGACAGAAGCTAATGAGGGAGAAAGAGAAACCAAGATAAACTATGGTCAAGTTCAGGAACAGGTTGCCCAGATACGACCAGACAACAATGCTTCTGAGACTAGCCATGACAGGACAGGTGTTTTAAGCGAACATAAGGAGTATGAATGTGCCCAACCCACAACTACAACGTCAAAAGATGGGAGCCCTGAATTGGCACTTCAAGTTTCTCAGAACACCACCGCATACAGTGAAGCAGCAAAGGTGGACACAGCAGGAGCAGGAAGAAATCCTGGTGATGGTGTGCGGGCTGAAAAGGAGGGAAATGGTGGATTCATCCCCATGGAGGCAACAGGACCTCCACCACCGCTTTCTTTGGCCATCGGGTTAGACAAGGTTTACCCACAAAGAGTGGGATCTGAAGCAATGCAAGGTAACTTCAATAACTCAGGACGACCAGCTCAAGAAGTGACAACCCGAGTGAATCCACATTTGAACATAAATCGGTCCGGATGGGAAAGAACATATGGTGGGGAGAGATATAATAATAATAGTCCAAGAGAGAGAAGTTACAAGGTTGAGGAATTAGGATATAGTAGGACTAGTAAATCTTGGGGTAGACAGCCATCATTTGGTAGTGGCAGTGGTGGTGGTGGTGGTTATTCAAGACCTCCACCAAAGGGGCAGCGTGTTTGTAAGTTTTACGAGAGCGGGCGGTGCAAGAAGGGCGCTTCCTGCAACTATTGGCACCCATGAGACGGGTAGCCTGTTCGTTGTATTGTTTTGTTGACCATCCTCCTGTATAACCCATATATATAAACCACGTGTCGACTGCATTGTAACAGCCCATGATTTAATTGGCCGAGAAGTCAACACATTGCCATTTGTCAATACAATTTTTTCTTACAATAGAGTCCAGTCGATTAACCCAACCCATTATTTTGTATTGTTTGGGCTCATATGGGTCATACATAAATATATGTCTAATGTGCCCATTGGGTCACAATGAAATGGTGGTTACTATAGCAACCTGTTCAATTAAAGAGTGGATACTGACCTCATTCTTCCTTACCTAATACTTATTAGAGCATAGTTTTTTTCTTGTTTGGAAATAACAAAAATCTCATTGGAACAAGAAGAGTAAGAGAGAGGAGAGATAGACAGACACAAACTATCAAATCCTTTCTCAAATCACTCTTACAATTCAAACCTTTTGATGTAAAGAATTCTGCAATTTGAAACTACCTCAAATGCATGTCATCAAAAACCCTTAAAAAAAAAAAAAAAATCCCTTGTTGGGCATCTCCAATGAGTTTTTATGAGATGGAGATGAGGTGACAAACCCTTTGCATAAAATGTTTGAATTTAAAAAGTGGTTCAACAAAATGGTTTGAGGATATGAGTCTATCTTTCTCCTCTCTCATACTTTTCACATTCCAAGAAGGTTTTTATTTGCTCAAAAAAGCCCCATAAGGGATTGATCAATGGAGATTATTGCTATAAAATCTTATTATTTGGGTTTTTAAAATGAGAAGACTTTATTGGTTCATGACAACAATGGCTAATTTGTTATGCAACAAGCACAAAAGGTTTTAGTATTTCAACTGAGTTTGAAACATTTACGAACTATACACTTTCATGATATGAGAATATATGGGTGTCTATAGATATGCATTTTTAAACTGGTTATTGCAATTTCAAAAACAGATTAACTAAAATTATAGGTAATCAAGTAATCACATATATATTAACATTTTTCCATTTACATTCTCTTGATTTTATGCTAAAAAAATTAAATTTCGTATTTAAAGACACCAAGCCCGTCTAGCTCAGTCGGTAGAGCGCAAGGCTCTTAACCTTGTGGTCGTGGGTTCGAGCCCCACGGTGGGCGATTGCTTTTTATATTTTTATTCCATAACGGCATTAACCTAACCTAAAACTTCTTCATCATTTCCTTAAATCGAAATTATTCTTGATTACAGTTTTTTGGTTTTGTTATCTCTCAACAGGTTGATCTTAGGAAGGTAACAATTTGTCACAAATTTGATGTTAATGGCCGCTTATGCGGCCTGTATTCGGGCGGGAACCCGATGGAGATCCATCCAATCCATCATCAATGTATCGCTTTTGGAAGGGGGATTCGTCTCCACAAACACATTTTCATCTTCATCTCATCATGTTCATCCCAGTTGTAGCAGATTTGATTGCAGGCAAGTTTCTCAGCTCGCTCCTTCTAATGGAAAACGCCTGTTTCTCGTCGACACCTTAGCCCTAGTAAGTCGCTCTTTCCATTTCGACGGTTTTTAGTGATTGGTTATGTTTATCAGCTATAATTAAATGCCATGAGTTAGATGAAATCGATTGAATTACGTTTTCTCCTAACTTTATAATTCTTGAGATGAATTGTTAAGGTGAGGAGATTAGAAGGCGAAGGAGTGCCTTCGAAGCAAGCTGAGGCGATTACGTCTGCGATCATCGAGGTTTTGAATGATAGTTTGGAAAACGTGGCTCAGTCTTTTGTCTCCAAGGGCGAAATGCAAAGGGTTTGTTTCTAATCCTAGTGAAGAAGTCATTTATATCTTTCTGTATTTGTTGTTTTTGGTTAAACTCTAAATGATCTGTTTTTTTTTTTTTTTTTTTTTTTTGATGTATCTGCATTCTGCTTTAGATTGAGATGACACAAGATGGTAATTTGGGGAAATTCAAGTCTCGGGTGCAAAGTTCTCAGGTGATTAGCTTTTTTGCATTTGTCTATTGACTTAGAAGCTTCTAGGCCTTAGTTATAAATTGAAACATGTTGCCTTTGGCCCTAGTTTAGCCTAGTTCATACTAAAGTGCTGAATGTTGTAAATGCACTAGAGTTTCTATTTTTATCTGTAATAAATTCCATTTGCTTTGTGAAGTTG
Organism: Centrapalus pauciflorus; assembly: GCA_020465985.1. Classification (NCBI taxonomy): domain Eukaryota; kingdom Viridiplantae; phylum Streptophyta; class Magnoliopsida; order Asterales; family Asteraceae; genus Centrapalus; species Centrapalus pauciflorus. The sequence continues at coordinate 2,071,711 of JAANYP010007301.1, read as the reverse complement.
CTATAATGTTGATCTTCTGTACTTACTATTGCAAAGTTCATTGGGATCTCGCAAGTTGAACTTCAACTTGCGCACAGAATGGCATAGAGCTATTGATCAAGAACGTGTCTGTCTTTCAATTACCATAATTTATAGTCCGTAATTCTCTTTTATTAACAAGAAAATGAAGTTAGAGGAGGTTTTTGTTGGCGTCTGAGTATTTCCAGTTGCACTGAAAAGTGTGGAAGGAAGGTTGTTACTTGTGTAGTTTTTTTTGGAGAGCCTGTAAAGGGATTATATGTTTTAAGTGCGACCCAATATTTCCTGCCTATCACAGAAGTAATATTGTTTCGATTGAGAAAATTTGGATTGAAGGGCTCAACTGGGCAGTTTTTAAGGAAAACAACCTGTTGGCTGCAAGCCGCTTCCAAGTTCTCACATATGTTCATTTGGGAGTTGCATCCTCCTCTTTATGCTCAGCAACAAGGGATGTAAATAGTTTAGGATTATAATTTAAGGCATTTCAAGCAAAATAAACCAACTGGGTGAGCCATTTGATGAGAATATTATTACAAGGCAGTGTAATTTATAATCGAAAGATCCTATCAATTATTGTCCTTTATATTCAGTTGATTCGGACTATTGCAGGGTCCAATTTAATGTTGTTCTATAGGATCCATTAATCCTCGTGGTCTCCAAATTAGTTAAAAACACTTATAACTAAGACAAGTTGACGAAGTTTCAAACCAGATCAATGATTTAAACATATTGCGAACTTTTCTTACTTTCACTCCTAGCTGATGAATTATGATCTAGATAGCTCTATCATAATTTTCTTTCATCAAAGGCTCAAAGCTCCTTAAAATATATCCTATTGCTTACACAATCTTTTGCATGTCTTTTAAGACAAGAAGCACCATAATACATAGTTCCTTTCCTTTCCTTTCTGCACACATTTCATTATTATGATTTTATTTGTGTCATCCATTGCATCAGCCTAATCTGGTTTCTAGATAACATTAATACGTTATCCATGTCTTGGTTTCTTCAGAGCAGTTCTATTCTGGGGCATGATTATATGTCTTTTCAATTTTCTGTAGAGGAGTGACAATGCTGATTCTACACCTAACTAACATTTTGTATAGGGATTGCAGTCTTTTAATGAATTCTTTCTAATTCAGAGTCAATAGTGCATGTCTTATGGAGTTTCATGCAATAGTTTGGTATCTCATGCTTTATGTCATTGTGTTTCATGCATAGTTTTGTGGGATAATAGCGCTTCTTCTATCTGTTCTGGTAAACGATCGCCAGATTTATTATTACAAACTTTATCCATGTGTGATGATGCCCAAACTACAGTTGTTTCGCTCTCTCTCTCTCTCTCTATATATATACAACACACAGTTAGGTTTATCAAAGCAAACAAGCATTCACATATTTTCTATGCTGTTAACATTACCATTTTCATAAATGATCATCTGTCATCTTTTTCTGTGAAAATTATATACAATTCTTTATTTAGTTATTCGTAGCTTTCCAATGGCATGTTTGTATCCTCTTACAGCAGTCTTACATATTGATCTTAGGGAGAATGATGGTTAGATGCAGTGGAAGTAACCAAACCTGGATTGAAGTTTCATCATGGTGCCCTATAATAACTTGAAACATATCGTCAAGTTATGAATTGTTTTGAAAAGAATCTTATGTCTTGAATATAATCATATCAAGATATATTCCGTTGGCTAGTTCAGTAGTTACTGTCCTTTTCCTGAGTTGTCTCTTAGGTATATAGTTCTTTCCTGGAATATATTTTTACCAATGAGCTTATTTGTTTTTGGTCACGGATCCAGGAAAACCATTTTTCATTGTTGCAACGTGAGACAGAGAAACTTAAGAGTGATATAGAGAAGATGCGCAGTGAGTTGAGGTATGGCTATCTGCTATCCAAGCATTGGTTAAACTACTTTCAGTGACATATGCTATGTGGTTAATGTGGAGACCTTTTTTTTTTTTTAAATTTGTCATGCAAATTGCAATGTGATTGTGGAGTAATTGTTGAAATACCAACATTTGCAAACTTCATCCCCTGCCACTCCCTTTTTATGTCTTGCACCAATTTTTGAATTTAAATTACCGGAATTTATTCATGATATAGGTATGAAGTTGACAAAGTCACTGCAGGACAACGTCTGGATTTGAATCTTGAAAGAGGGTAATTAGATGGATTCGTTATTTATTTTCCTAGAAATATCACAAGAAATTACGTCTGCACAGTGTATAGCAGTCGGTTTCATTCATTTGTATACCTGTATGCTTTTGACATAAATAGCAATTGTTTACTGCCAATTCGATATTAACAGGACTCGATGAATGCAGGAGAATCCGAGATGAACTATCAAATCAAAATCAAGAAACAGCCAACCTCACCAACAAACTTGATCGAGTGAGTATGCGTGCATGCATTCACTTTCTGAATTAAAGTCTATCTACGATTCTGACTCTAAACGTTATTTGGAATCAGGAAATTCATTCGTTAAGGGCCGAGCTGGAAGCAGCAAAATACGATGTGATCAAGTACTGTATAGGTACTCTTGTCTCCATTTCTGCTGTTGGTTTGGCCGTACTACGTATACTGATGTAAACACTAATACAACCAGTTAGATAAAACAAATCACCATTCTATATTGCCAAACGAAAATGTTTTGATTATTTAGATGGTTCTTCTCTCGTTGATATCGATAAGAAATCATTTGACCGATGATAATTTAATATACGATAAAGTGTATAATAAAAAACATTTCGTGTTATAAACATATCATGGTTAAGGTTGTTGTTTCCTTTAAAGTATATATTTTTTATTCGAGGCTGATAATCTATAAATACTATTAATGAGTAACTTGTTTGCCACGTGTCGACTCCTCAATTAACACGTGTCACAACTTCAATTTGACACATGTCATTACTAAAATTAAATTTAATTTAAATTAGATCCAATTCAATATATCATAATCTAATCTAACTTACTTAATATATAATCAATTAAATCTAATAAACTCAATTTTTTTATAATTATTTCATGTGTTTTTATAAATATTTATTTTTAATTTTTTTAATTTCAAAACAACATCACATGGTATATTATAACCTAGTGATAATGATAAAGTAAAATGTTGAGTATGTATATATATTTATATAAGAGACACATGCAGAGAAGAGAAGAGAGATGATGTTAGGAAATTGAGGTTGTGTTTGTTTTTTAGTAGAAGATCTTCGAAGCTACTACGTCTTCGGGTTTGCAGACACGGGTAGAGGTAAATGACTCGAAGGGAGTTTGATTTTTCAAAGACGGAAGAGGTAAAAATCTCTTCCCGCGTCTGATTTTCTGAAGACGAATGAGGACGTCTTCGAACTTCTTCCCGCATTGTTTCTTCACTTTGAAGTTCTGCCCGTGTCTTTGAAAATCTGCCCGCATTGTTTCTTCACTTCGAAGCTTTGCCCGCGTCTGCGAACCTCTGCCCGTATCCTTTCCAATTAATGAAAACAGACGGTCTGCCTGCAGCCTTTTAGTCCATCTCTTCCGACTACAGACTTCAACAAATAAGATTGCAGACATTAAACTCTTAAAAAACAATAACAACCTGAATTTTCCTCTCGGTAATTAAGCTTTTATTTACATGACTCCAAATAAGCAAAAGTTTCAAGCTCCACCTACAAAATTTTCAAACAAATCCCTTTTTCAAAATTTGAGTACTTTTTAATTCTTAGTACGTAATATTAATATGCTACACTATTTGGAAATTGGATAGAAGAATTACGAAAATAATTAATTAAATGAAAATTTTGAATATAACAATTGGTTGTGTTGAATGAAATTTATATTAATTCTAACATCACCATAATGCATATGTATATTTTATTAGTACAATTATAATATCTGCGAGATTTGATTATACACCTCAAATATTTTATTCTTTATTTTTAAGTAATTTGTCATTTGTGAATTAAAAATGTTTGATATTTTTTGCTATAATTTGGCGTTAACCCATTTCATGTCATATCATGACATTGATGTTATGTTTTGTCAAACAAATACAATAAACTAAATACTTAATGATTAATCTTTATATTATATAATTTAATTAGAATTAAAAACCTATTAAATGAAAAGTAATAGGGTTTTTGGTTTTTCGTTTTGAATACATGGATTATTTACTTGTATTTTTCAATACTACTACCATTTTTGGAATCAGTAGTAGGAGGGGTAATATGGTGTATCTGGAAAGCTAGAAATAAGAAAGTTTTCAACAATTGGAGACTCGAAGTTGAATTGATTAAAGAAGACCTGTTGGCTAGTATTTTCTCTTGCCTTAAATATAGAGCCAATTGTAAGTTTCTTATTTGGTCGTTGTGGGTTATATACCCGTCTTCTTTCTTTTAATATGTTTCTGTTTTGTAATCACTTTGCTAGTTTCTTGCTAGCTTTTCTGTTATTAATAAAATTTTACAGGTGTTCTTTTCGGGGTGATGACATCGCCGAAACTCCTAGAAGTATCTACCTTTTGTTGTTAAAAAAAGAAAAATCAGTCACCGTTGACATTAATTGTAAGTTTAAACCCACCTCAGTACCTCCATCCCAACTTTCCAACATCGTACGGAACGGAACGTACGTGTCTCATGGCCAACCAACCAACCAACCATTGACACTCTCATCTCTTCCATCTCAAATGTAACAATAAATGACCTCCTATTCATGACTTGATTTGCATATATATATATATATATCAACGTACAAAATTCACATTTCTATTAGTAAAAGTGCTTTAATTAATACAAATAATTGTTTTTTTTTAATTTAATATTGAATATATATTTATATAATATTGGCAGATTAATCTTAACGGAATTCAAAATAGGAAGCGTCTGTGTCAGTTAAAAAAACAGCAGGAGGAGGAGATGCCTGGGCGGTGGCGGTCTCGAAAGGAGGCTTGGCTTGCTTTGCTAATTGCTGTCTCTCTTTAGAACAAAAAAGGCTGCTTGCTTTTATCATCTATTATTTAACTATTATAAGTCAAACATAGTGACGCTGACGACTCTTAGTCAGCATATGCAACCGCTAACCAAGTCAACAATATCTCTTTTTCTTTTTCTTTTTCTTTTAAAATATTAAATAACATTCATATTAACGAGATAAATGACCTCACTTTGCTAGGGAAAAGGACAATTAATGATGTGTATGGTATGGATTTGAAACAGAAAAATTAGTAAAATAAAAACACTAACTTTTATTAGAATATTGGATAATGTTTACAAAAGTTTTACATTGTACGTTTTGACGTATACATCATCAATAGCCCAAGAAACATAAATTACGCATTGACGACGCTTCCTTCTCCAACCAAAGTTTAACAAACATCACATTCAACAATCAACGCTACTAATAGTAATACATACAAATTTTAGTTTAATTGCATGTTTATCAAGCAGCTTGTAAAAGCTTAATCTTATATTTTTTTAAAAGCTCTAGCTATCTTTTAACCATAAGCTTTGTTTGTGTTTTTTTTTTCCAAGAGTTTTTTAAAACCATAAACTCTTAAATAATAAGCTAATTCAAATGGCATAAGTTTATAAAAAATAAAATTGCTGAAATAACTTTAATTAGTTATGATTCCAATTTGGTTTATTTATTTATATGTAGTTTTATAAATTATACATTTTTCAACTCCAACTCTAGTTGCTTACCAAATATCACGTCTATTAATTATATAAGCTTCAGCTATCATAAACTTTAATTCTAATGATAAACTCTAACTCTAACTAGTTTTCGTCAAATGAATCTTAACAGCAATAAACACTAATAATATTATAACAAACATCAGTTTCTTCACCAACCAAAGTATAATACATACAAATTTTAGTCCAAGGAAAGTCGGACTTTAAGATCGTGACTGATCAAATAAAAGGGACACAATCACATGCCTTGAAAAACATAATTTTTGCTAGAATTTTATGTGCCTTTTTCGACTCACTTTTCTAATGTCAATTAATGAGTGATAATGACAAAATATAATCAAATTTGACCGTTCATTATCTTTCAAAATCAACTCTTTTATGTTCTTGCTATTGTATATTGATAAAACCCTTCTTTTTTTTTTTTGTTAATACACATGTCAAAATAGGGAAACATACTTTCGTTTCTTTGATTTTGGAGTTAATTGCATAGATGATCCTTTAACTATCCCTAAATTGTAGTTATCGTCATTTTTTCGAAAACGTTGCAATTTGGGTGTTTTATGTACCAAAAAGTTGCATTTTAGGTCCTTTCTAACAGAATCCGGTAAATGTCTCTGTTAAGTCAAGAGCATTTTCGTTTTTTTAAGGATAAAAGACATTTTTTACATTTTTCTTATTATTTGCTTTCTTATTATTTATTTATTTATTTATTTTACAACCTAAGAATTAAGATCATAGATTTAGATTCCAAGGTTGTTCAATCCCCAACACCCCCAATCCATTTCTACCTTTCCGAGAACACCCATGGTCATCACTCATCACCATAACCCACCCCTTTCCCCTGTTTGTTTCCATTTTTCAAAAAAAAAAAAACACACCGAGGAAGAAACCACCGCCACCATTGTTACCAGCACCGCAGCCATGGGAGCCACATCTAGGTTTGGAGATCTAGATTCGGGAAGTTCAAAAACCAAATCAGAGTTAGGAACACAACATTAATGGCCACCACCACCATAAAAATCAAGACACTTTCAGGCGTCGGAAACCTAATAACACACCTCCCCACTGGCACCATCTTCAGCTTCCATTTCCTCAACCTTGTCCTAACCAACAACGGTCACTGCACCACACTCAACGAAGACGGAATCACCAATTACAGAATCGCTACCTCCACCAGCTTCTGGTCGTCTCCGCCGTCATCTTACGACATCAATGTTGGCGCTATGCTCCCGCTGCTGTCGATGAAACCTATGCTACCGCTGCTGTCAATGTCGACGCTATGCTCCCGCTGCTGTCGACGAACCACCCATTTTTCTTTCATCGTATATAGACCAGTCGTCAGAGTAGTCCGCTCTCTCGCCGGAAAGTCGCCATACATCAAAGTCGGAATCTTCTTCAATTGTAGTACATGAAAACTGATCATTCTAATAAGGGAAAATGACATACTCATCAATTGCTACATGAAAACACTCATTCTTTACTTGATTTGAATATTTCTGATTGGAATCCAGAAGAACATACTCATCTTCTTGGTGGGTTTGTTCTTCCTGTTCAAGAACTTGTACCTTGTGCTAGAATAAATGACAAAATAATAGTACTAATAAGGGAAAATGACATCAAATAGCTCTGAACTTTCGACTTTGTACACATTTATGTAGTGAACTTTTTTTTGTGCACATTTGGTAGTCAAAGTTTCAAAATTGTTCCAATTTGGTAGTTGGCGTACCTGTTAACCGGTTGCTTCCGGTTTCGATGCCTACGTGGACAATTTTTTAATGACGTGGCTACCCGTTTTTATATTATACCCGGTTTTATCTATGTAGCAACTCGTTTTTTTAAAATCACCCGGTTTTATTACCTGGTTCTTACAAGTTGGATCGATCGTATGAAAAATGAACCGGGTTTATAACCAGGTGATTTTAAAAAACGGGTTACCACATAGATAAAATCTAGTATAATATAAAAACGGGTAGCCACGTCATTAAAAAATTGTCCACATAGGCATCGAAACCGGAAGCAACCGGTTAACAGGTACGCCAACTATCAAATTGGAACAATTTTGAAACTTTAACTACCAAATGTGCACAAAAAAAAAATTCACTACATAAATGTGTACAAAGTCGAAAGTTCAGAGCTATTTGATGTCATTTTCCCTAATAATAAAGCAAATAATAAGAAAAAATTGCAAAAACGATAATTTATCCTTAAAAAGACTAAAATGCCCTTGACTTAACAGAGTTATTTAACGGATTCTGTTAGAAAGGACCTTAATTGCAACTTTTCGGTACATAAAACACCTAAATTGTAACTTTTTCAAAAAAAGGCCGACAACTGCAATTTGGAATTAGTTAAAGGACCATCTATGCAATTAACTCTTGATTTTGTGAACTTTTTGAATCTTTAAAAAATTATCACATTTCAATCGGGTAATGCACATATTTCGTTTATCTATCATGTCACGTTAATTGTTTCTTTAGATAACAATTAATATTGTAACAATTCTATATAAATAAATTTATAGAAAACCAAAAACTATAATAACTACAAACAAATATTTTTTTGAATGTCATGTAATTAATTAGTTTTTAAACAAAAACTTAAATAAAAGTAAACATTTCAATAATATATGATTACATATAACTAATAAAATATACAATGACACACATTAGCATAAGTCAATAAATAGTATTTTGCAAAAGTTTCATTTGGTGCATATTAGTGTAATAAAAAAATTAATAAAACATACAATTTCCTATCTTATACACTTTAGCAAGCCCCATTATAAATTGTTTTCGTTATTAAAATGAAAGGAGTAAGCTAGTAAAACCCGCTTATAATTAGTAGTTTGGTCAAATATAATGCCTAATGTACATTTTGATGATTGTTTTTCATTAATTGATCTCACCATTGTTGCTACGTTAGACTAAAATATTATTTGTTTTTAAGTGGTTAAATGTCTAAAATTTGCACGTGTGAAATTAAAAGGTGGTTTTATATCTGAAGTAAGAGACTCTTAAATTGAATTCAAACCACTCTTCCAATCTTAAAATTCATTGGAAAATTTAGAGACTAAAACCTCTTAAGTCTAAATTTAACAAACAATATAATTTAGATCTAAAATTCAGATTTTAGACTAATTTTAGACGTTCTTAATTGCAAACAAGCCGCAATCTAAGATTATGTTTGATAAAACAAGTCATAGTGGTGGGCCAAAATTGTTAGTTTATGAGTTTGGTAGAAGTGGATGCAAATATGCAATTATAATGTATTAAATAGGTTGGCAATTCTAGCCCATTCAAGTGATTGGGCCGACGACGAAAAGACAATTTTTATTTAATTTTGAATTTTTAATAAACTATTTATTTAATACATCATTTTTTTAAATTTTATTCTTTTTTTAAAAAAATTTCTAGCTTAATTTTTTACTATGAGCCATTTTAATTGTTCCGTCCGCTTGACCCGTCGGGTCAAGAAATCAGGGATGACAAATTTGAACCAACCGGCATGACAACTAAATTGACCAGTGGTAAAAATCTAAGCTTAAAACATAACTTTTTTTAAAAATGAAAATTTATAAAACGGTATATTAAACAAATTATTTTTAAAAAAAATTTCAAAATTAAGTAAAATTTATGAGTTTTAATCTATAGCTATTAGCTTATTTTCTCAAAATAAAAATTTAAGCTCTCATAAAAAAAAAAAAGAAGATTTTTGTTTCAATAGGAATTCCTTTGAAAAAGGAAAATACTTAATTGAGCTCCTAGCTAAAAACTCTTTGACAAATGATGTATTCTAACTGAACATTTGCTTCATTCAGTGAACTTTTGATTAGTTTATACTTTATACCAACCTAGAAATTGTCTCCATATAATTTTAAAAAGAATTCATAAACTTATTTTAATAACACAATTTTCTCATATTACAAAAGGGACACAATTTTCCCATATTACAAAACCATACACCATCCAGGGGCGGACCTACATGTGACCTAAGTCCTAAGGTAGCACGTGCTACCGGTGAGTTGAACAAAGGAAACATATAAATCTTAAAGTGTTCAATGGTGCTACCAGTGGAAATATATATTTGCTATCGATCCTCGATAAAAATACAAAAATCTTTGAGATGGATGAAACGAAAATCAAATTTGTATATAGATGGGGTGAATGGAAATAGAAACTATGTCGTAAAATGATATAAGTCGACAATACTACGATAAAGAAATGCTATACGCCTATGAGGTAGAAAAACCTATCAAATGTGGTGGGACCCACCTGTACATTTTTAATTTTATAGTCTATAATTCTATATAGCCTAACTAATAATTAATATTAAAATAAAAAAGATAAAACTTTATTCTCAATAATTTTTAACTTAATATATTTAACTTGCATATTTATATTAATCTCAAATATGATTAGCTTACTTACTATCTTAATTTCTTCTAACTACACACACTCTCATGATGATAACTACTGCTTTTTATTTGGGTTTTTGGTTTTTTAGTAATAACAATTAATTAATTTCTTCTAAATACACACACACACTCATGATGATAATTACTGCTTTTTATTTGGATTTTTGGTTTTTTTAAGATTAATAATTAATTAATTAAATAATTGTTATTCATAAATCTTTTCTTAATAAACTAAATATTTATTCATACAAACTTTTAGTTTATTTCATATCTAAGGATTATTTGCTGGAGCCACTCTATTGATTTACTCAATTTAATTAACGAATCGAAAAAGACCAAAAATCGTGCAACCAATGGCATGAGAACCTTGGTCCGCCACTGACACCATCGTTAAAATAAGAACACATTTGATATCGAAGATCATGATAATTAATTACATTGAATATGCACTAATCAAGTAACTTAAAGTATTGATTGATATTAAACCATTATAATGTAAACAGGATATGGATAATATCAAATTTATTTGCAATATATAATGAAAAATACCTCACTGGTTTTCTTTGACCAACAAAATTTTATTAAAGCACCAAAAAGTCCAAATGCATACAACAAAAGATTTCAACTTAGGTGTCAATTAAGGCCAAACTAAAATAGAGCAAACATACAAACACCAGCACTAAAGACATCTTAAGAGTCTTCAACAATATCAACTTAATTAGTTTTTCCAACTAAATCCAAAAATACCTCAACACTATATGTGTGTGTGTAGATTAAATGAATTAATGGTATAAATAAAATTAAGGTGGTGATTTAGTATTTAATGAAAAAAAAGTTTACCATTTTCAAATAATTTGGCAAAAATTAAGGGCAAAAAAAAGTATTAAGAAACAACTAAGGCTGGCTTCCAACTAAAAGGGTAATTATATTTAGTTATTTAATAAACAGCTTTATGTCTCTTTTCTTTAAAAATAAAATTAATATAAGATAAGTGACATTTGTATCAAACAAATTATATAAGAAAAACGGACCAACATTTTATATGTTATAAATTATTTTTACGTAATACATATATGAACCAATTTAATTATATTCAATACTAAATATTTAATGTTGAATACAAATGAAGAATTGCATATATACAATATTCAATGTTGATATCTAATCTAATGGAGACAACGAACGATAAATAACATACAATATACATTCAACTATCGAATCTTGTATATCTAATGTTAATGACGATAAATAATTGCATATAAATATTCAACACGAAACGTAATCCAAACAATAAACAATGCATATAGATATTCAATAGCCCATATTAGATTTTTAAAAGTGCATATGTTGACGACAATGAAGAATTGCATATTTCTTTTTGAACAACAGCAATATTATTAGAACCGATAAAAAGGTTTCAGGCAAGGCGCTTCTAGCATGATAAAAAACTAGAATTAAAAATATTTACTAACATGATCAAAAACTTGAACAACAACAATATTATTACAAACAACCAACACCAAAAGAAATGTTTACTAACATGATAAAAAACTAGAATTAAAAATGCACCGCAAAAATAGGATCCAAAAGCCAAGAACTTCCCATTAGTTTCTTTGGAATTTTCCCTCTTGAATTAATCCAGAAAAAAGAGTGCCCTTGAACCCAACCAATAGAAGATGAAAGACTCAAGGAACTAGAACTCTAGAAGAAAATACCTTAGAAATTCTGTGATAAGGGAGTCAAAAGAAAGTCAAAATCAGTTACTCTAATCGATTAACTGAGATTTGTTAATTGTTTGTAACTAATTCAGTCATTGTCTATAAATAGGAGATCTTGTAGAAGAGGATAAGACATTGAGAGAGATCGATAGGAATAGAGAAAAGATCTTATTAGGTATTCAATACGTATTACAAATAAGAGATCTCCTACTTATAGACAATGCCTTAATTAGTTACAAACAATTAACAAATCTCAGTTAATCAGTTAGAGTAACTGATTTTGACTCCCTTATCATTCTGAGCTTCCAGAAGAATTGCATATAATATCCAATACTAAACGTAATCCCAAAATACACCATACGCGATTGAATATAGATATTATGATTATTAATTTACATTAATATGAAATAATGGATAATCTTTGTATTTATGTTTCAATGATTGAATATGTGTATAATTGAATGTTTGCAACAAATCAACTTTTATACTTCAACATTTTAAGAGAAAAATACATTTGATGAAAAAAAAAACATAGTATCCTAAAAATATCTCATTAAATTTAAATCCCAAAACCCACCAATTATATGAAGGATGTATTTTCAATGACAATTATATTTTAATTGAAAAAAATCCAAAACATACGGAATGTTTGAGGATCATAATCATCCTTTATTTATTTAAATAGAAGATTTCAAATACTTGATAAATATACAACAACCATATATATTTTGTGTGACCCTCCTTAGTTCTCTAATTCTATATTAACTTTTGGTTCTATAACGATCTCATTCACACACACACTTAAGTTATCGTAAGAAAATAAATATATTTTGATAAATATGTAAGAAGTACTCTGATTTATTAATTTTGTGTATTGTATCAATTAATTTTTTATATCAAGGAGATATATAAACTCTTAAAACTCCATAAAATAAAATATATAGATATAAATAAAAAATTGAAATTGATAAAGTTGAAAAATGATGATTGGTTTAATGATTTTGGATAAGATTACTATTCCAACACCATGGAAGTGGAGTATATAAGGGTAGAATCCACTTCAAATATATATCTCTATCATCATCATCAGCATCATATATACATAATACATGGTGGTTGAAAACACGCTTCACCAAATTAAAAATTAATGTTTTATTTGGTATGTGTTTTGCATATAAAAAAGGGAAAATGACATCAAATAGCTTTGAACTTTCGACTTTGTACACATATATGTAGTGAACTTTTCTTTGTGCACATTTGGTAGTCAAAGTTTCAAAGTTGTTCCAATTTGGTAGTTGTCATACATGTTTAACAGGTTGCTTCCGGTTTCGATGCCTATGTGGACAATTTTTTAATGACGTGGCTACCCGTTTTTATATTATACCCGGTTTTATCTATGTGGCAACCCGTTTTATTAAAATCACCCGGTTATAAACCCGGTTCATTTTTCATACGATCGATCCAACTTGTAAGAACTGGGTTTATGACCGGGTAATAAAACCGGGTGATTTTAAAAAACGGGTTGCCATAGATAAAACCGGGTATAATATAAAAACGGTAGCCACGTTATTAAAAAATTGTCAACGTAGGCATCAAAACCGGAAGCAACCGATTTAACAGGTACGCCAACTACCAAATTGGAACAATTTTGAAACTTTGTCTACCAAATGTGCACAAAAAAAAGTTCACTACATAAATGTGTAGAAAGTCGAAAGTTCAGAACTATTTGATGCCATTTTTCCTATAAAAAATGCTGGTAAATGTTGAAATTATATTGAATTGGTCAAAATTTTCACGTGATGCACATATTTTCCTTAATATATTATTTTATTTTATTAATTTTCTGCATGTATTATATAATTTATCATCCTAAAATTTGAAGCAAAAATAAATTCCATATTTAGAATATATAGCAAAAAACCATGTATAACGAAATTAAGTTCTCCCTTTCATGAATCAATAACGAATTACGTATATCCTAGTGATTAGTAATGGTTAGTTGTATTTTTATTATATATATGTTTTCATATATGGTTAATTTTTATTTAATTTACATTAAATTTTAGTTATCTGAATTTTAATTTTTCTTCAATGAAATATATTAATTTAATGTTGAGTTAATTTTTATTTTATAATTACAACTTAGTGTAATTTGTTATTTTCTATATTTAAACATATATATACTGTTCATGTTTGTGAATTTAAATTTAGTTAACTATAATGTTAACAGTGCTATTTGAGATTTTAAGAAATGATATCAACAACAATGTATATGTCGGTACGTTGCGGCTAAGTAAAAGAACCACAAAAAAAATTTAATGAAATTTATGATTATATGTTTAAGTGGATATAAATAAAATATAATAGTGATTATGAAGTTTTAAAATATTTGTAACAAAAATTAATGAGACTCTTTTAAATTGATAGTTAAACGTAAAATTATTTTTAAAATTTTTAAAATTTCGAACCAAACCCACTAGGAATATAGAATTCAACATTTTTGTTATTATAACAGTGATTTTCATTTTTACAATTTTAATATCATTATTCAAAGAAACCATAATTCGATTCAAATTAATATTTTTTACATTGGTTTTTATAAAGTATTTGCATTCAATTATATTCACTCAAATACTTCAAATAAAATTTCTAAACTCAATATAAAATTAATTAATTATTTTATTATTCTTTTTTAATAAAAATCTATACTGCCTTATATACCTCAAATGAGATTTGAGCCCATTACACATTCATAAGTCATAACCGACCTCAAATATTATTCAATGCCCCACACTAATAAACGTGATGATGATTAAAATTTTAATTTCAAACCCTTTAAAATTAATTCTGCAAGGTACCTGAGCACTAAAGTTTTTTTTATATCATACTTAATAATAAACAAAGTTACAACCTAAAATATAAAAGATAGAAAACATTTTGTTAGTTTTTGTTTTTGAAATTAGTTTGGTTGGATCAAATTGAGATATTTCTAATAAAAACTAATCAAAACTGAATTCTGAATTTAGGTTGGTTTAGGGAATTTGAGTTTGATTCTGTTTTTAAATTAGGTTGGAAATTTTCTTTAGTAATTAATTTATGTAGTTTTTTTAAAAAGGTTGATTGTATAATCCATTCTCCCAAAACAAAAAAAGAGACGAAACGAGCATACAACATACACCAACTACAAGATGGAGAGTAAATAGACAAGATCTAAAAGTTACTAAAGAAGCAACGACAAATCAAAAAGTGAAAAACATCTTTAGTTACTTATCGACTAGCCATCAACCTCAATCGTCACATTTAGGGGATGGTGAATCGAGTTGCTCGGATCTTCATTAATCTTCTTGCTTCTTTTTTTTTTAAGCAAAGATTTACTTTGGACGATCGTAAAAATATCTTCATTCTGAACATATGGGATCAAGGTAGGAGAAGCAAAAAAAAAAAAAAAAAAAACTTTATTTCTTCATTTTCAAATTTTTATTTAAGTAATAGTACACTGTAAATAGATAAATGTATGTCATATATATTTGTTAATATTATTTTAGTTTCATAGATATATTTTGAAACATCTGAGTTATATAAAATAATTAAAAATAATATATTATAAAACATTAGATTTTCATATATGTTAATATAGTGTAGTGTGTATTATAAAAGTATTCTCAACAACATTTAATGAATTAATTAATTGATAATTAATGATAAGCGAACTGTGCATATTTCTGCTTTACTGCCAACCAACACGATCGATATATATATATATATATAGGGTCAGGTTCTATGGGGCACCTGTATGCATTGTGTACTTTGGGAACCTGTATGCACCGTTAGATCTTGAATTTTAATGGTTCAGATTGCAGTGGCAAAAGGGTAATTAACTTGAAAATGGGTGCACGGGTGCATAAATTCTCGCGCACGGAAGGGCAAAATCGGAAGATGCTTGAATTCATAAAATATTCTATCCGAATCTAAACAAAGATGATGCATCTTCATCCAATTT
Source organism: Centrapalus pauciflorus (assembly GCA_020465985.1). Taxonomy (NCBI): domain Eukaryota; kingdom Viridiplantae; phylum Streptophyta; class Magnoliopsida; order Asterales; family Asteraceae; genus Centrapalus; species Centrapalus pauciflorus. Next base: position 2,055,870 of record JAANYP010007301.1, on the reverse strand, counting down.
ATTGGATTCGTCTTCAAACACGATGCATCTTCATCCAATTCAATTTCAAACATGATGCATTTCGACCATATTCATCCTCGTCTTTGTTCCATCATTATGCATCACCAAAATCGTGATGCATTTCAGCCATATTCATCCTCGTCTTTATTCCATCATTATGCATCACCAAAATCGTGATGCATTTCGACATTTAAACGTGTTAATTTCGTGATGCATCTCTGAAATTTAAACGTGTTCATCAACGTTTTCAATGTGTTCATCATTGTCGTGATGCATTGCTGTTGTGCATCATGTTTGAAACAACCAATATTTTATTTAGTTTCCTAAATAAATGATAAATATTAAATTAAATCTTATAATTTAACAATATATTATTAAACATTCCCAAAATGCCCTTAATGCACCCTTTGTAAACAAGCAATGCATTTTTGGTTCTCATTTGGTTCCCGATGCATATGGTGCCCCATAGAACCTCAATCTATATATATATATATATATATATATATATATATATATATATATATATATATATATATATATATATATATATATATATATATATATATATATATATATATATATATATATATATATATATATATATATATGACTCCATCATAGAATAGATGTTTCAATCCTTTAATTAGTTGGAAGGCAGTGAGTGAGGTACTACAATACCTTCCCAATCTTTTTGACTTTATATCCACTTAAAAAGTATTATTAAATAATAAATGCATTAAGTGAAAATCCTAAATTATTGATTTTGAAACGGATTTTAACTGTGCACCCATCATTTTGCTGATCATACGCGTTCCTCTTAATTCGAAAGGTGGGATTAAGTTTGCTTAATGGTTCACACGTTATTAATAAAGAAAAAAACACGTAATAATATAGAGATTATGATTAGTAAAAATTAAAAAATAACATGTATGTATAGCACGACTCATTTTAAAAAGATTTAATTTAGATAGTTGAACTATGGGTTGTATGTCAAAAGTATCACTAATTTTTTGTAATTTTTAAACATTATTTATCATTAATAACAAGAACTTTTATGTTTTTTTTATAGATTATATCCACTTTTGACCTAGAAACCTGCGATAACAAGTTACAATTCGTTAACAGCAAAAACTTTTATGTTTTTACAAATAATAGTAATAACATTTTATCTTTTTACCGATGATAACAACTTTTAACTTTTTATTAATGCCAGCGACATATTAAACAAAAACACTGTTTATCTTTAACTTGTTATTAATAAAAAAATTAAATTTATGAAAATCAGAACACGTGCAAATAAGTTCATAATCTATGGCGTACACACTACAACAAATATGTCATTTGTTCACATCATTTTTACACGCTTTTTAAAAGTGTGTAAAAATTTAGTAAATTTTCTACACTTATAAATGTGCTTAAAATTATTGCACTAATAAATGTGAAAATATATACTAAATCATCCTAATTACCACATTTATAATCATAAAGAAAAAAGTTCACATGTATATGTGTGGACAAATTTTAATTTTTTCACACTTGAAAGTGTAGAATTAAATTTGTCACACTCAATTTTGTCACACTTCCTCTTATGTGGACAAATTAAATGTAACAAATTGATTTTCATACTTTTAAGCGTGGACAAATTATTAGTTTGTCCACATTTATATCTGCAAACTTTTTTTATATACATATATGAGTATAAAAACTCCACACTTGTAATTGTAACTAATTTTTACATTCTTATAAGTGTGAATATAAATAAAATTTTTTTACGCACTTGCTAAAAGCGTGTAAAAATAACGTGTACAATTGATATTTTTTTTGTAGTGACAATTTTTGTTAGAGATTAAAAAAATGCAATGTGCGGCACTGAGAGAGTTGATTGATAAGTTTTTTATAAACAATAATAAGAGAAAAAAATTTAATATGTCATATTGTCATGCAATGATTCAAAGTATATTGTCATTGTTAGGTTTATTTACACGTATTAGCATTTTTCAAGTAAAAATTCAACCCATCGGTATTAAATATAAACCACAAAAACAAGATTGTATCTAGAATTAAAGGAACAATACATAATCATTAATAGAACACAATTGTACCTTTATTCTAAAACTATGAGCAAAAACAATTCAAAGGAAATGTTTATAAAAAACATTTTCATTATCTATTTTATGAGCACACATTGCATTTGATTTCATTCTAACACAATTTGAACAAGAAAATTGGATTATGAACTTATTTAAATGTGTTTCAGTTTTCATAAATTTAGTTTCTTTAAAATAACATTTAGTTAAAGATAAAGAGAATTTTAATTTGATATGTTGTTATTATTTGTAAAAAGATAAAAGTTGTTTCTTTTATCAGTAAAAAGAAAACGTTGTTGCTATCATCGGTATAAAGATAAAAGTTTTTGCTATTAATGAGTGGTAACTTGCAATAACAGGGTTCCATGTCAAAAATTATTATAATCAGTAAAAAATACAAAAGTTATTGCTATTATGATAAAAAAAACAATGTGGCTATAAATAGTAAAAATATTATAAGTTATTATTTTTAGAATTGTACATATTGTATAGGAAGTTCAACTATCTAATGAGGTACTTTTAAACTTTACTATTAAAAGTGTATAAAAACTTATATAACATATAAATATACAAACTCAAAAATATATAATTATTAGAAGTCACTTTTACATTTTAAAACAAGTTTTAACAAATATATCTAATAAAATATATTTATGTTTACATAATAACTTACATAAAACGCTTGCATATAATAAAGGAAAAATTATTCAAAAAATCAATGTATTTTTGGTATTTTTTGATTAAGTTTCTGTACCTAAAACGCTTTCATAAAAGTTCTAAAACTCCATTTTAAACGTAGAAACCAACCACATGGTAAACCCAAATCTAAATCTTGAACATTAACAAATCTGGTGTGAAGAAATCTAAAAGAACTAGGTCTGAAAATAACCTCTTTGAAACCAAATATCGTATGTCATTTGGCTTGTGAAATGAAATTTAATTTGTATTATATAATAGTTGATTGGTTGAGATATGAAATGGTTTTAAGGCTAGCTAAGAGTGTGATATGCGTGAAATATTAGGAATTTGAATTCATTTACAAATGATAAGGAATGATAAATTTCTTCATCCATAAATTTTGATGAAATTTAAGCACATTTTTATTCATTATTTTTAAAATACCCCATAAGCAAATTCTAATTGCTTCAAAATTCATTCTATTAATCAAACGACCCCCTTCCCCACGCCTAAATCTCATATTTGTTCAAATGAACACCAACATATTCGATTTATGGTCTGAAAATAAATCAAGACCCATAAATCTCTTACCATCAAGCGGAGAGAATGGAGGAGCACCCGAGATTAGAGAAAGTTGACAAGGAGTTACGTGGCTATGGTCTATCGTCGGGGGATGTATCCTTTGATCGGAGAGAAATCCATGGTCGGGAGATGGATGATATATGGGAAATAAAAGGTTAGAGAGAAAGAGAAAGAGGGTAAATAGGTTTGAGAGATTGAGGGAGAAGAGGCTTTTATGAATAATGTCTCATAAAAATTTAAATTCTTTGTAATATTATTTATTTATTTGTAATGCCAATTAAGTAACTAAGTAAGAAGGATATATATCAACAAACCGATTCAATAAGTAACAAAATATTAGTTCCCGGTGCAAACACTTTTTTTTTTTTTTTTTTCTGTTAGAAACTAAATTTTATAAACATTTTTTGATAAAAAATAAAAATTTACGTTACTTTTATTAAATTTTGGATTTTATATTATTTTTGACGTTTTACACTTTGCTTTCGTTACTTGGGTATGTCAAAGATTAATATATGAAGTTGATAGATTGATGAGTCTGTCCCTTTTTTCATCTGTCCCAAATAAATCAAAAGTATGACGTGTCAATTTAAACTTGTATACATATTTGAGTTGAATTTAATTATTACAATATTTGACCGGCTTTATATCGCCGAAAATGTAAATAAAATAACGATATTAATACAAGGGGCATAATAATCGGGGAGTTGGCACTGCCACGAGTCGTATTGCCTTTGGTGCGGTGAGTCCGAATACATCGCCCATGTCGATCTCACTTGGTTTCATTCCGTCGGGTAACTCCCACGTAAAACAATGAAGGAGGTGTGCCACTGCCATCTCCATCGCATACAACCCTAGTTGCATTCCTGGACACGATCTTCGACCCGAACCAAATGGAAGGAACTCATAGTTACTTCCTCTGAAATCCGGAGCCCCGTCTTGCAAGAAACGAGATGGATTAAAAGTATCTGGATCTTCCCAGGAGTTCTTGTCACGGTTAATAGCGTAAGCATTAACCATGACACGTGTCCCTTGGGGGATGTGGTAACCAGCAACCTCCGTTGCCTCTGAAGATTGATGTAAAAGAACCGGGATTGGTGGATGGAGTCGGAGAGTTTCCTTTATGACGCATTTAAAGTAGGTTAACTTTTCAAAATCAGACTCTTCGACACGACGGTCAAGACCCACAACATTAACCAACTCTTGTTGAACGCGTTTTAATGCTTCGGGTGTGTGCATTAGCTCCGTCATGGCCCATTCGATGGCAGAGGCCACTGTCTCGGTACCACCAAACATCACATCCTGAAAAATAAATAATAATAAACATTACATTTTTTAACATCGACAACAGTAAAGTTTTATAAGTTTATATATCATGTAAACAAATTCTTATATAAAAATTACTATATTTTTGTAATTGAAGTATTTGGAATATACTTTATAGATAATTTAAAAAAAATTATAATGATTCATTTTAAATTAAATTACTTACCATAATTATGGCTTTGATATTATCTCGGGTCAGCTTAATGGCATTTTGCAAATCCTCGGCTTCGTTGACTTTTCCCTCCTCGCTGTAGAACGCCAACATTTCATCAACCATATCGTTTTCCACATCTTCCTCGCCGGTTTTCTTCTTTTTACTCAAATGCTCGTCGATGATTTTGTCAATAAACCGGTCCAACGCCGCCCGGGCAGCAGGTAAACGGGTATTTAACCCAGCCGGGTCAATGAAGCCGAGCCATGGAATGAAGTCAGCCAGGTTGAATGCGCCAAATAGCTTGGTGTATTCTTGTAGGATTCTAATAAACTCCTCTTTACCTTCATGAGAAATCGACCCGAAAGCCGCCCGGTAAATAACATCATGGGTCAAACCGAATACAAGCTCACCCAGGTTTACCGGCAAACCAGAGTTAACAGCGGTGGCTTTCACCATGGTATCCACCTCGTCTCTGACGGAATCCCACGACTCCGCCCGTTTCCGGCTGAACAACTTCATCACACAAAGCTTCCGCATTTGCCGCCAAAAGGGTCCGTAGTTTGCAAAAGCCATGTCGACACGGTCGTAAGTCAAGTAGGTGATGGCGATGGTAGCCGGACGGTTGGCAAAGATGTTATCTTGAACTTGAAGTATTTGTCGAGCGATATCCGGCGACGACACGGCAATGGTATGGCTAAAACCCATTTTAAGGTGTAGTATGCCGCCGTATTTCTGCGCCAAACGGGCTAAGCCGCGGTGGGTGAGTTGGTCCATCATGAGCATGTTGCCGATGATGGGCCATCCGATAGGACCTGGCGGGAGAGGTCTCCGGCGAAGGCGTAAAATGAAGAAGAAGGTTAAAAGAGAGATTATAGCATAGATTGGAATGAGAAAATCCATTATTGATTATTGAATTGAATGGAGTGGGGGATGAATTGAATTGAATTGAATTGAATTGAAGATCAAATGGCAACAGATGTGGTTGCTACATAAAGTGTGATATGAGGGGTGAATATATACAAGGTGAGCGGGCACACCCAGTTTGAAAGTGTCTGTATACTTGGAAATTATTACTATTGAATTTCGTTTTTATTTATTATTTTTTGAAATATATATATATATATATATATATATATATATATATATATATATATATATATATATATATATATATATATATATATATATTCAAATTATTGACTCGACCTTTTTTTCTCCTTCAAATAGATGTATTTTCTTGATTTATAATATTGTATATTATAAAGTTTTATTTTTTAATGTACTAAATAAGATAAAATATCAATTAATTTGTTGGAAAACATGGTTTCCATTTCATGCAAATCATGTAATTAGTATCCTATTAATTAGTTTGCTAGGTTAATTAAGCATTATGCTTTTGAAAGTTGTAACACCCACACACAATCAAATAGTTATACGTAGTTGACGAATTTGTTTTAAGTGTCATCTTGAAAAACAATTACGGTTGAGGAGATATTTGTTTACATTTTAATTAAATCATTAAAAAAATCATTTTATTTTTGAATGACTTACTTAATGATTTTATTATAAAGTAACAAACAACTCGTCCATTTCTAGCTTTCGGTGTTGAGTGAGCCTTAATCATTTCTAGCTTTTAGGTTTTACATAGTTTTCCTTTTCAGGTTTGCATACATATATATAAATTGTTTCTTTTAACATGTTTAGGAGCATTCATTTTGCTTAATTTTCTTGTATTGTTGTCTCATGTTTACGAGCATTCATTCTTTTAACATGTTTAATGTGGTATTGCTTTTTTATATGTCTTATTTAGGATGACCGGTATACGTGTGTTTTGGTACTAATAGGATAGTACTTCAGCATTGGTACCACAGGTAATACCACACTGCCCCTTATTGTTATTGATGAAATGGTCTCTTCGGTATCACCATGCCAAAGAAGTATCTTTGTTTTTATACTTTTGTATGTGCATTTTGAGTATGATAGAAATATGTTCACTATGAAGGTTACAGTGGTATAAAAAGATGAAAAGGACTAGCTAACGCGGCGATGATATGACTAGTGGAATGGTGGGATGAGTCACTCCTCACACACACATACACACATATAATAGAGGGTTTGAGGGTAATGCATTGACATATCGGTGATCCACTTTATAGCCATTGAATCAAGTGATGCACCACGTAGGAATCATGGGCATCATGCGCGAATCGGGTTCATCAAGAGCGGATCATGATGCATCACACGTGAATTGTAATGCATTTGTGATACAACATTGGTTTTCCGATTCATTATGGTTCTCCCTTGAACTTCACTACACACGCACACACATAGGATGATGTTCAATCGAGAACCAATGTTTATTAGAAAACCTTGGAGAATCACAATGGATCGCAAAAAAATTACTTGATGCATCAAACGAAAGGATTTTACATCACATGAGGGATTATGTATCATATGGGAGGATTGTGCATCACACGAGAGAATTATACATTACACAGGAGGACTCCGATGCACACAGAAGGGATTGTGCATAACAACCCCCTCATGATGCATAATACCTTTTGTATGATGTACAAAAGCTCTTGTATGATACACAATGTTTTCTTTTGCGATGCATTGTGGTTCTCCAAAGTTCTCCGATAAATATTGGTTCTCCATTAAATCTCATACTTGAGGATTTTTCTTGAAAAAAATAACATGAAGGGACAAAAACACAAAAGAGACAAAATAAACCCTCAAATATATTATATAGATCCATATTTATTAAGTATAAAAAGAGACGAGATAATACCTAAGGGGCTGAGTTGATGGATTGGAAGTATATTTATACAGACTAGTCTAATTGTAGTTAACCTTAATTTATATAGTTTATAGAATCAAACGCAAATAATTGAAAAATAGAATCTATATCTATCTATGTATATATATTAATAAAAGAAAATGTTTACTGTCACGTGTCGCTTATTTACTTAACCAAAATTTTGTTTTCCCACCCAATTTTCCATATATAGTCTTCTTAATTAGTTATCTATTTTACATATTAAATTTAAGTATAAATGTAATTAATATTACCTAATTTAAGTCCTATCAATAAACAACAATCTTTTAAAAAGATTTAATTAACTTTCCAATTTAACTCCTAATTTTAGCAAACTATTCATTATTTTTTTAAAAAGTAAAAATAATGCAATATTTGTAGTGAAATTGTTTTACAATATTTTTAATTATAAAAAGTTTATATTGTGTTCTATGTAAATATAAAATTTTGAACTTTTATTTATGCATAGAAATATAAAAATAAAAAGTTTTAAAAGATGATACTATTCATACATATTTAAAAATAGAAACGTTTAATTATCCCTAATAGCAAAAAATAATACCATTTTCGTATTTTTTTAAAAAAAATAAACATTTTTGTATGTAATTTATGTTCGTGTAAATTTTTATTAAATGATTCTTTATAATATATCCACGTATTTACGTTGGTTAATAACTAGTAAATTTAGAAAAAGGAAATAGGATTACCCTTTATGTTTGATATGAAAGAAAAATCAAACGTGAAAAATGTGCTATGAAATTGGTTCCCGTGTGTGATTTAGAAAAAGGAAATAGGATTACACTTTATGTTTAATCAGTTTTCTCATTTTTTGCTGAAAGGGCTTTTAAATTGTTATGAAGTTTTTCTGTTGGCTTTTTTTTTATTCGTATTATTCAATCCAAACAACCTCCTCGATCTTCATGTTTTTCATAGATAAATCAATTTTGTATTTAACCAAATGAATATCCTATCATCCTGCTAAATAATAATTATGCCAAGAATCTCATAATCATATTAAATAATCTAATTATAAATATCGTGCATCAAAACAACCAATATTAATTAAAATGCTTAAACAAGTTAAGAAAGAATGATAAAATTGATCTCTTGTTATAAATACAGAATTTAATCCACTAAAACAAATTAGACTGGAGAACCAAAAACCAACACAAATTGTATGCATCAAATGTATATGTGCATACTATAATATGAACATTAGCATATGATTCAATTAATTTTGGTTCATCAATTTTTTGATCTAATTTGGTTCCTATTGGATTTTTTTTTGTTCAGTAGAACATAAATTTATATACTCATCTAAACCTATTGCTAAATCTTTATTGAACTTGAATGTATGTTTGTATAAACATTTATACATATTCTGGAAAGTCTAACTGTTTATAGAATATACATGTACCAGCCTAAACGAATTTTTAATATTTTTTTATTCATGTATATATTAACATTTTACATATAAACATTATTCATTTATTACACTACAAGAATTATAGGCAATAGCGACGACACCCTTTAGCAGCGACAAGGGCTTTAGCAGCGACATCTAAAAAAGCGGACCACATGTCGCCGCTAAAGGGCTCTAGCAGCGACACTATGTCGCCGCTAATACCCAAAAAATCCCCGCCCCTTTCTGCCGCCTATTTTCACCTCTTTCACCTCTCTGTCCTTCATTTTTCACCTACCCAATTTCTTCTTCTCCATTTTGCGATTTTGGCTTCCTCCCACCGGTAGGTACCGATTTTTTGTGTTTTTCTTTGTATTTTATGTATTTTATGGGTAAAGATATGTAATGTGTGTGTATTGATGTGTTAGGTGTCTTTGATCTCATCTCTCTCGCTCTCTGCCGCTGCTGGTTCTCTCTCCGTCGCCAAGGCAATAATGAGGAGCATGACGAGGATAATGATGGTCTATAATAACCCGAATTTTAAAGATGCTATGATGGAACTTTATCGAAAGTTCTCTAGCCAAAGCAATAATGAGGAGCATGACGAGGATAACGACGATCACGATGATTAGTTGTTAGTGTTGAACCTTATTATATAACAAACGTTTTGTAACATTGTTTGTTTATATATTATTATGGAATTTGAACTATTGTATATATTAATGATATTTAGTTTGTTTGAATTTGTATTTAGTTTGTTTGAATTTATATATAACAGTAGGTTTTTGTATATAAATATATATATATAGCAGGTCTTTATAAATTATTTACAAAATTTTAAAAAAAAATAACTCAGGCATTAGTGGCGACAAGTATTAGCAGCGACATTTTTAGCGGCGACAGTTGGCTTTTAGTGTTAAAGTTTTAGCGGCGACACTTTAGCGGCGACATATGTCGCCACTAAGCCCTATCTTTTTGTAGTGTTAATTAATGGAATCACTATTTATAAATGGGTTAATATGATATAAACCATTTAATTATTAATAAATAAGTTTTTTTCTAATTAACATGCGTTATAGTCGTTTACATTTTACCATTTCTGAAAAATTTATGGTATTGGTTTTAATCATCCATTGAGTCCTTAATAAACAATATTATATTAATTAGTTTTTAAACACATTTAATAATATGTTATGTATGTTAGAATATTACAAAGATCAAATTGTGATTATATCACGTTTTTTTAGTAACTATTAAAAAACACTTATAATTATGTGTGTATGACATTATACCTTTAACATTATCATATTATATATTCTATGTCATAAGTGTGATAAATAAATTAAAATAGTTTTATAATTTAACATGTAACTAACTATAATGGTGTGTGTATGTATTATACTTATGCATGTTGTGTGTGTGCATGCATGTAAGAGTGTAAAGCAAATGAGTTACACTCATTTAATATTAAAATGCATATTTATAAGATTGTTTATCGAATAATCAATCTTAAAAATGTAATTTCACTATTAATATTATAATTTTTAATATTAATTTATTATTATCAAGATTATAAGAATAAGGGTTCATTACATACTTATCCTCTACTCATCAAGTGTTTTCGTAAAAAAAAAAAAATACATTTCTTTCTTGAAAAATAATAAGTTTTTATAGCTTTCAAGATTGCTTCTCTCATTATAGTATTTTTTTTATTAACTTTATGTCTTGGTTGTCGGTAACTAAATCAACATATTCTAAAAATATTAGGTTATTATAAAAATTTAACTTATTATAATGTTTAATATATTGTAATTTATAATTTGTTGGAGCTTTTAAAATTTTAAAAATGTGCTTTATAATAACATTATTTTTATTATTATTACTTTATTAATGGAGCATATCCCAACGTGCGACAATTCATATGTTTTAAGAGTTTTATGGTTTATCAAATGACAATGTAAGTAAATGAAAGAACTCTACGATGAATATATATACATATAGATTTAGGTTCAAGTGAGTACCACCTCTAATGCAGCGCACCAGAAGGTACCACCCTTAAAAGTAATTTTTTTGAAATTTTTTTTCATGAACATGTTCTAATTAACATTACACAGATCATATGTGAATTTCACGCAAATCCGAGCACTCTAAGTGCATGAAAACACGCACCACATAAATGCACGTTCACATACATTCAAAATTATGTAAGTGTGTGTTCACATCATTTTTTAGGAGCTAGAAGATGTGAATGTATGTGAAATTTATATATGTTCTTCATAATGTTAATTAAAACATGTTTATGAAAAAAAATTTTAAAAAAAGTTTTTTTAAAGCTGGTACCTTCTGGTGCGCTGCATAAGGGTGGTACTCTCTCGAACCATATTCTATACATATATATATATATATATATATATATATATATATATATATATATATATATATATATATATATATATATATATATATATATATATATATATATATATATATATATATATATAAAAGAGTTTTATGGTTTATCAAATGACAATGTAAGTAAATGAAAGAACTCTACGATGAATATATATATATATATATATATATATATATATATATATATATATATATATATTATTTTATTGTAATCAGATAAGATTATTGTTTCTTATAAAAAACCAATACATATATTTTGTTGTTGCTCATAAACAAAATGCAGATCTAATATTGTTATCACGGGTGTATATAGCTTTGACCCCTACAAAAAAATTTTATCGTCTTATATATATATATATATATAGTCGGAAATTTTTTGCCTCCTAGGATTTTTAAGTTTAACCCCAATAATTTTTAAAGTTCCAACTCTGTGTCCTTTTTTTTTAATTTACCTTTTTCTTTTAATTTCATTTTATATATATGTTTATAGATTATAGCTAGAATTGTTAAATATCAAATATTAGACATTTAGATTAATTGTTAGTTAATTTAGTAGTTTACTTGTTTAACACTAAGTTAAATTGTGATTAGTTTTGTCATTTGTGTTATTATTTTTATTTATTAACATAAATAATGTTAATTTATTTTATTTCATTAGACTATATGAACCAATTTTTAAAAAGAAACTTAAGATCTAAATATTCAAGTGGAAAAGCCACTACAAGCAAACTAGCAAAGTGTCATTTAGTGACACATGTTTTTAGTGACACAAAAATAAGTGTCACTATATCTTACTTTTATTGACACTTATAAAAAGAGTAGGTAAAGAGCACTCTTTTATCCACACTTTTTCTTTTTTAGTGACACAAAAATTTTGTCACAAAATACTTGAGGCCTAACCCACATATTTTTTTAGTCACTAAATATCTATACTCACTCCACTTTTACCCACTCTTTTTATTGTGTAGGTAAAAGATTTTGATACATATAGTGACACTTTTTTGACAAAAAAAGAGTGGGTAAAAGTGGAGTGGGTATAAATATTTAGTGACTAAAAAAGTATGTTGGTATAGGCCTCAAGTATTTTGTGACAAAATTTTTGTGTCACTAAAAAAGAAAAAGTGTGCGTAAAAGATTGCTCTATACCTATTCTTTTTATAAGTGTCATTAAAAGTAAGATATAGTGACACTTATTTTTGTGTCACTAAATGACACTTTGCTTGTAGTGAGCTTCTAGTATTATTCCACAAACAACTGAGTTAAGTGATATTTCATGGGAACCTTTCAAAAAGATAATGATTTCGGAATACAATCCTAATAAGAAGTATGAAATTAGCTGAAAGCATTTGATTAGAAGATTACACTAACCAAATGATGAAACTCGTAAAGGAGAGTCACAGAACCAAATTTCCTTTGATGTGCTACAATTAATAACATTGTAACTTTTACTAATTTATGTTATTATTTAATCAATATTAACCGATCCAAATTTTTTACGTTTGAATAATCTTGAACCTGAAACACATGTATTCTCGTAGCGTTGTTAAATTCCGGGCCTCTATAGAAGAACTTTTAGATCCGTTACTGATTGTTATTATAATTATATTTATTATAATGATATCGTTATAATAGTTGAAGTAGTGGTATACTAGTAACTGTCTAGTATCATGGTTGTGTGTGTGTGTGAAATTATTATTATTATTAAATTGCAAAAAAAAGAAAATCAACAATAAGGGCTCATAAGTTCTACCACCAATCCTGACCGACTAAAAGGATTATATGAATAAAAAAGTATCAAATTGTCTTATGTCGGAAATACTTTATTATTAAGTATATTGTTTTTTACGAAAACTTATTTTCATAGTATCAATTAGGGACGAACATTTGAACTAAAAAAAGTGGTCCGGACCAAAAAAATCTAAAAATCGGTTCGGAACAGACCGTTATTAATAAAATTGATCCGGTTTCAGTTTCTTTAAAATCACTATTTTCGGTTTTTTGTTTTCTGGGTTCGGTCCACCGGTTTTCGGTTTTTAACCCGTCCCAAACCGGAATTTCAACTTTATGTTATCGATTTTAAAATTTATGTTACATTGTTATTTTCTGTAGTCCACAAAGGAACAACATTTTTAAATATTGTTTATAAATCATATAAAAAGTTTATCTAATAGCTATTGAGCTCTTTCGTAAATATATAATCATGTGAAAGCCTTTTAACAACGTAAATATTTTTTTGTTATAATACTATAGAGAATGTTTGATATTTTATTTTGTTCCAAAAAAAAATGATAAACTTGATAATTTCACAAAGAAAAATTTGACTAAAAAAGATAAACAAAACAATTATAAAACTTGTACCGGGGTTCCAACCGGTCCGAAAACAAAAAAAACCGGATCAGAAACCGGACCGGACCCGTATTACAAACATTGGGCCGGTTTTTGGTTTTTTTCGATCCGGACCGGTTTGTTCCAAACGCTCATCCCTAGTAGAGGTGCACAAAGACCGGATTTTAACCGAACCGGATCGGATTTTAACCGGTCCGGTTTTTTTGTCCCAGAAAAAAACCGGTTTTTTTTAAAACCGGTCCGGATCGTAACCGGTTTTCGGCCCAGATTTTTGTAACCTATATAACCGGTTCCGGTTATAAAAAAACCGGATTTTTCAAAAACCGGTTTTAAAAAAACCGATTTTTATATAATTTCCAGATTTTTTTTTGCTTTTTTGGGCTTTCTTTTTTATTGGGCCTTTCTTTTTGTTTGAACTTCTTTTCTTTTGGGTTTCTTTTTTCTTTTGGGGTTTTGGGCTTTTGGGTTTAACAAAAGAAAGTTTAAACATCTTTTTTTATAACTTATAATTACAATTTTCAAATATATAATTATGAAATAAGTTAAACACATATATTTTACTCCAATCATTTATATTTTTATATTCTATATGATTATAAATACATAAAATATACTTCAACGGCTGCTCGAAAATCGGTTTTTTTCACCGGTAAAAACCGGTTATAAAAAAACCGGTTAATTATCCGGTAAAAAAACCGGTGCCCCAAATAATTTAAAAACCGGTTGAAAAACCGGATTGGATAAAAACCGGACCGGTTTTTTTTGTAACCGGTTTTGCCGTAACCGGTTTCGGATCGAAATCGGATAACCGTATTTTTTGTGCACCTCTAATCCCTAGTATCAATCTAAACTCTAAGGGTGCGTTTGGTACAAAGAATTGAATTATAAAGAAATAGAATAGGAAATGGAATTGTAGTGATAGAGAAATGGAATTCCTTGATTTCTCAACTTGCAATTCTCATCTTCAAACAAACAATGGAATCATTAATATTTCCATTTCCCCTCATATAATTCTTCGTACCAAACATACCCTAAAGCAAATATATTTGTTCCTCTAGCCCGCTATCCTTTTTCACTTGTTCGTTTCCTGCTTTTCGCCCATTACTTCACAGTTCACACTAAGGGGTGGCAATCTTGAAATGGGCCAAACAGGCCGAATTATTAAATTGACATATTGTAAAAAACTAAGATTTAACATAATTTTATTTTAAAAATGAAACTTTTATAAAATGGTGTATTAAAAAATTGTTCTTTGAGAAAAAATTTCAAAATTATGTAAATTTTATGACTTTTAATCATCAACCCGTTAGACTCGTTTGTTTGAACGGGCTGAAATTGACACCATAGTAATCACACCATCTTAAAGAAAAAAACCTCACAGTAACCTTTTCTTTTGTCAATTCGCATATTTCTCTCTCCCATATCAGAGGAGTATCTTTATCATTTCACATTTCTATATTTCAATTATTTTACTTTGATTTTTATTATTTTGTTTCAAACTTAATCTATCACATAACAACCATTTTAGTGTATTTTCTTGATTTGTTTGTTGATATTGACTGAAATTAAAACGATGTTAGACGTGTGAATACACACTTGTATAGGTTTGACAAAAGTTAAAATCTGGGCTTTAATGCGGTGTCGCCCCCTTACGGGAGGCCTTAGGGGTTGCGTTTGTAATGGGGTCCAAGGGGCAGAACTTCTGATGGTGGTGCAAGTCAAGAAAGGAAACAAATACGAATTACTGAAGTGGTTTAATGTGGAAATTTGTTCTATGATGTGTTAATTTGTTCAACAACATTGAAAGCTTAATAGCTTTGTCAAACCTTCACCGTTAAAGTTTCGATGTTGCTGCTGATCGTTTACTGCTGATGCAACTTTGGCTACTGCTGTGCCATTTTTGTCGTTGGTGCCGACAGTTTCAACCGCCATTAGCAGTTGATCTAGAAGTTAACCGATCTCATCTATTCTATTTCGTTTGAAAAACACCTCATATATACAAACAAAATCTAAAAATTACGGGATAACACATATCTTTTGTATTATTCCATAACAAAATTTATATACTTGATAGGATAACTAGTTGTTATCAAAAAAACAAACATACTTCACCTCACATGTCATATATAATTGGCCTCATTTGGTTTTATTTTTGTAATAGTATGAAACAACGAATAATAAGCATGTCGTTCTCATTTTACCTATTTAAATCAATAGTTATTTCATATATTAACACGTTTAAATTCAAACAATGGCTATGTATATAATCTATGCGATGAAATCAATCACAAACTTAATTGTATGCTTATGTCTCTCCTTCCAAAGGTATTAATATAATACTTCTATATATTGAAGATCTTCAAAACCAATAAATTATGGCATCACAAATCTTCTGATCTTTTTTTTTTTTTAATTATCTAATTTATTGCATTAATTGACTTAAACAAATGTCCATATCAAAATGATCACTAGTACTTGTTTGTTTATTGTTTTTATTCACTTTTTGAAAAGGAAATCGTCATTCGTAGGAGACTGAATGTCTCAATATATCAATATTATTATAATATATACAAATAATTATATATAAGCAAACATATATATAATTGGATATGAAATCAACATTTTGGGCTCTTAAATTCTACCTCCATTCCTGACCGTGAAGACATACAAATCAATAATGATGAAGGAAAAAAAAGGAATATTATTTTGTAAGGTCAATTACTAAAAATAATAACTTTTTAATTTTTTTTTATCATATATAACAACATTATTTATGTTTTATCATTAATAGTATCAACTTTTGTATTTTGTATCCATAATAGCGTTAACTTTTGTATTTTTTTTAAATCATTTATAGCAACAACTTTTTAAAATTTTGTTATAAGTGATAAAAAAATAATAAATTTTGATACTATTAATGATAAAAAAATAAATAATTTTGCAGTCTACAGACAATATTTATTTTAACTCCACTGTGTAAGGAAATATTGGTAACATATGGATGATAATTCTTGTTAGGTTAGGATTTACATGTTCTTGTTAACTGGTTTGTGTGTCATTAATTTTACGTACACTTACTCATGATCCATGTATAATCGTACCACATTCTAGTTCAAGTTTATTTTTATGTCATATTTGTGTTGAGTTTCGTCTCGGTCCATTAGACTTGAATTGGGCAAACCAGTTTTTCATATGTTTAAATCAAAACGATTGAAATGTTAAGTATGTATATTATTACAAATTATAATCATATCAAAACGTATTTAATTTAACAACATTATTAGAATAAAATTGAAACATTAATTTTTACCTTCTGAAATTACATTTTTCTCAAATTTTATAAAAAGTTCGAAATTTGATTCACTCGTAATATTAAATAATGAAAATTATCATGATAACATTTTACGTTTTTAAATCACATTGTTCTTGAAATTTATAAGAATTTAAGAAATCTAATATCATGTAATAAATATATAAATTAATGATATTAAAAATAACAATAACATCAACAAAAAAGAAAAAGAAAAAGAAGAAAGATCGAAGAAAATGGATGCTATAGTTATGGGCTACTGTAACAATGAACTCGTCCTATATCGATAAAAAGCCACTTTTGTGGGATCGGTTGTAATAACTTGTCCCACGTGAATATAATATGAAATTTTTGAACTTTCAACGCAGTCAACAGTTCAACACACATATAATATTATTATACAAGTCTCAAGCTACTAATTTTTATTTAGAGTGTGTTTGTTTGTGTTTTAAAAAATGTTTTTAACGTTTTGAAAACTAATAATCAAATAATAGTTGTAACCAAAAGTGCTGTCAGAGTGTAGTGTTTGGTTTAGCTTCTGCTGTTTGCTATCATAATTATCAAATAATCAGTTTTTAAAGTGTTTGGATTTGCGTTTTTACTTGTAAAATGACAAAATAATCAATTATTAAGCAAATAAGCTACTTTTTTTAATTTATGAAAAAGTGTGGTAGGACTAATGTTAAACGCAAATAATCACTTATTAACGTATGCAATCCAAACACTTTACACCAATTATTTGTATTATTGTAACGTAATAAGCTAATAATCCCGTTTATAACGCAAAACCAAACACCCTCTTAGATTTCATGTCAAGCGTGTTTAGTTAATAAAAATTGTTAAAATTTTCATTTCACTTTTCAAAAAATAAAACAAAATGAAAACGTGTTTACTTAATAACAAAAACTTAAAGTTTCATTTCACTTTTCAAAATATCATTTTTCATACTTTATCTCTTACATTTCTATTACATACTACCCTATATTAATTTTAATATTCTTGTTTTCTTTCTTTTACTTTTCAATCACCAATCACATTTTTTTACTTTATAATCATGTATATTATTTTTCTTAAGACTAACTCTTCATCATTTAAATACATTTTTACTTTTTATAGAAATCCCTTTTTTTTTTTTCTTGAAAACTATAAAATGAAAACTGAAATTAAAAAATAACTAGTTTTCGTTTACTAAACACAACCTTAGATTTTAATTCTTAGTGTTGTGGGATTGGGTACGAAATGATGTCTAAGGTCTACTAAAGTTGTGGCTTGTGAAATGGTAAAATTTAAATCATTAGATGTCGATAGAATTTAAGCAATTTTTTATTTTATCATTTTATCTAGTTTAAAGTTCCAAACATAATATAACTATAATTCTAATTCCTATAACTTTCATTTTATGAGCTAAACACACTTTTATTGGAATAGTAGGGAATGAATAGTTAAATTTAGAAGTTTTTTTAAACAATGATAGTTAGTTACAAATAAATAAAGATTAAATTAGGAAATAAATAAAACACGGTAAAATTCTTTGGATACTTTGCATGTATACATTGATAAGTAGAAAATTTGATAAATAAAATCTATATTATACTCAATTCTTCATTCATCTTCATTGTAAATCAAGATTCTAGTCACCTAATATAAATAGCTTGTAAATTTCATGTGATTTCATTATCTCGATTTAACCGTAAAAAAACGTATTGTTATAATCTAGATTAATTAAATCGTATGTTAGATCATTCGAATAATGTGATCATTGAATTAGAGTTATTAGATCATTTGAAAAAATTTCTTTATTTAAATGTCATAGTAAGTTACAACCAGATTAATTATATCGTATATTTATGTCTAACAATTAAGCAACAATGGATAATGTTTGTACATATACGATGATAGTTATTGATTGCAACTTATTATGACTTTTAAATAAACTCTTTTAAAAATGTGATGTTTTAAATATACGATTTATAAATATATTACACAAGTAAGGAAGATGTTTTGTCAAGTGACAGCCTAGTTATACAAGAACACATGACATTTATTTACTCTTTTATCTATTTATTTATTTAATTTCTTTGTGTGTGTGTTTGTATCTTCATAGCTAAATTTTTAAAACTTAATTTTATCCAAGAAAAGTTATAAACTATTGTTTAGTTCCAATTTATTTCCACGACGGGTCCTTATCAAACAAGTCAATATGAATGATATCGACTCAATTTTAACCCAAATACCATTTATACTAACATTTATGTTTTCACACAAAATTATTATAAAAGAAAGTTAGGTAAAGCCGTACAATAGTTACGTACTTTTTAAGGTGTACCGACATGATACATGTGCTTTTTTAATTATTCATATACTATGTGCACACCTTAAATCATTTCAATATAATACTTATATTTTTTTATGACTGGTTATTTTGTTATAAAAGCTTACATGTCATATTAATATTTGATTTGGAATTTAAAATTTTTATTATATTTTTGAATTAACATTTGACTAATAAGATGTCATTTTTGATAAACTGATTATGTATTATTTTTATCATTCATATTGTTATGTTCATGTTCTTCGTCGACTTCATCGGAGCTTTCATGCTTCCGGCCACCGACTCCCACCACTACCATCGACTAGAGTCACCACCGCCACCACCTTTACTGAAACCAAACCCGAAATAATCTTTTACCGGTATAGTCGGTTACAGGTAAACAAAAATATCATATAAATAATAAAAGGACAGTAGATGTACCATATGAATAATTAAAAAAGTACATGTATCATATGAATACACTTTAAAAAGTAGACAAATATTATATGGCCTAAAAAGTTTGTTGAGTTGATAAATTTAATAGAGAAGCAAGACTAGGACCGGAGGCAAGAGAGTAAAAAACCATTCAAGTTAAACTAGCCACTAATTGGGCTTGAACAAGGCCCGGTCAATATCAACCACTTTGTTGCTTTTCCCACTTGCGTCCTCCATTTTATCAAACTTTCCGAGTTTTATACATTTCTTTTCATAACTTATAAGCTAATTTATTAAATTAATTTTTTAATTGAGAATGATATGAAACAATAATATTGATATAGTCTCAGATGAATGAACTTAATGTATATAGGAATAAGTATATACAAAAAAAAAGATATTTGAATGTTAAGATCTATTAATTTTTTTATATTTCCCTTTAACAGAGATTCCCTTTGTTAAACGGTTGATCTATTAAAAGTTACTACTTTATAACTGTTTTCCATGATGACGTGACACCTAAATATATGTATGCAACTTTTAATTATATCCGAAGGTCACTTCATATTATTAAACATATATGGATGTCACTTCCGAAGGTCAAAATCTAATATATATATATATATATACGAAGATCGCTTCAAAAAGTAAACTTCCGAAGGTCAAAAAATTAACATTTCATTCATAAATCTTTTTCTATACATATCGTAAAAATATAACTCTCTCTCGTAAAAGTATTTTAACAATACATAGGCTGATACTAGTAGTAGATGTTACTCAAACCACGCTTTTTATACACATATTGAGATTTCACATAGAGGTTATTATGTCAACAATAGTATCACTACACATGGTTAGTTAAAATTATTGGTGCCTTCAAATTTGGATACACTCAACATGTTTTTCTTTTTCTTTTTACGTATTTCTTTATGAATATTAATTTTGAAATATATATATATATATATATATATATATATATATATATATATATATATATGTATGTATGTATGTATGTATGTATGTATGTATGTATGTATGTATGTATGTATGTATGTATGTATGTATGTATGTATGAAATAATATCTTCTAATTAATCTAAATCTAATTCTAAATACCCTACTACAACTATATCATGGTCTCGTTGCATTTAATATATCAACACGTAATGATATAAGTTTTCATCATATAATAACCAATAATGAAATTACACATACCATTGAGGTTATATATTAATAATATAAGTTTTAATATAAGAAATATTATGTTTTTAGACGTATATTAGATGTATTTGTATTTTATAAATTTTAAAGGTTATAAAGTTGATCTTTTTAAATTACATTTTTCCTAAAAGTTATCTACAATTTACATGCAAGTCATGTTTATATCTAAATTTCTGCTAATTTATTATTATTATTTTTTTTTAAAAATGTTTAGAAGAAAAACGATGATATACTTTTTTTTATTATTCGAGCAACTTGTGATTCCAATTATGGGTGTAACAATTAATAGACATACCCACTTAGAAATTGGATTGTATGTTAAAATGAAAGGAAAATTTCAAAGCAAATATCATTAAAAGTACATTGCCAACCAATGGCAACCAACACGCACTTTCCTCATCTCTTTAGAATTTCCAACGTATTTATAATGTTATGTGTGTGTCTATATATACATACATACATATATATATATATATATATATATATATATATATATATATATATATATATATATATATATATATATATATATATATATATATATATATATATATATATAGCGTTGGGTTCCGGTAAGAACCCTCATTACCGTGAGAACCACTCCAAAATGCACAAATTTGTACATCAAATGCACAAATTTAAAAATTAAAAGTTTTACTTAAAACCATTATTAGTCTTAAATATTAATAAATATCATAATCTAACACTAAAATTACATTCAAAAATTATATTCATTAAATTATAAACTAAATGCACAAATTTGAACATCAAATGCACAAATTTTCTTAGATGCACAATTCGTACATAAAATGGATAAATTATAGCATGAGATGCATAAATTTTTACATGAAATGCATAAATATATCGAAAACATTTAATTTTAGTATCAAATGCACAATTTTATACAGTGGATGCACAAATTTTAGAGTGGTTCTCACGTTCTCACGTAATAGAGGGGTTCTCATGTGAACCCAATCCTATCCATATATATATATATATATATATATATATATATATATATATATATATATATATATATATATATATATATATATATATATATATATATATATATATATATATATATGTGTGTGTGTGTGTGTGTGTGTGTGTGTGTGTGTGTGTGTGTGTGTGTGTGTGTGTGTGTGTGTCATTATAATCATGAAGTAGTATTTTAATCGTGAGTGTTTTTACAGAAATCAGTATCGTCGGATTAAAATTTAAAAGCACGATTTAGGTGTTGTTTGTAGTTTAAGATATTAAATGTTTGCTACCTTTTTTCATGTTTGCAGAAGAACCAATGGCTTAAAGGCCTGCAAGATGCAGAAAGAAAATTGTTGTTTTATAAATCACAAAAAATTTCTATTAAATATAATGCAATAGTTTTATTAAAAAATAATTGAGTATTAAATTTGTATTAAAATTTTAATAAAAACTTTAACACTATTTTATGTAATGTAACCAAAACTTTCCTTCATTGTATATGTTTCACTAAACAAACTGTCTTATAACAGAATTGTTTTTTCGATTGTAGACATTAGTAAAAATAACGTTTGTTTTAGTAAAACAAATAAAACCTTGGTCTATAACTTTTAATCTGATCATAACTTATAATAATATTACAATTATTATTAAAAAACATAATAATTTTCTATTTTTATCAGTTTGTACTTAAATATTAACATTATTATTATTTTTATCATTTTCACCCTTGAGCTATTTTTCCTGAAATTTATTGGTTTATCATTTTCACCCTTGAGCTATTTTTCCTTAAAGTAATGAAATTGATTGGTTGGAATTTATGATAGCCAAATAAGTGAAGAGATGGAGAAAGAAAGAGGATCGACACGAGATGGAGGGGAGGAGAATTGGAGGTGAGAAATCAAACCACTAGAAGAATCGAAGCCTTGAACCCACCGATTCTGAAGCACTAAAGAATAATGATTTGAGAAGCCCTCAACCTTAAACAACTAGATAGGAAAGATGGGAAATGAAGCTCTCGAATTCTAAAGCCCTTTTCAAATATGAACGAATAATTTCTGAATCCATCAACAAAAGCAATTGGTTGTTCTCGTTGATGGTCAAAACTACTAGAAATGAATGAATGAATGCAAATCCGATCAGGTTTGAAGGGAAATCTCTAAGCTTGTTCGCCGACAGTTTCTTGAATAAAATCCTAGTCGACACTGTGGAGGGGGATTAGAGTTGTCGAAGGGAATCTGTGTATGATTTCTCGATTTTCTTTCGAACACAACCTTTTCCACTCTCGATCTCATTTCGATTTTGTTTCAAGAACGATTCATCTTATATTTTTATTGATTTTGTTTCAAGAATCGATTCGAGTTTCAGGTTTGTTTAGCTTTGTGTAATTCAGAAATTGATATTTGGTTTCAGGTTTGTATAGTTTTGTGTTATTTAGATTTTGATTTTTGGTTTCAGGTTTGTATAGAATTGTGTTTTTGAGGTATCCTTGTTATAGATCAGATTTTTTTTCATATTTAATGGTATGAATTTTATCAATTTAGTTCTTCAAATTTTGTTTTAAAATGATTTTATGTATTTGATCTCTTAAGGTTCTTCTTCCATTTTTGTTGTTAAAGGTTTCCGATGTCTTGTTACGAATTCTTTCTTTTTATATTTGAGTTATGGTTTATGTTTGTGTTGTGTTTGTCTGTTTTTTAAAGTTGGTTGGATCACTGGAGTTGACAAATGTTAACCAGTCCAATAGGTTTGCCGTTAGATTTTTCACTACTTCGGTAAAGACTAAATTACACGAGGGTGAACATGGACAAAAATTAATAATAACATTGATTGACTCAACCGAAAAAAAATGAAACAATATGATGGTTTTGGTATAAATAATAATAATGCTGATGATGCTAATAATAATAATAATAATCTTATATAAATAATAATAAATAAGTAAATAGACTATCATATGACATTTTCTCATCATGTCACTTGGTATCATCTTTATTTTGATATGTTTAAACTCACATTTAATTTAAAACAACTTCTGAATTTATAGTTATTAGAACCTACAATTTAGGATTAAATCTTTTAGAACTTCAGTGAATGAAAATTAAAATTTTAAATATAATTAATATTATTAATAACTATGATCTACTTGATTATAATTAAAATATCTTAGTGTATCATAATTAAACAAAATTATGCATGACAAGTGTCGTTCTCTTGTCACACCATATTTTAAGGATAAATTTTTAAGATTTTAAATGAAAGTATATAACCACCCTGCCACGCTGGCTGCCTGGCCACGTCGACACGAAGCCGGTTGGAACATTGTCCCCTCCTAGTGACCCCACTAAAACCCTATCCTGCTCTAGGTCACCTCACCGCTCGGCTTCCGCTCTCTCTTTCACTCTCTAAAACTAATTGGGTAATGAGTATTGAGGTAAAAAAAATTAGAATCATATGTATATCCAAAATAAAATTAGAACGAAAATGACGTAAAGAGAAAAACTAACGTGACACTAAATGTATCCCAAATGGTAGAAACAGGAGTGGTGGGTACACCCCTCACCTTAACAAATAGTCCATTTCAATTTAGATTTTAAAATCCGTTTAAGTATGAAATATAACAAATATAATAAATCTCTTAAAATCTGAATTTTAAAATTATAAACAAATTAAGATTTGAAAATATTAAAAAATAGAGAATAAAATTTAAAACTGACCATTTCAATCTAAAGCATCAGTTAAGAATAGATTCAACGACTTCTCGTACATCTTGTGGTTGGTGGATTCGGAAACCGTCCGTACATAAAAATTCAATTATGTTGACTTGTTTAAAATCCTCCTATTTTCTCCTTTGAGTTTAAAAATAAAGTTTTAATTAAATGCAAAATGACGTTAAAATATTTATTATATTTATACTATTATTTAGTAAAGACTTGAAAAACTTGTTGCAATTGATGACTTTCTGATATCGGGGATGTTCAAGCATCTTTGTTATTTATTTAACTAGTTAACGAATACAAATATATTTTATTTAGATTGTGTTTGGTATGATCATATATTCAACCAAATCGTAAGGATTAAAGATGAGAAAATTTATATTATATATTTAATACTGAGGATATTTAATAAATCTTATTATATTTAATTTATCTAAAAGTCATTTAAAAAATTAATCATCAATAACTTTTAATTTTATTATTAGTATTATTTTTGTTACTATAATATTAAGTTAAAAAAATCTTGTAAGGTTTAGTGATTTTATGGATTTAAGTATCTAACCATAATATATCTTTCTAAAAAGTAATGTGATTTAAAATTTTTAATTTAATCTTGAAATACTCATTAACATTTGTCATTAGTAGATTTTTTTAAATAGCAAAAGAAAACGAGCTGGGAGCTACGTCATTGTCATCACCCCCAAAACCCGAAATCTCAATATAATAAATAACGAACTAGCAAGATGCTAGCAAATCAAAACGGTGGCAAAATATTACATCAAGGAAAAGGGGTAAGAACATCATAAAGACCACAACATAGGCTTACATTAGTAGATGTCACTTGGTATAAGAGAAGATGATAACCAGCAAGTTAGTTACTTTTTTAATAGTATCTATAAATTATAGCATTTACACCATTCTTCTCATTTTGATAAAGAAATAAAATTTTAATATTTATTTGAATTTCTTTGTTATAAACTTGAAAATAAACATCAAAATATATAAGTGTATACCATTTATTATTATCATTCCTTACTTTCGACCCACCCTAACAAAATATCCAAATTGTTTAATATGAGTAAATGTAATGCTTTCCTGCTAATGTTCAACCTTAAAACTCGACACAAGTTATTGGTTGAACTGGTAATTGTGTTAGACCAAAAAATGTGAAATAAAATTCAAAAAATTTACGTTAGATGAACATTTAATAAAAGTTAAATTTTGACAATAAAGATGCTAATGGCCAAGAAAAATAACATAAAATTCAAAATTTGACAATAAATGTAACTTGAACTTGATTGACAATAAAAGTAAAAAATTGCTAATGGCCGTAAAAAAAGACCAAAAAATTCAATTCTTGGCGATAAGTAACATGATTTTAGTCCAGGAAAGAATTATAAAATTCTAATAAACAAAAGAAAACATCGGTGACCAGTTAATAAGATAAAATTTAAATTTCATGTCATTTTTCTGACAAAAACCAATATTTCATAGTCATTTCTCGGTCTAAAAATTAAATTTCATGTCATATTCTCGATAAAAATAGAATTTCCTGTTTGTTTCTTTGTCTAAGAAACTTTTACAGTTCATTTACCATCAGATTTTAAATTTTTTGTCATCTTTCGTGGTCATTTGTCCATATTTTCACATGATATATCTTCAATAGGTTAACATGAAGCTTCTTTATTTTATTTGAGAATCTGCAATTTGTTATATATATTTAACTATATTTACAACTACTTGATTCCAATGTAGGTTTTCAAGTTAAATTGATGATTGTTGACTGATTTAGCGCACAAACTGATCATCAAAGACGTACCTCATGTAATGGGTATAGTCGATGATTAAGCTATTCTATGTATTACCTGCTCACTCCAGCAACAAAACCTTGAATACTTTCGTGCAACGAGTGAAACACAAATGAGAAAAGAATAATCTTCATTTTCTAGATCAATAATACGATTTGCTTGGTTTGAATATGCATAATTAGTTAGTATATTAATATAGCCATTAGCCAGTTTGAATTGTTTGATACCATTTATTTGCATACCTTTAAATCTAGGTATAATATTTGACTAACCAATTAATTTTACAAGATTAATCAGAGTGCACCATATAATTTGGCTTGTGGCCTTTGCATATATGATTTCATCTTTGCTTGCCAAATAAAAGTTATGAGTAACTGACATGTTATTACATTTAAATTCATCTTAAGTAAGTTACTTTTTAAGATGCCAAACAAATTTAACTGCACCATCAATGTCCGTTAAACGGATAGATGGGAACATAACTTCTTGCTAGATAATACACGGCCCAAGTTAGGTTAAAGAATGGGCCAAGTGTGTGGCATTTCAGATGTGAATAGGCCCCAAGTTTGTGGGCCGTTAATGAATGGTTTTTATTTGATGAAAAATGGTGGAAACTGAAAAGTATGGGTATTATTTGATTATTGGATATCCAAAAAATAAGACATGGATATCATTCTATCCAAATATCCGGTTTGGGTAATAGTTAGAAAATAAGAAGAACATTAAAAAATATTAGTCTTGAAATTGTTGTAAATTATATAAATCCACACAAACATGTTTTTAAGTTAGACCACAAGCAATAGCTTCATCTTATTGTTGCTGGAAAGACATCAAGGACTTAACTATTAATTGACTCACTTTTGGAATTTAAAAAACATCCAAATCCCAAAAAAAAAAAAAACTTTTATTTTAATTTATTTCCATCCACCAACATGTATAAAAGTTTCAAGAACACCAACAAACATTATTATCCATTTCAATTTTGTTCAACAATTCTGCCAACCTAAATTTCCAAATCCTATGAAAAAGAAAAGTTTGTAGTTTTTAAAATCCTAGCCACTTTGGTAATTAGGATCTGAATCAAAGAATCTGATATGAAGGCTTAAACCTTATGAGCATCGAGTAGTAGAATGATACGAAATCAATGTTTACAAATTTAGAATGTCCTTGATTTTGGATTTGGAATGAGCTAAAAGAAGAGATTGAGACCATGTTTGTTTACCTCTTAATGGAATTATTAAAATGTCATTTTACCTTTGAATGATTTCTTAATGATTCCATTAACTTAAAGGGTGTTTTACTTAGTCCAATTGTTGGTTGATTGTTAAAACTGGTTTTTATCCTATGCATATATCAAGATTTATTTTTTAATATCTATTAATAATACAAAGTTAGTTTATATTTAATGCTCTTTGCCACTAAAATAGTAAAACTACCAAAAAATATAAACATAAATAAACAAAATTCAAATTATACACCATAGCATACTACCATACGATACAACCCCCATGGACATGGACCCACACAAAATTCACATTATGGAACCACAGGGCTAAAAGTCTTGCACTTCACCACACTCTTCTGTGCACCACCTCCACAGAAGTAAAAACTCTCGGGGCATCCGTACAAACAATTATCCCCTAATCGGATCATCACACCCGACCCCGATTTCAGCTTCAATAACGGACCTGGTATTAATCCGAACAAGTAATTCCCACCCAGAAACAGCCTTTCAAATGGGGCCACATCTCCGGTTCCCTCCGTCACCGCCTTCAACGCATACTGCGTCGGAATCATGCCCGAAAACTTGTTGTTTTCCAACGATAATGCCGATAATTTTGGCATCCAACCAAAAAACCCGGGCAAATATCCATGGATATCATTGTTACTGAAATCAACAGCTATCAGTTCGCTGTTCCGGCCCCAGTTTTCCGGAATTTGAACCCACCGGAACTGGTTGTATGCCAGGGTTAGTTGTTGCAAAGATGGGTGGGTGAAAAGCTCCGGTGGAAGGGTTCCAGTGAGATTGTTGTAACTCAGGTCTAATACTTGAAGATAAATGGAATTATTGAGCAAATTCGCCGGAATATTTCCTTGTAACGAGTTGTTTCTGATTGTTAGTTCGATTAAATTTGCGGGGAAAGTCGACGGAAGGTAACCGGAAATGGCGTTATTGCTGGCGTCAAGGAAGTAAAGGTTACTGA
Organism: Centrapalus pauciflorus; assembly: GCA_020465985.1. Lineage (NCBI taxonomy): Eukaryota > Viridiplantae > Streptophyta > Magnoliopsida > Asterales > Asteraceae > Centrapalus > Centrapalus pauciflorus. The sequence continues at coordinate 2,027,082 of JAANYP010007301.1, read as the reverse complement.
GTTGAGTCAACTCGGGTAACTCGCCACAGAGTTTGTTTCCTTGGAGCTCGAGTCGTTTTAAGTTCGTTAGACCGCTGATCGTTTGTGGAATGGAACCGTGGAGATCGTTATTGTCGAGAAGAAGCTCTTCAAGGGAGTCTGGTAACGACCCAGCCGAGTCAGGGAGTGAGCCGTTGAGGGAGTTGGTTGAGAGACTGAGTCGTTGTAAGCGAGTTAGCCTTGAAAAGGAACCGGGAATGGAGCCGGTGAAGTAGTTGTTAGTAAGGTCTAGTGTTTGGAGGTAGGGAAGGTTCCATGAAGAAGATGTGAGGGAACCGGAGTAACCCGCAGCGTCGAGTGTTAGTTCAGTGATTCTTGTAATGCCGGAGATTACGACGTCGCATCGGATACCACAGGTGAATTTCTCACCGGAAAGGGAGTCGCAGGGATCAACGGCGAAATCCCAGGAAGCCAAGCAGGAACCGGGACTGACTGAGTTGGAATCGACGCCGTTTCTGAACTGTTTGAGAGCTTGTACGTCTTCCCAATGTGTGATTGAACAGCCATGAAAGCACAACTGGAAGAAAAGGATGATCAGAAGGAAGAAAGATGAAAAAGGAAGAAGAAGATCCATTTGATTTGGGAAGTGAGTGGATTGAATTTGAAGAAAAGATGAAAAAATAGGGTGAAAATGAAAAAGAAAATGAAATGGTGGGTTTTATCACGGGGGCAGAGCGTTGTCAGAGACTCCATTTGTCTGCTTTTAATTTCTGGTTTCTTTTTATTTCTTTGAGGTGATTCATGGGGTAACAGGACACAACTTTCACAATTTCATTGGTCTTCTCTCTCTCTTTTTATTTTTTATTTTTCTTAAATGATAATAAATGGAAGATTTTTAGCACGGCGTCGTTATTTACGCTTTTCCTATAACTTGATGGTTTTATGTAAAAAAATATGTTGATTACAAGTATATTTTATTACTAAAATACTCATGCAAAATTTATAATTATGACGATCTACTCTTAAATTTATCTAACGGTAACAGTTTTCTTAGGGAAGTGATTCATACATAACATTTTGCCATACAGACGTACACAACAGTTATATTTAAAATGATTATATTGTCATTACTAACTTTTTATCATTAAAGTACTTAAAAATACATGTTAAGGTAGTATGGACATTTTATAATAAGATTGTTGTGTATAAATCACCTCCCATTTTTATAATTTAGCAATCTAGTTTATATTTTACTAATTATATATCATCGGTCTTTTGAATATTGAGGAATGTAAATTGATAAAGTTACACACTTTTAAAAAGTTATCAAACTAACTAATTGGCTGTTATAATAATGAAAAAAATAAAAATAAAAGATAGGTTGTTAGTGTTAGTAAAATATAAAGTACAATCCTATAATCATAAAAGAAAAGTTATTAATAATAAATCTAAAAATTGTCTCTTATAATTATGAATTTTTAGCAAATCCACTTCTTGTAATAAAATTGGTATAATGGTATTTTTGTATAAAAGATGTAATTGTTTTAAATAAAAATATTGCATTATTTTGAGCAAAGGACATGAGTTATTTACGTTAGTCGTTAGATAGGAATTAAAATTTGGTAGCACTTGAGTTGAATGTTAAAGCAAAAGTTTGGTCTACTTGGATTTATGTTAGATATGGTTGGCAGGGGTAAATGCGACAATGTATGCGTTGGTTCTTATTTGTTTGGTATTTTTCTAACATTGCATTAAACTTATGGGGACTCACTCATTTTACTTGAATCGTCTTGTACAATATGAATATGATCGATCTTCAGGACTAAACATTTTTTGCTAAAAGAAAACAGAACAACTTTTATCAATCAATCCGACATATAAATTATAATTTTCATGTAATAAGTTTAAATTATCTTGTTTATAACCGTTCATCTTGTGTATATAAATATTTTATATTTGCTTAAAGTTACAAACAAAAATGACTATACATCGTATGTAGTATGTATGGTGGATATTTGTGTTTGAATTAAATAACGTATTTATATTTCTATATATTCGCTAGGTTCATTAAAACCTCAAATAAATTTAGGGAACCTCATGATGGCTTCTATTATTACAAAATTTAAATGTTATAAGACAAAAATTGACATACAAAAGATTAAATAATATTATTACAAAATAAGGTGACGAAATTTCCTAAAATCTTAATATGAAAATATTAGGATATATTCTTTATCATACGAATACTTCAAAGTTAATTTCTTTTAAGAAATATATAACATCCTTTTACCAAAATAACGAAAACTTTAAGAGAAATATAATAAATAATGCACGTACTATGTTTGTATACCTTTTAGTTGTATATGCAAATAACACATTTTACATTTATCAACTATTATACTCCTACAATTATATCAATACCTTCTTTTACATTGTATTTTTAATCATTAATTAAATTTAAGATTAGAGTCAGAACAACACGATTAAAAATCAATTGAAAAAACCGTCAATAAAAAATAATTATATGTTAATAAAAACTGCAATGAAGAATCATCACAAATGTTTAACTTGTGCAATGAAAATATTATCTGTAGTTATTTTTACAATCTCAAATCTACTATGAAAATTTCTTAGAAGTGCATCGTAAATAAAAAATTGTAGCATAAATTGTAGCGTACGCTAAATATAAAAATATATAAAGTGCAGTGTAAATATATAATGTTAAAATATCTTTGTAAATTTCTATGCAACTGATGGCAGTCATCAAACTTAACTAACTGTTGAAAGCAAAAGCAAATGAAAACGAGAAATCTTGAATAACAAAAAATAATGGAAAACAAAACCCTAAATAATAACAAAAGCATGGGCAAATTAAAGAAAAAAAGTCATGTCAATAGCAAGTGGAGGGAAGTGCAAGCTTTTAATAAAAGCTAGTAACAAGATAAAAGTCCTATAAAGCAGTACCAAGGGATGTAGATTACTAGATTTCAATTGGAAGATCTTATGGAATCATTATAGAGGAGAAAGTTGAAGTTGGATCGAAGAGAAGAGAAGTTAGTAGACAAATGTAAAAGAGACTTCGACTAATAACAAGCGAAATGGGATAATCACTATGCGATTGTCGGATAATGTTCACACAAAAGAAGCACATTACAACTTACAAAAGAAGGAGATGCAAAAATGGAGGGTGTGGGAGTGCCGAAAGGTTGGCTGGTGATAAGGAAAGGTGTTGTGTAGTTAAGGAGTAAATCCTCTTAACTATAATGAGATTTTATAAAACTATGGTAGTATTTGATTCGTCAAATTGTTTCAAATAAATTAGATTTTGTTAGATAATTAGAATATATCAACAATTAAAATTGGATTATTTTCTCTTTCGATTACTTTGGATTCTAGCAAACCAAAACATCGCCTATGAGTCATGGATTATGTTCGTGCCTTGATCCAGGAGTCCACAAATGATGGGGATGAGCTGCTACAAAACAGAGTGATTCTAAGTGAAGGTCGAAGCAGGGATGTCATGTGACGTCACTCCGATGATTTAGTCAGAAATCGACGGCGATAAGTTCTTTGTATCAGAGTATAATTAGGGTTAGATTTTGTGCATACCTCATGAAGAAGATAGGAAGTTCTATTTATATCTTCGGTTTAGCCTTTGGAAAGACTCACCAATCAAGGCGAGACATTTGGCAATCCTTCTAACAGAATTCTGTCATGCTCCTTTCACGCATACGTCCGTTGGATTTTTGTGCTGACCTGGCTAGCCCACGTGACAACTATGATTGAATTCCTCTATTATTGGTCCACGTCATATATCATTATATTACTGGTTTACCATGCGTGGTCAATCCGATGTGTATGTCAGGTCAATGCTTGGGGTGGGATACACGTCATCAGATTATAACTTGCAGATGAAACATGTAATATCACTAGGTTAGTTGAAATGTTAAAATAACTAGCATCCATGATAAAATCAAGGATATTACGAAAACAAAGTGATGGATAATCGAGTGTTAGTTTGTGTATATCAAAACAAAGGAAGTGGGATATGGAGAGATGTTGGAAAAATTAGAGATAACAAAGACGAAAGGATAAAATATAATATGGACATTATTTACCAATTATACAAAGAATGTTATTAATTTTTCAAAATCACGGTGTTAATTTTGAACCGTCATTATTGTCGATTGAATTATTAATTCTTGATGATTAACATCGTATGATATTTATGCCCCTGCTTGAAAGTGAAGTTGACCATTAGATGGATAAGAATATGATAGAGGATAAATTGCACATTAATATTGTACAATATTTCTAAGATTTAGAAGAAAAAAAATTAAAACGAAAAATTAACTAATCATTCAGTGACAAGTTTAACTGAAATACTCTTCTTTAATTTAGTGGTGTGTTTTGTTGAGATATACTCTTATATTCGATGAAATGATCCTCATTCACACTAGCCTTATTGTTGATTTAATTATTGTATTTCATCAACGTTTCTTAAATAAAATCATCCAACATGCATGGTACCGGTACTATACCTTTTGATTTTTATATAATGTCTTGTAATCCAAAAGATCGTTATACGAGTTGTACCACGTCCAATACAAAATGTTTCGCTCCACAACTTTTTACAACAATTCGATCAAACAATCTATTATCTTTCTCACCTTTCATGTATCGTAAAATGCTCAAATTTCTACATGCCATAATGCTTTCTCCATTGTGCTTTTGTGGTCCAATACAATGATTGATTGGATGAATTTAAAGTTTTATAAGAAAATATATATCTAACATGAAAATCATGAATACATTGATAATACTAACATAATATTCTTTCGATCATTCAACAATAAATCCTGATTTAGGTTAGAAATAATAGAGTTTAAAAGATTATATATGATTGTAAAAAACAGAAAGGATGTAAAATATTTTAAAGATTTGTGAATGGTGTTTGTTTATTGAGGTAGATGGAATGATAAGTAATAAGTAGCAATAAAGGAGGGCAAGGAATAAATAAGTGGGAGTGGGATGGGTACGAATCGGGTGGAGCATCGGGATTGGGTTTTCTGAAAGGGGAGCAACCACATGACATGACCCAGACCCACCATTTATTGAATTGCAGTTGCATGGTCCCTATGATGAATCATGGACTTCACCATCCATCACATGGCATGGGACATCATCATACTCCATGCTCCACACTCTACTCCTTTCCTTTCAACAACTCAACTCAACTCAAACTCAAACTCAAACTCAGCTCAGCTTTTTTTAAACACAGTGACTATGTTGATTAAATACACAGCTTGCCTGGTGGCCATCAAGTTTCCATAAGAGGTTTGGGGAGAGTTGTTACCCGGGTTCGATCCTCATTAGAGGCGGATTTTGAGATTTTTCCCTTCAGGTGAACTAATTTAACTATGTAGATTTTAATCTAACTAGGAGATTGTGGTGGGGATCGAACCGGGATTCGTCGGCACTTGGGCCTAGGCGATAACCACCACACCGGGCCGTTAAAAAAAAAATACACTACATTACTACAAAAAGAGCTGTTCTACAAGAAATGAATCAAAATAAACACCACTAAATCGGTTCCAAATTAAACCTTACTAAACAATACCAAAAACTGTATATCGTTGCAATGCTCTCTCTAGATCTTCTGGAACCTCATAGCAACAACAACATAAACCGACCCCTCTCGGTCCGTTAGAAGAACATAAATAAGAAGACGCCTCAACTATAATCTCTACATGAAGATACAAACCTTTCATGGGATGACTTTGTTCCAAATCGTATTTGTATTTAAAACATAAGAAGTAAGAGTTTTGTTATTAATCTTCCTTCTCAAGACTTTCATTAAGAACTGTAACACCCACATTTCTCACACAAATGTCACGTCAATATACAATCATAAGTGGCAATATCGCAAGCATCTCAAGTATACATGTCACAAGATTATCAGAAAACACTGTTATTTAAAACTTTAACACACAAGTCGTCATACATCATGTCACATGCTGATGCAATACATACACAACTGAACTATCTGCTAAACACTGACTACTGACAGCTAACGCAATGCTGATCAAGCACAAAATACAGATAACAATTCTGAAGTCTAATATCAAGTCAACAAGCACCCACGAACTCTGAATTACTTCGGCTGCTGCTGCTGCGACTGTGATCCCACGTACGGTATGACTGCCTGAGACACGGAAGACTCGAAAACATAAGATGGGAAGCTCGTGAGTACGCGAGGGTTAGACTCTGCAGATAAGAACACATAACATGCACAACACATATATCTCAATGCACATAACACAGACTCAATGCACACACATATCTCTGCTCAAAAGGGGACGTCGTTCACCAGCTAACAGGCCACACACAGTAGCGGTTAGCTACTCAATAGGCACAGGAGCGACCTGGCGATAACACTGCTGTATATTCAGGGACGGAGCCACATGGAGAGAAGCGAGGGGAAAGACCTCCAACGATTTTGCGCAAATTTGATGAATTTTAGCCTATGTGTTTTGGAAAATTAACACGACGAATACCTTATACAACCTCATACCCCCAACGAAAATTTTTTATCGATCCACCACTGACCCTAGTACGCGATCTTCAACCCTTATTAAAAAATAAATAGTAAAAACCAAAAGATCAAAAAAGTTTTTGCATGAAAACTTTAGAAGTACGAGACTTGAGAAAACAAAATTACATGGAGCATCGAGTTTTGGACAAAAAACACACCAAACCGCAAATTGTAATATTTGAAAAACACATAAACCAAACTGACGATTTTTTTCTTTCGGGTTTTTGGTTTTTTCTGGTTTCTTTATTTACCTTTACTGTAATCCTTTACCTGGGATGAAGGCATCAAACTGATATAGTGTAATACTAGCTTATTAACCCGTGTATCACACGGGTAACTTAAATAAATTTGATTTTTTAAAACAATAAAAACATAAAACTAGAAATTAATATTCAAACTTTTAATACTAATTATATTTAATATATATCATCATAATTAATTTATGTATTAACCTTTTAAACCTAAAAAACTAATCATTAATACTTTTTAAGTTTATTATTAGTATTATTTTATTATTTTAATTATTAATAAAAAAAATCTTTTAAATATTGCTTGTTGTGATTTTGTGGGATTTAAGTATCTAATCATAATCTTATCTTAAAAGTAATTAGATTTAAGATTTTTAATTTAATCTTGAAATGGTAATGAACACTTGTCATTAGTAGAAGATGCCACTTGGCATCATGAAAAGATGACAAGTGGCAATTTAGTTATTTTTTTAATAGTATTTAATTATAGATTGTGATTTTTTTTAATAATATGCAAGTAATAAAATGATCACACGTGTATATTTTTATTATGAGTTTGATCTACATGTCGCTTATTTTTCCCAAACAAATAGACCAATACAAATATTTGTATTTTCAATATATATCCTAATTTTTGTTATAAAATAATAACATGTATTATTTAAATTACTAACATATTTTTCTTATGTCTTAAACTATTTTAATATTTTAAAACGATTTAATGTGAGTCATTTTTTTTATCATTAGTTATGGTTTCATACTTCTAGGGATATATATTTATACCTTACTACTAAAAAGCCATCTAGGCAGAATAAAAATGCAACAGTTTAAGTGACAGTAAATTCTTATTATATATATTAATGAAAAAAATACAATTGTAAATCAAAAATAATAACAAAATATGTTGTTATAAACCAAAAAAAAGGAACATGAAGTGTATTTCTATAATATATAAATAATGAAAAAATGTATATGTAGTTATAGACTGCAAAATATAATAGATTGATGTTATTTAAGCCTGTTATAAAAATTAATGATAACAAAATCACTTAAATATGGAATATGATATTGTTGGATCACTCAATTCAGTCAATTGCAATTTTAAATGATTTTTACATAAAATAGTTTTAGCCAACTATGGTTTATGCGTTGACCAACGTCTCTTTGAGATTGATTCATTGATAGAATAAGATTGTTAGCCGTTACAACAAACAATATATTGTTAAAATATTTGACCATAGGACAACATAATTATGTTTTGTAAATAAATAAAAAAAAAGTGATTAACATCATCAAATAACTCAAATGTGATGCAACATCTATCTAAACTATTAAAAGAGTAACTATACTTATTTCTGTCACCATAAATCGACACGTGACAGTTATAGATTTTAAAAAGAATAAAGAAATTTAAATCAAATCTATCCAAATCTAATATAATCCACTTTTAAATTCAAATCAAATCAAATCAAACAAAATCTAATACTCTACTAACTTATTAATTAAATCTATCCAAATATAATATAATCAATTTTTAAATTTAAATCAAATCAATCAAACAAAATCTAATAATCTACTAACTTATTAACTATAAGATAATATAATAAAAGTTTAAAAAAATATATAAGAAAATAAGTACTCTTCATATATATTTAGAAATATACAAAATTAATAGGTTATAATTAATAATAATATCACCTTATATACTTTTGTTTCAAAAATAATATTTATATATTTATCTTTTCATTTATAATAGTTTATATATATTAAAAATATCCGCGTAATACGCGGGTAATAAACTAGTTTGTTTTAATAACATTTTAAACGTGTGATAAGAAATACTTAAGCAGTGGAAGTTAGAAGTACGATCTAAAACAATATGTGGAGGCAAGGTGGCAATTTGAACCCATTCAAGCAAATGGGTCAAACGGGTTGACGACCAAAAGTTATAAATTTTACATAATTTGGCCTTTTGGTTCAAGATTGTCACCCCTAAATCGAGGTTGTTTAACTTGTTAGTGATGACGATATCATTTTCAATCTTGAATTCTAGAAATCGGCTAATTGAAAGATACTAAATACCTCAAACAATAATGGAAACAAAGTTAGTAACACACTTGTGACATGAATTTATCGGTTAAATGAAAGTTTGAGACCCCAGAAGCAGTATTGATGATTTTATAAAAACGAAAGTTTGTGGATATTTATAGAAAAAATTGCAATGGGATCAAAGACGAGAACAGGTACTTGGCCCGATTCCGACTAGCAGGAGGTCGCCGGAGCGGCGGCTGGCTCTCTTCTCTTTTCCCCTTCTCCCATCGTGCTGCTCTTTTCCCCTTTCTCCCCTTTATCTTGCATCTGCATATATATTTTGTTGGGCTAGACACAATACCCACGTGGACCAGCAGTCCACACAAAGATGTTATGGATTGGACTGTCAATTTTGGGCTTAAAATTTATAGGTTTAACTGATGAGGGTTTAGCAATATACTATTTAGTTTGGGCTTTTAATTTAGTTCCACACATATAAATTAAGCCCATTTAGTTAGATATGGACTATGGAGTAGTTTGAGTAAACGTGTGTCATCGTCATCTGATTGTCTGATTACATAATATTAAAATTAAAATTGATTATTAATTTATTAGTAGTTTGAATACCTTTAGCTAATAAATTCTAGTTATTCATTTAAATAAACTTTATTATTAGAGTTTAATTAATTTGAACACATGCTTTTATATATTAATTTCTAAGACCAAATAGTCTTATTAATCAAAGGTTTTAATCTAATTGAAGTGATCAACTACTTTATTAAATCTAATGTCATTAATTTGGCCTGGTGATCTATTTTATAAACTTAGTAATAAATTTAATATTCAATCCCCCCAGAAAGATTAAATTTAAATAATTTGAATAAATGATGAGTATAAGCTATATATTGATATGAGGACTACAATAGGGTTGTAGAAGGCTTTAACAAGTATATGATATTATTGAATAGAGTCTATTTTGTGTTTTTAGATCAAGATCAATTATGGAGCAAGTTGTTGCTGCTGCTACCGACTAATTTCACTTTTTTACCACTACTACTAGTAGTACTACTATTACTACTAATTTCACCTTTTTATATTTTTTTGAAAGACTGAAGTTTATTAAAAACATTAAAATGATTAGAAAAAGACATTGTGAATAAGCGTATTTTCCAGTCGGAGCATACCATTGAAAGCAACTAAAATACAAGTTCAAAATACATATTCAAAACAAAAGATATCAATAACATCCGATCCTTAACTATCCGAAATTTCGGATATCTAAAAATTGGATTATCAGAAATTTCGGATTTGGATAGTTAAAATTTCTTATTTTCGGATATCCAAAATATCCAAAAATAAAATAAAAAAACATTTTTTTTGTTTTTTTAATTTTATGTATTATGTTATTGATTATTTTATATAATTTGAAGTATATCTTTTTTAATAAAAGTGGGTTTAACTTGATTTTACATATTTATTAACTATTATTATACATATTTTAGTTTTTTAATGTCATTTTAAATAAAAATAACTTTGAACACGTTTGGTTACAATATATTTACTTTTAATATGTATTTGGATTTATGAATTTGTATTTAGACATTTGATTTAGTTTTAAAAAAAATAAAAAAATGGAGTTTTTAGGATATTCAAATAATCCGTTATTCATGTATGAAATTTTAGATTCAGATTCAAATATGAAAAATCATTATCCAAAGTTTTGAATATCCGATATTGAACACCCTTATAATCCATTAACTTTCCAACTTGAGATGCATCAACATCTCTTTTCTAGTCTAAGTAAATGACAAATTTACTTAAATGTAGTTAATCTTTAGAAAAATTAGCATGGCTGTCTCAATCCATGTAAAGCTAGCTAAACTAACACTAGATCAGATCTATAACGCCAAACGAAATATCGAGTTAGTACCCTCCCTATGTCACGTTCCAATCCTGCAAACACGTACATAACAACCACCAATCACACACACAAATACACACACACAATAGTAAGAGATATAGTAGGTGAAAAGAGATGTGTGTGGGGGACCTTAAACATTTGCACAACAATGCACGGTTTAATGTGGAAAAAACAGCATGTGCTTCATGACTTTTTTTTTTTTGTTTTCGTCTCTTAATGTTTACTTTTTCACAAAAATATTTAAGATAATTTTTTTTTTTGGTTTTGTGAAATTTGACTATTTGAGTCTGATTATAATTGGTAAACCAAAATTTTTAAAAATTAAAAATCAGGTTTAATAGCCAATATTCACTAAACCAAAAAAAATTTAATTTGAGAATTAAAAAAAAAAACAAATGAAGAAACGAAAACATAAAAAAGGTAGAAATATATTGATTTTTCTTTCGTAATAAATCCCACCAACAAACGAAATAGGCATGCTAAGAGAGATTAGATTTGAAACTTTTTTACTTTTTAGTCAATATTGTATTGTTATAGACTTGTACTTGTATTTATGATTTAATTTTATTTATTTTGTATGATATTGGTTTTGATTATTATTTTATTTTGGTTTGAAGGTTTTTTTATTTGGCATACCACGCTCCCTCCGCTACAAATGGTTCGAAACAGCGTATCAAAATGTATCACCTTTAAAAATGTTTTTTTAAATTTTTTTTTCATAAACATGTTTTAATTAACATTATGCAGATAATATGTAAATTTCACGTATATCCACATATCATAGCTCCTAAAAAAATATGTGAACGTACACTTACATAAATTTGAATATATGTGAACATAAATGCAGATACGTGATTTCATGCAGTTAGAGTGTTCGAATTTGCGTGAAATTTATATATTATCTGTGTAATGTTAATTAAAACATGTTTATGAAAAGAAAAAAAATTCAAAAAGATATTTTTAAGAGTGATACGTTTTGATAGGCTCGTAGGAGTCCTAGAGGCAAGACAAATCGCATAATCCAATCAATCTTGTAGCAAGTGGTACACACTTGAAACATGTACATGTACATGTACACGTATATTTGTGGTTGGAGTGTGGTGGTTGGCTTCATTAACGATGGTATTAATGTGGTAAAAGAGACATGCACCTGTAATATAAAAGATGGGTGTGCACCGCCCAGAAAAGTGGAGAAGAGGCCATGGAGTTGGAAGAGGATGATGGAGTCAGACGGAGCGTGGAGGAGCTACGGCAGACGTTTAAGACCGGAAAAACCAGGCACATTCTATGGAGAAAAACACAGCTTCAAGCAATTCTCAGACTCATTAACGAAAACGAACATACCCTCTTTCAGTTACTTCAATCTGAACTCGGCAAACACCCTGTTGAATCTTATCGTGATGAAGTACGTCCCTCCTGTTTCTACTCTATTGCAACCCACCCACATACTCACTCAACTATTTAACAATTTCTTGCAACTTGAATTACGTTAGATTTTGAGATTCCAAGTACAATTAATGTCGAGAATTGGTAATATAGCAAGTTTATGTAAACAAGGTATATTAAATTTTCATCAATATTGAAGTAATCAAGTGATAAGCTTAACGATTTTAGAAAGCCAGCGGTCAAAAATAAACTCTAATTTGGGATTTATGCAGTAGTATGCTTTTGATGTCTATAATAATTTTACAGATCGGGGTAGTGAAGAAATCTGTTGACCTAGCATTGAGCTGCATTGACCAGTGGATGTCCCCAAAGAAGGTTTGATAGTTTCTTCTTGTTTTCTCAATTACAAGAAAAAGAAAAAAGATTATTACTTAAAAGTTGATTTTGATGATATCCTATAAATCAAAAGATTTTTAGATATCCTATAAATCAAAGATCAGTCCTGCCATGGCCGATTTAGTTCTCACACTGCGTGCAATCACCCATAGCACTTGACAGCATAACTGCAAGACATTGCAAACACAAAGGTTTACCACTTTTCGCTTAGTTAGCCCAAGTGGCCACCACCAAAGGTGGGAGGGTTTTCTTGGGTGAGGTCTCGAGTTCAAGTCTTTCCAAAAACATTTCTCTTTAGGTGGAGCTGTGGGGTTTGATCCTCACCCTCAAGGTGTCTGGTCCTAATAACTAACCACTAACATTTGCTGTAAAAAAAATGATTGCATCGAGGTTAGGTTAGGTTGGTTCAAAAGTTCAGCGCCATTTCCAAGTGGGTTACACACCCAGAGGGTGATTCCATGGAGGTACCACAAATGGAAAAAGGATAGAACATCAAACCATCACAAAGAAGGTGCACTTAAATTCCAAAAACAAAATCTAACCAATAATTGTCATGCATTTACCATGATCTTGCTTCACTATAAATCATAATAATGTTTGATTATTAGACAGGTATTATAATCTGCACCCACATCTGGTTTGATTAAGTCACTAAATTAGCAGGGTCGGATACCTCTACTTTTCTTCCCAGCAAGTGGAAAAGTATTGCCTGAACCACTTGGTCTAGTCCTCATCCTTGCTTCTTGGAACTTCCCCATTGGTAAGTAAGTTTTAGAGTCCTTTTGCCGACTTCTTGTAACTGCCCTATGGTGTTCAACAATTTTCCCATAAGTCACAACCTTTATATTTCTTAAATATCATGAACATTTATCTTTTGCAGCATTGACTTTGGATCCGTTGATTGGAGCAATATCTGCTGGTAACACAGTGGTAATAAAACCATCGGAGTTAGCCCCAAATTGCGCCTCTTTTCTTGCCCACATAGTGCCTGTTTATTTGGATCCCCAAGCCATTAAGGTTATAGAAGGCGGAAGGGAAGTAGCCAACCAACTACTACAGTATAAATGGGACAAAATATTCTTCACAGGTAGATATAGATAGATCATATATACCGAGGCAGAATTTTTGATATCATTCGTTGGAAAGATTTATGGTTGCAACTTTTTTCTTTGCTATCATATCAACTACCTTAATAGCAGCATTTTTGTAAGGAAAAATGACAAATTGATCATTGAACTTTCATTGCGTTTTCTATTTCTTACCTCACATTTTCATCTTACAAATCTAGAATCTCAATAATTGGTGGACTGTGCTTTTATTCAAAAGCAAATAAGCAATGACCCATTTTTTGATTCATTGAACTCTACTTCTTACATTAAAAAAATATATTGATATATTATCTATAAATTTGGAGACCACATTACGTAGTCTGCTTCTTACAACTCTGAAGCTGTTTTTTAACTTGATCATAAACTTTCAGGGAGTGCAAAGGTGGGAAAAGTTGTCATGGCTGCAGCTGCAAAACACTTGACTCCTGTCACATTAGAGCTCGGAGGAAAATGTCCTGTCGTTTTTGATTCCCTCCCTAACTCAGATATGAAGGTTTTCAGATTTCCTTCTTTCTCTGCATTTTTCCGGATTATGAAAATCTCATAAATGGTATTTCACATATGAAAGTTATCTATGGTGTTTCAAGGTGGCTACCAAACGAATTGCTAGCGGAAAGTGGGGACCTTGTTCTGGACAAGCTTGCATAGGAATTGATTATTTGCTTGTGGAACAAAAGTTTGCTTCCACTCTGGTATGTTGAATTGTTGATCACTCATTCTACTACTGTTTATGTAGAAATATTAAATATATGAATTTTGTCCCATTTTCAAGAGAAACTTTATTGTCGGAGTACATCTATTCTTATTACTTCGTTATGCATTATATCTTCTCAATGTAGATTGAACAACTAAAGAAGACTATTAAAAGATTTTATGGGGATGATGTGAGAACCTTGAAAAACCTCTCTAAAATCGTCAACAAGTTTCATTTTGATAGACTGCGAAATCTTCTTCAAGATCCTGCTGTAGCCAATTGTATAGTTTATGGTGGTTCGTTCGACGACACAAATTTGTAGTCTTCTTTCCTTTGTCCCTTTAAGTTTCAATTAAAAATATAGTAATCTTGCATATCCTAACACATTTTTTTGGGCAAATTAACCACATCATTACAGAATCATTGAACCAACAATCCTGTTAGATCCCCCACTAGATGCAGAGATCATGAATGAAGAGATATTCGGCCCTTTGCTTCCAGTTATAACCGTAAGATGCAATCTCCTTTGTAACATTCTTTCAAGATTACTTACAAGAAGTTTGATTTAAGATGCATCGTTGTTACAATAGTTGGATAAAATCGTAGAAAGCATTGAATTCATCAACTCAAAGCCAAAGCCTCTTGCTCTTTACGCATTCACCAAAGATGAAAGTCTCAAGAAACGGATTTTAGCAGAAACATCATCCGGGAGTGTGACATTCAATGACACCATGGTTCAGGTACTCGCAACATTTTCAATAAAAAAAAGGAAAAAACAATTAGTCTGAATACTTTGTTACATTTGTAGTTTGTGTGTGATGAATTACCATTCGGAGGGGTGGGGCAAAGCGGGTTCGGAAGGTACCATGGGAAGTATTCTTTTGATACATTCAGCCATGAAAAAGCAGTTTTAGAAAGAAGCTTCTATTTTGAGCTCGAGCCAAGGCATCCGCCATGGAGTGACTTCAAGTTGGAGTTCTTAAGGTTGGCTTACAAGTTTAATTATGTTGGCCTGCTGCTACACCTGTTGGGATTGAAGAGACCATCAAAGCCTTGACACAAAAATAGTGGTGAATGTGAGAACTTGTTATGTATGAGGGCCTTTTGGCAGTTTTATATGTATGCTTTTTCGACTTTATCGTATGAAAAAGTCATTTTATTTTTATATCTAAATTCTAGTCTCCTCGTTGATATAACAACATATGATGCTTGCTAAATGTTTTAAGAACACCTGGGTCCGTTTAGTTAACATGTTTTCGGTAAAAATTTTCGTCGAAAACAATGGTTTCTGGAAAATGCGTTCAGATCCATTGTTTTCTTGATGTTTTCATCTTTTAATTTGCAATTTTTGTTTTCAAATTTACATGTAAACTGAACACATTTTTGAGGTTTTCAACTTTTGTTTTTAATCTAGTCACCTAAATCTATATTATAAAGATGAGTGAAAAATGAAAACGCAAAAACTATTAATGACACTTTTAAACACATTTTCATATCTAAAATGTGTTTTCTTAAAAATCATCATGTTTTTAGTTTTATTAAAAAACTCAAACCATAAATTCTCGCTTGCTAAACGCACCCTAAACTCTGCAATATGACCAAAGTTTGCAACATTTTACATTTCCTTTGTATATGTGTGGTTTCAAATGTTTTCAATAAGAATTTGAAGTTAGGGATACCAATTGTTAAAGTTAATATACTGAGGGTAGAAGTTGTAACTTTGTCGATTATTCTTTCATTAGACGAAGAGTTCATGGAAGCGGTCTCCACCCGATATCCTCCCTTCCGACGATCGTTGTGCACATCGCCGCCGCCACCAAACAAGCGTGTTCCAAATCTCCGAGATGATGGTGGCTCAGGCCATCGATCAGCCATGAGATTCCCGAGTGTTCAACGATTTACCACCGCTGTTAATCGATCTTATCACAATCCAGTTCAGTTTTCTGTCAAAAGCACAAGTTATCTCGATCTCTGTTTTGATTATAATTTCATCAGCGTCATGGCTGATTCTGATGCTAGCAAGGAAATCGAAGCAGGTGATGGTTTGAGCGTTGTTAAGGATACAAAGGAAACGAAAAAGTCGCCTGAGATCCCTCCGCCTCCGGAGAAACCGTTGCCGGGTGATTGCTGTGGCAGCGGATGTGTTCGGTGCGTATGGGACGTGTATTATGAGGAGCTTGAAGAATATAACAAGCTTTACAAAAGCGAATCTGATTCCCCAATCGGATCGAAGGTTTCATAAACATTTTGCAGAAATTATTTGATTTTTATTACCTACAGATTTGTTTGATGATCATCATTACAGTTTAATTGGACATCCCTGTTGTAATTTATGAACTTCTCGAGGCGCTGGATCTCTCATTCCACCAGCGTTCCCCAATTGATTGAAGATGATTATTGAAATTGGTTGAAATATACCGTTTTGTTGTTATATTTACTATATTAATTATCTATAACGATGATGAAAAATTGTCGAATGATGAAACCAATCTAATAGACTTTACCTGTTCTAAAGGATTACATGTTTTTGACCCGATCATTTTGCTAACCAATCCATTTCACTACCTAAAATTCAAATAGTTACATGAATTTGTGATAAATCACTTCATGCATTTCTCCAAGATCCATTGGCTCTAAACTTATGAGGGTCAAGAAGGTATTATGTATGTGCTTGGCCTCCACATCGACTTTCGTCCAACTATGGTTCCTTCTTGCTTATTCGTAAAAGTCAAGTTAACCTCCCAGTGCAGTGACTTCAAAAACTTCTCGATTTCCCTGATCATGCTAGACTCATCACTGGCAATCAAGTTCCCCCCTGGTCTCAAAATTCTATCAATCTCTGCTATTACGCCTTTAATCTTGCATCTGCATATATACACCAAATCACACTTCATAAAACCATCGACTAACCTTGCTATGAGTACAGTTTATTAACCGAATTACCTGTTTTTTAGCTTTGAAAACAGATGGTCTGCATGGAGAAGATCGTAAGTTCGAGGATAAGTGCTAAAGGACTCGCACCAATCGTGGTAAATCCCGAAGAGACCTCTCTCAAATATTATCGGAAGAGTATCAGGAGAATCTGTGTTCACCACATTTAGTACCCATAATTTCAAGTCCTTAAGTGCAGCTGCAAATCTGTAAGTTTGATTGTGAACAAAAAGATTAGTCATTCATCAATTACTTAAACATTAGTTCCGAAGAAGAAGGTTTGGGTTATAACACTTACGTACCCGCCATAAACAGATCTCATGTCCATAACATTTCGTATGTTTAACCAGCTAATTCCGAGGTTACTCGAATAAAATTTGCTAACCACTCGTTTCCAATGTTCGTAATCTGTTTTAAATTCGTTTGGAGAAGGTTTCCCATATATTCCGATGTGGGATTTGTTCAGCCAGTACGGAGGTTTTTGAACACGGTCTGGCCATTCCTCGGGCCAATGTGAACCTCTCTCCATGTCCCCAATCGGTACCTTGTGCATACATAATTGTAACGTAACATACCTGTGAAACAGTCCCGTTTTCATTATGACTACTTCATCAAAATGAATTTTTTCATTATGACTCAAAATTCAAAGCATACCAAGCAGCATTCGGGTCGTCGTTGGTCTGACAAATCGGTGGTTGTTGTTTCTTTCGTAAGTCGTAGCAATCATTCGAGTCTGGTTTGTGGTACACCGCCACACCAATCGCATTCAATTTATCCTTCTTGATCGTCACAAGCTCCCAACACATTGCAACCGTTAGCGCAGACATTTCTAAGTTTACGATACACAGTAAAATCACTTCAAGAAATCAATGACGGTATCGATACAAAAACCTATGATGATCCATACCTTTCCATATTTGGACATCCTCTTCGAGTGTCCGATAAACAGGCGTTGCAGACCAAACAAAGTAACCTCCTGGTCGAAGCAAACGGTTAACCTCCAAAAGAAGAACGCCACCGTCTTTATGCCACGGGACTCCACAACGAACACAATGCACGAGATCAAAAACGCCACTAGGAAACGGAAGGCGTTGAGTACCCATAACAGCAGAGATTGCGGGTATCCCTCTTTCTAAAGCATATTGGATTTGCGCTTCTTGTTCGTCTTTAGACGCGAATGACATCGTTAAAACATCTTTATCGAACAGGGAACCTCCGAAGGTTGCGACACCGCACCCGATATCGAGAACAACTCTTGTATTCTTTCCCCATGAAATCTCAGGAACTGCCTGCAGTTCTTAGAAAGTTAATTCATTAAAATGATTTTCCTATTAATGATATAAGTTTAATTCTTACCTCTTGTAGAAATTCAATATAATGAAGAGCACCATGAATGAATTGAGTTCCACCTTTAGGGAAAGTGATGAATTCTTTTGTCACTTTTATATGTGACGATAATGTCTTGTGTGGTACATTATCTAACCATATCTGCCATTTACATCCTAAAATTTGTTAAATATTTCAGTTTTTTTGTGCATTACTTATGAAGAATTGCCATTGCCAACTAAATAAGAGAGTATAATTAGTACTTTATCTCTACTTTGAGGCCATGGAAGAGGTGTTTTGTAACGAGCCGGGAGCGGGACGAGGCACAACGGAGCGTCGTTTGGGCAATGTCGTTCTTGGTGTTCGTCGTGATGCCAATGATGCAAGTTTCTTATCGCTATCTCGTTATCTAAACAAGGTATGTAGTCTGTTCCACTCGTCACGTTGCATAAATCCCACTCGTCGTCGTGTTGTAGTTGAGTTGAACTCGATGTGTTTGGAGGTTTGTTAGGTATCGTTGTGTTGTCTATCGTTGGTTCGATCTTAGCTTGTTCCATTTTATTTCTAACATCTTGTGCTTCCTGGTTTTCGATGTGGGCTCGTGTCTCGGCTGCTATCGAGTGAGACTGTATCTGTCCGTCGTCGTCGTGTTGTTCTTGATCCTCGCTCGTGTCCCCTTGTTCTTGTTGATTCTCCGTCGTTTTTTCTTCTTCTTCATCGATTGTTTCTTGTTCTTGGTTGTCCTCCAAATCTCGTATGTCATCTTCGTTACCAATGTCCGTTTGTTTCTCCTCTTGGTCATATTCCTTTTCACTTGTTTCTTCAGTTTCTTGATCATCTCTTATCGTACTTCTCGTGTTCTGTTTCTCGTCCTCTTTCCCTTCCGATCCATCTTCGACTACCAAATCCGACGTTTCCAGTTCTTCTTCTTTCGCCTCCTCTTGAAGCTGCTCTGCCTCTTCTTTCCCGACATCGCTATCATTCAAACTCTCGGCTTCATCATCAACAACATTACTCGTCTCTCCCGAGTTTTCCTCCTCCTCAAGCTTATATTCCTGATCCATCTCTTGAATTGTATCTAAATCATTACCAACATTCGATTCCTCATCACGACCATCACCTTTAGAAACACTGGCATTACTTGGTCGATCAACATTGTTATCTTTACCGACATCAGTGGGGATTTTACGATGCGAGTTTACATAACGATGTTCAATATCAAACAACGAATCAACAAGAGAGGAATTGATTCGAACGTTGGTCTTTCTAGGAGAGGCAGTATAGTTGGAGGTTAGCATCCATACACCAAAAACACAAACCGACAAAAGCACCAGCGTTGTCACGGTGGATGAACACGAACCACCAGACGATCGCTTGTTGCTACGTGGTTTTCCGATCGCCATCGAGACGGAGAGGAAGGAGTAATGTTGACAAGAGGAAAAGGGAAAACATGAAGAAAACTCAATGAGAAGATTTAGCAAGGTTTGTGGGGTTGAAATGTTTCAAGATCCAAAATAAATGGATTGTTATGACATTTTGGCACTAGAATTATCAGTTGAGCTATCAGATCCAAAATCCATCATCCAACATTTTGAATTGAAGTTTCTCATTTTCTTTCATCTTTCATGATTTTTTCATTAAATAACATAAAAATCATTAATTTCTACCCAAATAAAAAAGTTCAAGATTTTAGTTTTTTGGAATGAATTGACACATACTGATTTAAAAAAAAATACGATTATTAGAACTGTAACTTTATATGCAAGGAGAGATGTATATTTTGTGTCTATATTAGCAATTTAGCATGTGCTTTAACGGAAATGTATTTATTTATTTAATAATTGAAAGTGAGTTACTGAGTTATACACTTAATGGAAGAATCATTATGTTTTTATTTTCTCTCTACTAGGCCTAAAAGTCATCGGACTTCTCGGGCTCAAATTAAGTTTTAAAAGTGTCTGGTTTGGGCTAGCCTAATTATCAAGCCTGCTATCTATAGGCCCGATCATTAGTCGTCAATTGTACCTGTACAGATATCCAATATTTAGACTTTCGTGTTTTTCTACTTGTATTATATGATATTTTAATTTTATGCTAATTAAAAATAACAAATTTAATTTCCAATCTAATTTTTGTTCCTATATAACTTATTATACAATAAGCTTCATATATTAATGAAACAAAGTTAAATATGTTGTTCTAGAATTTGAAATATGTTTTCAAGAAAACACCTTGTTTTCTATCAATAAACGTGTTCTGAAAGGTAATAAAGTTAATGTTTGTTGAATATTTAGCATTTTCTCGAACCAAATGTGATATTGACACTTGAATATCACAATCATTGTCGTTCTTGATCAAACCTTTTAGAAGTCCTACATATCTCCATGTATTTAGTTCTTTCATATGTTCCTTGATTGCTCTATTACTCTATACATTAAAAGTTATACCTAAACTTTGTAAATCATGAATACTTTTTTTGTAATCTTCACTAGAAGACCTCTAAATATGGTCAATAACCACTCTCTTTATGTCTACTTCATTGATCTTTTTCACATCTTTCATGCCGCTTCCTTTTATGTTTCTGAACTCCCTTTTGGTCCTTTAATTGTATTTTAAAAGAAAATCTTAAAACTTTATCTGTATATATATATATACTATTTTTTTATTTGGACAACACGAATACGATAATCATACGAATCTTGGGAGTTTATGTTGTATACATAAAATGTTTAGTTTGAAAAACTGAATATCATAAACGGCCCAATATTACACTAATAGGTTTTATGCGTTCGTTCGTGTTTTGAATCAAGAAATTATGATCTTAATGATATTTTGATCATCTTGCTCCATTAATGCAAACACTAGCTAGGTTCATACGAAACATGGATAAGCACAAAAGAGGCATTCTTTTTTTCTTCATTTAATGTGGAAGTTGATATTTTATGGTAAACTTTTGACTAAACATGAATTTGGTACCTAGTAACACTAACTATCAACGCAACCGTTAATACATGTAATACAAATGTCAATACTTTATGGTGAATATTTGACTTTGTGTTCAAGTTGGTATTCTGATTATCTTGCAAAAGTGTCGATCAAATCTTAATGCTCGAAGGTCTCTTATGACATCCCGGTTATAAATGATCAAAACAACTGTGTTTAGTATTGAAGAGATGTCTTATCTTCGTAGTTGTAAAGGATATTATATTATACAAAATGATAAAAGATTTTATTAAATGGAATAATCGATCAGAAAGCCACGGGAAAAGTTGAAACTGTCCTAGTGAAAAAATTAAGTGACATTGTTTCAAAGTACTTACTTAGAATTGATCATGTTATCAACATCTTTTCAGGGTCGTTCCTATCATTTTTGGTGCCCGGAGCAAACATTTATAAAGGATCTTTAAACATGTATTTATATATAATAGTTATGGATTAAATGAAACAACCATATAAATATGTATATAAATATTGTAATCAAACAACACTAGTAAAACAAGTAAACTACTAGTATTAGTTTAGGTATCAAAGTCAAAAAAAAGTTTTTGGGCCCCCTTGACTGTTGGGCCCTAAGACAGTAGCACAGGTGACAGGTTGCACACTCCAATGGACCGATCCTACATATTTTATATTTATAGTCCAAGTCGTCTTATTTCATCCTTTCTACACTAGCACTATTACATGGTACAAGAGGCTTTGGTTAGTTTCCCTGATCAGTTTGCAACGTATATTTGATTCAACGTTGAATTGAAACTTAAGTAAGAACAAACCATATTTTTTAATAATAGAAAACATGTTTTGCTTCATAAAGTTAAAGTGCAAAAGTTGTAAATTTCCATACCTTGAATTTTTTTTTTTTTTAAAAAATTCTTTCTTTTCTAGCTATTGGCTCCAAAATTAGCATGTACGATATTAATATTCACGAGAAACTATCAATTAAAATATCTTAAAAAGAATAGACGTATAATTACATAGTATTATTATAACACCAACTCATTACATCCAGTTATTGTTGGATCGACGATCCTAAACCAAATCCAAATTGTAGTATACTAATTAGGGGTGACAATTACAATCCATTTAAACAAACATGTTAACAATCAAAAGTCATAAATTTTACATAATTTTGAATTTTTTTTTTCAAAAAAACAATTTGTTTAATGCAACGTTTTATAAATTTTCATTTTTAAAAAGAAATTATGTTTCATCTTTTCCCGTTTGACCCGTTGAGTTAAAATTGCCAGCCCTAATACTAATAAATTTGTTGCAGTTGTGTATGGCCGCATGAATTGATAAAAGTAACGTTTCCTTTTGCTACATGTTATTTATCTTGCGGATTATGTTGATCTCTCACAAGTGAGAAGGACTTTAAAGATCATGATTAAAGTTTTTATAAAGTATACATAATTAAAAGAACATGAAAAAGCTACGTAATTCTAATTTTGATATGCTTATATATATTTAAAAAAAAAAAAATTAAACAAATCGAGAATCAATAGATGTACCTTTTACATCTCGAGAGGTCATTGCTTTAATATCGGTTTGGATGCCTCGATTAAGCTTAAGAAATAGATTGATCAATCAACCTTTATTTAACTTTAAATCATTATACAAGTTATTACTAATTTATTATTATGAAAATAAATGTTGGACTCGTTATTTTTATTCAGGATTATTGTGAAAACAAATTGCTAATAATGAATCTAAACTTGAAATTTGTATATTTGATTATACATTAACACCATCGGTTACAAAATTGGGTTGCCAACTTGCTAGCTAAATTCGCCCTTTAACTAAATACAATTAAAATCTTTTAGGTGTTGTTTGGATGATATGAATTTAAAATGATGGATTTTAAAATGATAGGATTTTAAAATATTTAGAGGATGAATAAATTATGATATGTAGAGAAATGAGAATTATGAAATCCTAAATAAGTTAAATCTTTTTTTTTTAAAAAATTTTTTTTTTATCCAAACATAAAAAAAAAGGTATTTATAAATCCAGATCATAAATGAATTATCTAAATTCTTTAAACCAAACGACACCTTAATTTCATTTTTAAGTTACTTCTTCCATTATTTTTGCTTTCTTCTGATGTGAGTAATTGTCATCAATCGACACATGCAATAACCAAATAAATTTTGGTTAATGATTATATAAATAAAGCAATATTAAAATGTTTTGCAACATAAATTATTATATACAAATAATACATGTTAATAAATATACTTTGTTCCTTTTATTAGTTATCATAAACTATGACACACGTACCTTATTAAATATTTATATTATATATATAGGTTATATACGCATGTGCATATATTATATGTTTTTATATATAACAAATACCATTAATTTATTTAAGTGAATATAAATAAAAGGGAAAAAAAAGGAAAAGGCAAGTTAATTAAGATTAATTTAATAGTGGTGATTAAGATTTAAGAAACGTAATTAACTATGTATCATTGTCATCTAGAATCCATAATCACGTGGTTCCATTGTAACCAATTGGTTTAATCAGGAAACTTTTATATACATATGGTCATTATAGGCTAACTCCAACCGGATTAAGTCATTAAATTATTTTGTGGTTAAGAGTTAATTGCATGCATGCTAATTTAATGTATTATAATTATTTCTCTACTTTTATTTTGTTATTATTTTCTTTAAAATCACCACATCCTCAAGGCTAGCTATTATTTCATTTTTTTAAAAGAAGCTAAACACTTTTCCCCAATGGTTGATAATTAATTAATATAAAAATTAATGGTACTTAACTCTTAATTTGTCATTTCTGTGAAAATTTTCATATTTAAGATAACAATATAACTAGTTTTGTGAATAAAAAATTCAAATATACGTAGAAATGCATACCTATTATGACACACACACATATAATATAATATAATATAATATGCATACGAACCTCTTCAATATATAGCCTTCCATTCTCATCCAATTAATATAAAACTGTCTTCTATTGTGTCTACCATAAGAAGTATGGCTAAATGAAATTCTAAATTGATACCCTTATAGCTAGTTTGATTCACACAGTCAAGATTTCTCATATCATGTAGTGGTGTAATCAAGTAGACCCAAGATGCTGGCTACTTGAGTTCGGCTCAAAAAGTACATGAAATCAACTCAATCTAAATCGTTGAGCTCGAGCTACTCGAAAAGTTTGTCAACTCGAGCTCGAGTATTCAATTATTCTACTCGCGAGCCTAATTGATCTTCGTTTATTTACAATATATCTTTACCATTTTATATATAAATTATTAAGTTGAGTAATCCGTCAAGTCAAGCCTTGTCGAGTCGACTCATGAAGTCACAAATTTATATTCTGTAAGTGTTTTTTTTTTTAAGAAAATGTCGAGTCGAATCGAGCTCGAGTGTTACTGATGCGTTTACCAAGTTTGAGTCTGAGCTTGAAAATTTTTGGCTTGGTCGAGATCGAGTTAGGCTTCGATCTTCAAGTTTCAATGTTGCACTCGAGTCGATTCAAGCTTGACTCGAGCTACTTGAGATCGACTAATGCATCAAGATTCGGATAGATGAAAAAAATTCAATGTCTTGGTGTGTACTAGCTCCATCTAGCTTGTACAACGTTCGTCAAGATATACATACAATCGTTTGGTCCTACTTGGAAACTAACATATGATAATCAACACTAATACAAATCCAATTCACTTTTAACTAATCTAGTTTGATGCATGCGATATTAATAATTGAAAACTAATTATCGATTAAGCTATAAATTTAAATTTAAATAAGATTGATACAAATTTTATTTTTCCAATTCAAATTGAAAACAGGATCGATCAAAAAGAATCAATGAAAGTGAGAGAAATGGATCTCTATCTCGTGGAGGCGTGGAGTTTGAGCATCTATTGAACGTACGTTGCTAGTTAGGTATTAGTTATCTGTTTTAGTTGGAGATAAATTTCTACTTTTTGTTTCTCCAAAAATGGAGTCGGAGAACTCATGTTCCTATATTGGTGTTTGGAGGGTATTAACATCGCGAGTAAACTCATCAAGTGATTTCGAGCAGGTTAGGTCTAATATCGTTTTTTAGCAAGATCGGACATGGGATCGATCGTATTAGTCATTGATCTCATCATACCTTTTACACGGTCCAGATCCTAATAACCATTTTTCGTAGGATCCTTTACTGATTGGATTCAACCTTTTACCTAGATCCAAACATATTAATTTATCCATTGGATACTGAGTCAAAATGTATATATGATACTACGATGTATGATCGTTTAATTTTATAGAATGATTATAAACATTCGAAACATGAATCATATGTTGTTTCCCAGTATATATATATATTTTAAAGTAATGATTTTGTGATAGAATATTACGATCCCAATCCGATTCTACGATCCCGATCTTGTAAAGACAAAAAATTGAATGTATAATACATTATTTTTTTTATTTAATTTATTGAAAAAACAATCAATATATATGGTTATTCTAAGACATGGTATCGTATGAATAAAGTAAAGAAAAATTAATATCTTTAATTCTAAAAATGAATAAATTGTTAGCTAGGTGGATCATTAATTAATACATAGGTTGGTCCCCTCCCGTATTGTTACTCATAATCCATTCATTATTAACACATATATAAATATTTATCTTCACATACAATAATTAATTATTGAAATTCAAAGAATGGACATTAACTTATAAATACATTAATGTCAATTATTCACTTTTGAGTTCTTTTGCTTTTTAAAATTATATTTTATTAAATTTGCTTTATGCTTTTGTAGGAGAAAAGACACCTTCTTGCTCCATTTTTCGGAAACAGTATATATATGCTAAACAATGTAACACTCAAAATACTTTATTGGATTATATATGTTATTCTTTAGCAACCACCTTTTTATCCCTCTTATTTATGTTATCATAATTTAATTTTTTCAATTTATTATATTCTCAAAACCATTTCAAACATGAACGTATGCAGGGGCGGATCCAGAAAACTTTATTATGGGTGTCACTTTTTTAGAGTACGTTCAATACTTAGATTTTTGAAAATTTTCTAAGATGGATCGGGTCATCGAACACAAAATAACAAATAACAAGTTTTGTTTAATTAAAAAAGTACATACTAAAATACCATTAAAGCTTAAAGCACTAAGTGCTTTCAGTCTTAAAGTTTTACAATTGTTGTATTCGAGTCTTCATCATTTAAAATCTTGTCATCACATCTTCGTTCAAAACATCAACAAGTATTTCCTAATTAATACAACAAATGCAACGAGCGTTTCTAAAATCATCACCAATCGAATTGCGCAATTCATACAAGACCAACTTCATTGCAGAATAACATTTCTCAATTGTCGCGGTTGCAACCAGCAAAATAATCGTTAGCTTCAACAAATCTTTTGGGTTTTTTCTTACATCTTTTATTTTGTTAATATCTTTTGGGCTGGTTGTGTGTTCTTCTTTTTATTTTCTTTTAGACTTCATTTTTAAAATTTTTAATGATAAAAACTTAGTAATATTTCAATAAATTTGAGTACTAAAAACAACAAATATAAATTAGAAATGTATATAATAATTTTATAAATTTTTCGTAGGTGTCACTTAAAAAATCATAGGTATCACTCGAGTTTTTGATACATACGTAACTCAGTAGTTTGAAAATTTATCGGTGTCGAGTGACACCCCACTTATATAACTAGGTCCGCTCCTGAACGTATGTGTCACAAAAAATGTGTGTACATTTATAAAGTATAATTAAAATATAAACACTTAAATGAAGAAAACATTACATATAATTAAGTCTGCGAATTAAAGCACCAACCTAAGACTAGCTAGAGAGGGTAACGTACTACTTACTACAAAAACCAAAAATTATACATGGCTACAGTTGGATTTTTATATGATTATAAAAGACCCCAATACCTTAATCAGTTATTTTTAATTAACATAGTTTTTTGGTCGAGCAAAAGTGTTATTTTGGTTTAGTCGGTTATATATCAATGGAGAGAAAGATGTACAATGTTATCTTGTTGTTTGTATTTTTCTTTTTTTTAGTTTCCATAATTCTAGTCAAACGAGTTTTGTAATAATTATTGTTAAATTCATCATAAAATATTAATTTATAATCTTTATAATAAAATTTCTTAAATTACTAATAAAAAAGTTCAAAAATGGTTCCTCTAAGTGTAAAATGACGAACTTACATCTTGGAGTTAACGTCAAATTAACGAAAGTTAGTTCAAAAGACCAAAATTGTTACAAAAATGCATTTTTAGAGATCATACGTGTAAATAGCTCGTCTGAGGGATGAAATCGTCATTTTACATAAATCATATGGATCATTTTGATATATGCTCCTAAAATTATTATTAACAAAAGAGTAAAATTGTTATTTAGAAAAAGTTAATAAACATATGATTCATTTTTACAAGTTAACAGTGTTTTGACTTTTGAACGATCATAAATAAAAATTTAAAAAAATATCGGATTAATTTTTGTACTTATGAGCAAACCACAAGCACTTTTATTTGCAATTGCTCTCCGAAAAAAGATTGGTTACACAACACAATCCGTTTTCATGAATTTATTATAACTACAAAGGTACAAAAACTTCAATGTGTCCATATCAAAATAAGTTTAAAATAAGTAGAAATAAAAAAGTTATAAAATTCAAATATATAAAAGTAATACGGGTTAATTATCCGACTTCTCAATATACTTATACACATAAAATATTGAAATGCATTTAAATTTAATATATTATATATACATTTGGTGATGGAAGTTTTTGTTTATGAACATTACCAAATGAGGTCAACGGGTGATGAACATGGCGTCGAGTCCCAACTGTTCAAACCATTGAAGCTACGCTAGAATTTCTTACAAAATTTTATTGTAAACATTGCAGCTCTATCTTTTTTTATTCTGTTTATAAAAAGAAACATTTTATTTTAGTTTTTAATTTTAATTTTAATTTTTACTAAATACTTTAACTTTGCTTTATTGTTCATTTTGGTGAAATCGAAAGGCTAATTTTAATTGAAAAGCAAGAGCATGAGACTAAGGTCCCGTTTGTTTTTCATTAAGATGCTCTTAAAAGGGTCTGAAGTCTATACTTCAGATCTAGAATAAATTTAGATTGTTTGTTTAGTTTCAGAGTTAAGAGGTTCTAACTTCTGAATTTACCTCTTAATTTTAAGGAGGAATAGGTCTGAAACAAATTAAGAGGTTCCTTTTTTATTTTTAGTTTACAAACACAATCTAAAACAATTTATCATATTAGTTATAATAATTTCAGTTATCTTTTTTGATGTGTTGATTAAAATTTAAGTTTAGTTAATTTTAATTAAAAAAATATTTATCATATTAATTATTGCTCCATATAATTTAATTTTATTTATATAATTTAATTAATTATAATATATAATTAAATATAATATAATATTTTAAAGTAATATTTTTTTGGTGTTTCATATTACAAAACAAACAATCTTGAGATCACCTCTTAATTTCATATTTCAGATCTTAAGACCACCTCTTAATTTCAGATGTGGTTTTCAGACTTCAGACGTTTAACCTCTTAAAAAACAAATAGCACCTAAATAAATTCATATTTTCATTGAAACTGAATATTTTTATTTGGACGAGATTTAAAGATGTTAAAAACATTTTTTATAAATGTATTGATAACTGACGTTATTAGATAAAATATATACCAATTAAAGTCTCAATTGCTAAAACTAATAATAATTTTTTATTTTTTATCATTAACAACAATATTTTTTAATTATTAATAACATCAACTATTTGTATTTTTCATAATTAAACAAATCAACTTTTATATTATGTATCACCAAGTAACATTTACTTTTGTTTTTCTTTCATTTATAGCAATAACTTTTTACACATTTTGCTGTAAATGATAAAAAAAATATAAAAGTTAATGTTATTATAATAAAATAATAATAAAATTGTTATAAATGCACAAAAAAAACATAAAGTTGTTATTTTTAGCAAAACCTAAACTAAAATAGACTGTATCAATGATTGCGGATTTGATATCGTCACAAAACAGTTAATAAATTTAGATTTAGATATATAATAAAAAAAACTTGATGAGAAAAGAAATATAAGTTTCAGTCAGTTGGAAATTTTTTTTGACAACAAATAAGATTGAGAGTTTGAATCACAAAAATGATTCGACTTAGAGGGTTTTTTGCATAAAAGTCCCCAAATTTAAAATGAATCTTTTTTTTTTAATATTTAAGTTAAATATATAAGTATTTATTTATGATAAATTTATTGAAATTTTGAATTTAAAAGAGAACTATACTTCAATATCATTTAATGGGTCGTGTTATATATATGAACATCTCATCTCATTCACATTTACTGATCATACACTCCCCCATCTCATATATTTTTTGTTAATGACGTGAGACCTATTAATTAAATTTAGGGGTGTTTGCTTTGCAAATGGAATTTGAAACAATTTGAATTTAAATTTAGTTTGTATGAAACATTCGGTAACAAAATAAAAATTAAGTTCATTTTTTTACCATCAAATTATTTGTTTATAGAAATTAGACTTTTACTACCAACGCTTTCATGAATTAGATTGCAACCCAAATATAATTAATTTACAACCTACATCATTAACTAGTACTAAAAACTATCTATACCTCTCACTAGGGGTGTTCAAACAAATCGGAAAACCGAGAAACCGAGCCGAACCGCTTTGGCCGCTTGATCCGCCGAAACATCACGTGGCGGTTTAGGTTTTCATTTATAGAAAAACGTAGATAACCGAACCGATTATATATATACAAGTTAGTAGCATCTATTTATAATTTCATTTAGACATTCTAATATATTAAATACTAGATTTTCAAATGATTTTTTATTTTAATTGTTTTATTAAATAAATTTAGTGAAACTTTTAATATTTATAATCAAATAGTTTACTATGACTTTGAACTTAAAAAAATTTTGTGCTTAAAAATGATATATTTCTATAATTTTACTTGCTTTTAAACACATAACTGGTAACCGTGGACCGAACCGTGGGTAAGCGGCTTCTACGGATAACCGAAGACCGAGTAACCTAAACCGAAAACACGGTTCTCATGTTAACTAGTAAATGAACTGAACCAAACCGTGCACACCTCTACCTCTCACCAATATCAACTAAATATTAAAATCAAATTCTTCGAACATCACGAACAAAACGCCGTTTAATCCTCATTTCGTATAAAAGGTGTGAGTAGCAAAAGGTATACATTTAAAATTCCCTATCCGATATATTTTTAACAATTCTATTATACAGGAGTGGCTTTTAGGGTGTGCGAAAGGCTCGACCGCACATGGCCCCCAATTTCGTAGGGCCTCACGGTTATAATAAAAGATCTAACTTTAGACCAACAAAAATTTCGGTATTTGACATGTATACGTCGTGCATCGGTGCGTTAAAATGACATTCATGTCAAATTCAACTTGATTCGTATTATTTATTTTAATTTCTCACTAATCAGTTTTTTTTATTCACGAACTCGACTTTACCTATTAAATTTGAGTTTCAAAATGACCAATTTACTATTTAAAATCTTTAAGGAACTTTGTTGTAATCACAAGCACATGGTCTCTAAAATCTATGAGACGACCCTGCTATTATAAAAAAAATATATTATATTAATTAAATA
Organism: Centrapalus pauciflorus; assembly: GCA_020465985.1. NCBI lineage: Eukaryota > Viridiplantae > Streptophyta > Magnoliopsida > Asterales > Asteraceae > Centrapalus > Centrapalus pauciflorus. The sequence goes on along the minus strand of JAANYP010007301.1, from coordinate 1,995,762 downwards.
ATTTTCTTCTTACTTTATTTTTTTCCGTTTTAAACCATATCCGTATGGTGGTCTCTTTTTGCTTAATTCAAAAAAGGAAAGAGACACCAAAAGTAGCGGTTTTTACGGGGCAAAAGAACCAATGGAAAAAAGCCATGCCACGTGCTTAAAACTACACCGTTAGATTTGCATGCTATCATTTTACCCTAATTACCTTCATCATCTCTTCTTGGATTTGCATGTTTCTAATTTCAAGACATTTTTGTCCCCCTAAAATTCCATCTCCCCTCTTTTTATATAAATAAAAATTCTGTAAATTATCAATAAACAGATTAGATTATCCACATTATTATTTTTTTTAACTGCTTAAACTTTTATATAAATAACTCAAAAATCTTCAAGGAGAAAAGCTCAAAAAACCCAAAAATTAATCAGCAACAAAAATATTAGAAAATACCAGCTCATTAATTCAAAAATAAAGAAAGTGTGAAATTACAAAGGATTTAAAAATCTAGCAAAAATCAAAACAAAAAAATTTTAGTAACTATCATTTAAAAAATAACTTGTAAAAATGTGGTAGTTTTACATTTTATATCAAAAACAATATTTTTTAACTTAAAAAAAGGTTTATTTCCAATAAAAGTTCTCAAGATAACTTGTGTCTTTTTTGTGTAGTAAAATTTGGACATTAGAATCCAATTTTTTAGTTTTTAAAAATCCGGTTTATTAATTATAAAAACCGGATTCTAATATCCAAATTTCACTAAACTAAAAAAATAATAATAACTTAAGGACTTTTGTGAAAAAAAAACATACAGGGACGAAAAACAAAAAATGTGAAAACATGTTGATTTTTTTTTCATAATAAACCATTTTTAAGACAATAAAAGGTATGTTTAAATAGACAAAGTAACAAGAAAAGTAATGTACAATTCATGATGATTAACAAAAAATTCAACTTCTACATTAATTGAAAGGTATGTTTATTGGTTGCAACTTCCATAAAAACTGATCTTGCGGTTACTAGACCCTTTTTATGTTGGAAATTAAATTCCCATTACATTTACTATTAAATTCTATATTTTATATTAGTTTTCTTGACAATTTATCCTTTTTAAATAACCAGAGAGTATGCAACATTATCATTTAACAAATTTAAATCAAATAAGATTTTTTGGGTACCTAAACAAAAAAGCAATGAAAAGATAGATGTCATCATTCACTCATCTAAGGTAAGTTAATTTGGACTTTAATCACTACTATTCATTTTTCATACAATGTACAATAACAAAATTGCAATTTCAAAAAACAATGCACGACTTTGTATGCATGATTTTCACTAATTGATTTCCATCACATCGATTTGATATGAAGTGAGTAACCTGAATAAAGATACATGTGTCATCTCTTTTTGACAAAAAAAAAAAAAAAAAACACTTGTATCGAATAATTAATATCATCATGGATTATAAATTTCATCAAACCTAGCTAATTAATACGTCATTTTTGCTTACTTAATTTCATTTTAGTGAGATTTTGATGCAACTTAAGGTGTTTAAGATATAACAATTTGCTTTATTTTTTAAATTTCCAACATCTTCGTCATTATTATTAATGATGCCTCTGGTAGATTTTATCAAGTTATCATCCACCATTAGTGGAATTTGAAAAGGAAGATAAAGTAGAAGATCTAATCCGAATAAAATAGTAGAAGAAGGACAACATCAGAGACTTCTCCTTTTGAACATATCCAAATCCATTGAACATTGGTCTTAGAGACTTTTGGTTTATAGTATTATTGCTATGTGCATACATAAAACTACGTTGGTAGTAAAAGGTGCGTTGGATGCACGTGGTTCCAATATATCTTTAGTTCTCCTTAAGAAGAAAAGAAGTCGATCCATTGTGTTTTGATTTTGTCGAATGGGGAGGAATTATCATGAGTGGGTTGTGGCAAGCAATGTGAAGGTAGACGTACAAAGACCAATAATTGGGAGTTTGGAAGAGGATAAAATTGTCGGAGATAAAGATCGACAATGGGGTGAGATAGGGGACGCCAATGAGGGTCGTATTTATATAATGTCTAGAATTGAGATTTTTGAAAAAAGAAATACTTCAATTTAATAATATTGATAAAACACACACACACACACACACACACACACATATATATATATATATATATATATATATATATATATATATATATATATATATATATATAGAGAGAGAGAGAGAGAGAGAGAGAGAGATTACTTAATTATAAGATGTTAAACAAGTTTTAAAATTGAGAGAAAAATCACTGCGGAGATGATCCTTGGAACATTTCTAACGGTGTAACTCTATCCTTGTATTTGACATTATTCATTGATAGACCAAGGGTAACTATGTTTGTTTGTTTGTTTTTTTTTCTTTTTCTTTTTTTTTTTTTGCAAAAAGCGAAAAATACGTGAACAATACCCACATAATACATAACTCTTATAAGAATACTTCAACAAGACGTCGACTTCAGTATAAGATCAAACTCTAGGTTCCGCTGGGTAGAAAGAATCGACAGAATAAAATGAAAACAAATTATTAGTTAAGAGACTCAAATTATGTATACCAATTCTCTATGAATTCTGAAGTTGTATCAACAAATAGCTTAAAATTCAATTATCTTTTTTCTCTAACAATGATGAAAAATTTAGTAAAACTAAAATTAGGAAAAGAGAACCACAACAATCATAAGGTCATTGATTTCAAGTTTCATGTTAAGAATTTAATCTCATTTATTGCCTCTAAACCCCATCCCTTGAAGGAATGAGTTTGCCTATCTCTATCCCCAACCCCATTGAGGAATCAGGTTTTCTTGTCCTCCTAAAAACAAATAAAGTTAAGCTACTAATTATAGTTAAGTAAAAAAAATTATGTAACAAAAATTTAAATCATATTAATTCAACATTTTTAGTTACGTATATAGGTAGTTAATAATTTATAATAAGATTAAAACAAACATATATATGTCTAAGTGGCTTATAAAACATGTACAAAAATCTATAACAATATAATTCCATATATAATATGACAGCTTTACATAATTGATAAATTCATATTATATAGCTAAATAAACATACTAATTTATATAATAACATTAAAATATGGTTGGAACGGGGGATTAAAGTTTTTCACATCCCCACTTTTGTAATTGGGAATTTCACATTTACATCCCCATCTCTGGTTTTCTTTAAGAAGTGAGCTTTTTCTATCAAGCTAGCCTACATATATGACACCTTCTAAAATTCCATGTGTGGCTGTGTGACACTTAAGTGACAAACACCTTAATTAAGTATACATGTTCGTATATATTGAGCAAGTTAGAAAAGCTAAATAATAAAATTTTAAGATGAAAAATTGATTAAAAAAGACTAGGAGGAGGCTTTCACTCCAACATTAATTTACCCAAGTCTAGCTAGTGGAGTCATATATTTATCGAAATTCTTACCTATATATATCTAGGGGGCCGGGGTTCTCCGTCTGACCAAAGACAATTCTCACATTATATTTCAAATTAAGAAGGTGACGCATAGACATAGTATTAGTGTACAGTCTCTATATTTAATTTATATATGGTTGAAAAAATGAAATTTAATCAAAATATATTTTGTTTTGAAAGACAATTAACTTCAAGAATCAAAGCTTACAGGGATAGAACTTAATTAATACTTTATTCAAAAACTTAAAAGTTTTATTTAACCGTTAAACTAGTTTCATAGGATCAATATTAAAAATATTTAGAGCATATATGATGTAAAGGACAATGAAGCTATCTGAGGCTTCTCAGCCAATCACAAAACAACTCTTACATATATAGACCCGTTGATTAATTAATTAGGTCATTGTAATTTTTTTTATTTTCATGAATATATAGTAAGTAATATAATATCATGAATTTAAGTTTTAAAAAAATGGATATCGGATCATATCATATCATCATCATATATCCCTGCTACAAACCTCTATATATTTTCATCAAATTATACATTTATTTGTTTTTAGGTAATTTTGCTATCTATACATGTTCAAGATTTAGAATTTGATCAAATGAACTCACTTACTATTTTAATTTTTTTAAATAATTTTATATAATTAGAATTTATAAATAACTTTATAATACCAATATATATCATACATATGATACATCTATTAATGATGATAATATCATATCAATCTTTGTAATGGTATGATACCCAAATAATGTGTCATGCAAGATTATGATACTCATATAATCTTTTCATTGTTGATTACTCTAATAAATGAATAACTCTATTCATTTTTCTTGATGTTATGTGTCATCGATCACTAGCAATAAACACGTGACAGTCATATCGTAGAAAAACAAATAGTATGTAAACATATATATTTAAGTCTAATATAATCTATTTGATATTCAAAGCAAATAGCAACCTAAGGTACAAACCTTAAAAAACATTTTTTAATTTTTTTCTCATATCCATGTTTAAATTAACGTTATACACATGATATATGAATTTCACATACTTTCACACTTTCTGTATCATTAAAAATTATATTAATGTTCAATGCACATTTATGTGAATGGTCATCCAAGTGAATGATCTTTTTTATCATTCACAAGATTTATGTTGTTGCTCCTATTAATAAAAAAAAGTTTTATAATGTTGTATTATACATGTCTATTCAAAAAAATATATGTGAATGATCATTCACATTAAGGTACGCTGGAATCTCATAGGTACGCTGATGAACCTGATTATATATATATATATATATATATATATATATATATATATATATATATATATATATATATATATATATATATATATATATATATATAAAGACAATATTATACAAAAAAATTTCCAAAGAAGCAACATCATAAATCTTGTGAATGGTCGTGTGAAATGATCATTCACATGGATGACCATTCACATAATGCATTGAGCATTCACATAATTTTTAAAGATACAGAAAGTGTGAATGTATGTGAAATTAATATACCATGCGTATAACATTAAATTAAACATGGTTATGAGAAAAAAATTTAAAAAAAGTTTTTTAAGGTTGGTATCTTCGGGTGAACTTGATTTCGAGAGGTACTTTTTTGAATCTGACTATATATATATATATAGAGGGAGGTTCAATTGAGAACTTTTATGCACCGAGGTACAAAAGAACCCATATCATCCATTAGATCAAAAAATTGTATGGATTAGATTAATGGCAAAAGGGTAAATAGTTGGACAATTTGATGCATCTTGTGCATTACAGAATAAAACAAAGAAGGGCATTTTGGGGAATGTGCACACCTCATTAAATTTAATATTTCAACAAATAATCAAATAATAAATGCTAAATAAATTCAATTGATACATTTCCAAATTTAACAAAAATTACACAAATTCAAAAAAAGATGAAAGAGATCGATGCATTTCATCGTAATCGTGTTTATTTATGCATCGTGTTCAAAAAAGATGCATTTTACAAAAAAAATACACAAATTCATTATGCATCGTGTTCAACTTGTTCATCATTCATCTATGCATCGTGTTCGTCGTTCATATTTTTTCATTCATGTATGCATCGTGTTCAACTTGTTCATCATTCATCTATGCATCGTCATTGTTCATCATCCATTTATGCATCATCATTTTTCGTTGTTCATCGTTCATCATCCATCTATGCATCGTCATTGTTCATCATCCATCTATGCATCATCATTATTAATCGTTCATCATCCATCTATGCATCGTGTTCTTCATAATCATCATCGGTTGCATCTCTTGTTCATTTTCATCATCATCGTTAATCTTCGTCTTCAAATCATCATCACCATCAAAATCATGAAGAACACGATTAGAGAGAAAATGAGAGGGGGAGAGAGAGAGAGATAGAGAGAGAGAGAGAGAGAGAGAGAGAGAAATGGGGAGGAAAATGAGGAATTTAGTTACTATGAGATTTAATTCAAAATGTAACTCCTAAGTATCTTTTAATGATTTTTAGAAATAAATTAATTACCATATCTTTAGTTTTCCCTAAATGCCCTTAGTGCACCCTTATTAAATTATCTTATGCACAAAAGTGCCTCGAGGTGCCCCGATGCACAAAAGTTCTCAATTGAACCTCAATCATATATATATATATATATATATATATATATATATATATATATATATATGGTCCGAGAGAGTATCACTCATTATGCAGCGCACCAGAACATATCACCTTTAAAAAAACCTTTTTGAAATTTATTGTCATAAACATGTTTTAATTAACGTTATAATAATCATATGTAAATTTCACATACATTTCACATTTCCAAACTCCCTAAAAATGATGTGAACGTACACTCATATAAATTTGCATATATGTGATCGTACATTTATGTGATGCATGATTACATGAACTTAGAATGTGTCCATGTACGTGAAATTTATATATCATCTTTGTAATGTTAATTAAAACATGTTTATGAAAAAAATTTTAAAAATTATTTTTAATAGTGGTACATTCTGGTGCGCTGTATAATAAGTGGTACTCACTTGAAGACACACACACACACACATATATTATATATATATATATATATATATATATATAATCAGATTCATCAGCATACCCATGAGATTCCAGCGTATCCGACGTACCCTATTGTAAATGATCATTCACATATATGTTTTTTGCATAGACATATATAATACAACATTATAAGACTTTTTATCAAATAAAAAGCAACTTCATAAATATTGTGAATGGTAAAAAAAAGATCATGTGAATGGTGTGAATGATCATTCACTTGGATAATCATTCACATTAATGTGCATTTAGCATTCACATAATTTTTAATGACACAGAAAGTGTGAATGTATATGAAATTCATATATCATGTGTGTAACGTCAATTTAAACATGATTATGAGAAAAAAAATTAAAAAAGTATTTTAAAGTTGGTACCTTCAATTCGGGTGCAATTGATTTCAAGAGATACTTTTTTGAATCTGTCTCTCTCTCTCTCTCCGTGTGTGTGTGTGTCTATATATATATATATATATATATATATATATATATATATATATATATATATATATATATATATATATATATATATATGGGTGGGTTCAATGGAGAATCTCTATGCATCAGAAAACTGGGGAACCAATTTATAGTCATTGGATCAGGTGATGCATAATGCAAAATCTTAATGCATCAAGTAGGAAATCGTTGCATCACGAGGAAATTTGATGCATCACATGGAAATAATGATGTATCACGCTGTAACTGTAATGCATTTGTGGTGGTGTATAGAGGTTTTTCGATGCATGGAGGTTCTCTATTGAACCCCCATATATATATATATATATATATATATATATATATATATATATATATATATATATATATATATATATATATATATATATATATATATAGGGTCGGGATCAATGGGGTACCATGTTAGACTGGGGAACCGGAGTCCACCCATGTTTGGTTATAAGTAAAAAAAGGTAATATAGTCATTTAAGTTTATATTAATTAATAGATGACAACTAATTAATTAATAAATTTCTTAATTATAGAGATTTACTTCCATAACAATATCTTTAATAAATTTCAAAATGGGTTTTAGTGAACACGTTCAATCAGATTCGACAATAGGTTTTAGTGAACATGTTCAATCGGATTCGACAATGGGTTTTAGTGAACATGTTCAATCGGGTTCGACAATGGGTTTTAATGAACATGTTCAACCAGAGGTGTCAAATAAAAGTATTTATTATTTTAATCACACCGTTCGTGAATGTTCAAATTCATATACACGTTATTGAACATGTACAATCGGGGTTTATTGTGTTTTTAGTCGTTTTTAACCGTTTTGGTGATAAACCAATATTGACGGTATTGAACATGTTAAATCGTGGTTTATGGTGTGTTTTCATTGCACATGTTCAGTATGGGTGTAAGGAATGATATTAACTAAAATGGAGATTTTCATGGGATACACAGAATCTTCGATTCTAATTTAAATTTTTCAATACCATTTTTACCCCCAACATTAATTAATGTGAGAAATAGTTTTAAGCAAAATTTATATTATATTTTAATAATTTTAATGATAAATGATTGGCTATAAATGGTTCCCCGGTACCCCAGTATATATATATATATATATATATATATATATATATATATATATATATATATATATATATATATATATATATATATATATATATATATATATATATATATATATATATATATATATATATATACATATACATATATATATATATATGTATATATATATATTCTCGCGTGATGCATCAAATTTCCGCGTGATGCATCGACTTTCTGCGTGATGCATCACCTGATCCAATGGCTATAAAGTGGTTCCCGGGTTTTCCGATGCATATACGTTTTCCATTGAACCCACCCCTATATATATATATATATATATATATATATATATATATATATATATATATATATATATATATATATATATATATATATATATATATATATATATATATATATATGATATCTTTCTTTAGATGATCAAATAGTAAAAAGGTTATTCCATAATCTAAATCCATTTTACTGTTTCACCACAAAGACAAAAACAGTAGTCTTGTAACCTTGTCTTCAACTATATATTCCTTCAGACTTGTAACATAAAAATTGAAGGCCAGCTTAAAAGGTTGTAATTATTAGTTAAAAATATAAAATTTTGAGCCAAATTTATAATTTTGTAAGTACTTAACGAGTTATGCTTTGAATTTATAGACGCTTTATTCTTATTTAATTTTATTTAGCTACTTGAAACTCAATATGTGTTTATAAATTCATAGCATAGTTTGTTAAGTACTTATAAACTTAAAATTTAACCCTAACTTTATATATTCATTTGAAACTAGATATATGAAGCCAGTCGTTCAATAAAATAAAAATTTTGATTTTAAAAAGGAGCTTTTTTATTTTGTTTTTTTTACTATTATTTGTATAGATTTGACATCATTCTGAAATTATATTAGCTGATATTATAATATTTTTAGTGTATATATGCAAGTTAACCACTTTCAATATTTTTTTAATAAGTCATCGCACAAAAAACGTTTCCTTAAAAGTTCTTCAAGTTAAAAATGTTTTCATAAAAAATCATTGCATATAAAATGTTTCCATAAATGTCGTTTAACTTAACATAAACTTATGAAAAACTTTTAAAAATTATCATAAAACAACACAACTCGTAAGAAATTTCAAGTTGAAGGAATTCTATATATAGAAATGTTTTTGGTAGAAAGATTTAATCAAAAAATATTAAAAGTAGGTTGGTTTTTTGTATAATTTTTCCTAAATATTAATGTATTTTTTTCTCTTTGTTTTTAGTATTTGTGTTTTTTCGGATCTTTTACGATTGATTATACGATAATAGTTATAACGGAACAAGTTTTATTAATTCAATAATTAAATTGATGTGATCACAAGATGAAAAGGTTATGTAATTATTTTTAAGTAATAAACCATTCAAAATACGCCAAAAGAGGACGATTAAATATAGCTATATGAAAAAGAAAAGCAAAGCTCAAGTTGAGAGATTCTATAAAACATAAGTGTTAAATTAAGTTGAAAAAATATTTGACGTTTTACTATTATAATTCTTTGTACCTCGTTGGCCTTTGTATTCAACAATAATATATTGATATGATGCATTTAAGCGGTTATTACACTTAAGAATTGACATGTCTTTGTTGAATATTTAAATCCATTTAAGTATTTAAATGAATTTCTAGAAATAAGACATACTATTACGTTAATTTCAAGTTAAATATAGAATTTTATTTGTTTTGATTCATATTTTTTACATAAACACGTTTTAGTTTAAACCTAATATTTTTTTTTTGTTTTATTTTAATTATTTTGTAACATTACTATGTTTCGACTTAAACTTAGTACCCAAATCTTTATATAGTAAAAAATGAAAATGTTTAATGACACGTGTTCTTCCCACATAACTCTAAAATTTCGATTACTTTTCATTTTCCAGAATTATGTATCTACTTTAATTATAATTAAATCAAAACAAATATATAACTTGAGACGTATTAACGTATTAATGTAACAAAATACTTAGAATAAAAGAAATAAAATACAAAGTTTAAATTGAAACGTATTAGTATAATAAAATATGTAAATCAAAACGAATAAAAAATAAAATTTTAATCGAAACGTATTATTGTAACAAAATATTTTAATTTAAACAAATAAAAACCTAGATTTATATTTTTATATAAAACTTATAACTATATCAAAATATATATTAACGTAATGAAATAGTTGGATGGTAACACATAGAAGATAAAAAAATATAAATATCTTAACAAATAAAATGTAAGCTAAATAACTTTTTACTAAATAAATTGATTATATATAAGATAAATAAAATAAATAAATATATATATTAATTAATTAAATCATAGTTTATTAAATTAACATTAAAACTTAAAAACAAAAATAAAATTTTATGAAAATGATTAAAGCCAAAACTAATATTTAGTCAAGAGATAGAAGGATCAATAGCATAGGAACCAAAGTTAATTTTTAGAACAAGAACAAAATCGTCATCTATAAAATAGTCAAGAGATAGATGGATCGTTTCAACAAATAAATAATGTTTTGAAAACTATTTATGTAACTTAAAGATCAAAAATCATTTACATAATTTTAAAAAAAATAATGTAAACCAATATTACAATTTACTCTAAATTAATTATTGAAGTATTTTTAATAAAATGACATGCATTTGTATAACTTTAATATAGAACATGAGTAAATGGCTAAACTTGAAAATTGAGTACTAGTTTGAAGGACCTATATGTAATTGACACTCACTCCATTCAATTATATTTTATATTTGTTTCTTAAAGTTTATTGATTCATATTTGTTGCAGTGGTGATAGAGATAGATAGTTTAAGAGAGAGAGAGAGAGAAAAAGAGTGTGTGATGAAAGCCCCCAAAACAAGCAGCGCCTATCAATGAAAGAATTAAAGGAAGGAAGAAACAGAAACAGCAGCAAAGAAAGAAAGAAAGGTGTTTGCTTTAATGGCTATGGCGGCGTGGCAGACCTGTAATTTTTAATGCTCCTTCACTTCACTTCACGTACAACAACCACACAATTCAATTCCCTCTCTCTTTCTCTTTCTCTTTCTCCTTCTCCTTCTCATCCTCAAAACCAGATTTCAGAATTTATACACATCTGATTCAGAAGATATTTATTACTAGTCATTTATACAAAAAAATATATGTTTATTAATTAAGGTATCTAGAAATAGGGTTAGGAGGGTGGACATAAATAAAGTTTAGGTTGTATTTTCTTTTTGCTATGGATTATTGTGAGTCACAATTGGGGTGTTATTGTTGTTGTAGGAGTACTTGTCACATAATCTTAAAAGTTTTGCAGAAGCTATGGCTGGCTTCTTCTCTTTAGGATCTAACTCAAACCTACCTTCTTCAAATCCCACCTCTAATATTCATCCTACTGAATCCAGCAGTTGGTTCTTGTATAGTACAACAAGAAACACCACCCATGACCACCGCCCTACCACCACCACCACCAAAGATTTTGAACTATGGCAGCAACCCCCTCTTCATGCTCAAAATTTGTTAGCTGGTAATTCTATGAGTGGTGGTGATGGCAGGCTTATTAATTTCTCAGATGAATCCACCTGGGGATCTGCGGCTTTTGTAATGATGGGCCATGGCGGTGGAAGTGGTGGTGGTAGTGGTGGTGGTGGGGTGAGTTGCCAAGACTGTGGAAACCAGGCCAAGAAAGATTGTCCTCATATGAGGTGTAGAACTTGTTGCAAGAGCAGAGGGTTTCAATGTCAAACGCACGTGAAAAGCACATGGGTTCCGGCAGCCAAACGCCGGGAAAGACAACAATATCTCTCCGCCACCCAACAAGATCAAAACCGCCGCCGTCTTCATTCAAATACAAACACCACCAAAAGAACAAGATCAACTCAAGATCATGATAACCCTAATATCCCTACTGCTATCACTTACAATTCTTCCTCAGGTACATTTATACATATATAATTTATCTGCTAGTATCCTTTTCATACAAAAACCATCAAGATTCTTCAATTTTGTTTTTTTATTAATTTAATTATTATTCCCAAATGATTGTATTTAAAAATCTGTGTATGTATGTATAATATAATTATTAACAAATAACCTAACTCTACTTCCTTTAGTAAACCTACATATAGTAAGTTTCATCTCCTGCCTACATTAGATCTTCATCTTTCCTTTTTCAGAATCAATTTTTCGTTTCAGATCTTATTATAATTTCATGAGGTGACACCGTTAATATTCTTTTGTTTTAAAAATGTTGCAAACGAATATGAATATATGGTTATGAATTAAAAAAGTTGATGAATTGAATATAATTTAAAGTAGTTTCTTTTATTAGAAGAAGCCTTGAATATATGTGCATACAATGCTTATATTCAAGATAATCACTATACTATATATACCCTAACTGTAAATGTTTTAAAGTATAATTTTTTTTTCTAAATGATTAATTGGATAATTTGTATGTTGTGGATATATCTAGGGTTGGAGGTAGGAAACTTTCCTTCAGAGGTGACAACAGCCGCGAATTTCAGATGTGTAAGGGTGAGCTCGATTGATGATAGTGACGACCAATTCGCATATCAAGCTGCGGTGAACATAGGCGGCCATATGTTCAAAGGGATTCTATATGATCAAGGCCCTGAAGGTCAATACATGGGAGGAGACACCTCTTCGGGTGGCAGTGCTGGGATCCCACAGCTAAATCTCACGACCACCTCCCCTGGTAATTCTACGGCAGCCGCAAATTATATCGGCAATTCTCTATATCCATCTCTCGGTGGCAACGAGTACATGACGAGTACGCAATTCTTCCATCAAATTTCAAGAGATTAATCGCTCACGAGTACGTCATTACGAAATAACTTCAATTCTACACGTACACAAATTGGACTTGTTAATTAGCGATCGATGTTTTACCAGATATATATTCAATCGATGTCACACCCTACAATTCAACTCGAAATATGAAGGTTGAATTGTGTGATACTGATTATTTGTGGTACACATTTTGATGACAAAAATTTTATATATAAGTGTTGCTCTAATATTTTCTTGATTAGCATAGGGCAATGGGCATTTAAGTAGCAGACAAGTCCTAGGAGTTCTGTCCATATTGTTTTCTTGGTGTCTTTTTGTTTGTTTTTTATTAAAAAATTAATTTATTTGGTTTCTTAATTTCAATAATTTGTCTGTGTGTCTCGTGGTTTGAATTTGTTCCAACAATTTCTTCTTTTTCTTCCTCCATTTACGCCATAAAGCTGGAAACACCTCTCATTTTTTTGTGTTCTTTTATTCTATTTCTTTGAGCCCTCCAGCCATGCAACAAAAGCTTCACCCCAAATCTCTCTCTCTCTCTCTCTCTCCTTCCTTTTGTCCCATTTCGGTTTGTGTAACATGTTGCTTAATCATAAGTCGTGTTTGACCTGATGGGTATTAACTGAGATTTCAAATGAAAAGTTATGAATTCAATAAAGAAACCAATTATATAAAAATTAATTTCTTTATGAATAAATTTAGTGATTATTGTCTGAAAAACCTATCATATTTTTCTTTCCATAACCCTAAAAATCTAAACTTTTTTGGGTCTTACTATGTGTGTGTGTGTGTGTCATGTCTTTGAGTTCTTCAAAGGGTTCACAGTTTTGCAAGCCTGTATGAGGGCTTAGACTTTTGACTTTTCTTGGTCCCAACAATGGTGCTTCGAGCCCCTAATGAAAAGTACATAAGAGAATATATTATATATATAGTGAGGTCTAGTTAAATGCAATCTTAATTACTGTTGAATAATATTTGTACTGCACAAATTAAAAAAGCTAGCCATCATCTATATCAATTATTTGCCTCTTTATTATGATATATGCACATGCAATTATTATTAAAAACTTCAAATTGATCTTGTTTTTAGCTGCTTCTGATCTAGGCTAAGAAATTAACTCCTAGAATGGCATCTAATGAATACTTTACCCCATCATTCATAAATGCACTAGCTTTTTCTATCGTTATGCGACTCCCTCTCTTTAATTTACTGTATTCTGAGTTTTCCATTTACGGCCGGCCTGTGTATATCTAGTAAATAAAATCCACAATAAAACATAGAAAGAAAGTGACACTAAAACAATTTGATGGATAACCCTAGGAGTTAAAACAATTTGATCGATAACCCTAGTAGATCTTTAGGTCATAACTCAAAACCGATAAATTCTTTATGATATTTTTGTTTGCGTTACTTGGTTTACACTTTCATAATATAGGATCAAGAAATGTAGTGAAATGAAGGTTAATCAGTTACTCCAGCATCATGTCTTGTTCGACTTTTATTGGTAATGTGTGGGTGTTTTTCAAGCCTCACGAATAACATTAATTGGCAATGTAATTGTTGCTATAATTATATGTTCTTTTGTTTTCATGTATGGTTTCTCCTCTATCCGTTGTTCCATATATACCACTGTCTCATTCGTATTTGCTTATTCGATAATTGGATTTAGGTCAAGAAAAGTGACCATCACCGATCAATGTGCACTTTGTCCCCATATCTATTTTGCCAAATGAATTGACGAGGTTGACAGGTGCATTACAACGGTGAAGCATGTTTATTGCTACAAAACACGAATTCGAAACCTAATTAAATGATCAAATTAAGGATTAATTGATTAAAGTTACATCCAGTAGCTAGGTAAAGTTAAGTTAACAAAAGACATTACTAATTAATTAATCATCTGGCCGAGAATTGAATTATTAATTATTAATAGCTATGAGTAATTTGGATATATATGATTGATTGACAAGATATGGTATTGTCCATGTCCGGTTTTCATTGCAACTTCATCATCTACAGTTGTGTACTGTGCTTTGGACATGAAATTTCATCTTTATACGTATATTTCCTCCTGTGCCATATCCATCTTTAAGTGAGTGTCAATTGCAGGTCGATCCGAACGAAATTCAACAACTTTTTCTTAATTTATGCTACCTTTAATTATTTCCTAAAGTCATGGGCACCATATATATACATAAATGTATCTACATGATCATCTCTTTCGAAATGCATATCTCTATGTGTGTGTGTGTATGTGTGTGTATTCTTTTGTATGTTAAAGGAAGGGCATTATTTCATCTTCGACTTCTAATGTTAATTTGTGATGACAAGCGACATCATCGTTGTTAATTTGCATATTACCAAAGTTAATTTGTGATGACAAGCGACATCACCGTTGAATATTACTATAGTAGGCCTCATTTCATGGGTCAAGCATAGACACAAAAACTTTAATTTTTCTTCATATATTATATCGATATCGTGTTGTAGTCTTAGTTTCGGTTGTTCTTCGTGATCGATGTGTGGTATTTTGGTCTATGTAAGTGTATCTTGCTTAACAATCTCTAAAATAGTTCTTAGTTTTATTCCTACAAACTTTAACTTTTTAAAAAAATATTTGTTAGAAAAGATGTACTTAGCTTATCGTTTTTTGTTGCTAGTACATTGGAAAAAAAGTTTAAAAAAATGTAAGATATTGCTAATGTTCCTTTTAATTAATTGTTTTTGTTAAATAACTGATCTTAATTACTATGGAAGTTCCACTAATTAAATCATTAATCTAAATTAATTAATATACTTGTGGATTAATTTTTTAATTTATTACAAATATATGGTCTTTCCTACGAAGAAAGATTAAATTTTTGTATTTCCTTTTTTATTTAATAAAATCTATATACCAGTACCCTATATCTTTATCCCAAAAATAGAGTGATTCTAAATCTTATTATTATTATTACTAGTTTATAAACTCATGTATAACATGGGTATACATTTAAAAATTTAATTTCATTAATCTTGTAGGATAATTTTTAAATATATTTTATCAAATTTATATATCTATATATATAATACAATAAATATAAATATAAATATATAAAAAGAAAAGTTATCATTCAAATTCAAATTTGAGTTTTCTATTAGATAAGATTTAGATTTGATTAGATATTATTTAAATTATTTATTATAGATAGATTGGAAAAAACAAATTTTAGAAGCAAATTAATAGGAAATTGTTAGGTATACGTGGCAATCACATGTTAAGCCAATTGGCGCTCTATCTAGATGTCATGTGGCATCTAGTTACTCATATAATAGAATAGATGAATTATCATCATCATCATCATCATCATCATCATCATCATCATCATCATCATCATCATCATCATCATCATCATCATCATCATCATCATCATCATCATCATCATCATCATCATCATCATCGCTAGCTATAAAATATAATAACTGCTTGGAAAATTTTATAATTTTTTGCCGAAATTAAAAAAAAACGTAAATAAAAACGAATCTTCGTACTTTCCTTTTTTGAAGTGAACTTCAATTCATTCTTATAAGATATTATTATACATTACAATCTTTGCACGGGTTTTTTGTTTGTAGTAAAAAACCACTATTCAATAGTCTAATTTAAAGTCAAATACGTCCAAATAAATATATCATTTGCAAATATTTCAATCTGGATGGGTGAATTTAATTATTAGATACAAGTAAAAATTAAAAATATATATACACGAGATATAATTAATTGTAAAAGCTAAAAAAGTTTGTTTATTAAACAAAACTTCGAACGCAGACAATGTCTCGTTGAAAAAGGGGTGTAAAGTTGAACATAAACCAAATATTTAGTAATATTTTTTTTTCAAAAGGCAAATTTTATCCAAAAAAATAAACCGGACTTCACCAAGACACATAGTAAGTAACACATAAAACATTACATCACCAAATAAATCAACAAAATTAAACGCAGACAAACTATAATTTACCCGCAAATTAATGGGTTGATAGACTAATTAATTTGAAGAGAAGCCTGTCTGTTAGCAAATTAAAACTCGGAAAACCGTTGAACCCAAGGCGTATATAATCTTCTTAGACTTCCACTGATTTGCAAGTAAATATTTAAGACAAAATTTATCCATAAAAGTGTTTGCAATATCTAGCTTCATTTCTTTTGCAATGTAAAGAATTAAGGCTGCCCCATAAATAAATATTTAGGTTGTATTTATATTAATTAAGATGGTTGAAAACTTGAAATATATAAATCAGTATCCTAAATTAAATTGTTATGGGTGTTGGTTATTGTCACCCTCAAATATAAGGTGGTCACGCCCCTGCATTATAACTATCTTTGCCTATCACAACTATATACGCGGGTCTTTATGGTGTGTAGTCCAGTTAAAAAAAAGCACTGGTAAATTTGATCCTACCTAACAAAGGTCAGAAGTTCGAGATGAAGAAGTGACAAAACTGCTCCCTTGAAGTCATTGGACTCCCCAGTGTTGTCTTACTACTAGGTTAGCTCGATTTACCTCTTACGTGATAGGCTTGCGGCGGTATTTGGCATGGGCCAGTTGGGGTACGTTGTCGGTATATCAACCTTTTGATCCTACCAAACTTTTTACGTGGGACAAAATTTTCCAATTACCATTTGGTTTATGAAGACCACAAACTTGAAAATATGTAATTACTTTCTTAAGATTTGGTAAAAAGGAGAATTATATGAAAGCAGTTAAGTAAGTTCCAATCCATTGGGTTACACATGTGATGTTGTTGATTTTATACATATTTTTCTTGGCATATCTCCCTCATTTAAGTGTGCTTTGATAGCTAAACTTTCGAATTCGATACTGAAATGAAGTAATTTTGTTTCCGAAGGTTTGTAGCGGACATTTACGAATTAAAGGAAAATGAATGATGCAAAGTCAAGATTGGGAAAATTATGCAAAAAACCATCAAAGTACAAAAAATTTTCGATTAAGTCGCCATTTCAAATTTTATTTCTGATAAGTCCCCAAACTGCCTAAACCTTTTAAATTGGTCCGTTAACCTGTTATAACAGGTTAACATGCTTAAACTTATTTTGCAAAAAACATCAAATTATAAAAAAATTTCGATTAAGTCCTCATTACATTTTTTTTCCCTTATAAGTCCCCGAACTAATTAAACCTTTCAACTTTTCGATAAAATAAAACGAATTTTTTTAAACTTTTAAAAACGACGATGTTTATTACGATGACAGAGCATGCCATGTTTGTCTAGACCAAAATAAATTGGTTTGAAAACAATATTTTTTCAAAACGACAATGATTGTTTGAAAATAATAAATTTTTTAAAAAGTCTGTCATTTCGGATAACATAAGTTGGTTTGATATAATAACATAAATGATGATTATTTCGATCCTATGTTTGTCTAGACCACAATGTGTAAATATATTTAACCGGTTCATCCCGACTAAGCTTTAAACAATAAAAATGTTTGTTTTGATTTATCATTTTGTTTTATTATTATTATTTTTTTGCATCCACGTATGTGTTACGTGAGTGTCAATTGAACAATCACTTAAATTGATAAAACAACAAATAACATGAGTTTCATCAAGATAAGAGATTTATGTGGCAAAAAAATTAGTTGAGGGATTTATAAGACAAAATAATTTAGTTGGGGGACTTAATCGAAAAAAATCATAGATTTATAAAATCCACGTCAGCAATTGCAACCTGCTTAACAGGTTACCGGTAATTTTTCTTGAAAAAAACATTAAATTCATGATTTTTATTTAGTTAAGGGACTTATCAGACAAAAAAATTGATTGAGGGACTTAATCGAAAAAAAACTTGTAGTTTGATGTTTTTTGTGAAATTTTCCCATCAAGATTTATAGATAAGTATTGGATACGAAGAAGAACATTCCATGGCCATGGAAGTTAAATAGACCATGGATTTGAAGAGAGCTCGTGCAGAGAAGGAAAGAGGAGGAGGAAAAAAACCCTAGCTTGAAGGAGAAAAACCCTAGTTTGGAGAGGAAGAGATGGTGGCTTGGAAAGAAAAGAAGGAGGAGAGCAACACAAAAGGGGGAAACACGATTCCAAGCATCAACAAGCTCTCCTGTTAATTAGTGATATGGTTACAATTTCCAATGGAATTTCCAAAATGATGTTATTTTCTTCTTTAAAGTTTTGAGGTATAGTAAGACTCCATTCTTGGTGATGTTAAAGACTCATAGTTTTTTTGGCTTTCGAATAGATGTAGAAATTCGAAGGTTGATTATTATAGATTGGTGTCGAATCCTTTATGTGCTTGTAATACTCTTTTATAATTTTTTATTTTTTTTCCTTGTTCTACGATAGCTTTAGTGAAATCCCTCTTTTTCTGTTTCAGAAAAAGAGAATTATAAAATGGCATATTATTTCATATGATAAATATTACTAAGAGTTTAATTAATCTTTAGAAATAAATAGATTATTAGAAAATAATTGAAGTGATGGTAATATATTAGAAGATTGATGAAGTTATTTTGAGTATGTTTGAAAATTTGGCAAATTGAAAGGCTAACTTTGTCAATTAACCAAAATTTTATAGAAATCATCTTTTTATAACTATTTTCATCTCAAATTTCCTCTCCTCTGATTAGATTGAACTTTGAAGCCCTAATCACATTTTCTCTCTATAAGCTCCCTAGTTTAACATTTTTGAAATGCAAAATAAGGTTTTGAAGTAGAAAAGAAATTAAGATTGTTACTTACCACAAGGGGAACAAACTCTCATGAAAGAGAATTCAGAAAAGGTGTTATATTTTACTTAGGTCATGGCTAGTTTTATGCATTCTTAGATACTCATATTATGTTTTGTAGTATCTAAAAACCTAGTGTTATAATTCACAGGAAATGAGTGAGATTCTTAACAAAGGACTAGAGTAGTATCACCCTGGAGTAATGCTTCAAGCCTCGTGTGGCGCTACATTGATTAAAGAAAGAAAAGTTTGGTTTAAAGATTAGACATCTAACTGACAAAAAAGAAATTGACTCTATTTAAACATCAGTATAAAAACCATGTAATAGATCACTATGTTAGAGGACAAAATTGATGCACCAAAGATTCGTAACACTATCCAAGTAGATAATTGCTATTCTAAGGAGCGGCTAATAGCATTACACCGAGTAAAATTGGGACTTTTCATTATTTTTGTTGGTAGATTTTATGGTCGTTTTTAAAATTTCTTACTTGGATAAATTTATTATCCTAATTAAAGGATGCATGCCATAGCATCATAATCATCATGCTTGTTTACTACCCATTGATTATTGTTACAATGCAAGACAATTATGGTTGTATAATTGACGTTAAATTCTCTCTTACAAAATGTGGATAAGTGGATTCATAACATTGGGACTGGGACTGGGAGGACCACACTAGAATGTATATTTAGACGAATTGTTTTAGACATTTACTTGAAGAGTTTATTGTGTGTGTGTCTATATACTTAAGTTTCATAGAGTCCATATTAAAGTAAAATCTTGAAGGTTCATATTAAATGCACATATTTATGACAATAAAAGATTTTTTATATGCAAAATTACAATATGCACATGTTTAAAAGTGTATTATAATTTACCAATTCTCATCATTTGAAGTTTATTGTGATATAATATTTTATTTAATGTAAGAGTGCATTATGCATATTTTTAAAAATGCATTAACAGTTCACATTATTTAAACATAATATAATTTGAAGTCATGAAGGGTTAAAAATACAAATGTTTAATTTATAATACATATCATGTTCAATATACATATGTTCATGCATATTGCATATTTGAAATGTGCATATTACTATTTATATGAAATATAACATTTCATCATAATTAACATGTAAATTATGTGATAATTAATAATAATGCATATTTGAACATGTATATATTACAGTTTTACATGAAATTTAATATTTTATCATAATAAACATGGTACCTAACTGACATTGTGTGTGTGCGGGCGCGAGCGTGAGAACGTGAGAACCATTCCAAAATGCACAAATTTGTACATCAAATGCACAAATTTAAAAATTAAAAGTTTTACTTAAAACCATTATTAGTCTTAAATATTAATAAATATCATAATCTAACACTAAAATTACATTCAAAAATTATATTCTTTAAATTATAAACTAAATGCACAAATTTGACCATCAAATTCACAAATTTTCTTAAATGCACAATCCGTACATAAAATGAATAAATTATAGCATGAGATGCGTAAATTTTTACATTAAATGCATAAATATATCGAAAATATTTAATTTTAGTATCAAATGCATAATTTTATACCGTGGATGCACAAATTTTAGAGTGGTTCTCACGTTCTCACGGTAACAAGGGGTTCTCATGTGAACCCAATCCTATATATATATATATATATATATATATATATATATATATATATATAGATTCAAGATCAATGGGGTACCATATTAGACTGGGATACCGGGGAACCATTTATAGCCAATCATTTATCATTAAAATCATTAAAATATAATATAATTTTGTTTAAAATTCTTTCTCACAATAATTAATGTTGGGGGGTAAGAATGGTATTAAAAAATTTAAATTATAATCAAAGATTCTGTGTATCTCATGAAGATCTTCATTTTAGTTAATATCATTTATTACACTCATAATGTACATGTGCAATGACAACACTCCATAAACCACGATTGAACATGTTCAATACCATCAATATTGGTTTATCATCAAAACGGATAACAGCGACAAAAAATGCAATAAACCCCGACTGCACATGTTCAATAACGTGTAAATGAAATTGAACCCTCACGAACGGTTTGAAGAAAATAATAAATACCTTTATTTGACACATCCAGTTGAACATGTTCAGTTGTTCATTAAAACCCATTGTCGAATCCAATTGAACATGTGCACTAAAACCCATTGTCGAATCCGATTGAACATGTTCACTAAAACCCATTGTCGAATCCGATTGAACATGTTCATTAAAACCCATTTTAAAATTTATTATATATGTGTTATGGAAGTAAATCCCCATAATTAAGGAAACTATTATATTATTAGTTGATCTATTATTTAATATAAATCTAATTGACTATATTACTCTTTTAAACTTATAACCAAACATGGGTGGACTCCGGTTCCCCAGTCTAACATGGTACCTCATTGATCCCGACCCTATATATATGTATATAGAGAGAGAGAGAGAGAGAGAGAGAGAGAGAGAGAGAGAGAGAGAGAGAGAGAGAGAGAGAGAGAGAGAGAGAGAGAGAGAGAGAGAGAGAGGTGTGAATAATGAGCATGGAAAACAAATATTCGATTGGAGGAAAGATTTAGTCTTGAAA
The DNA here is from genome assembly GCA_020465985.1 of Centrapalus pauciflorus. NCBI lineage: Eukaryota > Viridiplantae > Streptophyta > Magnoliopsida > Asterales > Asteraceae > Centrapalus > Centrapalus pauciflorus. The sequence goes on along the minus strand of JAANYP010007301.1, from coordinate 1,973,434 downwards.
TTTAGCAACAAAAATGTGTGATTATTCTTTGAATATAAAAAGATTACAAGTAGCAAATACCAATAGTCAACTAATGCCCCCCTTTATTCCTGGAGCAATGTTCAATAATTGGGGTACATCCCCCCACCCTAATATTTCATGGAAAAGAATAAACAACAATATAGTGTAAAAAATTTTATCTAAGTCTATTTACGTACGTCATGTCAAAATTAATTAACATGTATGTATATAAGGTCTTTTTTATTAATTTATAATTAAATGAACGATGTATATGTATAATAAAATTATTATTTTGATAAAAGGTTTACTTAACTTTACGTACTATTTTGTTACAACTTACTATTAATATTAATTTAAAATATATAATATAGAAATAAGAGAACTGTAAATATGTCAATCTCAAATCATGAGTCATAGGTCTTTTCAATATTCTTATCCTGAAGGTGTTAGTATGTATGTGGTTGATATATAAAAACAATTTCAAAACAAAATAAGAATAAAATCTTAATTGGTTTGGTCTTAATAAGAAAAGCTTTTGTATGCATTTCTGACGAAACAAGAAAACTTAAGGATATGAATCTTTTACGATTAAGGAGGGTGAGTGAGGTCACACTGGCCTTCTAAAATATCTTTTATTTCTAAAAATATTAATTTTAGTAGGAGTTTATATATCAAAGTTTTTCTGGATAATCATGAGAAACTTCAACCGGACACTATTTTATTAGCCTTGCAGACATTTATATGGCCTCATGAATATTATTTTTATTTTTATTTAAGTTTTTAATTTGATATTAGACGTCAATGTAACTTTATTTAGTTTAAAATTGTAATAATAATTAATTAATGTAGTTTCATGTTTAACATTATGAAAATCATATGTAAATTTCACATACATGCATTCACATCTCATAGCTCCTAAAAAGTGATGTGAACGTACACTTACATAGATTTGTATATATGTGAACTTGCAATTATGTGATGCGTGATTTCATGCACTTAGAGTGTTCGAATTTGCGTGAAATTTACATATCATTTGTGTAATGTTAATTAAAACATGTTCATTAAAAAAATTACTTTTAAGAGTGATACATTCTGGTGCGCTGCATAATGGGTGGTACTCACTTGAACCTAAATCTATATTTATAATTAGGTAAAATTAGAGAAAGAAAGATGGATATGAATATATATGATGTGGCCGGATTAAGATTGCCTGGTATATAGGTTATAGAATATGGGCGGCAATATTGGGGATTCCAAACACATGCAATGGTTCTTCGATCAGTGTGGTCCATTATCTATGTATATATACACACTAATACCATGATTAATTTAATATAATCATCGTACGATTTCCTTTTTTTTAATCCAAAAACGTACAGTAAGATCTAATAGTAGATTATCTATACATATATATATATATATTTATATAAACAATATTGTATCATATCATCTTAATTATGTTTATTATATATATACATGTGTCAGCAGATAAAAAAATATATATATATGAAAGTAAACGTCGTTTGTTCCTTAGCAGTTAGCATGCATGAAACGATCGATCAAGATGCATGCATTAATTAAGTTATATCATTTGAATAAAACGTCTTGGGACTTTTAATTATGTAACTAAAATTGTTAATATTACATTATAGGATGATTATAATCAAATCACAGGTTCTGGAAGATAGACTTTTTTCTGGAAGATAGAGTTTTGGAGAAATATATAGATCGATGATCACAAGTTCAAATCCGAGTCTACTCGATCTCGTGATGGATTGATCTTTGTGCCATATGATCTTGCTTTCACGTGGTACTTGGAAAGGGTTATGCGAGTCCATTACGAACTCTGGGTCAAGATTGTCTATGAATCCAACCCGGCCTGTGAATATATATATATATATATATATATATGGGACAAATACATATATTACTTATAAAAAAAAAAAAAAAAAAAAGGTGAGCCTCGTCTTAAAAAAAGACCAATATTTTCATGTTTCATATAATATAAGTCTTTTTTTCTCGAAAATCAATATAGGGATTTTAATCTGACACGTGTATATCTCTTAAATTAAATTATTTGTAAAACAACATATTAAAAAAGGTTGGTTGTTTTGATTTTTAACCATCGTATTTTAGTTTTCTAAATTTATTGAACTTGAATGTATTTTTTTTAATTTTAGAATAGATTAGTAGACCAATAAAGGTTAGTAAGATTGGATTATGTACATCGTACAGAAAGATCGAGAGGGATTCAAATCCTCGGTCGGTATAGACGTATAGTAAGCAAAAGCGGGGGTTACCATTTTAAAAAAAACAAAAAAAAAAAAAAAAATTATTCATGTGTTTTTGGTAATTTAATTGATAAAGAAATTCGAAAATACAAATCAAGGTTGTTTTGATGACGTGAATGAATCTTTGATTATACATATATAGACGATACATAGTTGTAAACAAAAGTCATTACTGAAGGTATGATGATATATTAATCATTATTAATCGCATTATATATTATCATTTCGTACACTAAATAACGATGTATCTTACATATGGCGTCAAATGATGATGACATGAATACACCAGCCCGTAGTGGTGGCAATTTTGGCATAATGGTCAAATGGGTGGAAGGGTTAAAATGACAAATAGTAAAAACTAAACTTAAACATAATTTTAAGATAAAAAAGAAAGAAAATCTAGAAAATGAGATATTATAAAAATTGTTTTTTGAAAAAAAAATCAAAACGTGTGATACTTTTGTCTTAATTTTCATCGTTCGGCACATTTGCTTGAATAAGTCAAAATTATCACCGCTAACATCATGATAGTGTTGACCAGTTGGTCATTCTTCATCATCCATAGGGTCTATCTCGCTTCCATGGCTGCAACACATAGTAATCCATTGATTAGAAACAGACTCAGGTTCATCTCCGACCAGGGGCAGGGGCACTAGTAACTAACTGGGAGGAAAGGCCCTAACGATTTCACATCTGTGATGAAAAATACATGAGAATTTATTGCATTCCCTCATCCCATTCTTGGAAAGGCCCTCACATCTTGTAATAGAAAATAATCTTTTTTTTATACATTGATTTAATGTTTTTTAGAATTTAAATTATTAATTTGTACAACCAAAATATTAATTTAGATCTATTCTTAGCATTAAATTCTTGTTAGTAATTATAACCTTTACATGAGAATTTATCATTCTCATTTTATTTCTAATTCAAAATTTATATGTAGCTAAAATTATGGTTTATTATATAAACACCCACACACTCCCATTTCGTCGTTAAATAATAGTTCTTTTTAAATAAACCCAAAATATTAACTCATCCAAGGAATAAAATTATTTTAAGTTAATCTTAATATAATATTTATCCAACATTTAGGATGCTCATATAGTGACATTCCACATCGTTAAAGAGGAGAAACTAATATGCACATATAAGGGTGACGTTGTCTATCCACCAAGACGTGTTTTCGAGGCGGGCCTATGGCTTGGCTTCTGGATACAAAACCGTGCAGCCTTTGGCAAACGGACAATATCTTGTCTCGGGGTGGTCTGGGATGTTATAGTTGGTATCAGAGCCAGGCACCGGGTCAATGTGCACAGTGGGGACGCTGTGTTCCCATGGGGGAGGGATTGTGACATCCCACATCGTTAGAGAGAATAAACTAATATGCCTTTATAAGGTTGAGGTTATCTCTACCGACTAAGACGCATTTTTTGGTCGGGCGGGCCTATGGCTTGGCTTCCAGAAACAAAACCATGCGGTCTTTGCCAAAGCAAACAATATTTTGTCTCGGGGTGGTCTGTGATTTATGGACTAGAAATAAACACACACATATATATCAACAGGGTTGATCCAATCATTTTCGAGACTCTGTGCAAAAAATTAAAAGGGGTCCTATGTGTGTGTGTGTTCAAAATAAGTAAAATTCAAGCAAAAATAATAAATTAACAAAAAAAAACTTATAATGATATAATGTTAAACCTAAAAACTTTGGAAGTCAATTAATGGGCACTAAGCAGTTGTCCTTGTTAACTTTGCTTACGGCCAGCCCTGAGTATAAAGTAAATATAGTTTTTACTTGTCATCCCTTAAGAGATGTCACTTGATATTTTCTATTTTTGACATTTGTGAATTTCCAGTTTAAAACAATCTTTAAATTTTTTTTAAAAAAAATTAAAGTCTACCTATAAATCTATTAAAATTTAAAGGTATGAGAATTTGAATATATATATATAGATATATAGAATATGGTTCGTGTGAGTACCTAAAAAATGCAGAGTACCGTGAGTACCTGTGAACACACGGGTTTAAGATGTGAACATGCTCTGAAAAAAAGTTTTTTTTTTGTAATTTTTTTTCATATTAATTTAGATACAAATAATATAAGTCTATTCGTAAAAGATTACACACATTCACACTTTCTAGCCTCTTAAAAGTCATGTGAACGTGAAAAAATTCATGTGAACATGCTTAGCTGTGAACATACGTTCACAACAGTGCAGTTCATGTGAACTTGCACGTTTCACATAGTTATAATGTGTGTTTAGGTGTGATTTTTTGCAAGCAGTCTTGTATTATTAATTTAAACATGATTATGTAAAAAAATTTCAAAAAAATGGTTTTAAGCGAGGTACCTCCGGTATTCCGCAAAACTAGTGGTACTCATTTGAACCCAAATCTATATATATATATATATATATATATATATATATATATATATATATATATATATATATATATATATATATATATATATATATATATAGGTGGGTTCAATGGAGAACCTCCATGCATCGAAGAACCTTGAAGAACCTCCATGCACCACCACAAATGCATCACAATTCCCCTGTAATGCATCATTATTTCCACGTGATGCATCAAATTCTCAAGTGATGCATCGATTTTTACATTATTTCCACTTGATGTATCAAATTCCCGCGCGATGCATCGATTTCTACGTGATGCATTTCAGTTTTTCTAGCGATGCATTGTGGTTCTCCAAGGTTCTTCGATGAGATTTATAGGTTGAATGCATCGCTAGAAAAACTGAAATGCATCGAAGAACCTTGAAGAACCACAATGCATCGCTAGAAAAACTGAAATGCATCAAGTAGAAATCGATGCATCACGCAAGAATTTGATACATCAAGTGGAAATAATGTAAAAATCGATGCATCACTCGAGAATTTGATGCATCACGTGAAAATAATGATGCATTACATGAGAATTGTGATGCATTTGTGGTGGTGCATGGTGGTTCTTCAAGGTTCTTCGATGCATGGAGGTTTTCCATTGAACCCACCTCTATATATATATATATATATATAAGCATGACATAATTATTAAAAAATGTGAGTTTATTATATTTTAGTTAATTATATATCAGATTAGTTAGATTATATTATAATAAATTGAATTGGATTTGATTTTAATTCAAATTTAACTTTAGTAATGACATGTGACTGATTGAAGTTTTGACACGTGATGAATTAAATGAGGGGTCGACACCGTGACAAATTATTTACTTATTTAATAATGTTTATAGATTATAGATATAGATTCTTGATGTGATTAAATTTAAGCAAAAATAATACATGATAATTAATCCAAAATTCTTTTTAAAAAGATTTTAAATAAAAAATAGTGATATGGTTGTATCGTAACCTATTATCGTTTAAACATATAGCCTAGCATTATGCATTGAGCATCCTCAGGAATTATCAAGGTGCATTTAGTTAGATTAATGAAATCCTAAGCAATAAAATGTAGATTTAAATTATTACAGTGTTTTTTGAAACTTTATGTATGCTACAAAGAGATTCAAGTAGAAACTTTATGTTCTCCAAGGTTCTTCGATGCATTCAGGTGCATGGAAAACCATCATGCACCTGAAAACTTGTGAAAACCGCACTGCACCACCACAAATGCATCAAATTCCCCGCGTGATGCATCAAAATCTCGCGTGATGCATCAAATTTCCCGCGTGATGCATCACCTTATTTACGATCATGTCACCGCGTTTTTCATGAAATGCACCTAACCGGACGGTATGCGTAGGTTTCCATAGTTTTCAGGTGCATAGTAGTTTTCCATTGAACTCACCCATATATATATATATATATATATATATATATATATATATATATATATATATATATATATATATATATATATATATATATATATATATATATATATATATATATATATATATATATATATATTAGTTATCTAAACAAATTAATATTTACTATAAATATATAAGTATGATTACATGTTTGAAAAATATAAATCGACTCACCTCATGTTACATATGGGTGGGTTAGTTTTCTTTTAACGGAAAACTAACTTAATTCTACTCTTAATCCATCATGTTTGCCTCAATAGAGGACTTCATAACTTACTTTTACCACATAAATCCAAACTTGCATTCGGCGGGAGTCAAACCCGCAACCTTACACTTGTATATCACCACTCACACCAAATAGGCTAAATAGTATATGTATTTGTGGGTTAGTTGAGTGATGAAAGAATGAAAAAGTTGATTGTAGTTGTGTTATTTATAATAAAAAAAAAAGGGGGAAGTGGGGTTTACCTTTACACACATCTTGTATATATGTGCTTCCTTAAAATCCAATTCGACAGGCCGGCCGGTTCTCAAAAGCATGCATATATCATATGGTGTTGTTATTTATATACCAAAAGTCAATACTAAATTATGAAAATGACAGACTGGTATATTAGAATTATTATGAAACAGACGATTTTATTTGTTGTATTTGTAAAAGTAGTCAGGAAAGTAGGTAATTTGGACCAAACGAAACCAAACTGAAGCAATCCTTAGTTTCCAATTTCATAATCGTATCCGGTTAGTTTCGGTTTGGTTTGGTTTTCGTTTTGGTTTTGGAACAACGCAACACAACACAAAGCCCTTGAGTCTCACATGCAAATGCAATCACATAGGCGTATGTGAGTGAAGTGATTAAAGTTTGAGGTACCAAGACAAAGGCCAGATTAATGGTGGACCTCAACTGAACTGCCCCTATACCTTTTCAATATTGACTTGTCTATATCACTTCTTCATAAACCACCTACCTAGCTACACAAATCTTTTTGCTTAATATTATTTATGTATTAATTGTCTACGTACTTACGTACGTACATATATATATTATTGTTATCGATGAAAACGGTTTTATTGTCGAATGACTATCATATCATGAAATGATTGTTAAAAGTTTCATACTCTAGGATCAAATGAAATGCATCAGATATTATTTACTTTGCTTCTTGTTTAATAACATAATTAATATATATTTTCCAAAACTAACCACTTGACATAGATCAAGTGGTCACCACCAAAGGTGAAAGGGCTTCTTCTTTGTTGAGATCTCGAGTTCGAGCCTTGCCAATGACGTTTCTCCTTAGATGAAGGTGTGGGGCTTGGTTTTCACCCCCAAGGTGTCTAACATTGGTGCTAATCACTAACAACTAACATCTGCTGGTAATGCATGGTTCTAACTAATGGCCATTTGATTTTATATTCTTATAATTTAATAGGAGATGAGATATTTATTATATTTTAGCTAAAGTTATTTTGATTGATCAAGTGATGCATGTGTTCTCTAATAAAAATTAAAAAAAAAAAAAAAAAAAGGTCATGAAAAAATGGTTTAAAAAAAGTAGCATTCCGTATAGAGTTGTGTTTAGGAAGTAAAAGAGGTGGATACAATCAACCAATTCATGACTAGTTAGTCATCCTAGTTGTAGAGGCCGGCTTGGTTCTTTCGAATTGGTTAGTCACATACATACGTTGATCAAAAGCCTTATCTGTCCACACCCGAAATGTTCATCGCTAACTTTTTGTCTATTCCCTTAGCTTTATCTGCAAATTTATGTGTCCGTTTCATGAATCCCGTCTTCGATCATGCAACATGTTCAAGCAGAGTCTATATATGTACATGTTCTTACTGCCAACCAATTAAACTTGTTCCAAAACCTTACCTAGTGTTAATGATTTGGAGTATTAATTAATTTAAGAGCTAGGAACGATAGATAAAGTTTTGATTTAGTTAAGGAAAAGTCGTTATCCTAGGAAGCATGGAGGAAGAACAAAGGAAAGCAACGTATCATGGCATGCATGGCTATGGTTATGTTATGGTCCCCCTAAATGCTAAAAGTTTATAGCTTAAACGCCGGTACACTACCCCATGAAACTTTTCACTTTTCTACTTCATTCATTCATAACCTCATTTGTGTTTTTCTCCAAATTTAACATTAAACTCTTCTTATCTTACCCATAGCTTATTATTAATATATATATATATATATATATATAACCACAACCAGATATAGACTAAATAGGATACTAATTTATTTTTTCCATAAACTTTTAGATGTAACAAGACCTTAGTCATTCTCGTTTATGGCTTCCAACTTTTTACTTAAAGATCACAACATTTTGATTTTTCCTATTTTTTCGTAAATTTGACACGAAAGTGAAATCATCATCTTCTCACAACAATTGACCTAAAAACAAAAAATTTAAAGCATAACATCCGGTATATATTAAAGACATCAACCTAAGCAAGAAAGAATTGAAACACTGGAAATCTTTTAAGTTGAGCTAAAAAGAAATTAATAGTCAGAAAAGTGGGTTACCTATTTATGCAAACTTTTGAAGTTCCTGATCTAAATCCCGTGATTCAGCATTAACAAAATGACTGTTAAAACATCAGAAAAGAAGAGCCAAGAGTCGATTATATGTGGACCTGCTAATCCTAAACCTTTTCTGACATTTGATAGTAGAGCTGTAAACACAAAATCAAACTACAACTGTACGTCTGTGCGGCTTACACTGCTTGTCGATGTTTCTCATCTCACAAGTTTCTGCCTTCTCAGAAGCTCGATGCGTGAAGAAAGTTCAGCACATTTCCTTTTAGTTTCTGCAACCTGTTTCTCCAAATCCTCTGCCTGTATTCATTCAACAATCAATACAGAAACATCGTAAATGTTAAAATTAACATCCAATGATAACAAATGCTATTGTCTGCTTTTTAGCAACACAGTGACCTACCATCGTTTTCAACTCTTTTTCCCTTTGCATGTAGCCATCACACCTGCAATAGTGAATCATAAGGTAATCCCTAAAACCAGACCATTCAAGCTAAATAAACCAGTCTATGAATTTAAAGCATAAGGAAGCTGCAAGCTACGAATGTTTACCTCATGAAAAGCTGGATGTTCTCGTCACATATTTGATCAATAGCCCTTGATTCATCTCCACAAGTCGTTTCTTGATCGAAACCCTGTGATCAGTGACGTGGTACCATCAATCTCTACTACAGAGTTTATTCCCTCAGAAGAGCGGAAAGAAAGATAAACAAAGCTCGGCTCTCGGTATTCAACAACTATACATTGACCATACATACACTGATCACATAGAAAAAAACAGCAAAAACTCACGGTTTCAAATCCAGGAGGAGGCCGAATAGTGGGAACACCATTGTTGTAAATGGTTCTGCCATGGCTGCCCATCTGCGAGCCACTAAAATCAGGGATTGGATTAGCAGCAGGACCAGAAATGGTTTGATCAAGCCTTTCACCTTGGGTTTGAAGCGGCATAGCAGAATTCTTCTGCATTTTGCGCATATAACTTGGATCCGGTGCGTGCCCAATTAAGTGACAGTGCTGTTTCCTGTTTCGTTGATGATTATTTACAAAAGTCTCAAGATAAACAAAAAATATGTGAAAACAGAATCAGTGTTTACAAACAACGAACCAGTACTCCATTTGCATCTGTTTAAGCTTCAATTCCAACCTAGAGAACAAAGCCGATCTTTCAAAGTCCTGCTTGTCATGTGCAGGTTCTATGAAATTTGCTTCAAGAACACCTGCAACAACAGATGTGGATGAAGGTTGTAGAACTTAACTGGTGTTAAAACTCGTAAACAGAATATGCTTACCAACAATGCCATATCCTTTAGAGTGTCCTTCAGAAGTTACTTTCCAGAAGGGCTGAAACAATATGACATGTTAACAATCTTTAGCCTGGACATGCAGTGTATCTGAACGCACCCCATAATAAAATCAAACTCCCAGATTTAGAAACACATACCCGAATTAGACGATTTTTATGGTATACATTGAATCCAGTAACTGCAAGATCCGGTGCTTCTTTGATAAATCCAAGGGTTGTCTCCATAACAGCCTACATCAGATTGAGATTAGACCTATCCCATCTGGACTTTAAGTGATAACTAAATTGCTCATCACTACACCTCTTCATAATTACTGTTGGGTTCCTTTTTAAGCTAAAAGGCTTGTTACTGATGAAAACTGTCATGCACCAACTAAATTAATCTAAACCTACAATATTTCAATTGTATAAGAGCTGAACTGATCCATAGCATTTGGAACTGGCAGAAACTTCAATATAATCAAAGCGTTAACACGGCAAGAAATCAGAAAAAATATATATCATAACATGAAATTCCGTAATGAGGTATTTGTATGATATAGGCTCCAATAAAAAAAAGGCAAATCCATTAGAGTGAGGATCAAATGAGAACCTAATTTTGTTGGGGTATGTGGAAAACCATTAGATTAAATAATCTCATGTTGGTAACAGGAAACAATGAAGCTATTTCCAAGATGTTTCTGAAAATGACATCCAATATTGGCAAAATTATATTGATCATAAAAAATAACAGAAATTTTTTTGAGCAGGTTACAGGTCAAATGAACAAACCATGGAGAACCGAAATCAAAATGGAGACCCACCCTTTCACGTCGCATTTGTTAGCTTGGGAGCAACTACATTGCTAAAACAGTAAATGGTAAGGTGCACAAAAGTACCCTATGACAATCAACATGCAGATATGTTTTATGCATCTTACAATCATGGTGAAAACCAAACAAAATGTTAAATACTGTCAGATACCACTAGTTTCGACCAGGATTTGAAAGAGAACTTCAAATACCACAAACTAGGGACTTCCGGTTGCTGTCTTTGTGCTTCTTCCACGCTACTTTGTACTTTTTTTAAGTGTTACTAGAATTTACGGTACCCTTTATCTAAAGAAAAGGAAGTAATTACATAATAATCATCAGATACCCAAAGGGCTAGACATGGAAACATATCATATACTGCAACGTACCTCTTGTTTCATTGAAGAAACATGCGGTCTGTAGGTGACTACTTGTGAAAATTTCAAATCATCTACCATATTAAACTGCTCTATAGGTTTCCCCCTCAAGAAAATTTTGAAGTTTTTAAACTTTCTCATGTACAACAGAGAAGCATATGCCTGAAAAGAACCCTTGTATATCACGATGATGCCAGAGCCAGACTGAAAATCAAAGACACCAACATAGAACGTTTAAGATTCAAATAATCACCCTTAATGAATGGAGAAGGCGGTGAGATATATGTGCATGCAATTCAGCTGCTTTCTTGCTAATTTTGGATGAGCGAGAACTTTCATCTCTCAACTTTATATCCTACAGTAGCAAGCAATGAGAAATTTTAGTACTTATATAATCTCAGCATGCCTCATATCATCTTACATAAGCTCAGCATACCTCATCATCTTCGTCAAAGTTCAATTCATAGATGCCTTCATCATTAAGCCATAAGTTAAATATAATTATCTTTGTCCCATGTGACCCAATATCTTCAAATTGTTGAATTAGGTCATCTTTAGAAGCAAAAGGAGACCATTCAAGAATCGTCTTCAAATTAGTAGACCAGTCATCCTGAGAGCCATACAGTATAGGTTCTGCCCAATGCTTTGAGATATCGAAATCAATCTGCAACCAGAATGTACATAAGAATAAAAGAGGAAAATTAACGAGAGATCGATTTAACAACTAAAAAAAACCATAAAGAGTTTTCATATCTACCATTGGGACAATCACATCATCCTGTCCAGTTCTGCGTAGAAATGTATAGGACAAGAGACCGACACTTTGGGTTGCTCGTCTGCAAAATATACTGATAAGAATTAAAATCTACAGCATACCTCGTTAATGCCAACAGTTCAATCCAAATATCAAACATCTAAACCATACAGACACGTAACAGTCAACAGATAAAAAGAATATATGCATGCATTAAACCACGTAGAGATAAAAGAGTACCCTTTCCGAGATGCACGACTGAAAACAATCACATCAGCTCCTAACCGCATAGTACTCGTCTTAAACCCATTACCATCTGAAAAAATAAATGACCTTGAATTGGGAAGAAGATACATGGACGTTGAATACTTGAATTCAACTTATCATAAATATTACAAAACTGATAGTGCTAATATAATTGGTGCTCAGAGCTTTCACTACTGACACTTGAACTTGACATTCAAATTTTGTCACATCTGGTTGAATGGCTATTGTTCACCACTGGTTATCAGATGTTTTTGTTTGATATCGTTTATGGTACCAATTATACCATTGTTACATGAGTACCTTCAATTTGAGATCCAAACTACTGAAACATGATATTCAACACAACTCAACTATGCTTTATCCAAAAAACCATATCTTATAATGTTAACCCTTATTCATTAAACTGCTAAATGTTAAATAGATAAAGATAACTCTTAGTGCTTTATCCAAAAAGCATATCTTATAATGTTAACCCTTATTCATTAAACTGCTAAATGTGAAATAGATAAAGATAACTCTTAGTGCTCACATTGCCCAATTGTGTTGTTAGTCTTCTTCGTTGAGTATCCCAAACTCATGCACTTTCGAATGCCATCTGGATCCATTCCACCTCCATCATCTGTAACAACAATTTCAGGTTGATAAAATCAACATGGATACTAATAACAACCTTTAAAAACATTATAAGCATCATTCTGGAAGTGAAATACGTTAAAGATGGTACCAAGAAAAAGTAATGCGGGAGAATTGTCCCTTTTGCTGTAGATTCTGTCAACCTTCACAAAAGTTGCCCCATTGTTTATCTGGTACACAAGGTTGACAGCAATAACATCATACATAATATAGATCTTGAAAGTTGCAAAAAAAATATTATATTTACAGTTCTGCGTTTGAATTTGAAATCGACATGCCCCAGGTTTGAAGAATTCGATGACAGGCCTTCGCTGCAAAAGATCCTGGAATTGATCGATTCGGAATCGGCTGGATTGGAGGAATCCGGAGCCAGGAAGAAAGGGACTCAATAAAGGGTACTTACTACTAAGATTTCATATTTTATCTTATATATGGCATTTATCTCTATACTCTAAACTGGAAGGGCATGAGACCGGGTACTTTATATCAAATAACAAAGTACATGATAAATGCAACCCACAAAGTTACTCAACAGAGAAACAAATTCCCAAGTAATAATATAACAAGACACTAATCAGTTGGAATAAGAAGATGAAAACAAAACCAATTAATAAATAATAACAAAATAATCAAAACGTTCTACCCCTTCACAAGAAAATAATAATCCCATGAACTGATACGCACCAGCTTTATCAACTAGAAATTGAACTTACAACAGAAACCCCTGGAAACCTTGTCTGCACACAGAAAATGTGAACCATCTCCTATTACCTGATGCAATCCAATAGATCATTCTCGATGGAACTCAAACAGAGTTAGGCAGTTTACATTTCGTTTCAGATAACTTCATCTATGACTTATAATCAATCTCTGGTAGTAAATCTTTTGTAAACACAGAAGAACCAAAAAGGCATGCCTGGGTGCTACCACCTTGTGACTTGTGAGGCAGCATGCTTATTTAACATACAAGCACATCAATAACATAATGAAATGAAATTTGGTATCCATCTATGAAATTCTAGTGATGTCTAAAACAAAGGATTACCTCATCAACAGCATTATCCAACAGCTCGGCTATTGCTGCAAGAAGATACAAGAAGATGTGAGCATTATTCTTAAAAGTACCATCAATAACCTTAATTCTTTGTATAACAGCTTAGGGTTTTGGAGGGGATTTGAAGGAATGATATGATTATCCATCTTCGCTTGCCAAGTACTAGAAAAATGTGACTGTGTGCCACCCATGGTTAATTTACAACATGCTCTTGGACTCGATGGATGCATATAATATGAGTATATTACCTCATTATCTTTTACTTTTCAGCTTGAGAGTTCTCTGTCTCCATATTATGAACCACTGTTTTGATCTTTGGTTGATGTGAAATGAGTTACTTAACATGGATAGTAACCATACTAGTGTGCATATGCATATGGATACCAAAAAGTAAAGATTAAGGACAGGTTATTTGGGAATAAAAAAACCATAGCAGTCAAGAGGTCACGTCCTGAAGTCATAGATCATCAAATTCAATGTTGCAAAACTCGCTAGGCGGTAGTCGGCCAGCAGGCCGGGAGTAGCGATTAATCGGCTAGGCGGGGAGTAGTCGGGTATTAGTCGGATTGGAATTTTTTGCATGTAAAATTTAGAAAAATATATACAAGTTACATGTTAATAAATAATCAATTATAAATATATTTGTTCATAGCACCCAAGAAATATGTTTAATTTCATTAATAATATTATCAGATTTTGACCAACTTGGCCGACTTTGGCCGATTTTGACCGACTTGACCGATTTTTTTATCATTACCGATTTTGACAGCGTAGACCGATTCTTATCTGATTTTGGCCGACTTGGCCGGTTTTGACTGACTAGGGCCGACTCGTATCGGTTACCGGCCGACTAGCGCCTAGGCACCGACTAATCGGCCACCTAGGCCGAATTCTACAACACTAATCAAATTCCATCACAGGCTGATTCACGTTGTCCCAACTGCCCAGAAAATTAAGTCAATAGAGTGAACACTTAGTTTTTATGCAGTGTGTATATGCCTAAGGTGGAACATGGTGTGACAGTCAAGATGTCACCTCTAAGTCATAGATCACCAAATTCTATCACAGACATTGTCCCAACTGCCCAGGAAAAGCAAGTCACTAGAGTGAACACTAAGGGGGTGTTTGATAGCCACTTATCAGCCTCTTATCATAGGTAGCCTCTTATTCGGTAAGAGAAAATACTGATAAGTGCGTTTGATATGCAGAAGACATATGAGTCAAAATTCTCTTATCATGTCTTATCAGGACAAGACTTTGATATGCTACTTATCACCACTTATCACACCAAAAAAAAAAATACACGTCTCTCCCACCCCCCCCACCCCACCCATACCTTTACCCCATACCTTACCTCACCCACCCTACCCCTACCCTACCCTACCCTACCCTAAACCCCCTCCCCCTACCCCACCCCACCCTTACCTTTACCCCATACCTTACCTCACCTCACCCTACCCTACCCTATCCTACCCTACCCCTACCCTACCCTACCCCACCCCACCCTAAACATACCCTACCCTCAACCACCTAATCTCACCCTACCCTAATACCCTTAACTTACTTATACCACCCCGTCCCCATCTCCACCCTTAACCCTACCCACCCCACTCCCATACTTACCCTATCCCACTCTACCCCACCACTACACTAACCCATCAAACCTACCCACCCCACCTCACCCCTCCTTATCCCACCCCACCCTACCCCTATATCTTCCCACCCCTACCCCTCAAACCTACCCACCTCACCCCTACCCTACCCCTCAAATCTACCTATCCCCACCCACCTTACCCCTCAACCTACCCACCCTACCCCCTACACCATTACCCTACCCTATTTACCCCACCCCACCCTCAACCTACCCCACCCCTACCCTACCTCTTACCATATTTATTATAACGAGAAATATTCCAACACTTTTTGATAAAATTTATTATTTTTCAATAACATATGTATATAACTTATAAACTTAAGTTATTTGGAAGTTAATAAACATAACCTTATAAACTTGATTATAACTTATAAACTTTAATTGTTGTTTGATTTCTGAAAGCATGTTGGTTATATGTTTATCGAATGCATTTAAGTTACTTGATTATTATAACTTATAAACTTGAATTGGTTTCTTACTTAAATCTTGTTAATGTTATTTGAATGATGTTAAATGTTTACATAGATCACTTTGATTTAATGATATTATTCTTACTTGATATTTGACTTTAATCAATGATATCTGTTTGGTTTTGGGAATTAATATGTAAAATTAATAAAAATAACAGAATCAGATAATTAATAAAACAAACAGGCTTATTGAATTCTCTTATCAGATCTTAGTATCTTATTATGACCACCTCTCATCAATCAGAAGTGGAATCAGACATCAGACAATTAACCTCTTATGCAATCAAACAGCGCCTAAGTTTTTATGCAGTGTGTAACTATGTGTATGCATTAGCATCTGGATAGAGAATTATGAACTTATGAAATATAGGACCACAGATTAGAACCCCTTCACCGTCACTTAACACTCATCCAGCATATACACCATGTCACCTGGTGGATTACCCAAGTCATTTTGTACTCTACTCTCTCAATTTGATAATGGAACAAAGCTTTCACATCAATCATCATACCAGTTGGTAGCATAAAATAACATGGAAGAAAATGAAGGATAAATCAAACTTAAATGGGTAACTCCTTGCTTATATTCCAGAGAGTTAAGTTCTTTATTACTTCAATCAGGCCCCAGGGTATAATCAACAAGCATTCTAAATATTCGTATTCCAATTACATGACATCAGAATAAGTTGATATTTGTATCTTACATCTATTTAGTGTTGCTAGCAGCTACTATAATGAACCATAAGTAAATTTGACAAAAGACTGGAGCTCTTTATAGAAACTATTGTTTCTCGTCATATACATTTTCCTGATAAGGAGAAAATAACAAATTTCGATCATACCTCCAAAAGCCCATTTGTGTGAAGTAGCATTGGAGTGAAGAAATTTTGGGTGCACTCGAGCATGTTCCAATTCACCTGAATGAAACCAGAAGTCCATTCAGTGACCCTGCAGGTCATGTGTGCAGTGTGTTCCAATCACCTACATGGCTTCTATCGTTATTTACTGCCATGAATATTCCAAGTCGTGTTACAATGTAACATCTAAATCTAGAGGGCAAGCCCAAGAGGGAGACAGGATACACTTCTCCAATGGTCATCATGCCATGGAAATTGCAATAATTTCCACTATTTATCTATTTATTCATCATAATCATGACATATTTTAAACGCTATTTGGTCCACAAGATCTCCCTATTTGGCATTTAGATATTTAACTAATAGACAATATATTCTATAAGAAGAATGCAGCAGGATTACAATAATACCATTACAGAACCTCTAGCTTAGTGGAAGCATGCAGTGTTTATTGCCAGGTGAACACTTCTTCTTGTGGACTTAGGGTGTGTGTTTGGTACTGGAGAATCTAGAAATGGAACCATTTAGGTTTAAAAGCTCTTTTAACAAATAACAATGACACATGAATAAAGATTGACATAGAAAATAAAGAAAAAATACTGAAAAGTTCATTTTGTTTCAATGCTTTTAATTCTCTCCATAAGGAAAGATATGAAATTTACGTTAAAATCAACGTACCATTTCTTTCTAGATCCTTGTCACTTGATTAAAAAAAAGAGAGAGGGACCTTATAAACCCAGCGTGATTCAATGTATAAACCTACTTCAGCTACCGATACTCCCACTATTCCCAAACTTATTAAAGTACATTCGCAAAAAGTACACTGAAAATTGCAATTCGGAAAGTAACTCTGGGAATAATAAGAGGGATATATAATAAAACCTTGAGAAGGAGTCCATTTTGTTGGACCAATATCAAACGCTCCTGCTTTCCAAAAGCTCCGGTTATCCAATTTCCGATCATCCGACTCGACTGTTGCAACATTCTGAACTTCCAGTCTGCTTTTTCGACCACCGTCTTCGTCGTCACTGTCGAGAATGTCTACAACGTTCGACGAATTCTGCTCAAACTTCGCCATCACAAACACAAGCAATTCACCGAAAATCAATGATGGAATTTGATTGGGGATCCAGGTTAAATAATTTCAACAGTTATAAAATTGTGGCTTTAGGGCTTTGAAAGTCTTGTGACATAGAAAGGGTTTTTCTCTCTTTCCCTTTTCCACGTCGATAATCATAAATCAAGATTGTCCATTTATTTATTGTCACTACAAATCCGTTTATTTTCTTGGTTCGACTAGTTTATTGGCCATGTATAGGAATATGAAGTAAATAATTATTTTTAATAATAATTATAACATTAAATTATTATTATAAATATAATTAAAAAAATAAAGTACTCTTCTTGAAATGATATAGATAATATTTTAAAATCATATAAAATATAAACTAAAAACTCATGATACGAGGATATACATAAACTAGTAAATTTGTTCACTCCTGTTTATAACATATTTTATTTATTGTTTTATTATCATCTCCCATTTAAAACATAAATCCAATATTTTTTGTATTATATATGTAACATCCGGAATCTAGCAGCAGGTACGTGTAATTTATTTATTGGCTGTAAGAGTCGTCTCAATGAGTTGGTAAATTTTGATTGATAAATTGCACGTGAGTCAGTAAAGTAGATTGCTATTACGTGTAATTTTAATCGGTTGAGATAATAACCGGTTTAGTAGTAATTGGAGATTTGGGGTTGTTTTAATGAGTTAATTGACATTCTAAACCCAAGTTGTTAATTTGAGATTAATTGGGTTAACGGGTGTTTACCTAGTGATTAATGAGTATCGTACCCGTTTTAATTGAGTTCGGGACCGGAAACGTATATATATCACGTTATTAGTTTCCTTCTTCCATTCTTCACCAAAAACTCAGATTGTGTGAGTGTGTGTGCTTGTATCCAGCTGAGAAACAGGGAGGGGATCAGATTGAAGAAGTCCAGAAGCAACCAAAGTAAGGAGCAGCATCACCATCATCATCCCCTTCAACTTGGAGCTCAAATTCGAGAAGGAAAGAACGTGTTAAGGTTAGTAATTCACGTTCAATTCAGTTAGAATGATGTGTTAAGTAATTAGTAGGTGTTGGGGTTGAATTATAACCCCTCAGAAGTGTAAAAACGGGTTAAATTATGATTCCCGTAGCTGTATGAAAAACAGAGCATGAACTGCTCTGTTCGTCGCCGCATCGCGGCCGAACTCCCCTGGTCGCGCCCGCGATCAGGGTGAGGCGGTTAAGGGTGGTCGCTGGTAGTGGAACGCGACCGAGACGTTAGTCGCGGGTCGGACGAGCACGGGCGTGCTCAGATGAGCCCGGCCGCGACGAGAGGGGCAGCGCGGAGTCATCGCGTCCGAAATGACTGGCCGCGACGAGGAGCCCGCGACCACGATCCCGGCCGCGCTCCTGGCCGCGCTCGTGTGTCTTGGCTTGTTGATTCATGTTGAGCTAGGGAGTCTAGTAGTGTAGTCGTTATGAGTTCCGTAGCTAGTCGTTACAGTGTAGTTGTGTTTATTGTTGCCAGGATTTCGTAGCTAAGCCTGGGACTTGTAGAGACTGTCGTTGATAGCGAGACTGTAGTCGTGCTTCAGGTGAGTTACTTACTTGTTGTTTATTATCCGGGTCCGATGTGGATCCTTTTATACGTTGATATTTGTTAGCACAGAGCAGAGTTCGTGGATCACGCGTATAATCGTTGATACGCAGAGTAGAGAGGCCTGTTGGGTCATTCCCAACTCAGTGGACCTGACAACCCACTACTTTGTGGAGTGGGCTATGCAGGCTGTGCCGGGTCGCTCCCGATGAGGCGTCGGGCCGTTGATGCCGGCCGCATGTAGAGTTGTTTACCAGTTGTTATGTTGTGCTAACTATTTTATAAACTGTTTTAAAGTTGTTTATAGTAACTCACCAGCTTTCCGCTGACTGTTGTTTTAACCGTGGATCTCAGGTACGAGGACTGAGGCTAGGGATACTGCGGGCAGTGGCCGAGACCCGCCACGTGGACAGTAGTTAGTGACTACTTTTGTAAGTAGTCTTGTTATTTTGCGGTTTGGCTTATGAGCCAGTGACTTTTGGATGACTGTAACCTATACTTATGTCGTGGTTGCCGGACTTTGTTGACGGGGGTTGGTTCCCGTCCTGTGTTACTTATGTCCGACGTTGATATTTAGTAGTAATTAGCTGTTTAACCCTTGATGACATTGCTTATGATTTGATGACGTGGACTGTGAGTCCTATGTGGCATTAGTCGAAAAGGTAGGGTGTTACAGCTTGGTATCAGAGCATTAGTTTAAGGTTTAAGTATCATTAGTGATGCTTAGGCTTAAACCAGTGTCTAGATCCTTGGGCTTGATCTCTGATGAGTAGGTCTAAGAGATTGTAGAATTATGTTATTGTCATTATAGTAATGTTGTTTACATTTTGCAGAGATTCTATGACAGACGAGCAGAGACCCGAGGGTCCCACTGGGGGACGGGTATCAGATGAGGAGTTTGCCCGACGACTACAGGAGGCCTACGAGAAAGGCCGTGCTGAGGGTATTCAGTCCCAGACCCAGAGTTCAGGCGGAGGTAGAGATTCAGGAGCTGGTTCATCGCGAGCGGCAGGCAAGGGGTGTAAATACAAGGAGTTTCTGGCAGCGCACCCGCCAGAGTATCATGGCGAGCCTGGGGCCGTAAAGGCCATGTACTGGTTACAGGACATGGAGATGGCCTTCCGTATCACAGGATGCCACCCGGATCAGATGACGACTTTTGCTAGTGCCCAGTTACGGACTAGCGCTCAGCAGTGGTGGCGTACGATCAGAGATATGATGGGAGACGGACCAGCCTACGAGATGACGTGGAGTCAGTTCAGGGCTCGCTTTGAGGAGCAGTATTGTCCTGAGGACCGTAGGGCCCAGCTAGAGATTGATTTTCTGACGTTATTTCAGGGACAGCGATCGGTGGATGAGTACGAGAAGATTTTCATTGATTTGAGTTTGTTTGCGCCGATTCAGATTAGTACGGAGTCACGGAAGATTAATCGGTTTCTGATGGGATTGCGTAAGGAGATTCGAGAGTTTATTGATACCGGTTACATTCCGACATACGCCAGGGCAGTCGAGTTAGCTCGTAGACGAGAGAGCGAGTTATCTCGTAGAGATCCAGTGGTCGAGCAGCCACGAGTCACTCAGTCGGCTGGACAGGGAGGTGGTTTTGACAGAGGTAGAGATAGAGATCGGGACAGAGATAGTCGTCCCAGTCAGTTTCAGCCTAGAGGCGACGACCGTCGACGCACAGAGTCGGAGGGAGGGGATAGGCATAGAGATAGATCTTCTCAGAGGTCAGACCGCAGGCCCGATGATAGGGGCAGTCGTTTCGGGAGATCCGAGCAGAGGGGAGGAGCATCGAGTTCAGGGTCGGCTACTGGAGAGCGGTTTTGTAGGAGATGCCGCCAGAGGCACACCGGGGAGTGTGATCCCCGCCATGTGCGTTGCTTCCGTTGTGGTCAGCCCGGCCACACCCAGACAGGATGTACTTCGAGAGACCCGCTATGTTTTAATTGCGGGCGGCCTGGTCATCAGTCCAGAGATTGTACAGCTCCGCGGCAGGGGGATTCGAGACCGCCGACCCAGGGTCAGAGTTCTGTTGGCTCTTCAGCACGCAGAGATACTGTCCCGCCAGCCAGAGGCCGAGTTTTTCAGCTGACAGCGGAGGAGGCTCGAGATACAGCCGACGTGGTTTCGGGTACGTTCATCTTAAATGGTCATAGTGCCCGAGTGTTGTTTGATTCCGGAGCGAACCGTTCTTTTGTTTCGCTTGCCTTTACTGCATATTTTACTGCTTTGCCTGTTGAGTTGTCAGAGCCATTAGTCATAGAGCTTGCTGATGGCAGTGCTTCTGTAGTTAGGCATATTTATGCCCAGTGTATATTAGAGATAGACGGCTATCCATTTAGGATCGATTTGTTGCCTATAGAGATCGGTAGTTTTGATGCCATTGTAGGTATGGATTGGTTGGCTTCTCAGCGTGCAGACATTGCTTGTTCCAAAAAGATCATTCGGCTACCGGTTTCTGCGGATCGTGTTATTACGGTGTACGGAGAGCGCAGTAGGGGCAGTGTTAGCCTCATTTCTGCGATTCAGGCTAGTCGTTGTTTAGCCAAGGGTTGTTCCTCCTTCCTAGCATATGTGGTTGATGCGAAGAAGGAAAAGCAGAGTATAGAGGCCGTTGATGTTGTCTCTGAGTTCCCCGATGTGTTCCCCGAGGAGCTACCTGGGTTGCCACCGGACAGACAGGTAGAGTTTCGTATAGAGTTGGTGCCAGGTGCAACTCCCACTGCACGCGCACCCTATCGTTTGGCTCCTACCGAGATGAGGGAGCTGATGAGTCAGTTGCAGGAGCTGTTGGATCGTGGTTTCATCCGACCAAGTACTTCACCGTGGGGTGCTCCGGTCCTTTTTGTGAAAAAGAAAGATGGGTCAATGAGGATGTGTATAGACTATCGCGAGCTTAATAAGGTAACGGTGAAGAACCGTTATCCTCTTCCGCGGATAGATGATTTGTTCGACCAGTTGCAAGGGGCTAACGTGTTTTCGAAGATCGACTTGCGCTCAGGATATCATCAGCTGAAGGTCCATGAGCAGGATACAGCGAAGACAGCATTCAGGACCCGATATGGCCATTATGAGTTCCTGGTTATGCCGTTCGGGCTAACCAATGCCCCAGCAGCCTTTATGGACCTGATGAATAGGGTCTGCCGTCCGTATCTTGATCAGTTTGTCATAGTGTTCATAGATGACATCCTGATATATTCCCGATCAGTAGAGGAGCATGCGTCGCACCTGCGAGAGATTTTAAGTGTGTTACGGCGAGAAAAGCTATATGCGAAGTTCTCGAAATGTGAGTTCTGGCTTCGAGAAGTTCAGTTTCTAGGCCATGTCGTTAGCGGCGAGGGCGTTTCTGTTGACCCAGCTAAAATAGAGGCCGTTATGAGCTGGGAGAGGCCCCGAAGTGTAGCAGAGATTCGCAGTTTCCTGGGATTAGCCGGATATTATCGTCGATTTATCCAGGACTTTGCTTTGATTGCTGTGCCGCTGACTCGTTTGACTCGCCAGTCAGTTCCGTTTGAGTGGACTGAGGATCAGGAGTTCGTGTTCGAGGAGCTGAAACGTCGATTGTGCCAGGCTCCAGTGTTAGCCCTGCCTGAAGGCACCAGTGATTTTGTCGTATATACTGATGCTTCGGGGACAGGGTTAGGATGTGTATTAATGCAGAGGGGCCGAGTGATTGCGTATGCTTCTCGTCAGTTGAAGGATTACGAGAAGAATTATTCGACCCATGACTTAGAGTTGACAGCCATCGTGTTTGCGCTGAAGATTTGGCGCCATTACCTGTATGGGGTACCGTTTACCTTGTTCACTGATCATAAGAGTCTCCAGTATTTATTCAGCCAGCGCGATCTGAATATGCGTCAGAGACGGGGACTAGAGTTGATCAAGGATTATGATTGCGACATTCAGTACCACCCAGGTAAGGCGAATGTGGTAGCAGACGCGCTCAGTCGAAAGGAGCGCGGATCTTCGAGTCGAGCCCGTAATTACAGGGTCGAGGTGACGTCCACCCTGATAGAGAGGCTTCGAGAGGCGCAGGCTATCGGGATGCGTGCAGAGAACCACCGGAAGGAGCACATTTTGGGTCAGTTACAGGAGTTTGAGACTGACTCTCGAGGACTATATGTGAGACAGGGCCGAGTTTGGGTTCCTAGGGCCGGTGATGCACGACAGTTGATCTTGGAGGATTCTCATAAGTCTCGCCTTGCTATTCATCCTGGTAGTACGAAGATGTATCAGGATCTCCGTATGTTATATTGGTGGCCCGGTATGAAACGGGATATAGCTGAGTTCGTCGAGCGTTGTCTGACTTGCCTGCAGGTGAAGGCCGAGCACCAGAAGCCCCATGGCCGCTTACAGTCGTTAGAGATTCCTCAGTGGAGTTGGGAGCATATCACGATGGACTTCGTTACGAAGTTACCGCGGACTCCACGTGGATATGACGCGATATGGGTGATAGTAGACCGGCTTACGAAGACAGCACATTTTCTGCCGATCCGGGAGACTTATACGTTGGAGCAGCTTGCCCGAGTTTATTTGTATGAGATTGTCTCCCGACATGGAGTTCCAGCCTCGATAGTTTCCGACAGAGATGCTCGATTCACGTCTACCTTTTGGCAAAGCTTACAGCGAGCGTTGGGTACTCGAGTGCAGATGAGTACTGCTTATCATCCCCAGTCGGACGGCCAGTCCGAGCGCACGATCCAGACGATGGAGGATATGCTACGAGCCTGTGTAGTGGATTTTAGTGGTAGTTGGGATTCGCATTTGCCATTAGTTGAATTTGCTTATAATAACAGCTACCACTCCAGCATTAAGATGCCTCCGTTCGAAGCGTTATATGGTCGTAAATGTCGTACCCCTGTATGTTGGACCGAGGTGGGAGAGAAAGAGATTACAGGTCCCGAGATCATTCAGCAGACTAGTGAGAAGATAGCAGTGGTCAGAGAGAGATTACAGGTAGCTCAGAGTCGACAGAAAAGCTACGCCGATAAGAGGACCAAAGAGTTAGAGTTCGACGTGGGTGAATGGGTACTACTGAAGGTATCCCCGTGGAAGGGTGTCATTCGATTCCGGAAGCGAGGTAAGCTCAGTCCGAGGTTTATTGGGCCATTCTGTATAGTCGAGCGAGTGGGCACGCAGGCCTATCGACTAGAGTTGCCTCCAGAGTTGCGTGGGGTACACCCAACCTTCCATGTTAGCTACCTGCGGCGGTGTTTGGCCCCACATGAGGAAACAGTTCCCATATCCGAGATCGAGGTGGACGAGCAGCTGAGGTACGTTGAACACCCCGAGTCGATTCTAGATCGCAAGGTAAAAAGGTTGCGGAAGAAGGAAATCCCGCTAGTATTAGTACAGTGGCGGTATCATAAGGGTTCCAGCGCTACCTGGGAACCCGAGGCGGACATGCGACAGCGGTATCCGCATCTATTCACCTGAGTTTGAGATCCCGAGGACGGGATCAGTTCTAGAGGGGAGGATTTGTAACATCCGGAATCTAGCAGCAGGTACGTGTAATTTATTTATTGGCTGTAAGAGTCGTCTCAATGAGTTGGTAAATTTTGATTGATAAATTGCACGTGAGTCAGTAAAGTAGATTGCTATTACGTGTAATTTTAATCGGTTGAGATAATAACCGGTTTAGTAGTAATTGGAGATTTGGGGTTGTTTTAATGAGTTAATTGACATTCTAAACCCAAGTTGTTAATTTGAGATTAATTGGGTTAACGGGTGTTTACCTAGTGATTAATGAGTATCGTACCCGTTTTAATTGAGTTCGGGACCGGAAACGTATATATATCACGTTATTAGTTTCCTTCTTCCATTCTTCACCAAAAACTCAGATTGTGTGAGTGTGTGTGCTTGTATCCAGCTGAGAAACAGGGAGGGGATCAGATTGAAGAAGTCCAGAAGCAACCAAAGTAAGGAGCAGCATCACCATCATCATCCCCTTCAACTTGGAGCTCAAATTCGAGAAGGAAAGAACGTGTTAAGGTTAGTAATTCACGTTCAATTCAGTTAGAATGATGTGTTAAGTAATTAGTAGGTGTTGGGGTTGAATTATAACCCCTCAGAAGTGTAAAAACGGGTTAAATTATGATTCCCGTAGCTGTATGAAAAACAGAGCATGAACTGCTCTGTTCGTCGCCGCATCGCGGCCGAACTCCCCTGGTCGCGCCCGCGATCAGGGTGAGGCGGTTAAGGGTGGTCGCTGGTAGTGGAACGCGACCGAGACGTTAGTCGCGGGTCGGACGAGCACGGGCGTGCTCAGATGAGCCCGGCCGCGACGAGAGGGGCAGCGCGGAGTCATCGCGTCCGAAATGACTGGCCGCGACGAGGAGCCCGCGACCACGATCCCGGCCGCGCTCCTGGCCGCGCTCGTGTGTCTTGGCTTGTTGATTCATGTTGAGCTAGGGAGTCTAGTAGTGTAGTCGTTATGAGTTCCGTAGCTAGTCGTTACAGTGTAGTTGTGTTTATTGTTGCCAGGATTTCGTAGCTAAGCCTGGGACTTGTAGAGACTGTCGTTGATAGCGAGACTGTAGTCGTGCTTCAGGTGAGTTACTTACTTGTTGTTTATTATCCGGGTCCGATGTGGATCCTTTTATACGTTGATATTTGTTAGCACAGAGCAGAGTTCGTGGATCACGCGTATAATCGTTGATACGCAGAGTAGAGAGGCCTGTTGGGTCATTCCCAACTCAGTGGACCTGACAACCCACTACTTTGTGGAGTGGGCTATGCAGGCTGTGCCGGGTCGCTCCCGATGAGGCGTCGGGCCGTTGATGCCGGCCGCATGTAGAGTTGTTTACCAGTTGTTATGTTGTGCTAACTATTTTATAAACTGTTTTAAAGTTGTTTATAGTAACTCACCAGCTTTCCGCTGACTGTTGTTTTAACCGTGGATCTCAGGTACGAGGACTGAGGCTAGGGATACTGCGGGCAGTGGCCGAGACCCGCCACGTGGACAGTAGTTAGTGACTACTTTTGTAAGTAGTCTTGTTATTTTGCGGTTTGGCTTATGAGCCAGTGACTTTTGGATGACTGTAACCTATACTTATGTCGTGGTTGCCGGACTTTGTTGACGGGGGTTGGTTCCCGTCCTGTGTTACTTATGTCCGACGTTGATATTTAGTAGTAATTAGCTGTTTAACCCTTGATGACATTGCTTATGATTTGATGACGTGGACTGTGAGTCCTATGTGGCATTAGTCGAAAAGGTAGGGTGTTACAATATATTAAAACAAATTAGTGTAATTATTAAAGTTGGATAAATAAAAGGGTCAATAATCAAACTATAGATTTATCTTGATAAACATTCGATTTTAATATATAATAATAATAAGAGTTAATTACAAAAATGGTCCCTGTGGTTTGTCCTAAAATTTGGATTTGGTCCCTGAACTTTCAATTTTGCAGAAACGGTCCTTATTTTCATAGTTTATTTGCAATTTTGGTCCCTCAACCTATTAACTTTTCTAATATGACCAAATTACCCTTATTTTGATGCAAACTATAGGGACCATTTTTACAATTAATTATTTAACTCTTTTTCATTCTTAATTAAATAAATTATTTTTTAGTGTTACTTAAATTTAATAAACTATAAAAAAATAAAAGAATTATTTAATTATTCATGTTGGTTCATAAATGATTTAGATATTTTTAGTCTTAATTAATTTTAATTTATTATGATCAAAGTGTAAACCAATCAAAATTTATAATCGAAAAAATCATTTATGTTTAGAAACTATTTTCTAAAAGTTTCGTATATAAAATATTATAAAAATACTTGACTCTATAATTATTTATGTTGGTTCATACATTTATAATAAAAATATGTTTGTTGGTCAAATATATTACTTTCTTCTTAAATAAAATCGACCAAAGATTCTATTTTATAATATGTTCACATTTATATCAAAGCAAGGTGATGATGGTAAAGTTATAATTCTAAATGGTTTAAATTTTTAAGGTGTCGATTTAATCGGATTAAAATGAAAAGTCAAACTGAAAGACGAAAAAAGATTAAAAACCTATTGATATTTCTTGATTTTTTTGTAAAGCTCTGACAAACCAAAATTTGATGATAAAAGTTGTTGATCATGAATCTCAAAGATGTTATATGGACCTAAAATTTTAAATCGTTTTTGGTGTAATTAAAATTTAAAATGATAAAATAATTGATACGTTAAATAAAAAAATTTGATTGTCTTAGACCATTTGAAAGTTTTTTTAACTCGGTCAAATTAAACGTTAAATTTTTATATATTTAAGTTCTTTAATATTTTTAACTTTAATTAAATTGTTAGCTCATAAATAATTTTTTTTCTATAATTTATTAAAGTTAATTAACACTAAAAATAAAGTAGAGTCAATTACATAAATGGTCTTTGTGGTTTGATCAACAAAAATATTTTTTATTATAAATGTATGAACCAATGTAAATAATTATAAAGAAAAAATTTCTTATTTATGAAACCTTTAAAAAATAATTTCTAAACATAAATGATATTTTCGATTATAAATTTTGATTGGTTTACACTTTGATTATAGTAAATTAAATTAAGACTAAAAATATCTAATCATTTATGAACCAACATAAATAATTAAATAATTCTTTTCTATTTTTTATAGTTTATTAATTTTAAGTAACACTAAATAATTTATTTAATTAAGATTAAAAAGAGTTAACAACTAATTAGAAATGGTCCCTATAGTTTGCATCAAAATAAGGGTAATTTTGTCATATTAGAAAAGTTAATAGGTTGAGGACCAAAATTGAAAACAAACTATGAAAATAAGGACCGTTTTTGCAAAATTGAAAGTTCAGGGACCAGATCCAAATTTTAGGACAAACCACAGGGACCATTTTTGTAATTAACTCTAATAATAATAATATATAACTATGTTATTATGTTTATTCAATATATTTTAAAATATTTAATGATCATTATATTGTCTTTTTCTAAACATAATTTTTTAAGTTTGTTTGAAAAACTATTTATTTTTTTTCTTTTATTTATTTATCTAAAGATTAATTAGTTTACAAAGATATTTTTATTTAAAAATGTTTTAAAAATAGTCTACTAAATGTAGTAATCCAAATTCTAAAAGTAGCAATTACTAATTAAAGTTTTTAGATTAGTCTATTTTATAATTTAATAATTATTTATTAATCAAATTTTACTATAATTATTACAAATTTGTTTATAAAGTTGAAAATGAAATTTATTAATTTTAGTTTATTTATTTATTATGCAATTATATTACATATTTATCATTTTTATGAATTTTTTTCATTTATAACTATTTTACATTATAATAATAATAATAACAGTGAATAAATAGATAAAATAATAAATATGTAATATAATTCATGTTATGCTATCAATTGGTATTAAATAGAATAACTATTTTACATAATAGAAATAATAAATAAGTAAATAAACAAATTAATAGTTTTAAAGTGAATAAATAATTAATATATTTAATCATAATAAGTTGTTTTAAAATTTTAAACAACATTAGTTTTTTAAGTAACTGATAATTAGTCAACATGATTATCAAAGTAACATGTTTAAAATTGATAAATTAATTTTAAAAAATGTTTAAAATTCTAACACGACCCTACCAACAATAGGTTACTATTTTGTAATATTTACTTTTTGTGATATAATTCAAAAATAAGTATTAGTTAATTGAAACGTTATAAAATTAAGGAATTTTTTTTTGTAATATCTTAATGCTTACTAGCTTATAGTAGTTAAATTAAAAATAAAATATTATATTTGATGATATTAATATCAACTTTTGTAGCAAAATTTCAAAATAGCTAACCGAAAATCAAAAACCGCGAAAAAAATTAGATCAACAACACATCTAATCTTACTATTAATACTACACAATTTGTCTACAATGAGAATTGAAGACCCAACCTTAAGGTCACTTTAACACCAATAACATTTTAAACGGTTGATATAAAAGTTGACTTAATATCGACAGTCGAGATGATGAGATGTCATATATTTTTCTTCCTGCTCCATCGGCAATATATTTATATAATAGCTTACTAGTTTATTGACTCACGAATTACGTGAACATTTTTAATATATATCTATATCTATTAATAAAAACAAAACAATTCGTGACACGTGTCACTTTGCAGTTCTCCTAATTTTTGTTTTCCCGCTCATTTTGCCTAATATAACTTTTTCAATTAAATAATTGATATTGAAGAAACTAATTGATTTTAAATAAACTAAAAGATTACTAATATAATTAGTGATTTAAATACTTCCTAATTTAACCTCTAATTTACCTAAAATGTTTTATCAAGAATTATATAATTGATTTATAAAACAAACTTTTTTATTTTCAAACTTTAAATTAAATGTTACATGTTTTAATCCTAATTATAATTTATAATTTATAATTTATAATTTATAATAAGGTTTAATTATGAAAAAAAAACAACATGTTTTCATGTTTTTTGCGTTTTCGTCCCTCCATGTTATTTTTTTTACATAAAATCCTCAAGTTAATTTTTTCTTTTTGGTTTAGTGAAATTTGGACATTCGAACATGATTTTTCAGTTTTTAAAAATCGGGTTCACAAATTATAACGTGGGCCTAATGTTCAAATTTCACTAAACCACATTGAGGGACGAAAACGCAAAAAACGTGAAAAACATGTTGATTTTTTCATACTAAACCCTAAGAATAAATGAATAACTTTAGTTAATTCTCGTGATATCATGTGTCATCACCAGCAATTTACACGTGGCAAATCATATTATAGAATAACAAATAATATCTGAATCATATCTTTCTAAATTTACATCTAATATAATAAGATTTAAAATCAATTCAAACCAAATATTCATATTTAAATATTTGATAACTACAACACAATAGAAATTCTAAATATGATTTAAAAAAACATATGTATTTAGAGTTCTAAAAAAATTATAGTTTATGTCAAATAATAATATGATTCTTATATTTTTATAATAAAATTAATATTTTTATGTTTTAGGTTCTTAGCTTGTAGTATGTATTTAATATAAACAACTATATATTAAAACATCCGCGTAATACGCGAGTAATAAACTAGTTATTTATATAAAATATATATACATTAAAATTAAAACATACAAATATAAATTATTTATAATTATTATATTTCAAGCTTTATAAGTAGATAAATAGTAACTATTTTATTATGATTCATTAAGTAACTTGAATTTAGATCAGCTGAAAAACCTCTGTAACGAGGACAAATACTTGACACATGACATTATCTATTATCCATTATTATTATATATGTAATATAGAATAAATATAGAATATAGATATTGATTTGGTGTAAGACGTGACTAAATTATTAATAATAAAAATTAACTTATAAAATGGATCATGGAACTGCCAACAGGGGAACAGCAGCATGATACTGACTTTTAACAGACAAAAGATGGGGAAGAACACATAACATATAGTTTTGGACCTTGCTTAATTCATTTACTTGTTCGAGATTTCGTAGATCTGCAACACAGGTACTCTAAATCTCTATCTCCAGCTCCTCCTATAATTTTCAGACTCCAAATTACAATTATTGCTAGATCTTGTTATGTTAAAACCAGAATCGATTGATTTTAGGTTTGGATTGTCTGTTAGTTAAAAATCAGCTTTGCAATGTGGATTGTTTACGGTTTTCTAGATGTTTGCCGAATGACGCATATCGTTATGTTTACAGATAAATTTGGAAATTCTGTAAATGCTAATGTCGTTTGGACCTGCCGGTACTAATCCCAGGTGCTTCAATTAATAACCTAATAGATCGATATATACCGAGTCTAGCTGATTGGATAGGTCTTGTAGATTTGTTTTTAGCGGATCTATAGATTATTTTCTCGCATGAAAATAGATGCAACAAAAAATTTTGTATTTTTGGGTAAAGTTTCAGTTCAGGATTGCTTTTCCCTTTCCGTTGACAATCGTCACAAATATGTAATAGACTTCATTTTGATCCGTACAATTTATATATATTGCAAGAAGGATATTTAGATATTTGACAATGTGTTCATCAAACTATGCATCCAGTGAAACATTGTGTTTATTCTTAAATGGAGAGATGTAGGATGTATATATATATGATGATGAATCTGTTATTCATGGTGTCATTCAGGATTTCCAGCATTCCCTTTTGTGGAAGACACAACCTTTATAAGTATTTTTATTGTATGAGCTAGGTTGCTTCAGAGGAACCTAGAGATGATACAAAGTGGAGACATCAACCAAGAATTATACAATTAAATTGGAGAACTCTTTATAGTGATTTGTTATTATCTTTTGATTGTGGGATGTTGTATTTCGTTGCTCAGATTTAGAGGTTTTGTTTTTAGGATATAGCTAAACACATAAGATAAGAACGACACAGGACAGCCAACGGCCACACATTAGAAAGTGGATAACAAAGGCGCTAAAAAACAGATATGCATGCTCACAGCATAGTGATGTTTGCCAAATTTGTTATACATCAGCGGATCACATTAAATGAAAGGAAGAATTTCTGCATTTGTCATATGAAAATCTTAACAAAATATGAGCTTACCAAACCCAGTGGTGATTAAAAATCTGCCATGAAGGCTGGTCTACTTGAATTACACAACCATCCTTAAACCAATTAGTACCTGAGTCCTGAAGGATTAGACAGGTAGCAGGGGTTGATGCATTATGCTTGGTTTCATAACTGTTGTTCTCATTCTCCATATGAACCTGGATTTAAACTCTAGAAAATGAAGTGAGCTTTGAATGCCACACTAGGTGTATTATTCATGGGCGCCAAACGTATTCAATCTCTGTCATAGTACGTTTGGACGTTCCCCTTTCACTTGAACAGTAGAAATGTGCAAGTCCAAGTCTTGTTCCTCTCTACCCATAATATATAAATGTAGAAAGTAGAAAGATATTTAAGAAAGAAATTTTACCCCATGTGCATTACAGATGGTAACATACCCATGCTGCCATGCAAGATTCAATGTGTAAGCTTGCAGTTTCCACTTTTGGCGACTCTAGAATAAGGAAACTTGTTATATAATTAGCATAATCAAGCTCTATGGTAGCATACATACCTGAGCAATTCAGTGATTGCAGGTTTGGCCATGGAATCAGATGCAGAACCTACACATTTGATGATTGAGCATAGCTTTCCAAATAGCATGCAGATTGATCCAACAAGAGCTCGCTTTCCATGCTGCATCGTGTGGACACCCCTCCCAGTTATTTCATGGCTCCTCCCTTTTGTTGGCCATGTTGGGATAGGTCGCGAGGATGGAGTCATCGTTGACTTTGCAGGACCTAATTTCGTGTCTGTGGATAACTTTGCATTTGGGGCTGTGGCACGTTACATCCAAATAAGCAAAGAAAAGGTACACCTTGTGCTAGGCTGCTAGCGTCTTCACTAACTTGACTTATCTCTGTTAATTAATCTAATATGCTCCATAATATCTCTTATGACAGTGCTCCATTATTCGACATCCTTCCAACACATTCAGAAGCGAAGAAGAATATAAGCTAGTAGAATCAGGAAGAAACCAGTACACGTGGGATGATTCCTTGAAAAAGACCACACAAGAATACCAAAAACAAACTTACAGCGTTTTAACTTGCAATTGTCACTCATTTGTGGCCAACCATCTTAACAGATTGGAGTCACAGGCGAGTGGGTGGAATGTGGTGAATGTGGCAGCTTTGATTCTGTTTAAGGGACAGTGGGTAAACACACAGTCTATGGTTCGATCTTACTTGTCATTTATGGTCGCGTTTTTTGTGGGTATTACATTCGGAGGTGCCAACTTTCTATCTTTCTTGGCGTTTGTGGTATTCCTTCTCTTCGGATGGTATCTTTGCGGTACATACTATTTCAAAAACATCATACAGCTCTAGCAGCTTTATAATAGATCAATCGTACGTTCAGAAGGTACAAAGGTGTGATTTTGCAAACATTTTCAAGGAATCTGGTTGGTTTGTTAATGAGATGGCACGATGCAATCATTCTGTTTATACTGTGAGTTTTCACGTTTCTAGCATGTAGTTATTTGAGATGTTTGTAAGAGAAGTTGGTTTGTCAAACTTATTATAATTTGGATTATCGGCAAGGAATGCAATATGCAAATGTACCTGTGCTTGTACAAATGAAGTCAAATGAAGTATTTGAAATGCATTTAATATAGGGAAAATGACATCAAATAACTATGTACTTTTGAGTTTGTACACATTAATACAGTGTACTTTTTTTGTGCACGTTAATGTAGTGTAATTGTAAAAGTGTTTCAATTAGGTAATTAGATGACCTGATGACCGGTAGCCGATAGGCCTAGAAATCAAAGCACAAGACATGCAAGCATTGCTCATTCATAATATACCAAAGATATGAAACAAGAATGTATCAATAAATAGTAAGAAAAAGGAAAAGAGACAATAAAATTGGTTGATGTGGAAGTATTTTCATTAGAAACTGCACACAATTAAACATAAATGTTCAGTAATAGGATCCCATTCCTAAACCTGAACCTAATTTGGGGTTTCAATTTCAATCCCCCCATCTTAATCTTAATCATACACACAACTCCAAATAACTCAATCACACAGACGCCAACGACTGATTCTAGTTTCCGGTCAAAAACGCCGGACAACCAGAACTTGGATCGCATCACGAGGCTCGCAATTTTTGAACCCCTGGGATCTTCACTAATATACATCCACCCACCCCTAACATACCTTCTAATTTAATTAAATACTCGGCAAATAAGCTACTCTAAATATCACAAATTTGTCTGAGATTAGTATTTTCGTCTGTTTTTTCCTGTTTTGTTTCAACCCCTCAAATTTGGAGTGCAAACGGCTTCAACTGTCAACCGCTTCAGTTTGTTCGGACACGGGTCTTGACCAAAGTTGCTGTTTGCTATGGTCACTGCACATTTCTCTTTCCCTACACACTTCTGCATAGGTACAAACAAGGTACGAGCGTTTATGCACAGGGTACAAGTATATATTTATACATCAATGCCATCGACAAAAATGAGAGGTTGTTTGTTTACTTCTTAATGGAACCATTATTAATGGTTCCATTAAGAGGCAAACAAACATAATCTGTAATGGTTTTTACCTTCTGAATGACGTCATACGATGCCGGAGCATGGCAAGTTCCTTGTTTGAACGTGCCGCATGTTCCTAACGGAGTTCCAAAGCTCGCAAATTTAATGGCTGAAATGGTTAGACCAGGACCACAGTGGAGATGAACCTTTGGTCTATGGAGCTCTTGTGTTTGACCGTAGCTTTCGATATGCCAGTCCTTGATGTTTGGGTGATATTCAAACATATCCGCACATACAGTCGTCGTTGATCGCTTCACTAGCGATATACGAGTCGGGTCTCCACCGAGCTCTTCGAAAAGCACTAACGAATTCTCGGTTGGTTTTAACCACGATCGAGGCACATGGTACCTGCAACATCACAGCATCAGTTTGTGCCTATTACATCATACTTACGGGTGTCTGTGTGTGTGTGTGTTTCAAGATTTTACCATCGTTGAGTTGGTTGGCCGCAGCCAAGTTGACATTTTGGAGGTCGGTAAGAGCCAGCATAGTGGCAACCTTGGCAATTCCCGGTTGCATAAGCAGTCCAATATCTTCCGATACTTTGACCGTTGATCCATACTTGACCTTTGCCCATACTGCTCATGTCTAAAGCCAATGGCTCGTCTCCTGGAGGAGCGTTAAATGAAGCCTGAAAAAGATTTGAGACGTTTGTTAGTTAGCTACGGCTCAGCTCGAAGTTTATGACGTTGCAGATGCTGCTCGTTTTCTAAGGTGTTGTTTGTTTTTCAAGAGGTTGATGTCTGCGGTCTGCGGTCAGAAGAGATGGCCTAAAGGTCTGCAGACGTCCGCTGACGCGGGAAGACGAAAAAGAAAAACAAACACACTTTCATATAAAACATCTTCCCGCGTCTTCGAGTTCGCAGACATAAGAGGTTCGAAGATCTCTAACAAAAAACAAACAAGGCCTAAAGATGCATATACCTTGTGCCACGTTAGAGGCTGTTGTTTCTGAGCGATGAGAGAACCCTGCATCCATTCAACAGACGACATACGGTTTGTGGAAATAACATCCATTGCCTCACCCTTCAAACCAACCTGTTAAAGCGGAAAAATAATAAGGATTACGATGGTTTTTAGGTTTGAAATACGATAACCGATTAGAATTTAGAGAAATACAAGCGTATCAAACCTGGTAGGTCCATTTTGCCCATGACAAATCTTGTTTTCCTTCGTCGAGACCATACACAGCTACAGGGCCCAAGACTCCCGTCTCCCATGTCTCATAATGTCCGCCGATATTCTTCAGAAAAATCATTTAAAAGTCAACATTGGAGTCGAATAGAGGGCGGAATTAGAATGTTAAACGGAGAAGAAACTAACCGGCAATCCCATTGCAACACTAAGTAGCGATATTTTGTTGTTTCCAGGACGGAGATTCACCTTTTCTTTGTAAGTAATTCTCCTATTTTCCCTTGTTCCAAAAGCCGAACCTATATAAAGAATCGGTTTCTCACATGATGCTTTGAGTCAATCCTAAATGTATCTAGAAATGGGTCGAGATCCATGAAAAACTATATTAGACTGGAGTACTGGAAAACCATATCAAATGTACATGTTCATTATGATAAAATGTTAAATTTCATGTAAAATTATAATATACATATGTTCAAAATTGTATTATGATTAACTAATTCATATCATTTACATGTTCATTAAGACAATGTTTAATTTCATGCAAAAATGCGTAATATACACATGTTCATGCATATTGCACATTTGAACATGTGCATATTGTTATTTTGCATGAAATGGAACATTTTATCATAATGAACATGTAAATGATGTGAACTAGTCAATAATAATGCACATTTATTGTAGTTGTGCATTAAATTTAACATTTTACCGTAATGAACATGTACATTTAATATGGTTTTCCAGTACTCCAGTCAAAGATGGTTTTCCATAGATCTTGAACCATCTAGAAATTTAATCTTACTACCATACCTGAAAGTTCTCCGTTAATAAAAACATGGAGAGCATGGCCTGTTGACTGCACCAAGAGTTTCGGATGCTCCCCGCCACGCAAAAAGGATTCAGAAGGACCGACTTCGACACTATAAAACCAAAAAAAAACACATTCTTTGAGACTCTTGCTTTCAACATTCCCAATTACTATACAACAACCTTAAAGAAACTTACTTTGTCGTATACCAAAGATAATCGCTATTATCTCTGGTGACGTTAACTTGCTCAAGCAGACCCGAAACGGTGAAAGTTGAGCCGTCATCAACGGTGGTCAGATCTTCATTGTATGTCTCCCAAGTAAACAATTCGGTATTTGTTGGAAGCATTTCCATTTGCGTTGATTGAACTCCGACCTGTACCGGTTTAACAACCGATTAAACAAACAAATAGAAAAGTTGCGAATAATTCGTGAAAAACAACTCAACATTACATACTTTAGCAGTATTGAAGACGACGTTAGTGCAATCAGGAAGAATACTGATGGACCATGGAGGTAATGTATAATGCATGTTATTGAACATCACTTTCACGGCGTTGTTCGTGTTGTAATTAGCAAGAAAAGCGGCACAATGTCCTGATTTCGAAGAGAAAACATGGGCCTGAAAAACGCAAGTTAATCGATAAGTCTTTTCTTCATTTTGTTTTTGGTCGAATTTCAAGATAAAGACAAGAACCTGTTGAAGATTTCCCAGAGAAGTGATGGTCGGATCTGCAGAAATTAATGCGGGCTCACATTGCTTAATAGCCTTGTGAAGCTCTTTCAAATGCCCGTATTTTGGTTGTCTGATCAAACCTATAAATCGAAATTGTTGATATATAAATTTTGAGATCAATCAATAAGTTTTGACCACAAAAGTCGAAACATTCGATCTTCGGATTCTTAACAGGATATTAGTTTCAAACTCACCGTATTCATCAAGTGGAGCATCGTAGTCATAACTCGTAGTGATGAATGGGCCTCCAGCAGAACGACCAAAATTCGTCCCTCCATGGTACTAAGCATTACAGATATAAGATTTAAATTTTGGTAAACAACAAATCACGCCTTCTAACAGAAATATTTCGAATAAAAGATACCAACCATGTAGTAGTTAAAGAACGATCCACCCTTTTGTATGAATCGGGCAACACCAAACGCCAAATCTTGAACGGGCCTTTCGTGGATTGGACCACCAAATTCTGTGAACCTGTCGGCGGTTTAGAAACAAAGAAAAGATTTAATCATTAAATAATCTTCACTTGGTGGTGTTATGAACGATAAGCCACGACATCACATACCATCCACTCCAAGCCTCGGTCCAAATGGTTGGTTTGTATGGTTTGTTCGGAGTAAAAGCGTCACAGTAAAAACCATTGCATGTGTTTATCTGCCACCAATGTCCAAGAAATTCTTCATAAAACAGTAAACATCAAACTATTCATGAACCAAAAATCTTTAGCTATTTGTACTTGAAAAAAATGCTCATTTGACTTTCAATAGTCACATTCTAGCTCTTTTTTTCATTAATTAGCAAGCATAATGCACAAAACGGTTTAGCTGAAGTCCTCATTTGGGTCGGGCCTGGCCCTGGCCCGGTCCTAGTTTTAAGCCCAAACCAAACCAGACCCCGGCTTACTCCCATGATCCTAAGCCAAGTAGCCAACCCTTTCCTAGATGCTACAAAGGACAGTCATTAACTTAGACTAATTAATTTTAGAATATTTGCAATTAAGAACCTCTGACAAATTAAAAAAGATGCCAATTGACCAAACATATTCTATTCTATTTACAGCAATTAAATGCATAAATTAATCAAGATCAAGATCAAGATCGCTCTACCGTACTGTATTCGTCCCATGAAAATCTTAACAGTTTACTCGCCATGTTTGACGTTAAATGTCCAAAATACCCTTGCGTTAAAAATAGAGAAAAGTCTAGTGGAATCAACTTTAACTCCTCAAATAAAGTCACTCTTCATAGATTAGAATCTTTAGCATTTCATACACTTTTTGTAAAGCTAAATGAAGTTAGTCAATATGACATCAAGAATCTTAAAGATCATAGCTTTTTCATGTGAGGAATGGAGTAGTTTGTAAATTAGCAATAAATGAATCAGGGTCGGGTCAGAGAGCTTACAATTGGATCCGGGGCATCATCTTGTTTGCACATGACCCACGGGACACCGGTACCCAATCCAACAGCTAGATTTGCAGCCCAAGTCATGTAATTATGCCCAGCACCCCCAAGTGTCTTCCCTATAGACCCATACTCATTCTCAATCTGCAACAAACCACATTCACATTTTATTTACCATTAACACTAGATCTCAAGAATCCGAAGCAATGTACAACTTCTAATACACATGTTACAAGTCTGTACAGCATGACTGCTAAGACTTTACCTGAGAGAGGATAATTGGACCTCCTTCAGATTCAAACAGTTTTTCACTCTTCATCATATTCACAATTTTCTCAGTGAACCCCTTCATAGCCCTCTGCAAATATAGAAATTTTAATAAATTCGGAAATAAAAGCTTAGATGTTTCGAACATTTCATATATTTTTATAAAATTAAACAAGAAAATTAGGGGATTTGTGACCTTAAATGGCTCATTATCAGTTCTAAAGCTAATGCCAGGAACATACTTCAACCAAACTGGGAATCCTCTGCATGATTCAAAACAAAAATGACCCTTTTAGTAATTTCACATAAAGATAATTGTTTATAAAACCCTAAAAAGAATCACAGATCTGGGAAATAAAAAATATTAAAAAAATTACCCAAAATTCCATTCAGCACAAACATAAGGTCCAATTCTGAGATGAGCATAAAGCCCTGCTTTCTGCACTGTCTTCAAGAATCTAACCAGATCATATCTCCCTTCAAAATTATACTGAATTTCACAAATCAAAGAATTCAAGCACAAATATTAGTAGCTGAACAAAATATTTGTTTTTATCAAAACATACATAGATCTATGAAATTAACACTTACTGTTTTTCACCCAAAAAGAGTAAGATTTTTTACAGTAAAATCATCCAAATAAAAAAAAAAACCAAAAACTGAAGTGCAAAAATTATGCTTAAACCGTTAAAATCCATACAAAATTAAAAATCAACAGAAAGTAAATTCTGCAGTGAAAAACCACCCAATAAACCCTAAAACAATAAAAACGGTCAATTTTGTACCCAATTATATAATTAAAAAAGATCTAACAAGTACAAAGATTATGCTTAATAAGTT
Source organism: Centrapalus pauciflorus (assembly GCA_020465985.1). Lineage (NCBI taxonomy): Eukaryota > Viridiplantae > Streptophyta > Magnoliopsida > Asterales > Asteraceae > Centrapalus > Centrapalus pauciflorus. Next base: position 1,933,590 of record JAANYP010007301.1, on the reverse strand, counting down.
CAAACCCAGAAAGAAATCTTGAAATTTAGCGGAAAAAAAAAACAAGCATCGAAAATTTAATTACCCAATAAACCCTAGAAATTTGAAAAGAGAGAAATATTAAAGTACATTGCCAGGAGAAGGCTCATGAACATTCCAAAACACATAAGTTTCAATCACATCAAGCCCTCCATCTTTCGCCTTCATTATAAGATCTTCCCACATCTGCAACAAAAAACAAAAACCCATAAAATTAAACCTCACAAAACCCCACATTTTCCGATCTAAAAATTCAAGAAAAATACCTCAGGAGTACTTCTGGGGTAATGTATGGAACCAGAAATAAGTATTCTTCTTTGACCATTAATTACAATGGCCTTGCTATCATATGTGACACTACATTGAATATTTCGAAAACCTATTTGGATTGCAAGTATGAACAACAAAACCCATTTGGAAATCGAGTTGATTTCCATGATTTTCGAAGTGGGTTTGAAAGAAAGATCAGAAATTGAGAGGCAGCGATATGAATGTGTTGAAGTGAGAAGCTGAAAAAAGGGGGTGATATATTTCTAAAAGATCACATTCACACCGACATATATGGTGTGTATGAAAGTGTTATGTGTCTATTTATTAAATTTAAGGGGGTGTGTGTGTGTTTTCTGTATCGTGTCCTTCATTAAAAATGTAATCTTTAGATTCCTATTTCTTTAATAATTTATTTGAGAGTGTGTTGCATTGCATAGTGGCGTATGACAATTGTCATTGTCTTACTTTGATTTAGCTTTTTTCAAGTGTTTTATTAGTTTGTGAATTATTAAAGATTGTTTTATTAAATTAATATTGAAAAAAGACTAACATGACTATACGGTTTTTGTTTCTTCGTTCTTTAATTTTTTTAAAAAAATTTTCTAAAATTTGACTATTGGAAACTCGGTTATAATTGATAAACCGGGTCTTTTAAAAACTTAAAAATTGGTTCTAATAGTCATACTTTATTAAACCAGGAAAAAAAAAATTAAATTGAACTCATTTTTAAAAAATAAATAACATGAAAGAATAAAAACTAATTATCTTTTTCATAATAAATCCTTAATATTTTAATATAAAGTTTATTTATTCATGCTTATTTTGGATGTCATCCATCTTTTATAATCACTACTAAATAAATCAATTCAATATATATGTGTATGTGATGATATATAAATTTCACATGTATCCATCCTTTCTTCATGCTTAAAATTATGTGAATGTGCATTTATGTGAATGATCATCCAAGTAAATGATCATTCACACCATTCACATGATTTTTTTTACACTTCACATTTTTTTTTTTAAATTTGATGTTGCTCGTTTTGATAAAAAGTCTTATAATTGTGTATTATACATGTCTATAAAAAATACTCGTTTTTACAAGGTATACTGGAATCTCATGAATACTCTCGTGAACCTGAAAATTTTAAAAATTTCCATATTACTTTTCAAAAAGTAATGATTCCTTAAATTTTCATTCACATTTTAAAACACCACTTTCATACTCTCTTTCTTACTTTTCTATGACTCATCCTATATTTCATTATAATACTGTAACACCCCGACTCCCGAGCAGGTACGTGTAATTATCCTATTGACTAATTATAATAGTGATTATTGCGTTGGTCCAATTGCGTCCCGTATAGTGGATTATACGTGTCGGGACGGGGGATTACGTGGATTCGGGATATAATTTTAGTGGATAAATTATAATTATGGATTCACGAGATTAAATGGGATTTAATGATATAAATAGTGGATTTTCGATATTGGGGCCGGGTATCGGTGTCGAACCCGCGTTATAACGGGATCCGTTTAAGTTACGTATATAGCGTATATGTATGTGTGACGTGTTCCTTATCTCCTCTTTTGTGCAAAAATAGTGAAGCAAGGTGTGTGTGTGGTTCTATTGCTGCTGGAGCCTGAATTGGATCCTAAATCAAGTAACTAAAGTGTTGAAAATCAGATTGAGAGTCCTCCTTTGTGTTCTTGAGTTTAAAGGTGAGTAAATCTTCCATTTGAATCTGATTTTGTGTATTAAACATTGAGATATGTTGGGAATTGGTGTAACTATGTTGTAGAAGTATTTTGGTACCATTTTTGTGAGTTCTGGTTGCTGGAAATCGGAGTTTGGGGGTTAAAACCCCCTGGACAGAACTGAAACAGCGAACAGGGGGCTGCTGTTCGTCGTGAGCGCGGTCGCGACGCGCTAAGCGCGGCCGCGATGTTCTTGGGGAGCGCGGGCCAGTGCGGCCGCGATCGGGCTTTTGCGGGCTTGGGTCGGTTTGGGCTTTGGGGGTCCGTTGGGTTGTTTTGTGGGTTCATTTGGGTATATTAACAGTTATGGGATAATTGAGATTAATCTGGGAGAATTAATTTGTGTACAGGGATTCCCAGAGATTGTTACGGGCCGGGTTCGGATCAATCAGTTAGGGAGATTGTGCAGGGTGATCCAGGTGAGTACGCGAGACTTTTTCCAAAGACTAGTCGTTGTCTTTCGAGTCTTTTGTGTTAATATTTCATATGTGATTATATGAATTGTTTGGGCACTGCGAGCTGCCCCTCAGGTATGATCTTTCTTTCTTTATATGTGTTATATATATATGAGATCCATTATAGTGCATTGCGATGAGTTGTCGCGAGAGCTGTGTAGCTTGGTTTGACCCTGTGAAGGGTTCCCATATATATATATGCGGCCGTTATTCCTGTTAGCTTCCACGGGCGTGGTTTGGCTCCAGGGGGGGGAGGGATCCCCAATTGAGATGAGTATCTCTTTCTGTATTGGATCTCTAGGGTCTCTGAGTAGAGACTCGTTGGCATGTGTTATGCCACGTAGTGTAGGGCTGCCATGTGACATGCGATATGTGATTATGTGTACTGTGCAGTGTCTAACCCTTGTGTACTCACGAGCTGCGAAGCTTACGTATTCGAGTCTGATGTGTGTATCAGGGGGACCGAAGATAGGACCGCCAGCTCCTGAGCGACGATAGGAGCTTGACTTGCTGCGATCGGGAGATTCTGCTTTGTTATCTGTATGTGATACTTTGCTAGAAACTTTGGGACAAATGATACTGGGTTGTATGTGAATATTTGGGTCCGGGTCGGGTTCTGTATGTCGGATTGACTTCGGGATATTATGGTTAATGTTTGTGTAAAATGTTTTGATTAATCAGTGTTTGTGTAAACCTTGACATTGGGATATGGATTGTGATTGCGTTAATGCCACATGTGTATTGTAAATGACGTGGCTTTTAGTTGGGATTAGAGGGTGTTACATGTATGGTATCAGAGCTTGTGGTTTTAGTATTGAGTATCAGTGGATGCTTGAGCTTAGACCGTGTTCAGATTCTTGGGGAGTATTCCGGTGACGGATACTAGAGGATTTAATTATCCTGGCTTAGTGTATAACGCTGGGAGACCTATTTCTTGTGCTTAATTGCCTTGTTTTGTGCAGATTAGTATGGCAGACCAGGGAGAGGGTTCTGGCGCGGGTAAGCCGCCGGGTGATGATGAGTATATCCGCAAGTCAGAGTTGCTTGGGGTTCTTACAGAGTTCTATAGACAGCAGAGAGAGCTGGAGAGAGAGCAGGGACGTGATACAGGGCCACGTACTGGGGATGGTCAGGATACGGGCACGGGTGTAGGTGCATCTTCCTCTACATCTCAGCGAGGGGGTTCATTTAAGGATTTCATGACTGGGAATCCTCCAGAGTTCAGAGGCGGGGGTGAGCCAGGGATGGCACTCGCGTGGGAACGCGAGATTGAGTCTGCATTTCGGGTTGCTCATGTGGACCCGAAAGACATGGTAGGGTATGCCACGTATCAGTTGAGGGGTGGAGCCTCACAGTGGTGGAGATCTATCGAGTCTTCCCTGTCTGATTCTCGTGCATATGCGATGTCCTGGGCTCAGTTTAAGGACATGTTTGAGATTCAGTATGCGCCCCGTGATGAGCAGCGAGAGATGGAGCGCCGTTTCCTCCACTTACAGCAGAGGGATCTGTCCGTGCAGCAGTATGTGGATCGCTTCAACGAGTACTCCCAGTTCGCGCCGCAGCATGTGGATACAGAGAGGCGCAAGGCCGATGCCTTTGTTTACGGCCTGAGACCAGATATCAGGGAGTTTGTGGGATTACAGGAGACGTCATCTTTTGCCAGGGCGCTAGAGTTAGCTCGCATGAGAGAGCGAGAGATTGAGAGGCAGCGGGAGCAGCCGCCTACTCAGAGACAGCGTACGGGAGCCACTGAGCAGTCTAGTTACTGGCGCGAGCCGAGGGATCAGCAGCCCGAGCAGGGCCGTCATCAGGAGCAGAGTTCAGGTCCGCGTAGGGACCAAGGCAGGGACAGAGGCAGAGATAGAGGTCGGGATGAGAGATCCCGGGGACAGGGCCAGAGAGGCAGTCATGCGGCCAGTCAGAGCAGTGTTGGGCAGGGGTCCCGGGCATCGGGGAGTAGAGCTGACGGTTCGTCCGGAGAGCGAGATTGCCCGAGGTGTCATCGCAGGCATGCCGGGCCTTGTGCTAGTGATCAGTTCCGATGTTTTAGATGCGGCCAGTTCGGCCACACAGCTACAGCCTGCACAGCCCCAGAGGCATTATGCTTCCGATGTGGGAAGCCGGGCCATCGCATGAGAGACTGCCCAGAGACAGCACCAGCAGTACCGGGAGCGAGCACGAGCGGTGCTAGAGTCGAGCCTTCTTCTTCCACCTCCCGCAGGGATGCAGCTCCGAGAGCCAGAGGCCGGGTGTTTCAGGCCACAGCTGAGGAGGCCAGAGATGCTCCAGATGTTGTTACGGGTACGTATATTCTGAATGGCTTGCGTGCGCGAGTCTTATTTGATTCTGGAGCCGATCGCTCTTATGTGTCAGTGTCCTTCTGTGCTTATTTTGCTGTTGTTCCTACTGTATTATCTGTGCCATTGATTGTCGAGAGGGTAGACGGCAGTACCGCCTTAGTGAGCCGTGTGTATCGAGAGTGTGTACTCGAGATCGATACTCACCGATTCTTGATCGATTTACTGCCTATCGAGATCAGCAGTTTCGATGTGATCGTCGGTATGGACTGGATGACAGCCCGTCAGGCAGATATTCTTTGTGCAAAGAAGATGATCAGGATACCGATTTCTGAGACCGAGGTCGTGACAGTTTACGGGGAGAGGCGAAAGGGCGAGATTGGGATCATCTCGATGGTTAGAGCTCAGAGATATGTGACCAAAGGTTGTGAGACCTTCCTGGCTTATGTGATTGACGCCCAGAAGGAAAAGACGAAGGTAGGGGATGTACCTGTAGTGCGAGACTACCCTGAGGTATTCCCAGATGAGCTACCTGGGCTACCGCCAGATCGCCAGGTAGAGTTCCGGATCGACCTTATCCCTGGAGCGGTGCCGATTGCGAAGACGCCTTACAGGCTGGCACCCACTGAGATGCGAGAGATGATGACTCAGCTTCAGGAGTTGCTGGATAGGGGATTTATCCGTCCGAGCTCATCACCGTGGGGAGCACCGGTGTTGTTTGTGAAGAAGAAAGACGGTACCATGCGAATGTGTATCGACTATCGGGAGTTAAATAAAGTGACAGTGAAGAATAGATATCCACTTCCGCGAATCGACGATTTATTCGATCAGCTACAGGGATCTAGCTTCTTCTCGAAGATTGATTTGCGATCTGGATATCATCAGCTGAAGGTCAGGGAAGAGGATGTGCCCAAGACAGCCTTCAGGACGCGCTATGGACACTATGAGTTTCTAGTCATGCCATTCGGATTGACTAACGCACCCGCAGCCTTCATGGATTTGATGAATAGGGTGTGTAGAGCCATGCTGGATCGATTTGTGATCGTGTTCATAGACGACATATTGATCTACTCGAGGAGCGCTGAGGAGCATGAGCAGCACTTGAGGGAGGTCCTAAGCGTGCTGCAGAAAGAGAGACTTTATGCGAAATTTTCGAAGTGCGAGTTTTGGCTCCGAGAAGTGCAGTTCTTGGGCCATATTGTGAGCAGCGAGGGCATCAAAGTGGATCCCGCGAAGATCGAGGCTGTGATGAGTTGGGAGCAGCCTAAGACCGTGCCAGAGATTCGTAGTTTCCTGGGATTAGCAGGCTACTACAGACGGTTCATTCAGAATTTTTCGCGGATAACCATGCCGTTGACGAGATTGACACGGCAGGGCGTACCATTCGAGTGGAATGACGAGCAGGAGACTGCCTTTGCCGAGTTGAGGGCTCGATTGTGCCAGGCGCCGGTGTTAGCCTTGCCCGAGGGTACGGATGATTTCGCTGTGTATTGTGATGCATCAGGGACAGGGTTGGGTTGTGTGTTGATGCAGCGGGGCAAGGTGATTGCCTACGCTTCGAGACAGCTGAAGACATATGAGGAGAATCATACTGTCCATGATCTTGAGTTGGATGCCATAGTCTTTGCGTTAAAGATATGGCGACATTATCTATATGGGTCCCAGTTTGTGGTTTATACTGATCATAAGAGCCTTCAGTATCTTTTCAGTCAGAAGGAGTTGAACATGCGACAGAGACGCAGTTTAGAGCTTCTGAAAGATTATGACTGTGAGATACAGTATCATCCTGGGAAGGCGAACGTAGTTGCTGATGCCTTGAGTCGTAAGGCATGTGTTCAGACGATTACCTCCCGAGCTGTGAGACTCGAGATCACCTCTACCCTGATTGACAGTCTGAGATTGGCACAGATAGAGGGTCTGCGGGAGCAGAATGTGAAGAGAGAAAGGTTAGTTGGGCAGACAGAGTCGTTGGTCAGGGATGACCGAGGGATATATACGCTGAGAGGCAGAGTTTGGGTTCCCAGAGTTGGGAACTTGCGACAGTTGATTCTTGATGAGTCACATAAGTCGAGGTTGTCTATTCACCCTGGGAGCACCAAGATGTACCGAGATCTCCGAGAGTTCTACTGGTGGCCGGGTATGAAAAGGGATGTGGGCCGTTACGTCGAGCAGTGTATGACGTGTTTGCGGGTCAAAAGTGAGCGTCAGAAGCCGCACGGCCGTCTACAACCACTGGAGATTCCCGAGTGGAAGTGGTACCACATCACGATGGATTTCATCGTCAGACTTCCTCGTACTGTGCGTGGGAACGATATGATTTGGGTCATAGTAGACCGGTTGACTAAAAGTGCGCACTTTCTTGCGGTTCGGGGTGCGATCACGATGGACCAGCTAGCGCGGCTGTATATTAATGAGGTGGTGTCGCGGCATGGGGTTCCGAAGTCGATTACTTCTGATCGCGATACTCGATTCACCTCGCGGTTCTGGCAGAGTTTCCAGAGAGAGCTGGGTACCCGGGTTCAGCTGAGCACAGCTTACAGGCCTCAGACAGATGGGCAGACCGAGCGCACCAACCAGACACTTGAGGACATGTTGAGAGCATGTGCCATAGACTTCAGAGGTAGCTGGGATGTGCATCTCCCGTTAGTAGAGTTTGCTTATAATAATAGCTACCATGCCTCGATTAAGATGGCACCGTTCGAAGCATTATATGGCCGTAAGTGTCTAACCCCCGTGTGTTGGGGTGAGGTCGGTGAGCGACCGATCAGTGGGCCCGAGCTACTTCAGGAGACGAGTGATAAAGTAGCTGTGATCCGGGAGCATATGCGAGTTGCACAGAGCCGTCAGAAGTGCTATGCTGACCGCCGTACTTCAGAGCTCGAATTCAGTGTTGGGGATCAGGTGTTATTGAAAGTGTCTCCATGGAAGGGTGTTATTCGTTTCAGGCACCGGGGCAAGTTGAGTCCGAGGTATATAGGGCCGTTTGAGATAATTGCCAGGGTCAGAGATCAGGCCTACCGGTTGAGATTGCCGCCAGAGTTAGCCGGTGTTCATGATACATTCCATGTGAGCCATCTGAGAAAGTGTCTAGCTAAGGAGGATCAGTATGTGCCTTTATCAGAGATATCCGTGGATGATCAGTTGAGATATGCTGAGCAGCCAGAGATGATTACTGATCGGAAGATAAAGAAATTGCGCAATAAAGAGATATCGTTGGTACTCATTCAATGGAGACATCATAAGGGTACCAGCGCAACTTGGGAGCCCGAATCTGAGATGCGGAGTCGCTACCCTTTTCTGTTCCAGAGTCAGAGTTAGATTCCGGGACGGAATCTTTGTAAGGGGGGAGGATTTGTAACACCCCGACTCCCGAGCAGGTACGTGTAATTATCCTATTGACTAATTATAATAGTGATTATTGCGTTGGTCCAATTGCGTCCCGTATAGTGGATTATACGTGTCGGGACGGGGGATTACGTGGATTCGGGATATAATTTTAGTGGATAAATTATAATTATGGATTCACGAGATTAAATGGGATTTAATGATATAAATAGTGGATTTTCGATATTGGGGCCGGGTATCGGTGTCGAACCCGCGTTATAACGGGATCCGTTTAAGTTACGTATATAGCGTATATGTATGTGTGACGTGTTCCTTATCTCCTCTTTTGTGCAAAAATAGTGAAGCAAGGTGTGTGTGTGGTTCTATTGCTGCTGGAGCCTGAATTGGATCCTAAATCAAGTAACTAAAGTGTTGAAAATCAGATTGAGAGTCCTCCTTTGTGTTCTTGAGTTTAAAGGTGAGTAAATCTTCCATTTGAATCTGATTTTGTGTATTAAACATTGAGATATGTTGGGAATTGGTGTAACTATGTTGTAGAAGTATTTTGGTACCATTTTTGTGAGTTCTGGTTGCTGGAAATCGGAGTTTGGGGGTTAAAACCCCCTGGACAGAACTGAAACAGCGAACAGGGGGCTGCTGTTCGTCGTGAGCGCGGTCGCGACGCGCTAAGCGCGGCCGCGATGTTCTTGGGGAGCGCGGGCCAGTGCGGCCGCGATCGGGCTTTTGCGGGCTTGGGTCGGTTTGGGCTTTGGGGGTCCGTTGGGTTGTTTTGTGGGTTCATTTGGGTATATTAACAGTTATGGGATAATTGAGATTAATCTGGGAGAATTAATTTGTGTACAGGGATTCCCAGAGATTGTTACGGGCCGGGTTCGGATCAATCAGTTAGGGAGATTGTGCAGGGTGATCCAGGTGAGTACGCGAGACTTTTTCCAAAGACTAGTCGTTGTCTTTCGAGTCTTTTGTGTTAATATTTCATATGTGATTATATGAATTGTTTGGGCACTGCGAGCTGCCCCTCAGGTATGATCTTTCTTTCTTTATATGTGTTATATATATATGAGATCCATTATAGTGCATTGCGATGAGTTGTCGCGAGAGCTGTGTAGCTTGGTTTGACCCTGTGAAGGGTTCCCATATATATATATGCGGCCGTTATTCCTGTTAGCTTCCACGGGCGTGGTTTGGCTCCAGGGGGGGGAGGGATCCCCAATTGAGATGAGTATCTCTTTCTGTATTGGATCTCTAGGGTCTCTGAGTAGAGACTCGTTGGCATGTGTTATGCCACGTAGTGTAGGGCTGCCATGTGACATGCGATATGTGATTATGTGTACTGTGCAGTGTCTAACCCTTGTGTACTCACGAGCTGCGAAGCTTACGTATTCGAGTCTGATGTGTGTATCAGGGGGACCGAAGATAGGACCGCCAGCTCCTGAGCGACGATAGGAGCTTGACTTGCTGCGATCGGGAGATTCTGCTTTGTTATCTGTATGTGATACTTGCTAGAAACTTTGGGACAAATGATACTGGGTTGTATGTGAATATTTGGGTCCGGGTCGGGTTCTGTATGTCGGATTGACTTCGGGATATTATGGTTAATGTTTGTGTAAAATGTTTTGATTAATCAGTGTTTGTGTAAACCTTGACATTGGGATATGGATTGTGATTGCGTTAATGCCACATGTGTATTGTAAATGACGTGGCTTTTAGTTGGGATTAGAGGGTGTTACAAATACTTTCTTTCTCTCTCTTACTTTCTCTCAATAATCTTATTTTTCTTATTATATAATCACCTATCTTATTCTTCTTAAAACTAAAATTTTATCATCTAAACAAGTTTCACTTTTTATAGATACCCTTGTGTTTTTTCTAAAAACTATAACTTGAAAATTGAAACTGAAAAATGACTAGTTTTCGATAACAAAACGCAAAATACTTGTGAGAAGTGTGAAAAGTGTTGTATCAAATAACAATTTGTTGAATCATTTTGTTATTTCGTGATTCAACAAAAATCGTTATATCAAAAGAAAACTCATCAGTACTATAAAATAAAATGAAACTCAAAAATGGTTAGAATTGATTCTTTTATTTTTCATTAAATATTTAATTTCTCATAAAATATATATCTTAATTCTATAAATTTGTGTAGGTTTTTTCATTCTTGTTTTTTTAATTTTTGTCTCTGAATTATTCTTGTCAGTTCAAAACAATGAATCAATGATTCGATCAAATGAATCTTCAATCACAAATCACGTTCTTTAAATTCTATCATCTAACTATTCTTGGAACAAGGGTGTGTCTAAATAAACTCCCTCCATGTGCTAAATGAACCTTACCTTATGTTTATCGCTCACAACAATTTATTTTTAATATATTTGAAGCATTAAAATAATACATATAAATTTAAATTATTGACAAGTGGTTTGTCTGTCCTTATAGAAGAGGGTTCGAACCCTAAAATAATTACCCGCTAATATTATGAATTACATTACATTATTTTGGTTTTGTGATTTTAATATATTAATTCATAATAAATAAATAGCTAGTTAAGTTTACATAAAACACGATTTTGAAATGATTTAATTAGCATATAATCTTAGTTTATGAATTACGTTTAGATCCGTACTATATATATTTATAATGATTTACTACTTTAAATTCTTATGAAAGGTTGAAAAGTTTTACAATTAGTGTTTGTATTATTCTTTTATTTGATTATATCTTGACGATATTTATTACTTTTATTAAAATTTACCTTCTATTTTTCAAAATAAGTATAAAAATACGAATATTTTTTAAATAAAATAATTAGAATATAAATGGCGTGTGTGTGTGTTTATATATATATTACAAGTTAATAATAGGGTTTTTACATTTCATGGCATAAAATTCAGAGTAATTCAATATGCACACCCCTAAGTGCTAATCACATACCCTCTTTTTGATGTGAAAATAGATTAACTTTTAATCATCAGATCTCACGTCATTAACAAAAAGCATATGAGTAAAAAGATGTGTGATTAATACAAATTAAATAGAGCGGGGTACACGTAGCAGTATCCTAAAATTAAACGAGTGTCCTATCATTAAAATTAGCTAGCTAGGTTTAAAACGTTATAGCAACATGACATGATAATGACATGTGTTCCTACTTAATTATTATTTTGGTTTTATTTTTAAGCATAGCATAGCAATATAGCATAGTGAAGTAGTGATGTAGATAGAAGCGGTGTTAAATCTTACGTGTCTAACATGCAATACTCTGAGAGGGGTTTGGTAGAATAATGACGATTTTGTCATTCATCTTCATCTTTTGGGTTTCTTTTTTAAATTTAAATAATAAATTTGATTATTATTTATTATGGACAAATCTAAAGAATTTGATATCCCTTGTTATACACACATAATAATAAGATTATTCAGTTATCATTTAACTAAACAAACTTTAAATAAATCAATAATGTGTTTTAATTTCAGATGGTTGCTTTTATTTAGGGCTAAAGCCGTACAATAACAATATACTTTTTAAGTTAAATCGATATAGTACGTGTATTTTGCATATTGTTAATATGATACATTTACTTTTTATGACTGATTATTTCGTTTAGCTTTGTGCAGTTGTGGGAGAATCGTCGGTACGAACTTGTTCACCGTTGGATCTGCGTGAAATTTGAGGAGAAGCTTCGCAAACACATTGTTCTTCAATCTAGACGGTGGAGATCGTCATTAGAGATTTCTACATAGGTCTGTAGATATTTGAAGTTGGCTGTGCTGTGTGATTTCTCCTACCAGATCATCACAAAGACAAGAGAGTGTATTTGATGCTTCAATTATGGAAATTTGAATATTAATAAAAAGAGAAATTTCACTATTAACAGGTATAGTCAGTAACCGGTTACCAAATGTATCATGTTGGTATGAAAAAATGTAGTTACGTATCAAATTTGAACGATTCAGAAAGTACACGTGTAATATGAATAATTAAAATAGTACGCGTACCATATAGATACATTTTAAAAAGTACACAACTATTTTACGGCTTTAACCCTTTTATTTATTATTATCTATCGAGAATTATTATATGTTTTCTAGTTTGAAAGAAAAAACATTTTCAACACTAATGATGCTTCAATTTTAATTGTATTTCATAATATTGTATGATTTTATTATTGTTGTTGTTATTTGGTTTTATATTAAATGGAAAACATGAAATCGAACAAGTGAGTATACTTGAATGACAGTAATACTTTGATATAATAAAATAAATTTGTGAAGTATTTATTACACCTTATTTGACGACCATAAATCATTATTTGAAATTATTTTGAAAGTTTATAGTTATTTATGAAATATACATGAAAGATTATAGTTATTTATCAGATTATTCATACAATAACATAACATATTAACATGTATAATTATTAGGCTCATAGCCCATAAATCAATCGGTGCGATTGTGTGATGAAAATTGAAAAGGACAGTACGACATTTGGATCTTGACCCACATGGTATTTTTTTCTTACTTTACATCTACAGTCCTTGTACTTATAATCATTTTGCAATTTTAGGAAAATGCAAGAAAAGTAGACAAAATTAATACCTGTTTTATCTTATTGTTTCATAAAAATCATTATGTTTTTATTCATTATTATAGGTGTTTGTTATACTCCGTTGCAAAAGTCAATACATTTAAAAAATGTTTGTTTAGTTTTTTATTTCACATGTAAAAAAATCTATATAATAATTTTTAATACTATATATGACCAAATCATTAAAATCACTGATTATATTTCAAAATTTAAATCGTGTTTCAAAATTTACTACATTTTGAATATAGTCATATAGATAACAAATCTTAAAACCAAAAGATCAACGGGTCATGAATAACAATCAAATTGTGCACACCGTGACTCATAAATACTATGAGCATGTTTGGTTTTGCGTTATTAACTAGATTATTAGTTTATTACGTTACAATAACGTACATAATTTTTTTAAAGTGTTTGGATTGCACACATCAATAAGTGATTATTTGCGCACTTTTTCATAAGTTGAAAAATGTAGCTTATTTGCTTAATAAGTGATTATTTGGTTATTTTACAAGTTAAACGCAAATCCAAACAATTTAAAAACTGATTATTTGATAATTATGATATCAAACAGCAAAAGCTAAATCAAACACTACATTTCTGACAACACTTTTTGTTACGACTATTATTTGATTATTAGTTTCCAAAACGATACAACACTTTTTCAAACGCAGATCCAAACACTCTCTATTTATGTAATGATGCTAAAGTTGAAAACCAAATATCTAAAAAAAATTGTTGTTATTTTATTGTTTGACATATAAATCAGCATATGAATTATGTTGATTCATGTTATTTCAACGGAAAACTACAACTAAAATACGATTAGTAAAGAAGAACATGTTCAAACAAGCGTTCACAATATTAAGATTAAAAACAAACAAACCACTTTTTATGAATCCCTTCGTACCAATTTAATGACAAACATCAATAAGTAAAGAGTAAATTACATAAATGGTCCCTGTGGTTTATAGCAAATAACAGGTTTCGTCCCTAACTTTGTCCATATTTTGAAACCTTGTTACGTTTTCAGTCCCTAAGCAACTCAATTTTTTAAATATTCCAATTTTGCCCTTAGAAACTAATTTCACTTATGGTCCTTCATGAATTAAATAAGATTTTACTTCATATTTAATTATTTGTATATTAATAAATGTTTAATTAATAAGTAATATTTTATTTATTATTATAAGAATTTATCTACAATTTATTTATGTACTTTACTTATATATTAATAAGTTTCATACCTATTAATAAATATATACTTAGTTATTTCGACATTCGTTCATTTTGAAGAAAAATATATTTTGTTTATTAATTTTTTTTATAAAATATTTTCCAATCTATTTATATATTTAATAATTTATCGTTCTTATCTTCATATATTAAACTTTTAAATGATATTAAAGGTGTTTTTGAAATTCTAAACATGTAAATATGTACATTCATTTATACATTATAAAATTTATCTATTCTTATTTTATAGATTTTTATTGGTAAAATATTGTATATTTACATATATATGAAATAGTGGAAGTAAAATTGTATTATTCCTAATAAACTTAACAAGATTGTAATCGTTTTAGCATTTTTAATTTTTTTTGGATGTAACATATCATTTTTCTAATGTTTGAAGAGTATAAAATACTAGTTCAATTATTAAGTATACATCATTCTTTTAATTTTTTCTATTTTTATTTTTATTTCACAAAATAAACATGTAAGAAACTTTTAAATTATTTCAAAAATCTATTGATAATTTTAAATAAATTTTTTAAAAAAAACACTATTTTAAAATTAAAAAATAAAACATTGTTTTAATATTAAAAAACAAAACATTATTTCATTCAACATTATTTAATGACATTAAATATATATTAAAATCTTATTCAGAACAATCAAAGATTTTTTTAGAAATAATTTAAAAAATTTCTCGTATTTTTTTGTTTATGAAATAAAAATAAAAAAGAAGAGGGAAAAAAAAGTAAAGTAGAATTTATATTTAACAATGAACAGATATTTTATACTATTCAAACATTAGAAAAGAATGATATGATATGCTCATAAAAAATTTAGAATGCTAAAAATTACAAGCTTGTTAAAAATTATTAAAAATAATATACTTTTGCTAATATCATTTCGTATGTAGAATTTATAAGGTTTTCTAATAATATTTATGAAATAAGAAGGGATGCTTTTTAAAATTTATAAATGAATGTACATATTTACATGTATAAAATTCCAAAACAATATGAATAACATTTAAAAATTAGTATGTGAAAATAAGAAGGATAAATTAATTCAATATATAGATATATGAAAAAAGAATTTATAAAACAAAAATTATTAAACAAAATAAATATTTTCATAAAAAAGAATGAAATTATAATAATACAAATAATAATTTATAAATCAAAAACTAAATTGATTGATTAGGGACCATATGTGAAATTCATTTGTAAGGGTAAAATTGGTATTTTTAAAAAATTGAATTGTTTAGGGACTGAAAGCGTGACAAAGTTTTAAAATATGGACCATCTGTGTAATTTTTAGAAATTAGGGACGAAACCTGTAATTTGCTATAAACCACAGGGACCATTTATGTAATTTACTCATAAGTAAATTGTATAACCATAACTAAAAGACATGTGTCTCAAATTTGATCATTGTACATTCACACATGACAACAAAATCTTTTTTTGTAAATGCAGTACCATACAAAAACAAAATGTTTTTCTTGAAGCATGTCCAATTAAATGTCATGTAAATGTTTTTAAGGGATGTTTGGATTTGCGTTTCAAAAAATGCCACAATATTTTGGAAACTAATAATCAAATAATAAAATTAACAAAAAATGTTGCTGGAAATTTAATATTTGGTTTATCTTTTACTGTTTGTTATCACAATTATCAAATAATAATTTTTAAAGTTTTTGGATATGCGATTTAACTTGTAAAATTATCAAATAATCAACTATTAATTAAATAAACTACATTTTTAGCTTTTGAAAAACTGTGGTATAATTAATTCTAAACACATATAATTAATTATTAAACAATGTAATCCAAACATTTGTACTATATTATTTGTGTTGCTATAATAAATAATCTAATAATTAAAACCAAACACCTTAGTATCATTAAAAACTAGTGGGAAATCGTTTTTATGAATAATTGATGATAACTTTTTATTGCTCACATTGGTTGAACAAAATCATTATATATAAAGATTCAATACAAAAGTAAGTAGTTTTTAAATAAACTAATGTGGTGTTTGGTTTGTGGAATAAAATTCGATGGAAGTTAAATTTCTTAATTAGAATTTTTCATAACAAAGACAAATGCTATATTTTATGTACTTTCCATCAAATTTCTTTGTTCATAGGAATTTGACATTTTCGAAAACTCATACATGATTAAATTTCTAGTCCACACATGAATTTGTTTTTAAAACCTACATCCCTAACCAATATTGAGGACAAAAGGTGTAAATTTAGGATTAAGACTAGATGGGTGTGTAAGTTCTGCTGTGCAAAAAAAAAAAACTAAAATTCAAATTCAAATTTTTTGAATTATACTCCGTTAACCAAACGTCACCTTAAAGTTGCGTTTTTAAATAAGAAAGAATGATAACACTTAAGAAAATTCTGAGATTTTAAATATAACTCCTGATGAATATTATGAAATTCACGAGCCAAACCTCTCATTAACATTCTTTTTTCATAATTTTCCCATGATAAATAAAGTTGGAAAGAAAAAAAGGGTTATGAAATCCATGGAAAATTCCTTTATAGGAAAGGGTTAAAAGTTGTTTTTAAGCAAGCACGCTTGTAAGTTGTTGTAATGCGTGCTTTAAACGTTATACCTTTTGTGTGTTGTCTTTGCTTAATATTTGTTATGCGATCTTTGTTTTTTTGTTTATTAATTTAATCGTAATATTTAATTTAATTGTTTATGTTAGTGTTGGGTTGTGTGTCATGTGAAACAATTCACATTCAACGCGCCTTTTTAGCCTCCCAGCTGTCGCACCTGATTTTTAACATCAATCGTCAAATAATTTTTTATTATTCTAATAACTAGCCTATGACTCACTTGTAACATAAATATTTTTAATTAAAAAACATTTACGTAAAATATATATAAGTAAAAATAAAAATAAAATATTATTATTATTTATCATAATCATTATTTTTTTAATTTTATAAATTGATATAAATATTTATTGCTTTTATAACTTTTTATTTTTTATTTATGTATTTTATTTGATAACAACTGAGATTTTACTTTATATATAATATAATACTTATATATATTTTATTACAAATTAATATTTATAAATTAGAAAATAATAGATTGCATATGTAGTTTAAAAATAATAAATTGTACTTTTATATATATAAAAGAAAACTATTTTATCACACGTGTATTATGTGGATATTTTTAAAATATTATTTTTATAAAAAATATAATAAACTAAAAGAACAGGATATAATTATTGTTTTTCAAACAAAATTATATAATAATGGTATTATTTTTCGTCTTGAACTATTTATATTCTATATTTTTATATATATGAATATAAATATTTTTCTATAATAGTGACACCCTTTTATTTTCTTGGCATATTTCATAAAAAACATATATTATAGAATAAAGTTAGATATGATTGATGAGTAAGAAAATCAGTTTACATGGTTATATGTTAAAACTGCGTGCATGTGTTGTGCACATGATGTGACTTAACAATCAAAGCAAAGCTTAACAGTTGGTAGACATAAAGGGTGCGTTTAGTTAATGAAAACTAATCATTTTTTAGTTTCAGTTTTCAAGTTATAGTTTTTAGAAAAAACAAGGGTTTCTATGAAAAGTGAAAATTTGTTTAGATGATGAAGTTTTAGTTTTATAAAAAATAAGATAAGTGATTATAAAATAAAAAAAAATAGGATAGGTGATGAAAAAGTAAGAGAGAGAAAGAGAGTATTATAAAAAATAGGGTAGGTAATAGAAAAGTAAGAGAGAGAATATGAAAAATGATGTTTTAAAAGGTGAAATGAAAATTTATGAAATTGTTGTTAAGTAAACAAGTTTTCATTTTTGTTGAAAAGTGAGATGAAAATTTTGGAAATTTTCATAAACTAAACGCACCCAAAAGTTTCTCGATTTATTTTCAATGGCTATTTCTTCATGCACCACCTCTAATTTTTCATACACCACCTCTATGCATTTGACCTATAAATATTAATCTTATGATTGGACAAAAGTGTGTAAACAAATAAACTATAATGATGAGTTATGAAAAAAATGCATATTTTAAGTCAATTATAGGATGTAGATCTGGTGGATGAAGTAACACCCATTTTCAGTTTGGTATGCAACTTTCTCCTTTTTATTCATAACGCCCATTTTATTTTTTATTTTTTCTTAAAAAAACAAATTGTATTTGTTTATCACTTTAAAAACTCTTGATTTTAATTATGTATCAAATATATTTTAGAAATTTAATAATAGCATGTTTTTAATAAAAAAAATTGCATATGGTCAAAGTGTGTTCATGTGTAGATCAATTAAGATTCCCATGCATGATAACATGAAAATAAAATTGGGTTAATGATTCATGTTTCTTTGTGTGTTGATGTTATGATTTGTGTTTTAATATTTTTAATTAGTTGCTTAAAACTAAAGTTCAACACTTTGCATGTTGGAAATTATGTGAAATTTTATGTTATCGATATCTTTCCTAGATTAACGACCTGTGTATAACACGGTTTGATTTTTATTAATTGGATGAAGATATATAAAAACTATAACAAATGAGATTTACAAAATATAGAAAACAATGTAGATTTTAACATGGGATGAATACATTATGATAAGAATAGATATGACGTAAACAAATTTGCAACAAATATGATGGATTCAACAAAATCTCTATAGATTCATAAAATGATGTGAATTATTAAAATTAAGCCTTAAAAGGATTTCTGATAACCTGCAATAAAATCCCTATATAATAGACAGATAATCCTCTAAAATAATATAAATCAATTAATTTTAACATAAAAGTTAGTGTTAATTACTAAAATAACCATAAATCTCACCCATTTATCAAGTTTTATCAAAAAAAAATCCATCTAACCAAAATACTCACAGTTTACGTTACCACGTTTACGTGATACCCAACATTTACATGATCTGTATTTTTTACTAATATTTTAATGCATTACGTTACAAAATGTGATTGATAACGTAAAGCTAATGTTTTCAAAAAGGTATTTACCATTAGATGACATTTTGTAATGTAATACATTAAAATATTAGTAAAAAGTACAGATCACGTAAATGTGATAACGTGAACTGTGAGAATTTTGGTTAGATGGATTTTTTTTTAGTAAAACTTGATAAGTGACATGGATTTATGACTATTTTAGTAATTCTTTCTGAAAATTACAGATTACAAATGTGAAAAGAAAGCTACATCAATTGGTGGTTAAATTAAGTGACAAGTGGAATGTGTGTGTGTGTATAGCAGATAGATATATTGCTACTTATAGTTACCAAAATGGGTTAATATTTAAAAAAAACCAATAAGTTTTTTTTATTTTATCAATTAAGTCCCTAATTTTTTTTAAATTTTTTAAGTCTCTAAACTATGTTTGTATTATTTAAAGTATATACATTTTTTACCGGCTACTAGATTAGCAGGTAAACACAACTGATAAAACATTATGGTTAGGGACTTAATCGTAAAATTTGAAAAGATTATACTTTTTGCGAACTTTAGTCAAATGAAAATACCAAGGTTACTTGTTTGGTAACCGGTTAAACATGTTAAATACACAATTTTGAATAAAATAAAAATAGTTTAATATCTTAAACAATAAGAAAATAAGATAAGTGATTATAAAATAAGAAAAATAGGATAGGTGATATAAAAATATGCAAAAAGAACTAGAGTATTATAAAAAAAATATAGGAAATTAAAATCAACAGATTATATAAATTTCGAGGGACTAATAGTACTCTAATACTAATTTCGTATTGTTTTTTAATCAAGATCAACAGAATATATTCGCTTTATATTATTGTATCTGTGAAACATTATCCATTTAACATGCTCAATGCGTTTCTATGTGTAGCTTACTTTAACTAATTTTATTCTCTATAATAATCCATTTTAAGTTATTTTATGTAAATTGGTTGAAAATATTACATTTTACTAATTAAAAAAAAAAAAATTTTAAGGCATGCCTAGATCTGATATCAAAAAGTATACCTAAGATTAGGATTATATTAGTGACAATAACAAAAAATGACAAAGAGAGAAAAAAAAAAAATTGTAATCCATATGCCATTAATTGAACGGTTTAGATGCATATTTTCAAATTATCAATTAGTGATAGTAATTATGTATCATTATTCATTTAAAAAAAATAAAAGTGATTATTTCAGTAATTAAAAATTACAATAAAAAATGGGAGGGATGAAGTTTGTCTGGCACTAAAACACAAAAGGAAACAAACATGTTGTCGACCAGGTTTATTGGGCCAATTATTTATAAAATGATGCCTCTTCCATAGTTCCCATTTCAACTTACGACATATTTGAAAATATTATTTATTTTTTTAGGGAAAATGATATCAAATAGTTCTGAACTTTCGACTTTGTATACATTTTGGTAATGAACTTTTTTTTGTGTACATTTGGTAGTAAAAATTTCAAAATTGTTTCAATTTGGTAGTTGGCGTACCTGTTAACCGGTTGCTTCCAATTTCGATGTCTATGTGGACAATTTTTTAATGACGTCGTTTTTATTTAATATCCGGTTTTATCTATGTGACAGTCCGTTTTTTTTAAATCACCCGGTTATAAACTCGGTTCATTTTTCATACGATCGATTCAACTTGTAAGAACCGGGTAATAAAACCGGGGATTTTTAAAAACGGGTTGCCACATAAATGAAACCGGGTATAATATAAAAACGGGTAGCCACGTCATTAAAAAATTGTCCACGTAGGCATCGAAACCGGAAGCAAACGGTTAACAGGTACGCCCACTACCAAATTGGAACAATTTTGAAACTTTGACTACCAAATGTGCCTAAAAAAAAGTTCACTACATAAATGTGTACAAATTCAAAAGTTCAGAGCCATTTGATGTCATTTTCCCTATTTTTTATAGGCAATTTTAAAGAAGCTACAGAAATCAACATTCAAATAGCAGGTATTCTATGTTATTTAATATTAAAACCTACAATTATAAGTTACTTTTATAAAAAAGTTTCATCTATTTTATAAAACCCTCAATTACAACTAGGCTTATCAAACATTAGTTTATTTTATCTATTATCATTTATAACGACGTGGTTTCACCGTTTTTAACAATGTATTTAACCGGTATCTATCCTTCACAAAAAACACATTAGACTTTTATTTGAGTGAAGTTTTGGTGTACTCGACTGATATTCGAACTCTTTGTACTTTTCATTATAATGTGTTGATTTTTGAACCGATCATTATAAACATTATAAAAATCCGATCCCTGTAAAAAATATTTATGAATACGAGTCACAACCATGCCAGACAGCAAGGAATTGATTAATTAAATGGTAAAAGTGGATTTATTAGTTTAGTTAAATGGAGAAGAAAAGGGAGTTGAGGTCAAAAGCTGATCCCTTTGACCATAGCAGTTTTCTTCCCAATCCAACCACTGAGCCACTTTATATATCTCCGCAATTTTCGGACCTTTTACACTGCTTCCCGGCTTCCTAATATTTACTTTTTCAGTTTTTTCTTTAATTTTTTACATTAAATAATCTCTCGGGTTGGATTAACTAAAACCAAAATTAAATATATGTTTTTCGTTTACTATTTCTATATCTTTTAAGAAATTGGGATATGGTTCGGTTGTAACCAAGACCAAACTAGTCTTATTACCTATTTTTAAAGTCCGAAACAATTTCATTTATACCTTAGGTAACGATGTTAGAGCTTGACTTTTATATGTGTTTCAAAATATAATAATTTTATTCTTGACAGATTTATACACTATTGTTGATATGCCATGTTACCCTGTGAACGTGACACCGTTTGTAATTCAGAACATGTGTCTTATTTATCTATTGTTAATGGAAATTTCCATATTGCTATTTTAAAGAAATTTGGATTGTTATACAATCAGAGATTTTTTAAATGCAAGTGCAATGGGAAATGGTTACTAAGGTCGTTGCAGTTCATTTCAGTATAATTATTAGATTAGTTAACATTTATCATCATTTTTAATTTTTAACCTTCTAGTACTTTGTTAGTTTAGCATTCTTTCTCTATTCAACATTTATTCATCTAAAACTCACACATGATATATAGCATATAAATCTAAAATTATTTATATGTATGTTTGAATCAAAACTACATTTAAAGTGCTTTCAGAACCCGAAGTTTACCAGTTATATTACTAAATATGGTTCATGTGAGATTTTCTTTGTACTACAAAACAAAGAGAGGCAGGGGCAAGGATGGAGAGTTCAATCAGTTAAATAAATTTATAATCACTAATTTTATTATTTTAAACTAAAACTAATGGGTTGAAATTTGTCTAGTTAAAAATACTTGAATCATAGTGATCCAATGACTAAACTTTAATAACAATGTGGGTCGGATGGAACAGTGTTCTTCTATTACGTCTATCGAAAGAAAATCTCAACCAAAAAAAAACTTATTTAACCTAAAATCATTCATTTATTTAAAACTCAGGGTTATGGTCACATAATACAAATGTATTTTCAAATGTATCGATATAATATATGAACTTCTTTTCTTACCCATATATAGTACGTGTATTTCAGTTTACCATTCCAATATGGTACATTTCAACATAAAGTCTGGTTAGAGTCTAGTTAAAAACCGAGCTCTATGTAGAAATGTATTATCTTGTAATTGAAAACTAACGTAAATGTACTATATGAGTAAGAAAAAAAATATTCCATGTATCGTATTAATACATATGAAAACGTACGTTATAATTGTACGATCTCAACCCTAAAACTCATCAAGCGGAACACACAAAATATTATGGGTAGTGATTTGCATACAACAATTTTTTACGGTAAACAATAGTATATAAATATATATTGTACGATATAAGAACCTACAAATCATTTATCAAAAAGTTATGTGTAAACACTACCCTAATATTAATATTGGATAAATAGCATTTAAACTTTGAAGTACATAAAACTCATGTTTAGCTTATAATCATTACCTTCAAAATTAACATTTTTAAAGTATACATTTTTTCATTAAGTAACATTTTCATAATTAAACCAACATGCTTTGATAATGGATAATCATTTTCATTCAAACTTTTCAACATCATCACATCTCTTGTAACGGAAAACTAATTCTATGAGATCATCCGTTGTCACAATCATTATGTCCACTTTTTTTAATCAACTATCAATTGTTTTAAATGAACTCAGATTTAATCTCCAAGTAGATGATGAACTGTGATAGTGTGTCTGTCATGAATTCAAACGAGAAGTGACAAATTTAAATACTAACTTTAATTTATAATTTTAAAAAACTATACTAAAAACTAAAAGCCTTATTTGAAAGAAAAACATAGAGATTTCATTTTCTTGAAAAGAAAAACTCTTTTCTAAAACACTAGTAGATTTAGTGTTTGAAAAGCACTGAAGCTTTTGGTCAAACATAATTATATTTTTACTCTCCTATTAATCATAAACTATCATATTTAATTAATACTAATGACATTTTACGTAATTTAATACTAAAAACAACAGCTACAACTACTTTTATCAAACATATTTATCAAACTAAAAACTCCAACTCATTTAAAAAAGTTTTAGCTCTCAAAAGCTATACCTGATTTAAAAAACACAAAGATACAGCTAGTTTTGACAAACATACCCATAGATGACTAACGTAGTTCAATGATTTTGCAAAGTATTAATGGGTTATTTTCATGTGCATAAAACTGGTTTGAATAAATCTAAAAATATATAAACGATTAGACCTTTGATATTTTCTTTTAAATGTAGAGCATTATTGTTATTGTTTTTATGGTGTTTTATTGCCAACATTTCAAAATCCAAACGGAAATAATTTGTAGTAACTATCGAGTGGATGAATTAATTGAAATTACTACGATAAATTATACAAGCCGGGTACATGTGAATTAAAGTTTGGTGGATGTCTAACATATGACACATGGAGTCCAGGATGGGAGACCGTTGAGGCGTTGATGTTGACTTACACTCAAAAAACCTGTGACATATAAAACACACAATTAAATAAAAACGAGTAGTAGTAAATTTTTATGTTCTAAGAATTAAAATGGGTGTTTTTTTTTTGTTAAAATTTATGATTATAAAACTTTTTTTTTTAAAAGTATTTTAATTTAATAGTGGGAATCTGTTGTTTAGTTTTGTATAATTATAATAGTCTTTCTAAAATTTTGGCAATTATAGGAAACTAATTTATCTCTTTTCACAATCACTACAACTAATACATTTATACAAGTTGGTGGTTAGTTTGATCTCACATGTAACGATATTTTAGAGGGAAAAAGACGAAGAAGTTACATCTCTTGGACAGAAGTTAATCATAGACGCTTTTTGGATTTTATTCGATGTAAAAAATCTACAGTTAATCAGTTACCTACATGAAAGATAATTGGACAAACTTGATTGCGTAATAAGAATAGCTTGATAAAAGCATCTTGTGTTCCTCTAAATGGGGATAACCAATTTTCCGATGTGGATGTTTCATCAAAATTGTCTTAAGTCGTAAAAAAATTGATGTGTCGTATACATAGCCGATCAATCAGTTGTAACAACAACAACAACAACAATAATAATAATAATTGAGTGTTGTAATTGATAAATTTTATTGAAGCTTTTTATAAGCATGAAAAATGAAGAATTAAATTGTTATAGTTGGTAAATAAAATACATTAAAATTTCAATAACGCCTCATCATTTGTAACCAAAATTACATCCTAAAATTAAGCAAGACTATCAACATAAAATATAATATAATCCTAAAGTTTATAACATATCTTATTAAATCAAAAAGTTAAATTAAAATATAAAATTCTTAGGCCAGCTCCATTATTATAGATTCTCGGGTTGTAAAACTTAAAAATAAAAACTATTAAAAAACAATTAATTAATTAATATGGGGTCCAAAACGAATTTACGGGGACCTTGTCTCATATCTTCTATTTAATAAATTTAGATCGAGTGGGATTTTCCGAATTAAGAAAAACCATACAACAAACTAATTTTGGTTGTGATTGATTTACATATATACAGCATGTGCAATTTTAGAGGATGAAACACAGTAGTCATGAATAAGAGACCACGTGTCATTTTGCTTAATTTATGTGTTATATATTATCAGTTACATGTATAAATATATTTATTGTAACTAGAAAATATAAAAATAAACTTTTACATCAAGTCAAATAAAAAACATAAATATCTATATCTTTAATTTCTTATATTTATCTTCTCCATTTCGCAGTTTGCATTTCGTTTCCATTGAAGGAAAAGTACAAATAACCTTTTTCTTAATAAAATTTATTTATAAATAATTTTTATTTTGGGTAACAATCATGTTAAAAGATAATAATCCAACCAAAAGATTAAAATGGATTGTTTATTATTAATAATAATAACATTAAAATAACCAATTTTATCGGTCTGGGAAAATTACTTATTAGCACATTATTGGGGAACGTAGTTAAACAATTTATAAATGTAATAAAAACATTGTTATCGTGTAAAACATATAACCTGGTAGGTTTTACGGTTTGTTCCAATACAAGTCCACCTCTATTGTAGGATCCTAGGTCAATCCATAAATATCCCTCACCTTTAGACTTTAGTCTTGTGTCGAGTTAGTTGATGGTCTTGTCTTGTTCACTACTAGAATTTGGGGTATTACCGACAGAATAATCGAAGGTCGTTAAATGGTCAGAAAATACCGTAACATAGTTGGTTGTCCGTATTTTTAAGAAAAATATAAAAAATGAAAAATTGTATAGAAATTTAATATAATATACAAATTTTGACAACAAATATATTGTGAAAACTTCTTGGGTCGAAAATTGAATTTTACTACAAAAATGGTTCTTATTTTAAGAGTTGTGCACGTTGACAATCCTTTTCTTAGATGTAATTAATTTATTCCGTTAAAAGCATGAGTATTTACATCAATTTCCTGACATTAATCTTTAACATTAAACTTTATTTTTAATTCAAATTTTAATAAACGAAAGTAATCCAGAATCCTATGTGTTTTATATGAATGCAAATGTAGCCATATTTAAGTCCTCATGAAATATCCAAATTTATTTGTGAACTCTCCCTGCCACTGTCGAGCATCAATAGTAATCACCGTCACAGTCACAAACTTAGCATCACCAACAACACCTTGTCTTAATCGTCGACGTAATCACCTTGCAATGATTGACTTGGCATCACAAGGACCGCCCTGCCCTGATCATCGTTGTGATCACCTCTTAATCGCTCACATGTAAACTTACAATAAGAATGTAAAGAACCTTATGCAAAATATAAATATCTAGATTTACGATTCCTTGCTCAAGTTTTTCAACAATCGATCGATGACCCATTTGACTCTTCTTCAACTTCTTTTTATCAAACCTCTCAATTTTATAATTCCATCTGCAAATCCATGACACTGAGCTGATTTTTGACGACCTTATTATGTGATTTCTTTAACGACGATGTGTAAAAACAAAATTTGCCCTTTGCTGCCCTTAAACGCATCAAAACCACCATAAGATTGAGACGTTTTCATAAATCAAAACTAATAACTACGGAATTTAAGACGAAAAATAAGAAAGATGAATGTATTTTTGTCCTCTCTAGTTCCAAAATTTATTGGATGGAGATATAGAGAAAATGAGTGCAAGTTGAGTTGGTGACAATATAGCGGTGGATGAGAGGGAAGAAAAGCTTTCTTCATCAATGCCAACTAAGATGAAACCATTCATGAAAGAAGATGTGGATAAATGTGAACTTCTTGTAAATAATCATAGAGATTGATGATTGTTTTTGTTAAACTTTAGAGAATGCCCAATTGGTTTCAAAAGATTCTTTAAGCCAATGATCCATGTGTATCTATTAATTGTATGGTTAGTTAGGTTCAAGAAGAGATTTGGAAGAAAATAATATGAATTTGGGTTTTTTTGCGAT
This sequence comes from Centrapalus pauciflorus, assembly GCA_020465985.1. Lineage (NCBI taxonomy): Eukaryota > Viridiplantae > Streptophyta > Magnoliopsida > Asterales > Asteraceae > Centrapalus > Centrapalus pauciflorus. Next base: position 1,906,614 of record JAANYP010007301.1, on the reverse strand, counting down.
TTAGTCCCTCGGTGTTATTTTGGAAAAAATTCTCGTGTTTAGTCCCTCCGTGTTAAAATTTTTATTGGTAAAAAATAATACAAATGAAATAAACTGCAAAAACTTTAAAAAGATGTTATATTTTGCATATTAAACCAAAAAATACATCGAAGGAGTTAAAGAAAGAAAGAGCAAAAAGAAAAGAGCATCACGTGACGTAATCACATGATAAATTGACGAGTAGTTGACATTGTTGGTGGCAGTGGGGTCCACGTTAAAACGAAAGGAGCAGGGTGGTCACATGGGTTTAATTATTGCAACCAAGAAACCAACGCCGTGACTGACGTTTGTTTCCGATAATTAAGAAAGCCGTTTAACTCGCCGGAACAAACCCTTTCCCCCGTTATCCTCGTTCCGTTTTCGTCACCGATATATGCTTACCAACGTTAGTGTCGGTGAACGGCAATTGGTCAAAAGTTACGTAAATGGCCGTTAAAATTTAACCGCGCAAATATTCCCTCCGAGGTATGATATGGTGGCGCGATTTCCGTACCCTCTCCTCTCAATCTCTCATATCGAAGGAATGTAATTAAAACAAAGTTTTGTACTACCTTTTGTTTCTTTACTCAATAAGTTTTAATTAAATAACATTTAATTTATTATAATTCTAAACTGTATATATATATATATACATATATGAAGCTATGTAATAATACTAATAAAAGAAAACACAAATTTACAAATGACATCACCATCTTCCATTAAAAAAATAATTACATTTTACTATTTTTTGTAAAAAAAAAAGATAAATACAATTCATAATTCTAATATCTATATAAGTTAATAAACATAAAAGACAATTACTATTATTTTTAAAATAAATTCATTATTTCTATTATCGATACTGTAATAAGATTTATAGAATTCAACAAGTTTAATAAGATACAACAAATTCATAGAATTCTACAAAATTCATAGAATTCAACAAGATTTATATGTTAATAGAAGGGTTCAGTAGCATCAGTAACAACAAGATTAATAGATATTTTTTAGGATCATTGTACTATATATTATAAAAGAATCATTATTAGTAAAACATACTCATGTATAACACGAATCAACAAACTAGTTAAACCGAATTCGGTTCATTCGCTTTTTTCGGTTGGATTTTCTTGGTTTGAAAAATAACAGAATTCGGAATAACCCAATCCAAGCCGAAAACCAAACTTCTATTTCAGGTTGGTACGGTTTCAAACCGAGAAACCGATTTTCGTGTCCATTAAACTTTTTTCTCTTCAACATGTCCAATGAGTCGGGCCATGTTTATCTTATAACTTTTTGTAATTTGATAGTCTCACTATCAACAAAATATATTTAATTATGTAGTGAACAAATTAATAAAAGAAGGTACATGTTTTTAGTTTATAGAAAAAAGGTGTACATTCTCTTATAAGGATCCTCCCCCCCCCCCCCCCCCCCCTGATTTATAGATCTTTGTTTGAAATGATGTCATTAAAAAAATGGTTTTATTGCTTCCTATAAAATTAATCATCAATTTACATTTTAATTAGTCATTGTATTCAGATTTTTTAGTCCTAAGTTTATATATCAATTACAAATTTTTGGTATTGCTACAATTAGTTTTGTGGTTTTGAGTTGCATATTTACAAGCCGACAACTATAAAATAAAATTTATAGTTATAATAACAGTCACAATTAATTTACAATTCACGATTCTTAATAATTTATATTAAAAAGTATATTAATTAAGGGTATGTTTATAAAACACGTACACTAGTTATGAAAAAGAAAGCACATGTCATTTTGGTCCGTATAAGCAAGCTGCAAGCGTAAGCTTTAATTAAATAAATTAAGCATGTTTGTTAGAAGCTTGTTTTTTTAATAAAAAGCAATTAAACCCATTAAATAAAATAGGTAAATTAAGTTATTAATAGAAGAAAAACAACAAATGAAGGTTTAAACATGGGCATGTCCCAAATCACCCCTTAAAAAAGAAAAAAAATGCACACACATCACATCGCATTCGCATCGATCGGGCATCCCTTCGTTTTCAAGCCTCATCTCCATATTATTATTATTATTATTATTATTATTATTATTCTCGTCAGCATGCAAAACGCTTTGGACACTTCTTTTGCATGCTTTTCCCTTTATATATTCGCTTTTCTATTTTCTATAAAAAAATAACTGATGTTAAATATACTACACCAATTAACCAAATACACAGAAGGGCTTCATTCGTATACTATATACAATGGGCAGCTGGGTGGGCCATATATTTTAGTTTCTTTTATCAGCATATCAAAAGATACCACTTATATAAATATATATTTTTTTTGAATTTTTTTTATAAACTTGTTTTTGAATAACATTACAAAATTGATATATAAATTGCACACACATTCACATATTTAAGTGCATGAAATAATGCATCACATAAATGTACATTCACATAATGTAAATTTATGTAAATGTCCGTTCACATTATTTTTTAACGAGTTAAGAGATATGAATGCGTGTGAAATTTACATATCATCTTTATAATGTAATTTAAAACATGCTTATGAAAAAATTTAAAAGGTTTTTTTAATGATGATACATTCTGGTGCATTGCATAATAAATGGTACGTTCTCAGAACCATAGACACACAAATTACTTTTTTTTTAAAATAATTTTATCATGATGAATATTAGGATTGTTTTAGTTTCAACCTCGTGTTACATATTTTTAATCTTATTATGTTAATATATATTCTTTGTCTTTGATGGTACTGCTTGTGGTGTAGTCGCAATTCATTTGAAGGATTATGCTTATAAAAATTGAGTATGAATTGCTATATATTAACTTGATGTGATGTGTGGAATGTCGAAAACTCAAAATAAAAACTATCACTTATAATAAAATGGTTATTAAACTTTAAAATTATGAATTATCTAGTAACTAATTTGGCCGACCCATATTTGAATTCCTGACTATGCATCCTACGCCACTGCATATATAGTACGTTTTTTTAAATATGAAAAAATGACAATAAATAAATTTATAAGAGTTGATTAAAATATAATATAATAGATAGATTGATTATCTATGAGAAAAAGAAAACCACATGAGCATTGAGTTGATGATTTTGTACACCGACGATATTAAAGAAATAAAAAATGGTAGGTGAGAGCGAGACGTGTTTGCATTTAATCATATGTTGTTTTATTTGTTTTGGAAACGTACGGGACCATACGCCATATCATATCCATACTTTTTTTTTTATATAACTAGTTTATTCGCTCCGTATAAACTATTTTATTACGCTAGAATATTAAATAACTGGTTTTTTTTACACTTATATAAATTAATAAATTATTATATAAACAACAAATAATATAATATACTGCTAAAAATATTATTGAAAATGTAGATAAAATACATAGCTAAAAATTTAATAATAACAAATAAAGAAAAAAAATCATAGAACTCCAACAAATAGCAAAACTACTTTTTTTTTTTTTTCAATATTACTTATTTTTACAACTTTAAAAAGTTTGGATAAGAAATTTGGAGGTCGATAATCCAGTTACTGTTATCAGTTGGGTTTTTAAGTTTGAAGTCTACAATGGGCTGATGAAACATTTCTTTCACTTATTTAACTTTGGGCCAAGTCAATAACGGGCTTAGAATTCTGTTAGGATTTGGGTTGGACTATAATAATAATAAATACTATTAAAAAAATTCGCTTGATGTTTTCTCTTCTGGTTTACCACATTAGAGGTGTTATGTGTGGACCAAACACCCGAACCGAATTGGTACCGGTCCCGAATAACACTGATTGTAAAGTAATGGTCCAGTACTCGGGTTTAGATTTTAGCTAAATCCGGGTTCGGTCCGATAACACTCCTAACTTTCGAATTGGAGTAAGTTTTTGAGTTTTTGTACACCAAATACCCGAACTGAACCGGTACCAAATAACACTGCTTGTAAAGTAATGATCCGGTCCTTGGTTTTAGATTTTAGCCAAATTCGGGTTCGGTCCCGATAACACCCCTATACCACATGTCATTTTTTATTTAGTTTGTGTTGTTTTCTCAAATTGTCATGTTATTTAGTAAAACTACTAATAACATCAAATCAAATCAAATTCAATTCAATCTAATCTATTAAATCTATTTTTAACAATTAACTAACTAAAATTTAAAAATTAATTTTATTATAAATATTTATTTTTTAAACGAATTACATGGTTATTATTAACCTAGTTTGCTGCAACCGAAATTCAAAGGTTTAACGGTCCCAACTTCTAACTGTGAACTTGCATAATACCACCATGTTTCCATGTCCCAAATCCTCCATTAATCGTCTTACAAGATGCTTTCGTCGTGAACTTGCCGTCCAATTTCACCAGCTTCGTGTGAAATCCGGTCGTCCTTCGTTCCGGAACAGATACGAGGACGACGATGAGGATAATGATGATGGTTATAGTCGAAAGAGGAAGGAGAATCAAGAGGACCGTTTACAGCTATATAAAAGCAGAGGGCAACATCTTCTGACTAACTCACGAGTCCTTGATTCCATTGTCAGGAGCTCGGGTGTTGGACCGGGTGATACGGTTCTTGAAATCGGTCCTGGTACCGGTAATCTTACACTCAAGCTTCTCGATGTTGCTGACAAGGTTGTTGCAGTGGAAGTTGATAAACGTATGACGGAGGTTCTTCACAATCGTGTTTCTCAACATGGACTTGGCGAAAAACTGACGGTATGCATATTATGTATCATTATAAGCAAAACTTGCCTATAAACTGTTCGACGAAATGTTTCAGTCACAGAAGCTATGCTAGTTCACCTTCCATAATGGCAAAAAAAAAAAAAAAAAAGATTACAATTCCTATTTAGTAGTTCTGGGCGGATTGTATTTTTCCAATTTGGCAAAAAAAACTTTCAAAATTAACGTTTAATGACATTTGTTTATTATCATATAAGGATCCATTTATATGAAATAAAAACAACTTTGTTCCTTATTTGATTATAAACTTCTACCTAATCTTTATGCATTGGATTTTAGAGTGTTCGTGCCTCGGTTCAGGAATAGATAGCTGCAAAACAATAGGAAACACTAGGTGAAGGTCGAAGCAGGGGTCCTGCGTCGACGCTTGGATGCTTAAGTCAGTAATCGGTAATGAAAGTTTGAGAGTAAATTAGGGTTTTTTGTATTGTGCGTACCTTATAAGAACGATGGAAGGCGACACCTAGCCATATCCATAACAGAATTTGTTACGTATTTTTTGATGGACATTCTCCGCACTGATATGGCCTGATCACGTGCAGTCTTCAAATAAATAGCCTTTTGTTGGTCCACCTCAGCTTTCTTGTCTAATTACCATTTTGTCAATATTCTGACGTCATCCCACGTCATCATAGAGTAATAGTTTTTATTCATGAAAAGGCTCAGAATTTAATTCAACTTTGAACCATTAAATGGCTTCGAGATTAATTAATTTGCGTGGGAACATCTGAATGTTGATTATTCCAGTTGGATGTTACTATTAAGGATCAGAAAATCTGAATGTCATTTGGGTTTTTGCAGATTATATGTAAGGATGCACTAAAGTCGGATTTTCCATATTTTAATCTTGTGGTGGCAAACATTCCTTACGGAATATCATCCCCTCTGGTGGCTAAATTGGTGTTTGGTGGATACCAGTTTCAAAGTGCGACTCTTTTGCTTCAAAAAGAGTTTGCTACTCGGCTCTTAGCCAATCCTGGGGACTCAGAGTTCAATAGATTGGCCGCCAATGTGAAGCTGGTAGCTGATGTTGAGCATGTCATGAACGTAAGCAAGAAGGATTTCGTACCCATTCCAAAAGTCGACTCATCAGTCATTAAAATCCGTTTGAAAACTGAAGTTCCTGATGTTGATCTTAATGAATGGTGGGCTTTCACTAAAACATGCTTTAGTAAGAAAAATAAGACATTAGGTGCGACGTTCAGGCAGAAGAAAAAGGTGGCAGAGCTGTTCAATTTGTCCAAATTAACGAGCTCTGGTGAAGAAGATATTGTGCAACATGATGCTTGTAATCTAAGTGACGACGAGGAAGATGAATGGAACAGTTTGGGAACAGGGGTGAATTCGTTGAAGGAAAAACTTGTTGGGATTCTTAGAACTGCAGGGCTTGAGGATAAGAGACCATCGAAACTATCAAACGAGCAATTGATGTACTTGCTCTCTTTATTTAATAAAGAAGGAATATGTTTCCATGATCAAGCAAAACCAAGGGATATCAATGCCTCGTTTGCTGCATCATGAAGTAAGCAATTCTAACTTTCCTAAAGTAAATCTGATTCTTTATTTGTAATTTAGTAGTTACTATAGTACACACCTACCAATTTGAATTGATTCTTACAAGTGTGACTGATTGCTTATTAATTATCTTGGAAAGCTTATTGAATCTATGACACTTTTGTGCATGCTTTTCATTCATCAAATTGATACCCTAATTACTTCAACATGCATATATCTTGTAAAGCTTGGTTGTTTGAAAAAATAGGTATGAAAATGATCTGAAATCTAAATTTCAGATTTAGACTCACTTTAAACTATCTATTTACATTCAAATTTTAAAAGTTTTTGTTTCTCTTAAATGTGCTCTAAATATTGTGTGAGAGAGAGAGAGAGATATCTAAAGTAATATTAACAGAATCCTATATATATCATTATATTTTTTTATAACCCCTATTTCCATTCTCCACCGTAGACTTGACAACACGTGTAATCGTGTCTTGTGTCGTGTCAGACATGAATTTTATACGATACGAATTTGTAATACACGAACATGACACGAATTATAAAACGTGTCTGGATATGAAACACGATCACGACACGTAAAAAATTCGTGTGACACGTGACACGACACACATAAAACATGTGTCATACGAAAACACGAATTTAATCTAAAACATATATAATTATAAATCCAAAACATGATAATCCAAGTATCCAACAACACATCAAAAGTATTTAAAGCCGCTATTAATGGCCGTAACCGAAGTCGAACTTTGAGCCGTAGTTTTGACCGAACTAGACTACTTGTTGATACCAAAGTCAACAATTTCATTTTTCACATCATCAATGCGAGAGACAAACCCAAACTTTTTCAAATATTTCAAATTAAGTGGGACTCAATTTTTTTTAGAAAACTTGTAACCCTATGTTATGCGTGTCTTATGTGTGTCATCGTGTAACACGATATTTATACGTGTCTTACAAGTGTTTATAAATGTAAATTATAAGACATGAAACACGAATTTACACGAAACACGAATTCGTAAAATTAATATACGGAAAACTCGTGTCGTATATGTGTCGTGTCGTGTCGGCCGTGTCGTGTACCAATTTGCGAGGTCCGACCCCACCTTCCTATCCACACAACTCAACACCCTTGTAGAAATGCTTTCAATTTGATATATTGTTTATTTTTTAATTTTGTTTATATAATTAGTTAGATATAATATAAAATTAATTTAATTAATAGTTTTCAGACATATTTACTACCAAACAAACAAACTTAAATTATCAGACTTCAAACCTTAAACCATGTCTTAAAGTTCAACTTGATTTCAGACATCAAATATTTAACTTTTAGAACATATGTATCTTAATGATAATTGATAATGTCTGATTCGGTAAGCCTATGGGTAATGAATGATTAACCGGTTATGATTATTGCGAGGCTCATAACAAGTGAAATATATGATGATCTTGATGACTAGCAACCGACAAACTTCAATTTAATCATATGAAAACGGATCGGATCAATTCAGGTAATGTTTTATATATAACGAGTCAAAATAAAAAAATTAGCTAGAAAAGGAATGTTGATAAAAAAAGTTAAACTCTTATATATAGTAATATATCCTTGGTTATTAATTTATTATTTTGTAATATATGTTGCCATCAGGGACGGATCTATAATTGCTTCGGCAACAAATATCCATACACATATATGTGGTTATGTCAAAACTTAACTTGTAAAACCTATTATCCGGTGATCTGACTTGGACAAATTTTAAAGATACATTTATATGCCTACCTTACCTGATATATATAAGAAAGTTTGTTGAAATATGACATATAAAAAAAAAAAAAAAGTCCTTATATTACAATCTAAACACTTAAAATTGTAGTCTTGTTTCAAGCTTTTTGGCAGAATTGATTTACATAGATAGTTTTAGGGTTTATTATGAAAAAAACCAACATGTTTTCAAGTTTTTTGCATTTTCGACCTTTCATGTTATTTTTTTCCATAAAAGTCATCAAGTTAATTTTTTCCATTTGGTTTAGTGAAATTTGGACATTGAAACCCGGTTTTTTCATTTAAAAACTCGGTTCACTAATTAAAACCGGGGTCTAATGTCCAAATTTCACTAAACCAAAAAGAAAAAATTAACTTAAGAACTTTTGTGAAAAAAAAAAAGATAACATGGAGGGACAAAAACACAAAGAAACATAAAAACATATTAGTTTTTTTTCATAATAAACCCATAGTTTTATCCCCACATAGACACATATTTGTGTTAATTAAACAGACAAATATCAACAACTTATCAAATATTGTTATTCTCCTTCATTTCTTAATAACTAGACAGATATGTCAACTACCTACTAACTATTATTATTATTTTGGATTAACTACCTACTAAATATTATTCTCCATCTCCACTTTTTTTTTTTTTTTTTTTTTTTTTTTTTTTTTTTTTTTTTTTTTTTTTTTTTTTGATATTATACGTTGGTGTCACGTAAAGTTTATGATCATTAATTTTCGACAATCACATCTCTTGTATTTTGATGGTGATTGTGAGCTTCTCTCGCTCTCAGATACTAAAACATTAACATTGTTTGAATCAATTGACAATAGATTTATGATTGTTTGTTATAACATTTGCAACTTTGATGTATGAAAATATTTAGCTCATTGACTATTATGTACATATTTTTGTATGTGTATACACAATTAATATGGTTCGAGAGAGTATCACTCATTGTGCAACACACCAGAAAGTACCACCTTCAAAAGACTTTTTAAAAGTTTTTTTTTTTCATAAGCATGCTTAATTAACATTATAAAAATGATATGTAAATTCATCATATACATTCACATCTCATAACTTCTTAGAAATAATGTGAACGTACACTTACATAAATTAACATGTATGTGAACATATATTTATGTGATGCATGATTTCACGCACTTAAAATGTGTAAATGTGCGTAAAATTTATAAATCATATTTGTAATATTAATTAAAACATGTTTATGAAAAAAAAAATTAAATTTTTTTTAAAGTGATACATTCTATTGTGTTTGTACATACATACATATATATACATATATATATATATATATATATATATATATATATATATATATATATATATATATATATATATATATATATATATATATATATATATATATATATATATATATATATGTGTGTGTGTGTGTGTGTGTGTATGAAATCCATTGTGAACACTTTATTCTTTGTTAGGATTGCGAACAAATAAAAAAATACATATAAGCATTCATATATATATCAATAAATATTTGTAACAAAATCCATATAATTCAAAGAGTTCAAGATTCATAACGTTTAAAAGGTTTATAACAATATTTGTAGCAAGATTAATAGGATTTAATAGTATTCATAATATCCAACAAATACACAGGATTCAAAGCAAAATTCTTAAAATCCAACAAGATTCATATGTTAATAGAATGGTTCGGTAGTATCTGCAACAAGTTTCATAAACTTCAAAGTCATTTTATAAATGTTCACAATGTTCACAACGAATAAAATGTTTACAAAAGATCCACTGTCTATATATACATATATACGTATACCCATATACATGTATATACATACACTTATACATGTATATTGAATATGGTTCGAGAGAGTACCATTCATTATGCAGCGCAAGAGAAGGTACCACATTTAAAAAAACATTTTTATAAATTTTTCATAAACATGTTTTAATTAAGGGTTACGTACTATTTTGATCATTTAACTTTCAGATTTATCTCATTTACCCATTAAACTATTTTTTGTTATGATTTAGCCAGTAAACTTTAGTTTACTAATTAAACTACTTTGGAGGAATTGAACAAAATTACTGGTTAAATTAGTACAGAATATTATAGTTTAGTGGTTAAATTGAGACAATTTTTAGTGATTAAATCGATAAAAAAAGCCTACATGCTAAATATGTATACACAAAATAGTTTAGTGACTAAATCAAAAAGAAATCTAAAAGTTAAATGGTCAAAATGGTGCTTAACCTTTTAATTAACATTATAAAGATGATACATAAATTTTACATACATTCATATTTTCGAACTCCTTAAAAAAGATGTGAACGTACTGTTACATAAATTTGCATGTATATGAACGTACATTTATGTGATGCATGATTTCATGCACTTAGAATGTCCGTGAAAATTATATATTACCAGTTTAATGTTAATTAAAACATGTTTATGAATATATATATATTTTTTCTTCAAGAAACTTACTTTTAAAAGGGGTACCTTCTGTTGCGCTGCATAATAAGTGATACTCATTTGAATATGCAAACACATATTCTCTCTTGATATTAAATGTATCTAAAGGCATCACCCTTAATCTTTTTTTATCATTTAATTTTTCATAGTTTAAATACATCATAAATGAATTTTCAATACATTCATATTATCTGTGCTTAAAAATCATGTGAATCATTCAAATTATTCACACCATTCACATGTTTTTTTTAACATTCGCAATGTATGTGTCTCAAAATTTGATATATGATCATTCATAACAAACAAAGATATGCTCGTCGGTACGCTTAGTTGCTTGTACATAATTACATATATGTGTGTATACATACATTATAAAATAAAGCAAAGGGAAAGCATGTAGCAACCCACCTCCAATCTTGAATACCTCCGGCCTACACCTACAAAGCCAAAGGCAGCCTCCTCCCCATATCTCCGCCGCTCTCCGCCGCTATGACCGGTACCTCCGTTTCCTCTTGCAAGGTCTCTCTCTCTCTCTCTCTCTCTCTCTCTCTCTCTCTCTCTCTCTCTGTATATGTATACATCTCTATATGCGTACATACATGCACGTTTGTGTATGTGTATTGGTTAATTTTTTCCATCACTTCGATTTCGATTGATTCTGTGTATATTAGTATATGTGTTTCTGAATTTCTTCTCTTGGATGATTCGATGTCGATTGATTAGGTTTTAAGCAAAATTGCTACCAATAGACTTCAGAAGGAGCTGACGGAGTGGCAGATCAATCCTCCCTCTGGATTTACGCATAAAGTCACCGATAATCTTCAACGGTTCGTTGATCTTTCAATTTCAAAATTTTAGTTTGTTGATGTTATCAGTGTTTATATGATTCTGTATATTCAAATTGCACCGTTTATTTCCGTTAGAAAGGGATCAAAGAGATAATTTGATTTTCGTTCTGTGATCGATGTGATTATAATACTTCAGTTTTCAGCAATGTATTTTCTAATCTAGGGTTTCTCAAAAGATGTTGTGAATTTCTGAAGTCTTATAAAATCCATGAAATTTTTAAAAATTTGTTTGTGACTTATGGTGTTCTTGCATTTGTTATTTGCAAAGATGGGTGATTGAAGTGAATGGAGCTCAAGGAACTATATATGCTGATGAAAAATACCAGCTCCAAGTCGATTTTCCCGAGAATTATCCTATGGAAGCACCTCAGGTGGATGAATATTGAATTCAATTTTAAAGTCTAAAGTATGTGTTTTTAATTGATGTTTGTGGTCATGCTTGTTTATTGTTGCTTACGATTTGTTTGACGGAATGATACAGGTGATATTTTTGCATCCTGCTCCACTTCACCCTCACATCTATAGCAACGGGCATATTTGTTTAGGTACATCATATAAATGCCTTGATGTATCTAGTGTGTGTGTATGTATGTATGTAATTATTGTAACCTTAAATGTTGTTTAAGATTTCTTAATGTCACTCTTATCGGTGAAAAGGAATCGAAGTGTGTTTGTTTATATGTTGATATAACAGTATAATGCTTGAACTGACTTCACTGTTTCCACTTTCCATCAGTTAAGAACATTGACAAGTTAGGTTTGCTGCCTTTCCTATTGTATATTACAGCAACCATAGCTGATCTTTCAATAATTCAATTACCATGATGTTTTGTGCCTACGTCATACATACATGCATACACACGTAAATATCATATTTGTCCATTAATTGCATTCACCTTCTTAATTTGTACTATCCTGTGAGGGGTGGGGAAGCTCTTCTTTTCGTTGCAATTCCACACTTGAAACTTATTGTGAGAAAAAATAGGCGGGGAAGTTATAGTACAGGTTATGATAATTTGGTCAAAGGAACCAATTTCATGAGGATGTTTTCTTGCAAATTCAAAGTTCAGTATGTACAAAGGGGTGATTGTCTACCATCGGTAAACAAACGGTTTGTGGTTAGAAAATATACATTAGGTAAGCACCCACATGATAAATAGAAGATGTACAAACAGGTAACTACAATAGGCGAAATGAACGGTTCTCTATGCATGAATACACGTGATATAGCTGACAACTTTGTGTGGGTTACTAAATAACGCATTTGACATTTGTCAAATGTGGATACTTCTTAACGACACATAGATGACAATTTGTCGTCTATTCATATACTGTTCTTTGTATATTCTTGCCGATAATCTGAGGATGTTTAAAGTAATGTGTTTATTTTCAATCATGAAGAGTTAACGGATCATTTCTTCTGTAGACATTTTATATGACTCATGGTCACCAGCCATGACTGTTGGTTCCATCTGCATCAGCATTTTGTCCATGCTATCAAGTTCAACGGCAAAGGTTTTATTCTCTCTAGCACTTCAATTATATCTTTTTTACGTTCAACTACTTGTCGTCACAAAGCTTTTTCATGGCAAATTACCATAAACATCCCTGTAGCTCAAAGAGCGTGTGACTATTAGTCAAATGTCTAAAACACCCTTCAATTATGACAGCATATTGGTGGAACCTGTAACTCCTATGATTACTGTTATTCCTTGCTCTAGATCTGACCAATTCTAGTGTGTCTAACCGTACTATAATTATTTCTGCCTGTTCTTATAGGAACGTCCAGAAGATAATGATCGCTACGTTAAGAACTGTAGAAACGGTAGATCTCCTAAGGAGACTAGATGGTGGTTCCATGACGATAAAGTTTAATGAAAACAGCATTCCATGACTCATCATTTACCAGTCAAGGAAATTTCTTGTGCACATTGGACAACTGCAAACCTGCAAAGAACAAATTACTTGCAACTCCATCCCATGAAAGGAAGAGCAAATTTGTTGTTGTTTGCTCAAAATGTAAGGATCGACCGTTAATTGTATCTAAAATCCATATAGGATTAAGTTTCTCGAACAGTTTATTTTTTACTCTTTTATACAAGAAACTCAAGTGGCATTTGGCAATGATAACCGCGAATCTTTACCATATTATGGTATAATGGTATTAGATAATTGGTTCATATGTTTTGGTTATTTTTGTACCAACAGACTTCGACCAACAGCTTATGAGTTGGTTTCATCCTCAATCGGTCAATCCAATGGGTTAGATCCAACAGTTTTATATCAGATCGTTTGTTACAGCTGTAGTCTGTAGAGGATGAATAAGCTCACAGAAACTGAGAAATACTCTTTCTTGATACAGTCTGCAATGTCGCACACACGTATAACTTTCACCGCATAAAATACATCATCAACTTTAAATTTACATGAAAAGATCACAAATTTATGGACATGTAGATGAATGAAGATTTGGTTTTTTAAGTGTTGATCCTCCTGCAAATCCTTCTGATCTCGCCATGGTTGCCCGTCAGTGGACTTATATTTCCCATCTTGATCATAGACTTTGCAAACTGTTTGAAAAAATCATGTTGATTTTTGGCATAACGCTTCACTAACTCCATCGTTTCTTGGTTCTGGGTATACAGAATCTCGTCGGAGCTTAAAAGGCCTTTAAAAGCTATCAGATTCTTGTAATATCCATTATCAAACTTTGTTGGCGATATAGGGTCCATAGAGAACAGGTTCTGGTTGCCACCGGTTTTTGGGCAGTTGGCACGCAGTTGGGCTGCGTATGATTGTTCCAATGAGAAGTCAGGTTGCCCGTTGCCTGTGTTGTTGTACAGCCTTTGTCTGAAGCTGGTGCACCTAGCATTTCCAATGGTGTGACTTCCTGCAACAAAAAGAAAATCATTCTAATTTAATATCGGTTTTCATTTATTAGGACAAAAAACAATTATGTGTTCATCGATAAGATTTACCCGAAAGTGCTACGAAATCGATAATGTCGAGACCCTTGAGCTTGAATTTGGTGAGGATGGTCTGGAAGGTATTGTTTGGGGCTGGTATGTTCTGGTTTGAGCCACTCAAGCTTGCCCCTAGCGAGTCTCTTCTTCCCAAAGGGACATCCCAATTTGGCCCACCGGTCTGTGCAAATCAAACAACATAAGGCCCATATGGATGGGTCGAGTTAGCCAACGACAATCAAAATGGGTCGGCCCCCCCCTCCCAAGACCAAAAAACAGGGTCGTTTATATCGTTTGTGGGGTCCGGGGCAAAAATTTATAAAGGGCCCTCTAAACATGTATGTATAATATAATATTTAAAGATTAAAGGAAACAACCATGTAAATATGTACATAAATATCACAATCAAACAACTAGTAAAACAAGTAAACTACTAGTATTAATCTAGGTAACAGCCCCATGTTGCACACCCCTAATGGGCCGGCCCTGCCAAATATAAAAATTTTTGGATTTATAAGTAATAGTACCAAAACTGTTGAGTCCCTAGCTGCCAAAGCCAAGATATCTGCACACGAGACAGTCTCCGGACATGCTTTCTCGAGAGCAGATTTGATCTCATCAATAACTTCAAATCCACGAGCCGAATCACGATTAGGGACTGATCTCTTCTCGCTGATTATAGTCCCACTGCTGTCTAGAAGTATTGATCCATCACAACCCTGCATTATTAGTCACAAATCACAAACATAACATAATTAACACCTGCATTCATAGACAATACTATTTTAAGACTTCATAATTTCAAAAATCGGTAATTTATAAAGAAACTGTAAGATACGTATGGACCTTGACGAAACAATCATGGAAATGAAGCCGGAGCAAAGAAGCTGCCATACGGGCATCTTTTGCGACCGCCTTTGAAACAATGGATTTAACGATATCCTTAGCTTGTCGGCATGAGAAGTCGTAAAACTGAGGGTAGAGAACACCGGCCATTGTCACCGGAGGGAGGCAAAGTACAAGAGCTAAAGCTAAGGGTACTAGAAACATGGTATTGTTGCTGGGCTGAGCCATTGTACGTAGTTGGTTGTGTCCCTGTGATGAATATTGGTGAGTTGATTTAGTGGATTTATAGCATATTTAGCACAATAGTGATTTGGTGAATGAGGCTACAAGAGTAGAAACACCTACTCTACTCTATTTAAATATTGGATTATGAGATTAATTTAAAGTTTTAGTTGCATTATTATATTATTTACCATATAAACTATTTTTGGTTGCCAAATGGTACGTTTGTTTTGACTTAAAAATTTTTAAAGTCTTAATTTTAGATCTTAAATAAAAATAGTCTGTTTGTTACATTTCAAACTTAAGTGGATTTCAGATCTTAATTTAAAATAGATTGTTTGTTACATTTCGGACTTAAGAGGTTTGAACATCTGAAAATCACGTCTGAAATTAAGCTGTGGACTTTTGTCTGAAGTCTGAATTTTATAGGTTGACGTAAATTGATATTTTATTTAACTAACATATTAAAATCAACTTAATTATTAATTAAAACATTTACGATTAACTCTTAATTTCCAGACGTGTCATATCTTAATTTCAGACGTGGTTTTCAGACTTTTAACTTCATATCTTAGGTTCCCCCTATTAATTTCAGACATCAGACATTTATCTCTTAAAATAACAAATACAACCTAAGTGGTTTAGTATCCAATTTTTAAGATCCAATCATCAATTTGTTATTTATTTTTGACTTTTAAAATAACAAGTTTAGATGGTTATGGTTTAGGACTCGGGAGCTCTAAACGAAAAATCTAACTCCGAACCTATTGGTTTTGTTTAGTATAAAAACTTTCTGTTGTGTTTTGCTTTCTTATTTTGTTTTGGTTTTGAACAAAAAAAAAATAGAGGGGAGAAAAGTGAAAAATCAGCGTCATCAATATTATCATTACATTCATGTCCATGGCAGTCAGGTTTTTACCAGAAATGACTACTTCTGAACTTCCCGCCATGAAAAACCCTAAAAATTGGAGGTTCACTTGGGAATCCAATTCTCACGTCCCAATTCTCCGATTATATCTCTTTAATCTCAACATCAGACCCTCCTCTCAATGCACCCATCTGAAGGTCTCTATTTTATTCGAAAAATCCCTACTCCAAGTCACCTGGCTCTGGCTCGACCAAAATGAACAACCCACGCCGGCACTTTGGGTTCCGATTCCTAGAGTCTTGATTGATGTTGATTCACCCATTAATGTGCGAGCACTGGATGATCATATTGAACTTAAATTTCTTCTGATTCTTCCAGTTGACCACCCGATTGTATCCAATTTTGATTTCGAAGCAGGTGATAACAATGCATTGGAAGATGACGGATTTCAACCTCTTCATTTGGATTCTGGTAACGTGGTTAATTTAATTTTACATTATGAGGATAACTTTCTCTACTCCTAATTTTACGGGATATATATGATATGATGCTGGCAATGCAATATTTCTGCATAGAAGATGAAACCATATCCATTTTTCGTGAATTTTTTTTTATAACTGATTAGGTTACACATTATTCAAATATAGTGTTGTCATGATGTGATTGAAGACCTCTGTTATCTATATTAAATGGACATTGCTCATAGTATTTATATTGACGGTATAACAGTAGTTTTGTTTAACATAAGGAAAAAAAAATTCATAGAATTTACTTGTTAAGAAGTTAGTCTTGCTAGATTATTCATTGGGCTCCCATTTGAATTTTTAGTTGTAAACTTGAGTTGTCTTTTACATGTATTGTCTTTATAGTAAGTATGTTTAAGCGACTACTTTCAGTTGTGGATGCTTAATCACCAGAAATTACCCTTCTCAGTATCTTCTCTTCCAATGTGCATCTCATGTCTTTCACTTGTATTTCTTTCTCATCCATTTTCGCTATGCTGATTCAGATCTTAAAAAGTTGACTTCTTGTGGGGAGGTGCACTTTTATTGCAAAGGTTGCTCTACCAAGTTAACCAGAGCTCTTCGGTATGTTGCTTACACCATGAATGCCATAGTTTCTAGATACATGTGCTGGGTCATACTATCCGATCATTCCACTTTTTCCTTTCGGATCTAGAATTATAATGAATCATATATGCAGAATTTTCAGGGAAATGCCATCTGTTAATTGGCGAGAGGCAGCTGATAACTGGTTTGGGACTTGTTGCTGTTCCTTTGGGGGTGCAAGTGAGAAGCTGGTAGCAAAATATGCCAACGCATATACATGTTCATCGGGTGTGTGCCTATTGGATGCCACTTCTGTTGTTCTCTGCAAGGATGACTTTGTAGGATATAAATTCCCTGATCAGGTTGAAGTCCAAGAGAGCAGGTCTTCAGAATTACTTGATTGCAATGGTTCAGCTTTTAAAAAATTGCAGTTAATTGAAGACGCAGAAGGAACTTCTGAATCTTCTGCTGTGGTCATAAATAACAGCAAGGACCATGATGTCGAATGCTGCCACCGTCATGTAAATGATGAGGAAAAACCTGACACAAATGCGTTACTCGCAAACAAGGCAAGTTTCCTCAATGGCCTTCTCGGGAATAGTTTTATGGTCACATCACCTTATCTTTCAAATGATATTAAGTGGAGAGAAATCTTATGTCCTAATTGTTCATGCCTGCTTGGGGCATATCCGCATGATAACGTCGATGTCACATCATATGATTTCAACACTGCTGCTCCATTGAATGACGAAGTTCACTTGTTTAAATGCTTTATATCTACCTGTTTGCCAGCTGAAGGTTCAACCGATATGTTTAGGTAAGTGTACAGCACCTGCTTTTATTTTATTAGATTTATATAGTAGAATAGCACGATACTTTGCCATATGTCACATTTTGGTCATTATTTTTCATACCAGGTAGGTCACTGACTATTAAAATCCGTTCCACATAGGTCACCGGATGACCTTTTTAACAAGTTAGAATTTGACATGACAGCATACGTGACACCATAACTGTCATATTGTTAGATGAAACAACATTGTTTTGTCACTACGACTTTTGAAACTCAATTTTTTGATAAGTTGAAGTCTGCTCTGCTGAACTCAAAAGGACTTTTCAATGAGAATGAAAAGTTAAAGCGACAAAAATGTCATATTTATCTAATGAGTTGCCATATGTGTCAATGTCAAATTATAGGTTGTGAAATTATAGTGATCCACTTAAACATATGATGCTATTCTACAATATAATCCCAATAATTCTTGCATTGCAGCAATTTATTATGTTAAATGGTATGTTGTATTGGATTAACTGTATAACTGGCATTCATGCCTTTTGGATTAACCTTGCTATATAGCTTCAGATCATACTATACAAAAAAAATGTCATCATCATATATGGAATTCACTGCTTCAATCTGGCAGGAAATACACTTTAGAGAGGATGTTCACTAGCCAGTTGTTGGAAAGCGCAAAAGATGAACTCTCATTCCGAACCGTGGTTAGAAATCTACAGAAGAGATCCCCGATGTTGCAAATTGTTCTGTTAAACCCAAATTCCTGGTGCTCATCTGGGGATTGTATGGATGCTATGTTACCAATTCCAATCTTCAATATGTATCCTACAATAAAAGTGCTATTTTCTGACTGCAGTAACAGCACTGAGTCTCAATTAAGGTTTTTTCCAGAACAAGCTCTTGAATTTACTAATAATTGTGCATATTTCCGCCTTCCGTTTCCTTTCACTTATGACTACTATTGCTGATGTTAATGATTCTTACACAGGAAGCTAGATCAATGGGCTACTACGAATCAAGTCAGCGATATTTACATGCTGACGTCGAAAGCAATAATAGAATCATTGGAGCTAGCAAACCATATGCTCCCACCTTCCCATGCATATTATCAGGGTCTGGCTCTATCTTTCTTGCGAAGGTAGTTTAAGGATTTCATGAAAATTGAAATTTTGTCGAAGGTAAGTTTTAGTGTTCAAAATATCGTAGCTGGGTTATCTCACGACACGGATATTAGTCTTCGGTGGTTTGGGTTTGATCCTTGAAAAATGTGAAAGCCTTGTTATTGGACGACAGCAAGACTTGGCTTTATAGCAGACAAGGGAATTTGCCAGGATAACTGCAAAGCTGAAAGTTTGACGAAATCTTTTGTGGATTTGTGCCTTTTTAGCTTTTTTATAAAGTTTTAATAGTCAATGCCTTAATTAGAGATAAGATAGACATATGCTCTCCTTTTGATGTGTACATGTGGACTTGTAACAGCCACTCAGGACCGTATCTAAGGTATCAACACAATGAGTATCAATCATTTTATTACATGCTTTGCATGATTGGTTACAATCTGCAGCTTCACAACTTCTAGGATACCCGGCATCTGTATGAGAAAACAAAAGTTTAAAGCTTTGGGTACACATAATACACTCATGGGCTGTGATGAAATAACGTTAATTTGTGTGTGACTACCGACTAGATTCCACCGTATTAGTGTTTGTTGCTGGACCATCCATGAAGGCACACAGACTAAGCTCAAAGGTCACCCTGAGTAGGCTGTCTTTGGCTACTATGGAAGGGTCGAGTAAGTCCTGATTTTATTGACTTTTTTTAAAGTTCAGTTGAAATTCGTTGTCCATCGACCAGCCCAACTAAATCTCCTCTGATCAGAATATATTCTCTATTATCATTCTCGGCCTGTGTTGAGACCTTTCCACGGTCCACACGCACGTCGACATGAGGCTTATACGATGCCACTTGAATATAGAGAATGTGTTTTAACTTTTATTGGATTCTTTTGGTGGCTATAAATACGACCTTGATAAACAATGTATAATATGCATCATAAGTTCTCTAGTAGCTAGCAGGACAAGCGAGGTCTTGCATCAATAGAATAGTATCGTTTGGTAGCCAAGGATGACTTGCCTGCTTCTTCTTTTCAAAGGGTTCGGTTCTTCTTAGACCATTGCATTGCGAACCGTTTGTTTAGTTGGTTATCAGGCAGTCTCCTTGGCTAACCTGACGATCTCTTCTTTCCTATGCCAACCCTCATCTTGTTCGATCATTTCCCTTGCAACGGTTTATACATTATGCCTATATGTGAAATTTTTGGTTATGCTTTTAAGGCGTGAGTTTCTGGTGTTATACTTGGTTAAATTGATTGATTTCTTGACTTCTTTTGTGTTGGTCTATTTGTGACTGTGGTCGGAGGGGTGACGGTGGATGAGATTAATATCCATTCACATTGCCCATGCAATGATTTTTTTTTATAGGAACATAAAAGTCTAATTGACGACTGTTTGGAAATTCTTCTTAAAAAAGGTCACATTAATCCCGTCAATGAAGAAGCAAAGTTCGGAGTCATCATATGTTATTGAGAACGACATAAGGCAATCCTTTCAACATAACACTGAGTACTGACTTTGGTCAGTTTCTTTTATTAATCTTCCGGTCCTTGCTTGAATTTCTTATTCTATAAACAGGTGGTTGGTTGATCTGATTGGACCCAATCCCGGACACGTGAGAGCCCAGTCCTGCATGTTTCCCCGGCTTACCGGGTGTTTGGTATGATGGATTGAGATGAAAATTTAAAAATGTATAGGCTATTATTCTAACCAATAATGGTTACACAATACATTAGAAATGAAAAAAAAAAAAAAAAAAAAAAAAAACTATAAAACTTCATTCCTTTCCATATTTCTTATCATATTTGTATTGATAAGTAAACAGAGAGAAATGAAATTCATATAAATCTTTAATATATACTCCCTTTCGTTAAGTTCCAAGAGTTTAGTTATATAACAAAAAAACATATAAATTTCATGTGATCCATTTCACCATACTAAATACTCCTTACTTATTGCTCAATTGAAAAGAAAACTGATTTGTTCGTGCATTTATTTAATCAATGTAATTGTTGTCGTTTAACATCTCGTTGACGTGCATTTGTTTGGGGTAATCGGAAGCGTGTATGTAGAAGAAGGGGGTATTATGCTTGGTGACATTTGATGTCGGATTTAGACCCTTTTGATACTTTGTCATCAGTGTTGGTCATGGTGTAGAACACAGGAATCGGTGATTGGGGTTCAGGTTGGCCGAGCGGTGGGGAGCCCGTTCTGATACCATAAACAAATTGGTGGGGAATTTTCAGTCTTTTTTATTGATACAAACAATGTACATATATATATATACATGAGTGATTGCAAATTAGGAGCTACAAACCAGAGGAGCAAAGAAAAGAAGATATACACATATTAGGCTATGGTACAAAATAAACAAATCCTTTTATAAAATGTGTTTTCAACATACTTCTTGTTCTTTTCAGTTTTATTCAAAACTCAAACCGAAAATTTTCATCAACTAAACAAGCCCAGAAACTCATTCTTAAACGAGTGGCTCAACTAAACCTACGACTTCCTCTAACATTGTATATCTTAATCTCTTTTATTTAATCAACGTAATTTACACACATAGTCTGGAATTTTTGATAACATGACCTCATGTTTTTTTTAATTAAAAAAAAAATCACATACACTAATACAATATCAGTTTATGTGTGATATGTTGTATACAATAATGTCACACTTGTTAGTGAAGCAAGTTCAACAAAATCCATTCCAAGCAACTCACCCATATCTTAAAACCCGGCCTCCCCATTTAGTTGATGTTTTGTTCCATAAATTAAAAATCCTTGAAGATAACTATAGGCGTTTGGTTCGCAGAATGTTTATTCCTAAAATGGAATCTATCAAGGAATGAAATTCTGGAAGGAATGGAATCTGTCGGAATAAAAATGGAGACCGGTGAATATGAAGTCTATGGTTTGGTTTTAGAACTGCTAAAATCTTTGGAATGAAATTTAAATTCCATGGAACTAACCCAAGGAAAATAAATTCTTTCAAAAGTGGTGTTTTTTTTATAAAAAGGAATCTGCATTCCATTCCTTTTTACTGCCAAACAGCACATCGGAATGTAATTTTCATTCCAATTCCATCAAATTCCATCAGATTCTGTGAACCAAACGCCCCCTAAGAGGTAGGCTTTTATAACTTGTTTTTTTTAATGGTAATGGTATACTAGTTCGTTCTTCATGTCAAACGGTTATAATGAAGAGTGATTAATATTTTTAATTCTAGGGTTTATTATGAAAAAAAAAAACATGTTTTCATGTTTTTTGCGTTTTCGTCCATTTATGTTATTTTTTCTATAAAAAACCTTAAATTATTTTTTTATTTTTGGTTTAGTGAAATTTGGACATTAGATGTGAACCGTGTTTTTTGAAACTGAAAAACCATGTCTATGCAAAAATTGTTACTATTTTTTATAATTGAAAAGTTGTTAGTGACCTGTTAAATAGGTTTGTAGATCGTTAGTTATTATTATTTATATAAAAATAACAAGTTGTTACGATAGACAATGAAAAAAAAAAAACAATGTTATTAATGATTAAAATGAACAATGTTACTGATAAAAATATCAAAACTTATTACTCTTTTTATTTATTTACCCAAAAATTAAAAAAAGGTTTTTGGGTTTGGCTATTTGAAATCTAAACAATATTTCACTTTTTACACAGACAACGTGAGATATACACCGAAAGATGAAAGCGTGAAGAAGGGGGGCGATTGACGCAGGCAGAGGCACAATCCCACAGTGCAATTGGCGATTAACGAAGGAGCTGCTCCGACCACCCCTGCCTGTCACCGAGACACCAAGCAGACCACCGATTCTCTCTTCTCTCTTGGTAAATCTCTCTAATTTCTTATTTTCCCCTTTCTTATTTCTCTTATGGTTTATCCTTTCATAGATTGTTCATAAGTATTGTCATTTACATATTGTCTATGATTGTTATCTGTTTAACAATTAACAGTAACTCAATAAGTCTAAAGTGTAGAAGTTAAAATGTTGAATTATGATTAGTTCTCTCATTTGTGTTATTATTGTTGATGTATTAACACAAACATTGGTTTTGTAGCATTTACGTATTTGTTCTATGGAGTTTGGGTTTGGACCAAATGCCAAAATATAGCTCAAAAAGGAGTTTATATATCAAATATATTGTTTATCGACAATATTCAAGCCTTTTTAGTTGAGCTCTAGCCCAATTCAAATTCTTTTAAGCCGAGTTCAAACCTGCAGCTTGAAAGCTTGTGAAGCTATCTAGTCGAGCCGAGCTTGAGCCTTGTCAAGCTTGAGCTCAGCAGCCTCAGCCCAACTCATCTACTAAACCCTAACCTCAATATGTGGCAAGTTGTGTAAAAAAAAAAGCAAATTAAAATTTTTTTAATGCTTTTAGGAACCAACTTTGAGATGAGTGCCAAATAGAAACTGTCTTACATATTATTTTTTGCAACAAACTTTACATTTTTACCATTTCTGACAAATCGTTATCTACACTAGATTTATACCAGCATTGAAAAAAAAACTAAAATCAATTATGAAATGTAAGTTTGTTTTTTATATGGACTTGCTTGCTATATTATGTAATTTTCTCTTGACTTTCAATTCGTTTTGCTGTTAATCTCTATACAAACAGGAAAATTTGTTAACAGTATAAATTTCATGACTATCAATAATATTCCTGTTCATGATAGATGTTATGTTTGAATTAGTAGAAATAGTAAAGAAAAATTAGTGGGAGTTTTGAACTCAAACAGTGAAGAATTTTCAGTACTTTTTTGATTTTTTTAGAAGGCAAAGTGGCTCTAAGCCTAAGGAGTTGAAGCCTGCAGGAGTAGAAGTGTAGAACTCAGGACCAGAATCGTAAGCCTCAGCCTCTAACTCATCCGTATTTGAGAATTTCTTTTTGCTTTATAAACTTTATGAAAGTTCGGAATGTTTTGAATAAAAACTTTCAATATAAAATGTATGTTTTATATTATTAAAAAAATATGTTGTTCGTAAAAATTTTCAAAGCAGAAGTGGACAACTGAATGCTATTTTGATGCTTGAACTTTATATGTTAGATGAGCAATTAATTAATCAATTTCATTGATCTTTTTTTAATGGTTAATCCTGGAGGTTTTCCCGATGACTGATGCTTATATGCTTTCCATGGTTAGGACTATGTATCGCTTCCTTTTTTGGTTCTAATTAATCCCTGAATGAATATATTAGAGGATCATGGCATTTAATTCCAGGAAAAAGCATCATGTTTATGACAGCAGTAAAGTATGTTGATACAAAGGCAAAACCAGCAATGAAGGCGATAGAGCCTCAATTTTGGCCTGAGCAGAATCAGACCATCAGAAGGGCCATTTTCGACATACTATAGGAACACGGTCCTCTCTTTTCTCCCAATTAGGATGTTTAGATTTCAACCTTTATGTGAGAATTACCAGAAAATCATATCGATAAAAGGATAATTTAAATATTTTATACAACGAAGAAGTTTAAAAAGTATAAATTTGAGAATGAAAGCTAAAATGGGAATGGAATTACTATGTGGTCATCGTCATCCATCACACAATCTCACCCTTTCTCTCTTTGCAACCAAATTTACTATGTTCGCTATCATTGATTCTACCAGTCAAATCTGCAAATGCTCCTAGCGTTGTCGGCAACAGCGACACCTTTCATACCACTGATCCATGTGAAATCCATCACCAGCACATCAAACCCATTAGTGAAACACTGCGTCAAACTTCGCAACAGCTCTTCTTATCGCCATTCTCATGGCTCTGTTCTTCTTGTCGGCACTACTCCACTCAGGTACCCTGATTTCATTTATTTCGTTTCTGAAACCATTAAAACGTGTATTAGTTAGAGATTTATGGGTTTTTAGGGTTTATGCTAATTTTGCTTTAAAACTCTACAATAAGTATTAATTTGTCACTGATGGGGTGTTTGAATGCTGACTTCGCTAGAAGTTGACCTTTGAGGTCAAAATTCCTACTTCAAATTTTTTGAATTTTGATATATATGTCAGTTGAATTTGTGGGTTAGTAGGGTTTATTTCTTCCTAATTCCTACTAATTTGTATAGGATCCCTCTTTAATCTTGGAAGTTCAAACCTAGTAATTTGTAGTATAAAATTGATATTTTGGAATCTAAATGTGATGGTTGAAATGCTATAATCAATATAAGAAATCCCAATTTTGGAACAAATAGACCTGGGAATTCCTAAGAAACCCATGGAGTTGTATTATGTTTGGGAAAACAGGAACAATTTGTATTTGGGAAGTTGCTAACAATCTGCTTTTTAACAAAATCAAAGATCCTCTCTTGTTTGTTCTTTTTCAGATCAAACGTTATGAATTTGCTTACCGTCTGTTCTTTGAATATCGATGTTTCTTTCTTGTTCATTTTTCCTGATTGAATGTTTGTGGATTTGTTGTTTGGTTTTGATTATATTTCTTCAAGAAATGAGTTGTTTTTGGCACCTGTAGTTGATAGACCACAGGAGATTTGAATACCTATCTTGAAACTTGTTAAGAAAACTAATTAGTGAAATCACGTAAAAATCTTATATTTTGACGGGCCCGCTAAATGTTTCAATCGTGCTGCATGTTTTTGAACGATTTCTACGGGAATTTCTATATACACCTCCTACTATGATGTGGTGCGCACCCTCCTTGATGTGACATTTTTCCTATTGTTGTAATCATTTATTTATTCCGATTGGTTAATTTAAGTTTTTTGACATGTTAGGAGGGGCTGTGGGAAGATATGCATCTTTTAACGTTTTGCTTCTTGGTTTGGCCTTAGATTTGGCACACGTTTTTTTTAAAACAATTTAACCTGGGTAGGGTTTATAAAATCATCAGGGAATTGTACAACTTTCAAGAATCGATGCAAGAGAAGCTGACTACGATAGATTGCCTACTTTTACATGAGAAAGCTGTGGTTCCGGAAGAGTTGCCGAAGAGTGGGATTCATATTATTCGTGTTAATTCCATGGTAATGAAGAAACTTTCTGGATTGCAATCCACAGAATCCATCGATGCAGTTTCTCTAGTGAGGATCCCTTCAACTTTTCACAATCTAGACGATGACCATTATCAAGATTTTTCAGAATGGTTCCCATCTACATCTCGAATCCTGGTTCTTGATGGAATCCAGGTCAAACCATTATCGGGTTTCTGTGAATTTGTTTCAACTGATTCTTGTCACAATTCTGTTACATGATGATGATCTCATAATTGCAGGACCCCGGTAATCTTGGCACCTTATTAAGATCAGCTGTGGCATTCGGATGGGTAAATAACTAACACTGTGTTTCGAAAGAAGAAATGATCTGAAAAGAAATGATTTTTTTTCTTTCCTCTCCAATTTTCTTCTCTCTTTTTTTCTTTCCATTCAAGACCCGAGAACACAACATAAATATCTGCGTTCCTGTATCGCATGCTTATTATACACAATTTATGCTCGTAATTAAGTTTTTGCGGATTTAGCTTTACGAGCAAAATAACAAATAATTGGTGGTTGGTTGACAGGATGGTGCGTTTCTACTACCGGGATGTTGTGATCCATTTAACGAGAAAGCACTTAGAGCTAGCCGAGGTGCATCGTTTCAGCTCCCGCTTGTTTCAGGAAGATGGTCCCATTTACAATCTCTTGTTGACAGGGTTCAGATGAAAGTTCTTGCAGGCCATCCAGGGAGCAACGATGAACGGAAACCAGTGTCTTGTCTTTCTTACGAACTAGCACGTTCTCTAATCGATACCAAACTGTGTCTGGTTTTGGGTAGCGAAGGGAGCGGGCTTTCAGAGAATGCCCGACACTCGTCGGAGCTAGTAAGCATTAGAATGGGTGGGGGATTTGAGTCGCTAAATGTTTCTGTTGCTGGGGGGATCTTTCTGTTCATGCTACAGTCTCAAAAACAAAAATAAGGGCCTGAACGTGTAAAATTTATGAGGTTTCTATCACAATTGCTTAGAAATTACTTTGACACACCTTTTGCATTGGGACAAGGGTGTAAACGTGTCGAGACTATATATAGATGCATAAGAGCCGGATCGTAACTTATGCGCATCGGATTTTGATCTGATTTTTTCGGCCAAAATGAAAAAACCGGTTTTTTAATCGGTTTTGGACCCAATAAAATGTAACCTATGTAATTGGTTTCAGATATTAAAAAAAATGGATTTTTGAAAAACCGATTATAAAAAGTCTGATTTTTTTTATCTTTTCTTTATTTTGGGCTTTCATTTTGAGTTTGATCATTTTTTTTATCATCTTTTTGCCTTTTTGGTATATCTTTCATTTGGTCTTTTATTTTTAATAAAATTGGGCTTTTGAAATTGGTTTATGAATTATTAAGATGATACAAATCCAAACAAATATAGTTTACTTCAATCAAATATGTTATATATTATATTTGATAATAAATACATAAAAATTTAAATTAATAAAATTAGTGTAGTTCAAAATTGGTTTTTTCCTGATTTTTAATATGGTAAAAAATCCGGCCTACCCAATAAAAATAAATCCTGTTCAAAACCCGGTTCGGACTTTGTTTCGGATTAAAATCAGATGTTCGGGTTTTTTTTGCACATTTAGTTGAGACTCAAACTCGTTTATTAAGTGACTTCAATTGTTAAAATAGATTTTTTTTAGCATTTAGAAGTACTTAATGTGATATTTAAATAGAAAAGTTTCTACATGGTGAAACACTGTATCATGCATGACATTATACAACCATACATTACATCTAATTAGTTGAAACCAACATTCTTTTGTACATTCTAATGGTTCACACTTCACAGTAATGTCTCGAATTTTACACCTTCATACTACTTGAAGTATCTCCAATGTTTAAAACTAAGTTCATTTACTTATAATAAAAATTAGGAAAAAATACAAATGTTGACAATAAAGGTATTGTAAATTTTCTTTTGCCAAGAAAAGGTAATATAAAATTCTATTTTACCCGAGAAAGAACATGAAATTCAAATTTCAGACCAAGAAAGATAATCAAATATTATTCGCTTACCAAAAAAGTGAGCATAAAATTAAAATTTTACATTCTTAATTTGTCTTCAATACTCTTTTTTGACAAATTTAAATTTTATGTTATCTTTCTTGACCTAAAAAATTTTACATTACCTTTATTGGCAATTTTTGAATTTTATATTACATTTCTTGGTAATTTGCCCTAAAAATTAAGATTTAAGTTGTACAATACTAACATACTTTTTTATATGCATTAATATGATACGTAAACTCTTTTTATTCTTGCATATATATATATATATATATATATATATATATATATATATATATATATATATATATATATATATATATATATATATATATATTATTTTTTTGAACGACAAACTATCCTACTCCTACTCGTAAACTACTCTTTTACCACCAAACTTACTTACTCCACCTAAATTTTAACTTGTCTCCGACGGTTGATATATGGCATACATACTTAGAGGTGATCGGTTGATATGGTGTGTTAACTTTTTGGTAATCAGTTAGTTAATATAAATGCTAGGGATAACTGTGTAAAAAACCCCAAACTTGTCAGTTTTTTGTGATTAAAACTCCAAATCATTTTTCGTTGCATAAAAAAAAACCCGAACTAACTAAAAATAAGTAAATCAAGGTTTTATCAATTGGTAGTCGGTTGAAACCGGTTATTAATCCTACGTGGACCGGTAAATAACCTACGTGGAATAAATTTTAATTGTTAAAACCGGTTACCAAGTATTACACATCATTTAAACCCTCGTTGATGATGTAATCCCATTTAAAAATTACAATTAAAAATTATCAGCGGGGGTTTAATTGATGTGTAATATTTGACAACCGGTTTCAACAATTAAAATTTATTCTACGTACGTTATTTACCAGTCCACGTAGGATTAATAACCGGTTTCAACCGGTTACCCATTGATAAAACCTTGATTTACTGATTTTTAGTTAGTTTGGGGTTTTTTATGCAACGAAAAATAGTTTGAGATTTTAATAACGAAAAACTGACACGTTTTGGGTTTTTTGCACAATTATCCCTAAATGCTAACATGACATGATGACATGACGAATTCAATTGACTATGTGGCTAGATATTGTAGCAACATATACTTTTTTTTGTTTTAAAACATATACTTTTTATTTATATTTCGATATGATATATATTATTTTTTGTTATATTTCGTTAGTTATAATCATGGTACATTCAAAACTAACAAAAAACCAACAGAGACAGGAACCATATCATGATTTGAAATATTTGCAGGTTTTCATATCGATTGCTCTTGTCTTAGGCAACAGCCTGTACAAATTTATGAAGATCATGGTTTTTACAACAAGGACCATATACCAGACCTCTAGGAAGAAATCGAAAACTAGTAATTGTACGAGAGTTTTAAACTTTTAGAAGGATGTTGATGATATAAATGTAATTTGAAAGTTTCATAAGGATATTGATGAAATCATTCCCTTTTTAAAAGTATATCAATAATAGCAAATTTTTTTTTTATCAATTATAGCAATTCAGACTTGGTATGCAAGTCATCAAGTCAATAATTGTTATTATTGATAATAAAATAAAAAATTATTGTTATTATTGGTAAATTTTAAAACATGTTATCGATAAAGAAAAAATAAACTTATTACTTTTAGATGGTGTTTGGTTTTGTGTTTTGAAAAGTATTGCAACGTTTTGATAAGTAATAATCAGATTATTGTTGTAATAGAAGGTGCTGTAGAAAGTTTAGTGTTTAGATTAGTTTATGATGTTTGTTATTGCAATTATCAAATATCAGTTTTTAAAGTGTTTGGATTTACGTTTTAAATTTGTAAAATTACCAAAAAGGACATTTGTATATAATTATGAAATTCCTTAATTTAATATATATTTTAGCTTATAATATAATATTTTTATTTATAAATTATTTATGAACAAACATTTTAATAAGTTTTACATTTAAAACAATAACATTTTAAATATAATAATTTATAAATTGAATTCTAAGCTAATAAAAGTTCAATTTTAAAAACAAAAAAAATTATAAGAAAAGTACAATAACATAACAGAGTAAAAAATAGTTCAAATGCAGACAAGTAGTTGAAATGAAAAAATAACAAGACTAGAAAATAAGATTATGATTATTAGGTTAAACATGATGGTAACATTGTCAATTTACCATTAACATAAACATTAACTGTTGTATAGTTACAACAATAAATTTCTGCCGTTGGAAAATAAGACTATCTATCGCAAATAAACAATTATTAAACATTGTTATCCAAATCCTTGAAATAACTTATTCAGTTATTCGTGGTTCTATACCATGGTAATTAAATTAGCAACCTGTCCTCTTATTATTATTATTTTTTTTGATTTACGGTTCATTGGGCCTTACTAATTGAGTAAATGGCTGTCATCGATCAGAGATTTGGAGAGGTATTTGGGCAGTTGGGCTGGGCTAGGTTAAGACAACCTGAGATACACAGAAAGATCGTGAAGAAGGGCGATTGACTGCTCCGACCACCCCTGCCTGAGACCGAGATTCCAAGCAGACCACCGATTCTCTCTTCTCTCTTGGTAAATCTCTCTAATTTCTTATTTTCCCCCTTTCTTATTTCTCTTATGGACTTATCCTTTCATAGTTTCATTTATATGTTTCCTATAAGTTTTTCTGTTATCATTTGATAGATTGTTCATAAGTATTGTCCTTTATATATTGTCTAAGATTGTTATCTGTTTAACAATTAACACTAACTCAATAAGTCTAAAGTGTATAAGTTAAAATGTTGAATTATGATTAGTTCTCTCATTTGTGTTATTATTGTTGATTTATTAACACAAACATTGGTTTTGTAGCATTTACGTATTTGTTTTATTATTTAACCTACCTGAACTTTCGAGTTTTGAAAAAGTGCCGCAAACACATGTTAAATTCTGACCCCTGTAGGCCACTATTTGAACCTGATATAGATATTGGATATTATCACATAATACATGCTTCTGTCAGCTATAAAATAGGTGTTTGATGAAAATGGAAATAGGAAAATGAAATTGATTTTCCGTTCAATTAATCAAACGAATGGAAAAGCTTGTTCATGTTCGTTCATTTACTTCCTGCCAATAGGTTTATTGAACGTTGTGTTCGTTTACGACGCTAATTCTCATTCTCCAGCTTCATTCCCTTTCTCTATAAGTCCAATGTCTGCTGCAATTTCCATTATTTGTAACAGACAGCCCCATATGATCTGTTTGTTTGTCATAGTGAAACAGACGCTGCCTAAAAACTTGAATGCTATCAAATTCTATGCGTTTTATTAGGGTGTTCTTTTCAACGTGTTACCTTCACTTATCTATTTGGGCGTATGATCAGGTGTTTTCTCAGGGTTGGCTAAATCCAAATTTCTGAGAAATCTGGAAACTAACCTCAAATGGGGTTTAGGCAAGCATAACCTCATTTTGGTTGACCAAAATTAGGTCTGCAAACATGAAACAACAGATCTTCTATTGAGCTACTCGAGCTTTAGCTCGGCTCAACTCAAGTTCTTATTGAGCTTTTCGAGCGCTATATATGTGTATATTTATGGCTACTAATTAGTTGATCTTTTATCGGGTAATTCGAGCACAATGAGTAATTTGAGCTCTAGCTTTTATGGAGTTTGAAGGTTTGAACCTAATGCCAAAATATAGCTCAAAAAGGAGTTTATATATCAAATATATTGTTTATTGACGATATTCAAGCTTTTGAGTTAAGCTCTAGCCCAATTCATATTCTTTTTAAGCCGAGTTCAAACATGCATCTTGAAAGTTTGTCAATCTCGTCGAGCTGAGCTTGAGTCTTGTCAAGCTTGAGCTAAGCCGAACTCATCTACTAGACCCTAACCTCAATATGTGGCAAGTTGTGTTTAAAAAAAAAGAGCAAATTTAAAATTTTCTTGCTTTTAGGAACCAAGTTTGAGATGAGTGCCACTGTCTTACATTTTGATTACTGATTTTTTGCAACAAACTTCACATTTTTACCATTTCTGACATATCGTTACCTGAACTGGTTTTATACCAGCGTTGAAAAGGTAACTAAAATCAATTATGAAATGTAAGTTTGTTTTTTATTTGGACTTGCTTGCTATATTATGTAATTTACTCTTGAGTCTTGACTTTCAATTCGTTTTGCTGTTAACCTCTATACAAAACAGGAAAATTTGTCAATAGTATTGATTTCATGACTATCAACAATATTCCTAAATCATGATTGATATTATGTTTGAATTAGTAGAAATAGTAAAGAAAATGAGTGGTTGAACTCAAACAGTGAAGAAATTTCAGTATTTTTTTGTTTTTGTTTTTTTTTTTTTTTTGAAAGGCAAGGTGCATGTTTGAACACTGGAACTTAGGACCAGAATCGTAAGCCTCAACCTCTAACTCATCCTTATTCTTGCTTTATAACTTTATGAAAATTAGGAATATTTTGAATAGAACTTTCAATATAAAATGTGTTTTTTGTATTTTTAAAAGAATATGTTAGTAAAAATTTTCAAAGCAGAAGTGGAGAACTGAAAGCTATTTTGATGCTTGAACTTTATATGTTAAATGAGCAATTAATTAATCAATTTCATTGATCTTTTTTCCATGGTTAATCCTGGAGGTTTTCCCGATGATTGTTGATTATATGCTTTCCATGGTTAGGACAATGTATCGTTTCTTTTTGTGGTTCTAATTAATCCCTGAATGAGTATATTAGTGGATTGTGTCATTTAATTTTAATCCCAGGAAAAAGCATCATGTTTACGACAGCAGTAAAGTATGTTGGTACAAAGCCAAAACCAGCAATGAAGGCATTAGAGCCTCGGTTTCGGCCTGAGCAAAATCAGACCATCACAAGGGCCATTTTCGACATACTAAAGGAACATGGTCCTCTCTCTGTTGCTCAGACATGGGAACGTGTCCAGGTGATTTAAAAGTTCCTTTCCATTTGCTATGCAATGAGTCTGATGTCGTTTATCCATATTTTTACTTCGTTTCAATGCATGCTTCCGTGGCTGATAACTGACAGGGTTCAGCGGACGTTTTGCAGGAAGTTGGTGTGAAAGATTTGACAAGCAAAACACAGATGAAGACTGTATTGAGATGGATGAAAGAGAGGCAGAAGCTTAAGCAAATATGCAACCATGTCGGTCCCAACAAACAGTTCCTGTATACGACCTGGTTCACCCAACCGCCCATCGTCAACCAGGCAAGATCCACCGGATTCAAATCTTCCAGACCCAAATCATCTTGAACACACATTGTGTCTTTAAGTATGACTTGTATTGCACCATGTTCCAGCTTAATTTTGATTATGCAAATCAATTTTAGAGATCGTTTTTTTTTAAATAAATAATAAGCCTTCACCTTGGTCTGCACTTATGGTTCGTTAATCTGATTTTGTTATTAGTAATACCTTTTTCAATAATTTCATGTATATAAATTGCTCGAGTCAAGACTAATGAGTTTAAATAAAGTGTAAATCAACTATAAGACAAATAAATGGATCCTGATTTTGATTACAGACTAATAAACATAAAACTTGTCAAGCCAGGAAGACAACTTCACTTTCACTATACTCTTTTCTTAATATACAAATTACAAAATTCTCTTGGGGAAAAGCCAGGGACTCGGAAAGATTAATGGTGGTGTTTTGCCTTGTGCAATACCTCCTTTAGAACAGTAGCAATTCTATCGGCCATATGCCGCTCTAAAAACATTTGTTTCACCCTCTCATACCCTCTCTTTCCCATTGTAAGCCTCTTCTCCACGTGCGTTGCAAGTTTCACAATGTTCGATGCCAGGGGAGTCACCCCTTCTTTTCCTGCAGGATGCAGAAACCCGGTTGACCCGTTCACCACGATTTCTGCAGTGCCTCCTGCTGACGTTCCCTGCCAATTTGTACACATAAGGGCATGGAGGAACTCCCTTTTATAATTCTGTATGTAAATTCGCGTTGCAAACTTAATGGAATAAAGATACAAAACATGCTTACCAATACAGGAAGCTGAAAAGCCATAGCCTCGATTGTTATCCTTCCAAAGCATTCTCCTCGGCCCTATATGGAGAGAAATGAGTAAGATTTTCTAACTTCAGCACATAAACCGAACTGTAGGAATTTTTATAGTAACTTTTAAGGAAATCAATCTAGATCGTAATGGGTTCACCTGAGAGTTCTGTACTAGAACATCGATTGCAGCTAAATATGGTGCTACAGTTAGAGTTTTATTCACAAAATGAACTCGATGTTGGATCTTCTTTTGTGCTACAAAATCCCTAAGTTCTGTTTCAAATTTCGTCTGCACGCTCATATCACTTCCTACAATCACTGCATGAATGGACGGCACCTGTAGCTTTTTTTGTTGGATAAATTGTAAGCTCTCGTAAAAAGAACGTAGAAATAAGTCTTGACCTTTTCCCCGTGAAACACCTGCAGATTGTTATTATACATCAGAAAATTTTCATCCTTTTATCCGAAAAGTTATAATTGTATAGAGAACAATAGATGACAGTACACAATTATTGATGACAGTACCAAAGAAGAAAGCAACAATTTATAGCTTTATAGAGGGAAGTCTTACTATTGATTGCAGCAAATAGTATGTCATCGTTCCTCACTCCGAGGGATTCTCTCACATGCTCTCTCAAAACCCTTTTAGCAACACTGTCTTCAGCAACATCCATAAGTTCTTTGCTGTTACCGAGGTGAACGACATAGGTCTTTGGCATCTTAATTCTGCGAGGTAAAAGATATACAACTGTGAATACTTTGATACTCAATATGATTAAGTGAAAGCCTCGTAAAAAGGAATTCTGTTCTTGAGTTCTTGGCATATAGAACATTAAAAAAGCCTATTCACCGTCAAGCATACAAACAATATGCATATCAATTTGGAATATTTTTCATACTTTTGCAGTTAAGAAAAAAGTGATTATGGTACAAATACATTGCTTTTAAGTTGTATGAGAGAGAAAAGAACGAAGCATACTTTAAGCGCTCTTGAGTTCTGTTCTCCCAATATTCAGCAGTAACATGGGAATCAATCATAGACCCGGCGACGAAAGGCAAGTGTTTAACATAATCCAGTTTAAAGTAATGGCCTCGCATTTCATGAATCCACCATAACACCTTTGGCAGCACTCGAGGAACATCTTTGTTCAGAACAGCATCTAGCCATTTTCCCGCAACAGCGGTGTTCAAAACTACCAAATCAGCTTTTAGGGCGGTATTTATAGCTTCTTGTCCCTTAGCAGAGAAGACCTAAAAATATACTTCAGAAAATTAGGAATGTAATGTAACATGTTAAACTCAGAAGATCATAGGCAGCATCACTAAACAAAGCTAATACACATGTGAATGTAAATAACTATATGCATAAGTTGACATATTTGGCAAAAAACGAACAAAATAAATATAAAAAACATGGGCTATCTAATCGTCAATTAACAATAAGAACAAAGATGTGGAAAATTTTAGCAAGCGCACAACCATTTTTTTCTTTGTTATGGATGAGTTATAATATGGGGAAGGTTTGTGAAAACTTTATAATGTTTAAGGGAAGCAAATTTGAGAAAATATTGATATATGGTATGACATATACTATAGCCATGTGAAAGGATATTCAAACCACATAGCTGCAATACATGATACACGTCTTTATAAACCACACAACTTTATAAAACGTACCTGCACTCCACGGTCCAACATCTTGTTCTCCAAATTGTATATCACCTCATCTGTTCCAGATGGTTTTTGGTTTGTTATCCAACAAACTTCAGCACCGACACCACGTAATAAAAATGCTAATTCCATTAAAAGCAAAGGACCACCTGGAAATTAATACAAAGGAAGGTGTAGCGGTATTAGGTAATCACAAAAATGCCTCAGCAGGAAATCACAAGCTGGAAAGACAAAAGAAACTCACATCAGCAAGGGCACATATTTTGGCTATCTATATTAATTTTTGTTTCACTTCCTTTTTTGAATGAAAATAAAGCTATTTGCAAAAGTTAGTATTATTTAGTGATGTCTAGTATTAATCGTAAACCTTGAAGCTAATGGCCTGTTTTCCATCACTGACATCTTTACAGAGTACCTGTAATACAGATTTTTGTCCACAAGATTTACTTTGATGTAAAAGCTAGCCAAAAGATCATTTAGATTAATTCTCCTTATTGTGTCATGATAGAACACCATTTTGGATGTTTGAAAAGCAGTTGAACAGATTTATTAATATGCACATGGAGAACCAAGTGTTTCAATTTTCATGTGATGGACATGGAGGGATTATGTAACATTAAAAGTAGGGATAATGGCACCAAATAGCTATATACTTTTGAATTTTTGTACATTTATGTAGTGTACATTTATTATGTAGTATACTTTTAAAAGTGTTTCAATTAGGTAATTGGGTAACCTGATGACCGGTACAACAAGTTCCCATGCTTTGTCAAACTTTCTTTTTGTGCACGTTTATGTAGTGTACCTTTTCTTTTGTGCACATTTGATGATCAAACTTTTAAAAGTGTTTCAATTAGGTAGTTGGGTGACAATGTTACCGGTCATTAGGTCACCTAATTACCCAATTGAAACACTTTTAAAAGGACACTACATAAATGTGCACAAAAAAGGTACACTACATAAATGTGTACAATCTCAAAAGTACATAGCTATGTGGTGTCATTTTCCTTAAAAGTACATTGTATCTAACAATAAAAACACAGCGTTATGCAATTGCTAGCAAAGTAATACAACTCCAAGAAATTGACTAGGACCTTGTAGAAGAGGTGCATCCTCTCAAATACAAGGAAAAAGCAACTTAAGAGGGATTATGCCGTATTAAATTTCTACCAATCTGAGGCTCTTTGATGAAATTATTGTTAATTTGCAAGTTAAGCTAATATCCCATAGCCTAGCAGTGTATCATTTACGAAAGTATTGTTAATTTGCAAGTTAATAAAGCTAATGGCAAGGTTACCTCCTTGCCATTGACCAAGGGGTTGATTGGTTTGTATATGGGAATGAAAATGGAAATGGGAATGCATGACAAGTTCATTCCCCCTGATTTTATAAGGAATGGTTCATTACACATTATTGGGTAATCGGTCATCCCGTTACATACTACCAAGCATCATTAATTATTTCCATTTTCATTACCTACATGTTAATACCCCCAACCAAGCACCCCCAAAGTATTAAAAGAACCATCCCCTGTTATGTTTTGATTTCATAACAAGAGATACCAGGTGGAGGTTTCTAAAGAAGGCCCCCGTTAACCAATCTGTTAATTACATAGAACATGATATACAAACAGAAGCACTCAGACCTTTCAAGATCATAATTCATAACCTATTTGCAAACCAGCTTAAAATCAATAACACATCAGCTCAAGAACTATCTCAGCTTCCTATTCTTCTGATAGCATCTGTTCCCAAATTTGATACTACAACTTGGTATTGATGATTCCGAGTTGGGATTGGATCAACTCATCAAATGAATGCATAAATACAATTTACCAGAATCAATTAAGAAAATATCAATGAGCAAACTGATATCAGGAGGCCATGGATGATAGATTGAGTCCATTTGGTAATGAGAGAGAGGGCCCATAACCTATAAGAGGTAATCAGTGTTTCTAATTGTTACTGATAAGTACATAAAGGTTAATTAACACGGAATCTTCCTAGAAGGGGTTACTTGTTCCTTATTTCCAGTACTTAAACTAGCTTGCTGGAGCAATTATCAATTATATACTTTGGGCAGGCATAAAAAATCAAGACTTTGCTCATTCATACAAGTAATTTGTTTCAACCAATGAGATATTGAATGGAATAAAGAGCTTAAAGTGGATATGGATCGTGTCGCAAAGCAGTATCATATTCAAGATACTTGTTATAATGCAGCTAGTATTCTAATATAGTAGAGAATTCATGTAAAAAATTAAAGAGGCATAGGTCTTCGGAGTGGAAGAATTACCAGAAAGAGACAGTTCATGAGAAACGAGAAGAACAAGCTTAGACTTCATGAAACTGAGGGGACTTCCGATCTGAGGCGGCGCAGTCTCCTTGGTCGATTGGAGTCGATTACCAACAGCGGGAGCATCAAAATGTTGACGATCACACGAAGAATCATAAGCCGCCCTAATAATAAACGCAACGGCGGTGGAGATAGACAGCATGGCTAAGAGTAGCAAAAGCCATCGCTTCTTCTGGAAGGACAGTGTTGATAATCCGGTGGAATGCTTGGCCATAGTTTAGATATTGAGAGTGTGTTAGTATTGATGATTGTTAGAGAATGCGGTCACTAGTATTGATGATTCGAGTGCCCGCATTGATCTAGGG
Source organism: Centrapalus pauciflorus (assembly GCA_020465985.1). NCBI lineage: Eukaryota > Viridiplantae > Streptophyta > Magnoliopsida > Asterales > Asteraceae > Centrapalus > Centrapalus pauciflorus. The sequence goes on along the minus strand of JAANYP010007301.1, from coordinate 1,867,984 downwards.
TTTCTTGAAAATCGAATCTCGTGTTGCGCATCTCATCTGGCTACACATAAATTGCTACTTAGGTGATTAGAAAAATTGAAAACAAATTTGGAGAGATGGAAAATGGCGTTGGTAAAGAATGAAGAAGACGATTGATTGATTCAATCGGATATCAGACTGAGAGTGAGAGTGAGGTAGGTGCTGGGTGATTTAAAGAAGCAAAGTGTAGGTTTTTCTCAACTCCCAAAGTGAAGAAGAAATGGAAATGGGGTTTCTTTTCTTCTTGTTTTATTCAACCATTTTATTTTATTTGATCTGGACATCCTCCCGGTTTTGTGTCGGAGCTGTGTTTAACCCATATACACCATTTTCATTTTGATTGCACGGTTCGCGGTTCGGTCAGTGGTTAACATGTGAATTGTGTTTTCGGTTTTAGTTACCCGTTGGAAGCGTGTTATCTGCGGTTCGGTCCATAGTTACCCGTTATATGCTTAAAAGTAAATTAAATTATGGATTTATATCTTTTTTAAACATAAATTTTTTTTAAGTTAAAAGTCATGGTAAACTATTTGATTATAAATCTTAAAAGTTAAACTAAATTTATTTAATAAAACAATTAAAATATAAAATCATTTGAAAATCTAGTATTTAATGTATTAGAATGTCTAAATGAAATAATAAATTGAAGCTACTAACTTGTATATATGTATATGTATTCGGTTCGGTTCAGTTATCCGCGGTTTTCTAAAAATGAAAACCTAAACCGCCCCGTGATGTTTCGGTTTCGGTTTTGGATCAAGCGGTTCGGCTCGGTTTCTCAGTTTTTCGGTTTTGTTTGAACACCCTACCAAACAACATGATTAATCTTTAGGGTTTATTACGAAAAAAACCAAACATGTTTTCACATTTTATATGTTTCATCATTCCATGTTATTTTTTTTTCATAAAAATCCTCACATTAATTGTTTCTTTTTGGTTTAATGAAATTTGAACATTAAAACCCGGTTATAATTTGTAAACCGGGTTTTTAAAAACTGAAAAATCGGGTTCTAATGTTCAAATTTCACTAAACCAAAAAGAAAAGATTAGCTTGAAGACATTTATGAAAAAAAAAAAAAACATGGAGGGACGAAAATACAAAAAACGTGAAAACATGTTGGTTTTTTTTTCATAATACACTCTTAATCTTTAAAATAATAGGAATCAAACTTTCAATTTAAGAATGCATATAAAGAAAGTTAAAAAGAACAATAACAGTCGACTAGTGACTACACTTTTCTAGCCGAACCAACCGTCGCCTCTAACGATCGATCTAGCGCTACTCCAACCATTGACAAGAGACTTCTCAATCCCACGTCATCGTCATAAGCCTTCGTTCTAATTACATAAATTTGGGCCTCATAAACTGACGTTTATTATTGATATAATTATTATTTACTTTTATATATATATATCCTAAGGCATTTACAAATATGTATTTATATTTGCTTTGCTTAATTGGGTTTTAAAATTATGAAGTTGACAAACCAAAAACCAAGTTTTAAATAACGTCAAGTGATTTGTTCATTTCTTGAACCTTATTAATCCAAAAGAAGTTAACATGAAAAAAACCGACACGATTACAAATAAGCCAATAACTGGTCAATAACAATATGAACACGGATTGACATTCATTTGATGAGACCATAATGATTTTAGTTTGATTAACTTTGGTATTAATATCTAGACTAAATTACATAAATGGTCCCTGTGGTTTATATGGAATTACGGTTTTAGTCCCTGAAAGAATTTTATTACACCAGAAGTCCCTGAAATCGAAAAATCATAACATTTTGGTCCCTGAAACTAACGGCCGTTAACTTGAGCCGTTAGCTTCAGGGGCATTTTTGTCTTTTAGAGTTTCAAGGACCATTTATGTAATTTTTATACTATCAGGGACCATTTATGAAATTTTCATACTTTTCATATATATATATATATATATATATATATATATATATATATATATATATATATATATATATATATATATATATATATATATATATATATATATATATATATTTATTATTTCTTTCTTTTTTATAATTTAATTATCCAAATATAACATTTTATTTTTTATTCCTTTTGTTTTAATCATTAATTTTTATTTTATGTTTATTGTTATTATTAATGTTATTTTTTACTATAATTATTTATTTAAGATTATTATATGATATACCTGGTTCATTTTTTTTTCAATTATTCCTTGAGAATCCAAATCTTTCTCTATTATTTTTTTCATTTAAGAAAAATAAAAATAAAAACTAGTTGTAGTTTTTTTCGTTCGGAAAATCTAAAATCGAAATGATTTATTTCTTTTCTCCATTCAAAAAAAATTCAAAATGACAAAACTTGTTGAATCATTTTTCGTTTGGAAAAAGAATATATTCAAAATGTTTCGTAGTTTCTTCATTGCAAATACTTAATAAAATTATTTAATTTTAAATGGTTTGAAAAAAAAATCAAGAATTGTAATGGTTTATCGCTTTTTAGTCATATAAATTCAATTCCAAATGATTTTTTTGATTTTATTGAAAAAATTAAAATTGTATTGATTTTTTATCTACATTTAATTAAAAATCAGAATGGATTATTTGTTTAAAAAAAATCAAAAATCATAACGGTGAACCATTATAATGAACCATTTCGATTTTAATTTTTTTTATTAAAAAACAATGAACCATTATAATTTTTTGATTTTTTAAACAACGATAACCATCAATGACGAACCATTTTGATTTGAATTTTTTTGATCAAAAAACGGTAAACTGTTATGATTTTTGACTTTTTCAAACAAAAGAATAATTCTGAATTTTTAATTAAACGTAGATAAAAAATCAATACAATTTCAATTTTTTCAATAAAAAGAACAAACCGTTTAGAATTTAATTTATTTGACTAAAAAGTGATGAACCATTTCAATTCTTGATTTTTTCAAACCATTTAGAATACAAAAACTTTATTAATTATTTGCAATGAAGAAACTACGAAACATTTTGATTATATTCTTTTTTCAAACGAAAAAAAGCTTCAACACGTTATTTGAATTTTTTTGAATGGAGAAAAGAAATAAATCATTTCGATTTTAGATTTTTCGAACGAAAAAAACTACAACTAGTTTTTATTTTTATTTTTTTTAAATGAGAAAAATATTAGAGAAATATTTGGATTCTCAATAAATAATTGAAAAAAAATGAACCAGGCATATCATATAATAAATGTATAAAAAATAACATTAATAATAACAATAAACATAAAATAAAAATTAATGATTAAAACAAAAGGAATAAAAAATAAAATGTTACATTTGGATAATTAAATTATAAAAAAGAAAGAAATGATAAATATAAATGAAAAGTATGAAATTTTCATAAATGGTCCCTGATAGTATAAAAATTATATAAATGGTCCTTGAAACTCAAAAAGACAATAATGCCCCTGAAACTAACGGCTCAAGTTAACGGCCGTTAGTTTCAGGGACCAAAATGTTACAACTTTTCAATTTCAGGGACTTCTGGTGTAATAAAATTCTTTCAGGGACTAAAACCGTAATTCTATATAAACCACAGGGAGCATTTATGTAATTTAGTCTAATATCTAATTTAAATTAGTGTTATTGTATATGGCTCCTGCCTCCTTATGTTTAAATCGTTTGCACTTTTATAAAGAAATTTATTTATTTTTACATAAATTCAATCAATTTCATAAATAAAAAAATAAAAAAAAGGCATCAAGATATCATTAAGAATGTAGTAGACTTAATATATGATATATGTATATTTCTTCGTGCTCATCCATTATCCATCGACATTTTGAATCATTTTTTGGCTTGATGTTTGGGATTACATTTTTTAAACAAGTTTCGTGTTTGGATCTATATTTTTATTACAACAACATAATCTGAAAAAGTTAAAGAAAAAAAAACATTTTATCATCAAGAAAAGGAAACCCATAATCATGTATTTTGGGAAAGAAAATAATGCATTTTTTTTTCTGTAGCTATTTCCAAATTGATATATCCTTCATCTCTAATAAGCTCGTTTCTCATTCATCCTTAATTTTGAGTCTATAAGTAGTTCGTTTTATTTTATTTTAATTTAGCAAATATGCAAGGTTATTAAGGTAATAAACTATTTAAAAATATTTATACTAGTCCTATATGTTAAGTCTTGTTTATTTTTATCATTTAATTATTTTATTTAAGGTTAATATTGAAAAAACCCAATCAACTTTTCTTATTTTTTCAATTAACTAGTTATTAACCCACGTATTACGTGGATATTTTATAAATAGATTTTACTAAAAATCTACACTAACGTAAATTACATACAAAAATATTTATTCTTATCTAAAAAAATACAAAAAAATAGTATTATCTTTTGATATTAGGGATGCTTAAAATTCTTATTTTTAAATAGGGCTGTATGAATAGTATTCATATTTTAGAACTTTTTAACTTTATATTCCTATGTATAAAAATTTAAAAATTTATTTTCACATAGTACACAATTTAAAATTTTTATAATTAAAAATGAAAATTTATAAAACGGTGTATTAAACAAATTGTTTGAAAAAAATTTAAAATTATGTAAAATTTATGACTTTTGTCGTCAATCCGTTTGAGTTGTTTGCTTGAATGGGCCGAAATTGCCACCTAAAATATTGCATTATTTTTCCTTTTTAAATATATAAAATGATGCATAGTTTGCTAAAATTAGAAGTTAAATCTGAAAGTTATTTAAATCAAGCAAAAATATTATTTTTTATTTATAGGAGTTAAATTAGGTAGTAATTAATTATATTTATAATTAAAATAATTTGACAACTAATTAAGAAAATTATATATGAAAAATTAGGCGGGAAAATTTTTTTGTATTTAAATGAGAAAATGACACGTGGCAGTCTATATTTTCTTTTATTAATATAGATAGATAAATAGATTCCCTATTTTTTTTCTACTTGTTTAAGTTTCTAGATGTGTTTATTTTATTCAAAAGTATATATTTTTGACCAATTATAGGATTAGCAGGTAAAACACAACTGATAAACCAAAAAAATATAGGGAATTATTCACTATTGAAAAGATTGCGGGTTTTTTCGAATATTAATTAAGTGAAAAAACTAAGTTTACTTGTTTGGGAACCGGTCAAACATGTCCAATATACACTTTTAAATAAGACAAAAATAGTTTAAGGACTTAAAGAATAAGAAAAAAAAAATTTAAGGACTTAATCATGAAAATGAAGAAAGATTATGATGTTTTTTCTATATTAATTAACCTTTTAATTTATTTCATTATTGTGTAACTATCATCTTTTTGTATTATTTTTACAATTAAGTGCTTTATTATAAATCCTGACGATAATAAAACAAAACATAACTACATCATATAAAACAAAACAAAAAATAAAGCTAAGAACGAATAATAAACTATAGTATTAATATTGAAAATTTCTATAAATTAGCTTAGGTTTATCGATTAAGTTAAAGATTTTTTTTCGAGTGTTTAAACCTGTGGACAATTTTCGTCTTCTTCAAAACTATATATTTGACTTGTTTAATATATCATTAATCGGTAAACAATACAGTTACTTAAACAATAAAAAAGAAAGGCCAACAAATTAATTGAAAAAAATTTAAAAATTGATTTTTTTTCAGTATTAAACTATTTGATAAACTAATTTTTACGAATTAAACGGTTGAAGGTAAATATATATATATATATATATATATATATATATATATATATATATATATATATATATATATATATATATATATATATATATATATATATAGTTTTGAATAAGAGAAAATTTGTTTAGACTAAACACTCAAAAATTAAGTGACTTCATCAATAAATTCGTGAAAGTTTTTGGTATTTTTTCAGTAGCAACCCTACCCTGTAATTAATATTGTTCCCATTATTTATTTACTCTGTCCTTGTAATTATAGCATAATATTTAGATATATGAAATCTATTGTGGAAGTAGATAAATTAAACCCTGTAATATGTCTTAAATTAGTGTTTACATGATTTAACTTGTTTATATTTTATTAGGACTCAGGATGGGATCCGAGTATACGAAAATTATTATATAAACTATACGTTGAGTAAGCTATGAGAATTCATGCATGCATCTGCTTTTATAATGTGAAAATTTAGATGCATTTTAGCACGATTATATATACAGTTACATAAACTAGTACGTTTATTAACCCGTGTATTATACGAAAATTTTAATTAATATTTATTTTTTTATAAAACTATATAAACTTAAACAAAAAAATGAATATTTTTATTAATAAGTTTTAAATTTATTATTATCATTCAAATATCTTTTAAATATTGTTTGTTGAAATTTTAGTAGATCTAGCATAATCATACCTTTAGAGGAAATTGATTTAAAATTTAAAATTATACTAGAAAATTAATTTGTCATTTTCTCATAACATTTTATTTATTATAAAATATATATTTAAACATTCTGTTTTACCTAAATTGAAATTTCAAACTAAATCAGTTAAATATATATAAAATTAGAAAGGAGAATGCAAATTGTCGCATGTCATCATCATGTTCCACCTAAAAGATAATTACATTTTATTGTATCTAAAATAAAAGATAAATACAATTCATTATTTTCCAATATCTATAAAGCTCAATATATAACAGATAAATAAAATTTATTATTTGTTAAATCTTTAAATATTAATAAGTAAATAAAATTTAAATCTACATTCAAATTATATCTTATATATACTTATATATCTTATCTTATTTGTTTATTAACTTATTAATATATATTAAAAATAAATACAAATCATATACAAAATATTAAATATTTAAAAGTAAACATAATACAATTTTAATAAAATCATATTTCATGACAATTTATTGATTATAAAATATATATAAAAATTATGTTTTACGTAAAATTAAACAAATTATATCAGTTAAATACATATAAATTTAGAAATAAAATTTAAAGGAAAGTTAAAAAAATTACTACTATTCATGAATCCTTAAAAAGATGGGTAAATAATATCTGTGACAAATAACTGTATTTTTGTTATATTTTTATATAAATTAATATTTATATGGTTTTATTTTAAATTTTTACGTACATTCTATCTAACCATATGTTTATTAGAAATTATTCACTTAATCAAATTGGTTCATAAACTAGTTATCAAATAAATTAAGTAAGTAGCTGATTATCGCAGCATGTTTTATTTATATGTTGAAATGAAAAGGAATGGATAGTATCAAAATTAAATTAGTGAGCTTTATTATTTAAAAATACAGAATAAGAGAAAAATCTACATGTGTTTTTGTTTTATAATGTTTTATGTTAACTTTTTACGTAAATATTATCTTATATATGGACCGGATCATTGCAAAACCTAAACTTTGTATAGAATTTCAGAACCAACTTTAAAATTGAATAACATAAGAATTATTAATTTTTAAAACAAAATAATTATTCCATAAAAACAAAATTTTTATCATCTTTAAAACGTAACTAATGATTTTATAATTTTTTCAAAATTTATTTTGAATATTCATTTGACATTGAATATTCGATATTGAATATTTACCACTGAACACTGAATATTTGACATTGAATATTCAACATTGAATCGTCTGAATTTTATATATTTAACATCGAATATATGGTTCCACAATTCTACACCAAATTTTTAAGTTCTGCAATGATCTCAACCCTATACACACGGGGTGTTGAGATCTATGAAGTACCATATTAGACTGGGAACCGAAATACTACATTAAATGAAAATGTTAATTACGATAAAATGTTAAGATTCATGCTAAAGTGTAATATACATATATTTAAATTTGCATTATGATTAACTAGTTCATATTATTTTTCATATTCATCACGTTAAATTTGTTTAAATCTTTAATTTTAGGGAAAATGATATCAAATAGCTCTGAACTTTAGACTTTGTACACATTTATGTAGTGAACTTTTTTGTGCACATTTGGTAGTCAAAGTTTTAAAATTGTTTCAATTTGGTAGTTGGCGTACCTGTTAACCGGTTGCTTCCGGTTTCGATGCCTATGTGGACAATTTTTTAATGACGTGGCTACCCGTTTTAATATTATACCTGGTTTTATGTATGTGGCAACCCGTTTTTTAAAATCATCCGGTTATAAACCTAGTTCACTTTTCATACGATCGATCCAGCTTGTAAGAACCGGGTTTATAACCGGGTAATAAAACCGGGTGATTTTAAAAAACGGGTTGTCACATAGATAAAACCGGGTATAATATAAAAACGGGTAGCCACGTCATTAAAAAATTGTCCACGTAGGCATCGAAATCGGAAGCAACCGGTTAACAGATACGCCAACTACCAAATTGGAACAATTTTGAAACTTTGACTACTAAATATGCACAAAAAAAATTCACTACATAAATGTGTACAAAGTCGAAAGTTCAGAGCTATTTGATGTCATTTTCCCTTAATTTTATGCAAAAGTGTAATATGCACATGTTCATGCATATTGCACCTTTGAAAATGACATTTTATCATGATGAACATGAAAATGATGTAAATTAGTTAATAATAATGTACATCTGAAAATGTGTATATCGTAATTTTGTATTTATCGTATTGAACATGTTAATTTAATATGGTATTGTAGCTCGTTGATCGACAAGATAAACATGCAACGTGGTGTAAGATCTTTGGACACTGAAATCATCAAGAATCCATTAGCAGATTATCATCACATATTCACATATATATGATATAAAGTTCGTATCCAATAATAATAATAAATTATAAAAATTAATACATCGATATATTGAACATTACCTAGAATTTTAGGGGCAAAAAGGTTCATATCATGCAAAGGTACCAACAACTCATAAAGAGGCAATTAGAAGGTGCCATAAATCACATGGCGCAAATGTGATACAAAAAGATAAGGTCAAACCAAACCACACAATTTACAATTTATATATGTTTCTTTTTAATTTTCAACAAATTAATAAGCTTTTATAATTTATATTATATGCACTAAATATAATATATATAGTTAATTAATAATGTACAAGTTTGAATGCACCGTGTACAAATTAAATAGTACTCATCATGATAGCATTTGTGTAATAGTTGACCTAATTCAGCTTCAGCCACTCCATGTTAGAGGGAAAAGACAATACTACCCCTACAATTATTATATTTGACAGGAGGTTATCTATCAGGTGAGTATTATGGCATTAATTTCAAGTAAACTACTTAAGTTTAGGGTGTTTGGATTTAGTTACAAAATTACTTAGTTGCGTTCAATTGACAAAAAATTTTAATTTTTCAGTTGAATACACGTTCATATAGTAATTGTAGTTTTCAGTTCTAGAATTTCATGAAAATGGTTTGAAAACATATTAAAACTGTTTTCAACATTTAGTTATAAACTTTGAAAATGAAAATGAAAATTAATATTAAAAAACATGTTTTCATATAAGCATTGTTTTCGTAAATAATGAAACCAGAAAACACTATTTTTCGTCAAGTGAACGCATTAGTTTTTCTATATTTTACAACATTCGAAACATAGATTTTGAAAAGTATCAAGTATCAACTTTGTTTTATCTCTTAAAATACACATAATTTCTAACGCACAAACAAACATCATCTTAACTATAACACATTAAAAAGTTGTCATCAAACAATATAAATTAGTTATTAATCCCGTCTTTATTCTATTTAAATATTGTCTTTCCTATATATAATTGATATACCTACTAAAAACCTAATGCAATGTTTAATTAAATTCGTTAGCGTTTATAAAAAATGAGTGGTTGGACCTAGAACCGGGGAGCCATTGGTTTGGTTACTTGGATAAACTGCGTGTCAACCAACTTATTATTTATATTTATAATCTATAAATACTATTAAAAAAATAATATAATTGTTATTTGTCATCTTCTTTATTAATTTGACACTTGTCATTTTCTTATTTAATTTGTCACTTGTTATTTTCATTAATTGTCATGTCATTTACTGGAACTACTAATAATATCTAATCAAATTCAATTCAATCCAATCTATTAAAAATTTAAATTTAACAATTAACTAACTAAGATTTCATTAAACTAAAATTTTAAAAATTAATTTTATATATTTATAAATAGATCAAATTAGATCAAAAAGCTTTTCATAAAAGATAATAATCAAACTCATGAATAATGATAGTAATATAAAAAAAAATAGAATAAGAACAGACTAAAAAACACAAAAAGAGATCCAAGAAGTCATAAATCGGTCAAGAACAACAAATAACTTAAGAAACCCTAATCAAACCCGAAATCCAAATAATAAATCCTTAATAAAAATCGAAATGAAAACAAATACTTAAATCGACCTCAATCAAACTCAACAACAAAACCTGAATCGAACCTAAACAAATCCTAAGTCCTTCAAACTCAAAAGCAATGACGGTGATCTGAACTCCAGCGACGACGACTGATGATGGTGGTGGTTTGGAATCCAACTTAGATCGATTTCCCTCTACCGAATCAGGAACCTAAGTTGTGATTCCATATCCCTCGTTGATGGATCCTTCAATCGATTTCCGATTCTTGCTCCAGATCCTTCGATTGAAATCCCATCATCGTGTATGCTCAGATATATTCGTGTGATCGATAAACAGATATCATTTGATGAAAAAAAATCAGTCGGAGCATCAAAGAGAGAGATACATACGGAAGGATCACAAATCCTTCTATGAACAGATCCTTCGAGGTAAAGTACACACATCATTCGAGGGACGAAGAACACAAATCTCATAGGGATTTTGCCATGGTGGAGAGAGAGATATACATGGTGGTTTTTTCTCTCTTTAGAACTGGCTAAAACATAAAGAAAAAGAAAAAAGAAAAGATAATCAAGTATCAACTAGTAAATAGGAAAAAAAAAAAAGATAAATTATTAGAAAATTACAAAAAATGGTCACTCAGATTGAAAATGACAAAAATATCATTGTGAGTTAACTAGCCTAGCGGATCAATTTAACGGTAGAGACCATTTATGTGAAATGTTTTCATTTTTGATACCTTTGATGTAAAAAAACTCCGAGTGACCAAAACCGTAAATGCCTCCAAACCACAGGGATCGTCGTGGTCATTTGAATTTCTTATATGTATCATTTATATACAGAATTCCATCAATGTCCTAGAATATACTTATATTGATATAATTTTTTATATTAATTATGACGTCGTTTGTAGGGGTGCATAATTCGACCCACAAATTTTTTTAAGAAAACTAGAATTGACAACCAGACTAAACGGTCCAATTCCCGGTTTTTATAATGAAACAACATAAGATCACATCGAACCAAACTAAAAATTACTAAAAACTAGATCCGAAAGCTAAACCGAATGTTTTGATTTGGTTCGGTCTGGTTTTTTTTTTTTTTGTAGGTTTTAGGATCTAGACCTGGATTTTACACACCGGATATGGCCAATTTAATACCTTTTTCAATTTCCTAGAAAAGGAAAAAACTACCAACTCTTATTCCTAATCACCCAAATAACCCCACGATTGTATATAAGTAATATCATGATCGAACTCCACTTCCATTACAACAACTACAAAATGGGTCAGTCAGGAATCATGACTATGGTGTTGCTGTTCATAGTTCCCTTTAGCTTCTCCAAGATCATCAATGGAGGCTACCTCTACCCGCAATTCTACGATCAATCTTGCCCACAAGTCACAAACATAGTCCGCTCAATCGTTACGCAAGCCGTTGCAAAAGACCCGCGTATGGCCGCTTCATTGCTCAGACTCCATTTCCACGATTGTTTCGTTAAGGTTTCTATAATCTATCTCACCCTTCGTTTTTTCGTGACTATTAAAGTTGTTACTGATTATATATATATATATATATGTGTGTGTGTAGGGGTGCGATGCATCGATACTATTAGACAGTGGAGGCAGCTTTAATGTAATTAGCGAAAAAGGGTCGGTCCCTAACAGTAACTCGGTTCGTGGATTTGAAGTTATCGATGAGATTAAAGCGGCACTGGAGTCGGCCTGTCCACAGACCGTCTCTTGTGCAGATATTTTAGCTCTTGCAGCCAGAGACTCTACGGTTTTGGTACAATACCTTTTAAAAAAGGGTTTATTATAAAAAAAACCTACATATTTTCACGTTTTTTGCGTTTTCATCCTTCCATTTTATTTTTTCCATAAAAAACCTTAAGTTATTCTTTTCCTTTTTTGTTTAGTGAAATTTGGACATTAGACCCCGGTTATAATTTGTGAACCGGGTTAAAAAGAAACTGAAAAATCAGGTTCTAATGTCCAAATTTCACTAATCCAAAAATAAAATAATAACTTGAGGACTTTTATGGAAAAAAATAACATGGATGGACGAAAACATGTTGGTTTTTTTCATAATAAAACCTTTTAAAATTTATGAAATCATTAAACTTTATCATTTATCGAGTTATCTTTCCCGAATAGTTAGTTAACTGATTGAACTTTGTTTTTTTGTGTACAGACCGGTGGACCGAGCTGGGAAGTCCCGGTTGGAAGACGGGACTCATTGGGTGCGAGTTTGCATGGCTCGAACCACAATATCCCAGCTCCAAACAACACTTTTCAAACCATCCTCACCAAATTTAAACTCAAGGGTCTTGACATTACCGATCTTGTAGCGCTTTCTGGTAATCTTGAAAGACAAACAACAAACAAACACAACTACGTATCGTTTATTAAAAAAATCTTTAATCAAATGACAAGCTTTCTTCTACTCCTTGTGTTGCAGGAAGTCATACAATTGGGAATGCAAGGTGTACGAGCTTCAGGCAAAGGCTATACGAGCACGCGGGCTACGAGAGAATGGACGGATTGTTTGCGGCTCAACTACGTACGAATTGCCCACGGTCGGGTGGTGACGAAAATCTAATTTTTCTGGACGGTGTGACCCCGATGAAGTTCGATAACGGGTATTACAAGAACTTAATGGAATCGAAAGGGGTGTTGAGTTCTGATCAGATATTGTTTACGGAAGACCAAGAGGCGATGGAGCTCGTGAAAGAATACGCTGCAAATGAGGAGAATTTCTTCCAACAATTTTCCAAGTCGATGGTTAAAATGGGAAATATTAGTCCCTTAACAGCCAACAGAGGAGAAATCAGAAAAACTTGCAGGAATGTTAACGATTAACGTCGTTTTTTTTATTACCGTTTGCTCAAATTGGCTAGAAATTTCTACAGATTCGCCCAATAAAGTACAAAATTTTGGTTAAAAACGATACGAATTTCATCCCTGAACATGCAATGTATATTTTTAAAAGTAAAAAATAAACTCAAGAAAACGATGTAAAAAGTGTGGCTGCTGGGATTCGAGCCCAGGTCTCCACGGCCACAACGTGGAATTCTTACCACTAAACTACAGCCACGGAGTTATTTAATCATGGATTCAAGTCTTGTTAACAATTTCTATATCACGTGTATTTATAGAAAATAAGAGTTGTTTGTTAAAGACTTTATATCAATTGTGTATTACGGTTTTTAACTTATTATCTTGTTAAATATCATATCATATATTTAGACAAATAGTTAAAAAATATATTACGTAAAATATAAAAGTTGGCAATAAATATAACATGGATTTTTTTTAACCATAAAAGGATTAAAAAATTTAATCACAAACAAGAAATGGTATGACGACTAAACAAATTTTTATTACGTTTTAAACCGGCAAAACGTACTTTTTCATGGTAGATTAAATTTTGTTAATATTTGTTCCTCAAAAAAAATTGAATTTAGGTTACTTTCCTTATTTGTTTCATACCCTTAAATAAAAAAAGTATATTTAACATTAGATTAAAGAAAACTATCAAAAGTTATATAATACATGAGCTTTCTTAATAATCTATCTTACATATTTAACTGTCAAAATATTAGTTTGTTTTAAATTTCCCTTATGTTTTATCAAATTAATACATGCAGTAAATGGCGAAGAAATAGTCAAGAGGTTTATTATGCATCATAAATCTTAAATATATTAAGGGGTGAAAACACATTATGTCCATACTCCATGCACAACAATTTCACGTAAATAGCTATTTTACCCTTGATATCACTGTCAACTTTACATTTTACCTCTTATAGTAAGTAAAATAGTCTACTTATATGTTGCAAAACCATATGTAAACACGCCAAACTTAATATTACAAAATTTAGTTATAACATAAACAAGATTTTGAATGATAAGAGTTAAATTCTTAGACATATTTTTGGCAAATTACATTGTACGACTTTGATTTGATGGTCGATTCATCCATCCCCAAATACAGAAATTCATCATCTCTTCAGGCTATTCATTCAGAGTCAGAATCATGAGTAGCGGAGAATCTCACAGTCCTACGTCTACTTTCATCGTATTCAGCTTCTTCATCGTCATCCTTTTTTGTCTCGTCAATTATTCCTACAAAACAAATATGATTTAGAGACCAGCGTCAGCAACATGATAGCAAAAACCAATTAAACTTGGACATCTAAAAAGCATGAAGCAAGTTAGACCGGCGAACCAAGATCTTAAAAAACGAATATTTCTAGCATAATAATATATTCAGTTGACTACAGAAGTTAAAATTATATGTCAACCTATTTAATTAAACTTAATCTTTCGAAATGTTATCAGCACAGTTGCTAACCAAAACGGTAGTCCACAGAAAGAGACATTTTTTAAGGAAAAGTTACCTTTCTTTATCAATAAAGCTTCTAGCTTCCTCGTGCTGAAATCGTCTTTTCCTCCCAAATCTTGAAACCCGACCAGCCTATCTCCTGCAATTCCTTTTCTGAGGAAAAAAAAAAACAATAACAAAGTCAGCACCAGTATTACACTTCAAAGAGCAAAACCAAATATTGTGACAATTGCCATCTGACCTGAACAATATGACACAAGGCAGTGTCTTGATTCCTAGTTTGGTGACAAAGAACGGGGCATTCTGTATGGCATTTGAAAACGTTAAACCATATTTCAAATCAAATGATACACACACAAATAAAACTTTGATTGTAGTGATGATAATAGAAGAGCGGAGTTGGAGTACAACAAAGAAAGGACTATCTGAGAAACAGACCTCCGCATCTAGTTTAACAAACTTGGTTTCTAGATGACTTGTTGCGAGAGACTTCAGATGCTTGTCCATTATCCTATAAGATACATAAACATAATTTATTGACATGTCTGGGTCAACAATGGCAGGATATGACCAAAGCCATTGTTTCTTCCAACCCCATTCTCACTGATGATTTAACGGTCATAACTAAGGCAGTAAAAGATGCGCATATAGTAAAGGCCACGGTGAGAGAGTATAGAACATATAGGAAAAACACTTACTTGCAGCGATAGAACTCTCGATGGTAGAAGTGGCATATCACCTTTTCACTACCAGTGACTTCACCCAGAAAGTCCCCTTCTGTTATCTCCTTGTACTCTCCATGTCCTTTCTTCGTCAATGATTGTCGCTTTTCAGCTTCTCTCTTTTACAATAAAAGATATGCAAAACGTTAATAGATTTACCCCAAATTCATGTACTATACATGATTGCATTAAGATAGTCAATTTACAACCTTAAGAGCCGCAATCCTATCTGCATGTAACTTCTCCAGCTCAGGGTCCTGAATACAGTTCGATGCAAGTGTATTATAATGATGTCTTCGACTAAGAAACATATGCTGTACAATGGGAAATGCACTTCCAACTTACATCCATCAACTCATCAAGATCAACCTCCTCATTAACGGAGGATGATGTTTGTGCCTTTTCTTGAGCCAACACTTCCTGCAAGTAATAAATTGATGAATGAGATTTGTTTAAGAAAGAGAGACAAATGAAATATACATATGAATCATCCTAACACCTATCAACGCAATTTAAATTCATTCATTCTTCAACAGTTGTAACATTATCACGAGCAAAATATATCCTCTATTTGGCATCAAGTTATGAAACATCGACCCATTTCCTAGTTTAAGGCTAGTCAGACAACTTCTCAATTAATCATTACATATTTTTCTTATTCATGAAACCACCCTCAGGCCTCAGCATCCATTGTTTTCCTCTACGACGAGGGTGCAATAGTAATAAACTGAATGTGCATCTGTAAAGTTTCTAGCAAATATATTTTCTAGCACTAACATCTTCCATTGCCCTTTGGTTTTTTGTTTACTTTCAAATCTGATTAGGTCATAACACATGCACCTTGATGCATAAATTCATAGTACCTTAAGTACGGCCCGGTTCTGTTTCTATACTGGATATATGTAGAACAAAAGTGCAACGAAAAGAAAAAACACATTTGAGTGCCATGGAACATGTCTTGGCTACAAGTGAGAGATGGCTAACTATTTTAGCAACAACATAGCAGTTTGATAAATGAATTGGACATTACAAAAGCACCAAGTCCATATGCATAAGATGCTTAACCATAGATTATGATGGTAACAAAGTCGTACAGGTGCAAAGATGAGACTCAAATGATCATTTTAAAAGGACGGTCAAATATGGGGAAGCATGGGTCTTATAAGCAAGATAAACAAAAGGAAGATGCAGTAGTAAACCACAATTACTCAGTTAACTGTGAAGTGCTCAACTCTGAGATATGAAGCACTGAAAAGTCACATGGATCTGAATATAATAGAAAATTGTAACACCTGCCAGTTGCCACTCTCCCTCCAAACCCAAGGCTATTGATAATTACATATGGGATTCAGGTCATCTACCCTGACCAAGTGTCCAATTCAGTATCCTCTAAAGCTACTGTAGCTCCCTTAAAATATCCCAGCAAGCTTAACTTACATCTATAGGCCAATGACTAACTTTACGATTACAATTTCCAGCTTCACTATTTGCACTTGCATTCGTAAATGTGAAGAAGTAAAATTTCACTATTTTTAAAATTGAATACCAAATTTGACCATACTAAGCATTCCCTCCACATGAAGAGTTCGCATTTGAACTTTTTACGCATCAAATTATTTACTTTCTAACTTCAAGTTGATAATCTTCTGGGTTAAACGTAAACTTCATAACCAAATAAAACCCAATATATACAATAAGGAGCCAAAACCTAATAAAAACTATTGTTGAATTTGAATACAATAACTCTAATTTGGGTACTAATTTCAAATGTGGACACTGATTGCACACCAAAGGAGTACAATTCAATTTCCTTTTACAAACCAAATTCCAATAAATCTATTGCAAGTTTAAAAAAAAAACTGATAACATCACAAGAGAATCTAGATTTTAATAAGCTTCTTTCATTGCATAGAAAGTTAGACACTCAAGAGTATAGATATAATACCTTCTGATAGTCACGAGCAGCTGCAGCCATTACATTTCCAAAAGCTAAAGTTTGCAGAGTCGATTTAACTGAATCCGGATCCATATCTATAGATGTAAATTACTTGTCTTTTCTCTGTGTAAAACCGAAATTGCAATTTCATCAATGTTCGAATAAGTGAAATCGAGAAAACATCATCATGAGTTGGAACACAAATAAAAATAAATAAATAATTAGACGGGTCATTATCTGGAAACAACATTGAAATTACAATATGAACATGGATTTGAATTGGAGAGCAAATTTTACCACGGATCTTAGAGTGCGTTTGGTACAGAGAATGGAATTGCAGAGAAACGACAACATATAATGGAATTGCAGAGAAAGTGAATTGGTCTGGAGAAAGAGAATTGATTCATCTGTTTGGTAGAACAGAGAATTCAACAAAGAATCGTAAGAGAGAATCATGTCTCTTGTTTGGTACAAGAGATGATTTAACAGAGAATTCTATAAAATTTATTATTTGCAATCACATTGTTTTTGTAAAAATTCTTTATATATTCAAACCATAAAATACTAATAATTAAACATTTCATTGATCACCCCTTTTATAATCATTTTGTTTCCAAATTGGGGATTGATTAAATATACAAACTTCAATCCGTGTGAGGGTTTTTGAGAAGTTATTAATTTCTTGGCATGTACAGTAATTCATTTAGGAAGAAACTATCCATAATTCATCTTCTTGGCCATTTTCACAATTATCTATTCCAATTTAACGTGCTTTTCAGTTTTAAATGTCATAAATTGATGCAACAATTGAAATACCTAAATCCGATACGCCTAAATTCAGGCCAATCTGGAAAATGAATTACATTACCTCTATTTGCAGTGTCTTGTATGGTTTGATCAAGTTCTCAGATTTTATCAAAATCTTAATAAATAAATGTACATGCTAATGATGGAAAATGATCCATTTGGTTCTCAAAAGCTGAACCAGCATGCTACTATGGAAAAGGGGAGGAAAATGTGATGCATTAATAGCAGAAACAACACAAGTGAAGTGGTATGTTGCAGGGTACAAGCATCCAACAGCGTTGATTATAAAACAAACTTGAGATTCTAAAACAACTTTTTCTATGTAACAACAAATTTGATATCAAAACTAATATGAGATTATAGAACAAATTTAAAATTAACCTTGTATATTAACAATTCTAAGATTAAATAACAATTTGTGACTAAAACCAAGAAAGATCCATAGAAAATCTGACATTCATAAACAAGAAAGATCCATAACTAGATATATAAACCATATTACATCAAAGAGATGTTCATAACTACACACAATCTGAGAGATGAAAGAGAGAGAGAGAGAGAGAGAGAGAGATAGAAAGAGGGTGATACCTTGGGAAATCAGAGGGTTTGGTCGACGCCGAAGGACGAGGGTCTGGAGATTGTCGAAGCTAAAAATGAGAGACGTTTGGCCTGGTCGATGCCGGAAAAAGGGCGAGGATTTGGTCCTTTGTAGATAGTCTGGTCTGGTCGATGGCGGAGAAGGTCGAGAGAGTCGCCGCCGCTAGTGAGAAGGTCGAGAGGGAGGGAGAGAGACCGCCTAGAGAAGATCGACGGAAGAGAGAGCTCGATGGGAGGTCGCCGGCGAGGGTTGGGGGAGCGGCGAAGGGTGACTGAGGGTTTGTAGAGAGAGATTAATTAAATCGTGCGTGGTGTATCGAAGAATTGCACCGAGGGATCCAACGATGTTGAGCGGCCGTTGAGGATGAATCTTGTCTGGACTAATGAGATTGGGTTACCAATGAGTTTTGGGCCCTAGACAATAACTCATGTCACTCTGTCTAAATGTGAGAGACTGAGAGGTATGGTAACCCGTCAAGACACCGGCTTTGAGACCTCATCCCAATCTTTCAGATCCAGAAACTTTTATTATCGGTGTCACTTTCTTAGAATAAATTTAGTACTTAGATTTTTAAAATATTTTTTAAGATGGATCGGGTCACCGAAACGGATTCCCAACACAAAATTAACGAATAAAAAGATTTTTCCAATTAAAAATTACATAGTACAATATCATTAAAACTTAAAGAAGAAACACTAAACATTTATACTCTATATAATTATAGTTCAGTAAATTAATTAATTAAACTATTAAAAACTTAAAGTATTAAACATTTAAACATCTATACTACACTTACTAACTTAGTCACTTAACAGAGAGAGAAGGTCCAAAAGACGAAAGAGAGATACCGTCAAATAGAAGGGCAACTGACCGGGGAGGCCAGCCGTGGCGGCAGGCGAAGCCGCGGAGGTCAGCCCCTGATGAAGGTGAGGATGTTATGACTGAAAGAAGACAGAAGTTGAGGATGCTGTGGTTGAAGGTGAGGATCTGGCAGGCAGAGGTCAAGCGTTGCCGGCGGCAGGCGGTCAGCCGATCAGGCGTTCAAGCAGAAGACAGAAGTTGAAGGTGAGGATGTTGTGGCAGAAAGAATGAAGCAGAAAATGATTTAGGCTTTCAATGGCATCATCAGGTTTGGGTAGTTTTTTTGCGTTTTTTTAATAAATTTTGGGCTAACTTAATTAACTTACTGATTCTTTAATATTGTTTTTATGTGTTGTTGGGTTTTTCTAAAATTTTTTAATTAAAATCAATGTTATTTCAATAAATTTAAGTAATAAAAACAACAAATATAAATTAGATATGTATGTTATAATTGTGTATTTTTTTCGTAAGTGTCACTCAAAAAAAATCTTAGGTGTCATTCAGAATTTTGATGCATATGTAACTTAGTATTTTGAAATTTTATCGGTGTCGAGTGACACCCATCCAATTAAGCTAAGTCCGCCCCTGGCAGGAACACCGCCCCCTCCAGCTAAGGGTGTTCAAACAAAACCGGAAAATCGAGAATTCAAGACGAATCGTTTAAACTGCTTGATCTGAAACAAAAACATCACATGGCGGTTCAGGTTTTAATTTTTAGAAAACTGTGGATAACCCAACTTTACCAATTATATATATACAAGTTAATAGCTTCTATTTATAATTTCAGTTAGTCATTATAATACATTAAATACTAGATTTTCAAATGATTTTTTATTTTAATTGTTTTGTTAAATACATGTAGTGTAACTTTTAGGATTTATAATCAAATAGTTTACTACGACTTTATACTTCAAAAAATTTGTGTTTGAAAAGCATAAATTTTTATAATTTAATTTTTTTTAAGCATATAGCGGGTAGCCGCCTTCTAACGGATAACCGAAACCGAAAACACGGTTCACATTTTAACTACTAACCGATCCGAACCACGCACACCCTACCTCCAGCTCCGCCCCCTACCCCCAGCCCCTTCAGCGTTGAACCTCTCCTATCACGGTTTCTCTCTCTCTCTCTCTCCCTCACTCTTCTCTCTTTCTCTCTCTAAAATTAGCTGGGTTAATGGGTATTGGGA
The DNA here is from genome assembly GCA_020465985.1 of Centrapalus pauciflorus. Classification (NCBI taxonomy): domain Eukaryota; kingdom Viridiplantae; phylum Streptophyta; class Magnoliopsida; order Asterales; family Asteraceae; genus Centrapalus; species Centrapalus pauciflorus. Next base: position 1,847,152 of record JAANYP010007301.1, on the reverse strand, counting down.
TCAAAAGTTAAAAATGATGGATATTTCTAATGATTTAAAATGGAAATGGTGAAATAGAAAAACTGATATAGCACTAAGGCGACCAAAATAATGAAATTGGTTGGGGTGAGTACAACCCTCACCCTTAGAATGCTATAAAGAATTAAATTTTGTATGTAAATATACAAACAAAATAAGACACATATTTGTAATGGAAATCGAAGCATTTTATTCTCGTAAAAAGCTCAAAGATAGGAAATTATATATCCTAGTTACATTAACATACATGACCAAGTTTCTCATATGCACAAAACGCAGAAAATTAGTATGAAAAAAGGACCTTATATTGGTTCTGCAAGCTACAGGCGTAGTTCTACACTAAAGATATCGATTTGTATTGTTGGACAGTTCCTTTTATAGCTTGTTCAACGGGTAGTCTTTCCAAACTTGATGCGCCATAAAACCCATGAACTCCGTTGGTGTTCTTCAATACGAATTCTGCTTCTGTTGGACCAGATATAGGACCTGCCAGCAACCACGTTTATGAGTGTATTTACGATCTTCAACATACTAAAAATTAGGACTGCAAATGAACAACAACGATCATGTTCGTTTGTTTAACTTTAGCCAAACAAATGAACGAACACGAACATGAGATTTTATAGTTCATGTATGCTCGTTTAACGGATACTCAAACATAAACGAACGTTAATATATGAACAATCAAACGAACAAAGCTGCCGATTAACAACAAAACTCACACCACACGATGCTTAGACATTCATAAGTTTTATAGAAGACTTCAAAGTAATATCATGATAATAAATTAATGGTTTAAGATATAAGAAATTCAATTTCAATACTAAAATTACATCTTTCAAGCATTTTGAGCGTTTCAATCTTCTTTGATCTTCATTCAATGTCACCAATCATATCGATATTAGCATTTGAAATTTATTTTTGGAATTTATATTATTAATTAGTACATTATTTAAATATATTATATAGTATTAATATTAATAGTAGCAATAATAATAATAATAATAATAATAATAATAATAATAATAATACTAATATATTTGTTAAACTTATTATAAATAAACAAACATAAACGAACAAACGTTTAGTTCGTTTACAGCCCTACTAAAAATGATAAGCGATATGCTAAAAGGAGGTACCTCCATGGCATAACACAATTGTATCAGGATTGATTTTATGAGTGGCATCTGCAATCGCTTGTACATGGATTACGCTCTCTTCTAACGAGACAGCGGTCTTTGCTCCAATGGAACCAGAGGTCGTGAGCCCCATATGTGCTACGATAATATCAGCGCCAGCTTTTGTCATTTCAATGGCCTCGTCTTGATTGAAAGCGTATGGTGTTGTTAGCAACCCCATTTTATGAGCTTTGCTTATCATCTCAACCTCTAAGCTGAAACCAGGTAAATCAAATAGCAGAATTTGCAACCGTTAATAGAAATTGCAGAACAGGAAAAACGATAAACAAAAATGTGCTTGAGATACCAACCCGTAGCCCATTCCAGTCTCTTCAAGATTTTGCCTGAAATTACCATCGAAAAGTCCGACAGTTGGAAAGTTTTGAACTCCACAGAATCCAATTGACTCCAACTGTTTGAGAAAGTGATCCATTCTGCGGAAAGGATCAGTCCCGCATACTCCAGCAAGTACAGCTACTTCTTTGACAACCTAAAGGTCAAATGATGTAAAAATTCAAATGAGTCAAACTTATTAATGTAACTGATCTCGTATTTATCATATTCGGATTCAAATGAATCTGGAGCCGCATTTATGCACACCTATCACCACATCCAAGTGACAATAATGACATAAATCATAGCTAGTGATGAATCCCACACATTACAAAGAGAATTTGGGAGATATGTTTACTCACCGGAAGTACTTCATTAGCCATGTCAACCACGATAGCATTTGCATCGGCAAATGGTAACAAGCCTGCTAAGGAACCCCTTCCTGCCATCCGAAAGCGTCCTGAATTGTACAGTACAATGAGATCTACACCACCAGCCTCTTCAAATTTTGCAGATATCCCTGTCCCTGCACCAGCCCCTATTATCGGTTTTCCTAGCCTTATTTGGTCTCTCAACATCTCTAGCACCGCCCGTGTCTTTTGTAATGTCTCTGTTATATAGCAAGTAACCAATCAACAATATCTATAAGCTGATGTTTATCATGTTTTACTTACACTCTACTGGATAACAAGCTAACAATGATACGGCACTAATGAGGAACGAATAACTTGATTGGCCGACTCATATAAAGAACATCATCAACTTCAAATGTCCATAAATTTACCCCGTTTTAAATACCAATTTTTTAACCAAACCTGCCACAGAATAGTGATGTCCTAAATAAAAGATCCTGGAAGGCATTTTGGAAACTGAAATGAAGTATCTTCTCTACAAGCGTGTGGTTCTTTTATATTTACTTCAGTCCTGCATTAGTTACATTAATTTTATTTATTACCTGGTTTTGCATCAGGAAAGTTGGTTAAGTTGTATGGAATTGTTCTGTAACTCTGGGAAAGAGCATCACTGTTCTTTTGAAGGCCTTGATCGGGTTCAGTAACCCTTCGTTTCTGACTAGAAACATTCGGCTTTGTATGTATCTCTAAGAATGAGTCAACCAAAGCTTTAGCGAACTCGGTATCATTGATGTGATATTGGTAAACCTTCACCTACATTATTACAAAGCACATACTTTTAGTGGCTCAAGTTGATAATCTACGCGAATTAAAGTAATCTAATTTAGACAAATCATAAATGGTAATATAGTTTGATCAATCACCAAACTAACCTTCTTATCTTCTGTAGTCTCGATAAGTCTCTTCAATTCCTCTATAAGTGCACCAGTAGCATTGGTATCGTAGAAAGGCTTTCCAGGTGCATCCAGAGCAGAGATGCCGATTTCTGGTAGGCAAACACATACCTTTGATGATGATTTGTTCAACTTTCGAGCAATGAAGGCAGCAAATTTCTTGTTCTCCTCCACTGTGGTTCGCATCAATGAAACCTGTAGATCAGCCAAATAAGCATGTAATTAAAATTCTAGAGTTAACGGAGCCAAATATGTGCCAACGAGAAGAGGAGAAGAAAGCCTACTCACCTGTTCATTGTGCTCGTATATTTTCCTTTGCTGAAATATCGTAGGTATGGTATCCTTGGCCCCGAAATTCACCATATCTAAGGCTCCCACACTTAGAACAAAAGGAATTTTCTTTTCTATTATTGCATCAAAGCGGGATTCGTCACAAGCCATAACACCTCCAACTATGTGATCTGCAACCTCCGTTGTTGTAATGTCCAAAACACCCTTGTAAATGTGAACAGATACCTCATGAGGGTTCTTTAGTTTCACAATAGAATTTGATTTAAAAATTCAAAAACAATGTTCAAGAACTACCTGTATAAATCCTCCTCTAACCAAATCCTCCATAGCTCTGCCTCCAACACCAGTCGCATGGAAAACCAGAGTCTCGTAGCCTTCCTTGTTCAATCTTTCTTTGACAGCATTTACACATGGAGTTGTAACCCCAAACATGGTTAGACCAACCGTAAATTTGTCATTTCCAGATGAAGATTCTTTTTTATCAACAAGCCTACCAGAAACCATCCCAGAAAAGGCAGCACCAGCATTAGACAACACAACCCTACTCACATTGTTAATGCCACAAATATCCACCACCGATGGAAACAAAATCAAATCCGACGTCCCAATATAAGGTTCAGTTTGACCACTGGCTACAGTTGATATGATGATCTTGGGTACTCCAAGTGGCAGAGACCTGAAAGCAGATGACAAGACTGACGTTCCTCCACTGCCACCAAGCCCAATAACGCCAGCAAGAGAACCACGCTGGTGTACTTTTCTAAGATGAAGAGTGAGAGCTTTATTCATAATTGCAAGGGCTTCACCTCTAGCATCTGGAATTTGAGTTTCCACTCGATTTTCAGATTCGGAGTAGCTAGAGAGAAGTTCCTTTCTTGACACAAACTTAAAATCTTCGAAGCTATTTATCACCTTAGATCCAACTGATACATCTACAACTACAACTTGTACCTGTACATATTGATACACCCAAATAAAGATCCATCATTCCATCCTATTGATAGGAAGTACTGGAGTAGCACTCGATATTCAATCCCAAAATTAAATTAAATTAGATTCTGATTCCAAATTGACACATAATTGGTTACTAACAACACTTTCGTGTAATCTAGTGTTATTATATTCCAATAATTGCTACTCTTAGCTTCTCTGGATATGATTATTTTGACTATTAATATTCAAAATATGGAAAATAATCAGATTCTGTCAAACATTCAAGTCTCACTTAAAACACACGTCGTAAACCCTGTAGATTGAAATCGATAACCAATTATTAATGCAAAATCTGACTACATGCGATTAGAAGAAAACTAGAGCTACATATTTTATTTTTATCTCAAATCCTAGTGATTCCAGAGCAAAATTGACATGGACTTCCTTTCGAAGACAAATCAACTTTATTCTATTCGTGTTCGCATGTAGTTCAAGTCAGATAGTGGATAGCATTGTTTTTTCCTCAAAAGTATAAACCCTAAGCTGAGAATTTGAGTTTGACCTTCAAAGTCAAAGTGTTATATTTTTAAATCTTCAACTAAATATGCACATATGAAGTCAATTTACACTAAATTCAAGTGTGTCGTTACAATTGTTATGAATCATTAAGCTCAATCAATTAAAAAACATACAATAATTACATGAAACTGCAAATAAAACATAAGCAATTAAAGAATGTACCTGTGAAGAAGTAGGTGAAAAGCTGGTGAGATTGGATCGGACGGATTGTGAGAGAAATAGGAGCTCTTCAAGCTTCGTATCAGCCGTCCCAATGCAGAAAACTTGAAGAAAATCCTTGAGATTTCCCATAATTTTCCAGTACTAAGAATAATTTCAACTTCCAAATTCAATAAACCGCTAATTCATAAATCGTGGGGAATGGAGTTTAAAGAGATGATTGGTAGGATTTCAAGGATCGCATCAGATCGCTAGTAGCTGTTGCACGATTTCAAAGGGAATCGGTGAGAGCTACTTTTTCACCGGGTAGGACTACTTTTTGCCATAAAATTATGTCCGGTTAATACTAATTTTTGTAAGATTTTATTGGTTAGGAAGCTTCTGTTCTGTATAATTAAAGATGATCTAAGATTTTAATAAAAAACTCTTAATAAATTTGGGGTTTTTTCTTACAAAATGCTAATATGAAAAACTCTTATTTTCAGATTTAAGAGGCAATCAAGATTGGAAAGTCCAAACAAATAGAATCTTGGTAATAAATGTGTCATAAAATATTTGTGACTGAGAAATAATTAATTTTTAAATTTTGATAAGAAATGAGCATTGATAACTAATTAAAAAATAAATTTTAAATTTTATCAATAAAATCTGCATTTCAGCCTCTTTTCTTTGTCTTAAAAGATTGATGAATGTTATATTCTTTCATTCTCCTTTCTATAACTATTTTATTCATAAAAATTGTTTTACATCCATGTTTTGAGTTTGGGATTCTTACATTAAAAAAATCTCAAAATTGTCTATTTTTTTATTAAGCTTATTAACCATTTTTTGTCTCATAAAACCTCAAACTAACTGAAAATTATAGACATATCTTTTATGCTTTTTTACCTCGAACTATTTGTAACAAGTAAAATATCTAAGTGACGATTATGGGTGTCCAAAATCGGATATCTGAATTTTCGGAAAGTGGTTTTTGCTATCCGAAGCTGAAATTTTGGATATTCGAAAACAGATATCTGAAATTTCAGATTCGGATATTGGATTATCTGAATATCCGAAAATTTGTATTTTTTTAAAAAATTAAATCAATTATTTAAATATCTAAAATACAAATTCGTGTATCCAAATACATAATCTGATTATCACAAACTAAATGTATCCAGAATTATATTACTCATAACGACTAAAATTTTGAAAAACTAAAATATATAAAATATTAGTTAATAAATCTATAATACCAATATAAAATCTAAAAATATACCTTAGAATAATAAAAAAAAACACTTAATATTATGTAATTAATCAATACAAAAGATACACAAAAAAAAGTTTTAAAATATTTTTTTGGATTTTTGGATATTTTGGATATCCGTTTATCCGTTAATATGGAATTTTGCTATCCGAATCCGAAATTTCACATAATTTCATATCAGATTTTCATATTTTTAATTCAGATTATATCAAATTCTTACATGTCATATCAATTTAATAAAACAACCAATTAGAAGTCATATGTGATTTTTACGTTAAACATTTCGTTGAATTTGATAGATGAAGATGTTACGGTTAAGTTTAACATTAAAATCATATATAGCTTCTAAGTGATAGATGAAGATGTTACGGTTAAGTTTAACATTAATATCATATATAGCTTCTAAGTGATAGTTTTGTTTCATATGGATGTCATATATCATCGACTTTTATCTAGATACAACCAATTAAATATCAAAATAGTCTTGAAAAACACAACTTTAATGTTTATAGTTGGTTGAAGGCTTTGTGAGACAAAAATAAATAATTAATTAAGAGACTTAAATTAAAAGGAGGTATACAAATTTGAGATTTTATTATACAAGCGTTCCATTTTTAAATTTTGACCCGAGAACAATAGAAGTGATATGTTATTAAATAATAAAAACTACTCATGTGGCAATATATTCATGGTTGGAGATATCAAACCTTTAAACGAATCTCATTGAGAGATTTTATCATTATTTATTTTCTCTTTAATTATCTCTACCAAACACAATCTAATATTATTATCAATTAATTCTTTGAACACATTCAAAGGCTTCAACACGTTGAATCCAATGAAACCCATGGGATATTGATCGTTTAATTCTTCAAACACACCAAGTTGTTATATTATTCCAGACTTAACGGATTCAAAGGCCTCAATACGTTGAATCCAATAAAACTCATAAGATATTGATTGTTTAATTCTTCAAACACACCAAATTGGAGTAATCTCTTTTTCCGCTAATTGTAATAATATTCTGGATCAAACACATTCAATTACATTACACTGTTGTTATCTCACTGATTGACGTATCAAGTTTAAATGTTTAAAACTTATAATTTATAAAAAAAATTATTATTATATATAAAGATGATGATGTGTATTAATATTATAGGTTCATAACGTTCACAATTAATACACAACTATCTATTTATTTATTATATTATATAAGTAACTAGATGTTACATGACATTTAGACAGAGAGCCAATTGTATTAGCAACAACTTGCCATGTGTATCTGTAATTTTTCTATTTAATTTGTTTTTTTATTTATTCTATAAATAATATGAAATTAATAACTAATTTTCCACGTTCGAACCCTCATTTAATTAGCCACATATCAAAATTTTAATATGTCACATGTCATTACTAAAATTAAATATGATTTAAATAAATTCAATTCAATCTATTATAATTTAAACTAGGAATAACTGCGAAAAAAAAACTCTAACTTGTCAGTTTTTTGTGACTAAAACCTTAAACCACTTTTCGTTACATAAAAATATCGAACTAACTAAAAATCAGTAAATCAATGTTTTATCAATGGGCAACCGGTTGAAACCGGTTATTAATCCTACGTAAACCGGTAAATAATCTACGTGGAATAAAGTTTAATTGTTGAAACCGGTTGCCAAGGATTAGACATCATTTAAACCCCTCGTTGATGATCTAATCCCGTTTAATAATTACAATTAAAAATGATAAACGGATGTTTAAATGATGTGTAGTACTTGACAATCGATTTCAATAATTAAAATTTATTTCACGTAGGTTTTTTATCGGTTCACGTAAGATTAATAATCGGTTTCAATAAGTTACCCATTGATAAAGCATTGATTTGCTGATTTTTAGTTAGTTCAGGTTTTCAATGCAACGAAAAGTTGTTTGACTTTTAATCACAAAAACCTGATAAGTTGAGGGTTTTTTATTTTTTTTTTGTACAATTACCCCTTTAAACTAACTAATTTGATATATAATTAATTAAATATCTAATAAACTCAAAAGTTTTATTAACCATTTCATGTTTTTTTATAAATATTCATTCTTAATTTGTTTAAATTCAAGTATTATATAATTATATAACCAAGTTATTATAATATATTAATATCGATTCATGTCAGTTCATTGTTCACACCTTCACGTGCACACTTCAGGAGTATGCGTCATGACTCAATACGTCACTCTCTTACAAATCCATATCTCTTATTTGGTTATTTGTTTAAAATCCATATCTCTTATTTGGGAGTTATCTTAATTTTGCTTTATTTAAAATTTTCTGAATTTCGATAGTATGCAACCATGCAACATTTATTTGATATTTAATTTATACAGTTATTAAAAAAATATCGGTATATTTGAAACAATTATATCTTGTTTGTTTACCTTTTAATAAAAATATTAAGAGTCATTTTACTTTTGAATGATTTCTTAATGATTCCATTAAAATTTAAAAAAATAATAACTTAGTTGTAGCTTTTTATTGGAGCTTTAAGTTTTATAAATATATTCTATTAACACAACTTTAACTAAAGCTTGAAGCTTAAATGTTAATAAGACCATTTATCTTGAGGTGTTCAAAAGTTAATGTTTTATGACGAAAAGTTTGTAGTTGGGAGTTATTGGAGTTCTTTGTTTGAGTCTGTCGATGCGATCAAATTTATGGTGTTTTTCTCGAGTCAGAAGCAGAGATGAAATGTTTTCTTTAACGAAGTAATCGTGGTGACGTTGTGGGTAATATGGAAGTGGCGCAACAAAATTTTGTTTGCAACTCATGTGGAGTTGGAGAAGATTTATAGTAAGGATTTTTCCAATTGGGTTCAAAGGCTCTCCTGTCTTTGGTTTGCAAACAGAAAATTTTCTCTTAGTATTAATTTGTCGAGATGCTCTGTTAACCCTTTGAAATGAATTTTTAATGTGTTGCTTTGTTGTTAGTATATTGGTTTTTTTTTTCCGTATGGTTGTAGGCGTGGGGTTCTCCGTCTTGGAGAAGGCTCGATTGTTATTTTTGATTGGAGTTTGAATAAGCTTGCTTTTTTATAAAAAAAAAAGCTTAAATAACACCAAATGACATCAATATTACCGAGACGTTTGGTTAACATATATTTTTTTTTTGAGATTTACATTATGTGTCATTTTCATTTATCAGGATTTTTGTCAAAGAATCATGTTATCTTTTAAAGAAAATTTGTTAATATGAAGAATGTTTTTTAATTGAGATTTTAAAATCTTAAGAGGAGACTGCGTTTTTAAATAACAAAGAATGATGTGATTTACGAAATCCTGTAATTTTAAATCCTTACTGAAATCTGTAAACCAAACACAAGATTTTAAATGCAAATCCCACTGAATCCCAAGATTTCCACGAAACCAAACGCCCCTTAGCAGTTGTAGTTTACAAGCGTGTAAAGCATTTATGTTTTGACTGTCAAAAAATTATGGTGCACAAGCCATCTCAATTTTATTTGGATGATAAAAATTGTTTTGTTCGGTTAAAAGTTCAAACTTATTTTGAAAGCTAATTTAGGTAATTTTTTGTATATGAATTATTGAGAGCTTTTATGTTCAAAGAAAAGCTCAAGATCCGAACATCCAAATAGAGGTTTTGAGTTTCACTCTTTAATAATCAAATTTAAAAGCTTTAATTTTTTTTTTTGGCAAATGACCAAAAATAGTAACACCTTTTGACATTTTTATCATTAATAGTAACATTATTTATTTTTTATCATTAATAGTAACAACTTTTTATTAATCTATCAATAATAGTAATGGGTGACCTGCAAACCTGTTTAGCAGGTCACCAACTTTTCAGTTATCAAAAATAGTAATATCTTTTCAGATTTTTAGCAATAATAGTAACATATCAAATTAAAAACATGATTAAATTTTATTAAGTTTTCAAATATTTCATAAACACCAAAATAAACCAAATTTTTATTCCGAATATTTATTCTGAATATTTATTTACGATTAGATAATTGATTATTTATTCACAATTATATATAATATGAACGAAAAGAAAATACTACGAATCGTTTCAATTTCAATTTTTCCAAACGAAAAAACTATAAATCATTATATTTTTAGTTTTTTCCAACAAAATAATATGGTCTATTTTGGTTTTTTACTTTTTTCGATCTAAATGGGCTGTAGGTTTTTTATATAAAAAACTAAAAATAAAAATTTGGTTGCAATATTTTTCAAACAGAAAAATTATAAACCACAATTATTCATAACTTTTTGTGTAGGTAAAAATTGTAACACCCCGTCTTTGAGAAATATTTTGTGGATTTAATTTATTGGTTGATTAAATTATTAATATTGTTTGGGGCAATGGTATAACGATTAGTGAAATGAACACATGTCGGGGTCGAGTATACATGTCACCGGGTTATACTTCTAGCGGATTATTAATAATTATGACACCAAGGAATTAAATGGGAATATTAATATTAATTATGAAATATTGATAACAGGTCGGGTATCGGTGTCGAACCCGCATTATAAACTATATGTTTATATGTATAACACGTTTAACTCTTTGCTTCATTTTCATTCATTTCAAAAACAATTGAGAAGTGTTGTGTGTTTGTAAGAGCAAACAGAAGGAAAAAAAAATCGTAACGAATCAAATTGAGCTCTGGAATTCATCTTTATCTTGGCTTGTGGAGTTCTTTAACTTGGGATGGTAAGAAACCTCTAATTTTAATGAGTTGATTGTGTTATAAGGTACTAAATTATGAAAATTGGTTTAGCAAATGTTTTTTTCGTTGTTAAAAACACAAAAATAAATGAGTTGCAATTATTTTGTACGAAACTCAAAATAATTTATAGTTTTTTGTAAAAAAAAAACTTAAAAACATGATTGGGTCGTATTTTTTCATTCGGGAAAGCTAAAAGTTGAATGATTTGTAATCAATTTCATTCGGAATTTACTAAAAAACCGTTCAATTTGTAATTTTTTTTATTCTAAATGAAAAGTACTACGAATGAAAAAGTGTTGCGACCCATTCGTTTTTTTAGTTTTTCAATGAATGGAAAACCATGCCTCATTGTGGTTTATAGTTTTATGAATGAAAAATATTGAGACCCATTTTGATTTTTTGTTTTTTAAATAAAAAAAACTATGATCCATTTATATTGGAAAAAACTAAAAATATGAAACGATTTGTATTATTTTATTCGGAAAAACTAAGAAAATGATGACTCGTAGTTTTTTTGTTGGAATAAGTGAAAATTGAAATGATTCATAGTATTTTTTTCATTAATATTATATATAGTTGTGAATAAATAATCGAATATTATCTATCCGTAAATATTCGGAATAAATTTTTGGTTTATTTTGGTGTTTCGAAATATTAGAAAACTTAATAAAATAAAAAAATTTATGTTTTTAATTTGATATATACTATTATTGATAAAAATCTGAAAAAATGTTACTATTATTGATAAATGAAAAGTTGGTGATCTGCTAAACAGGTTTGCAGGTCACCCATTACTATTATTGATAGAAAAATAAAAAGATGTTACTGTTAGTGATAAAAAATAAATAATACTACTATTAATGATAAAAATGTCAAAAGTTGTTACTATTTTTTGCCAAATATGTCCAATGACAAAAAAAAAAAAAAAAAAAACTTTATTCATATATTTTATGAAAATAGAGTACTATAAATATCTTTCAACGTCACCTAGCCAATAACTTGCTTTAGAAAATAGTTTTAAAATTAAAACTTAAATGTATACCGATATATTTTGAGGTTACCTACGTCGTGTTTCACGATTCCCTCCAAGTTGTCGTCAAAATAACTAATCCATGTGATGTGAATAATATTTAATCCTCGTCATTAAAGTTTCGATCAATTAAATATTAATTAACTAAGACCATTGAAAGAATTTAAAGTCGTCGACCATTGCCTTTTCGAACAATTTAGTGTATGGTTAGTTACCGATTTTTTTTTAAAATCTTTTTTTATTGAATTAAAAAAAATCAATTTAATAAATCATATCAAATATACTTTAAGACAAAGTAAATTACACAGATGGTCCATGTGGTTTATAACAAATTATAAATTTTGTTCTTAACTTTTAAAAATTACAGTGGTATTCCATATTTTAAAACATTGTCACGCTCTTATTCCCTAAGCAATTCAATTTTTAAAAAAAAAAATACCAATTTTGCCATTACAGATGAATTTCACATATGATTCCTAATCAATTATGACATAAGAAAAACTAATCCAAAAAGTCATATTTATTGTGGGTTTTCAGAATTTTATAATATATTTTGAAGAATACAGTCTTTTTTTCCTGTCATTTTAAAGTCATTTTTCTACAAAGCCAAATGATTTAATAAAATATTTGTTTTTCTGTAAGCAAATAACAAACAACCTAATTTCAATGATCAATCTTTCTTTTCCCTCTTGTTCCATTCCTCAAGCCAAAAATTTGTATTGAATTCCAAGATTCTTTTTCTTTTTAAAAGGGCTCTTAGGTCTTCTAAACGTATAGTAAATTAACTAACTAATTCGGGTCTATAATTACATGTATATATGTACTTTTTGCTAATTACATTTTAGATATTTGTTCAATAACAATTATTACAATAATTTGTTGTGTACAAAAAATTTTGAACACAATTTAATACTTATACAAGTATGTTAAAAAACCAACGAACTAATCAACTATACTCTCACGCTAAAACTCAAATTAATTATTTTATCATAGTAGCAATTAACAAAGAAAAGGAATTTGTCACCATAAACAACAACGGCTTCCATAGCATGATTGCTTGTAATTGTTAATTTTTTCTTAAAAAAAACTACATTTATACATCTATCGTCTATGAAAGGTAAGTAAAATACAAAGAAAAAATATAAAAATAGTAATAAGGTCATGCTATATGTACATTCTTTTATCATTATATTTTAGGGTTAAGTGTCATTTTGACCATCCAACTTTTAGATTTTTTTTTCGATTTAGCCATTAAACTATTTTTTGTTTCGATTTAGCCACTAAACTATTTTTTGTATACATATTTAGCCACTAAACTTTCCTTTTACTGATTTAACCACTGAAAATTATCCCGATTTGACCACTAAACTATCATATTTTGCATCGATTTAGTCATTAGTTTTATTCATTTTTCCCAAAATAGAACATTAATAAAAAGTTTAGTGGTTAAATTAGGACAAAAAATAGTTTAGTGGCTAAATGAGACAAATCTGAAAGTTGAATGGTCAAAATGTTACTTAACCCTAAATTTTACTAACCATACATTCTCTTTTCGTATGTTTTTTTGTTAATGACGTGTGACTCATTGATTAAAATTATCATTCTCTCACGTTAAGAAGGAATGTGTAGTTAGCCCGGAGGGAATCTAATTTTAGAATCACCCTGGTATAATTTACAAAAGAATAAACAAAAAATAAAATAAAAACAGAATTACAGAAATGTGTATGATTATATGAGAATTGATGATTTTTATTGTGGGCCGAAAGGGGAACTCGAGGAGTCGAGGACCATGATACCACATGTTCGTCCCTGTCAAATATGTTTATGATTTGACTTTTTTTTTTTTTTCTAAATAACAACATCACAAATTTTTTTTTTTTAATTTTAATAATATAGATGTTATTAGGATCCTTAAAATTAGGTTCTCCACATGAATTACTTAGGATTCTTTATTTTTAAAAAGGTTAAATATTTGAAATCTGGAAACTACGTTTGATATTAAGAGATTACCTTCAGATATGAAATCTAGAAATCTAATATAGTTTGTTTCGTGATATGAAATGTCAATATAATAATACTTATGTAAAATTTATGACTTTCGTTTGTCAACCCATTTGTTTGACTAAGTTAAAATCATTACCCTTAGGCTTGTAGCCTTGAAGGTTGACGCCGTGGATAGAAAACGGTGAGGTTGAAGAGAAACTGGTGGGGTGTTGCAAAAAAAAAAGGTGTCCTATTTTTTTTTATTTCAGACCCTACCTCTTTCCCGTATTTAAAAGTAGAGTAAATCACAAAAATGGTCATTGTAGTTTGCATAAAATTTGGAATTCAGTCTCTATGGTATCTATTTGGATAAACGGTTCTTATTTGCATTGTTTATTTGTTGAAATTGTCCATCTGTCTCATTTTTTTCCTAAAAACAATTATATGCTTTTCATTAACAACAATTTTGGTTTTTTTTCAAAAAATTTGTTATTGTTTTTAGATTTGAAAACTTAATTTAATAAATGATTATTTAATTAGTTTATTATTATTATTATTTAAAATGTATTTATTTATTTTTATTAAAGTTATATTTGTTATCTATTTAATTAATTTATCTATTATTATTATATGTATTTAATTTATTTATTAAAATTTTATTCACAGTAGATTTCATTATTATAATATTTGTAACATCCCGAATTTGAGCCTGGTACGTGGATTTAATTTATTGGCTCTTTATTTTAATAATTATTGTGTGTTCCAATTAAATTCCGTTTCGTGGATTTAACGTGTCAAGACCGAGTGATACGTGTCTCCGAGCTAATAATTAGTGGATTATTATAATCATTGAGATCGTGGATTTAATTGGATTCTAATGATATTAATATTGATAAAGTGATATCGGGTTCGGATTTAATGGGTTCGGGACCGACCAAATTAGAGATAAACATATACGTGCCTATCCCTTCCTTTCTATCTTCATTTCCAAAAGAACCTAAAGGTGTGTGTGTGTTTTGGTGTGGAGCTACAGCAGAGAAGGAAGCCAAAGCTTGAAATTGGGTGCTGGAATTTGTGTTCTTCATCTTCTTATTGTGCCTTAAAGGTGTTTAAGGTAAGAATTATGAGTTTTGGTGGCTAAATCTTGAGATATGTATGTGTTATGTGTAGGGTTTTGCTTCTAAATCAGTATGGGTCGAATTTATATGATTTGGTATGTATTTTGCTACTGGAGATGAGGAGTAAGGGATTAAACCCCTGGTTACAGCCATGGAAATCGAAGAGCAAGGTTGAGTGCAGGCGCCTGGTCGCGGCGCGACGCGCAGGGAGCAGGGGCGCGGCGCGAGATGCAGGGGGGCGCGGCGCGAGCCGCAGCCTGCAGGAGAAAATCAGTTTGATCCTTTTGGGGAGGTTTGGGGTCGTTAGTATGTCGAGTTGTGACACCCTTGCCACATTAACCACCAATTACAATTCACCCAAGATTATTCACCAACAACAGTTATATAATGATCTGATACCTTAATTAAAGTGCGGAAGCAAAATACATAAGTAAAATAATACAAATTATGTGTCCAACACCCTACGGTGCTACATAGGTTACATGTCTAAGTCTACAAACTCAAAAGTATTACATCATTTCCAAATTTATTACAACATTAATTCCATAAACCAAATACCAAGTGAAAACAGTGAGAATCTTCAAATCACTTCAATAAACGTCCTAGCTAGACGGTCCCGCAGCGGATTTCCCTAAAAATGTGACAACTGAGGGGTAAGCTAAAGCTTAGTGAATACCATATGATTTTACACATTCTACAAATCATTATGATGCCACCCAGAGTAACCGCGGTAACACATACCGTATACTCCACACGTACTCCAAGTACGCAAACCCGAGCCGCAGCTCCTTCGAGCTGACACTCGGCATAAGAAAAACCAACCATCTGAGGCAGACATTACATCGGGGATGACTTACTGTCTATCCTGACCACAGAGGTGTCAAACTCTTGGTCATATAGCACAGTAACATCAGAGTACAGATGCGACCACGCAGGTCCATCGAAAGGATGCACAACAAATGAACGGACATGCAACAAGTATGAATGTGCATCAACATATACGCATGTTAGTAGAGTGCCAAACGAATATGAAACAACATGCCTCAGCAGGCAATGCAAACATAATGCAGATGCAGCAATGTTAAAATCAAAGGTACTCACAGTGGGTGCGTTATTAATCTTTAAGCAATATTATTTCTCCTCGGAATTTCAACCGGATCCACAAAGTACCCCACTGTGGGTTAAACAACACCACAAGGGACCTGTTTCATTTCCATAAGGAAAACATATTATCATTATATGTTCTTTAACAATTTGACATCATCTTGTATAAATAAAAGTGTTACAACATTCGGAACCGTCATCCGGAACTCATATTTAAATCTCACCATATGGTGTGTTATCCATCTCAAATAACCCTTCATTATATGCCTTATTATAGTACAAAAATATCCCAAAAGTGTGATTATTTGACCATCAATTCGGATCCTTTTAAAACCATCCGAATTACCCAAAAATATAAAGAACTCGTCGAGTAGGACAGGAACTCGCCAAGTTCCTATCCGAATTTCGGACCTTAACTGAGTTTCGGACCCATCCGGATTCGGGTTGACCCATCCGAGTTCGGGTTGACCCATCCGAATTCGGACCCCTCCGAGTTTGGTTCTTAATTTGATTTCGATCCTATCCAAATTTCGGGTCTCATCCGAATTCGGGTCCCAACCGAATTCGGATCCAACACTTATGAATTTTATGAAGATTTATTCAACTGTTCTTGAGTACTCGCCGAGTTCACATGCAGGTTTTGCCTTCGGAACTTACGGATTTTCACTAAAAATTTCCAAAATCATTTTCTAACAACATGCAATCCAGAGGAATGTTTTATTAACATAATTTGAGTGTTTCTACATCATTTTCCATAACATAATCATCCAAATTCGTCCAGATTGAACCAAAAATGAGCAAAAACTCTAAAAACTCAAAAACTTGATAAAAACTCAGATTTCTAACCTTTTTGGATGATTCAAACAACGATTCTTGTTTCTGAACCTTCAATGATGTTCCAGAAATGATTTCCCACTGATTTAACATACATGCATCAACAATTTTTCAGATTCAAATCCGAATTTCATTTCTTTATTCTTCAAAATAAAACCCCAAAACTTCAAAATTATGTTCTTACCTTAAATCCAATCGATTCTTGTTAGTATTCAGATGTAATCCTCGAATTTGTTTCCACAATTTCGAATTCCAGCAGAATTTTTAGAGAGAGGGTGATTGAGAGTTTTTTTGGTGATTTTGAAATGATATGAGAATGAAAGACTAAGGGTCTTGTATTCCATAATTTCAACTTTTGTCACTTTTAACCCCTCAATTTATCTAATCCCACTTAATACTGATTTTATCTTAGTTTTATTCTTACTAGCTATTATAAAACATAACACTCCATAATAAAAATTCAAAATTCCAAAGCTTCATAATTTCTCAAAATAGTAACCAACTTTCATAATCCAAATACATAATCATTTTCGTAATTCAACTTAATTATACAAAAATTCATCTAATTATCCAATTACAATAAATTAAATCCGAGGATGTTACAGCATGGGCTCCACCACGCTCAACTTCGTCCTCGAAGTTACTCGGATTCGAACAGTTGCGGATACTTGTTCGACATTTCAGACTTAGGCTCCCATGTATGATTCGCTCCTTTGTGATACTTCCAACGTACAAGCACCATCTCTATCTCTTTGCTCCTCAATTTCTTTACTTTAGTATCTAACACACACTCCGGCTCTTCAACATACCGGAGCCTTTCATCA
The DNA here is from genome assembly GCA_020465985.1 of Centrapalus pauciflorus. Lineage (NCBI taxonomy): Eukaryota > Viridiplantae > Streptophyta > Magnoliopsida > Asterales > Asteraceae > Centrapalus > Centrapalus pauciflorus. The sequence continues at coordinate 1,829,462 of JAANYP010007301.1, read as the reverse complement.
ATCTTCAGCTCAGTGTGGTCAGCCCAATCTTCGTTTTCGGTTGTGAACGACTTTCTAAGGTTTCCCACGTGGAACACCGGGTGTATGCCCGACATTTCTTCAGGCAACTCTAAACGATACGATTGGTTTCCTACTTTCTCAGTAATCCTGAATGGTCCAACGAATCTTGGAGCCAGCTTGCCTCTCTTCACGAAACGAGTAACACCCGTCATTGGTGATACTTTCAGATAAACCCAATCGTTTACATCAAAACTGATTGGTTTGTGCCTTCTATCGTAATAACTTTTCTGGCGATCCTGGGCCGCCTTCATGTTCTGTCGCACCAATTGTATTTTCTCGTTTGTTTCTTGAAGTAATGCCGGCCCAGCAATCGGCGTCTCTCCGGTTTCCCTCCAACACGTAGGAGTCCTACACCTTCTCCAATACAATGCCTCAAACGGTGCCTTCTTTATCGTCGCATGGTAACTGTTATTATACGAGAATTCTATCAATGGTAAATGGTCGTCCCAATTACCACCGAGATCCAATATGCACGACCGCATCATATCTTCAAGCGTTAGGATGGTTCGCTCACTCTGACCATCAGTTTGCGGATGGTAAGCTGTGCTCATTGCTATTCTCGTTCCCAACCCTTCTTGTAAAGCCGACCAAAAGTTGGAAGTAAATCGGCTGTCGCGATCAGATACAATGGACTTCGGTACTCCATGTCTAGAAACTATCTCATCCACGTAAATGTGAGCTAACTTCTCTAGTGAGTAACTCTCTCTTATTGGAATGAAGTGTGCCGACTTGGTTAATCTATCAACAATTACCCACACCGCATCGTGTTGACGCCTAGTTTTCGGCAACTTTGTGACAAAGTCCATAGTAATATGCTCCCACTTCCATTCCGGAATGGGAAGCGGTTGCAGACTACCGTATGGTTGCTGATGTTCGGCTTTCACTAACCGACAAGTTCTGCATCTCTCCACGTACTGACCTATGTCTTTCTTTAATCCCGGCCACCAAAAGTCTGCTTTAAGTTCGTTATACATCTTTGTGCTTCCGGGATGTACAGAAAATTTCGATTGGTGAGCTTCTTCTATTATCACATTCCTCATGCCACCAAACTTTGGCACCCAGATTCTTCCGTAAACTCCTTTCAGACCCGATTCGCTTGTTTCCATTATTTTCATCTGTGCCCTTATATCCTCAGCACAAACATTCTCGTCTTTCAAGACTTCCTTTTGAGCGGCCTTGACATCATCAATAATAGTGGATGTTAACATAGTAGATGTCAACATGTAGCAGCAATCCTTAGCATATGCTTTGCGACTCAAAGCATCGGCTACCACGTTAGCCTTTCCAGGATGGTAAATGATTACACAGTCATAATCCTTTATTAGTTCCATCGAACGTCTCTGTCTCATGTTGAGTTCTTTCTGGCTGAAAATGTACTTCAGGCTCTTATGATCTGTGTATAACTGACACTTAGTACCGTACAGATAGTGTCTCCATAACTTCAGAGCAAAAGTAACAGCTGTCAATTCAAGATCATGAGTTGAGTAGTTCTTTTCATGCTGCTTAAGTTGTCTTGAGGCATACACAATTACTTTCCCGCGCTGCATCAATACTGCACCAAGTCCCAACCTCGAAGCATCCGTGTATACAACAAAGTCCTCATTGCCCTCCGGTAGAGCAAGTATCGGTGCTTCACTTAATGCCTTCTTCAAAATCTCAAAAGCCTCCTGCTGCACAGTTTCCCATACAAACGGTGCATTCTTCTTTGTTAACACTGTTAAAGGGACTGCAATCTTAGAAAAATCTTTTATAAACCTCCTATAGTAGCCCGCCAGCCCCAGAAAACTTCTGACTTCTGTAGCTGAACGAGGCGGCTCCCAATTCCTTACCGCTTCTACCTTAGCCGGATCTACAGAAATTCCGGCCCCCGATATCACATGTCCCAAAAATTGAATCTGTTGCAGCCAAAACTCACATTTTGAGAACTTGGCATACAACCTTTCCTTTCTTAACAATTCCAATAACTCTTTTAGATGATCAGCGTGTTCGGCTTCAGACTTAGAGTATACCAAAATGTCATCTATAAAAACAATCACCGACTTGTCCAACATCGGTCTGCAAACTCGGTTCATTAAATCCATAAAGACAGCCGGGACATTGGTTAACCCAAAAGGCATAACCAAGAACTCGTAATGCCCGTAACGTGTCCTAAAAGCTGTCTTAGGCACATCTTCTTCTCGAACTTTTAACTGATGATACCCTGACCTCAGATCAATCTTAGAAAACACACAAGCTCCGTGTAACTGATCAAACAAGTCATCTATCCGCGGCAACGGATCCTTGTTCTTTATTGTCAACTTATTCAGCTCCCGGTAATCGATGCACATCCTCATCGAGCCATCTTTCTTCTTAACAAATAACACCGGAGCTCCCCACGGCGATGAACTCAGTCGAATGAAGCCCTTGTCCAACAACTCCTGGAGTTGTGTCATCATCTCTTTCATCTCGGTAGGAGCATGGCGATAATATATTTATTTCATTACGTTAATATATTTTGATTTCATTAAACGTTTTTAAGAAAACTATACAAACTTAGGATTTAATTCGTTTAGATTTAGATAATTTGTTACATTATTATTTCAGTTTAAATTTAAAATTATTTATTTTGATTTAAATATTTTGTTACATTAAAACTTTTAAGTCAAAACAAATAAAAATGTTAGGTTGTAAATTATAATTAAACCAAAACATATTAATATAACAATATATTTATGTCATAACGAAAAAAATGTTATGTTTATATATTTTATTTGAAAATTACAACCAACTTAAAACGTATTAACTGACAATACATTATGGATAAGTAAGTGAGACGTGACATAAAAAGTTTTCTATTATTAATATATATAGATATTGATTATTGACGACAAATGTTATTGATCTAGTATCTAAAAAGAAAGAAGAAGAAGATCGAGAGACTACATTTCAAGATCCAATCCTGCAAATTCATATATTAATATTATTGACGATAAATATTATTGAGATGATTTGATTGTTAATAATACGTCACTCCTTCTTTATTTATATTTTCAACACAACTTTTGAAAATATTATTGTTGTTATAAATAAAATAATGTTATCTAAATATATTGTTTATTATTAACATTCATGTCATCTAAATAACATTTATTGTGTTTATGATTACTTATTTTCATTTTAGTAATTTATTAAAAAAATTTGAAAAATATATGATGATGATAAAAAAAAAAAGAAGTTTATAGCATATTTGTTTAAAACGTGTTATAAAAATATTAATATCACAATAGTTTCAAAGTTCAAACACACATCTATAATCTAAAAATCATGTAAACAATTAGTAAAATAATATAAAATATAAGAAACAATTATAAATTAATTAATATTTGTACAGTTCTACAACACACATTTGTCATAAATTTTCATGTCGTTTTGTATATATTCATGTTTTAGATAGGTTTAAATCAAAATAATCTAAAAATTAAAATTTCATATGACATGATATTAATAAACAAATACAAGTTTATCATAATGGTTTTAGAAAAATTTGATGACTAGATATATAAAATATAATTAGAGTTGCATATATCCATAATAAGGTAGAACACATCCGAACTCTATTTATATAATATATTCACATCCTATTTTGTCTCATTAAGAATAAAAAATTGAAATAATTGTTATTGAAATAAAAGTGTCTAAATTCAAGAATTCGAATTCGAATTCAAGTTCTATTCTACTTTCAATTTTCCAACATGAAAAAAATGTTTGATCTATACTTGCAAACAAATAATTGCTTCTTTTTACTAGTGCTAATTAAAAGGAAAAGATTGATTGTTAAAGAAAATACATAACCCATCAAGCGTCTCAAATAGTCCCACAAATTATATAAAATACAAATCATGTAACACATAATTAAAAAACACGTATGCGTACGTGTGTCCAACTGCTAAAAGTAAAGAATTATATATGTGTGCAATCTTAGATAAAAAAGTTATCAAAACGTAGTAACGTACAATAATTTATAATATACTTCGCTTTCTGTTTTCGTGTTTACATTGTATGAAGTATAAACGAGTTGAAAGTTATATGACATTAAACAATACCTACTCAATATGCTTAATTATTAAATATTAATTATTGCATGTCGATCATGCACTATCTACAAATAAAATATATAAGTGTCATCATTTGATAAATACTTCAAAAATGATCGATTGATACTAACTTTGCAAATAATAAAAATAAATATAAACACTATTTTTTTAACATCAGGCTTTACAACAACTAACTATTAACAATTCCAAATTTTCAAAATCCAATTGGAATTATTTTAAATTAAATCCCAAACATCAATTATTTATCTAATCTTTTTTCAGTAGTTAAAAATAATCATAAAAAAACTATAATTAATTATAATTTAGAATTTAAGCCATACAATAACAATCAATTTTTTTCAATTTACCAATATAATACACCTACTTTTTTTTAACTGATATACAACGTGTACCTAGTGATAACCGGTTAATATGATAGTAACTACTTTTGATGATCGATATTCTTGAACTAATTAGGAGGTTACATGGATACTGCATTATCTTATAGAAAAAATTGGCTAATCTGAAGAATGTAAGGTAACTAAGTTTTAAAAGCCTAGGTAGGAGGCTGTGTTTTTAAATAACGAAGAAGGAAGGGATTTATAAAAATCCTGAGATTTTAAATCCTTACTGAAATCTGTGAACCAAACACAAGATTTTAAATGTAAAACCCAACGAATCTCAGAAAATCCACGAACCAAACGCCCATTGGATGTCATTCTTGTTTGATGTACATATAATACATATTACGAAAAGTTAACAGATGGGTAAAGGGCTGGATCCGTCCATGGATCCCATAAACAATCTTCAAATTCAGAAATAAAAGCAAACCCAGATTTTGAAATCATTCATCTAACCCCTAATTCAAACAAAAGCATATGAAAAAGAATATATCAAAGAACAAGAATATCATAGTAAGGGTTATACTTTTTGGACCCCTTGCCCCACACACATCTTTTGAATAACCATCACACACATCCTTGGGGGTCCAATGAGATTTTAGGGGTCTAATTAGACCACCCCTATAGCAAACCCAGAATTTGGAATCATTCATCTATTTAAGAGGGTGTTTGTATTTGCGTTTGAAAAAGTGCTGTAGCGTTTTGGAAACTAATAATCAGATAATATATGTAACAAAAAGTGCTGCAGGAAATGTAGTGTTTGGTTTAGCTTATGCTGTTTGCTATCATAATTATCAAATAATCAGTTTTTAAAGTGTTTGGATTTGCGTTTTTACTTGTAAAATGATCAAATAATCACTTATGAAGCAAATAAGCTACAATTTTTAGCTTATGAAAAAGTGTGGTAAGATTAACGCTAAACGTAAATAATCACTTATTAACGTATGCAATCCAAACACTTTAAACTAATTATTTGCATTATTGTAACGCAATAAGCTGATAATCTGGTTCATAACGCAAAACCAAACACCCTCTTAGTATCTAACCCCTAGATTCAAAAACGAAACTCAATAGTCGTGCAACCACCAAAAAAGTAGAATGCAATGGATTCAAATTCTACAGAGGAACCGTCGATGAACACACGCAGATTTGAATACACACATATTGTTCAAGCTAGAATACTGTGGCTTCATCGATATTGTTTGACGATTTCAAACGTACTGCGGACTGATCGAGACGAATACGAAGACACCATCGATTTCAAACCCAAAGTTTTAATCTGGGTTTGATAAGCGTTGCACGGAGACGCTGGCGAATCTTGTTTTGAGGCTGACAAAGAGACCGAACGACGAAGACGTCGTCGATCTGGTGGGTTGTTGATTGGTATTTTGCCTGCTTCATTTCCATGCAAACAAGTTAGGGTTTTTAATTTTAATTTTAATTTAAATAATAATAATAATAAATTAAAAAAATGTAATACATACCATATCAACAAACTAAAGAAGTATATTGTCATTTTATAGCCTTTTAATTTTTGAAAAAATTCCATCTCAGCATTATTATAAATAAATAAATGACACATACTTTATTTAACCAATAACTAGTCATTTCATGGACAATATTGGTAAGAAAATCTAGGCACATGCATCATGTCAGCAAAAAAATAATAGACATAGCTTAACAATAAAAAGGAAAAAAAAATGTTCGAGGGATGCGTTTGATTAGCAGATTTTTTTCTTGGAATTTGAATTATATCAAAGTATTTGCATTAATGCAGTATTTACATTTGTCAGGATTTTGTGAAAAACCCTGCATTATATTATAGAAAAAATTTATTAATCTGAAAAATGCAAGGTAACTGAGATTTAAAATCTTATGGGGGAGGCTGGGTTTTTAAATAACAAAGAACCAAAAGATTTATGAAATCCTGAGATTTTAAATTCTTACTGAAATCTGTGAACCAAACACAGGATTTTAAATGCAAATGCTAGGAAATCCGCGAACCAAACGCCCCATTAGAGTACTTTTATATGGACACCCTTTCGATTGTTTATCATATACACTCCTTTTTAACGTGAGAAGAGATTAACTTTTAATCACTGAGTCTTACATCATTAACAAATATCATACGAGTAAGAATGTATGATTAGTAAAATTTAAGTAGAGAGAGATGTACATAGAACAATGCTCATTTTCTTATTGAACGGACTCAAACCCTATAACTTATGTCAACGGGTAAGAAGGATCGATCCCTAGTTTAACGTTCATGAGAATCAATCCCCAGTGCAACATTCTCCTTTTTTTTTTTCCGTCCAATCTTACATGACCACACCACTTTAAAATGTTTGAATTTGTGTTTTGAAAATAATTATAAGTTTTTTATATTTAAAAAATGCAAAAATAAAATTATATTTAGCAACCAAAATCACTTATCTACGTACAGCAAGTTTTGTCTTCTTATATCTAAACGTACTTATAAAAACTTGGATTAAAAGTTTATTTATATCTATATTTTTTACGTAAATCCAATTAAACATCCGTTGTCATCTACCTCTGGTCAGTGGTCAACCATGCTGTCGATGACTTGATGTCATCGTAGTCGCATGCATGCCTTATCTTTTATTGTGTAGTCAATAGTACGTCATGATCCATGATCGACCTAACCTACTCATTATATATCGCTTTATATTATTATTTATTCTTCGTACGTTCTTTCGTGTATTATCCAACCAGTGACCGGAACTAATTAATTAATTACTTCATCACATCATATATCGATCTACTTCCTTTATAAAATGTTAATTTTGTATACCTATACTTTTTAATATTCTTAACTACAATTTACGTGTATATATATATATATATATTCTAGATACTTAGTTTGTTATACTAAGGTGGGTTCAACATATTTGTTATAATGCTCAGATCAACATGTCTGAATTCTGAAATCACGTATGAAATGTTTAAGAAGATCTTAAAGTCTAAAGTCTAAAATCATTAATGGTAACTAGAGAGCAGATCGGACGGGTTTTTACTAAACCATGCAACTCCAAACTGAAAATATCGATTTCTAAAATCCAAAAACCGAATGGTTCGGTGTTTTGGTTTTTGTTTCCGTTTCGGATTGGGTTTTACTTTTTTTTTTTTGGTTTAAAATTAGTTTTAAGTTTTCGGTTTCTGGATTTTATATTTCAGTCCAAAATCATTTTTTGACTTGTGGATTTTAATTTTCTTTGATAAAATATGATATTGTTAATGATATTCAAAATAATAATTATTAAAAATAAAACGTCAAATCATGTTTAATCCTTTATAAAAGATTTTGTAAAGTTTTTTCATAATCATATTTAAATTAATACACACATTATATTTGAATTTCACATATATTCAGACATTCTACGTTTTTAAAAATTATGAAAATGTTAATGCATATTTATGTGAATGGTCATCCACGTACACCATTCACATGATTGTTTATGTGAATTGAATGGTCTTCCAATTGAATGATTATTCATATCATTCTTTTTTACCATTCATAACATTTATTTTTTGAATTTAAGGTGTGATCCTTTTGATAGAAAGTCTTATAATATTGGTTTATACATTTCTATGCAAAAAAATATGTAAATAATGATTCACAAAAAGTATGTTGAACAATAATAATCATTAGTTTCATAAGCATTTTATGTAAAAACCACCTATCTAACCAATAAATTTAAAAAATACGTGAAAAAACTAACAAATATGTGACACATATTGGTTTTCATAAGATTTTTTTATTAACATTTAGCGTATATTCCTTTTAAAAAAAGAACAAATTTGTGTAACATGTCACTATGTCAGTTTTATATAACAAGATTTGTACGACAAACAGTTATATTGAGGAAATAAAAAATTTATTGGCTATTTTAATTCACTGTCCCACCTAAGGTAGGTATTTTAGTGTTTAACAGAATATAAAAAGAATAATGGATATCACGTGAGCAATATTATGTACCTTGATATGACGTTACTTTCTGATATGCTTAGCTTAATGTGAATCGTCCATTTTCACACGAATAAAGCTACGGGTTTTAATAAGGGATAATTACTAAAATAGCCAAATCTCACACCTTTATTCACTTTTTAGCTACTTTATAAACATTTTACCAAAATAGCCGCAATTTACGTGACCACATTTACGTGATAGCCACAATTTACGTGATTTGTATTTTTTTTTTTATTTTTTTAATGCATTACGTTACAAAAGGTGTTTGGTCACGTAAAGTGTGACAAGACATCTCACCAAACATTCATGGGGAAGGAGCAAAAATGGTCACGTAAAGTACAACAATTTACGTGACCAGACACCTTTTGTAACGTAATGCATTAAAAAATGAAAAAAAGTACAAATCACGTAAATTGTGGCTATCACGTAAATGTGGTCACGTAAAGTGTGGCTATTTTGGTAAAAATGTATATAAAGTGGCTAAAAAGTGAATAAACATGTGAGAAATGACTATTTTTGTAATTATCCCTTTTAATAACTAGACATGTTTTTGTAATGGGATAATTACTAAAATAGCCAAATCTCACACCTTTATTTACTTTTTAGCCATTTTATATACATTTTACCAAAATAGCCACAATTTACGTTACCACATTTACGTGATAACCACAATTTACGTGATTTGTACTTTTTTTCATTTTTTTAATGCATTACATTACAAAAGGTGTTTGGTCACGTAAATTGTTGTACTTGGTCACGTAAAGTGTGACAAGACATCCCACCAAACATTCATGGGAAAGGAGCAAAAATGGTCACGTAAAGTACAACAATTTACGTGACCAGACACCTTTTGTAACGTAATGCATTAAAAAATGAAAAAAAAGTACAAGTCACGTAAACTGTGGCTATCACGTAAATGTGGTAACGTAAATTGTGGCTATTTTGGTAAAATGCATAAAAATTGACTAAAAAGTGAATAAAGGTTTGAGATTTGACTATTTTAGTAATTATTTCCTTTTTTAATCAACTTAAGATTAGTTATTTAATAAACAAACCACTAATCTTCTATCTATTCATACACGTATTTGTAAAACTTATTAATTACGCATGTATCCTTGTAATTTTCCTTATTACACATATATTTTTCTAAACTTTAAAAACTATCATATATGTCCAAATATTTAATTATTATTATTAAATCATTTTAAAAATTCTAAAATATTTTTTCATTCTCTTATTAGTTAAATCTCCAAAATGTATCTCCTAAATCCAAACAAAAAAAACTCAACAAATTTCTAAAGTCGAAGAAACGATTGGTCTTTAGCATGTACGTCTAATGCTACACGCATTGTATGATTACAATTACGCGCTTGATAGTTGATACCAACTTATCATCACTAATTGTTTATGTATACACAATGTATAAATTATATTAAATGGTAATCCAATTTTCAAATTAAATGAAAATTAAAGAAATTTTTTAATAATTTCAATTGAAGAAAAACCAAATCATCTAAATAGAACAAATGAAGTCACTACAAATAATGTCATTTAGTGACACACGAAAAAAGTGCGATATAGGTATTAACATTTTTTACCTACACAACAAAAAGAGTGAGTAAAAGTGGAGTGAGTATAGATATATAATAACTGAAAATGTATGCAAGTATAGGCCTCACGTATTTTTGTAATAAAATTTTTGTCTCACTAGTTGATAAAAGTGTGCGTAAAAGATTGCTCTATACCTATTCTTTTTCATAATTGACACTAAAAGTATGATTTAATGACATTTTTCGTGTCATTAAATGACAGTTTTCTTGTAGTGAGTGTTTAAATTCTTTAGATTTACATTTTTTAATGAAAAGTTTAACTAGAAATACGTTCGGTTTTGAAACCGGTTATTTTACTACAAATTAATATGAATTTAATCATGAGAGAATTAAAAACATAATGTTTTGAATTTCAAATAATTTAATAATAATAAATTAGACATTTGGACATATACGAAAGTTTTAAAGATTTAGAAGAATATATGTGTGATAAGAAAATTTATAAAGATATATACCTAATTATGAAGTTTTACAAAGACATGTATGAAATTTTACATTTTTTATAACCCAAGTCATGTAATAGATGATTATTTAACCTGGTTGTCACTAATATTCTGTATCGCTAATTGAATATACGGTGTGTTCATGAGTGAATCGTGAAAACGCAATGAAGATTTCATTGTAATATAAATATCATTTCTTTAATTTTATTTCTTGTCATAAATAGAATAAATACAAATCTTGAAAAATAATGAGTTTTTATAAAAGTTTTTACATCAATCATTATATAAAATACAAATTTATATATCTATTAACATATAAAAAAAATAATTATGGCAGAAACGAAAATATATCATACTTTGTAAACTTAAAACATTAAAAAATGGTCAAAAGAAATTAAAATACATTTAAGGGTTAATATTGAAAAACCCCACAGACTTTCATGCAATTATTGATTAAGTCACAGAACAATTCGTTTGTCTAATAGTTTTTAACTATATATTTTTAACTTGTTACCTGCTTAACAGGTAAAACAATTCGTATGTCTAATAGTTTATTATTATAAAAAACAACAGTTTTTCCTAATTTTTACGATTAAGTCACTGAACTTTCTTTTTTCTTGTTTAGGTCACTGTACCGTTCACCGGTTAATGACCTGCTAAACATGTCAAATATATAGTTTTGAATAAGACAAAAATTGTCTAAGGACTTAAACACTCGGAAAAAAAGTATAGTGACTTAATCGATAAATTCACGAAAGTTCGTAGGGTTTTTTTTTTAATATTAACCCCACATTTAAACTAGTTTTAAATATTTTAAAACTACATTGTACATTTAAAATTAAGGAATATAACCATTGTTAGTTAAATAATGTTTGACAAAAAAGTTTACGAAAATAAAAAAAATCTAAAAATGGATTTCGGATAATCCCAAAATCCGAAATCATGCAAAATCGATATCCGAACCCGAATTCGAAATTTCGGATCGGATTCTTAGATTTAGATACTTTTGAAAACCGTTAGTTAATAGGTGAAAACATTAAGCTTAGCAAAGCGAGATATATGTAAGTTTAGGGATTAAATTAAAGAATTATAGAATATGACATGCATTTTACGTTATATTTTTAATTAATATTTATAAATTTCACAGATTCATATACTGATATTCAAACTTGGGATAAATATAAGTGAGAAAAATCCAATTAGTCATAAAAAGCCCCCACATACATACAGTTGATGTATGAATTGATGTATTGAGACCACAAAGTACGAATAAAAACTCAAAAGCATGTAAACCACAAAAATGTCGACATCAATTGATAACTGCGGTGGGTACCCCCGACCCTCTTCCTCGTGTTACACAACCAATCTGTTATATTACTTTGCTAGTTTATAACCCACGTATTACGTGAATATTTTTAATTAAATTTATTTATATAAAATGTATATGAGTAAAAATAAAAACATACAAAAATAATGATTGTGTATATTTTTTTTATTATTTACAGATTAAAAAATAGAGTATATTTATCTTTTTTTAAATATTAAATTGTATTTATCTTTTATTTTTTTATAAATTGTAATTAACTATTTTGGTGAACGTAGAGGTGGCACGTGACATTTGATGTTTTCCTTTATTATACATAATAATAATAATAATAATAATTTCCACAACTAATTCAAATTTTTTAAATTTGGATTTAATTAAGATTATTATGGATAAATATGACAAATATTTATTTAAGGTAAACATTAATTTTAAATGTTACAAAATCTAATTTATCACTAATTAATTAATGAAAAAAAATAAAGTCAAAATTTAATGCAATTAAGTTAAGGTGTTAAATTTGGAAAAAGATGAGGAAAAATAAAATTTTCTTGTATTGTAGAAGTGACATATGACATGAATTGTTTTATTTTATTATAATATATAGGTTAATCAATCCATGTATTAAATGGGCATATTTTTTTATATTTTAATAATTATTATAAAATTTTATATAATTAAAATAAAAAAATTGAAAGCTAGTTAAATTAAAGATAAAAAATACTTAGTTGTTTGATATTAAATTAAAAAATATTATTATATTGTATTATTAAAAACAGATAATATGTGTGTTTGCAAAAAATGTTTCTTTTAATTTTTATTAACTTCAAATATGAAATATCAATGTAAAAAACAAAAACTTCAATTATGTGAATGTGTATGTATTTTGAAAATGATAAAATATAAAAATGGAATATCTGAAAATCAACAATCAAAATTTATCATATTCACAATTGAAGTTTTATCAATTAAATTTTAAATCTTGTTGGCAAAATAATTAACAAAATTTTTTAACTTTATTTACTACACTTCTACATTTAAATCCAAATTTTTACATTTCAATTTAACTATGATCATAAAGGAACACTAGTTTATTAACCCGTGTATTACACGGATAATTTTAATAAATATTGTTTTCTCAAAAATTATATAAACTAAAAATTAAAAGTTAACATTAAAATTTGATATATTAAAATTTTTTATACTTGTGATATTTAACATATATATATTTTATTATAATTACTCTTAAGTATGTTATTAAATGAAAAATATAATCAATGATAACATGTAAGTATGTTATAATTATTATAAATAGTTGATAGTTTTTTAAATGTTGATTGCCGTAATTTTGATAGATACTTAAAAATTTGAACCTTTATAGGGATTATAAAAGAAATGAATATCTATATTTTAAAAGATACAAATTACAAATGTTAATTAGATATAAAGCCACATGACATTCTTAATATGATGAAAAATGACAAATGTTTAATTCATTAAGAGTGAAGGGTGTGGTTGTCTTCCCGAAACCCACCTTTCTTTACACGTTAGCGCCACATCAGCTTTTCTCTCTCCACCTTTTTCCACATTTCTCCGTCTTTCTAAGGTGGAAATACTCATCTTTCTATACATTTCCATCTTTCTTAATTTTTTTTTTAAATAAATTCATTTTAACTAACAAAACAAATATTAGAACTAACATAATTAATTTCATAAATATTTAAAAACTATTACATAAGCTAAACATTAAAAATTACCGAATTAAAATAAAAATAATAATAACTAGCCGTCTAAATTTGGTATTTGGGCAAGTGCAATATGTTGCACAAGATCTGAGCGAAGGTTATTGTGTGTTTCCCGATTACGAATTTCCAATAACGTATTTTGATATACTTCATTGGAAGCGGAATGTTGATTGGATGGAAACTCGGTTTCTTGAAATGAACATATCGCGAACCCTTCGTCAATAAAGATCATATTGTGTAATATGACACAAGCATACATGATGTTTCTAATTTTATTTGGGTGTCATGGTCATGCGGGGTTGTTTATTATATCAAAATGAGATTTGAGTACACCAAAAGCTCGTTCGATGTCTAGGTTGATTAATTTGAGCGGAGCTCGCATTTAAAAATGCTTCAAAGACTTGTTGATAATGTTGAGATTCGTCTTCCGACTACTCTTCGGTTGATGAGTGTGACGACGAAGACGTAGTATACGGTTCCATCACAATAAAAATAAAATTGTGAATGATAGTAAAAATTTTAGGTTAAATGAAAGAGAGAATTTTGAAAGTGTATAGATTGAAACATGTGAGGATTTAATGTATTGGAGTGAAATATTTATAGGGTAAAAATTTTAGGTTAAATTTTTTTTTAATTATCAACGGTCATTTGACTGTTTCGAGAGGAAAAGGACAAAGAAAAGGAGAAAGGAGAAGGCGGGGTGGAGCGGGGAGGGGAAGCCGGGCGGGGACGATTTTTCGCGGGGCCGCAGAGGGGGGCGGTGTAGCCGCCGGGGTTCTCTCCTAGGTGGCAAGGCCGCTACCTAGCGGCTTGTATACACCGTTTGCTCTAAATAGTATAGATTGATATGTTTGATAACCCATAGTCGAAAGGGAAAACATAACAACCGTTTCTTTCAAGTAAATTGTGAATATTAGATTTAATTTACACCTGGTTATCCATGGCAAAAGAAATAGAGTTTCCGCTATAAACTAAGACCGTTCATGTAATCGGGTTGAACGAGTCCACGACTAAAAAACAAAAATCTAACATAATTTTAGATTTTTTTTCCTGAAAACGATTTGTTTAATAAATCATTTTAATATACATCATTTGAAAACGATTGTTTAATAAATCATTTTTTAGAATTCTAATTATTAAAAAATTATGTTATAGCTTAGTTTTTTTTACTACTTGTCATTTTGATTGTTTCGTCCGTTTGACCCATTGGGTTGAAATTGCCATCCGTTCCGTACATGATATACTTTGATATGGTTTTATACAAAAAGAAATCGAAACTAAAGCATCACTACTAAAAGCTGGAGTATACATTTGTAACAGATTGATTTGCCGGAAAAAAGTGTGTTGCTGATTTAAAAACAACGACAGATTAGCGACGGAAATTTAACAGGAACAGATTTAAAAACAGCCGGGATTTAATAGTGAAATTTCACAAAACCAAGAAAAAAATTAACCTGAGAACTATCCTAATAAAGAATAATATGAAATGACGAAAACAAAAAAAAGGCAGTAAAACATATTGGTTTTATTAATTATAAACCCTTAGAAAAACAAGTAAAGCCAATAATTATCAAAAATATCTGATATAATCATGTTGAATAAAGACAAATTAAATAAAGTAATAGACGTCATTCGAAAGTGTTGTGTCTCTTTGTGGTGTGTGTGTGTATAGATAGACAGAGGTAATGGACATCCCAAATACATGGAAGGTGTTTGGATTGTGTGTTTGAAAAAAATGTTATTGCGTTTTGGAAACTAATAATCAGATAATAGTTGTTACAAAATGTGCTGCAGGAAATGTAGTGTTTGATTTAGCATCTGCTGTGTGCTATCGTAATTATCAAATAATCAGTTTTTAAAGTGTTTGGATTTGCGTTTTAACTTGTAAAATGGCCAACTAATGACTTATTAAGCAATTAAGTTACATTATTTAACTTATGAAAAAGTGTGGTAGGAATAACTTTAAACGCAAATAATCACTTTAAAGTATGCAATCCAAACACTTTTAAACCAATTATTTGCATAAGTTAATAATCTCATCTATAACGCAAAACCAAACACCTCGTAGTAATATTTAATGATATATTAAAATATGATGTGTTCCCACCACAATATTTTATTAATAGTATACAATAATATCTAGACATCTAGTCAATCGTCTATAAATTGAAGTACCCCATGCAATGCAATGCAATGCAAGTCTCCAAACTTCAAACTAAGACTGGTTAGTCAATCAATTTCTGATTCTGTTTGTTTGTTTGTTTGGTGAATTTTATCAATCTTTGTGTGTGACGTCACGTCAGAGATGGAAGTGATGACTCAAGAAGTGCTTCATATGAATGGTGGGGATGGAGATTATAGCTATTCTAATAATTCTCTTCTTCAGGTATACATACTTTATTTATTTTAGAATATTGAAACACAAATTATTAATACTTATATCTTTCTGATCGATTTGTTCTTGATTGTATATATGCATGTTGATTATATATAACCTAATTAACGATCGAATTAATACCATATATATATACTTGTTGTTTTACGATCGACTGATTGATTAACTTTTGTGATCGATCGACAGAGAAGGGTGTTATCGATGACAAAACCCATAATCGAAGATGCTTTGACGAATCTCTATTGCAGTTTGAATGCTCCTAAAACACTAATTATGGCAGATCTTGGATGTTCATCTGGACCAAACACTTTGCTAGTGGCAACCGAATTCGTCAACACAATCAACAAGATCAGTCACAAATTTGGCTTTCATCAATCACCCGAAATTCAAATCTACTTGAATGACCTTCCTAATAACGATTTCAACACCATTTTTCTTTCGGTCTCCGAATTTTATAAAAAACTTATTAAACAAACCAATTCATCGTCTTCACCACCTTGTTACTTTTCTGGTGTCCCTGGGTCATTTTATACCAGGCTTTTTCTCAACAATAGCATTCACTTTGTCCACTCTTCCTACAGTCTCATGTGGCTCTCCCAGGTAAAATTTTAATTTTTAAACAGATTTAATTAATTAGTTTAAAAAAAAAAAACATTAATTTATCGATCGATTTGAGCAGGTTCCAAAAATGGCAAATAAGGCGAATAAAGGGAACATATACATGTCAACAACAAGCCCTCCGAGCGTAATAAGTGCATATCGGGAGCAATTCGAAAAAGATTTTTCAAGATTTCTCAAGTGTCGGGCGGAGGAGATGGTGGTCGGAGGTCGTATGGTATTGACGATACTAGGGAGACGAAGTGACGATCCTTGTAGCAAAGAATGTTGCTATGTTTGGGATCTCTTAGCCACTGCTCTAAATCAAATGGTCTCCGAGGTACGTACCTAGGTACATACTAATTATTATTTATGTCTATTTTTATATATGTGTGCGTGTGCGTGTGCGTGTCAAATTCGTTAATTTGAGAAAGAAATAATAAGGGATAATTATGCAAAAAAACCCCTAAATTGTCAGTTTTTTGTGATTAAAATCTCAAACTATTTTTCGTTGCATTGAAAACCCCAAACTAACTAAAGATCAGTAAATCAATGTTTTATCAATGGGTAACCGGTTGAAATCGGTCATAATCCTACGTGGACCATTAAATAACCTAGGTGAAATAAATTTTAATCGTTGAAACCGGTTGTCAAGCGTTAATACACATCATTTAAACCACCGTTGATAATTTTTAAACAGATCGAATTACATCATCAACGTGAGTTCAAATGATATGTAACACTTGGCAACCGGTTAGTTTCAACAATTAAAATTTATTCCACGTATGATATTTTCCGGTCCACGTAGGATTAATAACAGGTTAATTACCCATTGATAAAATCTTGATTTAAAGTAACGAAAAATGGTTTGGAATTTTGAATCACAAAAAACAGACAAGTTAGAGGTTTTCAAAGCAATTATCTTAAATAATAAAAGATAAGTATTAATCTTAATTAGTTAAATATAATGTTGAAAATAGGGACTAATAGAAGAAGAGAAAATGGATTCATTCAACATCCCACAATACACTCCTTGTGCTAGAGAAGTGACGGATGAAGTTGGGAAAGAAGGTTCGTTTACGATTGATCGTCTAGAGGTTTCTGAAGTTAACTGGGACGCGTGCACAGACCACAATCTCGATTCATCGAAGGTAGACACAGAAGGTTATAACATGGGAAAATGCATGAGAGCTGTGGCTGAACCATTGCTGTTGAGCCACTTTGGCGATTCGATCATCGAGGAAGTGTTTTTAAGGTACACAGATATCATCAAGAAAAGCATGTCCAAAGAGAAAACCAAGCTCGTCAATGTCACCATTTCTATGATGAGAAAAGGGTGATCCATCCATCCATCTTAATTTTATGTGTCAAGTACGTATTTGTTTTAGTTTGAGGGTATGCAATGCAATGCAAGTGTTTGGTTTCGTTTGGTTTTATTTACTATTCTAAACAAGATTTGGATATATGCTTATTAAATAAATTTAGTATACGTTTTCTAGCTGCATGTAATGTTATTATGTTTTAATTTATAAAAGGTTAATTGCGTTAAAAGTTAACATACTGTCACAGTTTTTTTAATTTGGACAACATAATTTTTTTTTTCTAATTAAGGTAACCATATCGGATTGAAAGGTAAAAATTATTAACGTGAGAGTTTCTTTGTCCAGTCAATATTTTATTTACAAAAAATGACAGTTTAATTGTCATATGCTATGCACTATTTTGTGCAATTTTCTAGTACTTTTTGATATATAATACCTTGCTATTTTGAGCAAATTTAAAATTATTAAGCAAATTAGAAATCAAAAGAACTGATGATTAGATACAAAAACTGTCATGTCAGTATCCGATACGGTTACCTTGATTGACTTGATTTGGAAAGTATGTTATCCCAAATAGAAAAAAATTTAGTATATTACCCAAATTGAAAAAAACAGTAACAATATATTACATTTTGACGTAATTAACCCTTTATAAAATGATACATGATACAATAATATATAGTGATGGGATTATTACTGCACATAAATTTAGTGGAGAACTACATAACCAATATCGTTCAAGTATTGACTAAATGGATCAAGTGTACAATATATTAGTAAAAAAAGTTTGGTATTAGTAATTTAATTAATTAAAAATGTAAAAGATTGTCAATAGTAAAATAACATTAATATTATTAATTTTTAGATCTAAAAATAAATAAAAGAATTTTAGACTTCTTAAAACAAGACCGGACATAATATATTAATATTTAAACGTGTTTATTTTATATAAAATAAAATTACCCAGATGAACATTCACTGTATGACATCGAGAATATTTAATGTCGAAATAACATTATATATCATATATTAAACAATGGTCGACATGTTATATATGATTATGTATTTTATATATATCATATATTCAACACTGTATATATGTTTAACAATAAATATTTAATGTGTTTCCAACCAATAATTCAAATTTTTTATTAAAAAAAAGATTCATGACTCTCATAATACCACCTATGATTCAAGGCACGACACTCCTATGATTCACGACCCCATCAGTAATTGATAACATGGCAGTGATTGAAAAACACCACTGTCGTGATTCATGACACCACCAATGATTGAAAACCTTACCATGGGTTCACAACATCATGTCACCATCGACAATCACAACGTCACCAACAATTCATAACTAGCTGAATACCCGTGCGTTGCTCGGGTGATGTGTGATGAAATTATATTTATAATTAATTTTTTTGAATGACAAATTAACCTACTCCTATTCCTAAACTACCATTTTGTCCCAAATGGGAACTTTATAAGTTACTTCCACTGCCTAAATTCCAACTTGTCTCCGACGGGAGTAGAGCTCGTGACTAAACACTTACACTTCACCTCTCATACCAAATGGGCTAAACCCCATTGGTATTTATAATTAATTGATGACACAACAAAAAAAATTATTTTTTTTAAGAAAACTATACATTGTTGGCGAATAATATGTTACTTATATTTAATCATGAATATTAATTATTACACATAATTACTTTTGAAGTCTATACATATCTAGTTTAATACATGTGAGTTGATCAAAAGACTGTTAAAAAAATCGTGTATAACAATGAAGTATATAGGAAAAAATAATAATAATAATTTACAATAAAATGAAAACTCATCATTTTTCCATCAACTAATATACAAACACGTATTTGCAAAGTATTACTTACAATATCGTCTAACATAATTTTATAATAACAATTTATTCAAACAAACTAATAAAATGTTATCTAACAAAAGCAGTTTTCATAAAAAATTTAATAAACCTTAATAAAATCACATTGAACAATTTAACGGCAAATGACATATCTCATTGGCTAAAGATTTATCTAAAACATTATCGTTTCATTATTAACGGAGATCTTCATTGTTCTTCATGGTATACTGAAAAAATATTAAAACATTTGTTAATTTTGAAACATTAATACATAACACAAAATAATGAGAAGATTTAAATGTAAAAAAAAGTATATCAATGCGATGTTTTTTCTGAGGTTTAAATTAGGGATGACACAATTTTGACCAAACGGACGGGACGATAAAAATGGCTCGTAGTAAAAAAAGTAAGCTTGTACATATTTTTTTTTCTAAATAATAAATGTCACACGTTTACCTATTTTATAATATATGTTGATTAAGAAACTACTTTTATATGTTTATCTGCCGTATATTATATGTTTATTAAACTGAATCATCAATAAAATTTAAATCTAAATGTAAATGTTATCCCATCAATACTTATCTATATATTTAATAAATTTTTTTTCCATTTGCTCATAATTTATTAAAAATAAATAAACATGATATAAAATTATTAGATTTTAAAAAATAAACAAACGATATATAAAAATACATTTCATAATATTTTGTTTATTATAATAAAATATAAAATTTTTTTAATCTATAAACTAAATTTTTTAATCTATATTAATTAATATATATATATATTTATAAATAAAAATTTTAAAATAATCAACTATTCATATCTATTTTATAAAACTATAAAAATAATAATTTTGAATAATTAATGTTTAATTGTAATTTGTAGACATAAATAAATATCTTATTATTTTATGCAGGTTTGTTAGTATTGATAGGATTGATGATATTGTTATCCCATTATTTTCTGAATTTTAACAAATTATATTGCGCCAAATCAGCAACCTTAATTTTCTGAATTTTAACCAATCATATTGTGTCAAATCAACCTTAATTTTCTGAATTTTAACCACTAATATTGCGCCACGTAAGCATTTTTCTCTCTGCTCCGTCGGCAATATATATATATAATTCAGCTATGATTCATGATTTACATATAATAAGAGTTATGTTTTTTTATTATTATTTTAAACATATTTAACAAATGTAATTCATGATTCACATGTAATACACGTAAAACTAAAATTAAGATCTAAAAAATAACCAAAATATTCCGAAAAGTATCTAGATAAGATTCATGACCTACATGTGATACACAATTAATGACACCAACGATGATTTATTACAAAATAAGTATCAACTATAAATCACATTTTGTCTTCATGTATCTTTCACTTAAAATATTAAATCCTCTTTCGTCGAACAAGAGCATCGAAGAACATAGTAAATTAAATCCTACATCTTTGTTGTTCGCCACCGAAGATTCACAATATAGGAAAGAAAGAGACGTTCATTATGAGCTGAGGATTCACCACTAACAATTCACATCAATAGAGAGGAAGATCGAGAGATCGAGAGATAAAAAAACATCTGGAGTAGTCAATGGTCGGCCACGGTGACCGGTTTCTTCCCAAAAAGAAGTGTTTGTTCATCGGACGAATGAATCGAAACCCATCATTATCGGAGTAGAAGCCATAGCTAGCAACCCAAAAAGAAACTTTCGATTAAAACACCTTTTCTTTGAAAACAATAATCCAGAAAAAACTGAATCTGGAAATACATTGAAAGCACAAATTGTTAAAGTTTTTGAAACCCAAATTAACCTATACAACATGAGATTGGGACCAACTTAACGTTGGTTTCCTTGTGGCAAGTTCTTCAAGGCTGATGGACAAATATCGAAAGCTGACGTGTGAGGCGGATCAACGATGGTTTCCGGTTTCTTAATGATATCACGAGTAGCCATTGATGGTGGATAATTCAATTCTTCATGACCGGTGAAAACGAAAAATGTGATGGAGTGCGACCGATGGACAAAGAAAGGAATGTTATGTGAGAGGGGACTGATGATTTCTTCACTGGTGACGGGCGTTGACAGTGACATGTTCTTCATATATGCTTAGATGTCGTTCATGGCTAATGGAAAAGAGAAAGAGACAAGTGAATGAGAGCTTAATTTAGTCAAAATAGGGTTTCTTTATTTTGAGCTTTAGTTGTTTTATATAATTAATTACCATATAAATTAAAAATGATATGTCACCATATATGTTATTGGTTCGTGTTATCTTCGCAGTCCTCGTTTGATCCATCACACATACACATGTTTTCAACTACTTTTTACCTCTTTTTTTTTTTTTTTTTTTGGGTAAGAAATCGGGTTTTATCAGAGAAAGTTTTATATATTTGTCTTTATATGGGACTAGTTTTTCTACCCATGTAACACATCTATCTATCTATACTATTAAAAGAGTAACTATACTCATCTCTGGTGAACCCACGTGTCGTCACCATTAATCGACACGTGACATTTATAGATTTTAAAAATAATAAAGAAATTTAAATCAAATCTAATATAATCCACTTTTAAATTCAAATCAAATTGAATCAAACAAAATCAAATACTCTACTAACTTATTAATTAAATCTATCCAAATATAATATAATCCACTTTTAAATTCAAATCAAATCAAACAAAATCTAATAATCTACTAACTTATTTATTATAAGATAATATAATAAAAGTTTAGAAAAATATATATAAGAAAATAATTACCCTTCATATATATTTAGAATTATACAAAATCAATAGGTCATAATAAATAATAATATCATATTATATACTTTTGTTAAAAAAAAATAATATTTATATATTTATCTTTTTATTTATTATATTTTATATATATTAAAAATATTCGCGTAATACGCGGGTAATAAACTAGTGGGTATATATATAAGTATTTATTGTTTTAAAATAAATATAATCATAACATATTGCTATAAATTTTATAATAATGATAATGAAAAATTTTGTAACTTTTATAATCATTAAAATTATATAACTTCTATATGATAATCCTTTTATGTTATTATTTTAGTAAAATTAGTTTTCCTACATAGTAATCCTTTTATGTTATTATTTTAGGATAATTACATATATAATTATTAATTTTATAACCGTACAATTTTCTTTTTAAATCAATTTGATGAGAATCTTTGTTAAATAGTCCATGATGAACATTTAATCTACATATTATGTTAAAAGACATAATGGATGTAGAATAGATCTATGTATGATTTTTCTTTTAAAAATTATGAATGTACGAATAAACCTTAAACCATATTTTAAATAATTATTGATAAACTTTTATTCAATATCTATCATCAGTTGTGCTTTGAAATTCTATAATATATAATAATTAATCCAACATCTTTGATAAAATAATTCAAAAGAAATCATTTTGACTTAGATTATGGGTTAAATTGGGAAGTTGTTAAAATCATTTGGTTAGATTTTTTTAATGGTACTTTCATGATTATTAAATTTAATTAGGTGGTAATTAAACTTAATTATTTACAAATCAATTAAAAAATAAAAATTGGAATAAATATATATGGAAACTTTTTTAGGCGGGAAAACGAAATTTTCATGAGCTAATTAAGTGACACGTGGCATAAAACGAAATGTATAGATTTTATATTGTTAATAGTAATGAAATGATTTTTAAACTGACGTTTATAAGAAAATCTGGATCAGACATAAGTTATAATCATATTCTTAGTTTGAATTTAAGACATGTTATTAAAACATATTAATTATTCTTTAATTATTTATTATATAAAATTTCAAACGTTTGGATAATCTATCTATCATTTTATCAGATATTCACTACTACAAAAAGCATAATGGACCCCTCATATTCACCCCGGTTGATTGAAAAAAAGCTAAAAAAACAGGGTTCTCTTGAAATTCGTTAGAGTATTAGTTAATACACCCCGGTTGTTTAACAAGGTAACCGGGGTCCTTTACTTTTTCTTATACACCCCGGTTGTTTTTATAAAACCGGGGTACATAATCCAACATTTACCCGGTTGTTTAACAAAATGACCGGGGTCCTTCACTTTTTCTTATACACCCCAGTTGTTTTTATAAAAACCGGGGTACATAATCCAACATTTACCCGGTTGTTTAACAAAATGAACGGGGTCCTTTACTTTTTCTTATACACCCCGGTTGTTTTTAAAAAAACTGGGGTAAATAATCCAACATTTACCCGGTTGTTTAACAAAACGACCGGGGTCCTTTACTTTTTCTTAGTTGTTTTTAAAAAAACCAGGGTACATAATCCAACATTTACCCGGTTGTTTAATAAAATGACCGGGGTCCTTTACTTTAACTAAAACATTTATACCTTATTGTCTTAATCAATTTATTAAAAAATGGTCTTTGGCCTAGTGGTATCAAGGTGTTAGACGGGACCTCAAGGTTGTGGGTTCGAGTCCCATTGTGGACAAAAGGTGTAGATTTAATAGTAAGAATAGATGTGTGTGTGAGTTCTGCAGTACAATATATGTGTGTGTGTGTGTATAGGTGCCGGAAATTGTTAAAAAAATAAAAATAAAAAAATACATTTGAAACCCGGTTCCTAACAAAACAACCAGGGTCTATTTGTATTTTTTTAGTTCCATATAAAGCCTTGGAACCCCGGTTATTTTGAATAAAACAAGGGTCTATATACATATGTACCCCGGTTGAACGACCGGGGTCCTTTACATTCGGAATAGACCTCCCCCCTTATCAACCCCGGTGCTACAACCGGGGTTTATTGTCATTTTTGACCGGGGTCCATTATGCTTTTTGTAGTAGTGATTCAAAATTTTAAATACAACTCATTTTAGGTATCAAGATAATTCAACATTAAGTGACTCATGTTTGTTAAAATCTCGATCTTGATCTTAAAATTTTACGATTTTACGATCATGATCAGCAAAAACAATTCGATCCTTAGTAGGATTTCTCATGGATAAGATCTTAGTCAAGATCTTAAGATCTACCTTAGGTTAACATATGTGTAATTATCTAATTTGTGCATATTGCATAACAACAATTTCCGTATAATTTCAGAGTCCAATACTTTAAATAATAAAATTTTAATGATGTAATTAAATTATCAAAAATTTTAAGAGTTTTATTGAACTATCATAATAAGTTTGGATTTTAAATATTTCATCAATTTGATATTAAATTAGCTTTTGATGTAAATTATAACAAACATACAAAAAAATGTTATTTTAGTAGGATCTTAAGATTTCGATTTTGAAAAGACAAAAACAATTTCATGTAAGATTCCGACTTTAACAACCATGAAACACCCTACGTTTTATTATAGTTTGACACCTTATAACAATGCAATATATAATATGAGAAAACTCAACTCTGAAAGTCAGAAGCAGACATATAAATACAAGAAGTCATTAATCAATTGAGATATTGTAGGTGTCCCCTTTCCCTCGTGTTACTCATTATTCAATTACTTTCAAGTTTCAACCACATGTTTTTTTAAAATATATATATATATATAATGCATGGTTTAGATGTGATTCTATTATATTTTTGATTTTTTCCCCTCAAATTAAACATTTCTATCACCAAAAACATTATGAAAGCATTTTTCTAAAATAATTCTTTTTGAGACCAATTAAGCATAATATTATGAATTATATTTTACCCCTATTGTTTTAAAAAAATTCAAATAAAAATACTCCATAAAATCAAGATTCAGAAAATATGTATATTAAACAACTTATTTTATAAATATGTTATTTAAATGGTTTATTGGTGAAAAAAACATTAACAGTTTTTATAAATCCAAAAAAAAAAAAAAACTAACGTGTTATTATAAAGACAAAATATACTTCAATAAACTTCAAAAAAGAAATAAAAAAAAACTATATATTGTTTGAGGTATCCTAATGTTTGTTTGAAGAGTCCGATATAATCTATATCATAATACTATCATAAACCATAAATTTATATATCTATTAATTCTTTGATATGAATTACAAAAAAGTCTTGATTACTCAACTTACATTGTGTTCTCGAGAGAAGAAAATATGAGCCGAATTGAAATAAATAGGTTGAACTGAAAGGGAATTCTAAAACTGGTGTGTTCTTAACTTTTTAATTCAAATGTGATCTCAAATTTCAAAGCTATTAATTAATTAATTGAATAATTGTTTCAATATTTATATTAACTGAAATGATATTTAATTGAATTTACATTTTATCAAATGTAAATTTTTTAATATTAAATTAAATTAGTTATATATTATATATTTAATTAATTTATATAAACAAATCGATAAAAATAATACATATATTAAAATAATTGAACATTTTAATTAATTTAATATAACTTTTATTAATTAGTTTGGTTTTTACCAGCCAAACTAGCAGCACCCGCAAGAGGCACAAATATTGTGCACATTTCTTGTAAGTAGGATTTGTTTGTTTTAAATTTAAAAGCGCTGACAAAACTTGTAATTTCTATTGAACCACAATAACAAAATTTGTAATTTACTCTTTATAATATTTAAATAGATATCAGTTAATCTAATGACGCTAAGGATCGATAGGGTAACCATTATTTTAATTTTAATAGTATAAAAATATTTTAGGAATAAAATCAATCATTTAAATAAACCATTTCAATTCAATTATATTAGACTTATTTCCTTCCGCCTGGCCCAACCCACAGCTGGCTTTTCTTATTGGATTCCTTTAGTTGGAACGCCCAAGCTTTGACTGCTTAGCCCAGTAGCCCATACTATTTCTTCGAATCCAAACAATTCATTCGGCCCACGAGCCTTAAACCCAATTTCTATTGATTGATATCTGCCATAAAATAAAACATTTTTACGTAATTAAAAATCCATTCTTCATTAATTAATAGTAATCTCGTTAATATACTTGTTTTAATCCTTCAACTTCAAAACTCTCTGTAAAAGTTTTTCTGATTTATTATTTTACTTATAATTATACAATAACGAGTATTACATAATTTTATAAAATGATCAACAAAAACCATCAATTTTCAATGACGAATACATGAATTTTTATTTGTACAATCACTCCTATATAAATTTAGGCATCTATAATTTTTAGCGTTTTTACATTATTGATTAATACTTGTATTTGATTGGCAATTATCGACAAGGTTTTAGTTAGGGGTGGCAATTTTGACCCAACGGGCGGAAGGGTTAAATTGACCTATCGTAAAAAAATTAGCTTGAACATAATTTTTTTTATCAATAAAGAAAATTTATAAAAAGATGTATTAAACAAATTGTTCTTTGAAAAAAAAATTTCAAAATCATGTAAAACTTATGACTTTTGGTCGTCAACTCGTTTGCTTGAATGGACTGAAATCGTTACCCCTAATTTTAGTTCATTCGATATGAGATATAGTATTTTTACATAACAAAAGTATAAGTCATTCTGATATCTCCAAATAATTTTTTTTTTCTTTTAATTTCTTTATTGCATACATATATCAATAGAAAATGGATCTATTTTTACTCCTCACATACATAAAATTGGAAGAAAAAAAAAAGAAGATAAACTAAAAACAAAAGTGACAATCAAAGAAACACATCAAGTAGGGCATGAAGAAATTAAAGAGTTTGTCTCCTCATGCGAATGGAATTCAAACTTGTATTCTTTATACTCAAAATTATTGCAATATTTGTCAAGCACAACACATGCAACTCCTCTTACAATATGATTATATTGATTAACACCATAACTCTTGATTGACTTCATTTTCATCGAATCGTCTATTGTTTTAAAGTTTTTATGACAACAAAATATTTCAGAAACTTCAATTTTTTTTTTTTTTCGGGTAGGAGTATTAGTTCAAACATAATAAAACGCATTGATCATATTATGTTGGTTAATTATTTACGAAAGGCGTAACAAAAATCAACATTTTTTAATTCAATCATACAAAAACAACAATATAGACTATTTAGAAATTAATTCATAAGAATCATGTGAATTGGTACAATCATTTCTTTTGATGTGGCATGAAATTAAAATGATTGTCAATCAACCAAACTAGATTTTATCATCGTACATTGAAACCCTACCATGCTTAAGAGAGACACGTAGTTGATTTGGATAATACAAGCGTTTTTGGATATGTCATTTTTGAAATAAATATTGTGACATTTGAAATTTCGAATCGACAATTAACCACTACAAATAAGATAAAGTTAGATATCGAGTGAATTCATGTTTACTCTTATTTATCGTTCTTACTGTGACATTTACATACGTTTTTATAAATCCCCGGAATCCTAAAATCACATTTACACCTTCCAATTAGCATTTCAAATTTGATTATTATTACTTTAATTGTGTAAATTGTGACGTAATTACTTAAAAATTCGATTTGCAACATATCCAATTATGCAACTTTTTTTAAATCAAAATATGGAAACATAGAAAATTTATTATATGTAATAAACATAAAGGATAACACATATTTATATCAAATTTAAGCTAATAAGGTTTGGTTTAGTGTTATCTAAAAATAATAATAATGAATGGCAAAGCCTTTAGGGATTATGATAAAGATGGATAGGTGCTATAATTGAACATACAAGATCCATTATAGAATGTCTTATTAGATCATAAGTGTGGCATGGGTACATTGAATGATATCATGATTAATTCAAACCAATAATGCTTAAATAATTGGTGTATATATATATATTAGACAAAAAAAAAAATTCATATTTTCAGGATCGTGTTATATGTACACTCCCTTCTACTTACTTTTATTAATCATACATCACTTCTTCTTACATGTATTTTGTTAAGAACGTGGGATCCATTGATTAAATTTAATATCTTCTCTCATATTAAAAGAAAGGTGTATGATTAACAAAAAAGAGGTATACATTTAGGTTACGTTTGGTTAACGAAAATTAGTCATTTTTCAATTTCAGTTTTCAAGTTATAGTTTTTTTTTTTAAAACAAGGGTTTCTATGAAAATCGAAAACGTGTTTAGATGATGAAGTTTTTGTTTTAAGAAAAATAAGACGAATGATTATAAAATAATAAAAATAGGATATATGATAGAAAAGTAAGAGAGAGAAAGAAAGTATTATAAAGGACTTATAGGGTAGGTAATAGAAAAGTAAGATAGAGAATATGAAAAGTGATATTTTAAAAAGTGAAATGAAAATTATGAAATTGTTGTTAAGTAAACAAATATTTTTTTTTTCAAAAATCTGATGAAAATTTTAGAAATTTTCGGTGACTAAACGCTAGAATATTTCGTTTTAAAATTATAATGGAAACAAACAATTAAATAGTGTTTTATAGAAACTCAATGTTGTTTATTGAAAAAAAAAAATATACAGAAAAAAACAAGTCTGACTAATTAAAACTCAAACAATGGCTACAAGTACTTGCTAAATTCTCTTCTACTTTCTTTTGAACTAGAATATAAACAAACACAATACCTATCTACCATTCTTCTTAAAAAGTACAAAGCCATGTCTAATGGACCTCAATTTTTTAACATTATTTTAATGGTGTATTAGTCAATTATCTTTTTAAGAATTTAAGTTCAAAAAATATTTATATCGATTTTAAAATGGATTATTGTTACTAGTACGTTTTAAAATATAATAATCACTTGTTTTAACTGAAATAATTTAATAATATTTGCTGAACTAAAAACTATATTGATTTAGATTTTTTTTTTTTTTTAACAGCTAACTATCCTACTTTTACTCTTAAACTCGATAACAAGTGAAAATTAGGATATGAAAGTGAATAAGTCGATCGATCATGTAGTAAAAGGTTGTAGATCGAACAGTAATCGATCGAATAAGTTAGTTTGATCGTTTTCGGTTTCTTGATACCATATCATCGAAACGAACCGTTAGATATATTCTAAATGAGTGGATTTGGAAACTGAGAGCATCTATTCTATTCCACCTTTTTAATTGAAGAGTGTATAGTCCGTGTCCAATCAAGTTATGTTATATTCGATGAGAAATTTTGTAACTCAAAAAGTCGAACATTCAACTTAACTTATGATAATTCTTATCTAGTTTGCAAAAGTTATGCAATTCATACATCCTGTGAATATATGCTTGGATTATAATTTTAATTTAGAATATATGCTATTGTTGTTTAATGCGTGTATGACATTATATATATATATATATATATATATATATATATATATATATATATATATATATATATATATATATATATATATATATATAAAGGGTTTAATGGAAAACCAACATGCATTGGAAAACCTCCATGTACCACCACAAATGCATCACAATTCCCACGTAATACATCTAAATCCCGCGTGATGCATCGACTTTCTGTGTGATGCATCACATGATCCAATTGCTATAAAGTAGTTCTCGGGTTTTTCGATGCATATAAGTTTTCTATTGAACCCACCCATATATGTATATTAAAGAATATAATATAACTTCCATTATTCCATGTTTGTTCAAACCATTATATATAATGTTAAAGACAAAAATTGCACTTAAATGAACCACATAAGACATGTGGATGGTTTAAACTTAAAAAGACTTAAAGAAAAGATGTATATATAACTTTTTATTTGGGTTTTCGTACTGGTGTTAGGATTATGATTGTGGTCAATTTTTTTTTAATTGACATACATATATGGAGTGAATGTATGATAATTAAGAATCTGTATGTCAGATAATTGAGGTCTAGAAATTGAAAAGACATATTTAAAAATATATAATTTATAAAATGTCTGGACATGCTTTAATTTTAATTTTTAATATTCACGTAAATACAAATAATATAATGTTATTTCCAAAAATTACATACATTTAAAACTTCTAACATCTTAGAAGTCATGTAAACGTGAGAAAATTTAAGTGAATATGTTTAGTGTGAACATACGTTCACAACAATATATTTTATGTAAACATGCATGTTTCATATAGTTATAGTTTGTGTAAGTGTGTTTATTTGTGACTTTTTTATAAATAATCTTGTATAATTAATTTAATCATAATTATAGAAAATTTAGAAAAATTGTTTTAAGCGAAGTTCCGAACAAAACTAATGGTAAATACCACTTATTACGTAGCGCACCAGAATGTATCACTCGTATTAAAATTTTTTTCAATAAACAAATTTTCATTAACATTATAAAGATGATATATAAATTTAATGTACATTCTCACATTCTAAATGCTCGAAATAATGCATTATATAAAATTATAAATGTAGGTTCACATGCATACAAATTTGTAAAAGAAAAACATGATTGGTAAACGAGTTTTAAAGTTGAATTTTATCTATCTCCATAAAACTCTATCACTCGATTTCTCTTTTCCTTTTTTTTTTTAAAAAAAAAAAATTGAAAAGCAAATATATTATCCACCTCAAAGGCAATGAGAAAAGGCCACAGTGGGAAATACAAACCATCAATCCAACAAAACACCAAATAAACAAGAAACCATGAAAAATGTTACTCTAATGTTAAGAAGTTAACTCCCTGGCTTCGAAATCTACAGCTTTCAGTTTCATGTTTTCTTCTCATTCTTATTTTCATCCATAATGGACCCAACTTTTGAATAACTGAGAATGCGTCACCGGATTTAGCATCAAGAATCTCATCATTTGAAGCCATCTGAACTCTATTGCTTCATTCTCAAATCAACCCACGCCGTAATATAATTTAACGTATTCCATGCCACACAATGAGCCAATTGACAGCACCCAATCCGAAACCTTTCCCCTGAACTAGCTCATTATGCGACCAAGAGGAAGAGAAAGGGTCCCCCACCAACTCCAAACTTTACGCCATATCGATAAAACTTTGCAATAATCAAATAGTAAGCGTTGCCAGGGCAGATCCTGAACAATGTTAACACGGACAACTGCCCAGGGCCCATTAATAATAGGGGTCCATTTTCAAAATATCGATTATATATACTTAAGTCTATTAACGGTTAAACAATGTTATTGATTTGTCAAAGTTTCTAGATTATATTATATAATTATACGTTTTCTGTTTTTTGTGTATCATTTTTACTTGAATTTTTCTTACTTTTAGAATACATATGTATTTATAGGACCCCTTTTATGCATTGGACCTCAAAAATGATTGAACCGCCCTGAGCATTGCCTAGATTCCTTTTCATTATCACACAAGAAACAATTCTCATGATTTATCAAAACTCCTTTGTCACCCAAGTTATCCTTTGAGTTGAACTATGTTTCCGTCGGCTTTGTGTTGATTATATTCTCTTATTACTAAATAGGAAAGTCAAACGGCCAAATTCATGATCTTTTGGTATTTAGAATTTATTAATTATTGTACGGTTGCATTTTATGTTTTTTCGTATTAGAAAAGTTAAGAAATATGATAGTGGTAGGGTTTGTTACAATATTCAAATAAAAACATAAAAGCACTTTTTCAAGACTTAATGGGTCACAAATGACAAGCATTATATAAGAAAAATAAGGAGTAGCATATGAAGCAACCTTTTTAATACAAGATGGAAACCCTATAATCATGTTTATTTGGTACCCACACACCACATTATTATTATTATTATTATTATTATTATATATATATATATATATATATATATATATATATATATATATATATATATATATATATATAGAGGGGGTTCAATGGAAAACCACAATGCATCTGGAAACTTGTGAAAACCGCACTGCACCACCACAAATACATCAAATTCTCCGCGCGATGCATCAAATTTCACGCGTGATGCATCAAATTCCCGCGTGATGCATCACCTTATTTACGATCATGCCACCGCGTTTTTCATGAAATGCACCAAATCGGAAGGTATGCGTAGGTTTCCACAGTTTTCCGGTGTATAATGGTTTTCCATTGAACCCACCCCTATATATACATACATATATATATATATATATATATATATATATATATATATATATATATATATATATATATATATATATATATATATATATATATATATATATATATATCCTTTAGTTTGGACAACCCTAACTCCATTTTATCTTTCAATAGTAAATAGAGGAAACATAATTTTCCAAACCAAAGATAAAATTTAAAATATAAAATGCCAAATAATATTCATTAACCAAGAATGCATGATTGTAACAAATAGTAAAATCAAGTTTTATAAAAATTAAAGGTTTTACTAAGATGCTAATTAAATTAAAATGTTGTGGACAAGAACTTTTACGTTTTATAGCATCGATCATCAATTGTCACAGTGAGTGAGGATCAATGTAACCTTTTTTATATGCATGTTATTAGTTGTTGATGCTAAAATAATGTATGTGTATTATAACAAGAAAACATTTCATTGTTTTAAGATAAAAATTATAAATCAGGATATGTAAGCGGTTGTACCACTCGTGACACATTTCCGTCGATTTCATTGTTCTAAAACAAGCAACAAATTTATGGTTAAACATAAGAGCTCCAGATTATTTCAATTTGTCCATCCCCGTAAAGGTGTCATTGGCAGACTTGATTTACGGTTTTCTTATTACGTACTCAACATATTTTAAGTATTTATCTGATTTGTGAAAAGATGCTACTATTACCTACCCACCCTCCATCATTCAATACCATTTGAAAAGTTATTTTAACATGTACAACAATTAGGCACTAGAAGTCTAGAAGTGTAAAAAGAACTCCTCCGATATCAATTTGTTACGACTCACTAGTCTAGAATATGATATTTTCAGCTCTATCCACTCCCATAAGGATGCAACACAAAGCCTCATATAAGACATCTCATTCTCCATAAGACAATGTCTTCATACGTCCAAAATATTTTCAATTCTATGCCTACATGTTGTTCATAAATGGTTAATCAAACACATTGATTCGAGATTCTTTAAATCTAAAACATTTTTTAAAAATTGGTTAACTAATAACAATAACTGTATTCTAATTGACAAATTGTTATTTACTAAAGTAAAATTTATAATAATTAACTTTTACATAACTTTTAAAAAATCCAAGATGAGAAAGTTGGATATTCAATTACAAGTTAACAAGAAATTATTCTTATATTAATAAAAGTTTGTATATTATCTTTAAATATATTTAATAAAAATAAATGACATTTTGTACCTCAATAATTTAAAACTTTATTTTACTTTTTTGGATTAGAAAAAATGTTTCCTAGTTTAATTTACAATACTAAATATTATTAGTAAAACTGATTTGTTTAACCTTAAAATCTGAATGCTTTGATAGTTTAATCGGTATTAAAATTTTGAACACCCCCGATTGAAAAAGAGTTGTTACAAAATAAAACTTATAGCTAATCGTAAAATTATATTTCATAGCTTTTTTTTTACTAAAATAAAAACATAAAAGGAAACAAAAAGAAAGCAAAGAGAAGAAGATAGGGCCAATGTGTTTGACATAAATACATATCTTTTGGGAAGAACATGAAAATATGATGTGTTAAGCATCCAATGACATAACTAATTTACTTCATAAACCACCCTTTTGTCTTCCATGGTGGAATTGTTCATCATAACGTCCCCCATTTTTACCAATTAAAATATTATTTTTAATAATTGAGGGATAAAACATAACTAATTATATTATAATTTATCAGAATTAAATAAAAGCAAACATTTTTAGACTTTTTGTCTCTAAAGATCAAGGTGGTTGGGGAGCAAAGCGTGGGATGGTTGTTCATAATTACCCCATAATTTAGTTTCATCATGTCATTAGTATTTTTGTTTTTTATTTGTAGTTTTGTAAAAAAAATCCTCGAAAATTATTTTTAAAGAGCTGAACTTTTTTACTTGTTAAAAAACTATAAAAGTATAAACCCATTAGGGATTAATTTAAATGCCAATAAGCATTGATCGAGTTAAATAGGTAATTCAAAGAAATTTGAAATTAAGAAGATCAAATCATTGTAATTTTCAAACTTTATACTATTTTTTAATTTAAAAAAATTATAAAGTACATGTAGATACTTAAATTTACTTTGTTAAAACACGTATTTAAACAAGTCCAATAACCTAAAATGTATTAAAATATATATTGCATAAAACAAAACGAATGTGAAAATGTATTAAAATGAAAGAACAATATTGGCCTTATTTCGTAAGTTTTCTATCATAACAAGTAATGATTTAAAAATGAAAATGTATTTATTTTTGGATTTAGATTACGCGTGTTGTAAGCGATGCATCAAACTTAATTTTATTTTGCAAGTCTCTCTTTTACTCCAAGTGTTAAGGTCTCTTCTTTAATAGTAAAAAGTGTGGAAGGTCACTCTTTTATCGACAAGCTAATGAAAAGGATGGTATACATATTTTCATCATTTATTCTAATTTAAACTCAATAAATCATTAATTAATCCTTAAAAATTATTTATTGTTTGATTCCTAAAGGATATCGGTTTATCGGTTTTAAAATCTTTTCAAAAATAAGGGTCTGTTTAGTTATGAAAATTTTTTGCTTGAGGTTTTTTTAATAGGGAGAATTTCATATATATCATTGTAAACTTATATTACGTATATATCATTGTAAATTTCCTTGTAACATATATATCCTTCTAAACTTATATTACGTATATATCATTGTAAATTTCCTTGTAACATATATATCCTTCTAAACCTTTAAATCTCACACACACACACACACACACACACACACACACACACACACATATATATATATATATATATATATATATATATATATATATATATATATATATATATATATCCAAATGACTATTTTAAATTTATATTATCATTTAAAAAAAGTTTTAATACCTAAACTACCATCTTAAATCCCAATAAAAATAAATTTAAAAAAATAAAGAAATTTGATTTTCTAATTTAATTCAAAATAATAAATAAATTAAGAAATGATATTTTATATTTTCTTAAATGACGTGATTAAATTTAAAATAGTCATTTGGACATATATGTGTGATTTAAAGTTTTAAAAGGATATATATGTAATAAGTAAGTTTACAAGGATATACACGTAGTATTTAAATTTTACAAGGATATATATGAAATTCTCCATTTTTAATAGAACTAAAAATAACAAAGTTTTCAAGAAAACACATTTTATAAGCAAAACGTGTTTAAAAGGGTTTTTTAGTTTTTGTTCAACTTTCACACACACACACACTCTCTCTCTCTTTCTACAAAACTCTCACTCACTTTGTCATTCGAAAACGAAAACACAGTCTGAAAACATGAAAAATGATTTTTTTTAAATGTAGTTCTGAAAACCATAAATTAAAAACTAAAAAACATTAATAAAAATGATTAATCTAAACATGATCTCTAGAAACCATTGTTTTCATCAAAAAATACGTAAACTAAACATGCACTAAAGAATCTTAATAGTCTAAGTAACAAGTTATACATATTTTAATTTCACAGCCCCTATGCAGACACACACTTCAATCACAAACATCACTAAATCATGGGCACCGCCACACCATACATAGTTTTCGAGTATGTAGAGGTGAAACTAAATATTGACGACTTTAGAAAGTGTTGTCAAACGTTGTTTGCAACTTTGCATGTCTTGTCTCTTAATCAAAGTGTTGGTGTTTTCCTCTTAGAAAGATAATAGGGGGCATAATGCCTCTAATCCGACAACCCAGTCCTAAGAACAATATATGAGGTTCATATTTCAAATCGAATTTTTAATGAGGATAAAGAATAAATAAAGAGTAATCAAAGACATTTATTCAAAATGATGAAGTGTAATAGATTGGGTTTGTCATGTAATTGTGAACAAATTTAATTCCCTTAGGCATATATAGCATATTCTTATTAATCTCCATCATTATATTGACATGTTCTCCACTTGTTTAAAGAATTTGGAACACATTCCTATTGTTTTACCCAGGGGCGGACCTAGTGCATGTGGGTAGGGGTCAAACGACCCCGATAATTTTTTTTTTTTACGTGTTATATATATAGTAAAATATTTTCCGACCCCGATGATTTTTCAAGTTCGACCCCTATACTTTTGATAAGTTTTTAAAAATTTTATATATAAAAAAAATATGATACAAAATCTAAAAAAATATACATATACGTAATAGTTGGTTACCTATTTAACAAATAAGTAAATGATTTGGGCTAAAAATTTAAAAATTTAGTTTTGGTGGATTTTGGGCTAAAAAAAACGGAATAAGGCTTTTGGTTTTGGGCTTGGGTTTGGGTCACTAAGAACTCAAGAAGGGAAGAAAGAAAAGAAACAGTGAAACGTACTTGTGAGCTCTGCTAGACTGCTACTCTTAACTCTCTATTTGGGTTTCCAAAAGAAAAGAAAGAAAGGGGTTAAAGTGATTAGGGTTATAGGATTTTGGAAACATCTCACCAAGAACTCAAGAAGGGAAAAAGATAAATGCTGAAACAGTGAAACGCACCTGTGCTGTGAGCCTCTGACCGCCGTCCGCCGCCTGCCGCCCGCCGCCGGTCTGCGTTCTCCGGAGTCCGTCTGCCGTCTGCGTCTCTCACTCTCTCTCACTCAGTTTCTCTCTCTCGGTTCTCACTGGAATTCTCATTGTCTCAAACTCAAAGTCTCAAATTAGGTATATAAATCTTTCTTTTTTTTTTTATTTCTTGTATTTATAATTGATAATATTCTTCTTGTTAGATATATAAATCTTTCTTTTTTTTTTTTTATTTCTTGTATTTATAAATGATAATATATGAAATTATTATTATTAGAGGATTAGTTTAATAGATTAATTGATTAAATTATTATTTATTTATTTAATAATTAAGAGTTAAAATTTTAAATATTTAATATTAAGTTACATTTATTTAATTGTTTTATTTTATTAGACAATATCAATATGGATCGATTTTTGAAAAGAAAGTTATCAAGATCCGAATGTAGTTTTTGTTTGTTTGTAAGATTATAACGATTAATGAAATCGTATTATTTACATATTTGTTTTATTAGATGATCTAAATAAACCGACCCGGAAGTTTGAAATTAAAAAAAAAAAATTTGAAGTCAGAAACACTTACACTCTCAAAGCTATAAAATTCCGACCCCTATAAAAAAGTTTCCTGGGTCCGCCACTGGTTTTACCCTTCCATCTCTCCATTTAGAGAGACAATATGCATCATTTTGCCAACCCCTTTCCCAAGCAAATGGTAAACAAAATGGACCCTTTAATCCATGCTTATATTCACTCCTAATTAAAAGGGTTTGTGGCAAATGTTCCATGCTCAAATGTAATTATGGTTTTAATCATTTTCTTCACTTTAAAATCTTTCATAATTTTACTTTTAAGTCTTACATAGTCTTGCATAAATCTATTGATTTTTTAAGCAAAACATTTGTCTGTTTTTAAAAACCAACCGTAAAATATGTCCAATTGAATCCATGGGATTGTAATTTTGTGGCCATACATTCCAAAAATAAGGACAAGTGACCTAACTTGAAAGTCCATGGGTGTCTGGATTTGCGTTTGAAAACGTGATACAACGTTTTGGAAACTAATAATCAGATAATAATTATAACAAAAAATGTTACCGGAATTTTAGTGTTTGTTTAGCTTCTAGTGTTTGCTATCACAATTAGGGGTGTAAACGAGCCGAGCCGAGCCCGAGCCCGTTTAAGCTCGAGCTCGGCTCGTTTCGAGCTCTGTATGTAAAGCTCGAGCTCGGCTCGTGAATAGTTTTCCAAGCTCGGGCTCGGCTCGTTTATTATATATTTTAATTTTTTAATTAATATTTTTTTAATCTTTTATATATTATATATAACTTTTTATTTTTATTTATTTAATCTATAAATTATATATTTATAAAATGTAAAATATATTTATATATAGGCTCGTTTAAGCTCGTTTAGGCTCGCGAGCTCGACATGTGAAGCTCGGGCTCGAGCTCGTTTATTAAATGAGCTCAAATTGAGGCTCGAGCTCGTTTAACTCGAGCTTTTTTCGAGCTTTTAACGAGTCGAGCTCGAGTAGCTCACGAGTAGTTCGGCTCATTTACACCCCTAGTCACAATTACTAAATACTTAGTTTTTAAAGTGTTTAGATTTACATTTTAACTTGCAAAATAACCAAATTATAACTTATTAAGCAAACAAGTTACATTTTCTAACTTAAGAAAAAAGGTGGTATGATTAATTCAAAACGCAAATAATCACTTATTAATTAAGTCAACCCAAACAATTCATACCAATTATTTACATTATTGTAACGTAATAATCTAATAATCTCCATAATTAAGAACACTCTCTTAATCTGTTACTCGTTGTTTGGAGGCCTAATCTCTAGACCAATAATCATAAAATCATCTCATTTGTAGTAAATCTTTTCTTGTTTTGATCCTTAACTATTGTTTTGCTTCATTCTTGCAAGACTATAGCCTCATTTGTTTTGATATTTTCAAATTTTAATTAGTCTAAAATTCTAATAATTTATATTTAAGCGATTTTAGATCGTTTGTTAGAGTTCAGATTTAAATTGGTTGAAAATTTTAACAAAAAAATAAATGTTATAATTCATATTTAAAATGTTAAAACCTTAGAAATTAAGTGTAAAATTTTAGTTGTAGACTCCCGTATGAAATTTATCTTTCTAAGTTAAATTACTATTTTGTTTAATTTAAATATAAATTACTTTTTTGTGTAAATTAAATTAAATTATGTTTTATATAATATCTTTATATTAATTTAATTTTAAATTAACATACATTTTATGTAAATAATTATTTATTAGAAATTATCTATGTAATACATGAGTTCATAAACTAGTTTGCAATACAATATACAAGTGTTATATTATATATTAACTAAAATCTTAATTTGTATCAAGTATAATATATTCTATAAATTAACTCTCAATTTGTATCAACTGAAATTAAAAAATAAAAAAAATTTAAAAATAATAAAAAACAGCTACTATTTACATCAATTTATAAAATTTAAAAAATAATAGTTATGACAAATACCATATTCTTATATTATTTTAAATAATTAATAATTGTGTATCTTCATTTTTATTTATATACGCTTTATATATACATTTAACTAGTTTATGTACCCACGTATTACGTGGATTAATTTTAATAAATAGTTTGTTATATAAAGCTTATGTAAACATAAAATTAAAACATATAAATCTTAAATATTATTAAAAAAATACAATAATAGTATTGCATTTCATAGGAAAAGAAAGTTGGTTTTTTTAATAATAAACTATTCGAGAAACTAACTGTTTTACCTGTTAAGCAAATAGCAGGTTAAAAATATATAGTTTTGAATAAGACAAACTTAATTTGTTACTCAGAAAAAAGTTCAGTGACTTAATCGATAATCGCATGAAAGTCCGTACAGTTTTTTCAATATAAACCCTTATTTATGTTTAATATGTTTTAAAAAATTTATAATACATAATAGGTTTTTTATTAGACATAATCAAGTGTATTTATCTTTTCTAGATGTTATATAGTAATATTGTATTTTTTCATTATAATAAAATCTTATTTATATTAATATTTTATTTGAAGTTTATAGATAAAATATATAATTTAATGCTTTCTTAAAATTTAGGTTTAAATTAGCTAAAAATTATCAAATGTCAAATAGATAATGATGATAAATAACATGATTAGATAATGTAAAATAATGGATAAAATTAATTATTTATTAATGTTTATAGATATTTGAAAAAACTAATTTTATTTATCTTTTATTTTATTTTATTTTAAAAAATAAAAATTGTATCTATCTTTTTACGAGCAACGTGGTCACGCCACGTGGCAAATTGTGTTCTCTTTTATTATATACTAGTTTATAAACCCATGTATAACATGGGTATACATTTAAAATTTTAATTTCATTAATCTTGTATGATAATTTTTAAATATATTTTATCAAATTTATATTATCTATTTATATAATACAATAAATATAAATATAAATATATAAAAAGAAAAGTTATCATTCAAATTCAAATTTGAGTTCTATATTAGATAAGATTTAGATTTGATGTATTATTTAAATTATTTGTCATAGATAGATTTGAAAAAACAAATTTTAGAAGCAAAGTAATAGAAAATTGTTAGGTACACGTGACAATCCCATGTTAAGCCAATTAGCGCTCTATCTAGATGTCATGTGGCATCTAGTTACTCATATAATAGAATAGATTTAAATATTTATCATAGATAGATTGGAAAAAACAAATTTTAGAAGCAAATTAATAGGAAATTGCTAGGTACACGTGGCAATTCCATGTTAAGCCAACTAGCGCTCTATCTAGATGCCATGTGGCATCTAGTTACTCATATAATAGAATATATATATATATATATATATATATATATATATATATATATATATATATATAGGGAGGTTCCATTGAGAACTTTTGTGCATCGAGGCACAAAAGAACCTCCATTGGCCCTTGGAT
Organism: Centrapalus pauciflorus; assembly: GCA_020465985.1. Taxonomy (NCBI): domain Eukaryota; kingdom Viridiplantae; phylum Streptophyta; class Magnoliopsida; order Asterales; family Asteraceae; genus Centrapalus; species Centrapalus pauciflorus. The sequence continues at coordinate 1,788,112 of JAANYP010007301.1, read as the reverse complement.
GAAAAAAATGTGTGGGTTAGATCAAATGGCAAAAGGGTAATTAAATAGAATGTTTTATGCATCAAGTGCACATAATGAAATTCGTGGAGGGGTAAAACAGGAATTATGCAATCCTTATTTAATTATTACACTTCCAAAATTAACAAAACTAATACAAATTCAAAATACATGCATATCGTTCGTCTCTTCAAAAATAAATCATGCATATCTTTCATCTCTTCCAAAATCAAAATACATTAAAATACAAAAATGAATCGTTCATACAAACATAAATCATGCATATCGTTCATCTCTTCCAAAATCAAGAGGGGGCTAAGAGAGAGAGATAGAGAGAGAAAGAGGGAGTGATTTTAGGAAAGAAGTTAATGGTGATTTTAATACCAAAGTTAGTTATTAATTATCTTAAAAATATTTAAATTCAAAAATAATTTTCATACATTTAATATCCCCTAAATGCCCTTTGTGCACCCTTGGTAGATAGTCCGATGCACAAAAGTTCTCAATGGTGCCTCGATGCACAAAAGTTCTCAATCGAATCTCAATATATATATATATATATATATATATATATATATATATATATATATATATATATATATATATATATATATAGAATATGGTTCGTGTGAGTACCTAAAAAATGCAGAGTACCGTGAGTACCTGTGAACACACGGGTTTAGGATGTGAACATGCTCCGAAAAAAAGTTTTTTTTTAAAAATTTTTTTCATATTCATTTAGATACAAATAATATAAGCATATTTGTAAAAGAATTACACGCATTCACACTTCGTAGCCTCTTAAAAGTCATGTGAACGTGGAAAAATTCATGTGAACATGCTTAGCTGTGAACATACGTTCACAACAGTGCAGTTCATGTGAACTTGCACGTTTCACATAGTTATAGTGTGTGTTTATGTGTGATTTTTTGCAAGTAGTCTTATATTATTAATTTAAACATGATTATGAAAAAAAATTTCAAAAAAAATAATTTTAAGCGAGGTACCTCCGGTACTCCGCAAAACTAGTGGTACTCATTTGAACCCAAATCTATATATATATATATATATATATATATATATATATATATATATATATATATATATATATATATATATATATATATATATATATATATATATATATATATATATGGTCAAGTTCTATGGGGCACCTGTATGCATTGTGCACTTTGGGAACCTGGATGCACCGTTAGATCTTGAATTTTAATGGTTCAGATTGTAGTGGCAAAAGAGTAATTAATTTGAAAATGGGTGCACGGGTGCATAACTTCTCGTGCGCGGAAGGGCAAAATCGGAATATGCTTGAATTCAGAAAATATTTTATCCGAATCTAAACAAATATGATGCATCTTCATCCAATTTATTGGATTCGTCTTCAAACACGATGCATCTTCATCTAATTCAATTTCAAACATGATGCATTTCGACCATATTCATCATCGTCTTTGTTCCATCATTATGCATCACCAAAATCGTGATGCATTTCGACATTTAAACGTGTTAATTTCGTGATGCATCTCTGAAATTTAAACGTGTTCATCAACGTCTTCAATGTGTTCATCATTGTCGTGAAAACTGGTTGAGAGAAAGAGAGATGGAGAGAGGCTAGCCATGAAAGAGAAAGGGAAATAGAGAGAAAAGGGAATGAATTTATGGAAAGGTGGTTGATCATTTTATTTAGTTTCCTAAATAAATGATAAATATTAAATTAAATCTTATAATTTAACAATATATTATTAAGCATTCCCAAAATGCCCTTAATGCACCCTTTGTAAACAAGCAATGCATTTTTGGTTCCCATTTGGTTCCCGATGCATATGGTGCCCCATAGAACCTCAATCTATATATATATATATATATATATATATATATATATATATATATATATATATATATATATATATATATATATATATATATATATATATATATTAAAAATATCTGCGTGGATCTTAAACTAGTGTTCGCTGTAAAATAATAAATAAATATATATAATATTTAGAAGGTATGGATTAACATTTTAAAGCCGGATGGATTTAATGGTCAAAACTTTATTTATGGTTCTTTGAATTTATTCCGTTATGAATACTAAACGTGTCAACTTGTGATGGAATTTAATAAGATCCGAAAGTGTATATATAAAGAATAATAAGAAAAAAATAATAATATATTGGGTCACAAGTTATTTAATTCTAAACCGAGTGGTTCCATAACTAATATGTATATGGTAAATATAACTTAATAACTTACAGTTAAAAAGCATGAGTTTGTAACTGATCCGAAGACCTTAACTATGAATTTAATATCTTCAACTGCTAATTTACCAATATCAAATCATGAAAGCAATAAGTAATTAATTGGTTTATGGGTTTTAAATCAAGGAATGGATATATGTTTTAGAAAAAATGGTTTGGTTAATAATTTGAAATCAAGAAAATGAGAATCATTACCAAAATATAAAACTGGCCTATACACTCATGTGTTTTTTCTTTCTTAATTTACACATACCCTCTTCTTTTTAGGAGTGTGCACTATATTTTAGTTGTAAAAAAGTGAATCATGTTTTTTGTTTTGGTTATCCAGTCTTCGGTTACCCATTAGAATGCGGTTACCCGCATTTTGGTCAACGTTTACCCGCTATATACTTAAAAACAATAAGATTTTAATAATATATCTCTTTTAAACATGATTTCTTTTGAATACGAAGTTATAATAAATTAATTGGTTACGAAATTTTGAAGTTTTTAACAAAACTATTAAAATAAAATACTTATTTGAAAATCTAGTTTATAATGTTTTAGAATTAGCTTCAGTATATAATCGGTTCATTTCGGTTACCAATGTTTTTCTAAAAAATAAAAACCTAAACTGCCTCGTGATATATCAGTTTTGGTATTTTCGGTATGAATCTTGTTATGCAACATCTGCCAAACACAAATATTTACTTTAAAAGGGAATATATAAATTCCATTTAAGCGCCTCCCAAAACGGATTCAAATTTAGCAGCCTTGGTTGAATTAAAGGACATAATTTAGCAACCGGTAACTTACCCGAGACATCCAAAATCTACTCCCAAACGTCTTGCATTTGGCGGTGAATCTAGTTCTAACAGGTTTGCAAATTCAAGTTAATTAAGTTTAAAACTAGTTGTGTTCAAGCCGTCGCTAATTTGACATAGTTTCAATAGTGTAGCTTCAAATTTGTGGTTTTCATTTTGGTTCTTGTTTACATCTCGTAAATGGTTTGATATGAAGTCATATTAGATTGTTATTTGCTGTTTTATAATAAAATGTTGTTTTTTCAAAAAAGACTCATCTTTTCAAAATTAAATTATTTAAAAAGGAATAAAAAATATTACTCCCTCCGTCACAAAATAAATGTCCACATTTGACTTTTGAAGTATTTATTTTTCAATTTTGATATTAAATATTCTTCTTTGTGTTATATAATATATGATGCAAAATATATGAAAGGATTTATATAACACAAACAAATATATTTGAGGTCAAAGTTGAAAAAGAAATACTTAAAAAGTTAAATGTGGACAATTATTTTAGAAGGGAGTATTTGTTTCTCTCAATTTACACGTATCATTTCAACTTTTGTGAAATAATTATGATACTTATCAGAAATAAAAATTGATAATACTGTATATTTTTTAGACTTGGAAAATGAAACTGAAAATATCCATGGGAAATTGGGAATCCAGTGAGTTTATCCATTTTTCTCTTCCAAAAACAGGAACATCTGTTTGTTGTCAGCGTGAATGCATTCAATGCTGTAACCTACAACACCAATTTTACTTATAATAGATAAATTATGGCAATTGTTAATTACTAATCACACATTTCTTTTTAATCTTATAATAAAAAATTAATGTCCCTATAAATTGACTTAAAATATTTCTTTTTTCATAACTCATCATTATAGTTTATTTATTTACACACGTTTGTCTACTCATAAGATGAATATTTATAGGTCAAAAGTATAGAGGTAGTGTTTGAGAAAGTAGATGTGGTGCAAAAAGAAATAGCCAAAATTTAATGGGTCCAAATCATTAGCAAAATGATCACATTTCAGAGTTATTTGCATAAACATTGTGTTTTCAAATTTTATTTACCAAAAGATAGTAGTTTCAAATTTAATTACTAAAAGATGGTAGTTTTGAATTTAATTACTAAAATATGATGGGTTTATCATTTGTTAGTTAATTTTTTACCCAAAAATAATCTCTTCTTTCTTTCTTACTTTTTTTTTTTAACTTTTATAAATAAAACCAACATTCATAAAAAAGTTTAATAACGATATCAATAAATAATAATCATTTATAAAATATTGATTTTATAAAATGAAACGATATAAAATATCATTTTTATAAATTGTTACGAAACTTTATAACTCAAACTCAAATATTAATAAATAATAAAACAAACGATACAATAAGTTCAAAAAGTAAAATTTCCAAATTTTCAACATAGTCATAAACATTTAAAATAAATAATATCCACATAAGTATTTTACAAAATACCGATTACAAGTATCAAAAACATATTCGATCAATCAACTTAAACTAAAAAAACCAAAACATTAAATGAAACACAAGTCTTCTTCCGGTCAAAATAAATATTCGTCTTCATATTGAATTACATGCAACCTATTATGAAGACAAATATTCATTTTGACCGGGAGAAAACTTGTGTTTTATTTAATATTTTGGTTTTTTTATTTTAAATTGATTGATCGAATATGTTTTTGGTACTTGTGATCGATATTTTATTAAAGACTCATGTGGATATTATTTATCTTACATGTTCATGACTATGTCGTAAATTAATTTGGAAATTAATTTTACCTTTTGAACTTATTGTATCGATTGTTTTATTATTTATTAATATATAATATTTGAGTTTGAGTTATAAAGTTTCGTAGCAAATTATAAAAATGATATTTCATATCGTTTCATTTTATCAATATTTTATAAATGATTATTATTTATTGATATCGTTATTAAACTTTTTTTTTATGAATGTTGGTTTTATTTATAAAAGTAAAAAAAAAAGTAAGAAAGAAGAGATTATTTTTGGGTAAAAAAAATTAACTACCAAATGAAAAACTCATCATATTTTAGTAATTAAATTCAAAACTACCATCTTTTAGTAATTAAATTTGAAACTACTGTCTTTTGGTAAATAAAATTTAAAAACACAATGCTTAGGCAAATAACTCCACATTTCATTCCAAGACTAAATAAATCAAAAACTGAAAAACCGATATACGATAGGTCGGTTTCGAATCTCATTTATGAAAAATTATGGTTAACCAAATCGAACAAACTAAAACCCTTTATTTATGGCTTTGGTTCGAAAAGATAAATAATAAAAATAAGAATGAAATTATTTATTTTCAATTGGTTAGTAATATATTCTTTGTGTAATTATATAATTTATGATGAAATAGTTATTATAAATTTACTTCTATAGGGAAAATAACTTGACACTTATTTTAATCTAGTATAGTAACCGACTTCTTACGAGTACCATAAATAGGTAACCGAAACTGAAAAAACGGTTCATGTTTGTATTACCGATCCAATCAAACCAATCAACCGTGTTATTAATCAAACTTTACCTCGTTTAACTAATGTTAAGTATTTAGACGCTCCGATAGACGTTTTGCCATTCGATACACGGGAAAAGGTCATACGCAATACGAAGTTTGAAAGTAAAATTTAGGTCTCTCCATGCAGTCTCGAAAACGTAGAAAAGAAAAACAAAAAACAAAAGAGGAAGCAACTTTTTGTAAAATTTCGAATCTGGATAATATCGTGAAATGGTAAAAGTAAAAGTACTGTACATAGACTCATAGAGTAGGGGTGAAATGAATTCGATGAAGACAGGAGGAGCATTATCATCTTCACTTATCCCGTTTTTGGAAAAATTGTCGGAAATTCATATTAAATTGTGAGGAACAATTGCTAATTTTTCTTCCTGATGAAACTTGACTTGTCTAGCAATGAAGCCTTCGATCCTCCTCTGGAATTCCTCATTGCTCAGTTCGTCGACGACGCTGTTCATTGCCTCCACTGCCACAGGAGTATCAGCTTTCCGCCGTCCAATCTCGGTCTCCGACCGTTTGAGTTTGGCGGTATGTTTATCCGACTCCAGAACACGCTCTCTCTGCATCAGGTTCTCCGACTGGCTTCTCCGGTAAACTTTCGAATCCAGATCTGGAACCGAATCAGCTACCGGTTTCTTCGTAGCTTGACTAACTTTAATTTCGTTTTCGTTACTGCCGTAACCGGTAATCGGTTTAGCGGTTACTTCAGATATAATTCGTTTATCCTGAAAAATAATTTCCTCCTGTTCGAGAACAGAAGGAACATCTTCTCCTACATTATTTACAATCTCTTCATATAGATCAGTTCCGGCATTACCTACCGCACTAGGAGTTCCAGTGAGTTGGCCGGACTTAACGACCAGTGTTAGTACGATCACGTTACCGACCAGAAAAATGAAGAGAGGACTAACGATGATGGAGATAAGCTGCCGGAAGTAGTCGCCAAATATTCTGATGACGAAAGGCAAACGAGTTGAGATCCAAGAGAGCAAAACCACTGCTAAAAAGAGCTCAACAAGCCGGAACACTGTCGCGATTTTTCGAAATCGCCGGTACCGAAGCATCGCATTCGCTTTCTCCACCTTCACGTTATGGATATCAAAAATATCCATCTCCTTAAGCTTTTCAGCTTCGAATTGAAGAACTTCACACCTCCGGTTGACGGATTTATTTTCCGGCAACACGTAACAGACTGCGAAAGTAAACCGTGATCTATTGTTTTTTAAAACGATGGATATGTTGCGGGTTTTTATAGACACTCGAGCACGGCTAAACGGGCCCATAAGTGCTTTTAAAAAGGGGGGAAATTTGCAAAAGGGTAGAAAGAAGAATATATTCAAATATATTTTATTTTTGGAAATTTATTTCTCTTATTTGGAAATTATGCTACTAGTAAACAATGAGAAAATTGTATTCTAATCAAATAAATGATAATTGTTATTCTCGTAAGAGTTTTACTGATGTACGATGTCCAAAAAACCAATTGTGACAATTTTATAGTAATTTTAGATATAACTTTTTGTTTTTTCAAAAATAAATAATTAAAACGTTGGTACCGAGTTGTTAGCGACAAAACTATATTGTCGTAAAACTCAACTACAAAATATGCACATCAAGCTTATAAGTTATAACCCAACTATAAAAAGCCTACGGAAATATTTTTGGCTTCTTTGTTCTTATTATGATATTTCATTATTTTTTAATATTCAATCAACAATATATGAAAGTTATCATTTAAAAGTAGTAAAAGGATGTTACAAAAAAGATCGTATGTTATCATGTTTTGTATAAGCGACCTAAACTTATCAAATAAAGTTTTTAATTGTTTTAAACACAAACCATAACGCATATTTGAATGGTTATTGCTCTATAAAAGTGTTAAGACATAAATTATCTTATTTTCAAATATTGTACATATTATTTGATGGTGTGTGTCATTTATCAGGACCTAATCAAGATGGCGCAAGCAAATTTCGAACAAATACACAAATTTTGAACAGATACACAAGCCGTAGAGGGAAAAAAACAACCAAGACACCCAACATTCAGATACATATATACACCATCCACCACGAAGGGTTGGAATATACATTTTGAACATGTACAATATGTATGTAAGTTATATTAGGGTATTGTATTTACATGGTAAGAAAAAGAAAAACAAGAGAGAGAGAGAGAGAGAGAGAGAGAGAGAGAGAGATTTTAATTTTCTTTTAATAGCAAATATTAGTAGTTAGTTAGTATCACCATGAAACCCCTTCCACCTTTGGTGGTGGCCACTTGATCTTATGAGTCTGATTTTTTTCAAATGACATCATATGAGAAGTTGTTTTTACATAGTAGTTACTTTCATATCAAGAAGACATAAGAACTTTTTATTGTAATTTTAGGCAATAACCTTCTTACAATTTCGGTAATTTCCACGTCTAAGCAAACATTAAAATGTGTTTTTGGAGTTTTGGTTACCAAACAAAACAAGAGGGAGATGAGATCCAAACGAAAGTAACACAAGTCAATAAAGATATCAATGGAAACATATATATACCGCCCTTCAAGGCTTCAACATTTACCATGATGATCTTCTAGATAAATTTTGAAACATTTTTCTATTGATCGCTTCTTTATTGTAATACAAAATCTAACTTGATTATTGAAGTGCAGTTTTAACGCCAATGTTTTATGTGCGACCATATCAATTTCATCTTAAAAAGCCGAAAGCAAAAGTATGTATGATCATTAAAAGTGTTATTTTTTTATCATTAATAACATTAACTTTTATAATTTTTTTATCATTAATATTTTATAGCAATATTATTTATTTTTTTATCATTAAAAAATTAACTTTTATATTTTTTTTATAGTAAAAAGTTAAAAAAAAATGATGTTACAAAATCTTAAGATAATAAAGAACTTGATTTTATTAATGATACATAATATAAATGTTGATATTATTAATTATAATAAATGTAAATCTAAATTATTAATAATAAAAAAATAAACAATATTACTATAAACATTAAAAAACTTATAAGTAATTCCTATTTTTAATAATATGCCTTTTAACAAACATTAAGATAAACTATTTTCTTTTACAACAAAAAATATCAACAAGCCGATAATGTAATGTCATGTTGACTTGCCGGTTGTTTTTGACTTGTTGGTTGTTGATGGTGAGTATGTTACATTTAATGCACACATAGTACAAATGATAATTATACATTTCTATTTTATTGAACACTTTTTTATTACTAATGTATAACAATACTTTTTTAATACATAACAATTCCGCATAAATAAACTATTTAATTCTTATTTTAATTTTTATCAATTTTTATTTTACCACATTAGAATAAAGATACATAATTTATTTTATGTAATTGTTGTCTATGAAAAAAATGTATTATGTATAAATCCCTCCCAAGTATAATTGTAATCTATATATTCATATCAATTGTTATAATATATAAATACGAATAATTGAGTAAATAAAAGGACACAAGTTGGTCTCTCATTTGATTTGACACATCTTTGTGACTATTTCATGTCAATTATTAATATCTATTTTGGATTTAAATCAATTCAGTTCTAATCAAATATATTCTCAATTAATCTAATCAAATCTAATAAATAATTAACTAAAATCTAATAAACTATTATATTTTAAATTAATTTTATATATATTTATTTTTATAAACCAACAAATGTATTACATGAGTATTTAATCTGATATTAATAAAAGAAAATCTTTCATATCACGTGTCATCCCTCAACCCTCTATATTTTTTATTTCTCGTCTTTTTCCTATCATTATATTTCTAATTTTACTAATTCATTATTAGAAAAAAATAAAAAATATATTCAAATACTTTCATATTTAATCTATATGATTAAAAAAAATATATTTTAATATTTTAATACTAATCAAAATTATTTGTAAGATAAAAATTTTATATCTGGTGTTTAAATTTTTTAAAATAATTACAATTTTTTTATCTTATAAATGTGATATTTTATCACCATAAAAAATCAAATATAATCCATTATTTGTAATTTAAGGATTCTTGTTTATTTTATACAACCATTGAGAAATAAAATTTTGTAATTGTAAAATATTTTACTTACATGTTAGTGTTTATGTTATTTTTTATAAATTAGATTACATTACATGTTTTGGGTATTTTTTCTATCGATCCTTATGTAATGTAATTGTTAGACATTAGATATTACTTCATTGCTCAACATATTAGGGGACAATGAATTCGTTAAGTTTTATAATATTTTAATCATTGAAACAAATTATAAAGCTCTTAATCGTTAAGTATTATAAAATTTTAATAGTTAAATCATTCGAAATGAATATTCATAAATCATAAACCTGGTCAATGGTCATACAAGAATAAAATATTAAATTTCTTTGAACAATTAATTTTTTTTTTTTTTTTTTTTAAAAAAAAAAAGCAAAGTTTTAAATATATATTTATGTGCGGAAATGTTTGGGTGGTGTGGTGACTGTGGGCGTGCGGAGGGTAAAGTGGTAAACATTGAAAATGTGGGATCGAGTGGCATACGTGTCAAGCAGGTAGTACAAGAGAATAAGAGGGGACCTTTTTAACCGCAGTATATTTTTTTTCCTGCAACTCTCCCCATCCCTACTATTATATTACTATTAGTAGTCTGTTTCAAAAATATTCCCCCTAAATTGTAAATTCCACAATATGTCCTTCTTATACAACTGTTCCTTTTATTATTATATTATATATCATGTTATTTTTAAAAATTACATATAAAATTACATTATGGTCTATATAGTTTATAAAAAGTTATAAATTTGTCCTCCAAGCAAACGAAATACAGTGATAGTGTGTAAATATGAATTTTTGTGACATTTTGATCCTTAAACTAATTTCAATTAACTCAACTGTTAACTCTAGATGTATTTTCGTATTTTTACTCATACATGAATCATTTATGAAATTATTTAGTAAATTTTTAGTTTTTGAATTTTTTTTATTATTTAGTTATTAAAGTTAATTAATTAATATTGTTATTTACTTGTGTTTATCGTATTATTGAAGCATTCATATGTGTTGATCTTGGTTTTAAATAATTGATCGATTTTTTTGTAACTATGTTTATTGTATGAACCATAAATAGCAAGAAGAACATGAACATTAAGAGGATGTATCTAAATTTGAAACATCAAGAACAAGGACATACACAATACTAGAAAAGGTAAATCATATCAGATAAATACACACTAAAGACGCTTTATATACAAAATCTAAGAACTCATGGAGATCCATAATCATATCACTTACTGAAATAAACCCTTAAAGTTCACTAAACAAACTGATAATTATTGAATATGAAGAACAAGACCTAAAAGCTCAAACCTAAATAAAAAACAACATTTACTCCATTTGAACCCATATGAATATCCCGTCTGAAAATCAAACCCATACAAAGAAAACAAAACAGGAAATAACTATCATCGAAGAAACCCTAAAACATGTTATAAATAATGAAAACATTCAATTTGTGGAGAATAAAAAGGACGGTGAGGCGAAGGTTAAACCAAAAACTCTCATCGTACATATCTTTGTTCGTATCTTATTGTCTGATCCTTTTCGCTCAAGGCTTCTTTGATTTTGGAGAACATATCGGCGGTAGGTGGTCGACAATGGTCTCGACTGGTGATGCGGTGATGTTCTAGAGTGGTTGTGTGACGTTGGTTCTGTAAAACAAGGGATGGTCAGAGATATTTAGTTAAGAGAGTTGTGGACATTAAAGTTAGAAGTGGTGGTTTTGGATTTTACATTTGAACAATTTTTGGGTTCTAAATTATGTTTTAGTATAAAAACATTTTTAATATATTAACGTAAGTTAAATTATGTTTTAATATCAAGCCTTATAATTATGTTTAATATAAATACATTTTTAGGAGAATATTTAATATTTCATAAATGCTTCCTATAAAGATAAAAAAGACAAAAATACCCCTGAAGTTAACTCCAAACTTAATGGAAGTTATATTGAGGGATCAAAAGGTTACAAAAATTTATTTTTAGAGACCATCTATGTACTTAGCTTGCTTAAGGGACTAAATCTATAATTTTTTGTAAACCGCATGGACCATTTTGGTAATTTACTCTTACATACATCATATATATGTATTGGAGTAATTATCAAAATTAGTAAAAAAATTGTGTTATTTATGTAGACTTATTATTTTAAAAGGCAATAATATTATAAACAAAAACAAAAAAAAATACATCAGAGTTTGATTTACAAGTTGCAAATTATAAGCAACACTAACACTCTCAAGTCTCAACTCGAAACTCGAAACTCAAAACACAAAACACAAAGACAATCCAAAATACTTAAACCAAAACACAAAAAAGTAGATAGACATAACATGGATCTAATACTCTACAAAGCTAAATGCAAAAGAGCAATTTCAATAAGAAAATACACAGTCACAAACACTTACACCCATATGAGTAGAAGAAAAAAACTTGGTACGAACTAATATATACACCGTACTCTAGAGAAGTAATATGTGGCAGGATCGATTGTAGAAATATATGAGTAACAATTAAAGAGAATAATAATAATAATAATCAAATAATAAAAAAACATATTAAATCAACAAAAGTTTTTATTTTAAGTAAGATTTGAACAGCAACAATAACGAAATGTTATACCACATGAATGATGACCATTTTGTAATTGCTACATTGCATTATTCGAGAGTTTTCGACTTAAAAACGTCTAGTAAATACCATAGTTTAAGTTATTAAAAACTTAATATAAACCATTTATTTTAAAAAAAAAAAAACTTTCATGTGATACATACTTTCAAGGTTGCTATTGCACAATCGTTTTCATGATGCGTATAATATTGATATGATATGGTAAACAACATACACGTGCGCGCGCGCGCACACACACACACATAGGGGTGAGTTCAATGAAAAATCACTATGCACCTGAAAACTATGGAAACCTACGCCTACCATCCGATTTGGTGCATTTCATGAAAAACGCGGTGACATGATCGTAAATAAGGTGATGCATCACGCGAGATTTTGATGCATCACGCGGGAAATTTGATGCATCACGCGGGATTTTGATGCATCACGCAGGGAATTTGATGCATTTGTGGTGGTGCAGTGCGGTTTTCACAAGTTTTCAGGTGCATGGTGGTTTTCCATTGAACCTCCCTCTATATATATATATATATATATATATATATATATATATATATATATATATATATATATATATATATATATATATATATATAGAGGGAGGTTCAATTGAGAACTTTTATGCACCGAGGTACAAAAGAACCCATATCATCCATTAGATCAAAAAATTGTATGGATTAGATTAATGGCAAAAGGGTAAATAGTTGGACAATTTGATGCATCTTGTGCATTATAGAATAAAACAAAGAATGGCATTTTGGGGAATGTGCACACCTCATTAAATTTAATATTTCAACAAATAATCAAATAATAAATGCTAAATAAATTCAATTGATATATTTCCAAATTTAACAAAAATTACACAAACTCAAAAAAAGATGAAAGAGATCGATGCATTTCATCGTAATCGTGTTTATTTATGCATCGTGTTCAAAAAAGATGCATTTAACAAAAAAAATACACAAATTCATTATGCATCGTGTTCAACTTGTTCATCATTCATCTATGCATCGTGTTCGTCGTTCATATTTTTTCATTCATGTATGCATCGTGTTCAACTTGTTCATCATTCATCTATGCATCGTCATTGTTCATCATCCATTTATGCATCATCATTTTTCGTTGTTCATCGTTCATCATCCATCTATGCATCGTCATTGTTCATCATCCATCTATGCATCATCATTATTAATCGTTCATCATCCATCTATGCATCGTGTTCTTCATAATCATCATCGGTTGCATCTCTTGTTCATGTTCATCATCATCGTTGTTCATCGTTAATCTTCGTCTTCAAATCATCATCACCATCAAAATCATGAAGAACACGATTAGAGAGAAAATGAGAGGGAGAGAGAGAGAGAGAGAGAGAGAGAGAGAGAGAGAGAGAGAAATGGGGAGGAAAATGAGGAATTTAGTTACTATGAGATTTTAATTCAAAATGTAACTCCTAAGTATCTTTTAATGATTTTTAAAAATAAATTAATTACCATATCTTTAGTTTTCCCTAAATGTCCTTTGTGCACCCTTGTTAGATTATCTTATGCACAAAAGTGCCTCGAGGTGCCCCGATGCACAAAAGTTCTCAATTGAACCTCAATCTATATATATATATATCAAATGGTTTTTGATGTACTATTGCTTTTCCATATGATATGAACGACACAGGACTTTCCAATTTACTTTAGACACTGTTTTTTGATATATCTATAGCACAAATAACAAGTGTACTATGTACACAAGTTCCAGTACTAACCATTAAAAACAATAGTGATTTTCAAGTTTCAAAACAAATGATTTATGGCAAAAACATTTTTGTAATTAAATTCTTGTGCAATACTTAACCAAAAAAAAAGAAAGAAAGAAAACCTATTTTCATTTGATATGCACTCACTTGAAAGTACTCATAATATTTACTAGTTATCATGTACATATTACAATTTTTAAAAGGGTATTCTTATACGTACATGCCCTCCTATTAAATTTTTACTAATTATACACATCTTTATTCAGATATTTTTTTATTAATTAAGTGAAACCCAATAAATAAACTTAATCTGCTACTCACATTAAAACGAAGATGTATAATTATCATATGGGCGATGTACGTATAGAATTTCAGTATTTAAAAACCAAGAAGGTAGATTTGAAAGAAGTAAAATTAATAATTATTTAAAATATTAGTTTGAAATAAGAATTAAGATAAAATAAAATTATGAAAAGGGATTGAAGGGGAAAATTCATGGAACAAGGTTTGACGCAAAAGAAGAAGACCAAGAAGAGGTACAGTAGTACGGATTAGAGGGAACACGCTAAGACTCCTGACCTGACACCACACACAACTATAACGCAAATAACTCCCCTTTTATTGTATGTACTTTCCTAAATTTCCCTTCTCAACCTTTCATTCACGTGCCTTAAACACTCACAATCTCTCACTACAAATAAAATACATAATATAATTTTTATATTTTTTTATTTTTAATTAATTAACTAATTTTCACACGTTTAACTAACTACAATAGTTATGCAATTAGGACTGTTTACGGTCCTAATATGTTTGGTTAGCCAAAAAATTGTGAACTATGTTTTACGACTTTCGATACTTAAAAACAAGACACTTACTTTTGGTTCTATTCATCATTAAACGATTTAAAATAAGAATATATATATATATATATATATATATATATATATATATATATATATATATATATATATATATATATATATATATATGTGTGTGTGTGTGTGTGTGTATGTTACGTATATATATGGATATGGAGGGTCAATGGAACATCTATGTATCGAAAACATTTGGAAAACCACAATACATCAGCAAATTAGGATTATGCATCATATAATAGGTTCGAGTCGAGTCACAATGCATCACAAAGAAAAAAATAATGCATCACGATCACTAGATGCATAATGTGGCCGGTCTAGCGGTTCAACCGGTCCATTCAATTGAAATCGTTCCATGGTTTTTATGCTCCTCTATAAAAATAATATATTAATTTACTTAGTTGGTAATCAAACTCAGAACCTCTTGTTTCATAAAACAATGTTCTATCTATTAAGTTACAAGCCCTTTTTATTAACAAATTTATTGATGTACTTATTTTAATAACAAAGTTGTATTTTAATATATTAACTAACTCTTGGATTTGATTTTTAATAAATTAATATATTAAAGATTTTGTTTGTTATAAAATTAAAAATCTCGGATTTGATCCAGCTAAGTAATTTATTATTTTATTCAGAAGATGAATAAAACAATTGTGACTTCAATTGAGTGACAGGTCAAAACCAGACTGGGATTTGGATCGTCAAACCGACCCGACTCGAACCGGCCACATAATACATCAAATTATCGTGATCCACTTTGATTTTCTTTACTATGCATTAATGTGGTTCAACCGGACCAACCGCACAATGCATCAAGTGATCGTGATACATAATTATTCCGTGTGATGCACAATCCTCTCCAAATGATGCATTATACATTTCTTGGTAATGCATTGTGGTTTCCAAAATTTTCCGATACATAGTTGTTTTCCATTGAACTCACTCACCCCCCACACATACATATATTTATATATCAAAATTAATTTTTCTTTAAAAAAACCTAACAATTTTCTCACTCAAACTTGGTTAATCAGTTTTAGATTTATAGTTTAAGATCAATAATAAGAAATTTTAGAATCTAGTAATATAAACACATGCAAACTTTTATATTAGATTCCTATGACCGACCATTTATATTAGAATCATTGATATGTTGTTGATAATTTAAAATATAATAAACAAGTTTCATCATCTCTCAATGCTGATTACACGGGTCGTGGTCATCATCATTTATTTGGAATTTTAAATTTGAAATATCACAAGGTAACATTTTACATTTGTGTCTTGTAAACTGGTACACATATAATTTTGGATAGGGGTGTGTAAAAAAACCAAAATCCAAATCGAAAAAAAACCGAAAAACCGAAATCGAAAAACCAAACCGTTTGAATTTTGGACTGGTCTGGATTCTCGATTTTCAAAAACCGAAAGTTTCGGTTTGGTTTAGGTTTGAACCTTTAAAAAACTGAATAAAATCCAAATCGAACCGATTTTATATATTTATATTATAAAATTTAGATTTATTAATACCTACTTTTTTAATTATTAAATTAGGTTGTTTAAATTTTAAAATTTTATTAAATACCTACCATTATTTAATTACTAACTGGTAGAATGGGAACTAGCAAGTGGAAAGCATCAAGCGACGCATTTGTGGATGTTTAAAATTTATGATTTGAATTGTTGAAATTGGATACTTGGATGTTTGAAGTTTAAGGTTTTTTTTTTTTTTTTTGTCTTTTTTATGTTTGATTAAATTATTATTGTATTGGATGTTGTTTAAAATTTTATATTTTTCAAAGAAAAAATAAATTTCACAAATCAAAAAATGGGGTTTCGAACAAAAAAAACAAAATCCAAAAAAACCGGAAAAAATCGAAATCCAAACCGAAACCGAAAGAAAAACCGAAAAAACCAAACCGTTTAAAACCAAACCGTTTGGACTGTTAATCTTAAAAACCGATATTTTGGTTTGGATTTCGGTTTTTGCCATAAACCGATCCAAACCGATCCATGCTCACCCCTAATTTTGGATACTTCTAGAAATTGGTCCCATAATACTGGTTTTTACCGTGAGTAACAGATTCATTAATATAACACCTACATTCTATTTACTTTTTATGCTCTTTTTAATTTTTATATCACCTACCCTCTATTTATTTTTATACTGTTTTTCTCTATCACTTACCCCATATTTTAAAAAACTAAAAAAATATATCATCTAAATAGGTTTTTAATAAAAAAAAGTCTTAGTTTTTACTAATTTTCAAAATACAATCCCCTCTTAATTGAAATAATAGTGTATCATCTTATAATTTAATATTTCCTATCATTTCATCTCTATTTTATCTTATGGTTAGTTGGTTACCCTTCCGTGTTTCTCTCTAGTAACGGGAAAGTATAAAGCAAATGTTGTTAAATTGGATTATTAATAAAAAAAACTTTAAATACAAAGACTATTTTATTTTATGATAGGTCGTTTACCACTAATTTATAAACGACAATAATTTTATTAAATAAAAATTATACGAAAACCAACACACTTTTAATATTATTCAATGAAAACTTTGTACCAAAAACTTTTCCATAAAAATCATTCAGCTTGAATTTTTTTACGAATTGTGTTGTTTTATGAGATTTTTTAAGGATTTTTGAGATATTTTTTTATAAAATTTCGTTAAGTTAAAAGACTTTTGTGGTAACATTTTATACGCATTGACTTTTATGAAAACATTTTGAAGTTGATGAACTTTTATGGAAACGTTTTTAGTGCAATAACTTCTTCGAAAATGCCTCAAAGTACGTTGATTTTTACGTGATTTTTCCAATAAAAAAAGAAAAAACCTTTTGCAACACATGAGAGGCATGTAAATTAACACTAGTATGTTTCCCTCTTTTGGATTGAAAAAAAATAAAAAAAAGATTTTGTATATATAACATTTGAGGAGGAGAGGAGAGTAGAGTAGAGTGTTTTAGTAGGAGCAGAACAAACCACATGGGAAATTGTTGTCTGTGTGTTCAGTCCACAGTACAAATACACAGATGGCAGGCATCCACGCAGAAACCCACCCTTTCCCTTGATTGATTGACTTCTCTTTACCTTACGATCCTACAATTTTTACCTTTTCTTTTTTATTTTTTATTTATGCCAGTTGCCTTTTATTATCAGCACCGTACACGTGTCTAGCTTATGTGTCTTTGACCCACCACACACTTTGGTGTACTTCCCAGATAGCCCGTACCTATACTACCTTTCCACAACCCAATAATTACTGCCACCACAACATCTTTGTATCATTCATATATATCATAATATGTCATCCAAAAAAAAAATAAAAACAAAAATACTGATAATTGGTTTGCCGTGTATAATTAATTTAAAAAAAATAAAATTTAAATTTTAGTTGTTAGTATTTATTGAGGATTGATAAATATAATTTTTAATATTGGTTAAGAACACATGTTAAAAATTTAATTTATGTATATAAAATCTAATTTTTAAATCTATCTATACTATTAAAAGAGTAACTATACTCATTTCTGGTGAAGCCACGTGTCGTCACCATGAATCGACACGTGTCAGTTATAGATTTTAAAAAGAATAAAGAAATTTAAATCAAATCTATCCAAATCTAATATAATCCACTTTTAAATTCAAATCAAATCAAATCAAACAAAATCTAATAATCTATTAATTTATTAATTATAAGATAATATAATAAAAGTTTAAAAAAATATATAAGAAATAATTACTCTTCATATATATTTAGAAATATACAAAATTAATAGGTTATAATAAATAATAATATCACATTTGTTTAAAAAATAATATTTATATTTTTATCTTTTTATTTATTATATTTTATATATATTAAAAATATCCGCGTAATACGCGCGTAATAAACTAGTTAGTTAGTAGAACTGTTAAATTTTTCAAAACTAAGAAATTAATGGTAAGTTAATGAAATTGAGATTTTATAATTGTTACCAAAAGTTTTAAAAAAATTATTTTTAATTTCAATTGTTTTGAGTTTCATTGAACAAACAAAACACTTCCTAATATTCATACATTCGAAATTCCTAAGTTGAGGCTTAACATTAAACAAATTATTAATAAAAAAAAAAGTGTTAGGAAATATATGATTAGTAAAGTTAAGACACGATGGTTTTTACGTATTACACATTGTCCTTTCTATTTTTACTTTCTTTCTAGTTTAAAACTAGTCCCTTTTAGTTAAACATTCTTACTAAACTAGCTTATTTATCCATATATTACACGAGTATTTTTTATAATTATTTATTTTTAAAAGTTTAATCTAAAATTAAGGGTTTATTATGAAAAAAATCAATATGTTTTTATCTTTTTTGCATTTTCGTCATTTCATGTTATTTTTTTTAGAAAAGTCGTAAATTTAATTTTTTTGTTTAGTGAAATTTGACTATTAGAACCCGGTTTTAGTTTTTAAAAACCCTAATTACAAACTTACTTATAAATAAGTTTTTCTACTAAAAATACTTTTAAAAATTATATGGAATTATATATAATTATTAAAGTGTTTCCTTTATTGCATTTCATGAATTAGATAGGAAAGTATTGAAAATAGAATTTTCTATTATTAATAATCGATAAATTAGTAAAATGAAATATATAATTATGGAAAAAGATAGGAAAATAAAACTTTAATGCAATGAGGAAACAACATGTGTCGTGAAATGCATTCTTTTATTAGTTGAAAAAATAATTAAAAAAATCACATAAAGATATGTAATTTATAATTGAAATTTATGGATTAGATCTCATCACATGTTATTTTTAATTATAAACTAGGTAACTTATCTTTTAATTCGCCTCAAAAGACGGTTACTCTTCTTATTGCATGATGATTGATCGATAACAAAACATAACTTCGTTTTTATTAATTTATTTTTAAAATTTAATAAAGTAAATGAAAACACACGTCTGTGTGATATATATAAAACAATCTAATATTTTTTGATTAATTTATTGAATGTATAATATATAAATTAATATCACTTAAAAAAACTTACTGAACTTACAAATTAACAACACTTAAATTAATTTTGTTACTTTAAGCATATGTTTAAATTTAATATAATAAAAAGAACTTTTAAATATATTTATTATATATCTAACAAACTTATTTTGATGTATTAAAATTGTTAACTATCAGTTATAAACTTTTTAAGATCGAGTTGGGTATAAACGAGTAAAGGATTATGCCTAGGGGACATGTCTTGTTTGGGAATTGGGATTGATTGGAGTTGTCGATTATCAACCTTTTTTTTTTTACAATAATGAAAAACAAATTTAAGGTTAAATGTAAAACTAGTTATTTATACTTACTAATTTATATTATAATTTTCAAAACCTTGTTGATCACTTTAAAATTGTACATATATATCCTCATGAACAAGTTTGATCGTGAAACATCGCCTTTTCGTATTATGTTTGACATTCACATCATTGAAATTAATCTCAGACTTTAAATTAACAAATTTTTAATGTCGAGCATTATGGATGCGTTTGACAAGGAGCTTTTGGGAACTTTTAAGAACTTCAGCTTTTTATTTTTAGAAACTTAAGCTCAAAAGTTCCGTTTGGTTAATAAGAGAGCTTAAGCTTTTGATTCAAATTGAAAGCTCTTATACGAAAATAAAAAATTACTTTAAGTAGCTTTCAAAACGAGTTTGAGCTTTTGACCAAACAAAATTATATGTTTACCCTCCAAATAATAAACATCTACAACTTTTAATTAACATCAATGTCTTTTTATGTCATTTAATACCAAAAGCTACACCAATAACTATTTTTACCAAACACATTTATAAAAACAAAAAGCTTCAGCTCTTTTAAAAAGCTCTAGCTACTAAAAGTTTCAGCTCACAACTACAGCTCCAGCTAGTCGTGACAAACGTACCCTATATAATCATATAGTATTACAATAAAACAAGTTTTCACGAATCCAAGGACATCAAGTGCATAACAACAGCTCCATCTGAAGGAAAATTTTTAAGTTCTACGAGTAAATTCAATTACCATTATCTTTATAAAACTTAAAATGTTGATCAACATGAATTATTTGAAGGGAAAAAAAATTAACTAATTATTCCATGTTTTACTATATCACGCAATTATTGCATATTATATAAAGTTGTTAAATAAATTATATACATGGAGTAGTCGCTTTTATCCTTTGAAATATAGAAAAGTAAAAGTTGATAAAAAAGCAAATAAATAATATTGTAGCCGAATATGGGCTCCATTAAGTCCATATTTTCCGCACCTTGACCAATGGCCCAAAGTGTGTATAAATAATTATATTCTGTTTAATTAATTTAAAAAAAGCAAGAAAAATGTAGTATATTTTCATAGTATAAAAAAAAGGCAAAGAAAGAATACACTTAAATAAGTTAATGGCGGTGAAGAGAATTCATAGCCAATGACGGTTACCATGGGACCCTAACAAATTCTTTCAAGAGGGTGTTTGATTTTATTTGATTATTATGTTATAATACCACAAATAATTAGTTTGAAGTGTTTGAATAACAACTTTTAAAAACTACTTATTTGCGGTAAGTGTTATCCTTACTATTATTTTTTTGCAGCAACTTTTTGTTGCTGTAAGGATACAACATTTATTTTTAATCGTAAATTTACATTGCTACCCTCATGTTTAACCTAAACATAATATCCCATTATTGTTATTAAGAATTTTATGCTAGTATTGTATTTTCTCGTTTCAACTAATTGTTTGTATGTGAAATTTGAGCATTTTTGACTCTTTATTATGTTATTATATTTTTCTTATAATTTTTTGTTTTTTCAATTGTACTTCTATTAGCTTAGAATTCATTTTATAAATTATTATATTTAAAAAAAATTTTGATGAAAAACTTATGAAAGTGTTTATTGATAATTAATTAATGAATAAATATATTATATTACAAGCTAAAATATATATTAAATTAAGAAAATTCATAATTATATACAAATGTCCTTTTTGGTAATTTTACAAGTTTAAAACGCAAATCCAAACACTTAAAAATTGATTATTTAATAATTGTGATAACCAACAACATAAGCTAATACAAACACTGCCCTTTTTGCAACATTTTTTGTTACAACAATAATCTGATTATTAAGTATCAAAACGCTGCAGCACTTTTCGAAACGCAAAACCAAATACCCTCTAAATTTATTTTAAAAACAAAATTTTCCCATTAAAGTTAAATAATATTTTAAATTTAAATTTGAATCTTGAAAAATATTAAGTTACGGATAATAAAATGTAATCCATAGAAAACACAAATAAAAGTTGTATCATACATACTTTTTGTTTTTCAATCTGTCCATAAGTTAAAAAAAATGAATGATACCTAATTTACGCTGAAAACTAATGAAGTTAGGGACTCTATGAAATTTGGCCTCTAGAGATTGTCTCTTTTTGAGCGCCCTCACAGCCGACCATGTATCCAATGTTTAGCTTGTTATTAATACCTAAAAATTAACATAAATTATTACAAAAATTTATAATTGCTTATACAAAATAATAGCATCGTGAAACACTTGAGAACAATAAAAGAACAAATATAACCAAAAAATAGAATTATAATAATAATATTAATAATAATATTTTTATTATTCTAATGGACTCAGTCCATTTTATTTTTGATTCAGAAATTATCAAATCAAATTTGTTATTTATATTAATTATTGGTATATTGAAATATTTATTTAGCATATTTTCTTATGCAACATAGATCATATATTTTTATAATAAAATATAACTTCATTCTTATTATTTTTACACATGTTAGATTTTGTTTTTGAATTTAGTAAAATAAACAAATTATTTTTTAAATTTATGTAATTTATCCAATATTAAAAAAAGAGATTAAATTTCATTTGTTGATATCAACAATATGTGCCACGCAACCACATGGAAGAAAAAACAAACGTATTATTTGCGGCGAATTGAACAACTTTTGCTGGTTATGAATGTCATCAACTACTCCATAGCCATATATGCATTAAAATTAAAATATATATGCCTACATACATATATACCCTATATGTACCTATAAGCCTTTTTACATCATTTATTTAATGATTTACTATGAAAATAACCAACATATTTTCATGTTATTTTATGTTTTCATATCTACATGTTTGGTTTTTCATTAAAAATACTCAAGTTAATTTTTTTCCTTTTTAGTTTAGTGAAATTTGGACATTGAAAAACCCGTTTTTCAGTTTTTAAAAACTCAATTTACTAATTATAACCGGGTTCTAATGTCCAAATATCACTAAACCAAAAATAAAAAATTAATTGAGAACATTTATGAAAAAAAATTATCATAGATGGACGAAAGTGAAAAAAATGTGAAAAACATGTTGACCTTTTCATAATAAACTCATTTATTTAATGACTGAACATATTAATAAGGCTTAATTGAATTTTTATGTAATAAAAATATCAAATTCATTGCTGTGTAAGTACATATATATTTTTTAATCCATAATTGTAATTAATTCGTAATTGTTTAACAATTTTATGTATTTTCATCTGTTGTTGTAATTACTATAAAAAAAGAATAAAAAAGTATTTTTTTTAATAGTTGGACACATGAAAACACTACTGAAAAAAGTTATAGGTAGTTTGTTATCCTGTGAATTATTGTACTTACTTTTTTTATTGCCAAATGTTAAAAGAGGGAAAAAAAACACTACACTAGTTTTAGCCAAAAGAAAACCAAACATCAGTACCGTTTGTTGATTTGCATATATCTTATTTTTATTATACATATTTTTCAAAAGAATTAATTTTCAACAAGTCATACTGAAAATCATGAGAATTATTAGGTTGTTTGAAAGTTTGGAGGCAAGGTTCAAAAATAATGTTGTCACAGTTTTCTTAGACATACGTGTTTTTGAAAAAAAGATTTTGGGTGATCTATCATGCAAGATTATGGAAGGTTGACCCAAAAAAGAGAGAAAAAACAAAGTGGCGGTCTAGGCTGTGAGCTCGATCCAAGTTTGGAAGAGGGTCATGTGTATGTATTTTTTCCCCCTTTTTTATGCCACATATGACGTGTCATCTTTTAACTGGTGGTTTAAATATTTTTTAAAATTAAAAATTAATCTATTTTTAAGAATTATTATTTATACTACATTTATATAACATAAATAATCATAATTTATATTTTATTAGATGAATCTCTTTTGTTGTTTTGGATTGGGTTGTTAATAAGTGTGAAAAATTGAGTTAGGTTGGGTTGTGTAGGTAAGAGTGTGAAATTAATTTTTTTAAAAATAGAAATAGGTTGAGTTGTTAGTGAGAAATTAGTCTTTTTGGTTGACAGAAACTTGAGATTTTGATTCGGATATGAAATTTTTTTTACGAAAAGCTACTTAGTTTAGTTTTCAAAAGTAGCTTGAGCTTTTGGTTGTATAAAATTATTTTTTTACCCTCCTAATAATTATTGTATAAACTACAACTTTTATTTAATAGTAGGGTTTATTATGAAAGAAAACAACATGTTTTCACGTTTTTTTTTTTTGCGTTTTCATCATTCCATATTATTTTTTTCATGAAAGTTCTCAAGTTATTTTTTTCTTTTTGGATTAGTGAAATTTAGAAATTAGAACCCGATTATAGTTAGTAAACCGGGTCTTTAAAAACTGAAAAACCAGATTCTAATGTCCAAATTTCACTAAACTGAAAAGAAAAAAATTAACATAAGGACTTTTATGGAAAAAATAACATGGAGGGACGAAAACGCAAAAAACGTGAAAACATGTTGCTTTTTTTGTAATAAACCTTAATAGTAATGTTATTATATGTCATTTAATATAAATATTTAGAGCTACAACTATTAAAAGTTTCACTTCATAACTCCAACTACTTGTGTCAAACATACCTATAAATATGTTTGGTAAAAGGCTTTTGAGAATTTTAGAAACTTCAACTTTTGTTTTTCAAAAATTAAGCTTAAAACTCTGTATGCATGGATGACCATAAGATTTTGTTTCGAAAATAAAAGCTCTTCTATCAAAAGCTGTAGCTTTCAAAATGAGTTTGATTTTTGTTAAACAAATTTATCTTTTTAATTTTTTGAATAGATATAAATTATAATTCTTTAATTAATATCAATGTTCTTTTATGTCAATTAATACTAAAAGCTATAATTACAGATCTAATCATCTAACTCTTTAAAAATGTTATAGCTTTTAAAACTCTAACTATTAAGCTCAAATTCAAATTAATTATAGTTAATCTTGTAAAACATATCCATAGAGTTAAAAATGATTTTTATGAACCATTTTTGTTAGAAGCTGGTCCAAAGATCATGTAAATAAGTAAATTTCTCTAAATTCTGAATTGACTCCCTAAATTTCAATTTCTTTGGGTTAGTTGTCATCATAAAATTTTCATTTAACTTGATTATGTACGAATACAATTTTTTTTTGGAAAGGAAAAGCTAAATCTATTCATTATCAGAACAAAATCTCCTAGAAGGAGATGAAAACCAGACCACCAAAACTAGAATGAGATAGCCGACATTTCCGGATATAAAGTAATACTAGGGGTGACAATCTTGACCCAACGGGTCGAACAATAAAATTGGCCCATCGTAAAAAACAAAGATGAAACATAAAATTCTTTTAAAAATGAAAATTTATAAAACGGCGTATTAAAATAATTGTTCTTTGAAAAAATTTTCGACATTATATAAAATTCATGACTTTTGGTCATCAACCCGTTTGACCCGTTTGCTTGAACGGGTTCACGAAATAATCATGTTAACTTGTAGCGAGACTCACAAGATGCATGATCGCAGTATTGAAAATTTTTTTTATTAAAATTATCTGTTTAATACACCGGTTAATAAAGTAATACTATAACGGCATAATCATGTTAACTTGTAAATATAAACACTACCTAATGATTTAACATTTAACCTTTCCTATTGTCTATGGTATAGCCAACAAGAAATATATTGAAAAATAAAAAGTATATTCAATCTACATAATTTTACGCAAGCTATATTTAAAGTTATATCAGAACAAACAAATAAATATGATTGTTAACATGACATTTTTTCCTAGATATAGACTCTGTCCTTGTTATGGTTGGAAATTAAAAACAGAAAGGAAAACTGGAGCTGGAACCAATGGATTACACATCCGTGGTTGCTGATTGAGGAGGTGATTAGTGATAACTTGATCGAGGAGGATGGAATAAATGGACCGCACGTTTGTGGTGGCTATTCGATGTTGTTGTTCGTGATTACAACTCATTTATTTGGCTTTGAATGTGTCGGGTGTCTTCAGGTTTGGAGTCTCTCTAGTACTTGATGTTTCAAAGTTACTTTCGGTTTTTGTTTTCTTCTTAATGGGTATGTTAGTTTCTTATTCTAGATGAGTTTATCAGGTTTTAGTCTACAACCTACAAACTATTATGGAGTTTAAATTTTGTTTTCTGAAGTGAGTAATCTGCCTTTTAAAATAATGAACAAACAAGTGTGACATCTATCTTTAAAGATGCATAAAACAAAATATTAATATTCATTCTTTAGTTACAACATTTGATCAAAACGTCAATAATCTTCTTTAATGTCTTATTATGGAAAAGAGAGAACCTACTACCTATGTAAATAGGCTAACAAGTGGGAGTTGTATGTAGCCTTTGTTCTCAAACGAATAATTGTTAGGGTTTGTTTAAAGACGGAGTACATTAGTTCTAAACACAAACTGAAACCAATTATTTTTTTTACACCAAAACATATACCCATCTAATTTTTACATTTAAATTTACACATTTATCTATAAAGAGACTTGAACTTCCAATCTTGAAATTCCTTTTAACACCTGGTGCTGCTGAGCTACAAATCTTTTGGTAACTGAAAGTCCGAAACCAACTATTAATTGACTAAACTTGAGATCTTTTAATTGAAAAATATAAATCTAAAGCTAAAGATCGTTTCTACTTAAATGCACTTGGGCATAAATTTATGAACCAAATTTTTTAAAAAAGATTGATCAAGAAACAAGTTAAAATTGGGGTTAGTCTAGTTTAGTTCTTCAGGCTTATTGTTTTTTGACTGACTAAATCCATCCTTAATTAAAAATACAAGTTTCAGACTAATCAACCTAGGTATGCCTTTTTCAACAAACGTAATATAATTCCAAAAACTAAAACCCACCATCAACGTTAAAAATCACTCTTTTGACCAGCCCAATGGTACACAAGGTATCAATTTAATCCCATGTTTTGGTTAGGATTCTTGTATCCGACATCAATATCGCAATCACAGCCAAAGTTAAGGTATCTAGATCTATTTTCATCCATCATCCCCACTAGTCAGTTTTGGTGCATTTATGCATTCATCCTGTGAGAAACACACGTAATTTTGGTTTACATTGCTTGATGTAAACTGTAAGCTATGCTTTTATTATTGCAAAAAATGTATGTTCTTATGTCCAGAAGATGATTTTTGTAACAACCTCAATGCTAATGTTAATTAGGTTGGGCCAAAGGGTTGATGTATCGGCAACCCCAACCAGCCCACGCTTTGCCCTAAGCTCATCACGTGATAGGTAATTAAGCTCAGGCAACACTGGGGAGTGGGGAGTCCAAAAGCGTCAAAGAAACACCTTTGTTACTGCTCCACCTAAAACCTGTCTTTTGTTAAATTGGATCAAATTTTCCAGTGTTCTTTCCAACTGGACTATATGCCTGGGGCATCGGGGAAAACTAACCTGTACCAAATAAATTAACAAAAAGTAACAAATTATGAAAATTTTAGACATAACAAAAAAATGTAACGAGTAGAGAATGAATACTACCTACGAGACTATCGTGTTAGAAATGATGAACCAAACACAGTGTATGAAAGTTCTAGCTTCCTTCCATGCATTCTACTTGTTTTATTTGGAGCTATACATTCTTGGGAGCCAGGGAAAAAAATAGCAATATTCACATTGATGCATTGTTGGGTTTTCTTATAGTGTCATCTTTGGCAGTGCCAGTGGACGGCATAGTCATCACTGGACGGGACGATTGCTTTCAGAAGTGGGAGGAGAAGAAGAGTTTGTGGAAGAAGATGGTCCTTTTCCGGTTGGGAGGTAAGACCATGCTAAGGCAGTACTTCCAAGTGTAATTGCAACGGCAATCGACCCCCAAATCCACCTCTGTCTTCTCTTCCTCCTTTGCCTAAGACGACGCATGGTTTCTGTACAGAAGGAGCAGATCATCGTAAAAAAAAATGTTGCAGAATTAAAGTGTATAGAGCATCAATAGTTGCAAGTGTTAGGGATAGGGTCATCAGGAAAACTGGCAATCTGTGTATGAACTAATAGCTAAGCAAGTTTTGCTAACATAAAGGCTACAACTCATCTATTTCAACATGAATTGTGTCATTCGGCCTGCCATCATATCTGATGCACGAAAATAGGATTGGACTTTAGGTATACCATCAATCATGTTAAAGGGTTCAAGATTGTATTACTGCAAAAAGTATTTCTGAAAGGTAATAAACCCACCAACACTTTCTTGATTCCTCTGAGACATCTCATGATTTACAGCCTCGTAGTACCGCAGTCTGTCCAATAACCTAGCGATTTCAAAGTTCTTAGACTGCAACTGGGCTTCCATCTCCTCCTCAAGCTCGGCCCTTGCGATTCCCCTCCCAACAGAATTGGACACGAAACGGAGAAGATCAACCTGACGACATATCTCTTCTCCAGGATCATTGGTTGGTTCATCCTCCAGCATTGTAGGATCTGCAGGAAGACTCAACCCAACAATTGATAATTGTTCTCGGATCCTCCCCCATTGGCTTTTCATATCATTCAGGTGGTTTTCGGCTTGCTTCCTTTTCTCCATCTCCACCAAAAAGCCCATTCGTAATTCTCGTAACTCACCTTCAGCATCAGTTGCGGTATGCTGGATTCCAGTCTCAGATGCCAGTTCTGTGGAGTAACCCATTCATAGCATGTTAATCACAACAATTGACAACAGAATGAATGGTCAGAATGTGTAATCTTTAATCTTTATAGAGGCACCAAGTTAAACATCTTTGATGAATGATAATGGAATTGTTGCAGCTTCCAATGAGTGGTTAGATGTATCAGAGGCGGAAATTACATGAATTTTATACATAATGTACCAGTTTACCTTCCCAAGCATCAAAAAATTCACCAAATGGAGTGTTGGAAGTTAAAGACCGCTCTAATCCTTGATTACTTTCCCCATCAGTGCTGCTCCTAACACTCATTGAATCGTGAGGGTCAAAAAAATCATCTACTTCACCTTCTCTATCTAATGTATCAAACTTCTTTTGGTTCTCATGTCCATCTACATTAGGCAGAAACTTTACATGGCTGTCTTTAACATCACCAGAAACAGTAACTTTGGTGTCGAAAACTTTGCTAGATCCAACATCTTCTGCTTTTCCAAGATCTCTATTAGACAGAAACTTGACATGGGAACCCTGTACATCACCAGAGATATCATTTGTTATGTTGAAAACCTTGCTAGATCCGATGTCCTCTGCTTCTACACTTTTCCCTAACTCAACAGTCTTTTCTTCAGCTACAGCCTGATGAAGAACAGCATCATCCTCGGATAAAGACTTTGCAAGTCGTGGCCCACGCCGCTTATGATCAACAACATAAGGTGATGTAGGGAATGATAATTGGGAATCTGGAAGTGGAGTCGGTTCAGGAGTAGCATAGAGAGCAGGTGAAATTTGAGTCCAATGATGCTTTCTCTCAATAGTCATTGTATTATTCCTCCTAAAATCACGCTTTCCATCAGCACTAAGAAATCCACTGCCCTGTCTAGTAAGAGTAGAGCTACCATTCTTCCTCTCCAGTTTTGATTCAGATTTGCTTTTCTCTGCTGCCGCCAGCTTAGAAGCTTTTGGTTCTATTAAACTATCCAAAGCCACTGTTGTAAATGTAGGCATTGCACCATAAACTGATCCGTATAGCTATCATATTTGTGATACATCACCGTGCAAGCACAAAAAAAAACATTTTAAAAAAGATGACAAAAAGAAACAAAATTAAGTCTGATGCAGTGATGCTTCCTTAATACCAGCACAATTAATATAAATTAATACCCTGTACTTGCAATAAATCAATTCCAACTTCAAATTTTTTAATGATTTTAGTAGTTGAAGTGAAAATATGTTTTTGTTTCCGTGACAAAAATGAGCTAAAATCACCTCGTATCTACCCTAAATTTGGAAGTATGAACATATCATATGCATAATTCGGAATATATGAACACCAAGTCCAACAATCAATTCACATATGGTAAAAACCCTTCGACATGGTAAACAAATTAACTGAACCTGAAATCATAACAACAGACGAATTCAAATGTGAAATATCTTAAGATAACAAAACTAAAAACAGAAAGGAAATGAAGTAGAAGAATAAAAAACAACATTCATCACATACTTGCCTTTCAAAATAAAATAACATAACCAAATCGAACCTCAAATCCAAATAACAAAGGCAACATTCCTGGGGAATACATGTGTAATAACATTTCATTAAACAAATTAACTAAACCTGAAATCATTATAGTAAGAAAATTCGATTGTGATTTGTGAAGCATCCTAACATAGCCAAATCAAACCCCCAAATACAAAAAAGTATAAACAACATTAACTTATATTGAATGAACCTGAAATCATATTAACAATCATATTCGAATGCAAAACATACTAATGTAGCCAAGTCAAAACAACATTCATCACAATATCATTTTATTGAATGAACCAGAATAAATATTAACAATCATATTTGAATGAGACACGACGGACTAATGTAGCCAAATCAAAAGCAAAGCAACATTCATCATCATAATACGAATTCATTCACTTGAAATCACAATAACAAGCAAATTGAAATGAGAAACATCGTAAGAAAAGCAGATCAAACGTTAATTAGACATATCGGATCCATAAAAGAAACACGTAATCGTATAGTATATAGATGAATCTGTACCTTAATAGAGATGGTGGAATAGGAGCGAAGGAATCAGAGGGGGAAACGAGAAACGAAGAAGAAGAAGAAGATCATCCCATGGCGTTGTGGAGAAAGTTTCGAGCAAGACTCCTTCCCTCCTCTCCATGACTTGTGGAATACGGTAACGCTTAAAGTTTTCTGTATTCGCGAATAACCAACCAACCAACCATCGCTCACTGCAAACAATTACCACCACAAAATCTTTTTTACCTTTCCCTTCCTCTCCCTACAAAATCGTGCCGGTTAAGTCGTATGTATGTTTTTGGTTAAATGTGAAAATTTATATAACTATTATTTATTTTTGTGTTAGGATAATTTATTAATTTATTAGGGGTTTTAAAAATATAAAATCCAATTTTGATTTTTTTAAAAAATAAATGAAATTCGATTTTAAGTTTATTATGAAATTTTCATATATTTCAGTGATAAAAAACTTTATGATTATTAAAAAAAATAAGCTGATCTAGTGTTGTGTTATTTAAAAAGATTAGTTTATTGAAATTTCAATTTGTTTAAATAATAAGTTAGTTTTTATGTGTCACAAATGTAGAAACCTATTATTTATTTTTTGGGTTTGGAACATTAACGTGTCAAAACAGAACACTTTCCAAAATAATAAACGAAAAGAAGATAATATTAGCTTTCTTGGTAAAGAACAAAAAATTTGAGGGGTATAATTGGATTTTGACCCTTGTCATTTTTTACCATTTTTAAGGGTTACATGCATCGAAAGGTAACATACTGTCACAATTTTTTCAATTTGGGTAACATACAGATTTTTTTAAATTAAGGTAGCGTACTTTCCAAATCAATTCAATCAAGGTAATCATATCGGATTGAAAGGTAAAAAAAAAATTGACGTGACAGTTTCCTTGTCCAGTCAACATTTTTTTATACAGATGTGACAGTTCAATTGTTATATGATGTGCAATTTAAAAGTACTTTTTGATCATATCTTGTTATTTTGAGCAAATTTA
Source organism: Centrapalus pauciflorus (assembly GCA_020465985.1). Classification (NCBI taxonomy): domain Eukaryota; kingdom Viridiplantae; phylum Streptophyta; class Magnoliopsida; order Asterales; family Asteraceae; genus Centrapalus; species Centrapalus pauciflorus. The sequence continues at coordinate 1,756,094 of JAANYP010007301.1, read as the reverse complement.
TAAAAAAGATAACAATATTAGAAATTAAAAAAACCGATGACCGGATACAGAAACTGTCATGTCAGTAATTTTATCTTTCAGTCTGATACTACCTTGATTGACTTGATTTGAAAAGTATGTTACCCAAATAGAAAAAAAATTAGTATGTTACCCAAACTAAAAAAACAGTGACAATAAATTACATTTTGACGTAATTAACTATTTTTTAAAGATAGCCATTTTGAGTAACGATTGGCGTAACCAATTTGAGTAATAGATGAGTATTTGAAAAATACTCATTTTCTTTTGTTAAAATGAGGTGATGAGAGGTGCATGTCGAATATTTTTGTCATTAACTCAGTTTTAATACACTTATTAGATTATTAATTAATAAAATAATATTGTTGAGCTTTAATTATTGATGGTAACATCAATCCTCGTTAAATATATAATATTGTTCGGTTTAGAAAAGCCTTTGGGTGTGACAGACACTCACAACATTATTTGTTCGTCATCAAGATTCCGCATAAACAATGCGACATCAATGAATTCATGTATTATTTACTTTATAGTTTATTCAGATTATTATTCAAATTATTTGAACACCCGATACAAATGTTTTACACTAGTGAAATGGGACAACAAAATCAATCTATTTCTAATGACCGAGTGAGGACATGTAAGTTTAGAACTAAAATACTGCAAAACCTTAAGGATGTATGAACTAGGGAGTCTCAACCACCATGAGATTCAAACCCCGAATCATTAAGTCTACAACAATACTCGTATGTAGAAATAATTAAACATCAAACATGATCATCAATTCAGTACCAAAAGAGCAAATTATGTACTGAAGAAATCATATGTACGAATTATGCAAAAATTACACGAATTTTGTGAACCCAATAATTATAAATCATCAAACATGATCATCAATTCAGTACCAAAGAGTTACAAATTGGTAACGTAAACTAGAATATTTCATCAGAACTTTGTAACAAGTGGAATTGCCTTATGTTTTAAGATTTGAACTTGAAGAAGAAACAGATATGGAGTATCTATGACCTGCTAAAGGGTCCAAGGAGGATACCTTATTATCCCCTATTGCATTATTTATGTTTTCTGAAGCTAGGATAGTAACCTCCAGTATGTCCAATAAACATTCTCGAAGGTTCAATCAATTACTGACGATTATGTAAATTCTTCCGGTGTATACTCATGAACTTGGCAACAAATTCTGCAGGCACAGAAGATATATAAGACGGTGGGTTAACTAACACAAAACATTAAAAATTAAGTTCTTCTTTTAGCTATGCAAATGGGAATCATTTCACACATGTCATGCATGTGTTCAGTGATGGAGCCAAGGCGGCGTTCAGTGATCTAAGTGGGACAAAATTTGAAAGTATAGTACTATAGTGACCTTTATTGTACTGAAAAAAATTTTATGCGACTATTTTAAAGATATTGGTATAAAATCATAAATTATGGAACTATCTCCCCCTCCCTGATATTATCAATTTGTGAATTCGACCCCCTTTTTCACAAATTTTCTGACTTCATTGCTACCAACTGTGGCTAATCCCACCTTGGAGATGAAACATAAAAGCCTGGATATAAAGAAGATTAGAAACATTTGGTAGATGGAATGCAACTTTATTTTTAATGTGATCTTGTCATGTCTATCTGTACGATATCATTTTTATGCATTCACTGTCATTATCAATCAATCATATAGGAAATACTACGATTAATCTTTATCACCTTCTAACTTTAGCAAGGCGCTGGTTCCAACAGGGAGTCTCTTATCCTGTAAGTTGGTATGAACTTTTAGTCACACATTTGCTGAAGCATGAAATGCAAATATGGTAAAAGGACAGGAACTTACATAATAGCCATGCCAATAATATAGTTCCCGTTTGATATTAGCCTCAACACCCTTGAGGAACTGCTCAATGAGTTTCTGCATAGGCAGAAAAGTTGTAAAATATAACTTTGAATTACGAGGGTGGTACTTGATATGATTCTTCAATAAACGTTGTAGCTTTACCAGAAGAATCAGTTTTGGATGAACAAATTCCACCAGAAGTTTCTGTAGCTTTCCACGTATATGAAATAGCCTGATAAAAATATGCACACACACTTATATAAGGTATCAACTACAAAAAATATTCAGAGAAAATCTTTTAAAATATTGGGAGCTATATTCTGATGTCATGCCGGGTACCTTTTTTATGCAAACTTGAAATGCACTTTCATAACACTTTACTACCAACGTATATATATGTGTAATAATCATTTAGAGTTTAATGTCGAGTACAAATCCATTTTATAATCGGGAAGTATATTATATATCTTGCCTCTTATGTGATGGATCAGCTAAAATCTCTGCAGCAAGATCAATAAGTACATCTTCCCATCCTATCACAATTGGTTGATCTTCGACAAATGGATAACTGCATGGGTGCTAGACTGTTAGAAGCAAAGTAACAACAATTTATTTGATATAAGTAAATTATCAACATACACGTGTTCACTTACTTGTGAGACTTGCAGGCTTCAAGAGCCATGACTGCTTTCCTCAAGTTCAGTTTGGATTTATTAGCAATCTTTGCAGCAAATTTCATGGGCAAATCAAAGTCCTCTTTCCTTGCTACCTGAATAAGAACTTCCATGATCTGAGATATTAAGACACCAGATATCAGATGACAGTGATTGATATATAAGTCAAGCTTCCCAAAAAGAAAGACAATATATGTAATACGTACTTCATGAGTTGCAGGAGCATCAAGTTTAATAATGTGGCACCGAGTTTTAACTGGTTCAAGAATATCAACATCATCCTCACAACAGAGGACCAGTTTACAAACATCTGAGTAGCAATCCATAATCCACTTTATCAAGTGCTGGATGCTCTTGTCAGCTTTATCAACGTCATAAAGGACCATTACTGTAGAGAACAATTTGGGAAAATTGCAGTTCAAACTCAAAATCAAACATTATAATGGAAAAGTTTCAAGCCTTAAAATGAACAGACCTGTATAATCTGTCTTTGAATTAATTGTGCTGATCTCAGGAGTAACCGCATGGTTGCTACTTATTTGTTTGACTGAAGCCATAAGAGCATACCTAGCATTCACTTCCAAGTACACATTAAGCTCTATATGGTGAACACTTGAGGTTAAAGGAACAGCAACTTGAGTCAGCCTTGTTTCCTGAAAGACAAGAATGTTAAGATACATAATCATGTGAAGTGTAAAGTGATTGTAATAATAAACATAAGGATGATATGCAATATTACTGAAGATTAGATATCAATCATTATACTCTTGATGCCCATCAAAGCAAGATATTGTGTGTACAACTGTCATTTTCTGGGAAAAAAAGCTCAAGTACCTAAAGAGGAAGATCCCTTCAATTAATATGCAAATTGCAAATATCCATTTTACAAGTTTGCTTCATGCTAACAGTAACAGCTTTCCAGATCTAATTCGTGTCATGCTAAGGAAAATGTTAGAAACAAAAAACTAATTATCATCTAAACAAGTTTTCACTTTTTATAGAAACCCTTGTTTTTTTCTTGAAAACTATAAATTGAAAACTGAAATGAAAAAAATACTAGTTTTCGTTAACTAAACGCAGCATAAATTTTCATTATGCTTTAAATTTGCTAAGGTTTCTTTTAGAACATGAGACAAACGTTTTACCTTTATCAATCTCTAAAGTTATATTCATTGTTTAAAGGTTCTTTTTATCACACTTATTGTTATTTTGCACATTGGGCCATTGGCATCATTCATGATAATTGGTGTAAATGAAGAAATCCCTAACAATCAGGTTGGGATTCTTCTCCTATTTCAACTTGGACTGTCTCACTATTTTCCCACTTTAATGGGGATTTAAATTCTTTTGGGACTTTTCCCCCAACTCTAAACAGGACTCCAAATTCTGCTGTATTTGCTTCTTATTCTAATGGGATTTCTTGCAGGGACTGTACTCTATTAATAAGATATACTTCTTCATCGCTTATTAATTATGTGGTTTGATGGATCCTGGATGCTAGAAAATTCATTACTTCAAATCAAACTTACGAACCAACCTCTATTAATTAGGCCTTTTTAATTTCAACTGTGACTAACCCCCAAGGTCATAGGCTTTTATTCAAGTCACCGTAGTTATCGTTGCAACATAAGAGGCTAAGCACACATGCTCCTCCCGGGGTATGATGAAACCAATGTCGTTGTATCTATCACTTTCATTTCTAGTTCATTTGTTTTATTTTAAAAGGTGACATTTACAAGGCTCCGTTGACATGTTTCATCAGTCAAGAAATTGTTTTTTTGTGGAAGTAAAGTGAAGTTCCACGGATAATATATCACTTGGGCCAACTATCCATGTCTAGAATAGTAATTAAGGTGCTAATATGAAGTTGATGAATAATAAAAGGTCTGAAGTAGAATTAATAATGTGCCATAAAATTTTTTTGTACAAAGGTAGGAGCCAATATGGCATTGATGAAATCTTTGCAATAGTTGGAACAAAACAAACTCAAAAAGCAAGGGCATAGAAATTGTTCATGTGAATATATTTATATAGTCGTTTTCCCCTTTATATTTCCCATTATTAATTTTACCATTTAAAAGCTGGTAAAGGCACACTGAAGACATGGAGACTGAATCATCGATGGTCGTGTTTGATGGCATCAAGTCAAACAGACAAACACAATCTATGAACTTATCGAGTCTTACATACCTGAATCTGGAAGTATCTTAAATCATGAGATGTCTGCCAAAAAAAAAAAAAGAACAAGCAATCTGAGTATTCGTGTACATATTTATAAGGGTAATTATTCTGGTACTGGATGAAAGTAATATTACATTCTGAGCAGCATCTCCATATATCTCATGTAGTAGGGCCATTGTCAAAGCTTTCCTTCCTGACCCTTGAGGTCCCTTCAAAAGAATATGTGGAAATATTTCCTGGGATGCCTATAGCGCAACATGTTAAGAATCAAACCCAAATACATATAAAAATGAACAACAAATGTTACAATCACAAAAGTATGATTTCAGCATCATCCACAGACATGCAATTCGGAAATACCATGTTTAAAGACCAAAAAGATTGAGAACATACGAGTTGTTTTAGTTGCAGGGCTTCTTGTTTGTGGCAAGTGAACTCGTCTAATGAAGAAGGTTGATGTTTATCTGCCCAGAATTGTCGAAGGCTCTCAACTACGAAAGCCTTCTCAATGAACGAAGCTTCGTCAAATGCTCTCTCTCTTTGCGGAGATTTCTTAGTGCTACGACAAGATCCTTTCCCTATGCAAGCAAACCATGCATCGGTCTGGTTTTTCCGCCTATTTGCAGCAAACTTCCACGAGCTCCCAGTAGACTTCGCACTGCCATCACTTAAAATGCTACTTTGTCTACTTACAATGGAGCTTGTGGGTGTCAACATACTAGTAGGAGAAATCCCGTTAGTATTATAATTAGGAAGGGCATTTGATTTATAACGCTGATGAGGATCAGCTTTCTTTTCCATGTACGATTTGGCCTTTGGGCTAAGACCGTTTTCCAAACCACCATTCTTATTCTTCTGCCCTGGCAGTGCTGCATAGTTTCGAGAAAAGAAAATATCGCCTCCTGGAAAAGAATCTGTGCTATCAAAAACTGGAGCTTGTCGCACTGGACTCTTGGCCAATTTTGCATTTGCAACCATCTCATTGATCTCACCCACGGAAGGGAACTTCTTGACCTTACCTTCTTTGTCCTTCCGTGGGGTAACACTTCTGCGCAATGGAGGTGTTCTACTTCTTTCCTCTCTCCGTTTCACCCTTTGATCGTGTTTTATCTGGTGTTCCTTGTCCCTCGATCTTAGTCTAGGTGCTGATAATGTTCTAGCATAATTCAGCTTCTCACCCTCCTGATTACTTTCTTTATTGGACTGTCTGTGTTTTTGCTTATTATATGATCCAGCAGCTTCATTATGGTCCAATTTATCATCCCCTTTCGTGGATACTAATGGTGAAACATGCCTCCTGCGCTCAGACTTTGAAAACGGACTGATATTCCTTCCAGGTGGAAGAGGAAGTGGACCAGGCGTTGGTGACCGAGCACTTGCATCATCTCTACGCGCCTTATATGGAGATTTGCTGTGCCTCCTAGGAGGTGGGAGCCCTTCAGGATCAAACTTTGAAGAGTGTCTCCTGTTCAATTTCAATGAATTCATGTTCCTAGGTTCTTCATTACCCAATTCCGTGCTCTTTTTATTGAATTCATGCCAAGGAGCCTCATGCAACTCTGTCTCCGTATCAGACGGGTCATATCCACTTCGTCCCTGCTTCATGATCGAATGCTTCTGCAACCCTCTACTATATGGTACCGGGCTCTCCATATCCAAACACACAATAATCTAAAGCTTCACAATTTCTACAACTTGTTTGACCCAAACCAATAATAACGCATAATCTGGTTCGGGAATATCATCAAACACTTGGTGTGTGCAACAAGAAAAGGGGAAGGAAAGTCAACAACAATTCCACAATGAGATATCGAAATGGGTTGTAGGTTTTGATGCCAAGAAATGTCGTTTGCCATGATACAAATATAGAAAAATCGATGTCTACGAAGCAAAGACATCGTTGAAGACAATGTGAAGTTGCCACAAGATTCACGCTTGAAGAAGTGAATATACAATCCGCATAATGCTGCCGTTTACGAGGTGATTGCATAGGTAAGCACTGTACAGTATTTAAGCAGATTCCTTGTCTGTCCATAGCTGTGAGAAAAGGCACCTTACGGAGATTGTAAGCAGCAATCATCGTTCCCGCCAAAAACTTGGGCAACACTTTTTGTACCTCTTTTCGAATGTGACATGTGATTTTTTTATAAATTATTTGATTGAATTTAATTATAGAATTATAAATTCTCTAAAAACTTATAACTTATCAACTTTTTTTTTTCCTCAAGTTATTCTTTTCGTCAGGGTGGGTCCAGAATTGTTTGTCATCGGTGTCACAATAAGTTTAATGATTAGGGTTTCAAAATATTTTCTAAGACGGATCCGGTCACCGAAACGGGTTGGCAACACAAAATTAACAAATAACAGGATTTTTATAATTACAAGAGTACATAGTACAATATCATCTCTCAACGGTCGCAGTTGCGACCGACAAAACCAATATTAGCTTCAACAATTGATAAACCAAATGATACGAAAAATGCTTCCTAATTTCCACCATTAATTTAGCAAGCTCGCGGACTTCATTCAAGTAAAAAATATTGGATTGTCTTTCACATTTTCAATATAGTATTCAAGTTGACGCACAATATTAACATTCTCATCATAATTAAAAATAATTCGGATACATCTCCGCCAACCTTAATAACTTTATTGCATAAAGTCCCTAAAAAATGACGGAGTTGGGGGCTTTTCAACATATTTAAGAACTCCATAACGGATGAAGCGATGATATCGATTAAGGGTTTTCAACCAATTGGACTGGTGTCTTCAACAAGGTTTGAACTACTTTTTTTTTTATGGGTTTTTTTTAATCTTTTGGGCTGGTTCTTAAATTTTGTCTCTTATTCTTTTTATTTCTATTGGGCTTTTGTTTTTCTTTTTTTTGTTTTTACGATTAAACTCAGTAATATTTTAATAAGTTTGGGTAACGAAATCAACAAATATAAATGAGATATGTATATAATACTTTTATAAATTTTTCATAGGTGTCACTTAAAAAATATCCTAGCTAGGTGTCCCTCGAATTTTGATACATACGTAACTCAGTATTTTAAAAAATTATCGGTGTCAAGTGACACCCATACATATTAATTGCATCCGCCCCTGCTTTTCGTATTTTAAATCATAAAATTCATTACTAGTAACTAATTGGTTGATCAACTAATATTAAAAACGGCATGATATTTTAATTGAAGAAAGTTAACAAAAACATATTTTAAGTGTTATGTCATGCTAGACCTCTTGTAGGATTTATAAATTGGTCATGGGTTTTAATCATCATTTTAGAAATTTAATATTTTAATGAGTAAAAAACGTTCGAGGGACCAAAGTAATGTAATGATAAAAATATAGTTTTTTTAGCATAATTTTTAAACTAAAATGTCACGTCATTTTTGTAATCTGAACAATCAATTATCGGTAGTGAATTTTACAGTTTCGATAAAAAAGATGATGTAAGAATCAAAAAATAACATTGAATGATCAAATCAATAAAATTGTATGATAGTTTTATCAATATAAACCCCGTCAAGAAGTAATGATATGAAGTTCAGTTTTTAGGAATAAATATTATTTGACCTATTTATTTTCATATTTGCAATTATGATTAGTAACTTTAAATGTTGATCCTTTATTTTTTATCTTTCCGTTTGATGACAGTGGAACTTGATTTTCGGTTTTAGTTGAAGCTTAACACAATATATATACCTTATTACCCTAATAGACGAATTGTGACAAGAATAGTTGCTTTCTTTCCTCCATTGAATCTTATGTTTTCTTTATTATAAGGATTCAATTTCAAGATCAATTCGAAAATATGATAATTTCACCACCTTAATTTAATTCCTTTTCTTTTCTAAGTCATACCATGTATCATACCTTCAATAAAAATTTTTAAAAGTCAAAAATTGAATCTAAAACACTACCTAAACTTTTATGTAACAATAAATTAAAAAGAAAAGTCAAACTTCATGAAATCTGAGACAACCTGGTAAATTAGAAAAAAGTCAAACTTCATGAGATTTGAAACAATCTTTCTTTGATCCGTTTGTTAAATGATCTGTTTGGACCTTGGACCTCTCCCATTTTGGCCCATAACACATTTTATCTATTATTCAACCCTTGTTCTAAATCATAAAATTTGTTATTTTTTATGGGTTGTTAATACGTAAAACAATAACATCCAATCAAATGAAACCATACATGATACATCCTCTTTATTGTATAATTCTTTATGAAAGGCTATTACTTAGCCCAATTATGGCCCACATAGGACATGTTTTATAAAGAGCTCTTACGCATTTAGTTTTTCAAAACTTAAGCTTAAAACCCTTCGTTTTGGTTGATAGAAACTTGAACTTTTGATTTGAAATTCAAAGCTCTCAAAAAAAATTCTACAATAAGTTACTTGAAGTAGCTTTAAAATAAGTTTAAGGTTTTGATTGAATAAAATTACTTTTTTACAATCCTGATAATTGTAAACTACAACTTTTAATTAATATCAGTCTATTTTATGTTATTTAATTAAAAAACTTAGTTACAACTAGTTTTTTCTTACACGTTTATAAAAACTAAAACTTCAGCTCTTTTAAAAATGAAAATCTCGAAGCTAGAGCTAGTTATATCAAATACGAACTTGTTTGATAGATTGTTAAGTTGTTCTTAATTAAAAATTGTGATAAATTGCTTTAGGTTGATGTCATTTTAAATGGTTGATCATCGATCATTATCAATGGTTCTTGTAGACCTTATAAGTGAATATTTAGTAGTTTTAACGGATACGTTAACAAATTCTTTTTTAAATAGTAAAACTCAATAATGGCTTGTATAAAACTCAAATACAATGACATGAAGCCCCCACAAGAAAATACAAAAACAAATAATTTTTAAATAACAATCACGATACATAAGACGTGATTATTTTGATGAACGAAGCAAAGATTTTAAGCAATATGAGCAAGATATTCATCGATCGAGGTGAACTTCAACTCTGGATAGAGCTCACTAGCTTCCACACCAAATGAAGGTTCAATCTCAAAGTTTGTTGCATCTCCGTTCACCAAAACAGAATGCATTATCGACAATAGGATGCTTACACCAAACGGAGATTCTGCAAGACAAGAAACATGTTATTTTTCAACATAACTAGACCGTACCATTAAATAATTGTTTTTTTTAAGAGATTCTAAGTGCATTTTTTTTATATACCAAAAGAGCTTATAACTTAGTGCTACCAATGTGTTAAAAAAGACCCCAAGATTGAGGGTTTGATCCCCATTATGAACAAATGTGTAGATTTAAGTATAGAATTAGATAAGTGTGTGAGTTCTGCTGTAAAAAAAGTGCATTTTTTTCTTATAATTAGCAAAATTTCATTCAAGTCAACATTGTTGACTTGAATGGCAAACATGAAGCCCCATTGATACTCTTCAAAGTTCAAACCCATAATGCATTAATGCCAAGAGAACCATCTATTTAAGGATAGGGACAATAAAATTCCTTTTTTGAAGAGATAATCAATGCTCAAACCACATCAATAATGCATTTGTTGTTTCTACTCACCTTGGATGTTTTTAAGAAGTTGCTCCTCAGAAACATATGTTTTTTCAAGGGTCTTCCCAATCTTGCTTTCCCAAATGGAAACAATTTCATTAAACGACAACGTGTTGGTCGGAGGTCTGAAAATCAATGTCTTATTCAATGTGCGTGGATCATCGACTGCTTTGATGGTAGCCACCGCTATCTCCTCTTCCTTGACAAAAACAGCTAGATTTGAAAACAAAAAAAAAAAAAGAAATTTAATAAGTTACACATACTATCATATTTTACTTAATGCAGTAATAAAAAATCATACCTTTGGGGTTTCCATTGCCCAGGATGGTTATTTTTTCTCTAGGTGGAGTATATGTGTCCATTTGGCCAATGGTTGGTAAAAAATAGCCTGCAAAACCATTACATGCTACAAAAGTGTGTGGGATTCCTGCGGCTTCGACTGCCCGACGGATGTCTGCCTTTCCCTTAAAGATGCTCTTTGCTGGCTCAACCGCATTAACATGATCAACATCGGTTCCAAATTCCGAAGGTAGAAATCTCTGTGATAAATATTAAGAAAACATAGCTTAATTAGTATATATGTTTCTGTTATGTCTCTGTTTTAGAGGCTCCTGTATTATTGACAGTTTGTTTTTTTTCGGTTCTTCAATAAATTTGCCTTTTTTCAAAAGGTATATGTGTTTTCATTTGTTGTTTGGATACAATCTTTTTTGTTCATAAACATATTTACTAATAATGTTTGTTTTAAATTAATTTAAATTTTGCTATTTGTAATTTGTCTAGATGCTTATTATATGTGTGTGTTGACTTCCGTCACTTTGTTAAAAATATAGATAGAATAATAAACATATAATAAATGGTTAATATTAAAAAAAAAAACTTCATCAACTTTTCTTATTTTCTCGATTAAATACCTGAACTTTTTTTGCAATTGTTTAAGTCTCTGAACTATATTTGACTTATTCAAAAGTATATATATTTGACCAGCTACCGGATTTGTCGTTAAATACAACTGATAAAACAAAAAGTTTAAGGATTTAATCGTTAAAATATGGAAAGATGATAATTTTTTTTTCCAACCTTAATCAAAAAGTGAAAAAATTAAGGTTACTTGTTTGGTAACCGGTCAAACAGGTCAAATATACTTTGAATAATACAAAAATAATTTAAGGACTTAAACAATAAGAAAAAAAAGTTTAGAGACTTAATCAAAAAAATAAAGAAAGTTGATGTGGTTTTTTCAATATTAACCCTATAATAAAAATGCAATGTTATAACAATTATATATGTCTATATATTAGCTTCTCAATCCAAAGGTAAATATCGTATTAAGATTTGCCACAAAGTTTAATAAAAAATTTTGAATCTAAAATACATATAAAGAAAACAATGGTCAAAAGACCCGTCTCAATAAGTTAAAATTGAAGTTTGACTTGTTATTATAGTTAAAAATAATAAAAACCAAACCATATTATTTATGTATTTTAGTCAATCATGAAAATCTTTAATTTTAGTAAAATTTGTTACATATATTTTGAGAAGAAATAATTATGATTACATCCTTAAATAACATTTTAACCATTCTTTTTCTTTCAAAGTCAAAATAATAATAATAATAATAACAACAATAATTAATAATTAATTACCTTAATATTTCCGGCTTCCTTAATGGCTGCAATGAGTTTGACCTGGTCAGCTATGGACTCTCCACCAACCGCCGATATCACGACGTCGACTTGCTTGATTGCGTTTACTAAACTTTTGTGATCATGGATATCTCCCTAAACACGTTAATTAATTATTAAAACACGAATTCAAAACCTCGAAAACGCTACGAATACGTATAATAAAACACGAAAATTGAAACCGACAAAGAAACACGCACGAAACACTTACGGTAACAAGTGTGGCACCGAGACTTTTGAAATTGTCTAGAAGTTTGGCTTTCTCGGGGTGTTTGGTTGTGCTTTCTCTAACCAAAAGAAAAGTTGGATGCCCATCTTTTGCGCTTGCCTCCGCTATGAACTTTCCGATGTAACCGGTCCCTCCGAGGATCAAGATCTTGCTTTTTTCCGCCATTGTGGTATCGGTTTACGAAGAGTTTTTCGAAATAAGTTTGTATTTGGAGAGAAAAGACTAAAGAGTTTTGGGAAAATTGATATGAGAAAAGATTGTGGTATTGGTGGAATATATATAGAACTTTATGTGATTTAATTAAAATAATAATTAATTTTTGTCATATAGAAATGGCATTTACATAAGCCTTTTAAGGTTGAAGTTGTCGCAAGTGAATATAGAATGATATAATTGACTTTTGCCAATTGGCATACGAGATGGACTATAATTCAACTAACGGTATTTATTAAATAAATTTACGTATAAATAAAGAACCATTTACGTTAATAATCATTAAATAAACGTAAAGTCATGGTTGTTAATATTTTTATACTGATATTAAGATTCTTACTGTTTTACGATCACGATTAGCATAAACGAGTCGGTGCTTGGTAGGACTCTCGTGGGTACGATCTTAATCATGATTTTAAAATCTGTCGTACGTTTATACGAGCTTAAGATCCCGATCCGAACTGGTCCTACTTTTAGTTAAATTAAAATTTTAAAAAATTATAAATAAGTCAACTATGCTAAATAAAAAAGATAAAAATACGTGTTACTTATCCAATTTATGCACAATAACAATTTTTTATATAATCCTAGAGTCTATTACATATAAATTTTAATGATGTAATTAAATTATTAATTTTTAGGACTTGCATTAAACTATCAATATAATGTTTGGATTTCAAATACTTCATCAATTTAACATTATGTACTATTTTAGTAGGATCCTAGGATCCCGATATTGAAGACAAAATGATCTTTGATAATATCTCAATCTTAACAATCTTCGGTAAATTTATTAGTAACATCTAAACATGTCTAAAAACAATAAGATAAACGATTTTGATTTGTCAAAATCAAAAGTACTTTTCGGTAACAATTACTAACGAACAAAGAAAATTCTAATATTGATCATATTTTATAGATAACAATAGTTATTTACCTTTATATCAAAATATAATTTATTTGATATATAAATAGTAACATTCTTGACGCTTTCATACTAGATTTGATTAAATCCCTACGACTTTATTTAGCACAGATATAAAAAACTTGACTGTAGATATTGATTATTAAATAAATATTCTTGGCTTAATATTATTTTTGACGCTTAATTGTGAAAGTAATTATAATAATTCATTTGGTTTAAAATGAAGTAATACAAGTATTCAAATAAAAAAAATGCATAATATAAATGTGGTAATAAACTACTAGAGGGTTTTCATTTTGTGATGAGACATATATAAAACATATTACCTATGTAAAAAGCAACTCATTGTGGGCATTAATGTGGTTTTAATACGTTTAAGGTAACAATAATGTCGTTTTCAATGGATTATTAGAAATTATAAAATACAATAGCAGCAATAATATCTTTTTCAATAGGCTATTAAAAGAACAATAACAATGAGATTTGTTAACTATTATTCTATATATGTCAATTGCTAATTTCAAAACATCTATTTTTTTTATATATAAGTTTGATCTATTCTAATTGTATCATCGTCATCTCTTATGTAATGCAACCATTGTAACTTGATTTTTAAGTAGGAACGCACCTACTATAAATACAAGTTTAAACATACGTCAGTAGAATTTATCGTCAATTTTAATATAATATATAATTTTCATAAAATTCACATAAGATATATATGTTTGACGTTTAAAATATTGTTATATGCATATTATCATAAATTTATGGATCTACAGCTGCATTTGAATTAACCCGTTCGAGAATTCGTTCAAAAGGATCTCCAGCTTTGAGTCTTTAATTTTGATAAATTTTGAAAAGTTTATTTAATCATAGAATTAAAAGTGTCAACATTATTCATTCTTAATTATTTTAAATAAAAAAACACGTATAAATAAATTTTTTTAGAGAAAAAGTAGAATAAAATAATAAATAATTTGGTTTGGAAAAGGTTGGTGTAATTGGAATATGGGATGAAAAGCAGTCTACATTAGGGCTGTTATTCTGATTATTGGCCCACTCACCAATCACTTTCATTTTTCTATTTACTAAATATATTCGCAACAGTTGTTAAAGTCGTCGGTTTTCTAGAACATATTCGATAAATAAATTCATATTTTAAGCTTAAGTCTATGGCTAACATGACGTTTAGATTGCATGAATTTAAAATGATGGATTCTAAAATGATAGGATTTTAAAATAAAATGATGTGTAATTGATCAACTCTCGCAATTGCAGCTTCATGATTGAAGATAAATCATCTGTTGTTGTTGCCTTTCAACAATTAACTTGACATTTATTCACGATTATTTTGAAAAGTTATGTCATATGTTGTTTTACGCTTTGAAAAATATATTAAAAGTGCATTGATTTTAAAAGAAAAACAAACAAAGTTTCATAATTTGTTTTTCTAGTGTACTATTATAATCTCATAATAAAATTTAGATATCCTATTCGGATAAATTGTTGTTATTAAAGAATGTCCAACGCGATCAGAAAAATATACAAACAGATTTTCGATTTCGATTATAAATTTGTGTATTTTATAACACGTATGTAACATTTTAAATCATATAAATTAAACAAATAATACCAAGATTCAACCACATAATTACTTCACATCTATCATTTAGCCCTTTCTTTAACATATTTGATTTTAGTGTCTATTTTCGTCAAATCAAATCTTTAAATTCAATTTTTTGGAACCTTTCTTATCACAACCTTCTATCGTAGCAAAAGTATTTACGGGTCCTCCGAAAAAATATGTTGGTCATTTACTTAAAAAATAAAAATAAAAAATGCAAATAGAGTACCTCGTATGGATCTCATTTTCATTTTTTCCCACCAAAAACTGTTTTTTTTTTAATGAAAATCAACATTCATCTCCAAATTTCCATCGACTATATTAATATATAATGGGTGCTTGGAATTGCTTTTGAAAAAAGAACTTATAAGTTTTTTTTTACTAATAATCAAATAAGGAGTAGTTACAAAACATTTTTGTTAAAATATAATGTTTGGGTTTGCTTATTAGATTTGAAAACTCAATAACATATAAATAAATTTTTTAGCGTTTGGATTTGTTTAATTAATTGATAAAATTACCAAAATAAACACTTTATATATTATAAATTATAATCAAAAAATGATTAAAGGTAAATCATGGAAATATTGATGGATGAGAAAGAAAAATCACTTTTGTATTTGAAAAACCATGTAGAGTGATGCTTTTACAAAACACTTGACTTTATCCAAACACTCATTTTAACTTTATAAAGTTTTAAAACCTCTAAATAAACATCTTTAAAACTCAGTCTCAATCTCAAACACTCCGAATAGCGTCTTGGAAAACACACTTTTGTTAAAAAAAAAAGTCTATTATTCTAAACAATTTTATTTTGACAACTAAAAAATCTTGACATGTTTGGTGTGTGGAAAAATGAAGTAATCCAATAAATTCAACATTTGACATGAATAAAATATTACGAAGTTCAAGTAATACGAAAATATTAACCCTCATTCACAATGATACAAAAGCCATCCAATGGGAAAAAGTGTACTTTTAGAAGGACGGACACAATGGGTCGAAAGAGAAAAGTATTCACTGGCAAATTGGAACACAAAACTGGTCACTGGTCAGAAAGAGCAAACTACCCCTGCCCGAATGTTCCAACCTTCTCTTAGATTTTTTATTGCTACTACTTCTAGAATGCTATCAATCTAATTCGGGTCATACAGTGGGAACGTAAGAACGTTTTAAAAAGGGTAACCCACCCTCTGGGGCCCCCACCAACCGGTCCCACGGTCAACGTGGAGGAGGTAAATCGCGTAAGGTTTGAACCCTGAACCTCCATTATAGATTTCATGTCCCCAACCACTAGGCTATTATCGCGGGGACCGTAAGAACGTTTTATGTGAACCCTATGAGATTACACCACCTTTTGGATGTAAAAATCTTTACTTGTTTCATGTTTGTCAATAGATTTATGAAGGCGTGTGGACGAAAGAGCTCGAGCTTGGCTCACGAATGATTCTATACGGTTAGGCTCACCTCATATATTATATATTTATTACATAATTATATTTATATATTTCGTTCAATATTATATATTGTATTATAACAATACAAGGGCTATTAGGATCGTTTAGACTCTCCAAAAGACTCCATCACCATAATAGGTTCCGCATTCATAAGACCAAGCAAATGCAAGCCTAAATGACTTTGATATGTAGGAGCCCATGAGAAGCTCAGTACACTTGCATTGTGCTATAATTGTGGATGCCTTTACATTACCCAAAAAAGGTTGCTATTTGAGAATACTTTATCAACTAAACAAACCCTAATGTAAGGTAGAAGTTCATAATATCAGCAAAATATGTGATCAATGAACATACAGGGATATACATGTACTTACAAATTTTGGTGCGAATTTGTTTATACGGATTGGGGAGTGGTGGATGTGGATGGTAAAGTTGATAGCCAATCCACCAAGGCCTTGTTCACAAGCTCAGGGACTTCGTCATGGGGGCAATGCCCTGCCTGTAGGTTTACGATAGATGTGTTTGGATAGAACTCTTTGATGCGAATTGCCTTTGCAGGGCCCACCCATGGGTCAAGATCTCCCCAGACTAATAACAATGGGCAAGACAATTTGCTCAGCACGCTGTCCAGTGTGTATTTTTTCTGATTTGACATGAATCGTGTCATTAATCTGCAAAGATAGAAATCGTTACCAATCGTACGAAAAAAAAACAACAACTGAATGATGTGTTGATCTTTGATTATGGAGTGGTTTGGATTTGCGTTTTGCAAAAGGGTAGCACAAAATAAGTTCCAATTTCAAGCTTTTATAAAAGTATGTTTTGCACTTTTGTGCAAAAAAAAAAATCGTTTGAAACGCAAATCCAAAACACCCCTTATATTTACTGAAATAATATGGCTCTCACAACATTTTATCATTTTAGGCGTGGTTTCCAGCATCCTGATCAATGTAGAATACCTGTAATAAACTTCTCCAGCATTGGGATCATCTGCTGGTTTGGTAATTGATTTAATGAGATAATCATCAACATTTGAAGTATTTTTATATACCTGAAAATAAAAAGTTCAATGTTTTCATTAGTCTGGAAAATGAAGACATGTATATAACTTTATGTTTGCAAAAAAAATAGTAAATTAGCAGGCAAAGCATATGATACTAGGGGTGAGCTCGGTACCGTACCGAACCGAACCGGTACCGATACCGAAACCGAATTATTAGTTTTGGAAGAACCGAATACCGAACCGTATAATTTTATATGGTGCCGGTTCGGTCCCGAATACCGAATTATAGCTAATTACCGAACCGAATACCGAACCGAAAGTACCGAATACCGAATTTTAGCTAATTTAAAAACCGAATACCGAACCGAATATATTAATTCGGTACCGGTACCGGTTCGGGTTCGGGAAATGGTACCCGTCGCTCACCCCTATATGATACAAGTAAATAAAGAAAAGCACTTTTTTGCCAGTCTTTGAAAAAAGGGCAACGTATCCACATAGGGATTATATATCTACTCTTTCAGTTAAACGAAAGTTGCATCACAATCGGTTTTGGAATGTCCAATGAAGTTGTAGTACTTCTTCTCATGCTGAATTAGCTACTTACCATTTGTTATTTTAAAAATATTGTGTCAGCTTAGACGATGTTTCACAATACTCCTCCACTTTTTTCATTAAAACGTGTTAAGATATTTCGCAAAATATTCAAACTGATTCCTTAAACTGGATGTCAAGTAAAACGTTGCAATTGTCATGAAAAAGGTGTATATGTTAAGATTACAAATGCAACTCTTTCTTTGGACCACATAAGATTGCGAAATAATATTTTTTGTCAGGAACAGAGTGAGTATAACGTAAACTTTCCATATATGTATAATTAAAGACAAATAAATATTGAGAAGGAATATTGTGACATACACTCTTCAAGACGGATTCAATACGTGCTGGTTGCTTGGATTGCCAAAACAAGAATCCAAGAAATACGCGCTGGAAAATGTCCTTCAGTGGCTTTAGGAGGAATTTCTGCAGGGGTGATTCTTCTTCAGTCTCGGTGGTTGTGGCATCTGGGTCTCCGAATTGTCCAGCAGAGTTCAGTAATGCAATGCCGACAACTTGCTGGGGCATTGCTTCAGCTGCCACCAAAGCAGTAAACCCTCCAAGGCTGAAAGTTTTTAAATTTATACATCAATGAATGTATATGTGACATGGAACAAAGATCCGGTAATCTTGACAATAATATGTATAGACAGACAATCACTGAATTTATTAGATGGAATAGACAGAGTTTAGTATAGTTGACATAGCCTGATTGTATAGACGGGCTTGGGCCCATTAGGGATGCCATTGTATCCCTTTGTACTCTATATATATTGACTAATGTTATATATTATGCCTGCGGGGTTTTCCTATTCTACATGATGCCGAGAAAGTGAAACAAAAGATTGTATGATGAACTTTTGGATACTGATTTCAAAGATCAACCAACTTGAAAAGTTTATTCTCACTACAAGGCATTCAAGATGAAAAGATATAGACTAAATATGAATATAAAAACTCATTGAGCTATGATACAATATAGATGCATAATTTCCTTTTTGGGAAAGTTTTAGTACGAAATTACTTCTTCACTCATTACTAATTTGTTACAAAATACCAATTAAGCAAATCAAAGACCGACTTAGAAACTATTTATTTCGTCACTATTATGGGTACATATTGCATTTATTTTGGGATTGCACAGAGAAAATGAACTTATCATTGTATCATTGTATTAAGCAATTTAAATGTATAGATATTTATAGAAGAAAAAATAATTCAATTGATACGGACGGTCCAACTGATCATGGATTAATGAACTTCTATTAATCAGCCAACAATTACCTATTTCCCACCAATATTGTTGGTTCTTTCACTATCTCCTTCAAGAAATCGGCAACTTGATCTCGCCACACTAATGCATCATAATCAACAAGTGCCTTCTCACTCCACCCGAACCCAAGTAAGTCCACAGCATAAACCTTGTACTTTTTAGCCAATTCAGGTATATTGTACCTATAGATATAATGAAAAATCGTATAATTTCAAGAAATCACAATTTATATTATGTTATATGACATAGATAAAATCCATAATCCTAGAAGCAGGAATTTCAACTCATTTATATTGCTTATATTTAATTGTTATCAGGTTAAATGTGTATAACTAAAAGATGAAGTTAATAAAACAGGTGAAATTGCTTGCAGTCTCCCCAAATCAAGTGACTACAACCGTCCTTAGTTATTTTCTTATAAAGAATTAGATCATTCTGTTAATATTAACTTTTGTAATCGTATTTGATATATTAACTATTTATGAGATTATTGCCTTTCAGGGAAAAAAAACTATTTATGAGATTTCAAAAATAAACAGATAAAAACATCGAAATGTCAACATTACTGAATCCAAACTGTTTTAACTCCAGCCTTCAAATGTATCTGTTTTTTGCACCAAACCTGTTTTTTAAATCATTACAACATTACCCAACCCTTCAACCGAACTAATTTGCTACCTATAGTATAGTACAAAATTTTGTCTCAAAGGAACCCGACACATGATCAACAATGAAAATACATCGACCTCTTGAGTGGCAACCTCATGCCCCAAGTCTCAGTGGCTTTAGTGTTTAAAGGGCGTTCTTCCTTACATTTTGCAAAAAAATAAGTGTCTGCCTCAAACCCATGATCTTACCACATGGTAACTTTACAAGTTTGGGCGCCTAGGTAATCTAGGACAGTTGGGGTTGCCGATATCCAACCTTTTGGAAAGTAACCTTACAAGTTTGCTATGAGGCTCCCACCCAACCAACAACAAATTCAAACAATAATAAATGAAAATGTAGTCCATAAGGGGATAGAAAGGGACCTCCAGTGGAAAGCAGAAGCACCAAAACCATGAATAAGAACGATTGGAAAACCTTCTCCTTCTTCAACATAATGAATTTTATGACCTTTCCATGTCCAAAACTTATATCCATCATCCTTGAAAGGTAATCTCTCTAAACCTATTCAATACCAAAGAACATTTTATTTCAATACAAAGCTATGACAAATGATACTAATAATGAAGCCAAATTTGTGCTCGACTTGCGTTAATCACTTATACCGTAAAAGCGATCAATCAACTCACTTATTAACAAAAAAAAAAAAAAATCATTTGCCGTTGGATAACAAAATTAAAACCCTAATGCAATAGAAATGAACCTTGAGCAGGTTGAGATACCAATGGCATCACTGAAGCTCCAGCTGCAACAATTCCTTTAGTAGCAAAATCTCTCCTGCTTAAACCACACCTATTTCCTACCATACACAAATAATATAATCAATCCATAACACTTAGCGTCTCAATGTAATACGAATTATTCGTTGAAATTGAAGCGAAAGCTTACTGTAAGGATGAACTTTGATGGCGGAACGGAATTTGTTAGCGGGAGACCAGTCGGTTCTTACTCGATGTGGCACCGTAGCATATGAAGAAGACATTGAATCAGCTAAAATTGAGAAGGAAAATGGTTGATGAATTAAAATAATTTATGATTCAGAGGATTTGGAGTTGAAAATGGATTGATTTGAGTGGTGGAAGCAAAGCTTTAAGGCTGTGGCTGACCTCAGGCCAAGTTTACTTTGTTTCCCCTCCGTAAGTTTCAGGCTTAAAACGGTTTTGATTTTTGAAGCAGCCTTGTGTTAAGATTTGTATGTCATGTTTAAATAATGGGAAATTTATGAATAAAAAATAAAAAAAAAAAAACAAAAAAAAAAACTATAAACTGCACGTTATATCGATTAAGTTTCCCATTCAATTTTCTTTTGCCTAATAAATCCCTCAACCATTAAAATCACTTAAAAATAGAATTTCTTAAGTTTACAACCGGTAGTGACCGGATAAAATTCCAACGTGGGAAACTTAATCGAAAAAAACGTGTACTTTGGGGGTCTTTTCACAAATTTCCCTTAAATAAAAAATAGCATTTCAGATTTTCAACTTCTTCTTCTTTCGTGATACACTCGTCTTCTAAATATTTTAAAATCCTATCATTTTAAAATTCATAATTTTAAATTCATTCAATTTAAACGATACAGTACCTAATTTCATTTTTCCTTCACGGCAAAGATCGGGCCCAACCGTAAAAGGTAACCGTGGTAATATTTTGTTAATGTTTTTCATTTCTTTAATAAATATAAGAAAAACCACAAAACAAATAATTGTACAAACCAATAAAATTTGATGCCATAGGGTTTGGATCTTGATTTTGATTTTCTTGTGTTTTTATTTTAGTTTGGGCTTACACGAATTTGTTGGAAAATTGTATGAATTATGTATTTTTCGCCAACTCTCGACATGTTTAAATATATGCGCATGTGATATAATTAAATGAATTATTACGTGTATGCGTTCTTCTTGATAAGAGTTTTGCAACGAACTAAATTTTATTTAAATCAAAGCTTTGATAAATAAGATATCAAATTTTATTTATAAGAAAATGTATTTATATATATAATTAGCTTGTTAACATGTTTTATTTCAACATATATCATTGTATATGGGTGCTAATAATTAGTATCGACAACATAAATCATTAAACTTATGTGAGTCTACACATCCTACAACCATGAATGCAGCTTTGAGATCTCAATCAGATTCTATAAATAAAGAACTCATTTCGAACTTTTCAATTTATCTATCGGTGGAATTTTAGATAAGTTTCCTGTAGACACGAATTCAACTATGATATTTTAAGCGTATTCTATCAATAAGAAGTTTATTCGTAAGTTTTCAACTTATCACACGATAAAATTTTAGGCAAGTTAAGTTGAGATATCATTAGAAATCATATAGCAATTAGAACGATATATCTCTTTTTTTTAAGATTTATAATCATAGTCCAAATGTCTTTTTATATTGCTTGAATTCATCTTTCCATATATGTGTGTTACAAGGGCACCCGTAAAGTAGTTAGATGAAGGTTACTAAATTATGAGGCCCACATTATTACAAGTGCACGTCCACAAATTAATAATAGTTGTTGGCCTGTGTTACTAAAATACTAAATTATGAGACATACACCGGAGGTGTATAAAAAAAATCTGAATATTCGATTTTGATTAGAAACCAATCCGAATCCGGTTTCTATTTAACCGGTTTTTTTATCTAGACCGGATTTTATCCAAACCGGGTTTTGAACCGAACTCATTTTTATTGGGTAGACCGGATAATTAACCGGTTAAAAACATTTAAAAGATGATTTTGGACAACACTAATTTTATAGTTTTAATTTTTTATGTATTTATAATCAAATATAATATATAATATAAACATATTTGATTGGAGTAAACTATATTTGTTTGGAGTTTTATTATCTTAATTATAGCTTATAACTTATAAGTTATAAATGTATAAACTATAATGTATAATTTATAAAAATTTATAAAAAGCTCAATTTTATTAAAAATAAAAGTCCATATGAAAGATGTATAAAAAATGACTAAACTCAAATTGAAAGCCTAAAATATAAAAAATATTAAAAAATTCGGATTTTTTATATCCAAAACCGGTTACATTTCAAAACTGGTTATGATCCGAACCGATTATTTAAAAAACTAGGTTTTTTTTTCGTATAAAGAACAATTTGGATAAAATCTAATCCAGATTAGTTACAATCCGACTTATACATCTATGGCTACAGATGTTGGAGGCCCAGGTTATACCCACCCAAAGATTCTGAGTCGGACCATGTTACTAAAGATTAGACATTGTTTGTTTACCTCTTAATGGAATAATTAAGAGTTCATTTTACATTTAAATGACTTTTTAATGATTCCATTAAGATGTAAACAAACAACCCCTTACGCAATATGTTGGACTTTCGAAATATGACACTCAAAGAAATGTTTTTATAAGGCTAATACATGTTTGGGCCATGCGTAGTATATTTGCTGCAAACCCAAAGAAGCAGGCCTAATATATGTGTAAATTGTATAGGAAATTTGCAAATGGTGTAAAACCGGAACAAATCAAAACAAAAAATGTGGAAAATTTTTTTATAAAGAATTGAATCGATTTGTCATTTGTATCGGTGCTAGTCTAGCTTTGCTTTTTCTTGAGTTCTCACCGACATCGAAAATCTAGAAAAACTTGAACCAATAACCTAACTGAATGTTACCATTTCCAGTATGCTTTGTTGGCTTTTTGGTCCAATCCCAAATTTGATATTTCATTTTTAGGATATCGAGAACATAATTTAATATTTATATATAATGAGTTTTACTTATGTTTTCTATGTTCAAATAATCGTTAAACATACGATATGATATGATAAATGGATCAGGATTATGAGAGGAGTATAAGACGTCGAAGTTTTAAATGATTATATAAGAATCGCTCTCCGCCCCTCTTAGGTTCTCTACTTAATACTTATCTACCTTAGTCCATACATTCATTCAAGCCATGTATATTATGTCGATCGCTTAGATAGGAACCTCTGTGATGTGTTCTAATGAAACTTATGAGAATTCATGATAATTATTGACATTAGTTGCATTTTAATATGTGGCTTCTGTCGTACATTCGGGATTATATTTCAATAAGCATTAAATATAAATACATGTGGCTTTAATATGTGGCTTCTTTCGTACATTCAAGATTATATTTCAATAAGCATTAAATATACAGTATGATAAAAATGGAGTAGCTAGGATTAGAGAATTAATAAAAAATGTCAAATAAATACATTTCAAGACGTGATGAGGTGTGCTAATCGTACATCAAGCCAAATTTGACCATATATAAATTATATAATAATGTCAAATAACAATAACAACCAACATACCTTAAAATTTCACTGATTAATTAACTTAGTTAATAATTACTATTAATTTAAAAGGGTAATAAACTTTAACAATTATGAAATATGTTCATGTATTAGTAATTGAACCCCGTAAACAAGAAAGTTGAAGTATAAGTTGGCTTATCAACCTACAAACTTATCGAGCCCGAGAATCATAAACTAAAGTATAATTTGAAGCTCCTATTCTTGGAGCCCTAGAGTTATTCTACAATGATCTTGTGAAATTGTCAATGAAATGGTGCATATATACATGCCAAGACACTAGGATTGTGTAAACAACTATTTTAATTTGAATGAAGAATTTTTCCATTTGATTTATTTGGGTTTTTAGACTGGGCTGCACAATGGTACAACTAGTCAACTAGACTCTAAGTAGTTGGGCTATATTGGACTCCTTTTATTAATATTTGATAAGTAAATTTGGACCTTGGAGTTGTCTAACCTTCAACTCTACTAATTAGGCTTCAAGGATCCTTCAATTATATTTTTTCCTTTGCCTGTAAAGATTGTAAACCACAACTTTAAGACAATTACTCAACAGGTGAGTAGGTTACTCAGGTTTCATACATTTATGTCACTGGTTACTATGATACATTGAAAATATAGGTTTCACATTCAATGAACAATAAGTATTCAAAGAGATATCGAACCACTGTGATTTCCATGCACAGGAGCGGCCCCGTCTGTTCATCACCATATGTAGCCAATTTCGGAGTACAATCCCAATAATATAAGTCACTTTGATACAAGCGCAATGACACATAGCATATTGTTACAGATTCAAGGTTTTACGTCATATTTGTGTAAAAACATATTAATAGAACTGTTTTAGTAACAAAACGATTAATAATCGAATAAACAATAAATTGTCACAAAGTCCATCTTTAAGCATGTAAAATAGCAATCTACCATTTATAGGTTTGAGCTTATGCTCTGCAGCCTCTGTGATACTCAGTTAGTTTTTAAGATATTTTGGATTATCTTAATGACCAGTTAATGATTTATAATACTTTATAGATTGCTAGTGTGCCAAGTGGGGCTTAAAATCTTTATTTAATATGATCTAAAGTTAAGTTTTAGGACTCAATGATCCTCCTCATAACTTGTGTAATCATGTATAACATGTGTATAAGCTCATATACCAATCTGTCTAAAAATAAGCCAATTTATCAAGTCCATTGGATGACACATAAGGATTTTTTCAGGTAGTATTTCATCTGAGAATTAAATTTCTCGAGGACGTTGTGTCCGAGAAATTTAAGTTTCTTGCTTGAAGTTTACTTGGTTCTTGTTATGCCCGAGTAATGTTTTTCTTGGTTGAAAACTAACTCGAGAAATATTTTCCTTGGTTAACAAAGGATCCGAGAATATTCTAATGTTGGTTTGTAAATTGGTTCAATAAATTAACTCTATAAATTGGCTTGAGAATTATCATTCTCGGTTAACACTAACCCGATATACATATGGAATTTTTAAGTTTGTCACTTGAACCGATAACACATATTGAATAATGTGTGATCCGATAAAACAATGAAATAAATATCCTTTAGAACTCAATATCCTTCCACCAACCTCATCTTTTATTGAAATTTAGAATTCAAAATCAATGAAATAAAAGCCTTTATCAACGTATTTAAAACCCAGTTTTTAGTCTATGTGCTATGTATACATGTTTGGTGGGGTTTGATTGAAAGGAAAAAGAAAAAAAGAAACAATGAATAGTTATATTTATGTTTTTTCTTTTTAATTCTTTTATTAATACCTTGAAGAGATAAATAAATGTTAAAAGTATATTTAAAGAATTGAAATAAAAACAATTAATATACTTTTTGTTTTTTTTTCATAGTGTAAAAACTAAAAAGCATTATATTTATTCTCGTTTCTTTTTAGTTTTTTGGTTAATAATAAACAAATGTAGATAGAGAAGTAAAAAGTAATTGGTACAAAATAGTTCATCTCCAAAGTTTTTGGCTAGTCTATTGCTTTGGGTCATGGTGTCATAAATGGTATTGGTCTATTAGAGCAATAGCCCTCTCAGGCGTAGTGAATATTAACTTAATGGTGATTAAATTATTTTGAAACCGAAAATATTTACAAAAGGTCGATAGACAGTATCGACTTGGATACTAACTAAATTGGTTCTTTTATAAGTTTTTTGGTTTGGTTAATGAGGTAAAAAAAAAAAAAAAGTTTGGTCACGTTTTATGATTTTTGTGATGGAATATTAATCAAAGATAATGTTTTTATAAATTTTAGTTTTGAGGTCACCAATATTAATATTTATCTTAACATTAGTATAAGCTTAATCCATTAACTATCTGACATTGTTTTCATATCACAAAAAAAAATTAAAAAATGTCTTTTTGTATTTTAAATCGGTAATAATACAAACAATTTTCCTTACTTTTATTAAAATTTTCAAAGGTAACATCTATTCGTTTAACAATATTGTATCGATGCTTTAGAATTTATTTTAGACCTTATTTCATATTGGACTTATGAAAGTATTTGAAAAGCGAAATGTCGGTTTTTTTTACAATTTAAATTTAAATTAATGGTTAGAAAACAATTAATTCAGTAACCGGATAGCCGAACGAAAACTTATTTTCGATAACATTTCAAAATTCATTTCATGAACAACTCTAATTATTTAATGCTTTTCAAAAATACATAATAGTTATTTGTTTTACAAATTTAGAGATCTTTAAGCATAAAATGTTAAGCAAAATTTTTATAAATAAACATTTTTATGCTAAGATCATTTTCTACTTTCGATATACATTATTTATGATAAAATTTTAAGCAAAAGTACACAATTATTTGCAAACTAAAATTTTTTGTACAATTATTTAAAAAAGTATGATAATTTAATGAGAGAATTGCTTAAAATAACAAACATCTTTTTTTTTATTATAACAATCTCGTAAATTTTGTACCAAATAAAGAAACCAACTATTTGTTCATTCCTGATTATAACATTTACCGGTAAACAACAAAAGTTAACCGGTAAAAAAGATTATATATAAGGTTTATTGTTTGAAATAACAACCTACTTTTTATTTTTTTTTCTTATTATGACAATGACTTTTAATTTATCATTTAATATATTGTTTGAAATAACAATCTACTTGTTATTTATCGATTAAATGCTATAATCAAAAGTAAACCAAAAGTTGACAAATTTACAAGATTAAGAATTCTAAGAAAAGTTGCTTGCTATTTTTAGCAAATCTCGTTGTTGCTTTATAAAGCATAGCTTTCCCCGTTGAAAGGGTGGGGAGTGAACTCATACGAGTTGCAGCAATCGAAAAGCCTTGTGATTTCAACTTGCAAGTTTCCGACCAAATTCTCCGGCTTCTGGTTGTTAAGTCCCTGAATCCCCGATATATGCTCGTCTGTTCGTCTGCTATCGATCAAATTTGATTCTATTTCACATTGTCTGATTCCCAATTTTCCATCTTCCGCCATGGAAGCTTCAATAAGCAGGTCATTCACGAAATCCACCAATCGCCACTTCATCAGTACAATTCTTCTTGCTAAATGCCAACCACTCAAACTCTCATCACAACCCCTCTGTCAACATACCCTTTCACTCTCAAACCCTAATTCTCACGCTCGCGATCATTTCTACAATCTAAAATCCTTACATTTTGCTCCATCCTCATTCCAATCCAGTCTTAACATTCCTATCTTCACCGATCGTTTTGTTCGCATTCTATCCGGCCACGTCGACAAACCCTTTAAATGGAAGTTCGCTGTCGATGGAATAAACGGCAGAGATTTAGGGTTTGCTGCCGAGGATAAGCGGCCGGCTGTGACGGTGGTGGTGTTAGGTTGGTTAGGGTCCAAGCAGAAACACTTGAGGAGGTATGTGGAGATGTATAATATGTTTGGTATGAATGCAATCACGTTTCCTGCTTCGGTTTACGATGTTCTTGGATTTGATCTGGGGAGAAAGTTCGAAAGAAAGATTGATGTGTTGGCTGATGAAATTGTGTCGTGGTTGGAGGAGAAGGAGAACGATGGGAGGGAACGGTTCTTGATTTTTCATACCTTCAGTAATACTGGTTGGCTTGCGTAGGTTAATTCATCGAATTCTGAATCAAAATTTATACATTTTCTTATGCTAAATTAAGTCATTATTACTTGAATCAAATGGGCATCGATGAATTCATATGCTCTTTCCCAATTGGCTTCATGAGCAACAATTTTGCGCATGTGCTTGACTAGATTTGGATTTCGATTTGAAAGTGATCATCTGATTAAGTTGCAATAATCTGGTGATTGGGTAAACTACTGGATGCTACAACAAAACTGGTCTTCAAAGCGAATAGTAAAGTTATTTATATCCCCTTATTTTGTCTATTACTTTCTGAAGTAATTAGAATTTGCCAGAAAGACAAATGCCCAACACCATAAAAAGTGATTATTACAAGTTTTCAACTTCAAGCTGGATGTATGCCATTACCATATTTTATTTCAGCCGATTATTTGTTTTTGATTATTCAATGTCACATAATCACTTTTCAACACAACCATACATTTGGGACTTTATTGTTGTATTTATTACTAGAGCATTTTTTTGTTCTTATGTCTCTGTAAATGTCTTTGCAGCTATGGTTCTATTTTGAACAGATTGCAGGGTAGACAAGAGCTACTGGAGAAGATCAAAGGGTGTGTTGTTGATTCGGGAGGGGACCCAGAGCTTGATCCTAAGGTTTTTGTCTTACTGTTTGTGTAAATGTTAATTGTCAAAGTTAATGTTAATTTTGATTAGCCCATATTATATGATCATGATTCATGCGTGCTACATTGCTACTGATATTTCAATATTCAGTCACTTATATGGTCAGAAGCTCAGAGCACAGTCCACAGTGTCTTTTATCTTTTCTTTGAACACATCCCATATAAATTAGGTGGTGACATGCTCTCACTCTCATTTAATATGGGATGGGTACACAACTACACATGTACAATCATATTATATTTAGGAAGACACAAGAATGACAATACCTAGGTATATAAAACGCGCTGAAATACAAATTCAATGCATTCACTGAGAATGGCTAAATTTGTTATATAATCTTCAAAAATTGGGATAAAGGATTTGTAGGATTAGTATCTCATATAAATAATCATTGTAGAGTACTGATTATCATCTTATGCATATGTCTATTCTTATCCTGAACTTTTTTTTTTTTTTTTTTTTTTTTTTTGGGATCAGGGAAGATGTTGAAGCTCTTTTGTGATCTGCTTCTTGTTGATATTTTTTCTACATTAGTTTCTAATTCTCATCCGAAGATAGGTAGCCAATTACTATGCTAACCATGTGGCACACTACGGGAGTTTGGCCTATACATTCTAATGATATAGTTTATCAAGCATAAATATTGTTAATCTGACATCATGTATTATGGTTGGAAGATGAGAAAGTTCTTCTACAGAAGCCCTTGCCTCTTGCTATTTTATTTATTTATTTTTTAGCTACTCCTTGTCTTATTTTTTTTATAAAGGAATATTTAGTTTTCAATGTTCATGTATATCCGGTTATCCTCGGTAGTGGGGCATAATTTTTACATGGATTTGTCCAACACTGGTGATAACTTGTCTGAGTAACCTTACTTTGGATCTAGGTCTGCAAAATGAGTTGAAACGAGCTCAAGTTCGACTCGATGGTAATAAGCTAAGCTCAAACTTGATTAGATAGCTGGAGGAGTCTTCCTAATGAAGGCTGCATTTTTTTCTTTTCAGCTGCATTTTGCTCGAGGAAGCTTCAAGCTTAAATAGCTCAAAACTTTTTATCAAAA
Organism: Centrapalus pauciflorus; assembly: GCA_020465985.1. Classification (NCBI taxonomy): domain Eukaryota; kingdom Viridiplantae; phylum Streptophyta; class Magnoliopsida; order Asterales; family Asteraceae; genus Centrapalus; species Centrapalus pauciflorus. Next base: position 1,725,996 of record JAANYP010007301.1, on the reverse strand, counting down.
CTAAGGTTGACACGAAAGCTTCAAAAAATCAAATAATAATCGGGTTTAATAGACTAAAAAAAGTAAACATGTAATTAGGGTTTAAAACTCAAGCATTCGAGTCGAGTCCTTGTGAATGTTGTTATGTGTTTTGAGCTCTTCTTTTTTACTTCACAAGCTCAAACTCGATCATGATGACGTTCAACTTGAAGGAGCTCAAGTAGAGCTTGAGCTCGAATAAATTGATATAAGATTGATTTGTTTGTAGTACCATTTGTATCTGAAGCTTGGCTAGCAGCAGGTTGAAATGTCTGTTACTTCTAGCTAATCGGTTATCCTCACACTAAACACGATTTTGTTTAAGGCCTCATCACGTTAAGTTAAACAATTATCACTTGGATCTCAATACTATTTTCTTGTATTTTATTGGGTTTTGATGAGGACAAAACGATGCATTATTCTTCTTTGACCCTTTGCAGGTATGGGCGGCTGGTTTTACTACGGCCATGCTTAAAAAGCAAAGCTCTGCAGTTAACTCTTCATTTGAAGCCAAGGAAGTACAAAACGGTTTAACAAATGTCAATGCAAATGAGAAGGAACCTGTGTTCATTGAGGTTTTACTCATGACATTATTTGAGAAGTTCTTCACCTATCTTCTTGAATTCCCAGATGTACAGAAGTAAGTGCCTACAGTCTTAGTCGATGGACTAATTTCCCACCCAATTGTTGCGGTTTTTAGAGGACAGATGTTTATGGAATCTTACTAATAACTATTACGATCTTGATATGTGATGCCACAGGAGGTTGACAAACATAACGTCCACTCTCTCAGAAAACCTGCCTTGTCATCCACAACTGTACCTCTACAGTACAGCCGATAAGGTCATTCCATTTCAGAAAATAGAATCATTTGTCGAATACCAAAAGAAACTAGGCCGAGAAGTAACCACATTCAACTTCAAGTCGACCCCACATGTAGATCACTTCCGAACATTCCCAGATAAGTACAAATCTCTGATACAAAGTTTCTTGAAAGATTGTTTTGCCGACAAAGGTAAGCAAGTTTGTACAACTTAGTGCAGTCACACTGAAAGCCGGGCAAAAGGGCCTATTGTGGTCCGGAGAATTGCTTCTTGATATCTTATTTTTGCTCAAAAGTGTAATATGGTATATATTTAAGGGATAATTGCGCAAAAAACCCCAACTTGTCGGTTTTTTGTGATTAAAACCCCAAATTATTTTTCTTTGCATAGAAAACTCCGAACTAACTAAAAATCAGTAAATCAAGGTTTTATCAATGGGTAACCAGTTGAAACCGGTTATTAATCCTACGTGGACCAAAAAATAACCTACGTGAAATAAATTTTTATTGTTGAAACTGGTTGTCAAGTATTACACATCATCTAACCGGTTTCAATCCGTTACCCATTGATAAAACATTGATTTACTGATTTTTAGACAGTTTTGAGTTTTTTATGCAATGAAAAATGGCTTGAGGTTTTAATCGCAAAAAAACTGACAAGTTGAAGGTTTTTTGCGCAGTTATCCCTGTATTTAACATAATACAGCTAACCATCATCAAAGGTTAGATACTAGAGTCCATGGCCAAATGTGGTTTGGAAACTGTAGTCATGTAAGAGATGGTTTTATTTGTTCAAGTGTCCTTATTTGGCAATTTACATTATGGTAAATGCACACAATAACAATGTACTTTCACACAATGGCGAATTTAATGTAATTTTCTTTAGGTTTTGTCTATTTTAGGCAATTAGTTATGTACATTTTGATGGTCAAACCAAAAATGAGAACATGTATGCGTGTGGTCGTGAAAGGATGAAAACAAGAGTATGGTGCTATTTTGATCAAAGGCATATTCTCTGAAAAGAAAAGTTGACATGGACAAATAGTTGCTGCTGCTGTGTGAATTTAACCTTTTAGATTTCTTCAAAAGTTTTCATTATTAAAAAATAGGGCTAATTGCTAAAAATAGAAACAATTTGATGCATTTTTAGCATTTATAGCAACATTATTTATTTTTCATCAATAATAGTATCAACTTTTATATTTCTTTTATCATTTGTAGCAAAACTTACTGCTATAAATGATAAAAAATCAAAAAGTTATTATTTCTGATAATTGACCTAAAAAATATTGTGGAGCTTTGCTTAATTCGTCTGATCATCCTCAATTGTAATTTGTTTTACACCAGGCAATAAAGTTCTGCATATTCTCTCATAGATATAGGTTTAAATGAGTATCAATTATTACATAGCATACCAGAAAATACCATTTCCAAAAATATTTTTTTGAAAACATGTTTTAATTAACGTTACAAGGATACATAAATTTGACGTATATTTACACATTCTAAATACAAGGAATCATACATAACATAATGTATGTTCACATTGTTTTTAGAAAGTCAGAAGATTGTAATGTTAATTAAAACATGTATATGAAAAAAAAATTAAAATTAAAATTACAGAGGAAAAAAGTTAAAATTAAAAATACAATTGAAAAAAAATTGAAATTGAAATTACACCATAATATACGTTCACCTTGTAGTGTGTTTTATAATGAATAGTACTCTTTCGAATCATATTATTTTCTCATATCCTTATTTTTGTTTAAAATTGAAATTACAGTGGACTACGAAGTACAGAGTAAATGTTTTTGGGTATATGACATAGATACAGATCATCAACAAATCCAACAAAAATGTATAATTATGTTAATATGTTATAACAAGTTTATTTGGGAAGTTAAAAGATTTAAACAGTGTGTAGAGTTATCAGGAAACGATAAGAAGAAACTTAATCAAAATTTTTAAAAAATAACTTAAGTTTTTCTACATAATTGTTTTTTATAATGCAAGTACATAATTATGCATGTAGTTGGTACATGTAAAATATAATTCATTAAATTGTTGTAATGTATTTATCCTTCACATGATACGAAGTTACATTATTATATATTATTTAGAAATGAAGAAGTTAAAGACATTCCATCCACCTACCAAAGTAGTACTGCAACCCATGCCCCTACTAGTATTACATGCATTTTTTTTTATTAATTTAAGGGTTTATTATGAAAAAAACAATGTGTTTTTACGTTTGCATTTCTTCATGTTAATTTTTTTCTATAAAAGTTCTCATATTATTCTTTTCTTTTTGGTTTAGTGAAATTTGGATATTAGAACCTGATTTTTCAGTTTTTTAAAACTGGTTTACTAATTATAACCGGGTTATAATGTCCAAATTTCACTAAACCAAAAAGAAAAAATTAAGTTGAGGACTTTTATGAAAAAAAAATATATATATAGAAGAATGAAAACGTAAAAAACGTGAAAATATGTTTGTTATTTTTATAATAAACTTTTAATTTAAAAGCATTATTGACTTCACATAAATACGTTGAATTTGTATGACTTTTGTACTTTTACAATGAGTCGGTTTGAAAAAATCTCAAATCCATTCATAGACTTGTTATAATGTCATGTCAGTAAATAATTGTCATATAAGTTATTATCTTAACGGATGTAACTAAATTCAAGTGACATGTGACGATGACAACATAACTTGTAGTAATTTGAGGGGAAATCCGCAGTGTTGGTTTTTTTCATCCTGTTTATTATAGTTCTGTCTTCAAATAAGGATAATACTATACACCCCCCCCCCCCCCCTCCGCAATTGCTAATTACACATCCCATTTTTTAATGTGAGAGACGATTAACTTTTAATATTTGTGTCTTACGTTATTAACAAAAATCATGTGAGTAAGGAGGTGTGTGATTAGTAAAAATTAGGACGAGAAGGGTGTGTGATTAGTACAAAAATCATATAGCAATGCTCTCAAATAATAGTAGATTTAAGCTAGTTTAAAAAGTGTTTGAATTTGCGTTTGAAAAAACTCTGTAGCGTTTTGGATACTGATAATAAGATAATAATTGTAACAAAAGTGTTGTTAGAAATTAATTTTGTTTTAGCTTCTGCTGTTTACTAACACAATTATAATCAAATTTTAAAATGTTTAGATTTATATTTCAACTTATAAAATAACTAAATAATCAATTATTAAGCAAATTATCTATAATAAAAATACGCATATAATCAATAAATAAGGAATGCGATCCAAACATTTAACGTAATAATATAATAATCTTTATCATAACATAAAACTAACCCCCACAGGAAATAAATAGTCAGATGTATGATAAAACATCTTAATTCCAGATTTATGCATGTATATAAAAATAAAATAAAACAACTCAATTTACAAATTAAAAATGTAAATAATTGTAAATTTATGTCGTAACACATAAAATTTTATATCATATAAAAAAGTTTAATAAATATAATAATTTATTGGAATCTACTGACGGATCTACCCCACCAAAATTGCTATTTCTTTGTATGAAACAAAATTTAGTCATCTTTGTGTCACTGTTTCTATTAAAAAATATATTTTTTCTGGTTCTTTTTTGGTGGGCGTTATATATGTACCGTATGCATCACCCTGTTCGATTCCCCCTGTTTCTTTCCAAACCCTACTTTCCATGGTGATGGCGTGATCATACCTAATGTTCTTGAATACCTTCTACTGACTTTGATTTTGCGTTTCTTCTGTGATTAGTAATCTGTCGATTTCGTCATCCGCCTTCATTTTTAATTCGATTTTGATTTTGTTTCAAGGTTTTAGCCTTGAATCTATTGATTCGTTCAGTCGTGTAGAAACAGAGGTATCAGGTATGATTTGTTTTTTTTTTTTTTCAATTGAAATCTCGATTCCTTTAATCTATTTGAGTAGCTAAATTCGTTAATCGTTATGAGAGGTTCTGTATATGTTGTAGCTTCTCTATCTTCATCTTCTCCACAGTCGATCTCGTTGACTCACCAGTAGTTCCAGACTTCCAGGTTTGTTCTCTCCGTACCGATTAATAATTTTTCGTTCTCTCCTTCGTCCTTTTCCGTCTGTTTCAAGTATGACGATTTCATTGAATCTCTGGAACAAATTTGTACTGGTTAGATGATGTGAAAATAGTGATCTCTCTCAGTGAAATTTTTGGAGCTTCAAAATAGTGATGATGTGGCCTCCATTCTAGGCTGGTGTTATTTGTTGTACTTGATTTTCACGTATTCATTGTATAATGATGGAGATAATTTAAGCCTAAACTTACGATGAAATAGCAAAGAGGTAGGGGTCCATACGATACTTTCTGCCTTGCTGTACTTATTGTACTCAGTCCGTACGTACAGTAAAGGATGATAATTTCAATTATTTGCGCCTAAACGATGCTTTTTATTATTATCTTAGTAATTGTATCAGGGTCTGATAATTATAAGTATGTATTTATACACTCTAGTACTCTTACAGACATATATGCTTGACTTCACTTTGCTTTGTCTCCAGATAACCATAAATAATGTTTTGAAACAGTAAGATTCGCTAGTGTTTCTCAGGTTAAGGGAAGTAGGGAACTGACCGACGGACTGACCTTGTGATTCTGGGTTCTTGGGATTTTTTTCATTTCATTTTTGGATACTGATTTATTTGCTGACAGGTGCGAGAGAAAATTCATTGCATATATACCTTTCTGTAAGAGACAATATAAGTATGACAATTGCGGAGGATCGAAATCCAAAGCTTGCACCTGATTCAACAACTGTTTCTCCACCGAATTCTTACGGAGCAGTCGTGCTTGGTGGCACCTTTGATCGTTTACACGATGGTCATCGCCTCTTCCTTAAGGTTCTTATTTTGCATATATGTATTTCTCTTTTGTATTTAACACACAAGCACGAACTCCTGTTCTTAACAAGCATAGGATGAGGTTTTGTGTAATCCCTTTGAGGTGAGGTTTGAATGTGTTTTACAGGCGGCTGCACAGTTAGCTCGCGAACGAATTGTAGTTGGTGTATGTGATGGACCTATGCTGTCCAGAAAACAGGTTTAGACTTAGCTCCTTCCCTCTTCCTTACATGAGCACTCAAATATGTGCACTTGTTACCACTGTATTCCAACACTTGCATAACATCAATATACAAAGTGATACATGGCTGTGCAAAATTTGAGTCCATTGTAGAGAAACTAGTTGCTACACCCCCACCTACCTTAACAACGAAAAAGAAATCAGAAAAACTGCTACGCCAAGTTTCAAGTTTCAACATTGCCACATTGGTTTAGAAGCTCATTATGGGTTTATTATGAATCAAGATCTGGCTACCATCACCATTCCTTCATCCTATGATGAGGAAAATAACAAGTTCATAAATACATTTGGCTGAAAATTGAAAACGAACCTTTGTGTCTATGATACATTGGATTCCACAAACCTAGCTTGGTACACATAGTGCACAAGGACAATGAAAATTCAAAAAAAACAAGTTTGTATGAACCAAGCTCAGGTACCACCAACCACCTCACATTTACTGCCCACCAAATCAAAATGTTTAGCTACATTCAGCATTTAAATTTTCACAATCTTTTATACTTGGCCCATGACTACCTTTCAAAGGTTTGTCCCCTGATTTAGAAGCCAAATAAATTACCAACATTTGAATTGGCACGATTTGCAACTACAAGAAAAATGTTACATAAAAGGGTTTTATGGGTCTCTTATTATTAACCTATAGTCTTATACATCCGCTGCTAGATAGGAAAGTGTGCGGAACAAATGGTTGTAGAAAATTAACATCATATATTATTTCAAAATAGATAATACGGTCATTGATTTTCATAGTTTTTCAGTTGCATAGCTTTACAAAAAATCATTAATGGGATAAACACAATGGTGACTATATAAAACTTGAAAATGTATATTTATACCATACAAGTCTTTTTTTTAAAAAAAAAATCTTTTCTGTTTGATTTCCTTTTAACCCTTTAGGCCCTTTATCTCATATATCTTTTATGGTCGTCCTCATCTTCACATTCTTCCAACTTTGGAGCATGTTGCTGTGATCTTTGTAGTAAGATGTTGATGTACCCACATTTACAGTTTGCGGATCTCATTATGCCTATTGAAGAGAGAATGAAAACTGTTGAAGATTACATTAAGGTACTGAAGCTTCTATTTGTTTTTCTTACGAAGGAAAGTAGAATTTTAGGACACACGGTCTTCTGTAAACTTGAATGAGTCATGGTTGAATGCATGGATCATAGAGCCTCTATGCATGCTTTATCAGAATACTGACGTTCTTATTTGTTTTTTATATTAATATTTCCCTCCATTAATACATTGTTGAATATGCGTGCTAATTTCATCTCTCTTCAGTCTATCAAGCCTGAGCTGGTGGTACAAGTTGAACCCATTATAGATCCTTATGGTCCTTCAATTGTTGACAAAAATCTGGATGCTATTGTCGTCAGGTTTGCTCCTCAATTGTCAATTAGATCTTCACAAAATTAATTCATTTCACAGAAGATAATTGGCGGGAGAGTGTTCTCTGAGTTCCACAATTATAGCCACATTTCTTGTTTGCTTTTGTTGGTGTTGATTCACACCCAGCGACCCAACCAGGGTGGCCAACATTAATCTTTGAAAAAGTTTGTTGATCTACCATCAAGTGTCTAATGATTAGTTGGTTACCAACTTCAATGTGGTTTTGTTTCTTCTAATGTTTATTTTTACTGATGGCCAAGTAAAATGAGAATTTTGTATGGCAGCAAGGAGACGTTACCTGGTGGGCTATCGGTCAACAAGAAGAGAGCGGAGAAAGGCCTTTCACAACTAAATGTATGCGTTGTGTGAAGTACACGAAAGGTTATATCTCGCATGGTATTTCTTAGATCACGTCTTAAGGTATTTGGGTGACGTGCAGGTTGAAGTTGTGAATCTGGTATCTGAAGAATCCAGTGGCGAAAAGCTGAGTTCCTCCACATTGAGGAAGCTTGAAGCTGAGAAGGCTGGGAAAGTTAACCTTGATTAATCGGTATATATATATATATATATATATATATATATATATATATATATATATATATATATATATATATATATATATATATATATATATATATATATATATATATATATATATGTATAACATGCTAATACAATTCCGTTTCTTTTTCTTACTTTCACAAGTTGTATTGTTTTTCATGATATTGTATTCACAGAATTGTTTGTTTCATATACGGTTTTCATGAACGAATCCTGTACATAAAACACACCTTGTATGTTGTATACTTTATATATATGATATTAAACATGAAAACCATTCATTTGCAGACATACGTAAGGTCACTAGATCTATGATGATATTTGACATTCTGGTTGAACCCGAAACCAAAAACTTCTCAAGTCCCATGGAAGATGAACCATCACTAGATCTATTGTTGTGTAGGCACATATCGAATACATCAAAGTAATGTTTCATCTAGAAAAGCCGAACTTCCCAAATCCGATGGATGATGAACCACCACTAGATCTATTGTGTTGTTGATTGGTTTGTGCATATTTTTGTTGGGATGGTTTTGACGTTGGATTTGGATGTTCTTTGTCTTCCTGAGATTGAAACATGTTTTGGACGTTCTTTGGATTTCGATAGACAACAGCACAGTCATCTTTTGCGGTTATATTATCATAATTTTGTTCTAAACCAACAACACTTGCAATAAAAAGACAACTAGACAAGTATAACGGTTCGAAAATTTATAATCTGAATACTAAAGTAAATAATAAAAAAACAAAGAAAGAAAGACATGTCGATGCAGGTTGAACACTCATATTGTGTTGATGCAAAAAAAAAAAAAAAAAAATCAAAGAGAAATGGTCAATGTCTTCAAATAACAGTAAAACACATTAGTGAGCGCCATCGACCATATACTTGCGATTGTACAGTTGAGTCGTGATAAAACACTAATTTAATAACAACACCTTTAGCCTACTCATCTCACAGTTGAATAAGTGATGAACTCAGTTGAAGTGAATTGAAATGGTTGGTGTGGTATTGGGTTCCTGAAATACACCACACAACAGGATTTTTGAATTAGAAACTGATTTTTTTAAAAAAAAAAAAAAAAAAAAAAGTTCTGGAGGGAAAAACTTAAGACGAAAGTAGGGTCACGCACGGTCGTGGTCCATAGACTTTGATCTGGCGGACATGTGTATCCCTCCCATTGAGATGATTTGACAATACGCCGATTTGCAACATGAAGGTATTTACAAAAGCCTCCCTGCCACAAGAAAAAGATTGTATTGTAATTCATCAGACTCTCAGAATCAAGAAAATAAACTAATAATGTAGAAATATATACACATGATGCAAGTATTTTAGTACTATCCTAGAAAACTGATGATATATCCAAGAGAAATTACAACTGTTCGAAATTTCAAAAGTCCCCGCACCACAACTTGGAAATTAAGCAAGTACAATGTCTGAATGTCATGAGATTCGATTCTTTTCTTTTATCTTATATTTTGGAAAATTTCATGTTACATGTCCTATGAAATGATGGAAAATCAACATATGCTGGTGATGATAGTTGATATCCAATTATCTTGAAATTTCTTACAATGTTGATACTTGTTGTAATTGCCATACATCCTTGGCAATAGGTGCTTACCATAAGAAGCTCCAAGCAATTTCATATCATCACAGTTATGGGATGAATCAAACACATGGTAAAGAACAAAAAAAAAACTGATTCGAGAAAGAAAAAGCGCAAAGTTAAATGGTATTGCTTACCGAGGATCATTGCTAGATAAAGATATGTATACCCAACCAGTTGGCTTGACAAGTTCTACGGTTTTTATCTCCTAAAATGAAGAAGAAGAAAGAACATGATCAAGCTAAAAAGATAAGGCAATGCGTATTTCTCTCTTCTAACTATATATCTAAATTAGATTATGATTTGTACTATAGAGTCTAGAAAGTAGAAACTAACATTCAGAAGTGATAAAGAAGGCAAAAATTAGATATCCGAGGAAGAAAACCTTTAAGTTATGAAACCCATCTCCAGCACGAATTGAGATCTTACTAGGCGTATAACTCTCGTCAAGATTGAAATCAACATAAAGCGCCACTAACTGAAGAAGCAACAAAACCCCCTGTTATTAAATTGAAATGCGATGCGCAATGACCACAAAGCAATACTCCTACTCTTCTACCTAAAGAAACAGAACACCTAAATTCATTTAGGTTCTTTACGATTTCCAAATTTTGAGGATAATTTCTTGAAGAACAGAAGTTCTCAAATTAAAATTAATACTCTACCAAAAGCAGTAATTTTTTTCCCAAATTTTGAAGTTATAATAACATGTAACATATTGAAGTGATATTCGACAATTGGAGAGATTTTTTAACTTTTGATTTTTGGTTGTAACTTGCAACAAAAACTATCTTAGAGAACCTCAAAGGCAACTAGAACCCATCTCTATTGAAGCAAAATCGTACTTACTTGAAGTTTAACTTTCTTTTGAAACTGAATGTTAACAAGATGCGGTTGTGCACCATCTGATCTGTAATCCAATATTTCATCAAAAACACTTGTTAAACACAAATAAACCCACACAAGCAGAAAATTCGAGAAAACGCAAAAACGGAATGGAGGAATTTGCATACTGCCAATAGGTTTCGTAATTGTCATCTCGAAGAGAAGCGACGCCATTGCCAGGTTTACAAGAGCTTACGCTCCAAGCAGCCATCTTTGCCATTTCACGGAGGTCTCCATCTACCACCAGCTGCGGATTCCCTCCCATCAGTTTCGTTTCTTCTTCTCCTTCCGATGATTCCGTCGCCATTGAGTAAGCTTTTTTAAGATTCAATCCAACGAATAATGATCCGATATCGTGCCTAAAAGCTGTGAATTATAACGAGAAATAGCAGAACTACACATAATTGAAGTTAAAAACAAAACCCTAAACCCTTCAATTAGTCCAAAAAGTTCAAAATCTTCAACAAATCTTTCGATTCGATTATATAACATGTAAATAAATTGGAGGCTTCAATTTCATATCAAACCTGATGCTTCAAGCTTTTTAGATCGGTAGGCCAGAGGTTCAAAGTGTTTGAAACTTGCAAGGCAAACGGCTCAAACACACTTTCGAACAGAGACCATTTTTCATCTCCTTGCTTATTTAACTATTTACTACATTGTTGGCCCATGTAAGGCATACTAAAGAAATATATATTTCAATTAACCAAACAAAAGATTTAAGCTTGAACTTTAAAAAATAAAAAACTAAAACTTTTCAAAGCTTTCAAAAAACTCATTACCAAATATGCTCGTAATAATATTATATTGTATTAAAACAATTAAAATAGGCCACTCCAGTTCCATCGTTAATAAATTTACAAATCAAGAAAACACAATAAATCAACACACACCGTTCTTCCCCTCTCTCCACCCACACATATATACATGGAAATTTGGAGTTAAAATTGCATTTTCTGTCTTTATTTCATTGTGAATGATGTGATTAGGATTCGTGTAACCAATATGCCCTCATTTAAGGATTTTCGTTGGAGATGTTTGTTTGTTTTTTAAGAGGTTGATGTCTGCGGTCTGCGGACTTAGCTGTAGAAATCTGCGGTCAGAAGAGGTGGCCTAAAGGTCTGCAGACGTCCGCAGACGCGGGAAGAGGTTCGCAGACGATTCCGCAGACGCGGGAAGACGTTCGCAGACTCGGGAAGACGTAAAAAAACAAACACACTTTCATATAAAACATCTTCCCGCGTCTTCGAGTTCACAGACATAAGAGGTTTGAAGATCTTCTAACAACAAACAAACAAAAATGTATGTGTCAATCGTTTTTTTTTTCTTTTTTCTTTTTCAAATTTTAGGCTGCATTTAATTTTAAAGTTAAAACCAATTTCCATTTGTTGTTTCCACATTCACTTGATCAAGTTGATTTTTGTAACAACAGTTTCTCTATCTATATATTTGTCTATGGTTAGACTTAAACTTTGAACCTTGAAATACTTCTTAACATTTGTTACTTCTAGAGTTCTAGGCTAGAAGCCATTTGGTTTGCTTGATCAACTTGATTTACATATTAAAAAAGAGGGTCAATTACCAAAAACAATAACAAAATTTTGATTCTTTATCATTTATAGCAACATTATATATTTTTTTATCACTAATAACATTAACTATTTTTCATATGAATAATATCAATTTTTGTATTTTGTATCCTAAATAACATTAACTTTTTTATTACTTTTTATTTATAGTAACAATTTTTTTAACTATTGCTATAAATGATAAAAAGTATAAAAGTTTATGTTATTAATATTAAAAAATAAATAATTTTGCTACAAATGTTAAAAATGCATAAAGTTGTTTTATTTTTTGCAATTGACCCTTAAAAAAAAATGGTTGTGCAGCGTGAACCAGTTGGGATATATCATGACCTTTTTTCTTTTATAGTTTAACATACAAAGCTTGAAATCTTAATATAAAGATTATAATTAAGGACATGTATCACACAACTTCTTTATCGGATTTAATATAAATAGACCTCATCTTAAAGTTGCATGACCTTCAACGTAACGCGCCACCATTTCCCAATTGTGCTGATAAATGGACTCATTAGTAGTAAACAAGTACAAGTATGGTCTTTTATTATTATTATTATTATTATTTATTTTATCTCCATGATATTATCATACAAGAGATGACTAGGACCACTCCTATTGTCGAACGTTCTATCCACAACAAGCTTTAAGAACATGTAACAACTATTGATGATCGTTAATTCATGACCACTACTCGACAAGCATATACTTAGACCTTGTTTGTTTTTTCTTAAAAGATCTTCGAACCTCTTATGTCTGTGAACTCGAAGACGCGGGAAGACGTTTATATGAAAATACGTTTGTTTTTTTTTTCGTCTGCCCGCTTCTGCAGACATCTTCCCGCGTCTGCGGACGTCTGCAGACCTTTAGGTCATCTCTTCTGACCGCAGATTTCTACAGCTAAGTCCGCAAACCGCAGATATCAATCTCTTAAAAAACAAACAGCACCTTAGTCCACCGTTTTCTTTTGGGTTCATTGACATTTTGTTCAATGCATGCTATAATCTTACGAGATAATAACAAGCAAATGAAGCAAGTCCTACAAAAACGAACCTTGTCCACTTCAAGTCTAATTGTTGGTTTGATAAGATTCCAATGTCTTTTCAATCGTATCATTCTCCATTTGACTTTGCGCATCAAATAAAACAATACACACAACACAATCACATATTTGTTTCTATTTATACCTCCCAACACTACTCTTAAACTAGTGGAAACTGTAAATGTAACTACAAAACCTGAGTCGTCTCATCGATTTCGGATGCTCTGTGTTTGTGATTACAACATAACCCCTTAAATAATTTAAATAGTAAATTTGTCATTTTGAGACTCAATTTTAATAGGTAAAGTGGAGGTCGTGAATAATAAAAAAACTTATTAGTGAGAAATTAAAATAAATAATACGAATCAAATTGAATTTGACATGAATTTCATTTTAATGCACCGATGCACAACGTACACATGTTAAATAAAAAAATTTACCAGTGTAAATTTAGATATTTATTACAACCGTGAGGCCCTATGAAATTGGGAGGCCTGTGCGGTCGAGGCTCCCGCACATCCTAAAAGACGCCCCTGTACAAAACTCACACTAATAAAATTCAAGATCATCTACGCATAGAAAAGTATATAACATCTTTCGCATAATAATTCACACGTTTGTGCACAACATTCTTCATCTGAATCAAACAAAATTTGAGCTTTCAAGCCAAAAGGCCCAAACAACACCAGTCAATGATTCTCACAGGCCCAATGGGCTAGGCTAACCCTGAAATTTTTTTAGAACCATAAAGTCTTTAAACTTTATAGTAATAAAAGGACTAAGCTCGTGAACATTTTGCACGAATGGTAGTTATCCTCATACTTTACTACCATTTTATGAAAATAATGATTACATTCTTATAATCATGAAAGCTAACTGTCCATTTGAGAACTTTTGGTTTAGAGATTTTAATAAAACTGAAAATATAATGGTTTATAATAAAACACATTTTAAAATAAGAATGTGTTTAGATGTGTTGTAAATATTTTTTGCATTTTCATTTTCACTTCTCTCTGTCACATTTTAAAGATAAGATTGGGATAACTAGATTGGAAACAAATTGACGAAAACCTCAAAAAGAAGTTTTCAAGTTACTTGTAATTTTGAAAACTGAAAATTGACAGAAAACATAACAACAATGGATCTGAACGTATTTTATAGAAACATGAAAATGAAAATTTTTACCGAAATGGGTCCTGACTGTCCATTTTTGTAAAGTTTAAATAATCTTGTATTTCAAATTGCAGCGACTTGATAACCATTCAAAAATAATAATAAGTTATTTAATTGTTCATTTTCATAAATCTTACCAATTTAGTCATCCAAAAAAATTGTTCAAATACTTAAATCGCTTAAAAAGCGAAAATTGGTTGGTATTTTTTAATATTTCCCAATATTAAAGTACATGTAAGTGTCAATTTAAAGCAGTTTAGTAAATTACTGAAGCATTACAAGGGCATATGAGCAAGAGTCATTTCTTAACCTTCTTTTTCGGTTCACTCAATAGCTGTTTGAGATGCTAGCAATGAGGTCGAGATGGCTTCCACCTGCATACACGTCATGTTCGAACAACTAGCACCAGTTAGGATCTATCGTACCAAGATATAAGTCAAGTTGTCGTATTCCGGATAAATACTACTTTTCATCAAGAAATGTGGTCCTGATGGAAAATTGGAACAATAAAAGATGGAAGAATCAGGTCCTAATGTCCTATAACACAACTAGTAACAAACTATGTACAGAGATCAACACAAAAGGGAAATCTGAAGAAAAAAAACTGTGTTTATGCCAAATTACTAGCATTCTTAAGATATGATTTTGATCCTACACAATGAAATCAATATAACGAGAATAAAATATACAGATTGATCTCACTTTGTCTGTAAAAAAAACCATATAATATTAAAGTTATAACAAAAAGAATGATCTTTAATCTATCTCATGCTTAAATGGACCACCACCACAGTAAACTTGCTTACTGAATCCAATGTAAAATTTTTCATGATCAAATGTTCAAGTAACAGAAAAGAAAAACATACAAACCGCAATACCATGGTAACTTTTTGGCAAAAGAGGTGGCTGCTATGATGAAATGTTCAAGAAATGTAGAGTTACTGACAAATAGGAATGTTTACTGTTTAAAATCTAACTATGGAACTACATGTAGAATGTTGATTAAGAATGTAACCTGATGGCTTGCTCCAGTTTCCGTCACGAAATTTGAGCAGTAACGACAGGCTTGAGAATCCCATAGGTCCCAAAACAGATACCGATTCTCCTACTATGCTGATCATTATATCTGCAAAATCGTAAAAGATGATGATGGGTCACTAACAATTTGACCCTCTTGCAAGTTATATTCCCTCGAATTGAAAACCGCAACCACTTTCCTCTTGTTTATAAAGAGCTTCCCCTGATAACATCTTCCAAACCATCCCCTGATTGATAAGGAATCAAGTATAATCATCGACAAATCCATCTCCATAAAACTTCTCTAAAAGTCTTGAATGGCATCAAACTCCCTTTCATCATACAGCTCCAGCTGCTCTTGGACGGCCAAACAGAACAAATTGTTTGAAACAGCCCTTGCTGTATATGATCGAGACACCCCTGACCGTTGGCAGAAAATTGCTAGGACAGTCGGTGGCAAGTCTGCAGAAGAAGTGAAACGACACTATGAAGTGCTACTTGAAGATCTTAGGCACATAGAGTCTGGCTACATTCCTTCCCCCAACTACAGACGTTAGTTAATCTACTCAAGATTGCATTCACATCATCAGGTAAAGTGATCAATACTTAATCTGTAACTAACTAGAAATTTTATAACCTAAAATCCCTATGCATCTTTAGTTCTGGTACAGACACTTCCTGTAGCAGATTCGGAATTTCTGCCAAGTATGCACCACCATAATCCAGAAGATGCACTGTGATTACAAATTTTAAGTTGTATATTTGTTACACCGCAGGAAACTAATTATTGTGATTTATTTTTATCTTTTCAGGAACCCAATAGGGGTGGCTTTTTTTTTTTAATGTGCTATAGATGGTTTAGTTATACCGAATAAAAAAAATTATATATTTTTAAGTAACCCGTAGGGGTGGGTTAGATCCTTAGATACAGAGGCTTAGTATTCGCCAAAGGAGATCCTAACTTCTACTTCTGCAAATTTCTAACTCCTTGTTGCCTGCCTTTGAGGAACTTTATTTTTGGGTATGCATGCTTAAGCTCATATGCTTTGATCCCCACACTCTTCCAATTATGATACAAATCAAGTAGATAGCTAGATACTCATTAAGTCATAGTAACAAGTCCCCATCCGTGAAAATTACAACGTTCGACTTGTACATAGGTAAAATTCCATGTTTTTGACTGTTTATCATACATTCGAAATACTATTCATTGAATACACACAAATTGAAGGAATTAATATAGTAGACTGTAGACCTAGCCAACCTGCTTTCATGGGACATCTCAAGAAAGAAACAGCTATAAGTTCTATAAAATGGCAAGAATATTACATATGTTTTGATCTTTTGACTTGAATATTGACTCCATTTTCGTATCCTATATTCTATTAATAATACAACCCACGAGTGTCTACTAACAGTTGTATTGTTCTTTATGTTTTGTTCTATTTGCAGGCAGCATTCTATCAGATGCTGGCTTATGAAGAACTCATAAAGTAAAGCTCCATTAAAGTAACAAATATGTACAGAACATCAAATAGAGTCTATAAGTACCAGAATATGTTTGCATAAAGTTCCGTCAAAGGAGGAGATTCAAGTGTCAGTTGATTGAATGCATGTCTTTTGTGCATTTTTAATGTTGAATTTCGTTTATACATAATAGGCTACTCATATATCAAATTGGTGATTGTTATCTGAATAATATATTTCCGAGTGCACAATTGCAATCGTAATCAGCAAATTTACTTGATGAAGCTCAAATTCGCGATTGAATGATCATTGTCTCGTTGATTAACATCATTTGATGGAGCTCCATCAAACAAGCTTAATTTAGTTGCATCTACATATCAATAGTTCCGATTTAGGGATTTGTTCGCTGACCTGATTGTTGCATTGGATGCCTGAACGTGTTTCATCCGCGGGTTGTCGCTGATGATACTCCATACCTGCATTGCGAAATTTCATTTTTCATGTAATGAAATTATTCAGGGGTGGCTATCGTTTGATTTATTTTCAATCTAGTTTTAAGTAGAAGTAAATAAACTAGCTTCGAATGGGTTTGTCCAAAACCAAACAAAAACTAATTTTTCTTTTATAAATTAGAAAATAACTGTTATAAAAGGACAATTATAGATGCATAATTTTTGGTCTTTTACCAAGTTGAGAAGCAATTGAAAATAGTAGGAGTGAGTGATGTGCATAGTAATTCTTGTCTCCAAGTTTGTATCTATAAAAGGGCATGCATGGTTGTATTGTCAAGTGGTAGAGAAAGAAGGTGAACACACACATATATATTAAATTTGCAAGTGTTGTTGATTTCTTGATATCTGAATTCTGTTAAATTATAACAATAACAATATTATAAATAAAAAGCAAAATCATCTTTTATAAAAAAAAAAAGTTAAATATGTGTAAGTCGAACACAAGATTCTCTTTAATGATATAAAATATTAATTCTTAGGCTTCCCACTTCGTACCAAATTGGGAAATGTTTCCAAAAGGACAAATTCTTCATGCACCGTACTCTAATTTCTCATACACTACACCCTATAATTTTGATCTATAATTTAGCTAAATTGTTGTTTATGATTGATTGTAACCTGTTTTTCATTGAAAGTGACATAGATTAATTGACCTAAAAATTAATTGTCCTAGAGTATAGTGCATGAAATAGTACTTCCAAAAGTTGCTAGAATTAAAAACTAAACCAAAAAACGTTGGTTTAGTTTTTCATGACCGTGGGTCAGGAAATGAACCGACATTACTTATACATGGCAAACACAACAAAGGTCACATAGATTGGTTGCATTAGCACAGTGTCTAAGGGTTGGCCGTGAACCCAACCAATCTCACACCACCTAAACCAATAGCAATAATCTGCATGAGCTCGAATTTGATTGAATAGCTTGACAGTTTTTTAATAAAGGCTAGAGTTTGACTCAAGGAAGATTTATACACAGTCATTTAGTTCGTAAACATCTATCAAAATTATGAAGAGAAACTTCGCTCGAACTACTAGGAAACATTAATATAAAAGAAAGACGTTCAACAAGAAGCTTGTTCTCGTTTTGGTATATGTTTTAAGCACATTTTCATTATTAGAGCTTGATCTCAAAGTTCGACTTCTACCATCAAGAGTGGAGTTCAAGCTCAAACAACTCCATAAAATCTAGGCTCGCTTATAATATTGAGCTTGGTTCTCAACTTTAAGTCTTTAACGTACCATAGGTCTCTTAGGCATCATTGTTGGATGCCAAAGTGCAATGCTGTTTGTTTTTTTTTAAGAGGTAGATGTCTGCATATTTATTTGTAGAAATCTGCGGTCAGAAGAGATGACCTAAAGGTCTGCAGACGTGAGAAGACGTCTGCAGACGATGCGGCAGACGCGGGAAGACGAAACAAGGCCCTAGTGTCACATACAAACACAAACCATATATGAACATGATTTCTTGATGTTCCGAGACAAATGTCTTTCTTTCTTTTTTTTTTTTTTTAATGAATGCATATACTTTCATGAGTACACAAACAAGCAAAAAAGATCGTAAACCCTAGTTGCTAAAGCCGCTATCTAATGCTCAAATCCTCAAACTCCTACTAATAGAGTAAAAGACATCCTTTTTTGTCTGTTCAAATACTTGTATTTATACGGAGTCCAAAATTCAGGCAGGCAAAAATATAGATAAACTTTCAAGGGAGTTTTAGGCGTGTTGCAGGGCTGTATGTTTATTTGATCAAGATTGCTGACTCCCTGCATTAGCTAACTCGATTCGCTGATGATGCTCATCAACCTTGTAATCAACGATCTCCATAAAGAGCTGGGAATCTAAAGCACAATCGGGCCTGCCATAAACAGCTGCTTGAACACTGGCGATTAGTTTTGCTATTTCACGGCCAGAAAACCCTTCTGTCTTTTTAGCAGCCTCTCGGATCACATCGTCTGACAAGTCTTTGATCACTATCTTTTGTGTTTTCTTGCTAAAAAGTGAATGCCATTTGGTTTCCTTGCTGTTGTCATCTTCCTCGTAAAGATATTTGTGTAGATAGAGTTTCAATAATTTGAACCTTTCATCCTCCTGAGGAAGTGGGAATTCGATAACATCGTCGATACGGTCGGTTATAGCACTATCAAGATCGCCAGGTCTATTGGTGGCGAGGACAAGAACGACGTCTCTTGATTGGTCTCCTGTTCTGAACAGCAATGCGTTTAGAGCACTTCTTTGGGCTTCACTCATGTGTGTGCTATTACGTCTGCAATGGACAATAAGTGCAACTGTGAGCATACAAATCACAACGGCCACAAATATATGAAAAAAATTTAGTTGCGTTCATCAAGAGCGTTAGAGCAAGTAGAATCCATGATAAACGGGGAACATACCAAGATAAATTTCAAATCCATAAACATATTCACATATTTGTGCCGACTTACTCGCAAAGGAAAGCATCAGCCTCATCAATAAAGAGCAGCAAACCCCTCTTTGACTTCTTTGACCAATCAAATATCTCATGAATTTTCGTAACTGCCTGTGCACCTAACGGAGCAACATCTCCACCCGTCATCATTGCATAATCCAAGCCCTGCATAAGATGGATGGACATGATATGCGCAAATTCTATCATGCATAAAACTTACGCAACCCCAGTATATGAGTTTGTTAGATTGGATTAAGAATAGCGAAATACTAGAAAATCATATCAAGCAATACCGATTTCCGGGCAATTTCCCTTGCAACCAAAGTTTTGCCGGTCCCAGGAGGTCCATAAAAGAGCATGTTTCGAAATGGTGCCTGATGGGATTTGGTATTTGCAGTAGCTCGAGCAAGATGCTCTATTCTCCGTTGCAAAGAAGGATGGAGTACAATGTTCCCAAATTTAGACTTATCTTCCACAGAAGCTGACTTTCCGCTTGCAGTAGCGTAATTACGGAGTTTTTGTGTTCCACGAGTAACTACCCCTGACCATGGGAATTTTGCCATGGATGACTCTCGAATCAGTGATGGTTGGCCAAGAATTCGGTTAACATACCCCCACATCACTCTGGCACCTTCCCTGAAAACATGCAGTAGGGCGTAGGGTGTCAAAATCAAATTCATCAGCATCTTCGCCAAGCCTTGTTACTTGTATGTAAACAAGCTATTTCAGATTCTGATAACCAAGTAAAGGTCATTCCTTGGTAGATCAGTTGTTAGCAACAAAATGCTAGGCAGAGATCAACCACTCAAAATCAGACAAACATGAATCACATCATATACTTGGCACCACATGCAATTTTTTTTCAAACTAGATTTTCTTCGAAAAAGGAACCCAAATCACATATACACACATACTTATCGGTTGAAGAATTTTAAAAAGGAAAGAGATAAGAGCATCTAGTTACAGCTGAATTTGTTGTTGTTCCATTAGTAAATAACCTGGCGGTGTTGGTCATATGCCTACATGGAAAGTACATTTTGCAAATAGATCAACTTTAAGATAATGTGCCAGTAGTAACCCTAATTGGCACAGTTATAATGGCTAGAAGTGGCAATTTGGGCAGGTTGGGCAATGGTTCAAACCAGGTTTGGGTCGAAATGAGTATTTGTAATGGTTCAAACAAGATGTGATTGCAAAAGTTACATTATTATATTAATATACGGTTTTGAAGACACAGGTTGTAAACATAAAAATACATTCCGGGCAACGATAGACCCATTTGAACACCATCATTTTTAGCTCTATTATTTATTTTGACCTGTTAAAGATGAAACAGAACCCAAACTGACTGATTAATAAAAGTGGGTTGAAATTATCAACTGTATAATGGCAACTAAAGCACTCATTAAATATAGCAAGTTTAAAGTACAGTGCTAGTAGACCTGGTTGTATAAACACCGGCAGCTAAGGCAGTAACTCCTCCAACAGTCATTATCAGTTTGCTTCTATCTGTTAGCAACATCCTGACGCCACCTAAGAATACATAAGAGTAGTTGATTATAGAGACTAAGAAGTACTTATGGTTTATTGACACAGAGAACAAAGGAAGCTTAAATAAAACACTGATAGCATAAAGCATTCGTCCAGAGATTATCTTTTACTAATCCCCAGATACCAAGTGTGGATCGAAAATGTACTGATCACCATACAACATCAAATGGAGAGAACTAAACGAAGTATTAATTTGGTAATTTGTTCTGGGTATATGCTAAAAGATGCTTAAGAGCAATGCCAATGTGAAAAAACATACAAGTATTTGATGAAGTACTAATTTCAGTAATTTGGTGATCAGGTAAATTGTTCTGGGCATATGCTACATGCTGTACAACTCATTTTCCGCAAAAAATTATTAAACCATTATTTTACATACCTTCAATGTGACTAAAAGTTGTGTTGATTGCAGCAAGCCACTTCTCCTTCTCACCATTTACTCGTTCTACAAGCATCCTCTTGTTGTGTTCCTCAGTTAGTTTTGCTTCATGGGCACGGCCTTCAGCCTCAGCCATGGCCTTAACTCTAATGGTTTCACGTTCTATCTCAGCTCTCTCTTTTTCCGTCTGCCGCTGTTGCGCTTGGATCTGCTCTTCAGTTGCTCGTCTTGCTTGTTCTTTTCGTATTAAAGACTCCTCTTGCATCCTTGCCAGTTCAGCATTGTGTTGTCTTTGGGCTTCATGGTCTGTCTACAAATATTATTGAAGATGAAAAACCAAACATTGAGAACATGTAAGATTGACTAACACTTTTACGGGTACAATTTGCATTCTACTTTCAGCCAGCAAAATTAATATCCAAATTCCTAAATGCATAAACTATAAATAGTGGAGAGAGAAAGATCCTCAAACCTGCATTCTTTTCCTAGCCAATTCATCTTCATATCGCAACAACTGAGCCTTAGCTTGTGATTGTTGCTGTACTAAATTCCTTTGCTCTTCTGCAAGTTTACGTTGTTTTTCCTGCATATGGACAAAATCAAAAGAAAGCATAGGCTATAAGATGTAGAATTATAGTAAAACAGAGATGCTTTTTGGGGCTCATCATTTGCTACAGATACTGAGACGAGTACGCTCTGCAACATGAGTAAAAGTGACCACCACACAGTGACACAGGCACAAGAACAAATTGAGATGGTCATGAACTATGCAATTTAGAACTTACACTTTCTATAAATTCAATAAATTAAGAATAAGACGTCAATTCTTTATCAAAATTGCTGGATGTTACTCTCTCTTCTTTTTCCATGTTTTCTATTAAGTGTTTTGTAGTCCAGCACTCAAAATATATGAGAAGTTAATTAGTTTTCACTTGGGAAAAAAAAATATCACTTTCAACAAGACCTCAATTAACTTCTGAAGAATTGAGCGCCCTGAAAAATAGACGAAGTCACAAAACAATGGGTATTTGTCGTCGAACATACTTGCTAATGCTAGAACCTGTTAGGCGCTGAGAGTTGTTTAACATGATTGGTGATGGCTCACTACAAGGCATGCACTTGGTAAATATATGCTTTTTAGTAGTTACACAGAGCAATATTTTTCTGTAAGCATCTATAGAATCTTAATTCAATTAGTACCATCATAGAATGCTTCAATTTGGAGAGTAATACAACCAAAAACAAAAGAAGTATATGAACAGAACCACCACCATCACTGGCCACACCATTTACATTAACCAAGTACTTAAACACGAACAACTTATACACATATCCCAGATCCAAAAACACAGTTGAAAAGCCATGTGAAGCATTGATCTAAAATATTACTCACAATATCAAGTTGAGCCTGGATAGCTTCCTGATGAGCCTTCTCTGCTGCCAATTCGGTAAGACGAGCCTGCTCTTGCTTTCTCATCAACTCAAATACCTGAAAAGGAAGGAACAAAAATCCATCTGAGCAGCCCACGCATGTGGATGGATAAAAGTTTCCATGCACTTCCATGTTGTTACAAAAGGCAAACACTCACCCATTCAGCATTAGTCTGCTTATGGGCATTTCAGAAACAAAATTGGAATGGAGCATTTCTGAATAATTTGTGTGCTTACTCTTTTGTAATATAACTAACCTAAATTTTTTGCTTCAAGTAAAAGCAACATTTTAATGTTTCATATTCATACACATAAATCTCACATTCCAACAAGAACACTGTTGATACTTCTAGCAAAGCATGCCCCATTTCAGATAACTGACACGGCTCTCTTCCCACACAGAAGACGAGTAATCTTGAGATGATTTTTACATAAAAAAAGATACGTTATAACACCAAAAGTAAATTCGCAACTTAATCTGTAAGACTAACCAATCAGATATAATGAATCCGCAAACAATTTACGATAATGAGAACATAAACACTAATATTCTCAACTGCAATCGTCTATGTTCTTTAGTAGACGGGTACAAAGTATTTGCACCAGAGCTAAATAATGATTTACTAACAATAAAAACATCTGAAACACATATACCTGTTTTGAATAAGGAGAGCTATTGATTTGTCGAAGCGCTTTAGCCCCCCTTTCTAGAGCTTCAGGATCAAAACCGCCTTTCGAATCCTCAACCTCGGGCTTAGGTTCGGCGTTTGAAGGCTCCGAACCTGATTGAGGAGGCTGCGGTGTAGTCGGAGATTGAGCAAATGGATTGAATCGATATGATGGAGCATCGGCGTAAGAGTAAGTGGTAGTTGATGCGGCCGCAACAGCAGCCACAGCAGCCAAAGATGCAAACCTGGAAGCCGCCATTGACGGACTTTCGAATGTATAGACCTATCTGCAGCTCAATTCACTGAATTGGAAGGTTATGCGTTAAGATTAAAGGATGAAACATAAACCTCCTTCATCACCTTTTTTAGGGTTTTAACTTTCAAGAATCAAGAATGAAACTTGAGCAACGGAACATGGAACGAGGGTAATTTGGTCATATTTAGGTGTTCAAGAGTCAATACGGGGTTTCTCTTGCACAAGAAAACAACCGGGTCCGGGTTTGAATGGAACGGTTTAACGGGTTATGTTATCAGTTTTCGACTTTCGTATTTTTTTTTTTATTTTTAGTGAACATGCTGCAGATATGCTTATAAGAATTACATGTAACGATGGTAGAAATTAGATAACTGATGTTATTTGTAATAATTTTGGCACATGGTTTTGTTGGTGTGTTTAAGTGGATGTGCAAAACTATGTTCGGTTAAAAGAGTTACAACTTAAATCCATGTTTTATATTTTTCTAAAATCGGTATGTCTAGTTTACAAGCCACAACTAAACCCATTTTTCCAAACTTAAACTCATCTTTTTAAGTTTTTTTTTTTCATGAATCAAAATAAATACAAGTTTGTATAGCTATACAGATATAAATGTATGGAATGTACACTCTTAGAAGTTAGATTGAAATCAAGATCCTGACGTAATGTGAGGGTCAAGTGTGCCCCCTTGCAGAGTTGCAGAGTGCCGGGACACTACTTGTAACACTACACTCAGATTCTTAATTAAGTTTTTGAGTTCTAGTTTAAGATAATTAATGAAAAGTTTGTTGTTGAAATATGCATAAGGATTAATTTATATTATTTTTTGATGATTTTATATGAGCATATGATTTATTAAGTTAAAAGAAATAGAATGTAATAGATAGAATTTGATAAAACTTTGAAAGATAAGTGTAGGGTGAATGTGTCAAGTTTTCAAACATTTGTTCTTATGTGGGTATATATCAAAAATATATGCT
Source organism: Centrapalus pauciflorus (assembly GCA_020465985.1). Classification (NCBI taxonomy): domain Eukaryota; kingdom Viridiplantae; phylum Streptophyta; class Magnoliopsida; order Asterales; family Asteraceae; genus Centrapalus; species Centrapalus pauciflorus. The sequence goes on along the minus strand of JAANYP010007301.1, from coordinate 1,701,093 downwards.
CATAAAATTCATCTCTCTCTCTCTCTCTCTCTCTCTCTCTCTCTCTCTCTCTCTCTCTCTCTCTCGCTCTCTCTCTTCTCTCTCTCTCTCTCTCTCTCTCTCTAATTCTACTCTTCTCTCTCTCTCTCTCTCTCTCTCTCTCCTCTCTCTCTCTCTCTCTCTCTCTCTCTCTCTCTCTCTCTCTCTCTCTCTCTCTCTCTCTCTCTCTCTACAAAAATGAAGAACATTAAATTGGTCAAAATCAAGTGTAAAACGACATGATTATTCTGCAAGCTATGTTCAATATAATTTTGAATGAAGATCCAATTTGAGATAAAATCCTTTGTAATCGAAGAACGTAGGATTTTTTGTTCGGTTGTGCCGAAGAACCGATTTTAGGTTCTAGAGTTCAGATTCATTTATGCATGTGTTGTTTAAATGCATTGAAGCTTCAAAACAAAAATCCAATATAACCTAGAAACTAAGTCATTTTGATTTCTATATGTTGTGAAATGTGTATGTGACTGTGTTCATGAACAGAGTCACGAATCAGCCAAAATTGACCCAAATTGGTACTTGTAATGTCGAATTGATGTTAGAAAACAAGTTTATATTATGTTTTAAAACTAATTATATGTGTTTATATTGCATAAATTAAAGTTTCAAGTGTTTAGTCATGAACTTGAAGTCTGATAACCTAGAGTTGGCCAAACTCGGGATCAGGTGCTAGAGTTTGACAAACTCAATACTAAAAGCAAGAGTTAGCCAAACTCGGGGCCAGAAGCAAGAGTTTGCCAAACTCGAAGTCAGGATCTAGAGTTTACGAAACTTGGGATTAGTTGCATTTTCAGCTAAACTTCTTTTTTAACACTTCCCACTCATAAGCCTAATTGTACTATGTATATTGTATACACATTATAAAGCACACATATGTTAGTAAATTAAAGTCAATATAAAGTCTTAAATCCTCAATAAAGCCTTTAGAAAGCATAAAAATTTAATAGCTACCAGTACAAAATTCAAAGTAATTATCTTAAGCCATGCCAACTGACTCTAAAAGTCAGAGTCTAAAGTCGGTCTAAAAGCCTTGCACAGTTTTACTAGCTAACAAGATATATAATAAAACAATTAAAATATGAATTGATATAAAAGCATAATGTCACATATTGTTATCAATGTGCTTTCTTTGAGTAACAGATTATCATTTTACATGTTTTATAGGTAGTCGAGACATACATTGTTATCAATGTGCTTTCTTTGACCTTCAATAGAGTTTATATAAGAAATTAGGTTCACTACGATACATGTGCTACCCGCTTAGCAAGATCTTTTATAAACTTTATTTTGAACTTACTTGTGCATATGTGCTGCTTTAGCATCATTTATATAATTTGTCTTACTTGAGCATTATTTAACATTGAGCAGCATTGTTCATTCCATTATGAATACACTTACAACATATACAACATTCTGATGCTAATCATTGCAGCAACCTTTATATATGGGAAGCTAGTCTCGTATCACTGATTGATCCCCTGTGGCATTATATTATCAGTGATAACATATTCTATTCCTATGAGTCATGTGTCAATAGTGAAACACAACATTTTAGCAGTCTGCCAAAGACATTCGGACTCAACATTCATTGCCATATATTTTACGTGCATCATGTTAACTTGCTGAACATTAACTTACAATTGTTACTTAATTTTTTTTATAGGAAAATGTAAAGACAATGTCAGACCTTCAGCTTAAGTCTATCTGATCAACCCAGATGACCTTAGCTCACTCTCAAGCTTGTGGTACTAGTCAGTTTAAAAAATGTTTTGGGAGATTGGATATCAGCTATAAATTTCCATTCTGATGGACTAGCTTAGCACTAGTAGTGTGAGACAATATTGTATATTTTAATTGGCATGTGTAGTAGTAATGTTTATGTAATTAGTATTGCATGCTTATTGATGTAGTGTGCGAGTGGTTTATTGTTAAATCCTGGGAGCAAGCATGTGACTACAAAGCAGGATGTTACATTACCCTAGTGTAGTTCCACTAATACTAATCAACTTACTTCGTCGTCGTTGACAATTAGCAGTTGTTAGCGCTTAAACTTCACAACCAATAACCAGTCCCTAACGTTGATGACTATTATTTGGTAGTTCTATGGTAGTTACTTTGCATTTATTGAATCCCTTATTTTACATGTCAGAAAACATATGTAAAATTATATTGTTCTTGTAGAAACTTTATGGGATTGCTTTATATATATTCGAATTTTCTAATGTGTTTTTCAACTGCAAATCTTGTGTATTATCCTGATGTGAGATAAACAGTTGTTAACGAAAAATGATTTCGTTACAATCTCAATAACCTAAGGCAATCGATATCAATTTGTTGATTTCTTAACCCAATTTTTTTAACACATGGTTAATGATTTGGTTTGTGACCAAACCAATTTAAATCAATTCGCCTTTTGGTTTCAACCAATGCTTTGTGCATGTGTGCACTGTATTGATAATTATTATATTTGTGTTCTTTACACAAAAAATTTTATGAACGAGAAAATGTTAATAAATAAGTACATAGTGTGGGGATTTTTAAAGTCCAAAAAAGATTTACATATAAAATATATGGCAAAAAGATGTGATAAGAAAATAGGTTTTCCAACACATTGAATTTGAGAAGAAAATATTGACATATATTAATTTGTATATTAAGATTATTTAAAAAAAATTAAATCAAATTCATTTTAAGATAAAATTATGCTTAAATACTTAGATTTCATAAAATCACAACAAATAATATTTAAAAGATTTTTTTGATTAATAATTATAATAACAACAACAATGATAATAAACTTAAAAGTTATTAATGATCATTTTTTTGTCTAATTGATTTATACATAAATTAATTATAGTACAATATATTAAATATTGTTAATATTAAAAGTCTGAATGTTAATTTTCAATTTTAAGAACACAAATTTATTAAACTTATCCGTATATATACAACAAACTAGTATATATAATACAAGAGAAAACATAATGTCACGTGTGATCTCCATGTTTAATCACAAAACAAATACAATTTATTATTACTAATAATAAAATAAATGGTTAATATTGAAAAAAACTCTATAAACTTTTCTCATTTTCACGATTAAGTCCCTAAACTTTTTTCCCGATTGTTTAAGTCCCTAAACTTTTTTTTGTATTATTCAAAAGGGTGTTACTTCATGCACCACATCTACATCCTATAATTGACCTAAAATATGACTTTTTTCACAATTCATCATTATACTTTATTTATTTAAACAATTTTGTCCAATCATAAGATAAATATTTATTGATCAAATGTACAGAGGTGGTGTATGAGAAATTAGAGGTGGTGCATGAAGAAATAGTCTATTCAAAAGTACATATCTTGACTGACTACCGGATGAGTAGGTAAAACACAACCAATAAAACAAAAAGTTTAGGGACTTAATCGTTAAAACATGTGATGGTGAGTTTGTTGAATAAGACAAAAATAGTTAAGGGACTTAAACAACCAGAAAAAAAGTTTAGGAACTTAATCACAAAACTAAGAAAAGTTTTTGAGGTTTTTTCGATATTAACCCTAAAATAAAATAAATATAATTTATTTTAAAACCTATGTAAATATTAATAAAATAAAATCTATAATCAAGTGCGTGAGAGAGAGAAACGTGGCGGGAATATAACGCAACTAGATATATGAAAACCAACGGAAGTCGCCACGTTTCCAAATATGGTCGGCAAACCGTCCTTCACCGCATTCACCGAAACATCCTACATTCCTGGTTTACTCCTCCTTCCTCCCCAAATATTTCATAATCTCTTCCATAATACTTCCAATTTCTCCAACTTTTGTTTTCTCAGATTTTCAGTTTCTCCAATTGCTGTTTGTATTGACCGAAAATCGTCTTGCGCGACCTAAATATGGGGAAGTCGGTGGTCCTAATGGTGCTATGGCTAACGGCAAGTGCAACGGTTTGCCGGAGTTCTAACGAGGCGGAGAGGGGCGTCGAGAACGTAAAAGAAAAGGTGAGTGAGGCGGCAGAGAATATGAAGATGAGCGCGGAAGGTGCTGTGAATGAAGCTAAGGATAAAAGCGGTACATGGTCCGATTGGGCTATGACCAAAGTCGCAACGTAAGTGTCATCGTTTCCGTATGTAATCACATGAGTTGCATAGGCAGCATGCTAGATTAGGTTTGGATATTTAATTGAACACTTGCATTATTCTATAGCCCCTTTTTAATTAATTCAGCGATTGCAATCATGATTGATATGATAATCTTCAAATCTTTGTTGAAAACCTAATCGTAGTAAGTTAACTAACTATGCTAAGTCATGTTGATCACATTTCCGATTCTGAATGTCAGTTGCTCAATTTAAACTAGAATTTAAAATGGTAAAAGATATCATAATTCTTGCATTAGTTTACACGTAAAACAACCATTGATGATTATTGTGGCAAGTTCCCTAGGTTTCTTTTGTCCATAGGGGAAAATATCATAAATTATCCACGAAGTTAGTCCGTTTTGATTATTGTAGTTTTTATTTAGTATCTAAACTTTTCAGCAGCGGACTAAATTAGTAAGTCTTATAGCAATTTTCCTTATTTATAAATACTCATTTTAGGGCCTTAATTACAATTAATGTCCTCCATCGCACAACCTCGTTTTAGGGTCTCATTTAAAGTGTTATGATTAGACTTGGCAATTTGGTACACGACATGTATACGAACGAGCTTTCCGTATATGAGTTTTGCAAATTCGTGTTTTGTGTAAATTCGTGTCGACACGAATTAAATTCGTGGTTTATGTCTTATACAGGTAAAACACGAATTTACTTGTATAAACACGTGTAAGACACGCATAAATATTGTGTTACACGATGAGACGCATAAGACACGTATAAACTAGGGTTTTAAAATTTATTAAAAAAAAAAAAGTTGAGTCCCACTTAATTTGAAATATTGAAAATTTTTGGGTTTCTCTCTCACATTGATGATGTGATAAACGAAATTCTCGACTTGGATATCAACAATGAGTCTAGTTTGGTTAAAAGTTTGATTTTGGTTACAACCATTGATAGTGGTTTTAAATACTTTTGATACCTTGTTGAATACTTGGATTATCATGTTTTGGATTTGTAATTATATATGTTTTGGACTAAATTCGTGTATAAATTCGTGTTGTCGTGTGACACGTGTTTTATGCATGTCGTGTCACCTGTCAGACGAAATATTTGCGTGTCGTGTTCGTGCTTCATATCCAGACACGTTTCATAATTCGTGTCCGGTTCGTGAATTACAAATTCGTGTCGTATAAATTCGTGTCTGACACGATTATACGTATTGTCTGGTCTAGTTATGATAATTGTTAGTTCAGTCAGGAAGTTATTCAGCCAAGTTGGATCGAATAGTGTCACGATTATGTTTTTTGTGATTAATTCCATAATAATTGTGATGAAAATTTGGCCTACTTTTCAATTGATCAATTGTTATGAAATTGCGAACACTAGTCAACTTTTTTCCTAGTCAATTGTGATTGGCAAATAATGGTAGATTTTCAGCTTTGATCAATGATGAGTTTCAAGCTAGTTTATTTTCTTGGTTAAAGTACAAGAGCAGATTGTAAAATATTAATGTAGTCGTTGTGGGTTGCTTGCCCGTCTTCGTTCTTTTAATTTTCTTATTGTAATTTGGCTAGCCACTTGCTAGTTTTTATTTATAATATTTGGGTGTTCTAAGCGGGGGTGATGACATTGCCGAAGCTCCCGGTTAGTTCTACCTTTCTTTGTTCAAAAAAAAAAAATTCTCAGATTTTTTGTTTTCTTCATCAACAAAATACATATTAGTATGGAATCCAAATTTTAACTTCCATGTTGTGTAATCATCTTTAAAAAAAAATCATGTTTGAAATATAGACGTAAACTATAATTGACATGGATTTGAGCATTTGCGTAATCTCAGACCCTAAGTCACATGGATCGGGGAACGCTCCGGTACGGGAACGGGGATCGGGAACGCGGTTCGCTAATTTCTAAAATTCGGTACGAAGGGGGTAGTCTCATTCCGGATCGCTTCGGTACGATGTACCATATAACTTGGTACGATGTACCCAATCCATAATAGTATTAATTTCCTATATATTTTTTATAAATCTACAAGTATCAAGTATCAACCAAAATACCAAATTACCAAACTTCATAATATATTAATATTAATACTTTCAAAATCTCAAATAAACATCTTCTAAACATACTTAAATGAAACATAAATAAAAAAAGCTCACTGCTTCAAAGTCTCAAACTCTCAAACACCATTTTTGTTTAAAAGATAAAAAGAAATAGAAGGGAAGGCAGAACAGAATCGAGCAGAATATGGAGGAGGTGGAGCTGTGGTCTAAACTCTAAGGTCTGAAATAATAAATAGATATTGGGAAGGCAGAATTTTAGCATCATTGTATTTGATTTTGGTTTCCTAAAATAATAAATGATATTGGGAAGGCAGAATCGAAGAGTCAAATGGAATGAATCGTTGACTTGGTTTCCTATTTCCCGCTCCAATCAGCAATCGATTCGTTTCCTGTTCCAATCGGCCAAAACGCGATCCCAATCTCAAATTGAAGAACGATGGGAACGAATTGACCCTCAACACGGAACGATTTGACTTTCGCTTTGGTTCGCGAAGAAAGAGGCGCTGGAACGCGTTCCATGAGGCGTTCGGAACGCGTTTGTACCGCGTTTCGGTACACGCGATCCAGATCGCAGATCGTGCCATGCCTAGCGATTTCTGTGACTTAGCTCAGACCACCTCTTCTTAATGTTGTTTGGTTATCCACTTATTGTGTTTGTGAGTTGTTTTCTTTAGTCGGAATCTTAGCAAGTAGTATAAAATTAGGGGTGGTAATTTGGACCCAACAGGACGGAACGGTAAAAATGACTCGTAGTAAAAGAGTAAGCTAGAAAATAATTTTTTCTAAAAGATAAAATTCTAAAAGATGATATTAAACAACTTGTTTATTTTTATGTTTTTTGAGAAATATTTCAAAGTCATGTTAAATTGTTGTTTTTTGATCATCGACTCATTTACTTGAATGGGACAAAATTGTCACCCTTGTATAAAACTCTTGTGTGCCTCTACAAAGCTGCTAGTATGGGCGGATTAATTTAGAATGTTTTGTTTATTTTATTGGCGACACCATATTTATTTGACGGAGTGGTTTGCAAATCAACAACATCATAATATCAATTACTTAATATTTATGTAAGTTTGATACTATGTAAGTTATCTGTCCCATATTTGTTAATCTACTTTGTTGTTTCTAAATTCAACTTTATGTTGACTGTGTTCTACAACAATCTTAGGGTAAAATTAGTACATATAATACATTAAAAAAAATTTGTTTTGTCATTGTCCCCCTTATTTTCTTAATAGGTCTACCCACGGCTACTAATTAATGATGCTTGTATGACAATTCATTATGAAGCTAAAATATCTGGGCACTGATAGTTGGCAAGATTGTCAACATCGAGAGCCTAGCTCGAATCATTTTTGTCATTGCAAGATTGAGAGCGTAAAATACGAACAAGATCTCTAAAATAACGTCATATTTTTTATGTTATAATTTACCTCAAAATTTAATTCATATCAAATGGATGAAATATTTATAGTTCAGACAATGATAGTTTAATACAATTTATACGGATTTTAGTAATTTGATAACATTATTATACTTTTTATTTTAGAGGATTGAACATGAATTCTATAAAAAGTGTTCTTATCACCAAATTAGATGATTAATTAATCTTTTTATTAACAAAAACATGATCAATTCGGATCGAGATCTTTAGATCTTATGGTAGATATTGATGACTAAAATCCTTCCATTGAGAAATCCTATTAAGATCGACTCGGTTATCCTAAAATCATATTATTTTATGATTAAACTCAAAATCCTAACAATCATATATAGTTCTACTTTGTAGTTTGGGTTGGCTTTTTTTTTCTTCCCGTGGAGGGGGTCAGGACCATGGAAAATTTTCCAACTATTTGTTGTATACACACAAATGTACCTACAATGTAAAATTTTCTTTTATTTTTAATGACATTTTTCTTAATTAATTTCAAGTTTTTAGTTATGGATTCACCACTTTAGTTTTGATCTTCTTTTATATTCTTTTTCCTTTTTGGAAGAAGATTCAGTTCCAACCTATTTCGGTAAACATCAAGTTGCTTTGTGAGGATGGGTTCTGGCATATGTTAGCATATTTTTGCAATAATTTGTCAACAAACAGACGTCATTAGTTTAGAGTAGCTTTCTTATTGTTTTTCAATTACTTTAGCTATATCAAGAAAATGCTATGCCATCAGGCCCGGTGATGAGGGAGGGCAGAGTGGGCCTTTGCCCAGGGCCCCAAAATCCAGAGGGCCACAAAATTATTTTCTTTTGGTATGTTTATGTGTAATGTTTGTGAAGCCAAAGCCCGATAAGTAACAACACAAATCCAAAGCCCAATAAGTCACCATCAAGTTGTATCTTTTCATTCTTTCAACATTTTCCTAATCGTTATATAAACTTTTATGTCTTCTTGGATGAGAAAACTCGAGTATGGGTATGAAAAACATAAAACAGAAAATATGAATTGAAGAGCTTGTTAAGTCTCAAAGTGAGGCTCTTGATAAGTTTTAAAAATAAGACTAACGTTGATGATGCTAATATTAATTTTAAGTTTATAGGGCCTCTTTTATACTTATTGCACAGGGCCTCCAAAATCTAAGAGACGGCCCTGTATGCCATATGCAAGCTGTCGAAGTTATTCACTTATTTGTAATCACCAATAGGCCCTTTTACATGTCAATCTTATCCAGGTTTTGACATTCAAGATTGTTGATCTCATGTTGTTCTTTTAAGCATATTATAACTAGCATGATTATCAATGCATCTTGATTTTGTTATTTTATATGAGACCACAAGGTGATCGTCTGTCCTTTGTGTATTTAATGCTTCCAAGAGGTCCCCCTCCTCCTCGAAAGAAAAGAGGTGGATATGACTAGCTACACCAGGGAATTGGTATTCTCGTTGGATTTAGCATCACCCTTCTGGTCATTATAACAGATAGGGTTTTCTTTTTTCTTACTCTGAAGGGACACATTATTTACCGTTATCCATTGTTTCAGTATCAATTCTTTGATCACCTTATTAGTTTCCTGTGTCCAAAGCTAATTGTTGCATATCCAACTAATGTTTAGATATGTTTTAGGGGTCTTGGTTTGAACCAGGATGATGTGAAAGAGGGGGCTCACAATGCAGTGGATAAAGCCAGTGAGGCTGCTTCAAAGAGCACATCCACAATGAATTCTGCTGCTTCTGGTAATCACATCTGAAAATATGCACACACATTCATGCATGTGTATGCTGACTTATACACACACACGTGTATGTATATGCATCCTTTTTGTTTCATGCAAGTAACATGATCATTGTGTAATTGAACTGGTGATGCTGCTTCAAGAAGCAGATCCATAATGAAGTTAGCTGCTTGTCGTTTTATATGCATACGCACATGATGTGCATATGTATGTAAGCATGACTATTTATGCGTGGATGGATATCTTTTCTTTCACAGAAGTCCCATGCTCATAATGCAAGTCTATTCTCTTGCAGAATCATCAAAATATGTTTCTCAGAAGACGGGAGAGGTCGGAAGCTTGGCATCTGAGAAGGCAGGTCAAGCCATGGACATGGCTGGTGATGCGAAGAGCAAAGCTGATTTCACTTACGACAATGTTGGTGATGCTAAAGATGATGGAAATGTGATAGTATATGAAGCATATGAGTACATCTCTGAACTGGCACAAGAAGCCATTAAGAAGGTTCAAACCTTGGCTGGTGGTGCTGGAGAGAAAGCGGAAGAAAAAGGGAATTCTGCATATGATTCAGTATCGGAGGGGGCTGGTCGAGCCATGAACATAGGTTCAGATATGGCCAACAATGCCAAAGAAACGGTAAACGACAAAGCATCTGATGTATATGGGTATGCCTCTGAGAAAGCAGAACCAATAATACGAATGCCCACAGACAAAATATCTGATGCCAAAGAGACGGTGGAAATAGTGATTTTGGAGGGTAAAAACAAGGCACAAGATGCATACAACTCTGCCACAGACATGGCGTCTGATATGGCTGGTAACGCCAAACATGGTATGCAATCAAAAGCATCTGATGCATATGAATATTCCTCTGATAAAGCAGGCACAGCCATGGATATGGCTTCAGAGAAGGCTGGTGATGTTAAAGGTTCTATTAAAGAAGCAATGTCTCATGGAAGAGATCAAGCATTACACACCTATGATGCAGCTAAAGCTAAGGTTGATGATTCTTATGGGGCCACAAAGGACTCGATGAAGGATCAAGCTAAGGAAACCTATGGGGTTACCAAGGAAAAAGCATCCGATGCTGCAGGGAATGCTTACGACACAGCTAAAGCTAAGGTTGATGACCATTATGGGGATGCAAAGGACACAATGAAGGACCAGGTTAAGGAAACGTACGAGGGTATGAAGGAAAAAGCATCGGATGCTGCAGGGAATATAGGAGCGGCAATGAGACCATAGATGCTATGAGAATCCGACAAGAATTCCCTTCCTTTCCTTGCTGACTCCCCTCGAGGTTTCTTCATCTCTGTTTTTCTCTTTGTTAGTAGGATATCAATCAGTGTTAGATTAATGTAGGTACTTTGTTGAACAAAGCTAAGTTACACATGCTGTTGTTCCCTATCAGATGTGTAATAAGATGTATATGGTAGTGAGGCACCAAAGGGGGGGCATTTGTATTCTTTTGCCACCCGGAAGGAGCTGGTATGTTTTGTGTTCCTTGATCTTATAAGGTATCATATAGTTTCCATAATAAACAGCCTCTTCTATCACTTGGATATATATGTTATGACGCAACCTCATTAGGGTAAGAGTCAGGTCGCTATTCTCTATACTTTAGACATGTATCCTTGTGAACCATGCATCAATACGAATCATAATAATAAAAATGTGAATGATCATCTGGCTATGTAAACATCTGAATGTAAAATGTGAAAAAAGGGATGCCATGCGATCTGAAGAACCATATTTCTGTAAGTGAATATATATTAGGATTGAAGGTATTTTGGTCGGGCATAGTTTCCGTCATTCTTAAACAGATGTCTTCACATGATATGTATGTGAGGGAGTTGGTTGCCCATGCAGTTCTATAGCAAATTGGTAATTAATGCTTTGATTAGTCAACTCCTTCACTATGACAACTTCCCAGATGTTGAAAATTTTCGAACACAGTGGATGCTTTCATTTACGAAACCCAGTGCTAGGTTACCTGTTTAATGAAGTTCACCTTTATTGCTGCTTGTCTCCCACAGTCCAAGTTAGATTAGGAAACCTCTGGATCTAGTAGAGTAGCAGGTCCATTAAATATTTATAAATTAGTAAGGTTAGGCCATGCATAAGTCATAATATAGTGTCAAACTGTCAATGATGATAGTCATAATAATAATATAGTATCCATAGCTGGCTAAGTAGATATGGCAACAATATACAAAAAAATATAGGTCTGTATAGAAGTTAAGGATCCTAGGTTGAGATGTGGCATGCTCATTTTTAGTTACATACCGATTGAGAAATTGTTTGAGCGTCCTGTGGAGAGCAGCTTTACTTTTCAAAAGTAGATAAATGGAAAGACAATTGCCTCTCAAAAGCGACTGGTTATTGTAATTTGTTTGTATTTCTTTTATTTCAAGTAACATATTATTTGGGACCTAACAAATTGGTATCATACGTAGCCACTTGACCACACGAGTAAGACGCTGGTCATAAGAGACTTTTTTAATGGGACAAATTGGTATTGTAGCCACTTGAGTAAGACACTGGTCAGGAGACACATTTAAACAAGGGATGACCACGTAATTCATTCACATCAGATACCAAGTGTTCGACTATTACGATTTACGAGGCAAGGTAATATTTTAGATCTTATCACTCATTTTAATGTCTTCTACACTTTTGATATATTGTTGGCTTTCTGTCCACTAGCTTAACATCCAGTTTACTTGACATCTTAACATTGTATCAGATTATATGTTAGGACCAAACTGTTCCTATCTGAGGTTAGTGTAATTTTGGGCTCTCTTTTACCCTTCTTTGTGTAGTTTGTGTTTGATACAGAAAGGTCGAATCAGGTTGATAAAGTGCAGATTGAAGGTGTTAGGAACTCACATGGGAGATTGGAAGAAGCCACCCATGCATTATGTGGAGGTCATAGGAGGTGCTTAGGAGTGTCTGACGAGGATAGCCAAAAGAAGAATTCAGAAGGCTCTCGGATAGTAAGCCACATGGAGAATTATCCTACTGTGTTTTATACATAGTCTTACCAACTCGTAGACATCATTGTCCCATTGAGTTTGTCAGGGAATCATAAGCATCATGCATCTATGATAGCAGTCTGTTCTATTGATGACCTTATGGGAAGTGTATAGTTGGGAGCACAAAAATCGGCTAGTATTAGGGACATCTGGATGAGCCAAAACCCTTGGTTTTGGTCCTTTTGGGATATAGTGAGAGAGGGGAACAGGATGCCTTGGAAAGATGAAGTGGTTCCGAATGTGAAGAAGAAACTAGGAATTTCAAAACCGATAAGATTGGAGAAGTAACAAGCCTCAAATGCAGTAGGTTCAATACTAGGGGTGTGGAGTTGAACTAAATAAGAACCTCAAAAAGGATGAATTGTGCAAGCTCTATGCTTAGAGATTTTCTGTTGGCCAAGAATGCAATCTTTTTGAGAAGTTCAACTGATCATTTCCTTCACATGAGAAATAATATGCTAGTTAATGTATAATTCGATTTCCAATTCCAGTCATACTCAACTTGAACCATCATCACTTGGATCATGTTTAGATCAAGTGTTTTTAAATCTCAGGTCTTTTTACACTCATCAACTGGAGTTCACAATACAGTCAAAAGTCATATTCAGTTGCAAAACTGATAGGTTAGGTGTTAATTACAAACTCGAGCTTATGCCAGCATTTGGCTCCACGATCTTCCAGAAATGATGTATACAGATACTCAATCTCACTTAGAATTATGTTAGTGGCAGTTGCCCCCCTCTCTTTTAAAATAATAAATCCAAATTATTGGTTTAGGCCTTTAGGGTTTTGATGTTTGTTATTCATTAATATAATAGTTGTTTGTACTTCCTTTCTGTTTTTTTAATAGTATTGTTATTATTATTATTATTATTTTGGTGGGACTTGGAATTGCAGATAGCATTGGTACCTGATACCATGCAGCCAATGGATCTAATGCAGCCCTGGAGGCTGGAGCAACTTTCGAATCTTTTTCTCTGAAAGGTAAGTTCTCCATCTTCTTTTGTTAAAAATAATAATTTTGGAAACATAATTGTCTTGAAGCTACAGTTACTGCTGTAAGCTCAATGTTGTAATGGTAGAACTACTCAAAATACAATCTTTACTACTGTTTTTTTAGAGAACCTCACAGTAAAAAAATTAATATAAATTATTTAGTTTCTATGCACGCGTGTCTATATATAACGTGTCGAAATCTATATCTGAAGTTTGAGATTTTAGAGTATATGCATTACTGTGTAGAGTACAACCCTTTAATGCTATAAACTGGTCCCAAAAGTGAAGGGTGCACAGTGAAAGCTCTATACGACATTGTGCTGAAGAAACAAGTTAATTAGTCATGTAAAATTTTTTGGGGGAACCAACCATTTGATGGTCTCATTTAATGCTTGGAGTTAAAACCTAGTCAAATTAAGCACAAAGTTATGAACTTCTATTTATTAGGTCATTCAATTGAAATTTATTTCTTGCCAAATTCTTTAATGTTTATATAATGAGTTTATCATCTTTATGTGGTCATGTTGATCAAGAAAATAAGAATATTCCTCAAGAATTAGAGTCAAAGTAGCACAAGCTAAAGAAGACTTGCCGATTTTTAACTAAGATCTTGGGAGTTAATAGATAATTGTAGTGTTGTTACTATCTGGCGTGTTTAAACTCTATACTCACTGGATTAAAGAAAACGAGTAAATTATTAAATTTCTCAGCTCAATTAATCATATAGGATGAAGATCAAATGAGTCTTACGGTTGTTTCTTCTTCATGGCTTGTTTGCTGTTGTGCATCCATACTTTGAACACTTGTCTTTTCAATCCAACTTCATTGCAGAACTGTAGAATTTCTTGCTCATCTTGCTTCTGAATCTTCCACCCTATTCTTTCTGCAAAATCATGCATCTTTTCCTTCTGTTCTTCTGTGAATTTTGTTCGGAATCTTTTCTTTGATGGCTGCTGCTGCTGCTGCTGCTCCATCATCATCATGTTCATGTGTCGGCCTGCGTGTGTCTGGAACACGTCGAGATCTTCACTCGATGATTCCGTTGGTGCAACACTGTTCCCGCCAAATGCCACCATGATCGGTGGCATTTGATGATGGTATCTGTGGTGTTGCTGATAAGCTGGCTGTTGCATTGCGGCAGCTTGAGGTGGTGGTGTATGTATAACAGGTATCCGTGCAGTGGATTGCGACTCTCCTTCTATCTCTCGCCGGTGGAAACTCCGGTGGCATTCGCAGGCTGCACATTTAAAACCTTCTGGGGTGCCTTCTTCTCCATTAGCCATGAATTCCCCACAGCCATCTAAAACATGAGTGCCCATGCTGGCAGCATGGTTCTTTTGGCATTCCCGATATCGTACAACCACCGCAGCCGCAACACTGTCCGGTGGTGGTGGTGGTTGAGACACTGGGTCAGCTGGATCTGGATCTGGGTTTGAATCTTTTCTTCCTCTATCTCCTTCCATTTGTTCTTCTTGCAACTCCAATACATGATTTCGTCGGTTTCTCTGATGTAGATATAGACGAGACTGATCTGGGACTTCATTAGAATTTGAAGGTGCATAAATAAACATGGAAGATGAGTCTTGATCATTAGATTGAGGTGGGTTATTGTGATTTCTAGTGTCTCTCTCTTTAACTTCCATTATTTTAATCTTAAAACTAATATAATCTCTCTCTAAGCCACTACTAATACTATTACCCTCCTTAATAAGATCTATAAAGTTCAAAAAAAAATTCTAATAATCTTTGTGCTATACTGTGCACTTTGTTTGATCTGAATAGATGGATGGATAGTTTCAACTCATTCAAGCTAAAGAGGAGATCAAAGCTTGTGATTAAAACCTAAAATTCCAGTAAACTGTAGTCATAAAAAAATCTCCAACAGCTGAAAAGATGACATACATCTATCAGATGGGACCCCAAGACTTTTTCTTGATAATTGGATCAGTAGATTGTAACAGCTCCTAGAACATGCATACACACACACACACATAAAATGCAGGTTTTCAGGATGGAGATATGCAGACAGCAAACATGAATAGGAAAATAGAGTGGGGGTAGGGGTAGGGGTAGGGGGTGTCGTTGAAGAAAGTGTCTCCTAACAATCCATCAACAAGTGGCTATAAAGATTAAAGAAAGCATTTTTAGAGAAGAGAAAACAAAAGAAGCAGATGGGTCTGGTTTGGACTTGAAAAGCAAGAAATTTGCGAGGCTGGTGTCAATGGTTGGTCCAGTTTGCCTCAAATCTCCATTAGAGAGAGAGGTTTATATATCTGTATGTGATCATGAGGTGTTTTGTTGCCTTGTCTGTTCCTACATTCACATTATTCCTTTGTTAGGAATGGGTTAAAAAAAGGATGGGGTTACGCTCTAGTGATGTGTGCCTCGTGCATAGGAAGTTGTACCATCGATCTGTGTTCAGTGATTTCAGCTCTGGAAAGATGCTAACGCAATCTTCTTCCATGTTGGGTTAGGGTTGGGGTGGGGTGGGGTGAGAGGGGGGGGGGGGGGGTCTGGGGTTTTGTTAATTAGGTGGGGGCTTGGAATTAAAGGGAAAATGATGGTCCACAGAAAGAAGCAACTGTTGAGTCTGTCTGATTCTCACTCTTTGAGGACAGGGCTATTCCGGGGCCTGGAACTTCCCCTTTCTTGTCCTGTAATGGTTCATAATCTAGATGCCTTTTTTTTATTTAGTATAATTTGGTGATTTATTCTCTAACATATTTTTCCATATACAATAATTTCACATAAATAGATTATTCTATATTTAATATCAGTTTTATTAACTTTATATTATTCTCTTATGATAATGATACTAGTTTATGACCCACGTATTACGTGGATATTTTAATTAAATTTATTTATATAAAATGTATATGAGTAAAAATAAAAAACATGCAAAAATAATAATTTTGTTTATTTTTTTATTATTTGCAGATTTAAAAATAGAGTATATTTATTTTTTTAAAAAATATTAAATTGTATTTATCCTTTTATTTTTATAAGTTGTAATTATCTTTTTGGTGAACGTAGAGGTGGCACATGACATTTGATGTTTTCTTTTATATACATAATAATAATTTACACAACTAATTCAAAATTTTACATTTGGATCTAATTATGATTATTATGGATAATAATGATAGATATTTATTTAGGTAAACATTAATTTTAAATGTTACAAAATCTAATTTATTACTAATTAATTAATGAAAAAAATAAAGTCAAAATTTAATGCAATTAAGTTAAGGTGTTAAATTTGGAAAAAGAGGTGGAAAAATAAGATTTTCTTGTGTTGTAGAAGTGACATATGACATAAATTATTTTGTTTTATTATAATATATAGGTTAATCAACCCATGTATTATGGGTTGATTTAGAAAATACATATTTTTTGTATTTTAATAAAATTATTATAAAATTTGTATATAATTAAAAAAATTTGAAAGCTAGTTAAATTAAAAATAAAACTTAGTTGTTTGATATTAAATAAAAGTATATTATTATATTGAAAAACAGATAATATGTGTTTGAAAAAAATGTTTCTTTTAATTTTTATTAACTTCATATATGAAAAATCAATGTAAGAAACAAAAAACTTCAATTATGTGAATGTGTATATATTTTGAAAATGATAAAATATAAAAATGGAATATCTGAAAATCAACAATCAAAATTTATCATATTCACAATTGAAGTTTTATCAATTAAATTTTAAATTTTGTTAGTAAAATAATTAACAAAATTTTTTAACTTTATTTACTACACTTTTACATTTAAATCCAAATTTTTATATTTGAATTTAACTATGATCATTAAGGATAATAATGACACATATTTATTTAGGTAAATATTAATTTAATATTAATTCATTAATGAAAAATTAAAATAAAAATTTAATGTAATTAGGTTATGGTAGTAAATTTGGAAAATGAATTAAAACAATGGCATAGGTATAATTATTGATTTTAATTAAAGGTATAAGAGACATTTCATAAATAATTATGAGTTGTCATTGATCTGGACCATTGGTTTCTTTCCATCCAATGGTCCAGAAACTCCAAGTGGTTTTCTTATTATATATAGTATAGATAGCAGTCTATTTATGTTGAATTGTTGCATATGAAGAAAAAATGTTACGTACAAATCACCCCTTTTTCGTTACAATTTAGAGTAGTGTTATTGTATTTCTTACATTTATTTCATATACAATAATTTCACGTAAATAGATTATTTTATTTTAATATCAGTTTTATCAACTTTATATTATTCTCTTATGATAATGATATAGTAGTTTATTTATATTGAATTGTTGTATACAAAGAAAAAAATGTTATGTACAAATCACTTTTTTTTTTTTTTTTTTTTTTTTTACAATTTAGAGTAGTGTTATTTGTATTCCTTACACATGTTATATCATGTCCTTTTCAATTTTTTTTTTTTTTTTTTTTTTTTCCTTTTTACATTGTATTTTACTCTTTTTTTTTCCTCTATATATCTTTCTCTTCTCCCTTGATGTAAGTATGAATGTTCGTTTACTTTGCTTTTTTATTTATTATGATAAAAGTCATGACTATAAAAAAAATTACTATAAACGTTTATTATAGTTGACATTTCATTTGTACAAAGGTAAGTTTGACATGAAAGGAATGGACAATAAGTATAATATATTTCATAGTAACATTTACACCAAGATATAAATCGAACTTTATATTTATAATAAAAATACAAACTAAAAATATTATATGAATTTTTAGTAATATATTTAGTTTAGTAAACTTTTTCTTTGATATTAACTTATAATTTATTAATCTTATTTTGTTTTTCATATTTTACACTTCTTTATTAATTTATTTATGAAATACATAGTTTTGTAGTCCGTCGGCACGCTCAAACATCTTTATTACTCCTTATAGTACAATAGAAGTATAGGACATAATGTATAATGCATATACAAAATTTAAGGATAATTAAATTGATGGATTATTATTCCAAGAATGATGTATTAAAAGTATAATAAAGATTTCTAGTAATACACACACACATATATATGTAATATGGATCGTGTGAGTATGTACAAAATGAAGTGTACTGTGCGTACCTGTGAACACAGAGGTTTTGGATGTAAACATGCTCTGAAAAAAGTTTTTTTTAGTTTTTTTTCATATTCATTTAGATACAAATAATATGAGGCTATTTGAGAAAATTTACATACATTCACGGTTTTCAACATCTTAAAAGTCATGTGAACGTGAAAAAAATTTATGTGAACATGTGTTCATAATAGTGTAGTTCATGTGAATATGCACGTTTCATATAGTTTTAGTGTGTTTATATGTGATTTTTTTACAAGTAGTCTATATATTAATTATTATATCATATTTATATAATGGCTTGTTTAGGCCATCAGCTTAAATGAGTTTAATGTATTCAACACGAACTTTAGACTTTTTTATCAAATGAGATTCACTGTATGCTTGAGCTCATTTAATTGGAATTTTTTTCGAGTTTTTAACGTGTTGAGTTTAAGTGACTTGGTTCATTTACATCATTTTGGTGTTTAATCGTTGATTATAGACTTTATACACTTGGTCAGTATATATTGGTTAGTTAGTTAGTTGTTTGTTATTTAATTTGTATTGTGGAATACTGATTTTGTAATATCAAAGGGTCTTTGGCTTAATAGTATTTTATAATATCTAAGTTGGTTTTAATTATGGGATCAAGTCATATTTAAATAAAATGTAAAGTGGGGTAAAATATTGTAATAAAAGGTATTTTTGTTAAAAGAATGTTAGTCGTGGACAAGCCATGTGTTTTCATATTTCATTGTAATTAATTTATATTTCTTGACATCTATAAAAGTATCAACCGACAACCCTTTACTTATATATGTTATTTTATTATTTTTTAAACTATTTGAATTATAATCTGTTTAAAAACTATGTATAGTTTCAATAATATCGCATCTGAATGTTGATTTTATTAAACATTTTCTCTTTTTATTAATCTAAAAAGTTTGCAATCATAAAGTATGGAAAAATAATATACACACCCAACTGGATCTAAATTCACGAATTTTTTTTTTTTTTTTTTTGCTGGTCTTCAACTTCACAAAAAAATTATGGTTGATTATTTTTAGCTAATCATAGTATCAAATACAGATACAAGTCACAGATATAAGACTGACAAAAAATCATGGCAACTTAATATGATTAACCAATGGCACGTGCTGAAAAAGTAGGGATTAGTTTAGTTTCGGAGCTAATCCGGATCGAATAAGTTGAAAACCAAAAATGCCCAAAATCTAGAATCGAGATACAATATGAAAATAAATTGGTCTAGTCCAGTTCGGTTTCAGTTATTTTTCAATTTAACAAAAATTAGTAGGAAACTGGACCGATTGAACTCGGTGGAACCAAAAAACGAATTAATGAAATTATAGGAATCAAGAACTGGTCAGAAAAATAAATAGTCTGGTTCGGTCCAGTTCAGGTTCTAGTACTTTTTAAGTAAAACGAAGTTTTTGTTCATCCCTACCGAAAAATAACTATATACATACTTAATTCATTTGTTTAAACATGTCTAATTCGTTGATGATCGAAACATGGATCATATTTTTTTTCTCTTCATATTTTCGTTTAATTGTATCACGTGTTATCATGGTATTTTTTGATATTTGTTTAGGTATGTTGTTTAGGCACATTAATCATTTTTGGTATTGTAATACTGTATTTTTCTTTATTTTTAGATACCTATAAAATGCAAATTTGAAAAAGAGAATTATAATTTTGAAGGATTGATGGGTTTGATTTGTGGGGTGAATCTTGACGTGTCCTTTTGTGGCACTTTGTTTAGACATAAAGCCATATGGGGATAACATAATGAATTTGCCAATCAAATAAAGTGTTCTAATTTATTTTTTAAAAGGGCTTTACAAAGGCTACCAACACTAATTATCATATTATATTCATACATAAGTAAATGAATAGTTAGTAATTTTGTTTTATTATCTTTACAAAACCCCAAGACTGTGGTGATCAATTTCTATGCCATCAATCCAATTTATTGTAATGAAATGAAAACCCTAATTATTCATTTATTTATTTATTTATGCATTGATTTACTATTTTTATACGTTTATTCAATTTTTTTAAATAAGTAAATTAATAAATCACAAATTCAGAATTAAATGTATCAATATGCGAAAATAGTAAATCATGGTGTTTCTCATGTATTTCAAGATTTATTCAGTTTCCCGTAATATCTTAAGTATATATGTGTGTGTGTATCTTGTATGCTCAATGATAAATTAAGAGTGATTATAAATAATAGTAACAGACAAATAGGTTTTGTTGACATACAACATTCTTCCGGCAGAAAGAAAAACAAAGTCGAGTGTGTGTCTTTTTAACACATAATAAGTGCTTATACACTCATATACTTATTCGGTAAGTGAATTTAACCAATAATGTGTTCTTTTAAATAAGTAATAAGTACCAATTTCAATTGGTTCAAGACGTGTTTGATCAGTTAGAAAACGCTGACTTATTACTACTGATTAGAAACATAACCCTAAAAAATCTCACATTCGTTCTCTCACACCAACAGCCCTCAAACCCACTTTCTGCACCGTCCACCTCCTGCACTGGGCACCACTAGCGTCTGCGACCCCTATAAAAAAAATTTATATAGAATCGCAAACATTTGTACTTTGTAGCATGATATTCCGACCCCTATAAAAAATTTTCTGGATCCGCCACTGTTTGATCTACTTGCCATTTTGTAGTATTTTTATATGCTAACTTGTAGTGTGTGTTGTAAATAAAATTTAAGTTATATGTATTATTGTGTCTTGTTGGATTTCTATTGAAAAGTATAGATGTATATGCAAAGTCAGTAGTTGAATTTATATTGAAAAGTATAGGATTATATGTAATTAGGATTTATATTGAAAAGTATAGAATTATCGTATTAGGTAGTTGGATTTATATGACATTGGTATAGATGAGTAGTTGGATTTACAATTGAAAAGTCGATTTCTTTTATATATAATCAGTTTATTTTAACGTGAAGTAGTCTTGAATGAACATATAAAATGGTCCAACAAGACAATCCATAACTTTTTGGAAACAATTGTCGACAAGTTACAATTAGTCATTCAAACATAATTTAAGCAAAAGAACACACATTAGCTCAAGCTCAATTGATGGTGTTAAATAATACATTTGAAATTAATTCAACATCTCATCATTTTAATTAACATAACACTAGCTTGAGAATATCCGAGCTTGATTTGATACCTTGAAATAAATTCAACTAAAAATACACAAACTTTACATTAATACACGGTAAAAGAGTTTAAAATAAGTGCACAATAATTATCGTTGAACTTTTATAAACTCATAATTTAAGTTGTTATTAACGGATAAATCTAATAAATATTTTTTTTCTTAAAACTATATAAACATAACATTAAAAATTAATATTAAATATTTATAACTATATAATAATAATTTTAAAATTTTAGTTTGATGAAATTTTAGTTAGTTAATAGTTAAAATAAATATTAATAGATTGGATTTAATTAGATCTAATTAGATTAGATTTGATATTATTAATGATTATACTAAATGACATGACAATTTGTAAAAATGACAAGTGACAAATTAAATAAAAAAATGACAAATGACAAATAAAAAAAAAGAAGATAACAAATGTCAATTTTGTTACTTTTATTTGTTACTTTTTTAATAGTATTTATTGATTCAAACTCATAATTTCTTAAAAGTCGGACATGATAAAATTCAAATTAAACAAGTATGATTGATTTCTAAGAGCATCCATCCATAGAGGTGTTAGTGTTACGTAGTGCAGAACCATAACTTTGTTTTATTTGGCATCGGAGCAATTAACTTCTTGGATGACATGTCATTAAACGGTTCTAAGAAGTAAGAATGAATTTGGTTCTTCCATATAAATTTAAAATATTGTTTTTTTAGCCCATTTAAATAATTAAATGTATTAGAATGAAATTCAGTATAATATATTATTATTATAATTATCGTAAATCTCTTATTTTATTTATAATTGTAATATTCATCTGGGTGAATGTCATTTTTGATCTTTCAACTTTTAAATTTCTCACATTTAGCTATTAAATTTTACTTTAGTGTATTATTTTGAGAAAATGATTAAAAGTAATGTTAAATGTGTACAAAAGATAATAGTTTAATGATCAAATGTGCACAAAATATGATAGTATAATGATATAATATTCAGTGCTTAAACATTTACAAAAATAATTTAAGGTTAAATGAGACAGATCTGAAAGTTGAACATTTAATCATTTTCATTATTGAAATATATCAAAAATATTTTGTATTAAATTTTCGAAATGGTGTTACTCTTTGGAATGCAATACAGAAACAGAATTAATGTTTAGTGAGTGATGTTTGGTGGTTGAAAGATGGGGATTGGTAGAGATCCTTGGTTGAGCTGTCCCAAATAAAAAGGATTATTGGATGTGGAATAGGGAGAGATTTTGGGTCATTCAGCTCCATCTTTACGGTAATGCCAAAACTCACTATATGGAACTCGAACATTTGAAAAAATAAGGGCTAAAGCCGTACAATAGCTGCGTACTTTTTAAAGTGTACCGATATGGTACATGTACTTTTTTAATTATCTGTATTAAACATGTACTTTCAAAATCGTTCAAATATGATACCTAGGGTTACCAGTTACCGGCTATACCGGTTAAAAGTATTTGTTAACAAATGAATCACACTAACCTACCATTCGGGCAAGAAAAACGAAAACTGATGAAAAACATACATACCAACCAATTCGGGCAAGTGAGTAATCTTCGTCCTGGGTTGAAGGTAGTCCAAAATACTCGACATTTCATGAGTAATCCACAATCGCAGAGCCTCGTTTCATCAGATTTTTAATGGATCGAAGGAGTGCTAGAAAATGACGACATAAAGAACGGGTTTAAGGTTTTGTTAGGGTGTCTATTTGTGTGAAATATTGCAGGTTCGTTTCTCCTCTTACTTAAAGGGTTAATTTACAAGAAATCAAAATTAAATTAAATTTAACTTGCCAAATCAGGTAATCATATGCCAAGTCAGCAAATATTAGAAAATAGCTGATCATAAAACTAGTATAGGTATCATATTTGAACGATTCAGATTGTACATGTTTAACGTAGATAATTAAAAAAGTACATGTACCATATCGATACACTTTAAAAAGTACGTAACTATTTTATGGTTTTAGCCCAACAAATAAAGTAGGGAACAAGTGAGGGTTGCGCTCTCCTTCGTACAAAATTTGGGATTATAAAGGCGATTTGTTAGTGTGTTTCAGGGTGTTTGCTTGGTGACACTTTGATCAATATAGAAATGGTGTAATAATGTTGCAATTAGGATGATCGTTCGAAGATTGTGGTTGAAGATATTTTCTCTTCTTTTCAGTTCTCTTTCGTCGTATGGATGGAAAATAGAAGTAATAAATCTTGGAACTGGGCGTTATGGCCATGGGTTCCTTAACTACGATTGATTGTTAAAGTTTATTTTGTTAAAATAGAGTGCTTTTTACTTGATGTTTCTATTTTAGTTGTGTTCTTAGTGCTCGTATGGTAGTGGATTTTTGGTTGGTTCCCCTTCTCTTCTGTTGCTCTACAGATGGGCCTTTCGGTGCTTTTATATAACTTCTAGTTTTTTTTTAATCAGTCATTCAGTGATTATAAATAATTTGATGTTTCATTATATATAAACTATAAAATATTATTATAGGGTAAAAATCAGTTTTTTAATAAATATTATAATAGTTACAATTTTAATGATTCTATAACATCAATGAGATATCTTAACTTGAAAATATGAAACCAATTTCTAAAATGTTGTATCGGTTCGAAAATGATAATTGGTTCAATTTATAGTTTTACTAATGCAATTTCTTTATGCATCATACCCTAATTTCTCATACATCATACCTTATAATATTGACCTATACGATTCCTCTTTTTTATTGAAAGTGATGTAGGTTAATTGACCTAAAGATTAATAGTTGTAGAGTATGGTAGTAGCACTCTTTTACTAAACATGTAGAATAGAGCAAAATTAATGTGAGAAAATTTGAACTCTATAAATAGGTTGCTTAGGAGGTGTTTGAGATTCAACTTTAAAAATCACTTATGAACTTTGTTGCAATATTACATATAATGATATTATTTTTAAATATAAACTTTAACACACTATGAAAAAATGTAATTATCATAAATATTCAAACGAAACTCTAATTCTAATCCTTTTAATTAGAAAAATGGGGGAATTTTGGAAAGTTATTACTTCCATAAAAAAAACACATGAAATATCGCTCTTTATGGATTCAAACGAAACTCTAACTCTTTATTTCAAGCTGACTTTTTATCTAGTAGCGATGAATCGATGACTTGGTTAGATGGCAATGGGTCTTACAAAATTCTAGGATATGTTCGGTCTCTTCTTGCGAACAGCTGTGGAAGATGTGAGCTCTCCTGGTCATCGTGGGTTACATAGTATTCGGGTTGGTTATCAACATTCCTGTGTGGAAAATTTGTATGGTCGGTCGGCTACCTTATGTAATTAATTCAGGAGAGAAATTCATCTTTAGGAGTGTAAATGAGCAGACTCGTTTAAAATATTTGGTTCGAGTTTGGCTTGTTTCGAAATCTGTAAGTGAAGCTTGAACTCGGCTGGTGAATAATTTTTCGACTCATTTTTTATATATTTTAATTTTTTTAATTAATTTTTATATAATCTATATATTGTTATTTTTTTAATATATATATATATATTATATGTTTACTAATTTAAAAAATATATTTATACATCGACTCATTTAATCTCGTTTACGATCGTGAGTTCGATATGTGAAGTTCGGGCTCGAGCTCGTTGATTAAATGACCTCGAAATTATGCTCGAGCTCGGCTTGGGCTCTTTTAACTCGAGCTTTTTTCGAACTTTTAACGAGCCCAGCTAATTTACACCCCTATTCATCTTGAATCATCGCTTTGCGCTTTATGTGGTGCAGCCCCGAAAATGAGGACCATCTATTTCGAAGTGATGACACACTTTTAGAATTATTAGTCTGACGGAATCTTAGATGTTGTCCAAACCAAGAGGTTGTGGATTCAAGTCTTAATTGTTAGATGTTGTCCAAACCAAGAGGTTGTGGATTCAAATCTTAATTGAAACGTTGAAGGTAGGATAGAAATAGGTAGTAGAATAAAGTTACCTTGATAAATAAAGATACTATTTTATCATATTAAATGTCAAATAAATATGTTTTGAAGGAAAAAAAAAATGGAAGTCACATCAGGGTGAGCACGCGTGCGTACGCTAGGGTAGGAGAAGAGCATGGGTTAAAGCAGTAGTGGCACCATCCATCATTCCCACTTTTCATCATCATAAATGACTCTGTTTATATGCATATAACATACATCACAGATTCTTTATACACCATACTCTAATTTCTCACATACCACACCCTATAATTTTGACCAATAATTTAACTAAATTAGAGTTTATGATTGGTTGTATGTTCCTCATTTTCATTGAATAAAGAATTTATTAGTCTTGATTATGTCATGATTATAAATAAAGGTGGTGTATGAAGTATAACCCTACATGCATACATCTCTATATTTAATTCTCTTCTTCAATCATTCTATTATATTCCTCCCTTCACATATATGATATAACTCCCCAACCATTCCTACATTTTTATTATTTTACTTTTGACTCTTAAATATTCATTTTTTTTTTCTATTTAAATCATTATTCTATAACTCTTTTTTTTTATAAAGCAACAATTTAGATCCACAAAAGAAAAACGGTTTCAAACGAAGCTCATGTCAAACAATACAGAATACAAAACAAAAAGAGAAGCCAACAACACCGAAAACAAATGACTGTATCTGTTTCCTACATAACATGAGATTTATTGATCCATTTATCCTATAACGCATATTTTATACGGGGTACACTTTTATAAAGTCATACGTATAAAAACACACACCCACACACCAAAAGTTGACCACCGACTCAAACGGTTTTTAATAAGAGTATACATTGTAATTATATTTTTTTTTTTTTAAATATGTAGTTACCACGTAGTTATAATAGTATTTGTTTGTGTTACAAAAGGAATACATGACGTACGTAATTGTACACCCGAATACATACGATCTAACCAACTCCGCATTTGTGTGTTGCCTAGATGCGTATGGGGACTACACTCACGACTCCAAAGACCCTAAACTCATTCACTTTTAACTCTACTTTTCACATGTTGTATAACTAACTAAATATAATTTGTTTAAACATCAAAAAGAGAGTCGATACAAGTATAGAACCTCAACCTTTCACAAGATTTAAAAAGGAGGGAGGGAGACCCAACAAAAAAAAGAGATAGAAAACTAAAAATACAAAAACCCAAACTAAAATAATATGAGATCTACAGTCGAATAATAGCCATCTAGGATCCAACCAGACAACATAACCATTCAGCCCAAGATTTGCCAAATTTCTTATCCTGTTTGGAGATCCAACGGAAAGAGCTAAACATCGAAGAAAGAATCCCAATGTGATGCTTTCCTCCAAACGCTTTGAAATTCTGAAAACGTCAGATACCATATAGACTAATCCACACCGAAGCTTGTCAAAGGTGATGTCTTGAAGGAATCCCACCGAGCTGGACATCGAGAGATAAAAGATAGGACAAAGACCAGCATTCCAAGCAACGCCTACTATTTGAAGAAGCAACGCCTATTTATGTTCTATCTTAGTTTTTACAATGAATCCAATTAATTGTTCGGTTCGTTGGGTCGAAATTGTCACCCCTAAACTGAACGTAAACCAAAAATAGAAGCTACATGAAGGACCAAATCGGATGTGAAAAATTTCAACTATTTATGATTGTCTAAATATACGTTGATATATTTGGTAGAACTTCCAGTTCTGTAGAAAAGTATCGTGCCCTATAATATAATCTCATTTAAAAGATAATAAGCAATTAAATATACTTAAGGCTACTTTCCATCTATTTAACTCATTTCATTTTTAACCATTTGAACATTAAACATACAATATAACCTACATCAATTTTCTTGTTGGTCATGTTTGGCTTGCACAGTAACATTCGAAAAAAATAAAATTTCAATTTCAATTATTAACCTGTTTAGTGGGTGTGAAAAAGAATAGTGTTTAGGTGTTGAAATTCAAATTCTGTTACAAATAGCTGCTAGGATTGACAACTTTTTTACTAGTATAGATTTTGTAAGGGTGCTACTTCATGCACCATACTCTACAACAATTAATATTAAGTCAATTAATCTACACCACTTCCAATGAAAAAGATGAACCATCCAATCATAAACAACAATTTAGTCAAATTATAAATCAAAAATTACAAGGTATGGTGTATGAGAAATTAGAGTATGGTGCATAAAGAAAATGTCTTTTGTAATTTGAAGTTCTAAATACAAAAGACAAACAAGGGCTTAATTGAATATGTCGAAATCGACAAATCACAGTATAATTCATTCTTGACATTATACATCCTAAATATTACTCACTTAAAAAGTCTCACCAACCGAAGAGACACGGAGACAAAGTGAGCACTGGATGGCACTTCCAATTAGACCATTGGGAAACCTTAGACATTTGATTTGAGGCCAAAGGTCTGTCTATGTTGGCCACACTTTTCTGGGCCTATGGCCACTTTTCTGGGCCTATGGCCACCTTCCAAACCAATTGTAATTCGTACATGTGATGTGATGTTTTCTCCTTCATAAACAGAAGTCAAGGCCAGGTACCAAAAAAGATGCATGCATAACGAGGGCATTCTCGACTTTTTGCAACATTACTATGTGAATGTCATTCATATGCAAGTCCCGGCATCGGAACCTGACTCTGATACCAAGTTGAATAATCAGTAACTGTTTTGTATATTATTGTGTGTATAAAACACTGATTACAAGAGGATTATATAGGAGATATATTTACACTCTAATCCCCATAATATTAACAGACTAATCCCTCTAATATAAGTAATTATATAACTGTCTAATAGACGGATGTGCGTTTCATTAGCACGGCATAAGTCATGATGAATATCATCCACCCATCTAACAGTCGACCACACTTCATTCTATGTAGAATGAAGGGTTGGTCTCGGTCTCTCAGATGATATCATTCACATGATTTATATTGAATGATGCTTTGTTTTGAGCTAATGATTTCATTCACATGATATTAATTGAAGCATGTTTTGTTTTGAGCTAATGATTTCATTTACATGATATTTAAATGGAGGATTTGATCTCGGATCTCGCATAAAAGGGTTCCGTAATAGGCAAACAAACACTATGAAAAATTGGAAGGAAATAAAAAAGGGTAGTGGAGCTTATCTACCTCCAAATAGTTTCTTTGCTGCCACCCACTTCTGGCAACCGACGAAAATGAGTAAATGATGAAAATAACTTAAGAACTCGGGCAAATAAAAAGAAGCTCGCTTGTTATTGTGTGTGACAAACCCATTTACAATACGAAAACACAGTCCAACAATCAATTCGACAACGAACCCATTTCTGCATTTTGCCAACGATCTTCACAAGTTTCCCAGAACTCACTAAATATCATGCCACTCCAATCCGTCAATGCAAGCACAGAGTTCCATGTCAATTCCCCCAAATGCAAGCCCTATGAAATAGAAAGCATCGGTTACAAAATTCTGTCAGCAGCAATTTCGTGTAAATCATGTACATGCTAAAGCACAAATTCATGAGGATGCAGAGCCAAAAGAAGATTAGCATAGTTGCAAAGAAAACCAAGTTGGAGCCATGCATCAATTGAAATTTTTAAGTATTTACCCTTATGGAATCTCAAGCTACAGTTGAATAACGTCATGTATAACATGTATGTATTTCTTGAAGCATCGAGTCCAACGACTTGTCGCACTACTATATATATATATATATATATATATATATATATATATATATATATATATATATATATATATATATATATATATATGTATATAGATTTGGGTTCAAATGAGTACCACTGGTTTTGCGGAGTACCGGAGGTACCTCGCTTAAAATAATTTTTTTTGAAATTTTTTTTCATAATCATGTTTAAATTAATAATATAAGACTACTTGCAAAAAATCACACCTAAACACACACTAGAACTATGTGAAATGTGTGTGTTCACATGAACTGTACTGTTGTGAACGTGTGTTCACAACTAAGCATGTTCACATGAGATTTTTCACGTTCACATGACTTTTAAGATGATAGAAAGTGTAAATGTATATAATATTTTACGAATAGCCTTATATTATTTGTATCTAAATAAATATGAAAAAAATTCAAAAAAAAAAAACTTTTTTTCGAAGCAAGTTCACATGTAAAACCCGTGTGTTCACAGGTACTCACGGTACTCTGCATTTTTTAGGTACTCACACGAACCATATTCTATGTATATATATATATATATATATATATATATATATATATATAGAGAGAGAGAGAGAGAGAGAGAGAGAGAGAGAGACGTTAAATTTATAAACCCACAATATTTAATTCCTTATTGTTCATACTGAATGAGTAAATACATACTTATCTCTGAAGAATAATACGTCAAAATGATTAATCTTAAGATTTACTGCTGTTGTTCTACCCGTATTATTCCTACTGAATAAAATAAATACAAACCTATCTCTGAAGAACACGTAAAAATGATTAATATTAAGATTTAATGCCGTTGTTCTACCCATGTTCTCGGTATTTAGATGTACACCTCAAATCTATAGTGATGGAGGATGGCATGATATGAAAACCATTAGATTAGTTGAGACTAGATTTGTCATCCTTGGGTGAGTAAGAGTATCCAAGTCTCCAAGATAAACACACAAGGGGAGTTCAGAATCTAGAGGGAAAATTCAGAGGGGAGACATGTTTCAAGTTGAAGTGCATATGAGCAGATCACTGGTATGAACCCATTAAACTGCACAAAGCTATTCTTAAGAATATGCCATAGCATTGTCAGTGTACAACAGGCTGTCCCCTTTGTCTCATAAAATCATGGAATGATGCAAAAGCAGCCATATAGTGTCCCCAAAAGAGATTGTCTTCATCTTCAGGAAAAAAATTTATGTAGAGATTATCACATCTTCAGAAAAATTCTTTTTTTTATGTTGCAAAAATAGGTGTACTAGCTAACACAAGGGTTAGGACGTGTTCACTTCTAAAAAGTGGGAAACAATTAGAGAGCTAAAAACTGCAGGGAGGCCCAGATGGCTAGATGAGCTTATTATAAGTTTATAACTTAAAAAATACATGCTTTTTATAGTTTTTACGCAAAGCACTTGACCCTGGCTACAAACAAGTTAATAACAGCATACAAGAGGTCAAGAGCTGTAGAACTGTGAGAGAAATGCATAGCTTAGGGTATTAGAGGGTAACATGGTAGAGAAGACATAGGTCAAAAACAGTTTGACGATTCCTTTTGTACCGCCAAAAAAAGACGGCTACAATATTGAACCACAAGCAATGAAAATTACATACAAACAAAAGTATCAGGTTTATAAATGATAAAGCAGTCTGCTATCGAAAGATGACAAAACCATGCACACATTATCGTATAGCAGATTAGCAGGCAACCATCCAGGGTTGGAATATTGGGTTACCATTTCCAGATCCAAAGTTAGAATACTAGAGTTTTTTTTTATTGTATTATTTTCCTTTCCAAGCTTAGATATAGCATTAACATTGCCAGTTTTATTGTGCCTTCCTGCCCATGGATTGCTCTTGAATGGGAATTATTAGATATATAGGATAACTTATATGTGTTTATCACTTCAGATATCGTTTGCACCACCTTTAACGTTAAACAATTTAAATACCCTGTTGCATTTTGAAATAAACCAGGTCTTTGGTTTAAAAAAGCATGCATCAGGCGCGCCTAGGCGGTTGGCGCAGCCAGGCGATGGTGTTGTCGCATCCTGGCTCTGAGGCAATGCGATGACAGAAGGCGCATGAAGGCGATCGCATCATGTGGCAACACATGGAAGCAAGAGGCGACGCCCAAGCCTCTTCCTGTACATATGGATTTTAGTGAATGGATTCACAACTAGGAGACTACTTTGACACAATATATGTTAGGTTTCTTGGATTTTTAGTTGTTAAATATAGTTTTAATGTGTTTGTTTGTATAAAATATGATTTTAAAATAATTTAGAAGTGTTTTACTTTAAAGCACCTCGCGTATGTGATGTGTGCGCCTCGCCTTGCGCATCCCGCCTCAGGCTCCATGACACTTTTCACATCGGTGCGCCTTTTAAAACAAAGTTTAGAATGATAGTATGGTATCAGAGCACAAGAGTTACGATACAATCCTAGTAGTATCTATGTTTCAATTGCTACATGATGAAAAGAGAGACGATAGATTGAAAAGGCACCACCAAAACATTGTTTGCTATTCAACCAATTTCAAATGCCCTCTTAAACATTTTTCTAAACAACTATTGTATTTTAACCACTAAACGAGCAAAACTAATTTGACTGTTCACCTACGATGCCAAAACACTAAATTGTCTTAATTGATTCATAATTATACAGAACTGCGACCTGAGCAACATCTAATGCTATTCATGCAGCCTCATTACAAAACAACAGAGTGTCATAGATTAGACTCACCGTTAAAAAAAATTATCTGCTTCTAAAACGCCAAATATGTGGATTCTCATGTCTGATTAACAAGTATTGACTCCACCAATATGAACCCATCATTTGCAAAAACATCTAAACAACAAATATGCATGCATTCATATGTGTATATATCGCCAAAAAGTAGTGATTGAAGAAACAGAAAATCAAGCCTACCCGAGATTTCCAATGCTATTGATGGGTTCCAAAAGCTGCAACTGCAGTTGTTGCTGTTGATGTTGTTGTGCCTGTTCAGCCTGACCTAATTGCTGCTGCCCGATAATACCATTATTCACTAGAGCAGCTGCCGCTGCTCCAGCAGCCGGAGTACCCTTACCTTCGACAAACCGCCACATATACCATGCACCAACCGACCTATAAGGCCTCCATTTCTCACAAAGCTGTTCCATTTGTGACGGCCTAGGCAACTCATCCAACATATACAAAAGTTGCACTCCTTTCCTAACTCCCAAATCACTTACAGGCAAAACATCAGGTCTATGTAGCGAAAATATCATAAACATGTGAACAGACCATGAACCAATTCCCTTAACCATTGATAGCATTGTAAAAAGTGACCTATCATCCATTTTTACAACCGATTCATCGGTCAAAATTCCGTTGGTATACTTATTAGCAAGGTCATAAAGGTAACTTGCCTTGCGCCCAGAAACCCCAATTTGCTTAAGCTGTTGTGGAGTGAGAGATAGGACAGTTTCCGGGACGACGCCTTCTTCGCCGCCGCAGAGGTTCACGAAACGAGTGTATATCGACGTGCCTGCTTTGTACGCGAGTTGTTGATAAAGAATGCTTTTAGTTAGGGCTAAAAATGGTGGTTGATGTGAGTCGAATGTTGGTGGCGGGTGATTGTCGATTAGGTTGGCGAGGAGGGGATCGGCGGATCTGAGGTGTCGGAGAGCAACGGCGATTTCGCCATGTGCGGATAAGGGTTTAATAACTTTCGGCAAATCTACCGCTGATCGTGAAGTGTTTCGACGACGGTTTTTGGCTACGACGGTTGTTGTGGTGGTTGTAAGGACGATTGCTTTGGACGCGTCGGCTTCTGCAATTGTAGCTTGAGGCTTAATTTCTTCAGTTGGGGAGTCCATAGATGACAGTTTTCGGATTTTCTGAGGGCGAATTGGGATTTTGGAGGGGTTTGACGAGGCAAATTGAGAAATATCAGAAGCTGAAGATGATTCCTCCATTGGTGGTCGTCGCGGCGGCGGAAGCGGAAGGTGTGTTTGAGAAGGAATGGAAGATTGGTGGTGTGAAGAGGATTCAGGTTTGGGACGAGATTGGGGTTCATGTGAATGGATAGTGTGTTCCTCCATGTAGGGATTGTCGTTTTGTTGGTTGCAATGGGGGTATGATGGATATTTGATTGAAGGTTGTTTCTAGGGTTTCGTAGAGGGTGGTGCTGGCAGTCGGAAGACGGCGACCGATGAGGAATTGCCGGTGAGTTGGTGTTGGTGATAGTTTCAGGCTCATAAGAATTTGATAAAGTGTGATAAAAAAAAATCAATCACGTGCGGTGAAGAAGTTTCAGAAAATAAAACAAAATGTTTTGGATGATAATATATCAATAAGGATGGTTTTTTGGATGATAATATATCAACAAGGATGGTTTTTTTTTTACTGTCCGTAATCTTAAACTACTTCTTTGCCTCAAAATTTAGGATCTCTACCTAAATTTCAACTTGTATCACTTTTATTTTAATGAACTAAACTCCATTGGTAACAAAAATGGTTTCATGACTTACTTTTTTTTTTTACGAAAGACAATTACGGTTTTTATTTGGGGTTAATTGCGTCAAAAAATAAAATACTATCACAGTTTTTTCAATCTGGGTAACTACTAAATTTTTTTTTCCTAATTAAGGTAACATAATTTATAATCAAGTCAATCAATGTAAATCATATCGGATTGAAAGGTAAAAATTACTGACGTGACAATTTTTTTGTCCAATCAATCTTTTTTTTATAAAATTGACAATTTAATTGATATATGATGTGCAATTTAAAAGTACTTTTTTATGATACCTTGCAATTTTAAGCAAATTTAAGAATAATTAAACAATATTAGAAATAAAAAAAACAAATGAATGGATATAATAGCTGTCATGTAAGTAATTTTTACATTTTAATCCAATACGGTTACTTTGATTGACTTGATTTGGAAAGTATGCTACCTCAAATAGAAAAGATTTTAGTATGTTAACCAAATTGAAAAAACAATGTCATGTCAGTGATTTAACTTTTCATTCCATGATATTTACATAATTGATCTTTGGATACGTTCTATCTGGTTTTGATTTTTCATTATAAAAACCAAGATAAATCGAGACCTAACCACAACCATCACACTCTGGACCGATTTTTATATATAGCTACGCTAAAAAATCAGTTCGTGGTTCTATTTGGTTTTGGGTCCAGCACAACCCTACAAACTAGTGTAAACAATTACATTAACATTAAGGAAAGCGGACATGTTTTTGTTGATGTGAAATGTGAATGGCATCGATAATATTCTCATAAATTTTTTTGAGTTTTTTTTTTAATATAACCTCAATTTGCCTCTACCAAAAAAAGTTTTATGTTTCCAAATCCATGTAGTTTTTAAATTAATAAAAATTAAAGTCATTGTTTTCGAGATTCTTTATTCAATAACATAACATTAAGATCCAATTTGATTTACACTATATGTTCTTGAACATGAAATTTTGATTTGTATCATGCAGATAATAACATTAGTTTCGAACATGCTCCCAAGTTTAGAGGTGTATAAATACCCCATCTAATGCACACCTGAATAAGTATAATCTATAGAATATTATTTGATAGAGTTGATTCATACTATTCACTTGTCCACAATCAATTCAGTGGTCCTCATTCAAATCGCGTTTGAAATAGTACTTAGGATGCATTTGGTTCGTATTATTGTTTTTTTGTAGAAGTGAATTTCGTCAAATAAACTAAAAATTAAAATAATTAGAATCTAACAAATTTCAGTTTCATGATACGTTTAGTTACTCTAAATAATTTCGTCACACATATGGTTGCATATGCAAGCAACACGAAGTAAACACATAAAACTAAAGCAATCGAGGTGCTTTAGTAACACCAATTCCCAATCATGATTGTGATAATTCAATAGAAGTAGCATGAAATTTTAAAAGAATATTCATTTATTAATATTAAGCTTGTGTTAAAAAAAATTAATGTTTAAAATATAAAGAATACATATATTATAATGCTGTTTAATTTTTATAATTCAAGAAAACACAGTAAGACATTTGTATAACTAACATTAAGCATTGTTAAACGCACCGTTTTGGTGCCATGCCTTTGTTAATTTTCAAAATTTACAGAATCAGTCCCTGTAGTTTGTATTAAATTTTGGATTTAATCCATAGACTTTTAGTTTTCCAAAATGAGTTATTATTATCAAGGTTTACAACTTTACATTCAACATTGTTTCTTATCTATTAACTTTAACTAAAAATTTTTTATATTTTTTTCCATTCTAATTAAAAATTATTAACAACTCCTTATTTTAATAAAACAAATAGGTATAAAAATATAATAGAATATTAATATTTTTAATCAATTAAAAATATTTCGAATTAATTTGGTTCGTCGTTTTTCGATTTGGTTAAATTGGAAATCGAAATAGTACATCGTTTTTTTTACTAAAACATTAAAAATTAGATTGTTTGGTTGTTTTTTTACTTTTTTACTTTTGGTTAAATCGAAAATCAAAATGTTTATTCGTTTTATCCGTCCAAAATACTTAAATTTGATTGTTTTTTTTTCTATTTGGTTAGCCATTTCGCTGGAAAAATTGAAATGTTCGTTGTTTTAATTTTAAATATTTTCGCTCGAAAAAAACAACGTACCATTTCGATTTTCAATTTAATCAAACGAAAGAAACAACTGCTTAATAATATTAATGTTTTTGACCGAAAAAACATTAAATAACTTTGATTTGCAATTTAACCAAACGAAAAAATAACTAACCATATTAGTTTTAAATATTTTTGCTCAGAAAAAATGGTGAACCATATTAAATTTAAATGAATGAAACTAACGACGACTGATTTAACTTTAAATGTTTTCGCTCAGAAAAATAATGAACTCTGATTTTTAATTTAACCGAGCGGGAAATCAACTAATCCATCTATAAATTTTTCCGATAAGAAAAAAAGACGAATTATTACACTTTTTTATTTTTTTAACGGGTGAAACAATGAGTCTTTTTAAAACTTAATGAATATTGAGTTCAACACTTTTTATATTTTTATATTTGTAAATAAAAGTATTCAGTTTGTACATCAACTTCTTCAATATTTAATCAAATATTGATTAAATAAATAAATAATGAAAATTTCTGCTTTCACCTCAACTTGAAACATTAGATTTTTTTTGAACGGCAAACTATCCTACTCCTTTACCACCAGACTTACTTACTCCACCTAAATTTCAACTTGCCTCCAACGGGGATCGAACCCGTGACCTCTCGCTTATAACTTCACTCTCTTACCGCCAGGCCAAAGACCCTTTGGTACTTGAAACATTAGATAACAGTGATTCATTTTGTTTTGTCGTTTGTTTTTTGTCTTTTGTTTCACAAGATGTATATAAAACATCAACTTTTGTTATTCATAATTTTTGTGAAATATGGGTTTAATATGGAAAAAAAAAACCAACATGCTTTTCATATTTTTACGGTATAGCCTCTTCGTTTTACTTTTTACCAATAAAATCTGTAAGTTATTTATTTGTTTGTGATTTTTGGAATTATTCATTTTTTGACAAAAAAAATCATTAAATTTGAGGGTTTTTCGTGACATGTTGGTATTTTTGTGGAAACTACGGGACTGATTATGAAAAAAAAAACAATTTTTTTCCAAAAACCCAAAAGGAAACAATAACCCGAGGACTTTATTGGTAAAAAATAACATTGAGGGACGAAACCATTTGCATATAAAACCCTAAAAAAATCAATATACTTTGAACATCATCAATTAAATCATACCAAATTCATAAAAAAAACATGTAACCCACTAATGCTCAAATACACATATGTAACTACGTTGTTGTCATTATTAAATTATATTCTATTTCTTAACATCATATTTTAACTTAAGCGATAAAATCAACATATTTTTACAGATTCTCGCAGCAACGCGCGGACAACCAAACACTAGTTAGACAACAAATTGATAAAAATTTCAATGAATAAAAGTTTTTTTTTCCTAATTAAATCCAAAATGTACTTGTTTTAAACAGGGGTTTTTATTTGTATGCAAAAATTAGAATTAATAGATCATATTTGCACCAAAGCTAAAGATCAAGGGCCAGCCTGTAATTAAACCTACAACAAAGGGAAAGAAAACTCCCGCGAAAATCGTAGTTGTATCCCCCTGTCCTTAACGGACTCCGTCTTCCGGCCTCTTCTCAGCATCTCCGTCTGTTGCGCATTTCGTCGAACAGAAAGAGGGCATTCCACTATATCCCTATGTCCTCATTACATTCCTTCGTTCTTACAATTTCTAACTATTACATTTCCGATGGCTTCACGAGATCCGGAGATCGACGAAGGAGGCGGCGGAGGTGGCAGCCTCAAGAAGCCGCTCCTCCATACCGGGAGTTGGTACCGTATGGCTGGTATGAGTTCCCGCCAGTCCAGTATGTTAGGCTCCTCTGCTCAAATCCTTCGTGAATCCGTCTCCATTTTTCTATGCGTCTTCATTGTCGCCTTGGGCCCCATACAGTTTGGATTCACCGTAATTCTTTCACTCTTGCAAGTATAGTTAGATAATAGAAGTGTTGATGTCCTAAATTTACGAGTGTTTGTTTTGTTTACAGTGTGGGTATTCAAACCCTACGCAGGCAGATATCATAACTGATCTTAACCTCACAATTTCGGAGGTTTGATCGTTGACCAACACATTAGCATCATCGTAATAAATTTACTGGTGATTATGGAGTTAATTAATAAATTTGAAGTTATGTTGATGAACAGTTCTCCGTGTTTGGTTCTTTAGCAAATGTGGGTGCAATGGTTGGTGCGATAGCCAGTGGTCAAATTGCAGAATATATTGGAAGAAAAGGGGTAAGATCAGTGTCCGATTAATCCTATCAGTTTGCTAAATTTTTTTTTTAAAGAAATTAGCAAAGTCCTAAACATCTAATGGTGTAAATACGTTGTTTTAAAAGTGCAGTCGTTGATGATTGCTTCTATTCCTAACGTACTTGGATGGCTTGCTATTTCATTTGCAAGAGTAAGTGACCATCTTTAAGCACATTCCCAGCCTTATAGGCAATCATGACTTATGATTTTTTCGTCACCATATTGGTTGATTTATGTGTAGTGTATCTGTTTCTTTCGATTTACCATCTTTCATGGTATTTTATTTTTGTTTCCGTAGGATTACTCATTCTTGTATATGGGAAGGTTATTGGAAGGCTTTGGTGTAGGAGTAATATCTTACACGGTGAAGATCCTACTTGTTTCGAAATCCCTTGTTCCACATGCAATAAGATTAACTGCGATTACATTTGCATGACTTTAGGTTCCTGTATACATTGCTGAGATCTCACCTCAAAACATGAGAGGCACCCTTGGATCAGTGAACCAGGTTAATTATGATCCTTTTGTTATCTCAGGGAATATATGACACATCATCCATCGTTTCCCTTTGAAATGGAATAACATAAATTACCGTGAATTTTCCCCTTTGTAGCTTTCTGTCACCATTGGAATACTGTTGGCATACCTTTTAGGACTTTTGGTTCCATGGAGAGCACTGGCAGTTCTAGGTGAGGATTTACTTTAAACTTGTTCATTTTATTCAGATTACATCATAGAGGTTCCTCTTTATAATGAGGTAAGATACTAAGATAGTGGAAATACTTGTAGAACATTTATTAGGTGAGCATGTATACAATGATAAGCCCATGAAAAGCTAGAAAGTTACATATCAAGTCCATTTTTTGACAGTGCAATTTTTTAAAGTTCATTTGTGGACTAATGAAGTAAACGTAATTTCGTAATGAATATCCAAGGTTTACTTTTCAAGTTAATACACTCATTCATGTATACTAATATAATATCATTTTATGTCTAGCTGCAATATGGTGGTTGAGGTAATAATGTGTTTTAATGTTTACAACTGACAATCTATATTTCAAACTGCTAACTTCTGACACCACCTTCAAACTAAAGCATCTTCTTGCCTCGGCTACAGGAACTTTGCCATGCATCGTTCTGATACCTGGTCTATTTTTCATTCCTGAATCTCCTCGCTGGTTGGTAAGAGTCATAAACTTGAATTTATTCACTAATCATCTTTTAGTTAAATTTAGATATATGTATATGTTTTTTGCTACTTAAAATTGTTGTGTAGGCCAAGATGGGATTTATGGAAGATTGTGAAACTTCTTTGCAAGTTTTGAGGGGATTTGATACTGACATTACCACTGAGTTCAATGAGATCAAGGTACTTTATTTAATTAGTGACATTAATGGATTCAGCTTTATAAAACGTTGATCGTGTTATGCAGTTGCATTCAGCTCTCTTTCTAAGCCTATTGCTAATTAGTATGTGACATATATAAAATCTCCTCCGTCTTAACAAGATTTGAAAGGCTACGCACTAAATAGAGATCACTGTACGTTCATTATTAATAGTTTTTGCATACTTGATATATAGAAATATCTGATTTCTAACAGAGATCGGTGGGAACGTCAGGAAAACGAGCTACAATTAGATTTTCTGAACTGAAGAGGAGAAGATATTGGTACCCTTTAATGGTATGGTTTCCAGGTTCTACCTTCAAACACTTCAACTTTCATGAAACCTGAAATATATATAAACTTTCTTTTCTGTTTTTCACTTTTCATGTTGGGCTATGTCATGCAGGTAGGAATAGGGTTGCTTCTTCTTCAGCAACTGAGCGGTGTGAATGGTGTTCTATTCTACTCTAGTAACATCTTTAAATCAGCTGGTTAGTTTTAGCATCAACCTATAATTCACCATCATTTTCTGGTAGGTCTTGGATAGTGTGTTAGTTTGTAGAATATGTGAGAGGCATATATTTTGATATGTGCCCCTACTTCTGCTAATTGATAGTTTCAAGATCACAATCATGGAATGTTATCCCTTAAACTTTTGCAGCATAGATTGCTTGACATTAAAAGAATTTGAATAAGAGTTTGAGCAAGGCTAAGACAGAAAAACAGTATGCCCACTCCGCATCCCAAACAGAATGGTAACTGAAGATGGTCACCAAATCTTCAATACTACTCTCGTGACCATCATTCTAGCTTTAACCAATTTTGTTATGTTGTGATTGAGTTTATGTTATTGAGGCATTCAGATTGCAGGGAGACATGATGAATGTGACTTGGTGAGGATAACAGTATAGAGGTGTTTCCCCAACCAAGTGGTTGTGGGTTTAAGTCTTACTTGAGAGAAGGTGGTAGTGTAGGTTGTCTTTTAAAAACTCTGTATTAGGAAAAGAGAAATTTCACGTAACTGCGTAGCATATTTTTTGAGTTGTCTTAATGACAATTATGCTTAAATTGATGCGGTTAGGGCTTTTTATGATAAAATTAGATGCAAATCTTTTTCTTGAGTTCTTCTCCTGCATCACTTAGGGGTGTTTCGACTTTGTTGTCATTCTCCTGGATTTTTTAAATAGCTAACGTTCTCGTCTTTTAAGATCGATCTGTCAATTGCATTCTGAACAGGTATTTCATCCAGCAAAGCTGCAACGCTTGGACTTGGTGCTATACAGGTATCTACTAGCTAATTTATGTGAAGCTTTAAATGCAAAACACTCATCAGTCAGTGGTTAATACCTGGTATTTTTGTAGGTTGTTGCTACCGCAATTACAACATCCTTGGTGGACAAAAGTGGTCGTCGGGCTCTTCTATTGGTAATGACTAATGATTGCTAATTTTTTAACCGAGACTTTTATAACTTTTCTCAGCAGATCATAAAATCCTTGTTTTTGTGATGCAGGTGTCTTCGTTTCTAATGGTTGCAAGCAATCTTCTTGCTTCAATGAGCTTCTTTTTGAAGGTTAGTAATGTTATAGTTTCCAGTTGTTCCGCGTGTTACAGGAGTTATTAAAGGATCATCTACAGCTGGACTGTTATATCAAAGATTCATCTGTTTTTCCTTTATTTTGTGTACTTTCAGCACCTCGTTTCTAAAGATTCTTCCCTATATGGGTTCTTTGGAATGTTGTCACTCATTGGGCTAGTGGTATGTTGTGCTTAAAGATGTGATTGTTTCCCCTAATCCCACATAATTATTATATCTTCGTGCTGAGTACATCACTGTTTTTTTAACAATCCAGATTATGGTGACCGGCTTCTCTCTAGGACTTGGACCTATTCCTTGGATTATAATGTCTGAGGTATACTAATCTAATGAAATTTATTTCCTAAATGATCCCTTGTTGAATGACATGCTCTTATGAATTGTTTTTGTGCTAATTTAAGTTAATAAGTAATAAGATTTTTTGATTCTCTTACCATATTAGATACTTCCGGTAAATATTAAGAGTCTCGCTGGAAGTGTTGCAACACTTTTTAATTGGTTAGCGGCATCAATTATTACAATGACGGCACCGCTACTCTTAGACTGGAGCAGTGGAGGTACCCTTTCTGTTTGCAAGTGTGTGTAGTTTTATAACCAAACCTGTTGAAGTATTACCTCTTTTACAGGAACTTTCATCATCTATGCTGCTGTGTGTACTTTTACGCTAGCTTTTGTGAAATTATGGGTTCCTGAAACAAAAGGAAGAACTTTGGAAGAAATACAATGGTCATTCAGATGACATTATTATGGACTTTTGACATCGTGACAGGTAAAACACAATGATATGCATATGGACATGTATGCATCTATATATAACTAATATAGACATGTATGTATCTACAAAGCAGACTCGGCCTCTCTAAAAAAGATGACATGTATAACATATCCTATAGTATCCTTTTCATACCGGAAAACTATCTTTGACATGCCACATAATTTATAAAAAGGTGTTTGTTTTTGCATTTGTAAAATCCTTATTTGAGTTTTAAAGAAGTCAAATAAGCAAAATGTAGTTTTTTGGATATTTTGTCTTCAAAGGTAGGGAGGACACATGACTACATGAGCTACCGCCTAGGACATCAAACCATGAAAAGATTATTTTTTCAATCCATCAAGTAATATATATTGCTTTAACCGTGTATTTTTTTTTAAAAATTTTTTAGCCGATAAATGACCAAACCCTTAAAAATAGTATGTTATATTTTTAAAAAGACATTATTTTTTTTATCTAGTCAACCCATTTAAAAAAATAATATGTTGTATTTTTTAAATATTTTAAAAAGACATTTTTCTTTTATCTCGTCCTGGGTATGATAATACTCAAGACCAGCCTTGTTTATTGTTGTAAAAGATGATGAAAAAACAGGAATTTAAAAACTAAGAAGGCGTTTGGTTTGCGGATTTTTTTCCCTTGGGATTTGCATTCTGTCAAAAGATTTACATTATGCAGTATTTTCATTTATCAGGATTTTGTCAAATAATCTGTATTATCTTTTAGGAAAAAAATTGTTAATCTGAAAAATGTAAGGTAACTGAGATTTAAATTCCGAATGGGGAGGTTGAGGTTTTAAATAACAAAGAATAATGAGATTTAAGAAATCTTAAGATTTTAAATCCTTACCGAAATCTGTCAACCAAACATAAGATTTTAAATGTAAATCTCGGGAAATTTACTAACAAAACATCCCCTAAAAGTAGGAAGGCTCGTACTTTTTTGGGGAAATGCCAAATCACATTAGAAGTAATATTAAAGGTTCTTCAACAATATATGATAATGTCTTTTTTTTTTAAATCAATCTAAAAGTTTATTAAGCAAATTCAATCACCCAGAATATTGTTTATTTGCTCACTGAGTTAAACTCGTAAGCAAATCCAAGCACTCTTTTAACTATAGGTTTTGTAGCTTATTACTTATTTCTTCATTAGTTTATGGAACTCATAAACTTTTTCAAAAAAGGATCACTACAGAAAAGTGTTATTTAATGACACACACTCTTAGTGACACAAAGAAAAGACTCATTGTGACTTTTAGTGTTGTTTATGTAAAAGTATAGGTATAGAACTACCTTTTACCAATGCTTTATTTAAATAGTGACATGGAAATTTTATCACAAAAATACTTAAGGCATATAGCTACATACATTTTCAGTCACTATACCACTCCACTTTTACCAACTCTTTTTGTTGTGCAGGTGTAAATATTTGACATGTATAATGACATATTTTTAACTTGTGGTGCTGACATTTTCTTTAGAATGGATCTTAAAACCTTCTACATGTTTGATTATTGGTCAAATATTTGATGTGTCCCTTAGTTAGGACAAACAAAATAACTTATGGACCAAAATGAAAGTTACCAATATGTTGTAGTGATCATCAAAGTGCAAGTAATTTTGTATGCACAAACATATATGACGTACGTGCATATGTGTCTAAGTTTGTCTATGTAAAGTAATCTAGGCATATGTATAATTTAGTATGCCATATATATAGTCGATGTTTACATATATAGTCAAAGTAATGGAGTGATAATTGATAAACAATTTATTTTAGCTGGCAAGGAATGAAGATGAGAAGCAAAGAAGAAGACACATGATCATTCAACTTGAACCAGGTGACTTGCTTCCGTTACACCTTTGATGGTATACATTTTTTTCACAGTTTCATGTGACCACAACAAAGAGATCGAGTATTGATTCGTTGCGTTTTTTAATATTGCCTAGGTATATTTTGGATTGTAGAGCCATGATTTTAGTTGATCTTAGGAATTGGCAATCTGAAGCAATTAAACGATGTTTTAGCTACAATTAAGATGCATGGATAAATGAAAAGGTGCAAGTTGCACACTCAACTACTTAAGGAATACATATTTGTCTGGTCAGTTGGGTCACGAGCTAAACAGTCAGTGGAAATGTCTGTCTTTGGTGATCGATCACTAAAAGATCATTAGTTTACTCTCTAAAATTTATGGATCAGTACAAGTTAATAAAATATGTAATTACTGATCATTTGATTTGAAATATATTTTCAACAGGATATGATTAAAAGGGAATAGGATTGTTGTTCGTATAATCATACGTGATGAGTGATATAGAGTAGAAAGAAAAGAGGATGTAAAACATA
Organism: Centrapalus pauciflorus; assembly: GCA_020465985.1. Lineage (NCBI taxonomy): Eukaryota > Viridiplantae > Streptophyta > Magnoliopsida > Asterales > Asteraceae > Centrapalus > Centrapalus pauciflorus. The sequence goes on along the minus strand of JAANYP010007301.1, from coordinate 1,656,686 downwards.
AGGGAAAGAAAGATATGAAGAGAATAGGATTGTTGTTCGTATAATCATATGTGATTGGTCTGCAAAACCTTTTAATATATAAATTATATAAACTAATAGAATGTAAGAATGTTAAATCAGTTTTATTTGTTGTTCTTGATCCCTGTATCTATAAATTTCATTTTATTTAAATCATTTGTTAATTCAAATGTAGTTACACATGTTACATGAACTAATCAATTAAAATTATACACACACACACTCAATTTTAAATAATGTATATATGAAATTCATCCTTTTTAATTGAATCTTGTTAAACAGAATTTAAAGAGTTTTATTTGTTTATGATTTAATAAATACATGTTTACTTGATTGACGTTTTCAGTCTATTAATTGCTAATTGTGAATGCCTTAGGCAATGTAAAGCCAGCTGCTTGGTTATGAAACTGATAATACGATTAATCAGTGATCAAAATATAACACTAATAAGGAACATATGTTAGAAGGTAAATTCTTTATACAACATACTCTAATTTCTCATACACCACACCCTATAATTTTAACCTATAATTTAACTAAATTGTTGTTTATGATTGAGTGTATGGTTATAATTTTGACCTATATTAGTCATCATTATGTTCTGATTATAAATAGAGGTGGTGTATGAAATAGAACCATGTTAAAAGATTAAAACTAGACATTCAGAAAAAATATAGATACCACCTATCATGCAATATAAGGATATTACTAATTTATAGTCCCAAATTTTTTTATTATTCGTAATAGAAAAGGAAACTAACTTTATGTATAAATTTGGGAAAAAGGTTATTTCATGAGACCGAAAAGTAGACGTTTGACCGACAAAACCCAAAAGACCAAAAGTACACTGCCTGATTGAAAACTAAAATAAACAAAGGCGAGAGTCTTTTCGTAAGTCGAAATCGACGGAACACTAGATGTACGAGTACCAATGCACAAAGTACAAGTGATCACAAAAGTATTGATCTGGACTAACTTTTTTTGCTCTGGAAATAAAATTAATTAAATTTTTTACTTCACGTCACCATCTAACAACCTGCAAATTGTTGGCCCACTTTCATCTCGTAAACCCGTGGACGAGGCCGGGTCTGTCAGTCATACTGAGACGCCACGACAGAAACGGAGAATCTCTGTCGTCCACGTCATCGACGAACCTAAACTCCGCAGCCGCCGCCGGTGAGTAACATGACGGCAGTTTATGGACGGCTTGATTGTGATGACCCCATGGGTTCCCGATCATCGGTTGGTAATGTCGGTGGGTTTCCGTCGTATCGCCGCCACCTGTAGTCACCGTCGCCGTGGCGTTTGCCCTCCTCTCTTCCTTCTTGAATCTGATTCCACACGCATTACATAGCGACTGCAAATTCAATTTCATAAAATTAAAAAAAAATCATAAATAATCGTGAAAACTGAAAAGGTTTTAGATTATAATAAAAAAAATGTACGTACCTTTGGGCCACGTGGGCCGTTTCTCCAAAGTGGGGTAGAAGTGGTGTCGCAGTTGGCGCACCGCCGAGCCAATAAAGAATCAGCCACCATGGTTCCGCCATTAGCTCCTCCGCGATTAGTTTTGTGGGAAGGCTGCGCCGCCGCCGCCGTCGAGTTTTGCAAAATATCCCAACATAAATTAGCAGACCAATTAGCAGCTGACGGTCTCCTTTCATGACCACTGTCATAATCTCCGGTCAAACGAGTCGCCGGCGTACCCAAAGAAAGCGTACAATCAACAGCAGATGAAGTAGGTGAGTCGCCGTCGTATGGCATTGAAAACACCATGGCAGCATTATTAGAACCACCGCCACACCTATACATATTGGTATATGTATAGTTGTATACTGTGATTGCGCGTGTTTATATGGAGAATCAAAAAGCGATTTGTACGTAAATTTAATGATAGAAGAGGTTGAAAAGAAATGGAGAGTCGGGATATATAAGCGTTTGGTGGGTAGGGGTGGGGGGTGGGGTGGGGTGGGTGGGTGGGGTAGTAAGAAGATGAAATAAGAGTCAAGCAGTTGGCAGTGTAGCACGTTGTGACTGATGTAAAGAGGGGTTATTTATAAAGATTACTTTTTTACTTGCATAAAGTGGGACCCATAAAAAAACACCCCGATTTTGGGGAAAGAAATCTATGCTTGTACACTATTTCTCATCATCACATGTTATACACAACCCTACAATAGTTGTAGATCGAAAATATCCTCATAAATTGAGTTTATATAACTTATATCATACGATGAATCGGCCTTTTATAAACGAGTATTTAGTCCTAATTTGAAAAAATAAAGCTTATTTTATTAGCATTGTACATTAGTTATATTAATCGGATTTGGACTCAACGTACTCATGCATGTTTGAATTGTATCTATCGAGCTTGAGCATGGTTTCTAGTGACATTTTGATGTCATTTTAGCTTTGATATTGTACCCAAGCTGCATCATTTTGGCTTCTCTAGTTATCAACCGAGTTTAAGCTATCAATGATCGTTGAGCCCGTTTCAACCTCGATCATCTTAATTCTTAACTAAAACTATGGATAAAAATAGAAGCAAGCAACAAGTAGATTTGGATTTGAAAATATTGGAGTTTAAACATGTGGTAAATGGCCGAAAGTTAAACCTTTATTGGATACTACATTGTTTCCCTGTATTTAGTGTTGTATCTTCTCTTTTAGTGTTTTTTTTTTCTTGTTTTATGCATTGTGTATTTTTTTTAAACTCAAGTTTAGAGGGCTCTTTCTCGAAGTTTCTTTGTCGTTGACAAAATTTCTTGAATATGGTCATTGCAATAGAGTACTCCAAGTTAGTTTTTTTTTTTTAGTCTTCAAAATGCTAAAGAAATATACACTATCCTTATGATTTGACAATCACACTCATATTTCTCTCTCCTTTCTTATCTAACCCTATATTATATTTAGTAGCATTCAAACTAAACTGCAAAATCGAAAGACCGAGCATGTATATATGCATAAGGTTTTGTGAGAAGCTAAGGGTGCGTTTGGTTCCCGATTTCCTGGGATTTGCATTTAAAATCCTGTGTTTGGTTCGCAGATTTCAATAGGGATTTAAAATCCCAAGATTTCTTAAATCTCTCCCTTCTTTGTTATTTAAAATCTCAGCCTACCCCCTAGGATTTTAAATCCCATGTACCTTGCATTTTTCAGATTTCTAATTTTTTTTCTATAAGATAATGCAAATTCTTTGACAAATTCCTGACAAATGCAATTGCTGCATAATGCAAATCCTTTAACAAAATGCAAATCTCAGAGAAAAAAATCTGTGAACCAAACGCCCCCTAAATATTTGTTGAGTGGTATGAGAAACACTAACGTCAAGGTTCATAATTTTACTATTAACCGAACTGCGATCATCAAGAACCATATTAGATACGTATTTTTTTATTCATAGAAAGGTATGAAATTACCAAGTATAAGTAAAAAAAAAAAAGGTAAATGTTATTTACATAGCCCTTATAAAATTGGGAAGTGGATAAAAACAAAGATCCAAGATGGGGTAGTCAGGTGACATGCAGAGGGCGTCAAATCGGTTTCAGTTAAAGTCTCCTTCCTTACATAACAACAAGCAGTTGGAGCCGGGTCCCGTCCGTACCCACGTGAAAACCCGATGAACGGTCCGACCCTTGCTCTCTCTCGCTTATTTTCAGATTCTCTTCTTGTCAATAATCAAAATAACCACCCAAATATTAAATCCTTTCCAAATATAAAATAACAGAGTCACAATAGCAACTACTCTATATATATATATATATATATATATATATATATATATATATATATATATATATATATATATATATATATATATATGCACTCTTGTTATAAATTTTTTTTTTTGGTTTATTAACTTATAACTTTTATACATTCTATTAATGTTTTTTTAACGAATATTATGGCTCCTTTGATGCTGTAAGTATCGGATTATATAAAACTGTTACCACCAAACACATCGTTTAACGATTTCTTTATGCTAGAATTATTTGAAATTCGAAAAATATCAGGTATTACGTTTAATTACAATTGTATGATATTCGTTACATCAAGTTAAATGTGTAAGAATGAGACTTATATTTATAGCAATACATTTTACAAATTAAAGTTAACATAAATGCATAGTAATGTATGATCTAAGACATGAAATAAAATACTATAAATAGTAAAGATGTTAAAATAATGTATGTTTGTGATTGTAGTTTTGTTATAAAGTAGTCGTCATAAATGTGATGCCTTGATTTACTGTAATATGATGTTTTTAATTAAAGACACATATGAAGTCAAAGATAGCATATGACATTTTTTTTTTCTTTTTAACTAATAACAACAGCATATTATAAAAATTATTAGCAATAACAACGTACTTTGAATTACAAACGTTGACGAGGTTGAAATTTAATTAGAACATAACGAAAAGCACACCAAAATTATCTCCGAGAAGGAGAAATGGATACAAAGGTAAACCCAACAAATATAAAAAAGGCCACAACTCAGAAAATAACAATAGCTCTAGCTATATGCAAGAAGCCCACAATTCCCATCGTCAACCCCTTTTCTTGCACCTATTTCCAATCACTAATGGGGTTTAGTCTATTTGGTTTGAGAGGTGATATGTAAATGAGAGGTCACGGGTTTGACTCCCGTCGGAGGCAAGTTAGAATTTATGTGAAAGTAAGTTCTGAAATCCTCACTTGAGACAAAAGAGTAGAAGTATGTTAGTTTGTTGTAAAATTTCCGACCCACAAAAGATTGATCTTTTGGATGGCTTGGAAACAATCCTCCTCGATGATAGATGATTGGGTTATTCTAGAACTAAAGGTCACTTGATTCCTCGAATTCCTTAGGGATCAAATTGTCACATAACAAACACTTTGAAATGCCTTTGAAGTCCATTCATTATTGCAAGATGTTATGTTTCCTCGTTTAAAATTACTCCAGCATAAGGCTGAAGGCCTCTGCAATCGCTATCAAGCACAGATTTTACTCCAAACACCCATAACTTTAACACACTCAAAATAGAACATGTCTTACCGATTCATTTATGCTATTGCACAGAACACACAGGTCAATCCGGTGAGTATCTTGTTTTGCAAAACCCTCCTTATACAAAAACTTAATTTGCCAGACAACCACGAACTCTATAAATTTGTTTTTCTTAGTTGCTTTAACATTGTTGAGAATCTTTTGGATAGTCAAAGACATACATTTAGTCGAGGATTCCTTACTCTAGTCTAGCCTTCAGTTCCAACAATCTTTGCTTCTGGAATGAAAAATCAATAGTTAAACCATTATTACCGATATATAAATACATATTTGTATTATTAATTAGTACATAAAGATTGATATAATATTGTACTTTTAAGTCTTGACTAGTTAACTTCTATATCATGTTATATTATTATGAGTAAATTCATGTTAGGTTAAATAACTAATATATTGTATAATTATATATGAAATTAACAAATACTGTAACTACTTACACAAGTATGAAATATGATAGATTTTTATAAAATAAAAAAAAAAAAGAAAGAAAGAAAAAAAAAAAAAAAAAGAGATGTGTCTGTGTCTAGAGATTGGTGAGTTTTGGAGGAGCAACTCCGATTTCCAAAAGATGCTCTCTTTCCCCACAAAGATGTTTGTCTTTGTAATAACCGAGGCTATAATCGTCCCATTTGTTGTTGTTATGTGCCCTAATCATTTTAATCCCCCACGGCCACAGATCCATCTTCTCTTCCATCTTTTTTTTTTTTTAAAAAAAAATTTCTCACCGCCACCTTTTTTTCTTTTTTTATTCCCAGTCTTTTTCTATTTTATAATTTTTAATTTTTATACAATCCATCACAATTTAACTCCATTATAAATCAAAACAAGTTGCCAACGGGGTTGAGCCCATTTGGTAAGAGCGGTGACATGCAAGTGTGAGGTTGCGGTTTCGACTCCCGCCGAATGTAAGTTTGGATTTAGGTGGTAAAAGTAAGTTCTGAAGTCCTCTATTGAGGCAAACGGGTAGATTAGGAGTAAGAGTAAATTAGTTTGCCGTTAAAAAAAATCTAATAAAAGTTAAAATAATACTAAAACGATTATATTTGGTCCAATTTTCATTTCTTATATTCTGAAAACAGATTCTTGTTTATATAGATTTAGGACTAATTCTCCAAACATGAGTATTTGAATAAATTATTACATCCATTAGAAATCCGATAAAAAAGAGATTGATTGTGACTAGCCAAAAATATCTTCATCACGAATTATGCTCTTCTTGTTTGAAATCGCATGAAAAATAGAGTTTCCTCATCTCCAAATTAGCCAAATGAGCGATATACATACCCCTTGATATCCATATGTCATTTGATGGCATCAAACCCTTGTTTGACATGTCCACCATCGAAACCTGATTGTTTCCAAAACAAACACCTCACATCCTAAGTATGTCCTGCATAGATTTGTAACCTTTGAACAACCCCATAGGCACCAATGATTCCTCATCCTTCCCACATATAGGACATGACAAAGAGGCAACGTCAATACCTCTTTCTTTTTTTTATAAGATGTGAGATTTATCAAGACGAACCTTGCAAGCAAAAATATTAACTTTACGACGAACCCACTTAATCCATGCAAAAATCACCAATCAACAAGGAATCATTAAGCAACTTGTCGTCAGTAAGGGCCGAGAGAGATCTAACCGAGAAAGCAACACTTGACTCTAATGATCATCTCCATTTGTCAACATCAGTACTAACTGGGTACTCCGTTATGACACTATTCAAAACATCTAAATCTCTTGGATCAGTTATCCAATCCATGAAAAAAGCACATCTCTAATATTTGAATAAGTCACACCAAAAATATTTCGAAAAAGCCATTCAACTTAAAAATGTTTTCGTAAAAATCACTGCACCTAAAATTAATATTTCCATAAAAATCCTTTAACTTAACAAAATATTATGAAAAACTTCTAAAAAATCTCATCAAACCACACAATTCGTAAAAAAAAAATTTGAAGGACTTTTATAGATACGTTTTTGTTACAGTAACTTAATTGAAAAATATCAAATTACGTTGGTTTTTTTTATAGTTTTGCCTACATAAAAAAATTTGTAACACAAAATTTAAATCATAACAATTTATATGTATACTATAACTTTATTTAACTTTATTAGTATACATATAAAGTTAACAGGAACTTATTTGAAAAATTAATTGAAAAACGTTTTTTATTACAGGAACTTAATTGAAAAACGTTTTTTGTTACGGGAACTTAATTGAAAATTTTGTAACAGAAAATATAAAGTTAAATAATTTATATCGTAGGAAAAACTTTCAGTTGAAGGCTGCAGTGTTTTCGACTATTTCTGACTTTCCAGGTTATGCCAATCTTTCTGGTTGGAGCACAAAGGGAGAATATGCATGTCCTTTATGTGGTTATGATAAAGCTTCAAAATGGCTTAAGAAATGAGGAATCAGGACATGTTGCCAATCCTTCATCTGGGGATGATGTTCTTCATCAATTAGAAGATGTTAATTTTCTTGTACACAATGCTGAGAATGGTCATTGGAAAAAGTTTTCAATTGAACAAATTGAAAAATTAATTGAAAATTTTGTAACACAAGAAACCCATTTTTGTTGTTTTTCCTACGATATAATTGAAAATTTTGTAACACAAAATATAAAGTTAAATTAATTAAAAAACGTTTTTTGTTGCAGGAACTTAATTTATAGGTATACTATAACTTTATTTAACTTTATTAGTATATACTATAAAAATTTGTAACACAAAATTTAAATCATAACAATTTAAATCATTTTTGACCATTCAACTTTTAAATTTGTCCTATTTAGCCATTAAACTATTTTTTGTACACATTTAACCATTAAACTTTAGTTTGATGTTCTATTTTGGAAAATTAATTAAAATTAATGGCTAAATGTGTACAAAATATGATAGTTTAATGATCAATGTGTATAAAATATGATCGTTTAGTGGCTAAAAGTGTACAACTTTTTATGGTTAAACATGGACAAAAATAGTTTAGTGGCTAAATGTGTACGTAAAAACAAGTTTAATGGTTAAATGTGTAAAAAAATAGTTTAGTGTTTAAATGAGACAAATCTAAAAGTTTGATGATTAAAAATGACATTTACCCTTTAATTTATGAAGTAAATATATAAACAATACTTATAAAATGAAATCATAATTAAAAATTTATACAAAATTGAAGAGGGTTTATAGAGACAAAGTCTAGAAGTTAAGTGAATAAAGAAAGGAATAGAAAATAAAGGGGTTTTGTTGCAATTGACCGACGACCATACTTTCAAATCCAAATCATGACTAGTCGTATCGTAGTGAAAAGCAATAAAGCATGTCGTGACTTTCGATTTTACGGCCCCTACAATGAAAAGGTGGTGAAATTTTTGTTTTCAGTTTTGAATTTTTAAAAATCAAGAAATCTTCGTGATAAGTCCTCTAAATATTTAAAAGTACAAACTTTTGTTTATAATTATATATCATAAACGACCAGTGCCACGTAGACTTGTAACCAGTTTTATACCGTTTACAAGTTAAAAATGATAGAATTAATAAGATTTGGATACTTGGGAGACTTATCTGGAAAAAAAAATGAAAGAGGGACTTAATCAAAAATTTTTTTTTATACTTTTAGGGTTTTTTTGCATAATTTTCTCTATAAAAATTAAGAGGTCATTAATTTGAATATATTGTAATTTTTTTTAGGAATTTTTTTGTTGTATCATTTTTTATATTCTTGATTTTTTTTCTCTTTTGATAACTATTTCCTTGTTTTTGTGTTGTTTTTTAGGTTTATTATGAAAAAACAATATGCTTTGATGGTGTTTGCATCTTCGTCGCCCAATCCTATTTTTTTTTATAGAAATATCTTTATGTTAAATATTTTTTGAAAAATTAAAATATCAGTATTTAATAGACAGATTTCACTAAACTATAAAAAAATTAACTTGAAAACTTTTTTCTAGGAAAAAACTAATATTAAGGTACGATAAAGCAAAAAACGTAAAAATATATTGATTTTTTCACAATGAACCATTGTTTTTTAAGCATAAATATTAGTTTTATTAAATTTACTTCTAAACACACAATGGATTATATTAAAGAAAATCAAAATAATTAAGAAATTTGACATATTAAATTTAAAAACCTAAAAAAAGTCTTTTATAATATTGTCTTTACGAAGACAATATAATTTCGAAACAAATGACCCAAAAGAAAAACAAAACATAAAAACTTATCAGTGTAATTAGGGATGACAGTTTCGACCAAACGGACTGGATGGTCAAAATGACCCATAGTAAAAAACTAAGCTAGAACATTATTTTTATATTGTGAAATTCTAGAAAATGATATATTAAACAAATTGGTTTTTTGAAATTATGTTACTTTTTTATGTTTTTGTCGTTGGCCAGTTTGACATGTTTGTTTGAATGGACCGAAATTGACACCATTAAGTGTAGTAAAACTAAATATTTAAATACAATAGTTGATTACTTTTACTCCTTATATTTTACTCAATAACAAGTTTTCTTTCACCTTCTCATTATTGATGTAGGAAAAATAACAGCAATGTATAGTCGAGAAAAACAAAACATTATTTTTTAAACCAAAAATATTTCAACAACTTAAATGTTATATTGGTCATTTTTAAGTAGGTTTTTTTAAAAAGATTAATCAGAATTTGTCAATTCACAATTGATTATTTGCTAAGTAAAACATGTGTGAATATCATTTATGTAACCCATGCTTAGTTGCTTACTATATTATAATGAATGGATTTTTAACTGGACACTAAATTTTAAGATTAGAGTAGGATTTGAAATTGGGTTAGGGTGTTAGTAATAATTATTCAAACATATTTAAAATTTTAATTACTATATTTAATATATAGTAATTAAAAAAAATCATAAATCTTATCTTTAGTTTTAGAGTATAGTGAGTTAATGAAACATATTGTCTTCTATATAGTATGAAAATAAAAGGTATTTGATATGCCATCGGTCCCATATCATTAACCATCTTTCTATTTTAATTTGTCTCAAAATGTGTGTCAACTTATAAAAATAAATGATGATTATTTATTAAGTTTCAATAATAACTCTATATTTATCAAATAAATACCTTTTTTTAAATAAATTAATTAAGAATAAAATTGTCATCTCAGTGTATAAAAGTTGTACTAGTAATTATACGTTTTCGAAATTTATGAGTTTTTATTTTAAGATGAAAAGAGTAACAACCGTATGTATATACATCACAAAAAGCTCATCTAATGTTTTATTTTGAACTTATAATAATTGAATATAATAATCTTATATAATCATCGACAACTTAACTCACGAATAAATGATTATTAAGGGGCGTTTGGTTTGCGGATTTCCTGGAATTTGCGTTTAAAATCCTGTGCTTGGTTTGCAGATTTCAATAAGGATTTAAAATCTCAGGATTTCTTAAATCCATCACTTCTTTGTTATTTAAAATCTCAGCCTCCCCCCTAGGATTTTAAATCACAGTTACCATGCATATTTTTAAAATTACTGAAATCCTGAGATTTTTAAATCATTACTGAAATCTGCGAACCAAACACATGATTTTAAATGCAAATCCCAGTGAATCTCAGGAAATACGCGAATCAAACGCCCCCTAAGGGGGCGTTTGGTTCGTGGATTTTTTTATCTGGGATTTGCATTTTGTCAAATGATTTGCATTATGCAGGATTTGCATTTGTCAGGATTTTGTCAAACAATTTGCATTATCTTATAAAAAATTTTGTTAATCTGAAAAATGCAAGGTAACTGAGATTTAAAATCCTAAGGGGGAGGCTGAGATATTAAATAACAAAGAATGGAAGGATTTAAGAAATCTTGGGATTTAAAATCCTTACTGAAATCTGCGAACCAAACACAGGATTTTAAATGCAAATCCCATGAAATCTCAGGAAATCCGCGAACCAAACGCCCCCTAAGTTCATAGCGAGTAAAATCACTTGATTGTTCTTACAAGGTCCAATGGAGCATAAAAGTGTTAAACGTAAATGGGCTTGGGTCTACCTCAACGTACTTCACGATTAACAATATAGCCCAATTACTGTTTTAAAAGGCCCAATATATAAACTTCAGTTAAATCCCTCACACAACCCCGCCATTCCGCCATTCTCATTCTCTCTGCCGTTTCTATCTCAGCTTCCGGTCTCAGCCATGGCTGCTTCGGAGGAGTACACAGACACCATGGACTTAAAGGTAGCAGAGCTAATGAAGGAAGTCCAGCTCGATTACGCATCTGCAACTACTAAAATCATTAACGATGCGATCTCCTCTATCAAAGAATGCATTAATAGAATCCCTGAAAACATACAGGTTCTTAAACCCTAAACCATAACTTGGTAGTTTGTGTTTTTGTTATACTATTTTATTAATTAATTTGTTTGTGTGAATTTGTTAGGTTACGGCGGACTTGGCACCTAAATTTATTAGAGATATTGGTGCGGACAAAGTTGAGTTCAAGTTTAAAAGACCAAAATCGATTGAAGTTGGTGGAAGCTATTCATTCCAATGTGTCGTGAAACCTGATGTAAATGTTGATCTTTACGTTCGGTTGCCGAAGGTAAGCTAATCTACTGGTGTTAGTACTGAGCAATTGATGTGAATTTATGTAATACAGTACCAGAGAAAGTAACAAGCATAAATATGCTTCTATATTTTATTGGTTGCAAAGGGGATTTCTGTTGAGCGATTGAATGAGAGAAAAGAATAAAGAACCATATTCGTTATTGTTAGCTAAACCGAGTTACACTACATCCAACGGGTTAGTCCCTGTTTACCGGAATGATAGAAGGAGATTGAAGTGAGAGGGAAATGAAAATGTAAATACCTGTCAATAACTTAACCAACTAAACTCCTAACGAACTTCTATTCCTGTAGTGTCTAGATACTTTGTAATCTTCTCTTTAAGTCAATACTTGTCCTTTAGCTTATCATGCTACCGAATACCCCTCATAATTTGTAAGTTGTATGGGTGATACACTTCCAACTTGGAGAGAAACCTGTCGTGGGCACTTGTTTCTCAATATTTTGGTTAATATGCCAGTCAATTGCAAAGACGTGGGAATGTGAAAGGCTTGATTTTGGCACCTACAAATTGGCTTTCTATTCAACATGTCTAGTTTTCTCTTCCACAGAAACAATGGATTGACTGATATTTATGTCATGAATGAGTTTTGACCATATACAGAAATGAAAATTGTTGGGGGAACAATGGAATCATGACATGAAAACATAACCAACAAAATTTGTAAGAGAAATTTAGTTTGGAAAGCAATGAAACAGGAATCAATCAAGACTTGTATAATCTTGCAAATCGTGTTGGACACTTTCTGATAACAACAATTTGCCCAAACCAGACATCCAAATTTTGTTATAGGATAATTCACAAGAAAATGCACTAGATATAGATTAATGATTTGTTTATATACATTCCATTCTTTCATATTTTATCTAAGATGTAGAGACAGATGTATCCTGTTGTATCAAGGTTGGATGGACAAAATGGAGTGTCACAATAGGAGTATTATGCGATAAGAGTATACCATTAAATCTAAAGGGAAATTTCTATAGAATAGCAAAAAGGCCTGCTATGCTTTACAAAGCAGAACGATGGCCTTCTATAGAATAGGAGTATTATGCGATAAGAATACACCATTAAAACAGTGTGGAATGTTATTATTTCACCTCATCACCTGATAGTGACCACATTAGGAAACTTTGATTAATTTAATTTTTCCCCTTTCAAGTATACAAAACTACACCGCCGCATGAACGTTTTTGACAAGTTGGTAAGTCGAAATAGCTACAGCTTCATATTTCTTACCGAATGGTTACTTCTAAGTGAACATAATATTTATTTAGATACGCTCAAATGACTACTCATATATTAAACCCTAGCTATGGGAGTTAAGGAATAATATCAAAAAAGAGAGGGAAAAATATTCATATTAAATAATAATCAGTAAAAATGAAGTGTTACTACCGTTGGACATTACATCTGGTTCTAAATTCCAAGCAAACTACTGTTATTGGATTTTGCAGGAGTGCTTCCACGAGAAAGATTTTTTGAATCACCGGTACCATGGCAAAAGATGCCTGTATCTCTGCATAATCAATAAGTATTTGGAGTCTTCTCCCATAGCTCAAAAAGTAGAATGGTCCTCCTTTCAAAACGAGGCCAGGAAACCCATTCTTGTTGTCTATCCTGGTCAGTAAATTGATTTCTTATGTTTTTTAGTTCTCATTTCAACATCATTTATTGCTGGAAACAAGACGTGTGTATCTAATTTAAAGGAAGGATGTCTATATATTTTAGTTGTGAAGTCTGCTGGACTTCCCAGGTTTTCTATAAGGCTGATTCCAACAGCAGATTCCCTTTTCAATGTCCAAAAGTTGAACATAGAGCGCAACAATCTTCACATGTTAAGTCAAGGTAGCACTTTTCATTAATTAAACACATCTTATTCATTTTATAGCCTTTGTAGGTTGGGATAAAAGACATCTTGTACATTTAAAATTCATGTGCTTTTGCAATTGTCATCATCTTATGAACTTATGCTCTCTTAAGGTGGTTCTCAAGCTACTCCTGTGTACAACAACAGTTTATTAGAGGACATGTTTATGGAGCACGTTGCAGAATTTGTCAGAAAGGCTTTTACTGGATGGAAGACTTTAGGAGAGGCCTTAATTTTGTTGAAAGTATGATAATCATGAATTGAAATCTTAACCGTTAATGCATCATATCCATAATTGTTTGAAAATTTTTTCTTGATGATTTTTAGGTGTGGGCTCGACAGAGAAGTTCTCTACACACTTACGACTCCTTAAATGGGTACCTTATCTCAATAATAATGGCATACCTTGCTTCAGAATCTGGTAAAGTTCGCATAAACAACACGATGACAGCAATGCAGATCTTTCGTATCACTTTGGACTTCATGGGTATGTACATCTTTGTATGGAAGTTCTGTTACTTTTTGTATTTACCAGCCACCTGTTTTGTTCAAAGGTCTTTATGCTTGTGAAATTCTATCTACACCATGTTACTTTCTCTTTTGGTGGTAGTAATCGAAAGTGGTCATTACTGTTGCATTGTTTAGTTAGTTAATCCATTTTTTAGGTTGTTATAGTTAATATGCTGTAGTAGACTCTTTGAGTTGTCCTCCTTGTATATCAAAAAATTAGAGGTCTAGACTCAAGTCTGATTGATAGTGTGTTAAGAAATAGTTAATTGAGTGATTAGACATTATGGTTTATCTACCATTATGTGATAAAACCTTCTCTTTATAATGCCAAGTTTGATCCATATTTTGAGATATCTACTTATCTACTCCTGTTAGAGTGAATCAAGACTGATATTTTTACTGTGTATGTAACTTAAATACATTTTTGTTGAAGTGAACTTCTAATCTACAATCTAGACATCCAGTGCTTGCAATACCCTTTGTATTGGAGGTAAATAGTTTGGACTTTGGAATGAACTGTTAGTTTAATTTGATTGTCATGCTATTTATTGCAGTGTTACTGATTTAGTATAGCCGTTATTGTACATGCTCTTTCTATTGTAGTTATGAAAGTAATTTTTCATAACCTATAGGGACTTCTTTTCAAACAGATGATGTGTTCCAATTATTGTAAAAGTTATCTTGCTAATCCTGATATCATGTTTTGCAGCCACTTCAAAGTTATGGGGCACTGGGATCTTCTTCAACCCCCAGGGAGGAAGCGATATGTCTAAGGAGGCATGGTTATTTCTGAGATTTTTCTTGTTGCATACATTCTTTGACTTCTGTCTGCTTTTGTTGGAGGATACTTTGATTCGTGGTAAAATTTGCTGTAAGAATTTAGAATTGGATGTTGAAGAGGAAGCAATGTATTTAAATTCGAAGTCACATATTTTACTTTATGGTTTGAGTTGAAAACAGACTTGCATCAAGCCATCAATTGACTTTTATTAATAGTTCTATGCATAGAATGTTTCTCCCTTTCAACAATTCTCTTGCATCATCGCTTGGTCTGACAACTAGGCTTTTTATATTGCAGGAAAGGAAGAGATATGTGCAGTATTTTCCAGCTGTAATATGTGATTTATCATCTCATTTCAATTTAGCATACCGCATGACAAAAAATGGATTGATTGAGGTACCTCCAGCTTATCACGCTAAGCTTCATATCGTATGCTCCAAAGACAATAGACACATTCCTAATTTTTCTGGGAATTTCAGCTTCAAGATGAGGCTGCTTTGGCACTCAGGTGTATTGATAAATGTAAAGAGGGTGGGTTTGTTGAGCTATTCATGACCAAGATTGATTTACCTGCAAAATTTGACTATTGCATGAGGTAATTCTATCATAATGTACTCTAGTTTTTATACTGGCAATGTGTAGTGGTTCATAAAATTAGGTGCAATCATAGGGCTGTAACTCAGCAAATACCTTGTATTTGTGTGCATGTTGTTTTGGTAGAAGAATGAAAAATGGTTTTGGAAAAAGAAAGAGTAATATTGCTGTTGCTACTTTTCTTGTGTCTTCATCAGCTATATAGGAACACCATGCTAAGATAGTTTTTTAAATTTAAACAACTTTTTTGTATTTTGAAGTTGAAAGTGTTGTGGAGTCTATGTATTGCAAATATATTCAGCATCATTAGGGTTTTTTCAGCCCAAGTTTCATCTATAGATATATAATTGCAAACCCTAATTAGAGAATCAATAAAGAAACTCACTAGTGTGGCCATGGACGTAGAACATTCTTGAACCAAACCTAGTATATCATGTGTTCTTGTTTATAGTTTTCTATTTTTTGCGTTTTACTTTCTTTGTGCATTCAACACAAGGGTCATGTAGCTAATTACCTGTCATCTGTGCATATGTTTTCTTCAAATGTTTCCAATATTTTGAAATTGTTGTTCTTTTTTTATGTATGTTCTTTTTAGATTGAACTTGAAGGGAAATGCTGAAGTTTCTGCACAAGGTTTTTGTTTGGATAATGAATGTTGGAGAGTGCACGAGAACAAGGTACATTCTTTACTTAATGAAGGCTTAGGAGAAAGAGCAAAGTTTGTACGTGTGACATGGGGGAATGCAACATCAACAAGCAGTATTAATGATGTATGTGATTTCATGCATGGGAGATTAATTATATTGACAAACATGTGTGCTTCATATGCAATTAAACTACTGACTTCATTACAACTTTAGGGTCTGTCTGTACTTGACAGAGAGCCACTAATTGTTGGAATTTCTGCAAGCTTGCCAGAAGCTTTTGATGAGTATACAAGGGGTCCGTTTTTTGGGAATAAAGAAGAGGTGCTTGTATGCTTATCTTATGTATGTGCTTCTGAGAACTGGTGATAATATGCATACAGTAATTGTATTAATTTTTTTCTGTAGGCTTTGAAGTTCCGGAAGTTTTGGGGAGACAAGGCAGAGCTGTACCAATTTAAAAGTGGTACCAGGGAATGTGTTTGTAAGTAAAGTTCTTGCAATTGCTTCCATTTATTCAAGCCTGCTTGTCTTCTGTACTTAATGTGTACTTCCCTATTTTTGATAGTTTGGGAATGCAAGCCAGCAAAGAGATATCTTATTATAAAATGGGTCACTGAGTATGTGCTAAAGCGGCATCTATCCTTGACAGAAGAAAATATCATGCATGTTGTTGATCAACTTGATTTTTCATTGGTTCATAATGGTGGAGGTAATGCTTCCGATTCACCATCATGTTTGATAAGTCACTTGTACATCTCTTGTCCATTACTCAATTTCATGAATATTTAGCATTCCAACTCTTCAAAGTTCATCATGTGTTACAGATCTGGCTTCTGATGGAAGTTTGCTTGAAAGTTTCAGTACTCTATCTAAGCGTTTGCGTCTTCTCAGTGATGTTCCTTTGGCAATCTCCAGCGTGCAGCCTCTGGACTCAGGTTTACCCTCACCTACAGTTCTCATTCTCTTGTGTTCATAGGGTGGTGCGGTACGAGGGTCTATCACTTGCATTTAAGTCTATCTGTTACTGTTATACACTTGACTTAGCTTGGTAGTGGTTAAATTTATTTAGTTTTAGACTTCAGTTGATTGCCATCTTATAGAGAGACCAAATATCGAAATGATTTGCATGTGATCATCTTTTAGCTGCATCAACGTGACCATGTTTATCTTGGTAGTGCTGCTTAAATTAAGATTTAAATACAGTTGTGGCTTATAAATTATGACATATTGGATGCTTGTTGGTGTTGGATTTGTAGGACCTGTATTTTATTTCACTGCTTGCACATGACATGCTATTTAGTAAATGAAATTATCAGTAGGTTACTGCTTTTATCTTATGTACTATTCTTATGAATATGTACAGCTTTTCGACACACAGCCGTCTTTCCTCCAAGACCTCATCCTTTGGTTAGTGGAACAAAAGTTGGGAACAGAATCAGATCAACCTGTATACCATCACTGGGAGTCATGATTCAGGCAAGCTAATTGCCGACTTCCATGATATTACTCTATGTTTATTATTTGCTGGGGTTTATGGACTTAGTTTATTTCTGTAATGTAGTTGGAAGGTTCAGGGAACTGGCCGATGGATGATTCAGCAATTGAGAAAACTAAATCTGCTTTCCTGCTAAGAATTGGAGAATGGTGAGCTGATATATTGTCTTATTTAGTATCTCATGTAGACAATGTTTCTGATTGTGTTGTAATAATAGCCTTCAAAAGGATTATGGAATGAAATATTGCCCATCAGAGGAAGGTGTGGATGTTTTCTTGTCCGGATATGTGTTCCGTCTGAATATTTTGCATGAGAGAGGCCTTGACTTGGTAAATGGGCAATGTAAGAGAACTATATTAACTTATTTTCCTTATAAATCAATGAACTATTGGTAGTAACATAAAGAATTAGATACAGTCTGGTACTACATGATCTGGATTTTCTTCTAATGCAGCTGAAAGTTACCAAGTGAAGAGAATTTCCCCAACAGACAAATATATTTTCCTTAGAAGTCAGCATTCTAGCATGATTAATGGTCTTTCTGGGCGCTATCCATTATATGGACCAGTTGTTCAGTGAGTTTTTATTGTTGAACTCTAGTCCTGTTTTTGTCCCACTTCCAAAGTTAAAGAATAAAGAGGCAAGAACCGAGATCTCTAACCTTTACCTGTTGTTTACCATGAAGGTTGGCAAAACGATGGGTTTCTGCACACCTCTTCTCGGCTGCTTTCATGGAGGAGCCAATTGAGCTTGTGGTTGCATCTCTATTTCAGAAGCCATTGCCGTTTTCTGCTCCATGTTCACGGATTTCCGGCTTTATTAGGTTTCATCTCATCTGTTAATTACAGATATCTGGATATAGTTGCCGAGTTGCGTGCTATGTGTATACTTGGAATCTAGATCTAATAGTTGAACGATATGAGACACTTATAGAAATGCATATTGGTTGAAAACCAAGACACAAAATAAATAAATTCATTGGGATTCATATTTTCGTAAATTAGATATTAAGAAAAGAACTCTAGTGTTAGGATGAAGGTAATATATAGATATAAAGTAAATAAACTGATAAAATGCATATCAATATGGTCAAACATGAGTAATATACATATTATGTACATCACAAGACATTTATGACTATACAATAGTAAAACAACACTTTTTTTTTGTTTTTGTTTTGAGGATAAAAGATTTATTGTTATCCCTGCTTCCTTACGATATCATACTTCCAGGTTTCGAGAATTTCTAGATATATAATTTGTGAATTTTCATCTCTCCATTTTTTTCAAAGGACCAGCATCGTCCCTCTTGTATCCTTGGCCCAGTATCCCTTAAATTGATGATTCAACAATTTGGTTTCTTTGAGATGCTTTTCTTTTCCTTGGGTTCATTCATAAAATGTATTTTGGGCTTCTTGTACAAGGGATTATTTTACAGCATGACCCTTTGCAAATTTGTTGGTTAACTCTATGAACGTACAGCGACGATCTTTAAATTGAAGAAAACTAGCTTCTTTTCTTTTCATTTTTAATCTCACACTGACTTGGTAAACAGGTTTCTGAGACTACTATCTGAGCATGACTGGATGTTTACTCCTCTGATTGTTGATATAAACGAGGATATGACTCTGGATGATGAAAAGGAGATCAATGTAAGTAATCCATGAAGTGCTGAACAACTTTCTTATTGAGCAAACAAATTTGACAGAACTAATCACTAGACAACAACTATATGAATCTGCAGGAAAAATTTTCATCAAGTAGAAAAGCTTATGAAGAAGGCACTGGAAGTGTAACATCTGCCATGTACTTAGCCACATCATATGACAAGGCATCTGAAGCCTGGACCAGCTCATCTCCAACCGTATCAGTGAGTAGCTCTCCTTAACGAATGTAGTTGCGTATCAATTACTGTTGTTAACGAAAAGTTAACTTTTACCTCTTATTCAAAAGCTAACACAATTTTCTTGGTAACTACTAACTAGGTTCATTCTACTGGCCCACTTATACGAGTGAATTCTCATATTCTTTCGCTCCTAATTCGCCTATTAGCTTTTATCAAATTTTCCATATGCATATACATGTATTGAAATAGGAAATTACAAACACAAATATCGTTGTATCAGTCTGTATTAGGTATTTAACTTGTTTCTTTGGACATTCATCTATTTCAAATATTTTCATATGATAGGACCTTAAAAGGTTGGCAGTCTATGCTAGAAGCAGTTCGAACTTGCTGACTAAACTCATTACACAAGGTCAGCTAGATTCTTACGGATGGGAGGTGAGTTTATTTATTGTTTTTGTCTCCTTGTTTATTCTTACTTGTCAGTTTTCTCATTCATGGCTAGAAATACTGTCATTTGCAGTGCATTTTCCGAACTCCACTGAATAACTATGATGCCGTCATTCTTCTCCATAGAGACAAACTGTCTCACCCTGAACGTCTTCTCTTCCCATCAGAAGTTAATCATGGTATAAACATGTCTCCCTCTTCTCTCACCTTTATCAAAATTTTAAATCTCGTGAAATCTGCAACACCACGAGTTCTTACCAGACGCTTGTACTGCACAGGGAAACTTGTGGCACAGGGAAATGCAAGCAAGACTTTTCATCCGTTGTTGCCAAACAGGGTGAATGGTAGCACAAAAGATCTTCAAGATCAGTTATACCTGAACTTTGATCCATTGATGTGCTATGTTAATCATTTGGAGGCAAGTAGATAGATTTCTAACATCATCTTTCTATGACAAGTTGCCTGTTAACTCGTGTTATTGCTAATAGATTCTACCATTACTATTGCCAACGCAGAGTGCTTTTCCCAACACGTTCAAGTTGTGGTATGATTCATTAGGTGGTGATGCAATTGGCCTTACATGGGAAAAAGAGAACTTGAAGGTATTCAATCTTTTAATCAATCTTCATCGCGTTACCTGTTTTTGAAGTCTTTTCATTTCAAGTTTCTAGCTGATGCATACACAACTGTACCTTCCTGTAAATGACTAAGATCTAACAAGGTAGCAAAATGGGTGGGTTTGGGTAGTCAGTGATTGGTAAAATTCGTAAATTGCAAGTGCCGGTAAAAGTGGGTTGGGTTGGTAAATCTAACCAGCCAACACTTTTACCCCCACCCTGTTTTTTGAATTCTTAATAATAAACTTATATAATTTTATTTAAATAAAAGAGACTAATCATTTGAATACATTTCTGAATTTCTGGCTAATTCATCCCGTTTGATCTTTGTCGATAACAAACAACCTGGAATCTGAATCAACTTATTGTCTAATTATTAGATATGCATGGGATACACTTGGAAAACAAGATTTCTGAACCAAATATTAAAAAATGCCTGATTTACAGGGGAAAAAGCAATTAGATACAGTTTTGTTGTGTATATAGTTCCATGAACCGTAATTCATTATTATTGGTGTTTCAGAAGAGGAGACGAGAAGATAATGGCGATGTAAAGAAGAACGTAATGGATACTCTAAAAGAGGTTGGTAAAATTGGTAAAGGATTTGTAAAGAGTATTTATTTGCTGAAAACGCCAAGGTATGCAGATTAGAGGGAGATGATATCGGTAGCACCTTAAAATGCTGTTATACCAAATGTTCGGCTCGTTGTAGTTAAGCAACCCCGATTTTGAAATATTAAAAGGGGAGAGTTTATTTTTAATTGTAATTTACGAATGTAAATTTTGTTTGTTTTTCTGGTATTGACTTTTGAGGCACTTTTTTCAAATTGTAGCACAACAATTACTTATATGCAAGTAGTACTCTGAGTTAGGTTTGTATGTATACTTCCATGATCATGCATCTCTTAATTATAAGGAATTCCATTGGAGAAGAGAAGATTGATCTTCACGTAACAAGTGCTATACTATTAACTATCCGATTGGGTTGTTAATAAGTCAAATTGATTGATTCTAGTCCAATGTCTTCAAATAGGGTAAAACTCTTATAGGATTTGAAAAGTTAATTTCAATATCATTTATCAAACTCCAATAAATAGTAATTTTGACTAATTAATTTGACCTTTCTAAATTTATTATCTTTACCGTTACTTTTTTATATATCTTAATACGCTAATTATTAGTAACTATGACTAATAATTTTCACCATTATTATATTTTATTACCTTTTAATTGTTCATTTATTTATTTATTTTATTATAAATTATTACAAAAATAGCTTTATTCATTTCAAATTTTCAATATACTATAAGATGTTATCAATTTTTCATGATAACAAGTATTATATATTTTTTTCAAGACATCATATCAAATATAATTTAGTTAGATTAGTCATTTTTTCATGATACTATACCTTCAATTTTATTATTTTTCATAACATATTGGCCTCTTATTTCAAATAAAAATGAAAAACAATAATAAAGTTTATATTCTACCTTAATATAAATTATTAAATAAAATGACCACTGTACATTTCGAATTCGTGATGTGTAATGAGATTTTAACTAAATATCACATCTTTAAATCATAACGAAATATTATAATATCTCCTAATAAATTTCTCTTTAATATTACTATTCATATATTTTAATGATATATACTTACTAGTTAATTAACTAAATATTAATGATTCGATTGTCAGTTGGTTTGCATGACAATTTTAAAAATCGAATTAATTTGGCTATAAATTATGAACTTAGAAATTTGTAATATTTATATTTAATTTAACTATTTACTACTTAAACATATTGTAGTTATGATCATCTAAATCTTTTTATAATGTAGTGGAGATGTAAATTTACTATCCCAACACAATGTGCTAATGAGAAAATCTTGTTATTATCAAATTTTATGTTGAATGATCATAAACCCAAATTGGTAAACCTACAAAATGTGGCAATATTAACTCAATAGATCAAATGGACAATCGTCAAATTGACTCCACTCAAAAATACATGCTAATGCCCATATTTTTAAAAAATTTTAACATAATTTTTAAAAATAATATATTCAACACAATTTTGAAAAACAATCTCTAAATATATATTTGGAAACAACTTTTCATGGTTACAATTATTCTGCCCCTGAGTTTTTAATGTCTCAATATTCACTATTTCTCCAAGATCAATCCAACTATGACGTTTAGGAAAAGAAAGGATTTTTTTATCAGGGTTTGCTGTTTTTTGACACTTTAAGTTGAAATTGTCAGGTGATTAGTTCTATTGATTTCTTCATTGATTTTGCATTTTTATATTGATTTCTTTATTTATTTCGCATTTTTACAAGTAAAAAAGAGGGACAAATTTCGCGAAAGAAAAATCTGGTATAAACTTTTACGAGATTTGTGACAAACTAAGCCAAATCGACTAATCGAGCCCTTTTTAGCTTTTATACCATTGATTGAAGTATTGAAATCAGATCCGAAACCTATACCTTCGATCCTTCCCGGTTGGGGGCTTTCACCAGCGATGGGGCTCCTCAGCATCATTCGTAAGATCAAGCGGAAAGAAAAAGAAATGCGCATTCTTATGGTGTATGTACATCTTTACTTCTTCTGCTTACACAGTTGACACTTACATATTATGCATATACGTATATGTGTGTGTGTGTAATCTGTGTAATTTGTATTGTTGAATGAACAGGGGACTTGACAATTCGGGGAAGACAACGATAGTGCTGAAAATCAATGGTGAAGACACCAGTGTTATCAGTCCTACTCTTGGCTTCAACATCAAAACCATGACCTATGATAAGTATACTCTCTCTCTCTCTCTCTCTGTTTTGCTTGTTCTTTTTCATGTTGTCTGTATCTTGTAGCAAAAGCATGAGATAGTCTACCCATTGCACTTTAATTTTATTAAGTATAAAATGATTAATTTGCAGTGAAATTACCAGAACAATGGTGGTTAGGAAAGTATATCGCTTTATAACGGAATGATGGTTGCTTTCTAGGGATTACATGTTACTCTTGCTTTTAAGTGATTATCAATCTATATCATATTGTAATAAGCGGAAAACAGTGCCACAAAACTGTCACTTACTGATTTAAATGGTTTTTTTTGGGCTTGTAACTAACTAAATGTAGTGTTTTTATAGCTATGTTTTACCTGCTTGAAGCCTTGAATCCTATTGCTTTTCTTTTAATCAGGATTTTGGTTGTTATGAAACAAAGTGCCAAGTGATATGGTTAGAAATGACCATCACATTTGGTTTTTGTCAAAGTGTGGACAGGTTTGGGTAGATGTATTGGGACTCTAGTCATAATCACTGATTTGAGTGTTTAGGATTTGGAACATTGTACTTGCAATTTCATTTCTTAATAACTAACATACGAAATTGCATTGAAGAAAAACCAGCTTATGGTTTCACTAATTCATTGGGCCAAAGGGCACCTGGTCTTTTATTTGATTATTAGCTTTACTAGTGTGAAAGGGGAACTTGGTTTCTAGTATTAACTGAAAGCTAACGGCAGGTACACCCTTAACATATGGGATGTTGGAGGTCAAAAAACGATACGATCTTACTGGAGAAACTACTTTGAGCAAACTGATGGATTGGTATGGGTTGTGGACAGTTCGGATCTTCGAAGGCTGGATGACTGTAAGTTTGAGCTGGATAATCTATTAAAGGAAGAGGTAAATTTCACTTTGATTCTTGTTGTTCCAAAATATTGTTGCATGTCTATTTGACAGGAGTTGAATCCTTGGTGCATATGGTCCTTGAGCCTATAGGGCCTTTAATCCTAATGATGCCATTTGTTTAAAATGTGTAATCCTGTTCATGCTTACTTGCTAAATTTCAAAATGGAGCATATGTGTATGTTCAATCCATTTTATTTTCCTCTTTCATTATTTTATCTTTCCTTAAATTTAGAATTGCCACATAATATGTACTACGAAGATGACTGTAATAGAAAAGCTAACTGTGCTGGCGAAATGAATATAATAGCCATTCTACTTCAACACATTTTCAATTACATACTTGAACAAAAAAAACTATCAAGAAAACGGGTTTTCACAGTCGAATCAGTTACGTTTTTCATCAAATTTAATCAAATTAACCAACATAAATGGTCAATCTGGGAAAAGAGGACAAGAATATTATCTCAAATGATTCTTGATTTATGTTAGGTAATATGATTTAAACATGATGAAAATGATCTAACTAATATGATTATGAGACTTCTGTGATTGATAATTCCTGTTGTTCATGTGTAATTGAAAAGGGTGTGAAAATAGACACATTTTTAACTAATTAGCCAAGTAGTTCCTTTGAACTGTATGTGTTCGAAAGAGAAATATTGAATGAGTAACCAATGAGCAATCATATATTTATGGGTTTATCTTTTCCTTGTTGGTATACAATGTTTTAATACAAAATTAATTGTTAAATGCTGACAAGTGTGCTGTTGCTATACATTCGAATTCGATCATTGAACCATTGTCCTGAGCCAGTAGCCGAACTTACAGTAATAATGCACATAATGGACTGTTATCTCTTTTTTTTAAGCATATCCATAGAAAAGCTCTTCTTGGTGCATATTTAAATAGCTTGTTGGCGTCAAGTAAGTACATGAACCCTTTTTACGTTGAAGTCATATGCAAGTAACTTTGAGTCAAAACTGACCATTATCTTCTTCAATGTCGCAGTCTTGCTAGTGTTCTAGCAATGCAATATAGCATTTATCCCAAGAAGTACATATGTTGGCTGAATTTTCGAATTAGTAACCCTCTCAAGAGGTCCAAGCCTTTAAATAGATCTAAAACCCTTGAAGGTGGTAAAGCCTGACTGTTGAGGTCAACTAGACAAAATTTCAATTTACAAGTTGACAGGGTTTTTACTAACGATGCCGAAACGGCCTTTTATATATGTAGCATTCAATAGAGTTTATCGTATGTGTCAGTTTATTTATTTGAAAAATTAAAAGAATCATCTTCAATGCTGCAAGGAGTATTTGTTCTCACAACCTTAAACTGTGTCAGTTTCATAGTCATAATACGAAGTATATTATCGAGTAAAAACCAACTATCATGGCTAACAATTTTTGTAGAATATCATTAGACACATTCCTTGATGAATATTTTGAACTCCTACTTTATGTCATTTGTTGTGATGTTGATGCAGAGGCTATCAGGAGCTTCATTACTTGTTTTTGCTAATAAACAGGATATACAGGGTGCTCTATCACCTGATGAAATAGCTAAAGTAAGTGTGTTATTGCCTAATTGATACCCTTTCTATATCGATAGACTTTATTATGAGTTAGTTTGTAGGGCTTTCTTGTTATTATGGATGATGAAAAATGAGAGAAATAGAAAACTATCAATGCACAGACCTTATGCAATAAATATCCAAAACTCACATAGAAACGCACAGAAACGGCCACCCAAAGTTCATATTTAATGCATGATTCGTGTGACTGATGAAAGTGTACAATCGATTCATCAATTTGCTTGATGTTCATCTATGATGATTTTAAGGTACTGAACTTGGATGCCATGGATAAAACCCGCCATTGGAGGATAGTAGGCTGCAGTGCGTACACCGGAGAGGGGTTGCTGGAGGGATTTGATTGGTTGGTTCAAGACATTGCTTCACGTATTTACGTTCTTGATTAGTTGGACAACTCTCAGTATGCATAAACGTATGCCAATGCAAAAGTTCACCATATTTGATACAAAGAAGAGTTTTTTGGCTGTTTTGTAAAACTTCTAATTTGAAATTTGAAATTTGAAATTGATGTATTATGCCAGATGATTTGTATGTAGCCCTGCCAAAATGAGTAGATTCAGTTCATGCAGAAATCCCTTTTTTTAATACAAATATTGCATGAGGCCATGATGTTGCGTGATGCAATCCGAAAACTTTCATGTAAAAATGCTGCGGCAAAAAGCCCGTCTCTATCCTATCCCACCCCACCTCACTCCACTCTATCACTATCCCTACCCCTAACAACTATCTTATTCATCCATTCTATCCTACCCTACCTTGATTTTACCTTAATTTTATCGTACCCTACACCCATTATAATTTGGTGGTATTGGAGACAATAACAATGACAAATGTGTTGGCGGTGGCAGCACAACAACAACACCTGTGGTGTTGGTAGTGATGGCGACGACAACAACTGTGGTGGCAACGCCGGTGACCTATATGTAACAACTAAACAACATATATGGTAATGGCAAGGTTATTCTCTTAAGGCTTAAAGTCGTTCAAATGTAGGGATGAGTTCGGTTCTAAAACTGGACCGAACCCGAAAACCGAAATTGCCAAAATGTTAGAACCGAGAACCAAACCGGTATACACTAGTCAGTTCCGATTCTGATTTTTCGGTTCCATACCTAAATGACCCGAAAAAATAAAAAATTTACAACTTTTGTCATCATATGTATTCATACTACTTTATGACCATCAAAATTGTTCTAAACAAAATAATCAATGCTAGAATGTGTAATTACAATCAAGAAAATATTGAAATCCATCAAGCTATCAACATATTTCAATAAATAGGGTGCGTTCCATGACCATGGATATTTTAAATATATGGTCTAGTTCAGTATGTTCTATGACCATGGAAACTTTAAATCCGTGGCCAAGTTTTTATACAAAGGGATGATTATAATCCACGACCATGAAAACTTCAAATCCATGACTATTTTTTTCAGGGGCGTCTCATAGATTTTAGAGGCCCTGTGCTTATGATTACAACATAGTCTCTTAAGTATTTTAAATAGTAATTTGGTCATTTTGAGACTCAATTTTAATTGGTAAAGTCGAGTTCGTGGATAACAAAAAAACTGATTAGTGAGAAATCAAATAAAATAATACGAATCAAACTGAATTTGACATGAATTCCATTTCAACGCACCGATGCACAACGTATACATGTCAAATACAGAAAATTTTTATTGGTCTAAATTTAAATCTTTATTACAACTGTGAGACCCTACGAAATCGGGGGCCCTGTGCGGTCGATCCTTTTGCACACCCTAAAAGCCACCCCTGATTTTTTTTTTTTAACATAAACCATGATTGGAAAAAAAAAAACTAGATAATCGATAGACATGAAAATTTTAAATCTATGAAGCTATAGAGTTTCACAACCACATAAACCATCTTTAGAAATCAAAGCTTGAAGGTAAGATAAAGAAAAAAATAATCAAGATTAAAATATGATAATCAAGACTAGAATATAATGAATATATAACACTTACTTTTTTTTTTGAACGGTAAACCTATACTACTCCTCTTCACCAAGACTTACACTTTTTCCACATAAATTTCAACTTGACCATGACCTCTCACTTAAATATCATTCTCTTACCAAATGAGCTAAACATTATTGGTATATAACACTTACTTACGTTTGAGTACCTTCCATGGGGAAGAAACCCAATTTTTCATCAATGGTTACGAAAATTCTTGATAAAAACTTGTTGGTTTTGAATAATCTTGAAAAACACTTGTTTATTTGGATGATTAGATGAAGAATCAAGGGGTTTGAAAAATCAAGTGTTTATGGCTCCAATGGTGAGGATACGGTATCTAAGAGAAAGATTAAGAGGGGAATCATGGAAATCTTGCTTTTTAATTTAATTGACATTTCGAATTCCGGTTGAAAAACCGAACTAGTTGGAACCGAAAACCAAATTAAAGAAATCATAGGAACTGAGGCCCGAAAATAACCGGTCCGAAAATAACCGGTCCGGTCCGATTTGGGTAATCCAGTATTTTTGTTCAACCCTGTTCAAATGTACGTTACTATACTGAAATATCAGAGTACTATTTTGATAACAAAACTCAGGTAAACTATACAAAAAACTACACTTTCGATAATTTTAATAAAGAAACATAAGTTTGTGTGACTTTAATTTGCAACGGTTTTCTCCGTAGACAACCACGTGGTCACAACAAAGCATCAATAAGAAAAGTGATGCGGAGAATTGCAGATGCCCTGAGTTTCAAGGGTATTTATGTCATTTTATCATTTTATGCATATTCATTCTTATTGTCGCCAAAAGACAGAATACGAGATTGCATCATCCATCATCATTCACGCATCATGTGCTTGTACTATACTGCTCTTAGACTTGTACATATCCAACCGCCATCCATAAGGCAGTTATGGAGGCAAAAATGAAACCTAATAAACCGACCAACGTAAACTCTCTCACAGAAGCTCAAAAATGGTGCACACTGCATACGATTCCCTCGAATTGCTCAACGATTGTCCTAAGAAGATCATTGCCGTCGAATATTATGGCTCCAACCTTCTCGTCGCTTGCTCCGATGGATCTCTACGAATCTACGTCTCAGAATCCGCAACCCGATCTCGGTCCTCCGATCGCCTCTCTCAAACCCTAGAAATTAAGAAAGAGCTGTACGTCCTTGAACGAAACGTCAATGGATTCTCCAAAAAACAGATGTTGGCAATGGAGGTGCTGCCGTCAAGAGAGCTTTTGCTTACTTTATCTGAGTCGATTGTGTTGTATAGGCTACCCAATTTGGATATGCCGGAGATGATTTCAAAGGCGAAAGGAGCGTATGCATATTCATGGGATGATCGCAGAGGGTTCTTGTGCTTTGCTAGGCAAAAGAGAGTTTGCATTTTCAGACATGATGGTGATTAATCATGAAAAACTCAGTTAACTTTCATTTGGGAATAATTCGAAATGTAATTATCTAATGGATTAATTGAAACAATTTCCTTACAATCTAGATGTCACATTATTAGATATTGCAATTTTTATTAGAATATGGAGAAATAAGTCATCAGCTAGAAAAAACTTATTCATGAGGTCTCACGTGTGATTGCTAATGGTATTCTGAAAATTAGTTTTTACCTTATATTTGTTTTCTTCTGTAGGAGGGCGGGGATTCGTGGAGGTGAAAGAATTCAGTGTTCCAGATATCGTCAAGTCAATGTCTTGGTGTGGGGAAAATATATGTATGGGAATTAGAAGAGAATACATGATACTGAATGCTACAAATGGTGCACTGTCAGAGGTCTTCCCGTTCGGGAGGACTGCTCCACCTTTAGTGGTGTCTTCTCCAACTGGAGAACTTATTTTGGGGAAGGTATTATGCACTCTCATCATGTTGGATGCTTTTCTGTTTTCTCTTTGAGGTTTTCCAGAGCCCTCATTCCCCCCCTAAAGAAGGGAGGGGGAAATTGGAGTTCGTGTCTTCCAAAAGTGTCAAATTTCAGCAAGGATGGTTCACTAATTAGTTTTGAGATAGCATCTGATATGTAACACCCCAAATTTGGGAAATAGCACCAGTAGAATGTTCTGATAATGATACTTCTAATATCAAAAACTAACATCAAATACATCAAATGATTTAACAAAACACAGTGGAATTAATTTTAACAACCTTACATCAAGACAAGATTAATCCGGGCAAAAGATTCACCAATAGGATATAATGAATCCTATATAGTGAATGATGCTTCACGAGTGCACCCCAAAAGTAGGGAAGCAATATCAACTAATTAGAGTCACAAAAAGTGAAACTTCGTCTAATTCATTTCAAAATGTGTATAATCTGTAGCAAATACAAGTAACGTTTTTTTTACACTGCTCAATAAGTTTCAGAAATATGGAGTAGTTGCCGACTTGCCTGTACCTCAACTATCTATTTCTTTATCTTCAATAATATTATACATATTGGGGCTTCAACTCCAGTGACATCATGTACATGAGTTCTATCAACGTCATTTGTGTTGTCAGGATAATATTGGTGTGCTTGTGGACCGAAATGGCAAGCTCATTCAAGAAGGCAGAATTTGTTGGTCTGAGCCCCCTGCAGCACTTGTCATTCAGAAGCCATATGCTATTGCGCTTTTACCAAAACACATAGAGGTATCTTGACAGTTCATTCCACCAAAATGAATACTAATTTATATTAATGCTTAAGATATTAGAAATTTTCATTGCGGTCCACTTGCATCTTGCAGATCCGATCTCTGAGAGTTCCTTACCCACTGATACAAACTGTTGTTGTACGCAATGTCCAACGTATTCAGCGAGGAAATAATGCAATTATTGTTTCCCTAGACAAATCTATTTATGGATTGTTTCCCGTTCCTCTTGGTGCACAGGTTTGTTTGAGACTATGCAAATAGTTGTATATATGTGATCTTATGTAAAATTCTTTACTTGCATTATATCTACAACATTTATTTGGATGTACAGACTTAAGTGGACTGTGTGGAAGCATGCTGTATATTATCAGTTTTTTCATTCCAAACCTTTCTGGTTGACATATGAAAAGTAGATACATAAAAAAACCACACGCCTTTTTCATTATAAGCTATTTTCAGGGGGATTAAGTTCAATGGAAAACCAAATTTGAGTGGAATACCTGGAAAATCAATAAAAATTGCATGAGTTTTTATCACATGCTCATGTGTACATCTTGTGATATAAATTTGTTTTCCATTGGACCCATGTCTATTCGTGTGTGTGTGTGTGTGTGTGTGTGTGTGTGTGTGTAGTTAATGGAGTTATGAAGCCTATATTTTCAGAACATCACCATGGCACAAAATGCAAACCTTTTGTGGCCTGACTTGGTTATCTCCGTAGAATCAAAATCCTCTATGTGTGACGCAGATTGTACAACTGACAGCATCTGGAAATTTTGAGGAAGCCTTGTTATTGTGTAAGATGCTTCCACCAGAAGATTCAAGTTTACGAGCCTCAAAGGAACAGTCAATTCATATTAGGTAATTATCATCTGGATACTTCTGATTATTGTTAATTATGACAGAGACAGTGCTACAAATTTTAAGCTTATGCTTTGCTTTATTCACATTCTTGAAAGTCAAGATAAGGCCATCGACTAAGAAATCATTCTGTATATTCCATGAGATTATTGTTATTTTCAAAATTCTGGTAGAAGTTGTTGATTAATTCTGACCCTTAAATATATTTTTAGATATCCTGATTTTCTATGACACTTATCATAAGATTCGACTTGTTTTGTAGCGTCCTCAATATATCTTTATCCATGTTTAATAGAATTTCAATCTAAGGATGCATTATGAGTGGCTTTTACCTAAGTTCTGGATCAAAATTTGGGTGCAAATCTTGGTTTTAGCCTTTTAGGATACTTACACCCGACGCACATTTCACAAGCACAAAACTGGCATAGCGTGTTGTAACAATGGTATTATAGTAGTTCAGCTACATCCAGTTACATTGAATTTTAATATGGCTTAGTTGTTCAGTGATCTCTCTGAAATCCTTTATAGTAAGATTTATTGTTCAACAATTTACAAAGATTTTGGGCAAGATTGTTAATATTCGCAAAAGGAAAATAGATCATTCTTTCTGGAAATTCCATTTACAGAATGAAAACTTCATTCTCGATTCTACGAGAATTTTTATGAAAGCTTTTCATGTCACATAGCCACAACTTCACTGTCCAAACTTAAAACTGTCAATAATATTATTCCAACAGTTCTTATTATAGGGCCACCCTTTAAATTTTAGGTCACATCTATTGCTTTTCTAATTAAAATTATATGGTTTTAGCATAAGCAATTTACTAGTTCTTACTCTATCAAAAAGTGAAAGAGAATAAGAGAGTATAATGATTTGGAATTTGAAATTAATATTGTTTGACTTTGACCTCTGGAAGTTAGTTGTGCCTCTTTTCAGGGCCGTCTCATGGACTTCGGAGGCCCTGTGCTTGTGATTATAACATAGTTCCTTAAATATTTTAAATAGTAACTTAGTCATTTTGAGACTCAACTTTAATAGGTAAAGTGAAGTTTGTACATAAAAAAACTGACTAGTGAGAAATTATTATAAATAATACGAATCAAATTGAATTTGACATGAATTCCATTATAACACACCGATACATAAGGTATACATGTGAAATACAAAAAAATTATTGGTCTAAATTTAAATCTATATTATGACCGGGAGGCCCTACAAAATCGGGGGCCCTGTGCGATCGAGCCTTTCGCACACCCTAAAAGACGCCCCTGCCTCTTTTATGTTAGAGAAATGTCATCTATCATAATGACCATATAAAGTCTGAATATTAATTGTACAGATATGCACACTATCTCTTCGAGAATGGAAGCTATGAGGAGGCCATGGAGCACTTTGTGGCATCTCAAGTAGAAATTACACATGTGCTCTCTTTGTATCCTTCAATTATTCTTCCAAAGTCGCTTACGGCAACTGACACAGAAAAAAATGTCATTGGGGAGTCGTATTTATCAAGAGTTAACTCTGGTATATCAGATGATATGGACTCTTCTCCAACTTGCCTGCTGGAATCAGATGAGAAATCTACTCTTAATTCAAAGAAAATGAGCCACAATACTATAATGGCGCTAATCAAATACTTGAAGAAGAAGAGGTCCAACATAGTTGGGAAGGCAGCTGCAGAGGGCACAGAGGAGGTTGTTTTGGATGCTGTCGGACAAACATTTGTTGGTCAGGAAAGCAGTCGATTAAAGAAATCGAGCAAGGTAATAAGTAGCTACCATGTATGTGTTTCTTGCTCTAAGCTCCATTTTTTGTTATTCCCTCACACGCATGTAGGGATGTCCATCTGGACTGGACCCAAAAACTGGATCAACCTAAACTAGTCTGGTTCAGAACTAGTCTGGTCCAAACTAGACCATGAACAAAATACACGCATTGGGCTTTTTATCGTTAAATAAAAATCTAAAGCGAGGTTGTTTTGAATTTAGAGAACATATTTTTTCTTTAAAAAAACACCATGAATTTAGAATTCTATATTTTTTAGAAGGTGTAGAACCAATAACCAAAAACTGGATTTAGAAAAGTGAGCAAACCGAACATAGCTGGGTACAGTTTGGTTATTGCGTTTTTGTCAATCCATATCGATTTTCAGACACCTATGTGTGAATGCATCTGTGCATACACACATATATGTATATGCATGAAGCGTTATAAAGGAGGAGCACCATACCTCTAGCTCTTAATGCTGTCTGAATTCTTGACGACCACTCTTAGGGGGCGTTTGGCTCGTGAAATGAAATTTGAAAGAATTGGAGTTTAATTTATAATATATAATAGTTTAGATGTGAAATGGTTTTTAAGCTAGCTAAGGGTATGTGTTGTGTGAAATGTTAGGAATCAAAATTCATTTACAAATGGCTAAGAATAATAGATTCCTTCAACAATAGATTGTTATGGAATCTAAACACATTTTATTCATTGTTCTAGTAATCCAAATTTCAAAATACACTATAAGCAAATTAAATTCCTTCAAAATCCATTCCATGAGCCAAACGCCCCCTTATCTTCTTCCTGAACTTTTGACATCCATTTCAAGTGTTAGATCCCATGAATTTTGAATTTTTTATCTTATAATGTGGCTGAGTGTGAGGACACTGGATTTTGATGAATAATTATATATTAATTATGTTTGGAAATTCAATTTTTTTACACAATTAAACAATATGAAAGCATCATTTATCGTAGAAGTAACAACCTTCTACGTAAGAATTTAATATCATGCAAAAAGATTTTTTGTTTTTTTTAATCCTTTTGTGAAGACATGGTATGGATATTCATATTATTTCTAAAATTTCTTTTGGTTCTTCAGGGACGAGTTAACATCCCAACCGACTCAGGTGCTAGAGAGATGGCCGCAATATTAGACACTGCACTTCTGCAGGCTTTAATCCTGACTGGCCAGACTGCTGCTGTTATGTATTTATTAAAAGAGTTTAACTATTGTGATGTGAAAATATGTGAGGAGATCTTGCAGAAAGGAAAGCATGATGTTTGTTTAGTAGAGCTTTACAGATACAACTCAATGCACCGTGAAGCTCTCAAACTTCTTCATAAGCTGGTGGAGGACGCACAATCAGATGAATCTAAAACCGTTCCCCCACAAAAGTTCAAGCCTGAGATAATAATTAATTATCTCAAAGTAAGTTTCTTAAGATATCATTATGTTATTTTTCCTTTTCAGTTTGAATGCTTAGAAACTGCCAACATTTGGCTTTCATTAATGTCTGGATGATTTAAATTTATGGAATCATATCATAATTTTTAGTCCTTGCTTTCCACTTCTGGCTGATAAGGAGGTATATAGATCCTCACTGTGGAGAAACAAACGGACATATTTTATCTTCTTTCTTTTTTTTTTTGCATAATTACACTGTCCGCATACTTCTGATTGAATGTTCAGTTTGGTTTTCCATTTGTGAGAGAATCAGATCAAGTTATATTTCATTGTGAGGTAAAATTCTCAATCTCTATACAATATACAACCTATGTTAGGGAAGTAGACGATAGGAACTCATTAATCACTGTATCATAGATACCTGCTCTCACACCTTTTAATATTTTCATTTGTGGCTGTTTTTTATAGCACATGAAGCAAGTGTAGAATTGACCAGCATTTGAATTACTTTACGAGTGACATGCACTTTCCTCCATTTTCATTGATGTCCAATAAAGTGGCATTTTATGTTTTAGAAGTTCGATTTTCCTGAGTTTGTTGTAATTTCTGTAAACTGTTATCTGTTTATCAATGATAATTATTAGTAACATGATCATTATTCATTGTTAAGTAATAGAATTCTGATTTCTGTGGCGCTTGTTTAGATGTGGTATCAATCAAAATGCAGATGGATCTAGAAGAATGTGTATCTGAGATTTTTAAGTTCTCATGTGCAGCCTCTCTGTGGGATTGACCCTATGCTTGTCCTGGAATTCTCAATGCTTGTTCTTAAAAGTTGTCCAACACAAACTATTGATCTCTTTCTATCAGGAAATATTCCAGCAGACTTGGTTAATTCTTACCTAAAACAGCATGCCCCGAGCATGCAGGCCACATATTTGGAACTGATGCTCTCAATGAATGAAAATGGGATCTCACAGAATCTGCAAAATGAAATGGTAATGTTATTATGCTTTTTTGCTACTGCCAGTAGGTATTTGAATGTTGTGGTAGCTCAGGAACCAGGTTTCATAGGCTTGACCACTCCCACAAAATATCATAACATATATATAACTCCAATTCAATTATTCATATTGATTTGTTTTTCACCACACAATTTTGGTGTGAATTCCTCCCTGTTTTTTTTTTTTTTTTTTGTATTTTATACTGATATACTACGAATAACAACTTAAAGAAATATTGAGAACAAAAAGGGGGTTGTAGGACATGGCAACGTATATTTATCTGAACTTAGGATTTTGTGTTGCAGGTGCAAATATATCTTTCGGAAGTGCTTGATTGGCATGATTACCTTGTTGCACAGAAGAAATGGGATGAAAAAGCTTATACCCCAACTAGGAAAAAACTCAAATCTGCATTGCAGGGTATTTCAGATTATAATCCTGAGGTTTTGTTGAAGCGAATCCCAGCAGATGCTTTGTATGAAGAGAGAGCAATCTTGTTAGGAAAAATGAACCAGCACGAACTTGCATTGTCCATATACATTCATAAGGTATTTAAAGTCACATTGGTAAATTGAAAAAGAATTCATTGAGTTTGTAAATATGTTGATACAAAGCCTGGCTAATGCATTTTATTTATTTATTATTTTGGGTTAATATACATTTCTTGAATCAGTAAAAATTCTCTTCCTATTACTTTAAGTTCTGCAATTGATTGATTTTACTTGATATTTCAGCTTCATCTTCCTGAATTGGCACTATCTTATTGTGATCGGGTGTATGAGGCAGGACATCAGCAACAGTATGCAAAAGCTCAGGGCAGTATATACCTAGCTTTAATGCAAATTTATTTGAATCCTCAAAGAACAACCAAAAATATTGAAAAGAGAATCACTAATTTAGTATCTTCACCAAGAAGTAGCAATTCCAAGGCTGGTTGGTCATCGCTTAAAAGTAAAGGGCGAGGCTTAGGCAAGAAAATTGCACAGATTGAAGGAGCAGAAGATAATACCAAAATCAAGGCAAGTAGCAGTGATGGTGGGAGAAGTGATTTTGATGCAGATGATCTTATTGAGGAAGGAAGTTCCACGGTCATGCTTGATGAGGTCCTTGATGTACTGAACAAGAGGTGGGACCGAGTTAACGGAGCAAAGGCCTTGAGGCTCTTGCCTAAAGAGACTAAGTTACAGGTATCACCCTGGACTTTCACTTATATCTACGCTTGGACATATTTCGAAATTCGGTCGTATTGTAGACACCGTCATATGTTAGATGGCAGCAACAATTTATACACACGTGTGCGCTTGTTCTATACAACTGAAAATCAGCTGGATGTTTAGGAATATAATGATGGCAACACATATTAGGATAATGAATGATTACTTCGTCTAAGAGGACAATGCAATGTTAGCTGCTTCTTTTTTTTTTTAGTGATTCAAGTCAAGGTTGTTTTTTAGCCCATTATCATTATTACAACTAAATTGAGGACAGTACATCTCTACAGAATTCAGTTATTAATCTTTTTTGAATTAATTTTAGACATTCAACAGATAGTCTTGTTAAACACACACCATGTTAAAGGTTGCAGTTTACATGATGAGAGATCATCATGTATCAGGAACTGTTAAGAATAAATTCAAAATGCACACAATGTTTTGGATCATTCTGCTGTGTATCATGATGACTTGTTAAATATCCTCAATGGCTGCCTTTACATCTATTATTTTTCTACTTTTGAGGGTTTGTTTATCCTTTATGGTTGTTCAGAAGTTGCTTCCGTTTCTTGGACCTCTCATGAGAAAAACCAGTGAAGCATACCGGAACTTTTCAGTGATTAAGAGCCTGAGACAATGTGAAAGCCTCCAGGTATGTTTAGCTTCTCATGCTTTTAGAAACTTCAATTTTTGTGAAACTATATCCTATATGCTTGATTGCTTGCAGCGAGACAAAATAGGCTGTCCTTATTTTGATCATCTGCTTTTGTATCAATTCACAAACTAAAATGAGATAGATAGTTAAGTTAATCTATCTCCTTTCCTCATGGGATTCAACCAATCTCTCATGATTTTACTTCCTTGAAGTTTTGTCTATGAGAATTGACAAAAGTGTCACAAATTTGTTATAAACAATATCAAAAACATGACACGTCAATAAAAGTGTGTATAAAAATGAATTTGTTTTATTAAGGTTGTTTTTTTAAGGGTTTATTATGAAAAAAACCAACATGTTTTCATGTTTTTTGCGTTTTCGTCCCTCCATGTTATTTTTTTTTTCCATAAAGGTCCTCAAGTTATTCTTTTCCTTTTGGTTCAGTGAAATTTGGACATTAGAACCCGGTTTTTCAGTTTTTTTAAAACCCGGTTCACAAATTATAACCGGGGTCTAATGTCCAAATTTCACTAAACCAAAAATAAAAAAATAACTTAAGGTTTTTTATGAAAAAAATAACATGGAGGGACGAAAACGCAAAAAGGATAAAAACATGTTGTTGTTTTTTCATAATAAACCCTTCTTTTTATACACTTGATTATAAAAATACTTTTAATAGTTTATTTGCTTTAGCTATTTGGGCAAGTCCACAATTCGAAATTCTTCTAATATATAATGTATACGATATTTGGAACCCAAAGAATTTAAGTTGAACCAATGACAAAGTTGGCCGTAATAGTTTTACCAAAATTCCCAATGCTCGACCAAATTCTCCAACAAGTGAACATTTTAAAATTTCAATTTGTGAAGGTATTGTCGTGATGCAATTTTAGGATTGACCAACCAAAGATGAGGATTTCATTCTATATGATTAGATTGGGTGGTTTTTTAATATTAGATGATCTTGTACTATTCAGTGAAATCTTGTCTGATCATGCATTAAAACCAGTATTGGATGATGATGTACAGATTAAAGACGAACTGTATGTCCAAAGAAAAGCGGAAGTGAAGATCACATACGATAGTGTATGTTCACTTTGCAACAAAAAGATAGGAACCAGTGTTTTCGCAGTGTATCCCAACGGAAACACCATCGTCCACTTTGTTTGCTTCCGAGATTCCCAAAATATGAAAACCACCAGAAAAGGATCGTCCCTACGTAGACGATAAAGACATGTTTCTCAACTCTGAATTGAATGCGGCACACGAGCTTTAGAGCCGTCTTCAAGCTGACTTTGTGACTCGAAAATATACAAGAGACCGATGGCAACACGTATTAATTTGTAAATCTTATTTCTATGTTTTGGTCGAGCTAGAATTTGTTTAAAATGATTGATTTATTTATTCCCTCAATAAGCATGTGAATCTAATCTTGATTAGTGAATTAACAAATGTATTATTAATGTTATATATGTGGATCTATCATCAGCCTCAGCCTTAGCCTTTGAAAAGGTGTTGGCCTGTTGACAATGGTAAAGAGAATTAGCAATGATAATCAATTCAAATTCCTTTTCTAAAGTCATCTTTATGTCTGGGACGAAGTTCATTTTAGGATAATTCAAACAAAAACACTCATTTTAAGGGGGAAAAAAATGAAAGCAAAATATTTATTTAAATTGACCAAAACACTCCTACGAAGTTCATTTTATTCGAAATAGACCAAAACAATAAGTACGAAATGAATGTTAAAAAAAATAGAATTTCCTTATAATACGTTTGGAATTTTGGATTACGAAAATAATGAATATAAGTTTATTTAAATTCTATCAAAATCCATGGTCAAAAGAATGCATTATTTCTATTTTCTAATTATTAGTAACACAATTTAGATTTCTACCATTTCGCAATACATATCTTACTAGTTACTAACCTTAACCTTATTCTATATTAAAACCAATAAGTTTACTATCTAGTATCTACTATAAATTAAACTCTAATTCCTATAAATTTTATTCAAACAAGTCAAGGACTAAGTACGTTCAGTTGTCCATATACAATGAAAATCCTTATTTGGAAAGAAGAACTGTCATTAATTTGGAGGATTACAACTTTCAATAATTTTTAACTAAACTTTGACATAACAGAAAAAATACAACATGCATTAGTTAACTTTTAACATATCTTTAAATTTTAATATCTTATACTGTTTCGATTAGGGTTAAGTGTTATTTTGACCATCCAATTTTAAGATTTTATTCAATTAGCCACTGAACTATTTTTTTGTTGTGACTTAGCCACTAAACTATTTTTTTATACATATTTAGCCACTGATTTAACCATTGAAAATTGTCTCAATTCGTCACTAAACTATCATAGTTTATATTGATTTAGTCATTAGTTTTATTCATTTTTTCCAAAATAAAACATTAAACAAAAGTTTAGTGATTAAATCAGGACAAAAATAGTTTAGTGAATAAATGAGACAAATCTAAAATCTGGATTGTACTTAACCGGTGCTTATGAAAAATCGACTTCATGGTAATTATAGGTTCGTGGTCGGTAGATGGTTAATCCGAAAGTTAGAGTCAGCCTCAAGATCGAATCAAGTTTACTTTACTGGGAATATACGTTCAAGCCATTCAAGATAATTGGCATCTAGAACAGGGCTTCCACTTGTATTATCAAAACTTGTCGAACAAAGAAAATGATTTCGAGGTTAGTCTAAAACCAACAAGGTCAAGGTTTGTTTAATGTTTTACAAGCCTAGGCCTAGCCAAAACCAAATTTGCATCAAGTATTAATGGCTATAGAAAGAAAGAGAGTTGCACAAAATCTTTCTTTCCATAAAAGGATATTATTATCTGAAAACAGCATCTTTTCTAGCAAAACGGTAGACAACAACACCAGTTCTATAACCACTGGAAGGACCATCTTCATGTATCAATTCAACCTGAAAATACTTCTTTGCTTTCTTGAAGAATCCAGATTCCTTCTTCCACCTCCTCAAATGAGCCATCAGAAACACCTTCTCACCCTCACCATCTCCACCGCCCAACAACACGAATTTCAACGTCTGAAGCAATGGATCATACAGGTTATCATGATATACCACGTCTGAACCGATAATCAAGTCGTACTCCCGCCCAATCGCTTCCATTTCTTCATTTTCCCCCCAACTGAGCGCCGCCACGTGGACTTGGCCGCCGCGTGGGGTTAATACTCCGGAGTTGACTTCCGCGTTAAACTTGAGATTTGGCAGGACGTGAGGAAGATCCGTCACGGTGACGTCAGCGCCAAGTACGGCGGAGGCGGCGATTCCAACGACGCCGGTTCCGGAACCTAGCTCCAGAATGCGGAGTCGTGGACGGCGTTTGACGTTAGTGATGGCGGCGGAGAATGAATCGGCGTTAGATGGCTGGTAGGCGTCGAGGAGGTTGACGAAAGTAGTGGCGGCCGGCCAGAGCTGGAAGGAAAGGCCTTGGGACGGAAGTTGTCGTATAACGACGGTGGAATCGATGGAGGTGAGGTGGTAGCTTTGGTGTTGAACAGGAGGAGGAGCTAGTTCCGATTTCTTGCCATTGTTTTGTTGAGAAACATCATCGTTTCCTAATAGTAGCATTGTGACCGGATTGATCTCCTCGTCGTCGCTATCTACGACGGTGGTCATGGGAAGAGATCGCCGCCCGTTTTAGGGTTGGACAAGGCCATTGAGACGCTATTTTAACAAACTTGCAACGGAAGTAGGTTAAATTTGCAGTTATTGACATCTTTGCCCTTTTGTCTCCATCATTTGTGGACCCAATTGACTTTTTTTTATCTCGACCCGAAATTTTCTACCATTTAGATTTTGGAGATTATTTGTATACAATAACTTTTTTACATACACAACAATTATTAGATGCTTCGGTCAATTATTTTTTTATGAAGAAAAGAAAAAGTAAAAGCCATCAAATTATTGGATAAGACAAATAAATGAGTTTGTGGAATCAAGAAGAACCCAAAAACACTATAAAAATAAAAATGAAATATGGTATAACAGTGATGGGTTCAATGGAAAACCTCCATACATCGGGAATCCTTGGAAAAGTCACTAATGTGGCATTTGGTTTACGGAATAGAATTTAAAGGAATTGGAATTAAATTTTAGTTATTAATTTAGTTAATGGTGAGTGTAAAAGATGATTTTTAGTATTAGTTAGAGATGTATGTCGAAATTTTATTCCATGTATAAGTTGGAATTTAATTATTGTATAAGTTGAATAAATGTCATATTCCTATAAAAAGAAAATTTGATGGAAAATATATAAAATTTAACCTGTTACAATAGTTATCAAAAACGATAAACAAGCTAAATTTAAATTCAAATTCCATTGAATTTCATCCCACGAACCAAACGTCACCTAACATTAATTTGAGAGCTCAATTATTTAAAAAAATTAAAAATGAAAAAAACGTTAGCAGGCATTTGGATTTAGATAGATTTGAGAATGACAATGGATTTGAGCATAGGTTTGTAAGAAAATGAAGGGAACAATTAAAGAAATATTTTCAATTTTTGGTAATCATTCTTTTATTTTGGTTTTAAACAATCAAACAAAATATGTAGTTCAAACCTATATCCATTCTTTCTTCCAAAAACCATCAAACAAGCTCAATCTTACATAACTTATTCAGTGTGTGTTATTGATACCAAATTCAACCAACCTACCAAAATACTCAAAAATTTGTAGAGAATAATCGATATGCATGTTATGGAAGTATTAAAAAGATTGGAAAAAAGCATAAATCTAATAAATAAAAAACTCGCCGAAAATTATGTTTGGATTCACGTTTTGTAAAATTATATCTCTACAAGTGCTTCATGGAAATTTTCAAATTCAAATTTAAATAGAACTACGTTTTTACGCACACAAAGACAACCAACGACAAAAGTAATACTTGCCGGACAAACAATTTTCTTGCCATGCTTTTAAAACACCAAAAGCTAATAATCATCCTCAAAACAAAAATCCAAACATATCCATGTATCATTTCATTACTCAAAATTTACCGTTAAATGGATGTATCATTTCATTACTCAAAATTTACCGTTAAATGGTGTGAATATCCATTTTGAAGGGTTTTTACAAACAAAATGCATGTTTAGCACAACTAGCTGAAACTCTTTTAAAGAGTTGGAGTTTTTCGTTTTTATAAACATGTTTGGTAAAGATAGTTGTAGCCGTAACTTTTAGTATTAAATGACATAAAACAACATTGATGTTAAACAAAAATTATAGTTTATAATTATTAGGAGGGTTAAAAAGTAATTTTCTTTGGCAAAAAAACTCCATCTCAATTTGAAAACTAAAGCTCAAACTACTATCAATCAAACGAAGCTTTTAAGCTTGAGCTTCAAAAATCGAAATCTGAAGCTCCTAAAAGCTCTAAAAGCCTCTTGTCAAACACGCTCAAAATGTAAAAATTAGATCATAAAGATGAACCAATGCAATGCGTATGACCGATGGATATTGGTATTGGTTCAATCTTTAGAAAAGTAGTTATTCAAGTTATAAAATTGTAAAAGTCCACTTAAAAACTGGATTACTTTTCTATTAAATTCCAACTTAAAAAAATAAAATCCAAGATTTTGAATAAGTTCAAATAAAATTTCCACCATATGGTCGGTCATATTGTCGTAAGCTTCCTTTCCTTGGTCAAGACTTACCGACAAATCTTGGTCTAATTGTGACCGACCTGACAACTGACGACGAACAACTATCTTTCATAAATCACTCTCACAAGATCCCCTCAAGGGTGAGCAGGTCTTCTGCTTTCGGATGGTTCGAACAATTTCTTACTAAACATGATGTGCTATATTTTATAAAATTCAAGCCAAGGTTACCTACAAAACTTGACCTTCATCCATTTCCATGGGTGCATGTGTGATATCACTGCCATATGCCAATAGACGAACAAAAAACAAATGGGCAATGGTTAGCTTGATAAAAGTAACTTGATTCACATACAACAGATGATGTGTAAGTAATAGAGATCGAGGAAATACGTTTTTGGAGGGTCTTGAACCTCGGGTTTGGACTTCTGAATCATATGATGATCTTGATGGTTCAACGAATAAATTTAGCCTTTAATATCATCTATAACCACACGTGCAGCGTTTCGCCCTGGTGCACCCATGACACCACCACCAGGATGGGCTCCACTCCCGCATAGATATAAACCTCGCAGTGGGGTTCTATAATTTGACCTACATTGCATCAAATCATCATTAACTTACCACGGAAACAGACTTTAGTTTTCAATGGCACCCCACCCAGAAAATTTTGTGTGAGCAAAAAAGATAAATATCAAACAAACAAAAAACGAGCATAAGTTGGCACTTGTTAACGTTAGTTGAAAACTTGAAGGTTACCATCCTTTTACTGGTCTCATGAGGAAAAGAG
This sequence comes from Centrapalus pauciflorus, assembly GCA_020465985.1. Lineage (NCBI taxonomy): Eukaryota > Viridiplantae > Streptophyta > Magnoliopsida > Asterales > Asteraceae > Centrapalus > Centrapalus pauciflorus. The sequence goes on along the minus strand of JAANYP010007301.1, from coordinate 1,612,920 downwards.
AATCCAACCCCATCGCACCATGGAAGATGTTCCCACCTGTCAGATTTGTTTTTCGATAACTGAGACATACAAATCAAAGGAACCCAGAAAACCGAAAGTTGGCTTTTTCACATATTCATATTCTAAATAATATTGACAGGAGGGATGGTTGGCATGAATTAATTACCTGTGAGACCAATTATCCTTTCAAGGTCTGGTGGAGCCAACATGTCATAACCAATGATTGATGAACTGAAGCCAGGGGCATATTCATCGATTAATGTAAAACATCTATGCGCAAAGGAATCCTATGAAAAGATTGATAACAATAAGTTATGAAAATTCATTAGAAGAAACGAAGAAACATGGACATGTTTATTTAACCCATTTTTTCTTAGAACAGAGGATTGCAAGTGTACTGTCTAAATTCAAACTCACTCTATATGCAGGATCTTCCCAGCTGCCATCATTAGGTTTATATGGTGTAAACTGAACAAATAAGTTGATAACATGCTTGCCTACAAAAATTATTTTCATTAGCTTCAAGAGGCACATGGCATGACTTGAAAAAGACAAGTCTAAGATTGCATGAATTCTAGTTGTAGTTTTCCTAGTATTCTTCCATCTTAAATTTTCTAGAATTTTTCAGTTTTCATTTTCTAGAAAACAACTGAATCTGGAAATGGAAGACAAGGGTTTCTATTTTCCTGGATTTTTCTGGGATAACAAGATTTGAACACATTTTCTAGAAACTGTATTTCCCAAGAAAACTATTCTGGAAAACATATATTTTTCTGTTGCTAAACACAGGAATCCAAAAGGTTCCCAAAACCAAGCATTCAGAATGTGGTTATGCGGGATGGCTAACAAGACAAGACCTATAGATCATTCATTCATGCTGATACTATCCTTCGTTACTACAGCTCTTGTAGCGACTTCAAGGAAAATTAAATATTGCCAGCTTCATGCCAAGAGGTCATCAATAATAATTAGTCTACATCTCAAGGCAAAATGAACATTTCAGACTAGCTGAAAGCAGTCCATTTCTAAAGATGTATCATCCAAGATATAGAGTCTCAGGTAATCTCCAGAACTTCGTGTATTAGTCAGTTTCCCTACTTGATAGCAAAAGTGATTCTGATGCATGTCAACAAGCTTCTCCAATATGCCAGCTTCCATCATGATGAACAAAGGAATGATTTTTATGATATGGATGAAAACTGAAAAAGGCTCTTCCGATACCAATTCAAGTAGAAGAATCCATTCAAAAGGCTGTGTATGAGTTACCATCACCTAATAAGTAATAATTCAAAAACTTGCAGGGGTTTGGCACGCCAATCTTATGAACTGATCTTAGAAGTTTGTGCAATAAATAGGCATGCATGAAGAAAGAGATGATACCTGGTGGAGATATAGTTTTGTCTAAGGCTGAAGGAATTGTCATTTCGATTATCGGCCTTTGTGATGGCAAGCCATTCATTGCATCCTTGCATGCAGAGTCAATTCCATCCATACTGAACAATAGAGGTTTATAAGGAATAAATTTATCAATGCTTGACTGTGGAAGTTGAGAATGAACACATAACAAATATTTAAATCATATCCGGAGAAAATAAATAACAACACAGCACCCAGGGTAGTGTTCCGCCATTATCTCATTATGATGCAAAAGTACATTTGGACCAACATCTAAACTCTAAACTACAATGCTACTTGTCAATTTTTAATAATTAATTCTCTTGGCTGATATTTCGAAACGTATGGGTAGTACAAAGTGCAAACTACTTAGAAACACATGTTGTGGGAAGAGGTTCTATATTAGTTACTGGTTAGTTGCAACAGGTATCACTTCGTACTCATGAATGGAGAGGACTTTACCACCTTTAACATCAATAAAGATATCATGGTTGATGCCTCGGAATGAGAACATGAGATTCCATTTTTATGGCCAATGCATTGTAAGGACACCAACCTTCAACTTACTTGATATAATTTGTGATGTATTTCTTTTTTATATGTATTAGATATATGAATTTGTATTTTATTATTTTAAATATTTGAATATTTGATTTTATTTAACTTTTTATTAAAAAGTTTAGGATAATCCGGTTTCCTTATTCCAATTCGGATAGTGAAAATCCACTATCCAATTTTTCGGATATCCGATTTTCAACACCCCTACACACCATCAGTTTATCCTATGCATTCTGCAGATTCTTACTTCATCTTTAAAGATACAAAACCATGCCCAGACCAGAAAAAATATATATATATAGATGGGACAATTGAGGGAAAACCAAAAATGAAAGGATGCAAAAAGAAAACTTGAATGAAACATACCTCTCTGAACCGATGTGAATGGTACCCATATGCTGAGGACCAGCTTCAGGATAACCCAAATTGCAGCACTTAAATTGTGGCAATTTGTCAACTGCTAAGTTGATTTTAGTAGTTGCCTGTCAAATAGAGTAGCACTTAGCTACTAGCAGAGTTTGCGAGCACTCCAAACTTGGAACATAATGCATAAGGAAGAAGAAGTTATTTTACTTCACGGAAATGTTTTTGTACCCATTTGGTAAGTGTCAAGGAAAACGATCATTATACCAAAACTTGAAAGGCATGATCGCTGACCAAACCTCAAGTTTTGTATAACCAAAATTTTTTATTACAAGGTTAAATTGTTTGATAATAGGACAAAAGAATCTTACAGAGCTATAGTCAGAGTGCTTCACAGAACGAGAAAAATCATCCGGGAGAACACTTTCAGGCACTAGTTCCTTGTCAGAATTTGAGAAGGCATAACTGTTATAGCTTCCTTCTAGCTCAGCATTCAGAAAGACATCAGCATAAAAAATCAAAAAACATTACCATGAAAGTCTTGTACGGGGTAGCATTTGACAAAACAACCGATGAATGAACCTCTGTTCCATCAGCCAAAATAACCTGAAAAAGTCCAAGTTAGAGAGACAAATCCTACATCACAATTCATTGCAGCATTTACATAAGCTTACCCCAGTTACTGTGTCTGAATCTTCAATCATGAGCTCTGATACCTAACACCAAATGAAAATGATATTTAAGTAACAAGCTTAATGCTAGACAGATCAGAGGAAACAAGGTATCACCATATCAGGTAAAATAATAATATGGCAAATACAACATTTTGCCAATTTTAAATCACTATGGTCCATCAAAGGGATTAACCAGACCATTAAGTTTAACATACAACGTATCGTACTTCCCTTTTTCCAGGCACACAAGAAACAGAATCTCTCTTTTAAGCAGGAAGAAGAAACAGAATCAAACAGAAAGAAGCACAGTAATTATTTACAATATAACATACTTCAGCATTGGTAACTATGGTAGCACCAGCTTCCTTAGCAGCATTTCCAATGGCCAAAGACACTGAGCCCATTCCACCTTCAACATACCTAAACGCATACAAGTTACATGGCATCATCTAAACCACATCTAATAGAGCCATACTGAGCAACATTATGATGATAAAGCCTAAGAGATACAAATGATCGTTTTAACCAATACTATACTGAACAGCAACATTCATCTTTTCACATGCAAGGCTTGTAAAAACAACAGAACGTGATAGGTAATATAAGTTCCTCACCCACCCCCACCCCCTCTGGTGTGGGGCATCCGCTTTAAATTAAAAAAAAAAAAAAAAAAAAAAAAAAAAAAAAAAACATTCAGTAATGGCAATCAAACATTAACAAACACCAAAAACAATTAGTATGTTCACCAAAAATTTTATTACCATAGCACTTGTTGTGTAGAATGTGATACACGTACACACACATATAGGATATGGATCTTGTGAAAAACCAAATATTTATGAAATTGTTGAATCAAAATAATATATATGTTGAATCAACGTGTTATTTGTGATTGAATGGCAGGTATTGAATCATACACAAAATGATCATTGTCTTTGATTCAACACTTCTTGTTGAATCACAAAATAACACGTTGGTTCAACTTATATGTTATTTTGATTCAACATTTCTCAAATTTCTCACAAATATTTGAATTCTCAATTGATGCTACACCCACCCACCCACCCACCCACACACACACACACATATATATATATATATATATATATATATATATATATATATATATATATATATATATATATATATATATATATATATATAGAGAGAGAGAGAGAGAGAGAGAGAAGGATCAAATGACAAATCAAACATATATGAGAAGTGTAAGAAGTGAATTGATCATAATTTTGTAGCATTGGTTCATTATTTTCTGAATTTGGTCAAATTTGTAAAATGATGCATCAATGTTATAAAAATTAGCGAATCAATTTGCTTTTCATGAATGTTTAGCTTCTCAAAGTGACCATACATAGATATCAATGATATGCCGCTTTTCGGGAAAAAAACATCATACATAAACAAACACACTCACACATATGCTGTGGTAGCAATACTTACGACCAAATCCCACGGTCACCATCAGTTTCTCCCATCACATGGTGTAGTAGAACATAGCCACTCCCTGGTGTGCTGGCATTTGCCTGTGTTACAAAGTACCAACAAATGAAGATGATGGTGATCATTTTCAATGTCATTTCAAATATAATTTTAAATAACTAATTTTGATTCACTGGCAATGGTAGTTGTTGGAGAAATAAGGTATATGCAATTTAAATATATCCAAGAACATAGAATTGTTTGAAAGATTAACAAATGCCCATCTAATTATGAGATCATCCCAAGTTCCTTTTTTTGTTATTATATTTTCTTAGTCTGCTTCCTTTAATCCTTTGTCTTATTCATGTCATTTGTTTATTTGAGAGAAAAAAGTATTAATCGAAAAAGGTATACTGATTTACTGACTCAGTAAACATGATAAATATTACCATAATATTTGCATAACATCCATTTCAAAAAGGTGATTCTTGGAACTCTGTTTTGCAGATAAGGCAAGATATTAAAAAATCCTGGTGAAAGAGGAATTAATTTATTTCTTGGTGGATAAGATCCTTCACCAGTGAGATGGTATAAAAATGTGTAGATCATGGAGTGTGGGACTTCTATATCCTTCTGATCTATCAGTTTTTTATTCCTGAGAACCAGTTAACTATCTGGTACAAGGAACGAGTCAGAAAATAGTAATATTTTGGCTTCACGACATGGGTCTCGAATAAAATGAGAAAGAAACATAAAATAATGCATGTATCTTCAGAAAGTCAAAATCCTTAAAACTATCATCAATTACAACAATCCTCCTTGAGTGCATTGTTGTCAGATCTTTATCTTTGAATCATGCTTGTAAAAGAGAAAGTATAACAAAATGAATAGGTCACTTACAGTGGTTCCTATCACTGCATCTGTAGCAAGTGTTGCTTTTAACACCTCACTCTGCAATTTGCGAAAACGCGTGCTTAACAATTTATAGACAGATTCGCCTTAACATATCAAAAGCACGCATATTGTTGTCAGAACATGAGGATTACAGATTACTTCATCTAACAAAGTCAACTGGATAGTTGACTAGTTTATAAATCATCAAATCCTTTCAAGCAGTATATGGTAGTAACGACATATGCCTTAGCCATTCAACAAAGTAGTATATATTAACTTGTTCATGCAATACATCCATACGCATCACAATCTAACTAGTCATTCATACCAAGATATATGAAATATGTTAAGAGAATTTGGATATAATTACTAGAAATAGCAACCTGCTTTGTTAAAATCCAAGATTATAGCAACCTACTTTAAATTTTACCAATTATAGCAATCTACTTTCTAATTTTTCACGATAATAGTAGCTTACTCTTTTTTATGGGCATGTTTGGCATGCAGCTTATGAGAGCTTATGTGAGCTTAAGCTTATGATTTTTAAAAGTTTCAGCTCTTAATTATCCAGAAGTTGCTTTTGTATGAATTAGTTTCCAGAAGCTTATTAAAACCATAAGCTACTTCAAGTAGCTTCTATAAGTAGCTTGAGCTTATGACAAATAAAATTACCAAAATAACCTTAATTAATTATGATTCTAATTTTGTTTATCTATTTATATGGACTTTGATGTCATTTTATATTTTCCAGCTCCAGCTTTACCAAACACATCTATTAATAGGTCAATTTTTAAATGATGTGGAATATAATTTGTCAAAGTTGTCCACGTCATAAAATTAATATGATGAGAACTCCTTGTATTCCTCTAAAAGGGGAATGATTAACTGTATTTCTCGACTAGTTGCTATGATCATGAAAAATTAGAAAGTAAATTGCTATGAATGGTAAAACTTAAAGCAGATTGCTATAATCATGAAAAATTAGAAAGTAGATTGCTGTAGTTGGTAAAAAAATTAGAGTGGGTTGCTATGATCATGAATTTTAGCAAAGTAAGTTGCTATTTTCGTAATTAACCGTTAGGCTGGTTGCAAATAAAAGAGAAAAAATGCAAGCATTTTGGTAAGGGTGAGACATATATGAATAGTTTTATGTTAATCATGTATTCATTGACAAGGCCTCAAAAAAATCACATAGCAAAAGAGAAGGGGAATTTCAAAGGAATTCACAACGTTGAAGTTTGGCTAGCTACAACCATACAAATCCACTGAAAATTAGTATAAAAAATACATTGAGACCTTAATATTATCGCATGTGATATCTTAATATGACTCATCTCTTCCTTTTAGTCATACTTGCCTAAACTTACTCCCACATAAAAATATACAATGCATCAATTAGACCTGCACCCTTGCCAGGAATACCTTACCAGGTAAAATTTTCAGAAGAAAATTAGCATGTAGTTGGAAAGACATTTACATCAGTGATGGAGCAGTGTCTACTCTCCAGTCAAAGTCAAAAAACTAATAACACCAGCATTTAGGAATGAGGATCAAGTAATAACCTCAAACCAGTTATTCAAAACCTTTGATGCTGGTGACAGTAAAAGATCCATGCAATCCCTGTAAGGAAAAACAACTATATAAGTTTATGTCTGTCAACCAGTCATGAAGAAAAGTAGTTGAGTTTTTACTTAATTTAGTGGATACACGTCCCTTAGTGAAACTCCAATTTGATGTGATGATGCCATAAAGGTTCTGTATTGCAGTAGGGAAAAAAAATCTTACACGAGGCCTTGTTGACCCATGGAGACAGACTGATGCAGACAATGGGCCCAAAATTCTGATTTCTGTAACTTATGTTTCAATCGGGAATTGAAAGATGAAACACCTTGGTGAGCTTCAGGTGGTGATGAATCAATTAGCGGATCCATGAACTTGCAAAAGTTCTCCAGCTGATTCTCGTACCTATATATAAACAACAAAGAAAGGTGAGAGCTTAAATTATAAAACAAGCATGCTCCATTAAATCTAATAAATAAACAACAAACACAGAGCTGATTACCGACAGAAAGATTCCTCAAAGAAATCATGCATGTTGGTTGGCAGCAGATTAGAGAACATTGTATTATAAATATCACTACAAAGAATAATAAGCACCAATGACTGAAACTCTCCAATTTACGAATTTTCCCTCATGCACGTTATCTTTCCTCCGGGCTTTCAAATTTCAATATTTTACCTTATAATAGGATACCTGTCCTGAGACTTTAAGGCACAAACACAAAAAATTCCAAGTATGACTGATGTGTTTTGTTAATGTATGTACTTATAGGTGAAGGCAATAGTTCATTAATTGGCCTTGAGGCTTGAGGGACTGATGGAAGTATCAAACCGAATATCTGAGAAGCAGTGTGAACAAGAAAGTCCACTCAACTGCTCCAAGTCTGCAACACACTTGTATCAGCATGCTAATATTGTTCCAAGTGAACCAAACCATTTTATAACTCAGTTGTGTCATTTTCCAGGGATGCATGAGGCATGAGCCCAATCCCTAGCAACTAACATATTCAAATCTGTACAAATTCGTTAATGGTAAAGTGGAGAAAGCATCTGACTGATGATTTGACTAGCAAATAACAATACCTCTCTACATGATTATTCATCCCAACACCCTAAGTTACTGACATTCTCCGTGGAACCAACTAATGTATTCTTTTAGAAGTTCCATCCTCAAAGGAAACATATAGTCTCTGACAGGGAAGCCACGGTTTTCTTCATGCCATCAACCAGACATATCAGCAGTAAGAAGAGGTTAATAATCTTTACTTTTAAATGTTTTTGCCTAGTGTATTATCCAACTTCAACAAAATCCCAAATTCCAAATCGTTCCCATAAAGTTGGAATATGACATAAAGTCATCAGAAGGAAGATCCATGTGTGTAAATATCATCTCTCTTAGAAGCATGTTTTTAAGGAGTTGGAAAGACTGAAATGCATAAACCAATAACCAGAGGCATTTCCATTTTCAGATTAAACCATTTCATCATATTTTAACGTACATTTGAGATAGGAAAGTTATAGCAAAAGAACCTCGGATAAGCATCGGCATCCCGTTTTGAGAACTTAGAAATCTCTGAATGATTTAGCTCCGCATCAGAACCTAAAAACAGATAACGCCCATCCAAACACGGCGTAAAAGATGAAGGACTTCTCTTCAACAATTTCAATCCATGTCTATGCAACTCCAAATCTCTTCAAATTCATCGAGTTAAAAAAAAAAAAAAATCAATCTAGCATCGTATTAAAATATAAATCAGACAAGAGAATGTTTTAAATCAAACCTAATGATAGAAGGCCGAAGGAGGCTTTGGAGGTAGCTGCAACGAGAGAACTTGAAACCAGGTATGATTTCTTCAGTGACGGCAGCACCGCCAATGAGGTGGCGGCGTTCAAGGACGGCAACAGAGAGGCCTGAGCGAGCTAAGTAAGCAGCGGCAGTAAGGCCGTTATGACCACCTCCGATGACAAGAGCGTCCCATTTCTTGCTGTTTAAGGCGGCAGTGGTGCTGCAAAAGCTTCTTCTCCACATTTCGGAGCCTACACTTCGCTTACCAGCTACCACTGTTCTATTTGACTCTGATCTTCTGCAACCTTTCTACAGGTTTTGGCCTTTAGTTTTGTCGATATTTACTATTTAGAAAAGAATTTTTATTATTATTTTAGTAAATAAATTACAATACAAAATCACAAACAAACCCGTTAAGTTGAATAAAATCTTCAAATAAAATTAAATGAGAGCAAACAAAATATCATAACACACATATCTCACATTCACACACATCTTTTTTTATATTACATATTAACCCAAACTATTACCTTACTCATTCATCTTATCTTACTCTTACCCATCCTTTTTTACCTCTTCAATTGCCCTTCCACATTTACACTCTGTTCTTGAAACAAAATTAATGAAAGAAAGAAGAAGAAAGTTGAAGAAACAAAAACATTTTGTGTTCTTTGTCAAACCCAAGGGAAAGAAAGTTACCATGAGGAGGGAAAGTTTGATCATTTTCCTCTCAGAACTTTCTGCCCAATTATGGGAAGAAAGGGAAAGAAAGAAAAAATAGACTCTTTCTCTCCTCCTTTCTTTCCTTCGTACTTTTTCTTTCCTCTCCTTCCCTAATTCAAGAACAGAGGGTTAGAGAGGTATGGACACCCCATTGGGATTAGTGGCTTGGCCACCTCAGCCAACCCGGGAACACCAGCTCCTCCACTGACGGCCCCGTTGATTTTTTCTTGCAAGATGGCTCGTTTTACGCTTGGTTTTTTTCTCTCTCTACCTCTTCTCTCATTGTCTCTCTAAAATTGATGAGTAAATGAGTATTGGGATAGAAAGTTGAAAATGTTGGGTATTTCCAAAGTTTTAGAATGAAAATGAATGAGAGAAAAACTGAATGTGACGCTGGCACTGACGTCTCCAAAATGAAGATTTAGGGAGGGATTGGTATACTTCTTACCCTTACATTACCCTACCTAACACATCTATTCTAACCAACTTAAACTCATGTCTATACTTGTTGTGTTGATATGCTAATGTAACCAGGGGCAGACCCACGTCTAAGGGATGGGGTCAACCGACCCCGATAAAATTTTCAATTTACGGGATATTATATAGTTAAAAAAACTTTGACCCCCATGATTTTAAAGTTCGACCCCTCAGCTCTCACTCAGAGTAAAAAGGGTTGCCTCGCACGAGCCCTGATTTTCGGAGCTCCGCAGGTGCTGGCGTACACGGGTTCAGTGGCTTTTAGCCTTCGGGGACCAAGATTTGCACCCTCCTGGTAGGCATTAGAATAAAACCATGTCATGACTTTAAACACTCCTCCTTATAAACCCACTTTGGTTTCCATCTTCCTTCCTATGTGGGACTCAAGTTCTCCCACTAGAAGGAGTTTCATTCATTCCAAACACCAATCTTTGAGCATCGATATCTCATTAATCTTAGCTCCGTTTTGGACGTTCTTTATATCGTTGGAATCCTCTCTTCAATAAGAATACAAACTCACAAAATATTAGTTATATATTTTACAATTATATATAATTATATTTGGTCCAAAAACATGGAAAATACATTTTTTTCTTTGAAATTTTACATTTTTTTCCAACACTTACACTATCGTAGCTATTAAATTCCGACCCCCATAAAAAAAAAGTTCTGGGTCCGCCACTAACTATGTCAATATTGCTTTTGATTTACTTGAGTTGATTGACAGTTAACAATAGGTTAGCAATAAATGTTGATAACTAGTTTTAATGGAAATGCACAATAAGTTTGAATGAATTTATTGAATTTTCATAGAATCATTGAAAACAATTATAATAACAACTATCAGTAACTAAAAAGAAAAAACCATTTGTCTTCGATTTTTATAGTTTTATTTTTTTTTTCTGTATTGCACCTTCAATGATTAATCAAACTTGACATGAAATCCAATTAATCCCGAGTTGTCACTAATTGGCTCCCAACGCAACACCACCCATGCTTATTTAGGTTAGTCATTCTCCTAGCACTGCCATATATATTATATAATATATACATTCGGGACTATAACCTTGTCTCGAATGTTTTTGTGTATTTCTAAAAGGACTCAATTTTGACAAACCACCTATTGTTTTTAACAAAGTGAAAATTTAAAAAAAAAAAAAAAAAAAAGGGTTCATGTATATTTCTTTTAAATTTGTTTTTGAACAAGTTGTCAATTCGTTCTTTTAACATAGTTTGATTCAACTGATATTATTTTCCTTCACAGTTTTCGTGTATTGGATTCAAAGCTCGTCTTCATGGGCATTAGTTCTTGATGAACCAACGAGCTCTCCATAAATTCCTTGAATTGTGGTATTATATAGCTTGTTCGATCCTTTCTAGCTTTCAAAACCTGAATGAAAAACAGGTAAATTACCTACTGTATGTACACTTGGAAATTGATAAAAACTATACATCTCTGAATAGCAATGACTTACGCGGACAAGATCAGCAAATGACAATAACTCTACTCGATAGGTGTATTGTATATCTAACTGTTTGGCCTCTATAAATTCCATTGGAACGATAATGTGTCAAAAAAAAAACCTCCTGAATGAGCATCAAGTACACATAAAATGGTCTTAAAACAGCACAAGAATCAGTAAAAAGACGCATTTCAAACACCACCAAAAATGACACATTTCAAATCTAAAATAAATAGTCTCGAATTATAGTCGCATTTTGAATCACAAATTACAACCAACACAAAGCAGGTCCAATAAACTCACTTAACTAACCACCCGATATAGGACCATGCTTCAATACGGTAATTGCCCTGAAACAAAACCACACCGTCAATCATCTTGTCTACTTAAGCTTGATGAAGGATAAATCTATGAGAAAGCATTTAACATGGCTGTTATTATTCTCACCTAGTCAAAATCATAACCAATTGCCTGTAGAAACAAACCAAAACAAGAGTTTCAGAAAACATCTTATTAATATGATCTCAAAAACTAGTAACACTTCACATTTTACTATCACCATTCCTTTGATTTTTAATAAAGAAAGATGAACATTATATTCTAAAGCTACACCTTAGGTTCCATGGCATATCCCATTGCAATGTTCCATTTAGGCATTTCATCAAACACTGCATAAGCGTTTGATCATACGTTTTTTGGTCAAACATACTTGTCAAGTGAAGTTCCATTAACCTATTGCCAACGAGACATCAAGCATCAAAGCAAATTTGGTGATGGAAAAATCAGACAAATATGAAATTTTAGTTTGTATGGAATAGATCTGAATTTTGAGAGGAAAAAAAATGGAATGATATTACATTGATCGGGCCTAACCTGTGTGGGGAGAAGTTGATGACACTTGTAGTTGATGCCGTGTGTAGCGTTTCCATAGCATCGATCCATGAGACAATAAAGGAATTATTGGAGGTTCATCTGAGGGTTGTTTCTTCTTGATTAACCAAACATTGTCATTTTTAACTGGTTCCACACCTTAAATTACATACCTGTGACAGTAACACTCCTGTGACCCATTTACATATATATATATATATATATATATATATATATATATATATATATATATATATATATATATATATATATATATATATATATATATATAAACAATCTAGAGATGAAGTATGATTTGTACACAACACTATCTTTTATCTTCCAGCTAGCTTCCCGTTACAAAACCTAAATAAAAATCTGATACACAAGTAGTACACAATCACAGAGACAAATTTAGCTATGAAAATCATACGCCTACGTGAACAGGAATTCATTATGTCACTTGTGTAGAATGGACCTATTATGTGATAACTTCAGACTGATTGAATTCCATGGAGGTATATGCTTCAATAGATTCCAGAGCATTTGAAGTTACTAATTTTAACTTATAGCACATTACGGTAGGTTAATTAATAGTTAATTTGATGGATATTATAAGCAAGACCCATAAATACAAATATGTGTGATTAACCAATTAAACAAGAATCGACTGTCACAGATCTGGGTGGAATCGAACCACCAACCTCAGGATAAGACCCCGAGCACTCTTCCCATTTAAGAGCTCACAGATCTCACAATATGCTTTAACCTGTTCGCATTTCAATATCCCCTCCACTTATTCTCAAAGATTGTAGATTCAACTTCAATACACTACCTAGCAATATGCTTTAATCAACTATTTCATCACAGTACCTTGAAACTACTTCCCTGCTCTTTATAAAACTTCCCAGATCAATGGCTTATATACACAATGCAGCCGCAAGAGGAAAAAACAACGCAGAACCAGCTGGATTCATATGAAGGTCCCGCTAAGCAATTAGCACATCCTACAATACCTTTACATAAATTGTACTTGATTTTCTTGGTACTTCACATTACCTTCACATAAATTTTACTTGATTTTTTTGGTAATTCACATCTAATGACACTATGTACGGACCAAGCGATTAAAAATTTTCACCACAGAAATGGCAATAATGAAGCAATCATTCAACTCAATCAAGTTCAAGAAAACCTCAACCACCACAACAGAAGAAACAATCAGAAGGATGAACCGCTCTTAAAAGCAATGATACCACTAGAGAACAATATATACTAGCCAAATTATAATATAGCTTGAATGCACTTGCTAGATGCTGATCAAGGGACTTGCTACAAGAAACAAATTATCACCAGAGGCCCAGACATCTACCAGGTACCAAAAATTGCTGCACCATCAATAGCCAAAAGCAGGTTCTAACATGCAACCAACGTCTCTGGAGAGAAAATGAAATTTTACCCCACAATATCAACAAGTCATGCAACTAGGTAACTGAACAAACCAACACCAACAATATTAGAAAAACTAATACAATATGTACCAACAGCCATAGACAAAGCACTGTGAAAAGCAACACGCTCTGCTTCAAGGAAGGCAGCCTCCAATGCATCACCAAGACAAACTATCATCATGCACACATGGGGAACCTGCCATTCATGCAAAACTAGCATCAGAAGGGAACACACAAAGCACCATGGGAACATACCCAGGAAACAAATGCACGCCGCATCACCTCAACATAAGTCTTAGCACCTTATAAGAGACAGCAACACGTAGAACGACCAATCTTGATGATGGTGACCCTTGAATATGCCAAAACATCAATAGCGGCAACTCAAAATCCATAGAAGCACCAATCTTCATGATGACAGCTTATCCAAATCTCCCAAAGCAGGAAACCACCAAACTTCAAGAATTGATATCAGCTTCCAAGACCAGCTTATGAGAAGCAAAGTGCACAAGTAGCTTTGCAAAGACGGCATCTAAAGATCTAACCCCAAAAGCTCATTACAAACAGGTAGCTGGACAGAATATACAAGACGGAGTCTGAGACCATGCAAGGATACAACTCTATGTCCGTACTAACAAAACCGCATACACTTGGTTTAGCGTCAAGTTCAAACAACAGGATACAACCAATAGCTTCAATCATAGAATGCCACTTACTTCAGTTGCTTTATACAGATACACAAACTATACTGTTTGCCAAGTTACAAACTTTACTGATTGCAGCGGAAGTATCAGAAGAGCTGCTTATAAAAGATCATTCATGCCTTGGTTATCTTGCCACTAATTTTCCTTCTTACGAATTAGTGTATTTATGATATCTTTGCAATAATGCATGTCCATTATACCTCGATGAATTGTTTTCCATTGGACATCCTCCTTTCTAGAATGCATATAAGAATTCACTTTTTGGAAGAAATAAAATGTAGTGCACATTTGAAGGACATCGTAATATTAATAATTAAACGTTAGTTAATAAAAAATATGACAATATCAAGTTATCAACGAGAAAGAACAAGATCTATTCAGAAAAACTTGCCAATATCATTTAGCTTCAGAAGAGTAACATTTGTAAGTTCTGTTGGTAAAAGCAAACTGAGCTTCAAAATCCTTTTAACCGGCATCTGATTACTTCTGTTTCACGATATGCATTTCAAATCAATCCTAAATTACTACTTATAGTCTACCACATAAAGAAAGTTTTGCGAAGTGTCGTTACTGAAGTCATGATGTTATAATTGATATATTGAAAGTACCTTGTGATGATAATCGGCTATTACTTAATATTGAAGTTGTTCATCGGATGATTGTTGTTGTTGCCCATGTTGGTTGGTTGTAAGAGCCTTTGTGTCACGCTAGAGCGCCAACGTAGAAACAAATAAACAGAAACAAAAAAAACACACACACACACAAGAACAGGCGCGCGCACCAGAGGAGAGATCCCGGGAAACCCCCGTGCGACCTCCCCTCGAAACAAAAAACAGCAACTTTTATTAGGATTCTGCGGCCTGCCATGCGAGCGCACCCATCATGGCAAAGGCCAAATAACAAGGTGTAATCTGACATAAAGGAACCCTTACTAGAAACGAGACGCGCAAGTCCCGAATACCTCACATCTACAAACAAACCTGGATGTCAATATCAACACTTCAAACTTCAAATTCTAATTAGGAACATCATCATTAAATTCCAGTACGAACCCAACTTGATGCCCAAAAAGACGACGACGAAGATCGTAATGAGCGATTAAACGAATCAAGAGGTTCATCACTCTAGATTCACTTTATAGCATACCATCAGAAAACGCCAACGAACAGCAGAAAACCTGCAGCCATATATATTCCAATAAACAAAAATTTGCTTTGGGAATCCCAAATAAGGTAACCCCGTCCAAAAAGTCTTACCCATTCAACCAACCATCAAGAAACCGACATAAACCCCTTCCCCTGCCGATTAAAACAATAGGCTTCTGACAACCATAAAGAACAACAGATCCAATCAAGAGATAGACAGAGAAGGATAACCGTACCTTCCACACCGCTTTAGCAAGAATACTGGCATATCTGGGATGTTCATCAACAGATCCCCGCCGAATAAATCAGTACATGCCCATCAAAGGTAGATCGAAGATAGAAAGCAAACGTCTCGTATCAGATCCGTTCTTCGGCATAAAGGCGATCGACCGGTTGAAAAACGAGAACAGCCGCATCAAAACGTAGATCATAACAGATCCATCACGAAACATGTTGATTGAATCGAACGCATAGAGCCGGACATCGAAACTGAAGCTTCTTCCACGATGAAGATCGGGCAGAGCACATTCATTGGACGGCGATGAAATTAACAATGGTCAGTTATCTGCGTTTTATAGAAAGGGAGGGTAGTAATAGACGGATAAGATCGAAGGAGGGGGTGATGATCCAACGGTTGATAACGAGGTCGTGACGTGTTGGCATAAAAATTTCCGATAAAGGCGGTCTGGCACGAGAAACTTGACAATTTCGTTGCTTTGGGTGGGGGGTTGGGTAGATATTCTTACCGACCCTTTTTATGTTTACCGGTCAACCCATCCCAACCCGAATATCACTTCCTTCGTAGGTGTCTTAAACCGATATTCGGATTTTTGGATATTTAAAACTTGGATAGTAAATTTTGTTATTCGGATTTGAATACCGGGTTATCCAAATATGCGAAAATTCAAATTTTTTAATTTTTTTTTAAAAAATTAAATCAAAAATTTTAAATATGTAAATACAAAATTTATATATCCAGATAATATTAAAATAAATACATCACAAACTAAATTTATCTGTATTATTTTACTAAAAATATTAAAAAACTAAAATATATAAAATATTAGTTAAAAAATCTATAACATCAAAATAAAACTTGTAAAATATACATTAGAATAATAATAAACACTCGATATTATGTAAATAATCAATACTAAAAATATATAAATTTTTTTATTAAAAAAAATTGGATTTTTCGATATCCAAACGAAAATTTGAAATTTTACCATCCGAATATGAAATTTCAGATAGTTTCAGATTTGATTTTTGATTAAATGCTCGGATTTTAATTTTTATAAAAAAATCCTAGTTGACACCGCCTCATGTTTCTTTTGAGATCACAATGCCTTTAAACATATCCAAAAAAATATTGGATTTTTCACGATTACGTCCACCAAATAAAGTATAGATTATTAGATATATGCAACACGTTTCAACATTTGTATAGCAAAATAGCAATTTTGTGTCTGATATTAATTAGTTAGAGCTGTTTATAGCTAAAAATTTAAAAACCTTTAACTTTTGTATTTTAAATAAGTATAGTTGTAACTAAAATTAACGAGTTAATTCACCAAATAATATTTGTACTTTTTATAAATATTAATTTTCAAAATAGTTAAATCAGAACATATTATATGCTAATTTCATATATTTCATAAAAATGTTATATTTATATATTTTTATAAAGAAAATTAATATGTATTGATTTAACAAAATAATTAAATTAAAATGTGTAAGTTAATACATATGAAAAGATTTGGCAAAAACATTTGGTCAAACTTATATGAAGTAATATAAATAAAGAAAAAAGGTTAAATAAAGCATAAATAATTGAATATATGTTTGAAATTAAATATAATAATCATATTGTACGACTTCTACTAATCTAAGTAGGGAAGAACATTTGGACCAAGCCGGGCCAAACCGGTCCGGACCGAAAAAAACCAAAAACCGGCCCAATATTTGTAACACGGGTTTGGTCCGGTCCGATTTTTTGGTTCTTTGGCCGGTTGGAACCGGTACAAGTTTTATAAATGTTTATGTTTTGTTTATATTTCTTACTCAACTATTTTTTTTATGAAATTATCAAGTTTATCGCATTTTCTTTAAACAAAATAAAATATCAAACATATCTTACTTATATTAAGCTTTTTATATTTTATCTCTATAAAAAAAAATATTTATATCCTTAAAAACACGTTTATTTACATGGTTATATATTTACGAAAAAGTTCAATAACTATCACATATACTTTTTATATGATTTAGAATTAATATTTATAAAATTTGTTTCTTTACGGGCTACAAAAAAAACAATATAACGTATATAAACTTTAAAATTGATAATATAAAGTTTAAATTCCGGTTTGGGCCGGGTTAAAAAACGAAAACCGGTTGACCGAACCCGGAAACCGAAAATAGTGATTTTAAAGAAACCAAAACCGGATCAATTTCATTAATAACGATTTATCCGAGCCGGTTTTCGGGTTTTTTTGGTACGTGCTGGTTTTTTTTGATCCAAATGCTCAGATCTAAGTCGTTGGATTTGATGCATTTAAAATAAACAAGGTGGCAAATAAGTAATTCATATCAATTTGTGTGTGCATCAACTGATTGACACATCGTTGAATATAGGGATAAAATGGTAAACATGCAACAAATAAAACCTCTCTTCTCGCAGAAGATTGACGACTGTATGCTTTTGTTTTTTTTAATTTTTTGCTTATTTCATAAATTACATCAAAACCGAAAAGTATGAATAATTATAGGACTTTCTAGTATTAAAATGTACTAAATTAATGTAAAATGAATATAAACTCTTCTTGATGCATTTCGAAATGTTTTATGCGCCTTGTTTAATTCTTGTGGTTTCCTAATACACATTGGTTTTTCATTGAACTCACACATGTATGGTTATTTTAGATTAAAGTTCTATACTAGTTAACAAAAATAGAAAAAACTAAGGGTTAATATTGAAAAAACCCAATCAACTTTTCATATTTTCTCAATTAACTCTCTAAATTATTTTCCGATTGTTAAAGTCCCAAAACTATGTTCGTCTTATTCAAAAGTGTATATTTTTTACCGGCTACCGAATTAGTCGGTAAACACAACTGATAAAACAAAAATTTAGAGACTTGCTCACTAAAATATCAAAGAAAACTTCAGCATTGGTAACTATGGTAGCACCAACTTCCTTAGCAGCATTTCCAATGGCCAAAGACACTGAGCCCATTCCACCTTCAACATACCTAAACACATACAAGTTACATAGCATCATCTAAACCACATCTACTAGAGCCATATTGAGCAACATTATGATGATAAAGCCTAAGAGATACAAATGATCGTTTTAACCAATACTATACTGAGCAGCAACATTCATCTTTTCAAATGCAAGGCTTACAAAATATATATGTTGAATCAACGTGTTATTTGTGATTGAACGGCGGATATTGAATCATACACAAAATGATCATTGTCTTTGATTCAACACTTCTTGTTGAATCACAAATAACACGTTGGTTCAACTTATATGTTATTTTGATTCAACATTTCTCAAATTTCTCACAAATATTTGAATTCTCATTTGATGCTACACACACACACAGCTATATATATATATATATATATATATATATATATATATATATATATATAGAGAGAGAGAGAGAGAGAGAGAGAAAGAGAGAAGGATCAAATGACAAATCAAATATATATGAGAAGTGTAAGAAGTGAATTGATCATAATTTTGTAGCATTGGTTCATTATTTTCTGAATTTGGTCAAATTTGTAAAATGATGCATCAATGTTATAAAATTAACGAATCAATTTGCTTTTCATGAATGTTTAGCTTCTCAAAGTGAGCATACATAGATATCAATGATATGCCGCTTTTCGGGAAAAAAAACATCATATATAAACAAACACGCTCACACACATGCTGTGGTAGCAATACTTACGACCAAATCCCACGATCACCATCAGTTTCTCCCATCACATGGTGTAGCAGAACATAGCCACTCCCTGGTGTGCTGATTTGCCTGTGTTACAAAGTACCAACAAACGAAGATGATGGTGATCATTTTCAATGTCATTTCAAGTTTAATTTTAAATTACTAATTTTGATTCATTGGCAATGGTAGTTGTTGGAGAAAGAAGGTATATGCAATTTAAATATATCCAAGAACATAGAATTGTTTGAAAGATTAACAAATGCCCATCTAATTATGAGATCATCCCAAGTTCCTTTGTTTTGTTAAAATTCCTTTAATCCTTTGTCTTATTCATATGCCATTTGTTTATTTGAGAGAATAAGTTTTAATGGAAAAAGGTATACTGATTTACTGACTCGGTAAACATGATAAATATCACCATAATATTTGCCTAACATCCATTTCAAAAAGGTGATTCTTGGAACTCTGTTTTGCAGATAAGGCAAGATATTAAAAAAATCCAAGATTTTGAATAAGTTCAAATAAAATTTCCACCATATGGTCGGTCATATTGTCGTAAGCTTCCTTTCCTTGGTCAAGACTTACCGACAAATCTTGGTCTAATTGTGACCGACCTGACGACTGATGACGAACAACTATCTTTCATAAATCACTCTCACAAGATCCCCTTCTTATCCATCAGTCAAGGGTGAGCAGGTCTTCTGCTTTCGGATGGTTCGAACAATTTCTTACTAAACATGATGTGCTATATTTCATAAAATTCAAGCCAAGGTTACCTACAAAACTTGACCTTCATCCATTTCCATGGGTGCATGTGTGATATCACTGCCATATGCCAATAGATGACAAAAAAAAAAAAACAAATGGGCAATGGTTAGCTTGATAAAGTAACTTGATTCACATACAACAGATGATGTGCAAGTAATAGAGATCGAGGAAATACGTTTTTGGAGGATCTTGAACCTCGGGTTTGGACTTCTGAATCATATGATGATCTTGATGGTTCAACGAATAAATTTTAGCCTTTAATATCATCTATAACCACACGTGCAGCGTTTCGCCCTGGTGCACCCATGACACCACCACCAGGATGGGCTCCACTCCCGCATAGATATAAACCTCGGAGTGGGGTTCTATAATTTGACCTACATTGCATCAAATCATCATCAACTTACCACGGAAACAGACTTTAGTTTTCAATGGCAACCCACCCAGAAAATTGTGTGAGCAAAAAAGATAAATATCAAACAAACAAAAAACGAGCATAAGTTGGCACTTGTTAACGATAGTTGAAAACTTGAAGCTTACCATCCTTTTACTGGTCTCACGAGGAAAAGAGAATCCAACCCCATCACATCATGGAAGATGTTCCCACCTGTGTTTATCTATTTATATGGACTTTTATGTCATTTTATATTTTCCAGCTCCAGCTTTACCAAGCACATCTATTAATACGTCAATTTTTAAATGATGTGGAATATAATTTGTCAAATTTGTCCACGGCATAAAATTAATATGATGAGAACCCCTTGTATTCCTCTAAACGGGAATGATTAACTGTATTTCTCGACTAGTTGCTATGATCATGAAAAATTAGAAAGTAAATTGCTATGAATAATAAAACTTAAAGCAGATTGCTATAATCATGAAAAATTAGACAGTAGATTGCTATGGTTGGTAAAAAAATTAGAGTGGGTTGCTATGATCATGAATTTTAGCAAAGTAAGTTGCTATTTCTCGTAATTAACCGTTAGGCTGGTTGAAAATAAAAGAGAAAAAAATGCAAGCATTTTTGGTAAGGGTTAGACATATATGAATAGTTTTATGTTAATCATGTATTCATTGACAAGGCCTCAAAAAAATCACATAGCAAAAGAGAAGGGGAAGTTCAAAGGAATTCACAATGTTGAAGTTTGGCCAGCTACAACCATACAAATCCACTGAAAATTAGTACAAAAAATACATTGAGACCTTATATTATCGTATGTGATATCTTAATATGACTCATCTCTTCCTCATACAATGCATCAATTAGACCTGCATACCTTACCAGGTAAAATTTTTAGAAGAAAATTAGCATGTAGTTGGAAAGACATCTACTCTCCAGTCAAAGTCTAAAAACTAATAACACCAGCATTTAGGAATGAGGATCAAGTAATAACCTCAAACCAGTTATTCAAACCTTTGATGCTGGTGACAGCAAAAGATCCATGCAATCCCTGTAAGGAAAAACAACTATATAAGTTTATGTCTGTCAACCAGTCATGAAGAAAAGTAGTTGAATTTTTACTTAATTTAGTGGATACACGTCCCTTAGTGAAACTCCAATTTGATGTGACAATGCCATAAAGGTTCTGTATTGCAGTAGGGTAAAAAATCTTACACCAGGCCTTGTTGACCCATGGACAGACTGATATGCAGACAATGGGCCCAAAATTCTGATTTCTGTAACTTATGTTTCAATCGGGAATTGAAAGATGAATCAATTAGCGGATCCATGAACATGCAAAAGTTCTCCAGCTGATTCTCGTACCTATATATAAACAACAGAGAAAGGTGAGAGCTTATATTATAAAACAAGCATGCTCCATTAAATCTAATAAATAAACAATCAAAATAAACAACAACCACAGTGCTGATTACCGACAGAAAGATTTTTCTCAAAGAAATCATGCATGTTGGTTGGCAGCAGATTAGAGAACACTGTATTATAAATATCACTACAAAGAATAATAAGCACCAATGCCTGAAACTCTCCAAATTATGAATTTTCCCTCATGCACGTTATCTTTCCTCCGGGTTTTATAAAATTTCAATATTTTACCATATAATAGGATACCTGTCCTGAGACTTTAAGGCACAAACACAAGAAAAGTTCCAAGTATGACTGACGTGTTTTGTTAATGTATTTACTTATAGGTGAAGGCAATAGTTCATTAATTGGCCTTGAGGCTTGAGGGACTGATGGAAGTATCAAACCGAATATCTGAGAAGCAGTGTGAACAAGAGAGTCCACTCAACTGCTCCAAGTCTGCAACACACTTGTATCAGCATGCTAATATTGTTCCAAGTGAACCAAACCAAAACAACCCCTAAAACGGGACAGCACCAAACAATGATGTTTTTTACTTTCATATACTCCTAATGTAATATCAAATTATAGTCACATTTTGAATCACAAATTACAACCAACACAAAGAAAGATCGGATAAACTGACTTAACGAACCACCCGAAATAGGACCAGGCTTCAATACGGTAATTGCCCTGAAACAAAACCACACCGTCAATCATCTTGGCTACTTAAGCTTGATGAATGATAAATTCATGGAAAAGCATTTAACATGGCTGTTATTATTCTCACCTAGTCAAAACCATAACCAATTGCCTGTAGAAACAAACCAAAACACAAGTTTCAGAAAACATCTTAACACTTGACATTCTACGATCACCATTCCTTTGATTTTTAATAAAGACAGATGAACATTATGTTCTAAAGCTACACCTTAGGTTCCATGGCATATATCAAATTGCAGTGTTTCATTTAGGCATTTCATCGAACACCGCATAAGCGTTTGATCATACGTTTTTTTTTCGTCAAACATACTTGTCAAGTGAAGTTCCATTAACCTATTGCCAACGAGACATCAAGCATCAAAGCAAATTTGGTGATGGAAAAATCAGACAAATATGAAATTTTAGTTTGTATGGAATAGATCTGAAGTTTGCGAGGAAAAAAAATGGAATGATATACATTGATCGGGCCTAACCTGTGTGGAGAGAAGTTGACGACACTTGTAGTTGATGCTGTGTGAAGCGTTTTCATAGCATCGATCCATGAGACAATAAAGGAATTATTGGAGTTCATCTGACGGAACCGTGGAAGAGGAGGGTTGTTTCTTCTTGATTAACCAAACATTGTCATTTTTAACTGGTTCGACACCTTAAATCACATACCTGAGAGGCTGACAGTAACACTCCTGTGACCCATTTATGTATATAAACAATTTAGAGATGAAGTATGATTTGTACACAACACTATCTTTTATCTTCCAGCTAGCTTCCCCTGTTACAAAACCTAACAAAAATCTGATACACAAGTAGTTCACAATTACAGAGACAAATTTAGCTATGAAAATCACACACCTACATGAACAGTGATTAATTGTGTCACTTGTGTAGAATGGACCAATTATGTGATAACTTCATCTAGAATGGACTGATTGAATTCCGTAGAGGTATATGCTTCAATAGATTCCAGAGCATTTGAAGTTACTAATTTTAACTTATAGCACACTTCGATAGGTTAATTAATAGTTAATTTTGATGGATATTAATAATATTATAAGCAAGGCCCATAAGTACAAATATAAGTGATTGACCAGTTAAACAAGATTTCACTGTCACAGATCTGGGTGGAATCGAACCACCAAAAGGATAAGACCCCAAGCGCTCTTCCCATTTAAGAGCTCACAGATCTCACAATATGCTTTAACCGACTATTACTTTAGTCTTCTGTCATTTAAGCAACACACGACCTGTTCGCATTTCAATATCCCCTCTACTTATTCTCAAAGATTGTAAATTCAACTTCAATACACTACCTACCAATATGCTTTAATCAACTATTTCATCACACTACTTATTCCCTGCTGTTTATAAAACTTCCCAAGATTGATAACCAGTAATGTCAGATCAATGGCTTATACGCACAATGCAGCCGCAAGGAAAAAAAACAGCGCAGAACCAGCGCAGAACCAGCTGCATTCAAATGAACCGCTCTTAAAAGCAATGATGCCACTAGAGAACAATAAATACTAGCCAAATTATAATATAGCTTGAATGAACTTGCTAGATGCTGATCAAGGGACCTGCTACAAGAAACAAATTATCAACAGAAGCCCAGACAATCTACCAGGTACCAAAAATTGCTGCACCATCAATAGCCAAATTCAGGTTCTAACATGCAACCAGCGTCTCTGGAAAGAAAATGAAATTTTACCCCACAATATCAACAAGTCATGCAACTAGGAAACTGATCAAACCAACACTAACAAGAATAGAAAAACTAATACAATGTGTACCAACAGCCATAGACAAAGCACTGTGAAAAGCAACACGTTCTGCTTCGTGGAAGGCAGCCTCCAATGCATCGCCAAGACAAACTATCATCATGCACACATGGGGAACCTGCCATTCATGCAAACTAGCATCAGAAGGGAACACACAAAGCACCATGGGAACATACCCAGAAAACACCAAGGGAACATACCCAGGAAGCAAATGCACGCCGCATCACCTCAACATAAGTCCTAGCACCTTATAAGAGAAAGCAACAGCAACACTTGGAACGACCAACCTCGATGATGGTGACCCTTGAATATGCCAAAACATCAATAGCAGCAATTCAAAATCCATAGAAGCACCAATCTTCATATGACAGCTTATCCAAATCTCCAAAAGCAGGAAACCACCAAACTTCAAGAATTGATATCAGCTTCCAAAACCAGCTTATGAGAAGCAAAGTGCACAAGTAGCTTTGCAAAGACAGCATCTAAAGATCTAACCAATGTATCCAACCCAAAAGCTCATTACAAACAGGTAGCTGGACAGAATATACAAGAAGACGGAGTCTGAGACCATGGAAGGATACAACTCTATGTCCGTACCAAAAAACTGCATACACTTGGACAAGCGTCCAGTTTAAACAACAGGATACAACCGACAGCTTCGATCATAGAATGCCACTTACTTCGGTTGCTTTATACAGATTTACAATCTTTACTGTTTGCCAGGTTACAAATTCACGGATTGCAGGGAAGTATCAGAAGAGCTTCTTATAAAAGTTCATTCATGCCTTTGTTGGTTATCATGCCACAAAGTTTCCTTCTTACAAATTAGTGGGTTAATGGCATCTTTGCAATAATGCATGTATATTAAACCTCAATGAATTGTTTTCCATTGGACATCCTTTCTAGAATGCATATAACAATTCACTAAATAAAAATGTAGTGCACATTTGAAGAACATGGTAATATTAATAATTGAACGTTAGTTATTAACTAAAAAAAATGCCAAAATCAAGTTATCAACGAGAAAGAACAATATCTATTCAGAAAATATTGGGCCAATATCATTTAGCTTCAGAAGAGTATCATTTGTAAGTTCTGTTGGTAAAAGCAAACTGAGCTTCAAAAATCCTTTTAACCGGCATCTGATTACACTTCTGTTTCACGATGTGCATTTCAAATCAATCCTAAATTACTACTTATCATCTACCACATAAAGAAAGAGTTTTGCGAAGTGTCGTTACTGAAGTCATGATGTGATAATTGATATAAAGCATTGGTCTAGGCCACAATAAGCAGTTATATTGAAAGTACCTTGTGCTGATAATCGGCAATTACTTAATATTGACGTTGTTCATAGGATGATTGTTGTTGTTGCCCATGTTGGTTGGTTGTAAGAGCCTTTGTGTCACGCTAGAGCGCCAACGTAGAAACAAATAAACAGAAACTAAAAAAACACACACACAAGAACAGGCGCGAGCGCCAGAGGAGAGATCCCGGGAAAACCCCGTGCGACCTTCCCTCGAAACAAAAAACAGCAACTTTTATTAGGATTCT
Source organism: Centrapalus pauciflorus (assembly GCA_020465985.1). Lineage (NCBI taxonomy): Eukaryota > Viridiplantae > Streptophyta > Magnoliopsida > Asterales > Asteraceae > Centrapalus > Centrapalus pauciflorus. The sequence continues at coordinate 1,586,840 of JAANYP010007301.1, read as the reverse complement.
GCAGCCTGCCATGCGAGCGCACCCATCATGGCAAAGGCCAAATAACAAGGTGTAATCTGACATAAAGGAACCCTTACTAGAAACGAGACGCGCAAGTCCCGAATACCTCACATCTACAAGCAAACCTGGATATCAATATTAACACTTCAAATTCTAATTAGGAACATCCATCATTAAATTCCGGTACGAACTCAACTTGATGCCCAAAAAGACGATAACGAAGATCGTAATTAGCGATTAAACGAATCAAGAGGTTCATCAATCATCACTCTAGATTCACTTTATAACAAACCATCAGAAAACGTCAACGAACAGCAGAAAACCTGCAGCCATATATATATTCCAATAAACAAAAATTTACTTCGGGAATCAAAAATAAGGTAATCCCATCCAAAAAGTCTTACCCATTCAACCAACGATCAAGAAACCGACTTAGACCCCTTCCCCTGCCGATTAAAACATAGGCTTCTGACAACCATAAAGAACAACAGATCCCATCAACAGATAATAGAGAGGGATAACCGTACCTTCCACATCGCTTTAGCAAGAATACTGGGAGATCTGGCATGTTCATCTACCAGGTACCAAAAATTGTTGCACCATCAATAGCCAAAATCAGGTTCTAACATGCAACCAACGTCTCTGGAAAGAAAATGAAATTTTACCCCACAATATCAACAAGTCATGCAACTAGAAAACTGATCAAACCAACACTAACAACAATAGAAAAACAAATTCATTATGTACCAACAGCCATAGACAAATCACTGTGAAAAGCAACACGTTCTGCTTCGTGGAAGGCAGCCTCCAATGCATCACCAAGACAAACTATCATCATGCACACATGGGGAACCTGCCATTCATGCAAACTAGCATCAGAAGGGAACACACAAAGCACCATGGGAACATAACCAGAAAGCACAAAGGGAACATACCCAGGAAGCAAATGCACGCCGCATCACCTCAACATAAGTCCCATCCAAAAAGTCTTACCCATTCAACCAACGATCAAGAAACCGACTTAGACCCCTTCCCCTGCCGATTAAAACATAGGCTTCTGACAACCATAAAGAACAACAGATCCCATCAACAGATAATAGAGAGGGATGACCGTACCTTCCACATCGCTTTAGCAAGAATACAGGCAGATCTGGCATGTTCATCGACAGATCCCCGCCGAATAAATCAGTACATGCCCATCAAAGGTAGATCGAACACGGAAAGCAACGACTCGTATCAGATCCGTTCTTCTGCATAAACGCGATCGACCGGTTGAAAAACGAGAACAACCGCATCAAAACGTAGATCATAACAGATCCATCATGAAACATGTTGATTGAATCGAACGCATAGTGCGGGACATCGAAACGGAAGCTTCTTCTACGATGAAGATCGGGCAGAGCACTTTCATTGGTCAGTTAACAATGGTCAGTTATCTGCGTTTTATAGAAAGGGAGGGTAGTAATAGACGGATAAGATCGAAGGAGGGGGTGATGATCCAACGGTTGAAAACGAGGTCGTGACGTGTTGGCATAAAAATTTCCGAGCACCAGAAACCTTACAATTTCTTTTTTTTTTAAACCGACTCTTTTTACGCTTACCGGTCAACCCATCCCGACCCGACATGCCACGCTGTCGTCGCTGTCTAAAATCCGATATCCATATTTTCAAATATTTATAATTTTGGTAAGTGAGATTTGTTATTCGGATATCGGATTATTTAAATATCCGAAAATTCATATTTTTAAATTTCTTTTAAAAAATTCAAATCAAATATTTAAACATATAAAATACAAATTCATATATTCAAAATACACCTTAAAAATAAATATATCACGCAGTAATTTATCCGGATTTATTTTTACTCAAAACGATTAAAAAATTAAAAAAAAACTAAAATATACAAATATTAATATCAATATAAAACTATAAAGTATACATTTGAATACTAATAAACACTAATATTAAGTAAATAATCAATACTAAATATATATAAATTTTTAAAAAAAATTAGCTTTTCGGATATCCAATAATTTATAATTTTACTATCTGAATACAAAATTTCGTAGAGTTTCGTATTGGATATCTGAATTTTTATTCGAATGCTCAGATTCAGATTTTTATGAACAAGTCTACTCGTCACCGCCATATAATTCTTTTCAGCTCACCATGCTTTTAAACTTATCCGAAAAAAAATATTGAATTTCAGATTTTGTCACGATTACGCTCACTAAATGAAGTATGGATGATTAGATGCATGCAACACATTTCAACATTTGTATACCAAATATGGGTATGATATTGAATATTTTTAGAAAAAATTAGTTAGAGTTGTTTTTATTAAAAAAAAGCTTTAGATTGCGTTTGGTTAACGAAAAAAGTCATTTTTCAATTTCAGTTTTCACGTTGTAGCTTTAAGAAAAAAAACAAAGATTTATATAAAGGGATAATTGCACAAAAAACCCCAAACTTGTCAATTTTTTGTAATTAAAACCACAAACCATTTTTCGTTGCATAGAAAACCCCGAACTGACTAAACATCAGTAAATCAAGGTTTTATCAATGAGTAACCGGTTGAAACCGGTAATAACCCTACTTGAACTGGTAAATAACTTACGTAAAATAAATTTTAATTATTGAAACCGGTTTTTAAGTATTACACATCATTTTAACGCTCGTAGATGACATAATCTCGTTTAAAAATTACAATTGAAAATTATCAACGGAGTTTTAAATGATGTGTTATACTTGGCAACCGGTTTCAACAAATTAAATTTATTCTACGTAGGTTATTTTCCGGTCCCTGTAGAATTAATAACCGGTTTCAACCGGTTACCTATTGATAAAACCTTAATTTACTTATTTTTAGTTAGTTCATGGTTTTTTATGCAACGAAAAATGGTTTGAGATTTTTATCACAAAATACTGACAAGTTGAAGGTTTTTTTACACAATTATCCCTTATATAAATTATTGTTATGTATTATTTCATTTAAATACGTGAATAAATATTAGTAATAACAAAAGACAATATATTAAAATTCTATTACTTTAGTCAAATTCTAATAATAAGGTAAAAATATACTTAATAATGAGAATAAATAGTAATTAAAAAAATATTTAAAAAAATAATTGGATAGATACAAAAACTGAAACAAAATTATAATGACAAAATGGTTATTTTAAATGACTGGTTAACAGACCAAAGCATAACAAAAAACAACATAAATACTGAAATTGTAATTTCGATGCAAAAATGATGGTAATCATAATTTGTATATAACCACAGGGGTAAAAAGGACATTTTTCGTCCTTGTGGTTTGATGATTTACCCGTATATAATCCTCTAACCTTAATAATTCCAAATTTCATCACCATTTTGCTAATTTTGTCCAGTTTTAGTTTTTGGGCCGTTAAATTTAACAATCAAATCGTTAACTTTGTGATAATGACATTTTTACACATTTCAACTATGACACTTTTAGTTCTCATGGTTTTATTATTTTCCATTTATAGTCCAAAGTTTATATTTTTATTTATTATTTTATTTTTAGCATGTTCACCAAAAATTTTAGGGTTAATTACGTCAAAATGTAATCTATTGTAACTGTTTTTCTAATTTAGGTAACATATTAATTTTTTTTCTATTTGAGGTAACATACTTTCCAAATCTAGTCAATCAGGATAACCGTATCGAATTGAAATGTAAAAGTTAATGACATGACCGTTTCTTTATCCAAATGTCAACTTTTTTAATTTTTAATATTGCTTCATTATTTTTAAATTTGCTCAAAATAACAAGGTATTATCAAAAAGTACTTTTAAATTGCACAAAATAGTGCACATCATATAATAATTAAACTGTCGTTTCTGTAAAAAAAATGTTGTCTGGACAAAGAAACTGTCACGTCAGTAATTTTTATCTTTCAATCCGATATGGTTACCTTGATTGACTTGATTTGGAAAGTATATTATCTTGATTAGAAAAAAAAATAGTACGTTACCCAAATTGAAAAAAATGTGACAGTAGGTTACCTTTTGACGCAATTAACCCAAAATTTTATTACCATAGCACTTGTTGTGTAGAATGTGATACACATACACACACACATATAGGATATGGATCTTGTAGAAAATTAAATATTTATGAAATTGTTGAATCAAAATAAAATATATATGTTGAATCAGCGTGTTATTTGTGATTGAATGGCAGATATTGAATCATACACAAAATGATCATTGTCTTTGATTCAACACTTCTTGTTGAATCACAAAATAACATGTTGGTTCAACTTATATGTTATTTTGATTCAACATTTCTCAAATTTCTCGCAAATATTTGAATTCTCATTTGATGCTACACACACACACATATATACTAGTTGTAGTACCCCGCGCGTTGCGGCGGCAAGTGGATCTCATATGTATAATGTATTATTATAGAAATTAAAATTTATCTTATTGGTAATACATGCAACTTGTCATAACAAACAAATTTGTATGATCTTCTAGTTTCAAAATCCAAATAATAAACCAACAATTGGTTTCAACATCAAATTAAAAATATAATGCATTGTCGATTCTAACATCAAGCACCCATTAAACAACCAAATTTCTCCTAGCTTGGCTATCAAGTTCAGAATCATTATTGTCATGACAAGATTGTACTTGTAGTGAACACAGGAAGGATGACAAACAAAGAGATAGATCTAATCAACTTCGAGCAGTAATTGGCAGTAAGATAGCAATCTAAGTGGTATTGGCATTCGAGGTATCCTCCCTCAAAACACGCTAGGGTTCACTGCTCCACTTGATGGACCTACAAGGAGTTTGTGTGTGGGAAGGCCTCTTAAGCATCATCATTGTTATGGATACCTCATGCTACCATCCCATATTCTATTATCATCCATCAAAGCAACATTCAACCTCGTGAAAATACGAAGGACGAAATTGGAAAAAACCATTACAATGTGTAATAGAATCATAAGCATACAAATAGATGAACAATCTGTTGACAAGGGAAATGCAACCATTAAGAACCAGATGCCTTGAGATCACCTGATGAGTAATTGGCTTGAAACCAGTACTATAAGCCCAAATCCATTTGGGCTGCAACATGGAAGAGAGAAGAAAAAAAAATATAAATGTTGTTACCACTTCGAAGATGAATGAATTTAACATGAACACAATATTCAAATCTATAGCAAGTGAAAATAGTCTGTATATCAGGTTCAGAGAAAGAAGCTGATGATTAGCAGGAGTAAGCAAACTTCTAAACAGGATATGCCCCTTTATGAACCCAAAATAAATGATTTCAAATTTGGATAATAACAATCAACACATCTTTGTTAAAGCAATTAAGTAAAGCGAAACTTCTGATGAGTAAATTACTCGAAAGAACACGTCAAGAAGACAAGTACTACAATAAGAACGTAGAATAACCCATGAGTGAGATTGAATTCCCAGGGACCTCATTGGCACAACAACAAATAACATGTTCTGACTATTTCAATTAGCAGTTGATGGTGAAGTTACCAAATAGAGATATATGGAAGAAAATGAAATGACTTTGTGGATCAGAACCAATGCAACTTACATTGGTGTTGGGAGAAGTAAATAATGTATCAAATATTATCAAAGTAAGATACTTACATGTAAAATCGGCTCAAGACTCGTTTAATAAGTGATATATGATGGACTCAATGCTCCTGCTCCATTAAAATATTATCCAAAGAGGATGCAAAATTGCAAATACACAAACAATGTATTGAAATTTAAAATACAATGGAAATAAAATTGGGCGATTTTGATTGCAACCACAAATTAGATGGATGGGATTGAGAGTAGTAAAACTGATTGAACATGAGTTGGTTGTAACAGATGTGGTCAACGGTGCTGGTTCTATTGCCTTTTCAAAAACATTAATCAAAATGGAAGACCAAATAGGAAACCTAACTAGGTAATGACATGAAATTGAAATTTTGAGGCACAGGTAGTCGCAAACGAAAGATCCAGGATTGCAAACCTAGCATATAAAGTGAATCAGTCCAGGAACTGGTTTTAAAGCACACAAAATCATTTTAATAACTGATAATAATGAGAATTTGCATCGATTGAGAAGCCTTCTAACCCAGATGAAGACACGAACAAAGAATATTTGAGGGTTGAATAGTAGAAGATGAATCGAAGCAGACCTGGAAATGGTTGTGAAGCATACGAACTGTTGGTGTGAAGCAAACGAATGACCGATGTGAGGAGAAAGGAGGCTGTAAACTGCTTGGACGGTTGAAGATGCATTTGATTGGTTGTGTACTGAAAGTAACCATAATACATGCTTTAATAAGTAGTAATAGATAATATATATATATATATATATATATATATATATATATATAGAATATGGTTCGTGTGAGTACCTAAAAAATGCAGAGTACCGTGAGTACCTATGAACACACGGATTTCAGATGTGAACTTGCTCCGAAAATTTTTTTTTTTTTTTGGAGAATTTTTTTCATATTCATTTAGATACAAATAATATAAGGCTATTTGTAAAAAATTATATACATTTACACTTTCTAACATCTTAAAAGTCATGTGAACGTGAAAAAATTCATGTGAACTTGCTTAGTTGTGAACACACGTTCACAACATGAGTTCATGTGAACACACACGTTTCACATAGTTCTAGTGTGTGTTTAGGTGTGATTTTTTGCAAGTAGTCTTGTATTATTAATTTAAACATGATTATGAAAAAAAATTTCAAAAAAAATGATTTTAAGCGAGGTACCTCCGGTACTCCGCAAAACTAGTGGTACTCATTTGAACCCAAATCTATATATATATATATATATATATATATATATATATATATATATATATATATATATATATATATGTATAGACGAATGATCTTTTGTGAACAATTTATGGATTGTGAACATTGTGAACAAATGATTTTATGACAACTCAGCATCATCCCATATAATTGTTAATTATTAATATAATTGAGTATAAGGGTAATTAAGTCATTATATAAATCATTAATCCTTGCGTATCAGAATTGCACAACAACATCTCCTAACATCTTGCGGACCACATCTAACTTTCTTATCGTCAATTTTAGTTGACCATTTTTAACGTTTTTTTCTCTACTTCAATATCACCTATCTGTGACGTTTACCGATCGCTCCATCTACATTATTCTTCATATTATCCAGGAATATTTACTCAGTATTTTTTTCTCGATTGATTGATGATTTACGGTGCATGTTTTTCAGTATGAGATCATAACATATAATACCCTTATGTGTTGATATATCTTATTCATTATTTTATTTGCATCGATATGCTACTTTCGTTTGCTACATTTATACATGTTTATGTTGTTCTATTTGTGGATGTTGTATTTTTTTTTTTTTTTTGCAGACATCGAGCATATTTCGAATTTAAACGTGTAAGCACATTGGTCTGATTACGATATTTATTTAATACGTCTTGTAATCCACGTCGGTCATGTGTATTTTAGTTTTTTTAATTTGAATTCATACTTTTTGAGTATGAAGACAATGGGGTGTAATGTAGGGAAAGAATACACTAAAAGCTTACATGCCCTCCAACGATGATTATTCAACTACTTACTATGGATCTCAAGAATCATAAAATGACAATCCTATTTAAATTTATGTCAAATTCTGAAATGTTTTCTCATGGTGGGTAATTGTTTTATTTTTTAAGGTTATAGTGATTGTGAGGTTCTACAACATGCTACGAAATACCAATAATTGATATATTGCTAATGAAGTGGGTGATCCAGGTTTGTGGATTGTTCACATTTTCGAATTGAAACCAAAATTATATAAGTATTGATGTATGACTGTGCTACTTTTCCATTAGTTTCCACTTCCCGGCCGAACCAAATTTTGCAGCCATGCATTGGCGAAGTCACTTCGACAACCGGAACTCGATAATGGATTCCAGAGTTGATCCACAGCAAACCTGTCGTAGGCACTTCCAAACCTTGAACAAGCAGTTGAAGCATATAAGAAGTGTCAAAATGCGTTTAATTGTTTTTAGTTTCCTGTTGTGGATTGCTTGTGACCATATCCATCGTGTGTGATGTATGTAAAATTGTAACCCATAATTAATCTATAAACTCTGGTTTTCTATCATTTGGTGCTTTTTATTTCACTTTAACTGTTATACATTCAACAAGTTTATTTTATATGACTACTGGATTATTATTCATGTGTCAAGAAGTTAATGGGCTATTAGATTTTGAAACGCCTTGATACTATTAAGTCTCCTTGTGCCATGAAACTCTTTTGCTGCATATGCTAAAACCTTTAACATAAAGATCATAAGTACCATGTCTTATTGCATATACTGCATCTATTGAATTTTACAACATCAATGATACTCTAGCAAGTAGCAATATTTGGCCATTCAAATCCTACGAATCTAGCTTAAAAAATTAAATATAATCCGCAGACCATATTCACACCCTTTGAATACGGTGAATCTTTAGCAACTAGTATGAAGCATGTGTTTGCAACCAGTGCAACCTACGAATCTTTCACGACATGTGCATCCTGTGAATCTTTAGCAACCTGTGCATCGGGTGCATCATATTCAACCCTAATAGGATTCAACAGATTATTTCTCTTTCCACGGTCTGCAATTCTTTGAAGCTTTATTTTTATAAATTAATCATTTACAGAACTGAAGTATTCGGTTTCCAAGTCGCATGATGAATCGGATGCAAACCTGCACTGAAGTATTTGAAAACTCATATTTATCCAAAATCCCTAATCATAGGAGGGAATCTTGCACATATGATATTTCAGATTCAACAAAATTATTGGAGTCCTAAATTGCCCACATACGCCTTTTAAAAATGAATTATATTTATTTCATTGGAGTGCTGACGTGGAATTTTTTTATTGGTGCACAACGTTCACAAGATATATATTGTTCACAATAGATCCTATCCCTGTATGTATGTATATATATATATATATATAGAATATGGTTCGTGTGAGTACCTAAAAAATACAGAATACCGTGAGTACCTGTGAACACACGGGTTTAAGATGTGAACATGCTCCGAAAAAAAGTTTTTTTTTTAAATTTTTTTTTCATATTCACTTGGATACAAATAATATAAGCATATTTGTAAAAGAATTACACGCATTCACACTTCGTAACCTCTTAAAAGTCATGTGAACGTGGAAAAATTCATGTGAATATGCTTAGCTGTGAACATACGTTCACAACAGTGCAGGTCATGTGAACTTGCACGTTTCACATAGTTATAGTGTGTGTTTATGTGTGATTTTTTGCAAGTAGTCTTATATTATTAATTTAAACATGATTATGAAAAAAAATTTCAAAAAAAATAATTTTAAGCGAGGTACCTCCGGTACTCCGCAAAACTAGTGGTACTCATTTGAACCCAAATCTATATATCTATATATATATATATATATATATATATATATATATATATATATATATATATATATATATATATATATATATATATATATATATATATATATATATATATATATATATCGTGCGTTGCAACGGCAATCTCAAAACTTAAAAGACATGTACCAAATGCACTTATTACGACAAAGAAGAGGAAATAATAATAATTGTAACTTGCAAAGCAACACATATTATAATTTAATAGTCAATGTATTTTCTAATAAGTAAATTCAAATAATGTTAAAATAAGCATAATGGGATTCATTGCTTCCTTGATCATTTCTATTGCCATCTCAATCGATCTGTTTCTTATGTCTAGTGATTCTCCCATAGGGAAGATGTTGGGGAGTCAACTAAAATATATGAAAGCATAACTATGACGGACTATATGAAGGCAACATTCATTTCCTTAAAAATTAATACCTTTTTTCTATACTTCCTTGGAACCCACACATAAAACCAAATATCATCTCATTCTATATCAATTACTTGAATGCGATCTCCGGATCTTGTTTGAGAGTATTTTATAGTTTCTTCGCATTTGCTAACGAAGGTCGACCAGCCTAAACATAAAATAAGATTAACTATAATTTAGATGAAGGAGAAGCGAAGTGTGCAACCAGAAAAATTGTAAGCTATTGTTATTTTTTTAGCAACCATCAAAATTATCCATTTTAGTTCCTCGTTACTTTTTATCTCATTGAAGTCTCTCCACTATGATCTTTCTTCTATACGTCCTAATACTTTTTTTTACCTTTAACGTCCCAATATTTACTTTTTAGTTAACCTCATGTGATATATATGAGGCTGTAGGTAGGAATAAAATTAATGTTCATAGAATTGTTTTGAATTTATGAACAACAAAAATTCACATAAGTGGACAAAATTTACATGTGTATAAAAAGTAGTTAGGGACTTGAGGAGACTATAGATCACTATTAAGCTAGACACTTCAATGAGAAACAAAAGATGTGAGGAACTAATCTGGACATTTTCAAAAGTTGGTTGGTAAATAACAATATTGACCCAAAAACAATGATAGAATTGAATGACGAAAACACCTTCTCATTCGGAGCTTGTATCTGATGAACTCGTTCCATGGATATTGAAGACTGGACATTGCTAAAGCACTTGGTAACCGAAATGGGACCATAATATTATATATATATATATATATATATATATATATATATATATATATATATATCTCACACATACACACACACACACACATATATATATATATATATATATTAGTATTTAACCTTTACAATATGATTGAAAAAAGAATAATTTAATAACGATTGAAAACAAATGACATATAACTAAGAGGATCAAACAACAACGTGGTGAAAATCTAAACTCATTGTAACATGAGGATGAGGATCGACCGGATTTCAAAGTGGTATGGAGTTTTCATTAGGTAAGAGTTATTTAACCTTTTGTTTTGACCGTAGTGATGACAGTTAAGAGATAACACCATCAAAGGTTACACAAAAACAACCGCAAAGATTGCTAAAACTTCTTAAAATCTAGTGAAGTCAGCAAAGATACATACAAATAGCACAGAAAAGAGTATATACAAACACATGGGCACATGAACATGTAGTAATAAAGACATTCTATGGTTCAAAAGGTAGTTAAAATTTTGCTAAGAAATAACAAATCAAATAAAATAAAGCATAAATAAAGGAACTCGATTGCTACCTTAAGGATTCAAAATGTAAAAATGTAGCAACAAACTCTTCTTTTAATCTCTAATAGCAACCAACTTCATTCATGATACACATATTAGCAACTAATATAGAAAATATGTAAACATAACACTGAAAAAAGCTATATATATATATATATATATATAGCTTTTTTCAGTGTTATGTTTACATATTTTCTATATTTCATCACTTAATTATGTTAGAAACAATATTTGTTTAGCCATACTCATTAGACAATGCATACAGTAGTAATGAACAAAAAATGCAAAAATAGCCGACAAAAATGTTAAAACATCATCAAAAGAAGCAGAAACATCAGGCAAAATGTTATAACATAAAAACATGCTAGACAACACCAATAACCACAAACACAGCTCTAATAATACACAAAAACATTATCAAAAGTACAAATACAGAATCTATAAATTTAAAAAAGAAGTAGCCCAACACAAGATCCTTGAATTTTCCCTCTAATGCCAAGAGCATAAATGTCAACAGAAGACCATCCATACATAATCTAGCAATATACTGTGTATAGGATTTGTGCCACACATTGCCTATGTTAAGAGCACCTAGGGTGGTGTTTGGTTTGAATATTTTAAACAACTCATTTAAAATTATTTAGAAACGCTTCTGTGTCATGTTTGGACTTTGGATAAAAATTAAAAAGAAAAGATTTAGCTTCATTTAGCATTTCATAAACCCCAATCCCCTAAATATTTAAAATCATATCATATTAGAATCCTTCATTTTAATTTCATGCAATCCAAAAGACACCCTAATTGATTCGCCTTTCATCTATATATGCTGCTGTTAAAGTTGCATAACTAATATTTATAAGACCTTGAATACCACTTCAAGTTCACACAAGGAACATGGTAGAGATGGAAAATAAGAAACAGATACAAATTTATCAGTTAATATATCTTCAAATTTTCATAAAAGTATGTTGACGGGGTTTTCTAAGTACCGAAAATCCAAGAAATCGTATCAAACAGTATGATTTAGGTAGCTGAATAGTTAATATGTATCTATAAATCCTGTAAAATACGCAAATACAATGTCAGGGATAAAGCATACCGAATATTTAGTCCGATTTGTCGATAAACCGTTCTCCTTGTGCGTCCCTTTCAACAACACGTCGGACGCTTCATCCCAATTTTGACGTCGAACCAATTATCGGAGAAGGTATCGCAGTCTATTCCGATGTTCCCACCGAAGACTCCGAAAATCACGCCCAATACCTCTCTTTAAAATATACGAAGGCCTCGTTGCAGATAATATGATGGTTTCACATGATCACTCACAGAATCTAGCACCAAACCATCAAACTGTCAACACCACAATTTTTAAGCATTGCTAATTATGAATCCGCTATACACATACATACTTGAAACTTAAACCCCCAAAAGCAATGTACATCAAGTTCTAACAATACAAAGTATCAGGATTAATGTTTCACAAAAATATCAAAAAACTTGATGGAAAATAAGAAACAGATACAAATTTATCAGTTAATATATCTTCAAATTTTCATAAAAGTATGTCGACGGGGTTTTCTAAGTACCGAAAATCCAAGAAATCGTATCAAACAATATGATTTAGGTAGCTGAATAGTTAAAATGTATCTATAAATCCTGTAAAATACGCAAATACAATGTCAGGGATAAAACATACCCAATATTTAGTCCAATTTGTCGATATACCGTTCTCTTTGTGCGTCCCTTTCAACATCGGACGCTTCATCCCAATTTTGACGTCGAACCAATTGTCAGAGAAGGTAACACGGTCTATTCCGATTTTCCCACGGAAGACTCCGAAAATCTGGTTAAAACAGATGGAGAAGAAAGAACAACCGATGAAGAAGTCGCTGGATGAAATTGAAATCGATGGAGGCGAGTCGAACCAATTGTCGGAGAAGGGATCGCAATCTATTCCGATGTTCCCACCCGATACTCCGAAAATCTGGTTAAAACACACGTTGGAAAAAAAAAGCCGACCATCATCTTCAATGAGGATTTCGACAAACACTTGGTGGGCATCACTAAAAATGTAGTAAATTTGATACTTTTAGAAAAAAATTACAAAGAGAATGTGATGAAGCAAATAAAGGGGATTGAGGAACAACCTGTAAATTATTGAGTTTGTATTCAGATCTGAAAATTTGAAGCGTTGATTAGCGATGTTTGGTGGATACGAAGAAGCAGATAAAGAGGAATCAGGGCATTAACCTAAAATTGAATGAGTGGAGAAACATGTTATCAGCCATGAAAAAGATACCTTTTGTTCAACCCAGTAGATGTTGTAGATGGTGGTTCTACGGATACAACAATACCCTTGAAGAAGAAAGTATTATCAGAAACAGGAGCAGTTTTGCAGATAGTATAGACAGTAACTGAAGAAGGAGTGGGACGGGTTGTTTCTACAGGTGTCAATTTTTTATTGGAATTGTTCTGAAATTTCAACATTTGATGGTAACTGTTTTTCATGCTTTATAATATAGAAATAGATATAGAGAGAGCGAGAGAGAGAGAGAGAAAGAGAAGGATCGAATGACAAATCAAATATATATGAGAAGTGTAAGAAGTGAATTGATCATAATTTTATAGCATGAGTTCATTATTTTCTGAATTTGGTCAAATTTGTAAAATGATGCATCAATGTTATAAAAATTAGCGAATCAATTTGCTTTTCATGAATGTTTAGCTTCTCAAAGTGACCATGCATAGATATCAACGTGTTATTTGTGATTGAACGGCAGATATTGAATCATACACAAATGATCATTGTCTTTGATTCAACACTTCTTGTTGAATCACAAAATAACACGTTGGTTCAACTTATATGTTATTTTGATTTAACATTTCTCAAATTTCTCACAAATATTTGAATTCTCATTTGATGCTACACACACACACACACACACACACACACACACACACACACACACACACATATATATATATATATATATATATATATATATATATATATATATAGAGAGAGAGAGAGAGAGAGAGAGAGAAGGATCAAATGACAAATCAAATATATATGAGAAGTGTAAGAAGTGAATTGATCATAATTTTGTAGCATTGGTTCATTATTTTCTGAATTTGGTCAAATTTGTAAAATGATGCATCAATGTTATAAAATTAGCGAATCAATTTGCTTTTCATGAATGTTTAGCGTCGCAAAGTGAGCATACATAGATATCAATGATATGCCGCTTTTCGGGAAAAAAAAACATCATATATAAACAAACACGCTCACACACATGCTGTGGTAGCAATACTTACGACCAAATCCCACGATCACCATCAGTTTCTCCCATCACATGGTGTAGCAGAACATAGCCACTCCCTGGTGTGCTTTGCCTGTGTTACAAAGTACCAACAAACGAAGATGAGGGTGATCATTTTCAATGTCATTTCAAGTTTAATTTTAAATTACTAATTTTGATTCATTGGCAATGGTAGTTGTTGGAGAAAGAAGGTATATGCAATTTAAATATATCCAAGAACATAGAATTGTTTGAAAGATTAACAAATGCCCATCTAATTATGAGATCATCCCAAGTTCCTTTGTTTTGTTAATATTCGTTTAATCCTTTGTCTTATTCATATGTCATTTGTTTATTTGAGAGAATAAGTTTTAATGGAAAAAGGTATACTGATTTACTGACTCGGTAAACATGACAAATATCACCATAATATTTGCATAACATCCATTTCAAAAAGGTGATTCTTGGAACTCTGTTTTGCAGATAAGGCAAGATATTAAAAAATCCTGGTGAAAGAGGAATTAATATATTCCTTGGTGGATAAGATCCTTCACCAGTGAGATGGTATAAAAAATGTGTAGTTCATGGAGTGTGGGACCTTTTTTATCCTTCTGATCTATCAGTTCTTTATTCCTGAAACGAGTCAAAATATAGTAATAATTTTGTCTTCACAACATGGGTCTCGAATAAAATGAGAAAGAAACATAAAAAAATGCATGTATCTTCAGAAAGTCAAAATCCTTAAAACTATTATTGATTACAACAATCCTCCTTGAGTGCATTGTTGTCTTTATCTTTGAATCATGATGATGCTTGTAAAAGAGAAAGTAAAACAAAATGAATAGGTCACTTACAGTGGTTCCTATCACTGCATCTGTAGCAAGTGTTGCTTTTAACACCTCACTCTGCAATTTGTGAAAACGCGTGCTTAACAATTTATAGACAGATTCGCTTAACATATCAAAAGCACACATATTGTTGTCAGAACATGAGGATTACAGTCTTACAGATTACTTCGTCTAATAAAGTCAACTAGATATTGACTAGTTTATAAATCATCAAATCCTTTCAAGCAGTATATGGTAGTAACGATATATGCCTTAGCCATTCAACAAAGTAGTATATATTAACTTGTTCATGCAATACATCTATACTCATCACAATCTAACTGGTCATTCATACCAAGATATATGAAATATGTTAGAGAATTTGGATCGAGAGAAAATAATGACTAGAAATAGCAACCTGCTTTGTTAAAATCCAAGATTATAGCAACCTACTTTAAACTTTACCAATTATAGCAATCTACTTTCTAATTTTTCACGACAATAGTAGCTTACTCTAAATTATGGGCATGTTTGGCATGCAGCTTATGTGAGCTTAAGCTTATGATTTTTAAAAGTTTCAGCTCTTAATTATCCAGAAGTTGCATTTGTATGAATTAGTTTCTAGAAGCTTATTAAAATCATAAGCTACTTCAAGTAGCTTTTATAAGTAGCTTGAGCTTATGACAAATAAAATTACCAAAATAACCTTAATTAATTATGATTCTAATTGCTATAGTTGGTATAAAAATTAGAGTGGGTTGCTATGATCATGAATTTTAGCAAAGTAAGTTGCTATTTCTCGTTTTATAAAAACAACAGAGAAAGGTGAGAGCTTATATAATAAAACAAGCATGCTCCATTAAATCTTTCCTCCGGGTTTTATAAAATTTCAATATTTTACCATATAATAGGATACTGTCCTGAGACTTTAAGGCAGAAACACAAGAAAAGTTCCAAGTAAGGCTGATGTGTTTTGTTAATGTATTTACTTATAGGTGAAGGCAATAGTTCATTAATTGGCCTTGAGGCTTGAGGGACTGATGAAAGTATCAAACCGAATTTCTGAGAAGCAATGTGAACAAGAGAGTCCACTCAACTACTCCAAGTCTGCAACACACTTGTATCAGCATGCAAATATTGTTCCAAGTGAACCAAACCATTTTACCACTCAGTTGTGTCATTTTCCAGGGATGCATGAGGCATGAGCCCAATCCCTAGCAACTAACATTTTCAAATCTTTACAAATTCGTAAATGGTAAAGTGGAGAAAGCATCTGACTGATGATTTGACTAGCAAATAGCAATACCTCTCTACATGATTATTCATCCCAACACCCTAAGTTACTGACATTCTCCTTGGAACCAACTAATGTATTCTTTTAGAAGTTCCATTCTCAAAGGAAACATATATTCTCTGACAGGGAAGCCACGGTTTTCTTCATGCCATGAACCAGACATAACAGCAGTAAGAAGAGGTTAATAATCTTTACTTTTAAATGTTTTTGCCTAGTGTATTATCCAACTTCAACAAAATCCCAAATTCCAAATCTTTCCCATAAAGTTGGAATATGACATAAAGTCATCAGAAGGAAGATCCATGTGTGTAAATATCATCTCTCTTAGAAGCATGTTTTTAAGGAGTTGGAAAGACTGAAATGCATAAACCAATAACCAGAGGCATTTCCATTTTCAGATTAAACCATTTCACCATATTTTAACGTACATTTGAGACAGGAAACTAGGAAAGTTATAGCAAAAGAACCTCGGATAAGCATCGGCATCCCGTTTTGAGAACTTAGAAATCTCTGAATGATTTAGCTCCGCATCAGAACCTAAAAACAGACAACGCCCATCCAAACACGGCGTAAAAGATGAAGGACTTCTCTTCAACAATTTCAATCCATAACAAAAAACAACATAAATATTGAAATTGTAATTTCGATGCAAAAATGATGGTAACCAAAATTTGTATATAACCACAGGGGTAAAAAAGACATTTTCCGTCCTTGTGGTTGATGATTTTCCCGTATATAGTCCTCTAACCTTAATAATTCCAAATTTCAGCACCATTTTGCTAATTTTGTCCAGTTTTAGTTTTTGGGCCGTTAAATTTAACGGTCAAATCGTTAACTTTGTGATAATGACATTTTTACACATTTCAACTATGACACTTTTAGTCCTCATGGTTTTATTATTTTCCATATATATTCCAAAGTTTATATTTTTATTTATTATTTTATTATTTTATTTTTAGTATGTTCACCAAAAATTTTATTACCATAGCACTTGTTGTGTAGAATGTGATACACATACACACACATATAGGATATGGATCTTGTAGAAAATCAAATATTTATGAAATTGTTGAATCAAAATCTATTTATACTATTAAAAGAGTAACTAAATGACACATGACATGCTCTCATTTATTTTGCCACATGTCGCTCTCTACTTTTGCCACGTCAGTTACTGATTTTATTTTTAAATTTTAAAACAAATCAAATCTATGTAAATCTAATATGGATTAATTTAATAACTAACTACCTAAAATTAAACAAACTTTATTATTCATATAATTATTTTATTATATACATACATACATACATATATATATATATATATATATATATATATATATATATATATATATATATATATATATATTTCTAAAATTAACCCATGTAATACATGGGTAATAACCTAGTAATATATATGTTGAATCAACGTCTTATTTGTGATTGAAAGGCAGATATTGAATCATACACAAAAATGATTATCGACTTTGATTCAACACTTGTTGAATCACAAAATAACACGTTGGTTCAACTTATATGTTATTTTGATTCAACATTTCTCAAATTTCTCACAAATATTTGAATTGTCATTTGATGCTACACACACACACACACACACACACACACACACACACACATATATATATATATATATATATATATAGAGAGAGAGAGAGAGAGAGAGAGAAAGAGAAGGATCGAATGACAAATCAAATATATATGAGAAGTAAGAAGTGCATTGATCATAATTTTATAGCATTGGTTCATTATTTTCTGAATTTGGTCAAATTTGTAAAATGATGCATCAATGTTATAAAAATTAGCGAATCAATTTGCTTTTCATGAATGTTTAGCTTCTCAAATTGACCATGCATAGATATCAATGATATGCCGCTTTTCGGAAAATAAAAACATCATATATAAACAAACACGCTCACACACATGCTGTGGTAGCAATACTGACGACCAAATCCCACGATCACCATCAGTTTCTCCCATCACATGGTGTAGCAGAACATAGCCACTCCCTGGTGTGCTGGCATTTGCCTGTGTTACAAAGCACCAACAAACGAAGATGATGGTGATCATTTTCAATGTCATTTCAAGTTTAATTTTAAATTACTAATTTTGATTCATTGGCAATGGTAGTTGTTGGAGAAAGAAGGTATATGCAATTTAAGGGTGTGTTTGATTGAATAAGATATAATTGTCTTATGTCTTATTACCACTTCTTATCAATAAGAGATGTCTTCATAATTGATAAGAGGTTGCAATAAGATTGTTTGATTTTTAAATTTGTAAATGTCTAATCATATATGTTTTCTTGATTTTATTTATGAAATTAATATTGGACCTCAACTATATATGGCTATTGTAAAACAATTTTGCAATCGATGATACATTTGAACAAAAGCCAGTATACAAGTAGCACAAAGTAGACCACAACCAATCTATCAAACTCATTACGATACAAGTATTTGGCTTGTATTCTTTCATTGCTATTAAAGCAAGCTTAAAGATTGATGAAATAAAAAATTCAAATATATACCATTTATTTGTGAATAAAAGATGGAACGACATTCAGTGTAGCGGTCATGCCCAGAGACGTCCCATAGTTCAATGAAGAATTCCCTTTCCTTGTTACCTTTGTCTGAAGAGCGACTAGGAGTTCCGTAAGTAAAATGCTGCATAGAAACGACAATAAGTTATTTTCATAAAACTATCGTTCTTATGATGCAAGCTATATATGGGAGACAAGAATTTGTCACAAACCTTCACATCCACTGTACACCCAATTGTTTGAAGAGGATGTGCAGCCGTTGTACCTTTCACAATCAAATTAACAAAAGAAGTTTCCCCACACCTATGGATGCACAAAAATACATTTTGAACAATGTCCAAGAAGAATTTGAGATAGCATATACAGATTTTTTAGAAAAACAAGGCAATTCAAGTTTACCATATAATTTAAGCACAAAAGGTTCTCTCTTAACCACCCACCAGTCCAGAATCCTCCTAGCATCATGGACTAAAAACCCAGTTATTCTATGATTGGCTTGTGGGAATATGAAGGTCATCCCATAAAGGTTCTAATGAACTATGAAGATAAAATAATGAATTTTAATCACATTTAAGATACCTACTAACTTAAATTAACTATGAGCAAAACTTCATTGAAGCATATGCTAGTGAAGGGTGGGAAGGACAGAGATTTGTTTCTCAAACTATAAAATAAATATACAAGGTTCAATTAAAGAAATCAAAATTCTTTTTCCTTCAAATGAATGATTATACTAAATACATAAACAACAAAAAATAATGAATGCTGTTCGATTTGCAAAGCCGTGTACACTGATGCATTAACGAAATTTTCATTTTCACACGCATAGTCTATGAAAACATCGATCGTCGTTTATGAATTCCAGTTACCAAGTCCACCATTATTAAACATATCCAATATCTTGTATGTCCTATAATCAACAACAATTGGTGTCTACACGACATTAAACGAGAAAAAGTCAGACAAAAGGGATCGACTTACCGGCAGCAGGGGAGGTGGGATTCGAATTCTTATGGCCATGTCCAGCATTGAGTTTATTGTGTGCATCCAATTGAAAAACTGGAACAAGATATAAATGAGATTCCAAAACATACATCTAATTATCTAAATGCTAAATATAAAAATTACTGTGATACTATCTATCTCACCTTAATGATTGTGGTGGCCGGTTAATTGGTTATGGCAGCAGGTGGTGGGGGCCAAAGTGGAACAAATACTTGATGAAAGAAAATGGAAGCAGATCCTAGAAGCCAATGAGAGTTTAAGTAGGAATAATAAAACAGCTTTCAGGCTTCAACTTCCCAAACGACGCTGAGTCTGAGATTGTGGTCTACAGCCCAAGCATGCCATTTTATTTGCCTTCTTTTTTATTTATTTTATAAAAAAAGGTGGAAGATTTGAATATAAAAAGGGATACATATAGCAAAATAATTGTTGACTGTGAGGGAGGTGGCGGCAACGGAAAAGGTTGGATAGATATAGCAAAATAATTTCACAAAGAATTTGGTTTATTATAAAACCCTTTTCATGTTTTAACTTAAAAAAAGAATTACAGAGCTCAAAAGGTTCAAGTTACATTTCCAAAATAATCAAATATATAAAAACAATCTTGAAACCATAGTTTTTTATGAACCCAAGTAACAACAAATCAACAAGTAAAAAAAGGTCAAACATTGAACTTTAGTTTTTTATGAACCCAATAGCAAAAACTCACAAATGCTTCAACATATGTGACTATTTCTATAAACGTGGTGACATTGAGTCCCAACAATTTGTGTTGTTACAAATTTGTTTTGATGGTTTTGCTTCTGATCTTCCAAATTCAACTGACCCATTTTCACAATCCAAATTCCACCTGTTTTACTTTCAACAGGTGTACACCTTACTGTTTATTTATCTTCTACCCCATTCTTTAACAGCACAATTATAGAACAAGTGCAAGAACAACTTTCTTGAATAGAGATTTCAAAGAATGAAGCTAAAGCATGAAGTAACTTGTAACATTTAAATGTAACTTGTAACATTTATATCCAACAACTTATTTATCAGGCTAATCCCATAACTCTGTTCTTATCCTATTGATTCAAGCTTTTGTTGAAAAATTCAAGCTTGAGCAACTTTAAAAAAAGTAGCTCAAAAAAGAATGGTAGTTATCAAACACAGTGTTCCAAATTATGAGGTTGAAAACTGTGATGCACAGCCTAATCGTTTGCAGCCTAATTGTTACAAACAAATAATCAATAACAGATCAAGTTACCAATACAATGTGCAAGTTAACAGATCAAGGTTGAACATGTTTTTGTAGAATTCTTCTATCATGCATTAACTTTATTCTTGATAAACCACCCAAAAAGAAACTAAAATTCCAGTTCATCAAACCACAATAAATTGTTTATTGAGATAGGATTAAAAGAAGTTGACTATGGTGTGTTCTTTGCATACATGAGGCTGAGGGAGCAGGAGATAAGGTACCTTCTATCAAAAAGTTCAGAAGCTTCCCTCTACATGACCCAGTTCCTTCTATCAAAAAGTCCTCAAAGTGAGTTGCTGGATTCGGTCCTGGGGGTTCCTGGTTCAATACACTAACAAACAACAACTGCACCCTAATCTATATATATTGACTAAAATCCCATGTTGTGCTCGAATAAGACACACTCATATTGACACAACCTTTGAATTTTAACAGCTGCCATTGGATACACAAAAATTTGACGAAGTGGGCCTAATCTGATTGAATACCAGCACCAATACATAGAAAGAATTGACAGGAACATCATTTGATTCAAGAAAAGATTGCAGCATATAAAACACATAACAATGCAGAGAGCTTACAGGGTCAATTTGAAACAGAAAAATAGATAGCATTCAAAGGAGCTAAAGCAAGCAAACACATTCTATATGAGTTGAGTGAGAGAACAAATTGGTTTACAAATCAAAGACAATATATAAATAGAATTACCGTATCAGTTACCATTTGATTTTAAAATACATTATCAATTATCATATGATTTCTTTGGGTTTAGAATTACCTCTCAAGCCTCAAATCGTAAGCATGAATCTCAAACACAGACTGACTTTGGTCCTTAGATTTGTAAATCCAGTGTACAATCGGCTTTGACTTTAATTTCTGTAAAGGAGGGTCAATTTGTTAATCGATTATGTAGAGTCGGAGGTCGACGATGCTAGGAGAAGATGACAGCGGTGGTCGTCGACGTCAACTGTGGTCGTCAATGGCTAGGGTTTGTGGAGGGAAATGCTTCGTCTGAGAAACGAGTAATGAGATGATAATGGAGCGAAGAAGAGGCAATCAGAGGGCATTCTTTCTCTCATCCGATAGGGAACGCGGTGAGAGGTTTGAGCCATTTTTATCTTCTCAGCATCAAACGCTCTGATGAGCATTTTCTCTCACCGAATGAGAGTTTTGGACCCAATAAGAGCCCATTAAGTGAAATCAAACAGGCCCTAAATATATCCAAGAACATAGAATTGTTTGAAAGATTAACAAATGCCCATCTAATTATGAGATCATCCCAAGTTCCTTTGTTTTGTTAATATTCCTTTAATCCTTTGTCTTATTCATATGTCATTTGTTTATTTGACAGAATAAGTTTTAATGGAAAAAGGTATACTGAGTTACTGACTCGGTAAACATGATAAATATCACCATAATATTTGCATAACATCCATTTCAAAAAGGTGATTCTTGGAACTCTGTTTTGCAGATAAGGCAAGATATTAAAAAAATCCTCGTGAAAGAGGAATTAATTTATTCCTTGGTGGATAAGATCCTTCACCAGTGAGATGGTATAAAAAATGTGTAGTTCATGGAGTGTGGGACTTTTTTATCCTTCTGATCTATGAGTTCTTTATTCCTGAGAACCAGTTAACTATTTGGTACAAGGAACGAGTCAGAAAATAGTAATAATTTTGTCTTCACGACATGGGTCTCGAATAAAATGAGAAAGAAACATAAAATAATGCATGTATCTTTAGAAAGTCAAAATCCTTAAAACTATCATTGATTACAACAATCCTCCTTGAGTGCATTGTTGTCTTTATCTTTGAATCATGATGATGCTTGTAAAAGAGAAAGTAAAACAAAATGAATAGGTCACTTACAGTGGTTCCTACCACTGCATCTGTAGCAAGTGTTGCTTTTAACACCTCACTCTGCAATTTGCGAAAACGCGTGCTTAACAATTTATAGACAGATTAGCCTTAACATATCAAAAGCACACATATTGTTGTGAGAACATGAGGATTACAAATTACTTCGTCTAACAAAGTCAACTGGATATTGACTAGTTTATAAGTCATCAAATCCTTTCAAACAGTATATGGTAGAACGACATATGCCCTAGCCATTCAACAAAGTAGTATATATTAACTTGCTCATGCAATACATCCGTACTCATCACAATCTAACTAGTCATTCATACCAAGATATATGAAATATGTTAAGAGAATTTGGATCGAGAGAAAATAATTACTAGAAATGGCAACCTGCTTTGTTAAAATCCAAGATTATAGCAACCCACTTTAAATATTACCAATCATAGCAATCTACTTTCTAATTTTTCACGACAATAGTAGCTTACTCTAAATTATGGGCATGTTTGGCATGCAGCTTATGTGAGCTTAAGCTTATGTTTTTTAAAAGTTTCAGCTCTTAAGTATCCAGAAGTTGCATTTGTATGAATTAGTTTCCAGAAGCTTATTTAAACCATAAGCTACTTCAAGTAGCTTCTATAAGTAGCTTGAGCTTATGACAAATAAAATTACAAATAACCTTACTTAATTATGATTCTAATTTTGTTTATCTATTTATATGGACTTTTATGTCATTTTATATTTTCCAGCTCCAGCTTTACCAAACACATCTATTAATACGTCAATTTTTAAATGATGTGGAATATAATTTGTCAAAGTTGTCCACGTCATAAAATTAATATGATGAGAACCCCTTGTATTCCTCTAAACGGGAATGATTAACTTTATTTCTAGACTAGTTGCTATGATCATGAAAAATTAAAAAGTAAATTGCTATGAATGGTAAAACATAAAGCAGATTGCTATAATCATGAAAAATTAGAAAGTAGATTGCTATAGTTGGTAAAAAAAATTAGAGTGGGTTGCTATGATCATGAATTTTAGCAAAGTAAGTTGTTATTTCTCGTAATTAACCGTTAGGCTGGTTGTAAATAAAAGAGAAAAAAATGTAAGCATTTTTTGTAAGGGTTAAGACATATATGAATAGTTTTATGTTGATCATGTAATCATTGACAAGGCCTCAAAAAAATCACATAGCAAAAGAGAAGGGGAAGTTCAAAGGATTCACAACGTTGAAGTTTGGCTAGCTACAACCATACAAATCCACTGAAAATTAGTACAAAAAATACATTGAGACCTTAATATTATCGTATGTGATATCTTAATATGACTCATCTCCTCCTTTTAGTCATACTTGCCTAAACTTACTCCCACATAAAAACATACAATGCATCAATTAGACCTGCACCCTTGCCAGGAATACCTTACCAGGTAAAATTTTCAGAAGAAAAGTAGCATGCAGTTGGAAAGACATTTACATCAGTGATGGAGCAGCGTCTACTCTCCAGTCAAAGTCTAAAAACTAATAACACCAGCATTTAGGAATGAGGATCAAGTAATAACCTCAAACCAGTTATTCAAAACCTTTGATGCTGGTGACAGTAAAAGATCCATGCAATCCCTGTAAGGAAAAACAACTATATAAGTTTATGTCTGTCAACCAGTCATGAAGAAAAGTAGTTGAATTTTTACTTAATTTAGTGGATACACGTCCCTTAGTGAAACTCCAATTTGATGTGACAATGCCATAAAGGTTCTGTATTGCAGTAGGGTAAAAAAATCTTACACCAGGCCTTGTTGACCCATGGAGACAGACTGATGCAGACAATGGGCCCAAAATTCTGATTTCTGTAACTTATGTTTCAATCGGGAATTGAAAGATGAAACACCTTGGTGAGCTTCAGGTGGTGATGAATCAATTAGCGGATCCATGAACATGCAAAAGTTCTCCAGCTGATTCTCGTACCTATATATAAACAACAGAGAAAGGTGAGAGCTTATATTATAAAACAAGCATGCTCCATTAAATCTAATAAATAAACAAGAAACACAGAGCTGATTACCGACAGAAAGATTCCTCAAAGAAATCATGCATGTTGGTTGGTAGCAGATTAGAGAACATTGTATTATAAATATCACTACAAAGAATAATAAGCACCAATGACTGAAACTCTCCAATTTACGAATTTTCCCTCATGCACGTTATCTTTCCTCCGGGCTTTCAAATTTCAATATTTTACCTTATAATAGGATACCTGTCCTGAGACTTTAAGGCACAAACACAAAAAATTCCAAGTATGACTGATGTGTTTTTTTAATGTATGTACTTATAGGTGAAGGCAATAGTTCATTAATTGGCCTTGAGGCTTGAGGGACTGATGGAAGTATCAAACCGAATATCTGAGAAGCAGTGTGAACAAGAAAGTCCACTCAACTGCTCCAAGTCTGCAACACACTTGTATCAGCATGCTAATATTGTTCCAAGTGAACCAAACCATTTTATAACTCAGTTGTGTCATTTTCCAGGGATGCATGAGGCATGAGAGCCCAATCCCTAGCAACTAACATATTCAAATCTGTACAAATTCGTTAATGGTAAAGTGGAGAAAGCATCTGACTGATGATTTGACTAGCAAATAACAATACCTCTCTACATGATTATTCATCCCAACACCCTAAGTTACTGACATTCTCCGTGGAACCAACTAATGTATTCTTTTAGAAGTTCCATCCTCAAAGGAAATATATAGTCTCTGACAGGGAAGCCACGGTTTTCTTCATGCCATCAACCAGACATAACAGCAGTAAGAAGAGGTTAATAATCTTTACTTTTAAATGTTTTTGCCTAGTGTATTATCCAACTTCAACAAAATCCCAAATTCCAAATCTTTCCCATAAAGTTGGAATATGACATAAAGTCATCAGAAGGAAGATCCATGTGTGTAAATATCATCTCTCTTAGAAGCATGTTTTTAAGGAGTTGGAAAGACTGGAATGCATAAACCAATAACCAGAGGCATTTCCATTTTCAGATTAATCCATTTCACCATATTTTAACGTACATTTGAGATAGGAAAGTTATAGCAAAAGAACCTCGGATAAGCATCGGCATCCCGTTTTGAGAACTTAGAAATCTCTGAATGATTTAGCTCCGCATCAGAACCTAAAAACAGATAACGCCCATCCAAACACGGCGTAAAAGATGAAGGACTTCTCTTCAACAATTTCAATCCATGTCTATGCAACTCCAAATCTCTTCGAATTCATCGAATTAAAAAAAATCAATCTAGCATCGTACCAAAATATAAATCAGACAGTAAGAGAATGTTATAAATCAAACCTGATGATAGAAGGCCGAAGGAGGCTTTGAATGTAGCTGCAACGAGAGAACTTGAAACCAGGTATGATTTGTTCAGTGACGGCAGCACCGCCAATGAGGTGGCGGCGTTCAAGGACGGCAACAGAGAGGCCTGAGCGAGCTAGGTAAGCAGCGGCAGTAAGGCCGTTATGACCACCTCCGATGGGTATAAATGTTGAAGTAACTTTTACAACTAAATGTTGAAGGTTAGCGATAATAGTATAAATGTTGATAACTAGTTTTAATGCAAATGCACAAGAAGTCTGAATGAATTTATTGAATTTTAATAGAATCATTGAAAACAATTATAATAATAACTATGAGTAACTTTTACAACTAAAAAGAAAAAACCATTTGTCTTTGGTTTTTATAGTTTTATTCTTTTTCTATATTGCACATACAATGATTAATCAAACTTGACATGATATCCAATTGATCCTGAGTTGTCACTGACACCAAAAGTTGGCTCCCAACGTAACACCACCCAAGTTTATTCAGGTTTGTCATTCTTCTGGCACTGTCATATATATGATCTAACAGACTATTGTATTAGGTAAACATGTATGTTAAGGTAAGGGTAAACATGTATGTACTGCATGAACATTGGAAAATAACAAAATAATTAACAATGTGAAAATAAATAAAAAAATTCATGTATATTTTCACGGTAATGTGTCAAAAGAATACCTCCTGAATGAGCATCAAGTACATATAAAATGGTCTTGAAACAGCACTAGAATCAGTAAAAAGACACATTTCAAACACAACAAAAAATGACACATTTCAAATCTAAAATAAATAGTCTTGAAACAGTACCAAAACAACCCCTAAAACGGGACAGCACCAAACAATGATGTTTTTTACTTTCATATACTCCTAATGTAATATCAAATTATAGTCGCATTTTGAATCACAAATTACAACCAACACAAAGCTGGTCCAATAAACTCACATAACCAACCACCCGAAATAGGACGAGGCTTCAATACGGTAATTGCCCTGAAACAAAACCACACCGTCAATCATCTTGGCTACTTAAGCTTGATGGATGATAAATTTATGGAAAAGCATTTAACATGGCTGTTATTATTCTCACCTAGTCAAAACCATAACCAATTGCCTGTAGAAACAAACCAAAACACAAGTTTCAGAAAACATCTTAACACTTGACATTTTACGATCAACATTCCTTTGATTTTTAATAAAGAAAGATGAACATTATGTTCTAAAGCTACACCTTAGGTTCCATGGCATATCCTATTGCAGTGTTTCATTTAGGCATTTCATCGAACACTGCATAAGCGTTTGATCATACGTTTTTTTTCGTCAAACATACTTGTCAATTGAAGTTCCATTAACCTATTGCAATGTTTCATTTAGGCATTTCTTCAATGGTCAAACATACTTGTCAAGTGAAGTTCCATTAACCTATTGCCAACGAGACATCAAGCATCAAAGCAAATTTGGTGATGGAAAAATCAGACAAATATGAAACTTTAGTTTGTATGGAATAGATCTGAATTTTGAGAGGAAAAAAAATGGAATGATGTTACATTGATCGGGCCTAACCTGTTTGGAGAGAAGTTGACGACACTTGTAGTTGATGCTGTGTGGAGCGTTTTCATAGCATCGATCCACGAGACAATAAAGAAATTATTGGAGTTCATCTGACAGAACCGTGGATGAGTTGGGTTGTTTCTTCTTGATTAACCAAACATCGTCATTTTTAACTGGTTCCACACCTTAACCTGTGACAGTAACACTCTTGTGACCCATTTATATATGTATAAACAATTTAGAGATGAAGTATGATTTGTACACAACACTATCTTTTATCTTCCAGCTAGCTTCCCCTGTTACAAAACCTAAACAAAAATCTGATACACAAGTAGTACACAATTACAGAGACAAATTTAGCTATGAAAATCACACACCTACATGAACAGTGATTAATTGTGTCACTTGTGTAGATGGACCTATTATGTGATAACTTCATCTAGAATGGACTGATTGAATTCCGTGGAGGTATATGCTTCAATGGATCCCAGAACATTTGAAGTTACTAATTTTAACATATAGCACATTACAGTAGTTACAAATACAAGTGATTAACCAGTTAAACAATGTCACAGATCTGGGTGGAATCGAACCACCAACCTCAGGATAAGATCCCGAGCGCTCTTTACCATTTCAGAGCTCACAGATCTCACAATATGTTTTAACCTGTTCGCATTTCAATATCCCCTCTACTTATTCTCAAAGATTGAAGATTCAACTTCAATACACAACCTAGCAATATGCTTCAATCAACTATTTCATCAACTACCTTGCAACTACTTCCCTGCTCTTTATAAAACTTCCCAAAATTGGTAACCAGTAATGTCAGATCAATGGCTTAATATGCACAATGCAGCCACAAGAGAAAAAAACAACGCAGAACCAGCTGGATTCATATGAAGGTCCCGCTAAGCACTTGGCACATCCTACAATTACCTTTTACATAAATTGTACTTAATTTCCTTGGTACTTCACATTACCTTTACATAAATTTTGATTTACTTCATAGTTCACATCTCATGACACCGTATCTTAAGCATGGACCAAGCCATTAAAAATTTTCACCATAAAAATGGCAATAATGAAGCAATCAGTCAACTCAATCAAGTTCAAGAAAACCTCAACCACCACAACAGAAGAAACAATCGAAAGAATGAACCGCTCTTAAAAGCAATGATGCCACTAGAGAATAATAAATAGTAGCCAAATTATAATATAGCTTGAATGCACTTGCTAGATGCTGATCAGGGGACTTGCTACAAGAAACAAATTATCAACAGAAGCCCAGACAATCTTCCAGGTACCAAAATTTGCAGCACCATCAATGTCAAAATCAGGTTCTAACATGCAACCAGCGATTCTGGAAAAAAAATGAAATTTTACCCCACCATATAAACAAGTCATGCAACTAGGAACTGATCAAACCAACACTAACAACATTAGAAAACTAATCCAATATGTACCAACAGCCATAGACAAAGCACTGTGAGAAGCAACGCGTTCTGCTTCATGGAAGCAGCCTCCAATGAATCCCCAAGACAAACTATCATCATGCACACACGGAGAACCTGCCATTCACGGAAACTAACATCAGAAAGAAACACCCAGGAAGCACCAAGGGAACATACCCAGGAAAAAGAAACACCCAGGAAGCACCAAGGGAACATACCCAGGAAACAAATGCACGCTGCATCACCTCAACATAAGACAAGTCCTAGCACCTTATAAGAGAAAGCAACAGCAACACTTGGAACGACCAACCTCGATGATGGTGACCCTTGAATATGCCAAAACATCAATAGCAGCAACTCAAAATCCATAGCAGCACCAATCTTCATGATGACAGCTTATCAAAATCTCCCAACGCAGGAAACCACCAAACTTCAAGAATTGATATCAGCTTCCAAAACCAGCTTATGAGAAGCAAAATGCACAAGTAGCTTTGCAATAGCAGCACCAATCTTCATGATGACAGCTTATCCAAATCTCCCAAAGCAGGAAACCACCAAACTTCAAGAATTGATATCAGCTTCCAAAACCAGCTTATGAGAAGCAAAATGCACAAGTAGCTTTGCAAAGACGGCATCTAAAGATCTAACCATTGTATCCAACCCAAAACCTCATTACAAACAGGTAGCTGGTCAGAATATACAAGAAGATGGAGTCTGAGACCATGCAAGGATACAACTCTATGTCCGTACCAAAAAACTGCATACACTTGGACAAGCGTCCAGTTCAAACAACAGGATACAACCAATAGCTTCGACCATAGAATCCACTTACTTCGGTTGCTTTATACAGATTTACAATCTTTACTGTTTGCCAAGTTACAAACTATACTGATTGCAGCTGAAGCATCAGAAGAGCTTCTTATAAAAGTTCATTCATGCCATATTGGTTATCATGCAACAAATTTTCCTTCTTGCGCATTAGTGGGTTATACCTCAATGAATTGTTTTCCATTGGACATCCTTTCTAGAATGCATATAACAATTCACTTTTTGGAAGAAATAAAATGTAGTGCGCATTTGAAGGACATGGTAATATTAATAATTAAACGTTAGTTATTAAATAAAAATATGACAAAATCAAGTTATCAACGACAAAGAACAATATCTATTCAGAAAAACTTGGGCCAATATCATTTAGCTTCAGAAGAGTAACATTTGTAAATTCTGTTGGTAAAAGCAAACTGAGCTTCAAAAATCCTTTTAACCGGCATCTGATTACTTCTGTTTCACGATATGCTTTTCAAATCAATCCTAAATTACTACTTATCGTCTACCACATAAAGAAAATTTTGCGAAGTGTCGTTACTGAAGTCATGATGTAATAATTGATATATTGAAAGTACCTTGTGATGATAATCGGCTATTACTTAATATTGAAGTTGTTCATCGGATGATTGTTGTTGTTGCCACTGTTCGTTGTGAGAGCCTTTGTGTCACGCTAGAGCGCCAACGTAGAAACAAATAAACAGAAATAAAAAAGAACACACACACACAAAAGAACAGGGGCACGCACCAGAGGAGAGATCCCGGGAAAACCCCGTGCGACCTCCCCTCGAAACAAAAAACAGCAACTTTTATTAGGATTCTGCGGCCTGCCATGCGAGCGCACCCAGCATGGCAAAGGCCAAATAACAAGGTGTAATCTGACATAAAGGAACCCTTACTAGAAACGAGACGCGCAAGTCCCGAATACCTCACATCTACAAACAAACCTGGATGTCAATATCAACACTTCAAATTCTAATTAGGAACATCATCATTAAATTCCATTACGAACCCAACTTGATGCCCAAAAAGACGATGACGAAGATCGTAATGAGCGATTAAACGAATCAGGAGGTTCATCAATCATCACTCTAGATTCACTTTATTGCAGAACATCAGAAAACGTCAACGAACAGCAGAAAACCTGCATCCATATATATTCCAATTAAACAAAAATTTACTTCGGGAATCACAAGTAAGGTAATCCCATCCAAAAAGTCTTACCCATTCAACCAACGATCAAGAAACCGACATAAACCCCTTCCCCTGCCGATTAAAACAATAGGCTTCTGACAACCATAAAGAACAACAGATCCAATCAAGTGATAATAGAGAGGGATAACCGTACCTTCCACATCGCTTTAGCAAGAATACTGGCAGATCTGGCATGTTCATCGACAGATCCCCGCCGAATAAATCAGTACATGCCCATCAAAGGTAGATCGAAGATAGAAAGCAAACGTCTCGTATCAGATCCGTTCTTCGGCATAAACGCGATCGACCGGTTGAAAAAAGAGAACAGCCGCATCAAAACGTAGATCATAACAGATCCATCACGAAACATGTTGATTGAATCGAACGCATAGAGCCGGACATCGAAACTGAAGCTTCTTCCACGATAAAGATCGGGCAGAGCACATTCATTGGACGGCGATGAGATTAACAATGGTCAGTTATCTGCGTTTTATAGAAAGGGAGGGTAGTAATAGACGGATAAGATCGAAGGAGGGGGTGATGATCCAACGGTTGATAACGAGGTCGTGACGTGTTGGCATAAAAATTTCCGATAAAGGCGGTCTGGCACGAGAAACTTGACAATTTCGTTTCTTGGGGGGAAGTAGATATTCTTACCGACCTTTTTTATGCTTACGGGTCAACCCATCCCGACCCGATATATCTAAGATAATATTAAAGGTAAATACATCTCAAACTAAATTTATCTAAAATTATTTTACTCAAAATGACTAAAAAAATATTAAAAAATAAAATATATAAAATATTAGTTAATAAATCTATAATACGAAGATAAAACTTTAAAATATAGATTAGAATAATAATAAACACTCGATATTATGTAAATAATCAATACTAAAAATATATAAACTTTTTTATAAAAGAAATTGGATTTTTCAATATCCAAATATCCGAAAATCTGAAATTTTACTATCCGAATACGAAATTTCAAATAGTTTCAGATTAGATTTTCGATTTTTTATTTCAAATGTTCAGATTCTAATTTTTATAAAAAATTCCTAGTTGACAACGCCTCATGTTTCTTTTGAGATCACAATGCTTTTAAACTTATCCAAAAAAAATATTGAATTTTAGTTTTTCACGATTACGTCCACTAAATAAAGTATAGAATATTAGATGCATGCAACACGTTTCAACATTTGTATAGCAAAATAGCAATTTTGTGTCTGATATTAGTTACAGCTGTTTATAGCTAAAAAATTAAAAACCTTTACCTTTTATATTTTAAATAAATATAGTTGTAACGAGTTAATTCACCAAATAATATTTGTACTTTTTATAAACATTAATTTTCAAAATAATTAAATCAGAACATATTATACATTAAGTTCATATATTTCATGAAAATGTTATATTTATATATTTTTATAACAAATTAATATGTATTGATTTAACAAAATAATTAAATTAAAAGGTGTAAGTTAATACATATGAAAAGATTTGGCAAAAACATTTGGTTAAACTTATATGTCAAGCCGGACCAAACCGGTCTGGATCGAAAAAAACCAAAAACCGAAATTAGGGTAATAAGAAAACGAAAAACGGCCGAATATTTGGAATACGGATTTGGTCCGGTCCGGTTTTTTGATTCTTTGACCAGTTGGAACCGGTACAAGTTTTATAAATATTTTAATTTTTTATTATCTTTATTACTCAACTATTTTTTTATGAAATTATCAAGTTTAGCACATTTTCTTTAAATAAAATAAAATATCAAACTTATCTTACTTATATTAAGTTTTTTATATTTTATCTCTATAAAAAAATATTTATATCGTTAAAAACACTTTTACGTGGTTATATATTTACGAAAGAGTTCAATAACTATCCCATATAATTTTTATATAAATTAGATAATATTTATAGAATTTGTTTATTTATGGACTACAAAAAACAACGATATAACATATATAAACTTTAAAATTGATGATATAAAGTTTAAATTCCGGTTTGGACCGGGTTTAAAACCGAAACCGGTGGACCGAATCCAAAAAACCGAAACCGAAAATAGTGATTTTAAAGAAACCAAAAGCGGACCAATTTCATTAATAACGGTTTATCTGAACCGGTTTTCGGGTTTTTTTGGTACGTGCCGGTTTTTTTAATTCCAAATGCTCAAATCAAAGTCGTTGGATTCGATGCATTTAAAAAAAAACAAGGTGGCAAATAAGTAATTCATATCATTTTGCGTATGCATGATTGACGCATCTTTGAATATAGGGATAAAATGGTAAACATGCAACAAATAAAACCTCTCTTCTCGCAGAAAATTGACGACTGTATGCTTTTGTTTTTTTTTTTAAATTTTTAGCTTATTTGATAAATTACATCAAAACCGAAAAGTATGAATAATTATATGACTTTCTAGTACAATGAATATATACTCTTCTTGTGCATTTCGAAATGTTTTATGCACCATGTTCGATTCTTGTGGTTTCCTAATGCACATTGATTTTTTTCATTGAACTCACACATGTATGGTTATTTTAGATTAAAGTTCTATACTAGTTAATAAAAATAGAAAAAACTAAGGGTTAATATTAAAAAAAAACCAATCAACTTTTCTTATTTTCTCAATTAACTCTCTAAACTTATTTTCCGATTGTTAAAGTCCCTAAACTATGTTTGTCTAATTCAAAAGAGTATATTTTTGACCGGCTACCTGATTAGCCGGTAAACACAACTGATAAAACAAAAAATTTAGGGACTTGATCACTAAAATATGAAACATAGTGAGTTTTTTTCAACATTAATCGAGTAAAAAAACTAAAGTTACTTGTTTGGTAACCGGTCAAACAAGGCAAATATACACTTTCGAATAAGACAAAAATAGTTTAAGGACTTAAACAATAAGAAAAAAATAGTCGAGGGAGTTAATTACGAAAATGAGTAAGATTTTTTCATTATTAACCCAAAAACTAAATAAATTCTTGTTATGTATTATTTCATTTAAATATGTAAATAAATAATAGTAATAACAAAATACAATATTTTATAATTTTATTACTTTAGTCAAACTGAAATAATAAGAAAAAAAGTACGCACTCAATAAATAATGAGAATAAACAGAAACTAAAAATAAGAAAAGTAATTGGTTAGATACCAGAACTGAAACAAAATTAAAATGACAAAATTATCATTTTTAATAGCTAGTTAAAAGACCAAAGCATAAAAAAAACATCATTGGTATTGAAATTGTAACTTCGATACAAAAATGATGGTAACATAATTTGTATATAACCACAGGGTCAAAAACTTACTAGTGAATCGTAAAAAACTAGTGAATAAAAATCGATATTAATCTATAAAATTAGAGATCTTGGGTTTGATATTTTGTAAATTAATATATTAAAGGATTAGTTTTTATTAAGAAAAAAGTAAGTCAGTAAATTATACAACAAAGTAACATATAATTTATAAGTTAAAACATTGTTATATTTAACTAGAGGTTTAGGGTTCGATTTCAAGCCACGTAATTTGTTATTTTATTTTTTTAAAGAAAAATAAAAATGATGGACCAATTCCGATGGAATGGGCCGGTCAAAAACCATACCGATTGGACATCAGACCGATCAGACTCGGAACGACCACACGATACATCGAATAATCATAATGCACCATCGTATGATGCAGTGTGGTTCACAGCTCGAACTATCCGTGTAATGCATCAATTGATCACGATGAAAAGATTTTCCCGTGTGATGCAATCTTTTTCCTCATGGCATGCTATATTTTTCCAGAATTATGGTTTTTCAAATATTTTTTTACATTAAACCCATTCTTTTACACACACACACACACACACACACACACATATATATATATATATATATATATATATATATATATATATATATATATATATATCAAGAGCATATCACTTAGTACACAATACACTAGAATATACCTAACTTTAAAAAAATTAATTTTTTTTAATAAACATATTTTAATTAATGTTATAGAAATAATAGTAAATTTGCATATACATTCACCTCTTTAATACCTAAAAAATATTATGAAGATACACTTACATAATTTTGATTTGCGTATATATAAAAGTATACCTATTCTGAAAGAATGAGAAGTGTCAAAATAGTTACACATCTAATATAATATAGAGTAAAAGACATTTTTCGTCAATGTGCTTTGATGGTTTACCCGGATTCAGTCCCTCAACCTTAATAATCCCAAATTTCATCCCTAATTTGTTAATTTTATTCCGGTTTTAGTCAATCGTCCATTGAATTTAATATTAACATTTTTACTCTTTTCACTGTGACGTCTTTAGTCCTTAAGATATGATTATTTACTATTTATAGTTCAAAATTTATTTTATATTTTTTCTTTATAATTATATTATTTCTCACTTATATACACACTTAGGGGGTGTTTGGTACAGAGAAATGGAAGGAGAGAAATGGAAATGAAACCATTTCTCTTGTTTGTTTAGCCTGAGAAATGTAAATTGAGAAATAAAACAATTCCAAATCTCTACTTTTATTTCTCCCTTCTGACCAAAGAAATGATGAGAATTGAATTTTCAGTTCTCTCCACAAAAAAGCGGAGAGTTGGAGTCCCCTCCCCCCCCCAAAACCCCTCAATCTGGTCATTTGCTCCTTTCTTTTTCACTGGTTGCTTCTCTGGTTCTCTCTCTCCCCCCCCCCCAAAACCTTAACCGACCTATATTCTCATCCTTTGTGATCGACGACCAGCAGGGACTATCGGTCTCCTGCTCTCTCTCTTTCGCTGTGGCGGCGACATAGACGACGACCGGTTGCGGTGACAGGTCGTACAAAGTAGAGATGCTAGTGGTTTCTGCCATCCCCAGCTTAGTTGAGACATGGACAGAGGGCTTCGGTTTCTAACTGTTGGAAGCCGAAGAAAAGAAGAATTTGGACAAAACCAACCTCATGGTGTTCCCAGGAACCGTATGGCTCAATCCAGAGCAAGCACTTTCTTGGTGAACCCCACTTCTCCTAATTACTTTTTGTTTGTTTGTTTGATTTTTTTTTTTTTTTGGGTGGAGGAATGAAACTGCAGGATCAGTTTGATATCAGTTCAATTACTTTTTGTTTGTTTGTTTGATTTTTTTTTCAAGCTAACCATGGGGTCCGATGTTAGACTTTCAGCTCCTATACTTATTTTAAGAAATGAGTTCGACATAGAAACACCATGGGGTTTCATTATCTTGCTAAGAATTCATAATCTCTGTGTGATTGTTTTGGGTATAAGAATTCATAATCTTGTTCCAGGTTTGATTCAAATAATTTATCTGGATCCATATCTGTATGCATAGTTGGGAATAGGTGCTATGTAAGTTGTAATTGAATTATGTAACATCTCAATTTGATTTATAAATATATCTATTTATTTGTTTTATGTCTTTGGTGCTCTCTGCATGTGTATATGGAGTCATACACTCCAGCAGTTTGTTTCTGGAGAAACTGCCGAGTGAGACCATTATGTGGTCAACTTTTGTGGTACAAGCAAGCAGTCAAAGAACTTGTCAAATTTGCTACTCATATAGTCATGAAAATTTGCTACTTGTTACACATACGTTGTTTATATGTACTTGTTTAAGCGACATGTTTGTGCAGTGGGTTGTTGGAATTGAGTACAGAAAATTTAGGGGAACACATACTTTTCTGGTGCTTGAATGTTCTTATTGAATGTTCACATATAGGTCCATTAGCTCGATTGGTAAGAGTGCCCGTATGGGAGGATGGTGGTTCGATTCCATCTGGATCTTTGATTTTCGTTCTACAATTATGGTTCCACGAGATACTAGTTTACTATTTATGTTTCTTTGTTTAACAAATTGAATGATTTTGTTTTGGTTTGAATGAAAATGTAGTACTTTATTTAATATTTTTTGGGTAAATTATGTTGGTAATTTTTTTGTTTTATTAATAAAATGTTTAATTATTACAAAATAATTTTTTGGGTTTGAATTAAATTGTAGTACTTTATTTAATATTTTTGGGTAAATAATTATGATTGCAAATAATAGAATGTTTAATTATAGAACTCTCTGCTGTAACAAACAAGAGACATGATTCTCTGTTACATTTCTCTGCTTAAATCTTTGTTCTACCAAACAGATGAATCAATTCTCTTTCTCTAGACCATTTCCCTTTCTCAGCAATTCCATTCTCTGTTGTCATTTCTCTGCATTTCCATTCTCTGTACCAAACGCACCCTTAGTGTATTTGTAAATTTACTTATGATTTAGTATTTTATATACATTTACTATTGTTGATATTTTATTTATAAACTCAATTTTTATTTTAATTAAAATTTTATATTTTCTTTATTAAATTATTTAAAAGTTCATATTGCTTATTAATTTTAATAATACTATTGTTGACATTTTTAATATATGAAGAAATACACGCACGCGCATACACATGTGTGTATTTACGAATTATAAATGCTAGAAATGAGTATAGTCTGAAAAAAAAAAATATATATATATATATATATATATATATATATATATATATATATATATATATATATATATATATATATATTGTTTCGGTTTATGTTTTTCAGGTTTTTAAATTATAAAATCAAATAGACTTTTTCTATTTGGCTTTATTTTTTTAGTTTTCGGAATTGATTTTGATTTTTTTCACACATCTCAAAATGATTTTTATTATATTTCTATATATTTTATATATAGGATACAATGTTGATTTATATAATATTATCTTGGAAGAAAAAGCAAAAACCTAAAAAATAATTAAAAAGCCATAAGTACGGTTTTGCTCTAAAAATTAAAAGATTTAAGTTGATTTTGATTTTTTGATAATACTACACCAAACTGCACTAGTTACATTTCATGTTTTTTTATATATTTTCTGAACGTATACCGACATCTTTATTTTTTATTTAATTATTTTATTTGACAGTTGAAATAAAATTTATCATTTGTTTTTTATTATTAAATTTATAAATTAAAATACAATAGCTTAGTTATTTAGTCACTTTATTTGAAGTAGATTTCAATTTAAAACACGATAAATTCAAGGTTTTCACTTTCAATTATAATATGTTGAGGAAAAAAGAAAAAAACACGAAAAACAAACTGTTCAAAGTCTATTTCTAGGTTTAAAAAATCACATTTTGGTTTCGGTTTCAATTTTATACAAAAACAACATCATGCAGAGTTATATTCTTATAAAGTCAATTAATTTATATAATCTCTAAGTTTAATAATTTATAAACTTATAAATAATGAAAATAAAATTGTTTAGTTGATTAAAATAAATACATAAATAAAATATTAATAATAATAAATACAAGTAAAATATTTGAAAAATAATTATATTTATAAATAAAGCAATTGTATATATAAATAAAATAATATAATAATAAATAAAAAGATCGATATAAATTATAAATGAAAAATAATAACCCAGGAAGACTAAAAGTATTATAGTTAAAAAAGATAAAAATGTTATTATTACAAAGTTAATGGTTTGATTATTAAGTTTAGCGGCCTAAAGACAATAACTAGACAAAATTAACAAAATACAGATGAAATTTATATTTATTAAGGTTGAGGACCGAATCCAATAAATCATCAAACCAAAATGTCTTACTCACTCTGGAATTTATATAGACTAAAATTAAAAACATATTGCTATCTCGATAGTGACTATTGTTGTTACTGATAATGCCTACGTGGCTACGTACTAAAATTTAAAACCAAAGAACAAGAAAATAAACCTACAAACTTCTAAACTTTCTTTACGTATACCAAAGTAAAGACACTTTTCAGCGATCTTTCAACAAACACGTACAGTGGCATGCATTTGCTTCACCAGGAAATTTCAGCAGTTGGCCTGCGTCTGGTGTCGACCTTTTTCCTTCTCTTTCACCTCGCTTCCTTGTGTCTTATCATAATCTTCAAGAATCACAACAGTTAAGGTTGCGTTTGGTACGAATAAACAAAAAGAACGAAATTATCTTAAATTTTTGTGACAAATGACAATAACATGTCAACTAAGATTTGATACATAGAAAGAAGAAAAAACAATACAATCTCAATTATCTTGCTCTTGTTTTGATTCTTTCCAAGTTGAGGATCACTTGAATTTTGATGAATAAACTTGAAAATCAATTCGCGTCTCCGTACCAAACGGACCCTAAGTTGATTTGTGAAGAGGAATCGATCGAGAAAGCAAAAAGAAAGAACTCGTATTCATGTTTCCGAATTACGTACCAGGACTATTTCCGTGAACGATCTTATCTTCATCGTCATGAGAGAGCGACTGGTTTCCTCCATAGATTCCTCCGAAACCTTCCTCATCTGATCTCGTTGCGTATCCTTCCCCAAACGAATGAGACATCACATCCCTAAATCCTCGAAAACAAGGATCAATTAATGTTCGAATCAATGGAGAACTCAGATTAATTACATTCATTATCACCTAGACTATATAATTAAACCTAATTCGTAACGTACCCCTTTTTTTCTGGTTCTTGAGCTTGTTGATTTTTCTCCATGTCTTCAGGATCTTCGGAACCGGCGGATGCCTGCTGGAATCTCACGGTACGGATTACTGGAGATGCTTTTCCGGCGAAGTTGTTTGAGGTGGCGAAGAAGGTAGAGACGGCTGGTTTGGTTTGAAACGGAAGGGATTTGATGGCGGTGAACATCTGTGTTGCTTGCGGTGTTTAAATCGGGAAAGCGAAGATTTATGGTGATAACAACGGAGATGAATATGCGTAGAGTGTGACACGTGTTTTCTGGAGTGTGACACGTATGTTGTCTTGGGAATGTGATAAATAGCTGGTTGACACGTGTCACTAGAAAATGATGAACCTGATCCCTGAATCCAAAGATCCTTGGTGCACCGGGTGTGGGTCCTCTGGGTGCATTGGTCGTGGAAGGAGGCTGGGTTTGTAGGATTCATTGGCCTGTCCATTTAACAATTTTTTGTTTGGTTTGTAAATCTATCTGTTTGGTTAATTTAAATAGAATGTCGATTGGCGCTTAATAAGGATTTGTCAAGTGTACATTATTAATTTTACTATTAATGAATCTATATCTATATCCATTAAAATCTCAACAAACAATATTTAAAAAATATTTTAATAATAATAATAAATTTTAAAGTTATTAATGAACATATTAGTTTTTTTTTATTTTAACTTTATATAATTTTAAGGAAACGATAACTATTAAAAAGTCCGTGTAATACACGGGTTAATAAACTAGTTTTAGTAATAATTTAAAATTTTTAAGATTTTTAGTCACTCTTTCTAATTATTAAAAATTCAGTTTTTCTTTTAGTATGTTAAATCTCAGTTAATTTGTATTTTTCATATTAACAAAATTACCATTAAAAAATAGTACATATTTTTTGATAAATCGTGAAAAATGTAAATTATTTGACAGAATGTAAATCTTAGGAAAAAAATTTGCGAACCAAATGCTATCTAAGAAAAAATAAGAAGGGGGATTTTATATCCACACCCCATGCTTGTTAATTACACGTCCGTTAAAAAGAGATTAGGATCTTTTTGACTGACATTAGAATAAATTAGACGAGGTAGTGGAATGAATATTGCAATTAGACGAATTATTACGGTTTATGTAATTGGAATTGAATGGTTTATTATTGTCTATTGTTTAGTAGATTGGAACATTAATATGAATAAAATGATGTTAGTTAAAGATGTGTTCTTAATTATTTAAGAAAGGAAACAAGAAGAAAATGGTAGAAATAAGACCCAAGTCTTTTTCTTCCAAAAATGAAAAGAAAAGGAAAGAAACACTATAAATCATCAAGGGATGTTCTTTATTATCATCATCTTTTTTCATTCCCTTTCTTTCCATCCCCTTTCTCTTACTTTCCTCCATTCTTTCTTTTACTAGATTTTTAAAGAATACAACCTAAAAGAATTCTAATTTTCATTCCATTCATTGAGTGAATGAAAAAAAAGATACTGCCTCAAAGAATAAAAATTAATAGAAGTGAAGGAAGTACATTTTTTACGTAATGATTCATCCTAATAACACCGGAAAACAAACAACTTTTTTTTTTGTTATGTAATAATTCATTTCACTCCTATTACTACGTATGAAACTTTGGCTTAGGATTAATAAGTGGGTCTAATATCACTTAAACACTAGAGAAGAGATGATGACGTATGGTTGGTAAAAATTAAGCTGGAGATGTGTAATACATGACAATATCTAATCATAAAAAAATATAAAATATACTTAAGATAATAATATTTATACATATAAATTCAATTAAAATAAAAACATAAAGGTTCGTGTTGACGTGTTCTCGGCCTCCCTTGCAACTTGCCGACCACCGACCTCCCTAAGCAGTGCCGCCTTCCACCCATGATATCGGTTTCAAGTGTGTTCATGAATTTAGTAAGAGTTCGATTTGTGGGTTCTAGATTATAATTTTAGGGCATATGTTTAGGGTTTTTGTTTTGCATCTTCAAATCGATTTGTATGTTTGATTTCGTTCATTGGTTAAGTGTCATCAATGTTCAAGATTTAATGATCATCGATCGATTCAATTACAGGTTTCTATTGATTGTTTGTTCAATCAGTGTTCTTCAATTTCATTTCTATTAGATTTCTAGGCTTGTGTTCTTTAATTTCATTTGTGATTCAGGCTTGGTTGCTCAGAGAGAGGATTCGTCAGAGAAGGGTTCTACCGGAGAAGTAGGATTTAATATAATAATAATAATGTTAATAGCTAAGTTGTCAAAAAGAAAATACATGCCATCAAAATGCAACCGGCTTAACTTACGATTTTAATTATTGGGAGATTTACGAGGAAAAAATAGTTAAAACACGTATTCAAGATGATGGAAATTTCAACTACAATAAATGAAAGTTTTAAACAGTTAGAAACTTTTTTTTGCCTCCCTCCATGCATTTTTTATTTGACATGGTTAAGATATGTGATTGATTTCAGAATCATTTGTCATACAAAACTAGAATCAACACAACCAACCATGAAATGATTCTTAAGTTTCAAACTACAATCTTATTGGCTAATAGGGATACAATTTGGGTCGATACTAAATGATCCTCGAAGCAAATAAGCTCAACATACAAAGCATTACGCTCTAGGTATAAAAAAACATACAAACAAAAGCTACAAGTTTTTGCAGAACAACTTATGTGCAGGTTTTTAGGGTTGTGCATCAAATGATGGATGCAACAATTTATTAACAAAATTTTGCATTTCAAACAATTTATCGGGATGAAAACCTTTCGAGGCAAATGACAAGACTCAAATCTTGTGAGAATAAGTTAGTACACCCGAGCTTTTGGTGGGAAAGTCTCGACCTCGTCATCAAGAGTATGCATGTGAACTGGTCTGTAGTCTAGTCGGACCTTCTCATTCTCCCAGTATCTACAGATTTTAAGTTGAACACAAGATTATGTTCTGGAAAATCAAAGATCAACAGTTTCCAATTGTAATAATAAACAGAAAACAATGCACACATACTGACATACATATCAGCGACTGCTGAACAAAAATTAGACACTCGAGGGTAGGGCTGCAAATGGATGCATGCCGGCCATGTTTGTTTACCTCTTAATGAAATCATTTAAGAGGTCATTTTGCCTTTGAATGACTTCTTAATGATTCCATATAAGGGTTGGATGATAATATCAAGATGGGTTCAAATCAAATAACTTTATGATACAGATTATGTTGTGGCTAGCTAACACTATTCATCCTTTATTTCACCCTTTTTAAAGTAATTTATTAAATATGACTAAAAACCAAACCAATAAAGTTAAAAAAAATCCATCTTACCTAAACATAGTGATTTACAAAGGGTTTATTTTTTTGGGTATGAGGATAAATCTAACCCTGGCAACTCCGTTGTCTGTTGACCTAATAAGCAATTAGTGTCAGACAAACCATGCCCATTAATTCTTTTAGGATGGGAGGCAGGTAACCCGAAGCAGCCAACATAGATTCGAACCTGGAGCCACTTGTAGGAGTGCTTTTAGGCTTTTAGCCCTTAAGTTCAAACTATTCTACTGATTGTAAGCACTGAAATACATTTTATACCAACTTTCAACCTATTTGAACCATTTCATTCTTAGGTAAGTTTATAATTTTACCCCTTTGACCCACTAAAGGTAAAATTAATCAATCCACAAATAGTTAATTGGGTCGAAGTTATCGCTAAAATGTATATTCTTTAATATGCCAATATCAAAACTATTTCATATGATATATAAGTTTTAGATAATATATGATAAAACACAAGGAATTATATTCAGTTATTTGTTAAATATGTAATTATGCATTTAACAACTACTCAAAAATGGCATACATTGCTTGGTACACAATATGTTTCTATGGTCAATATATAATCTAATGTACACATTGGTCAGTGACTCCTGATATACTGATATGTGTGTCAGTGTGTGTATACAAGGAAGGGATAGAGAAAGGAAGTTACCCCAGCGTGTGTTTCATCCATTTCTCATCATCTCTTTTCTGCGAAAGCATTGAATTTCATATATTATGAGAAAGCATGAAGACAAGAATCCACTTAAAAGGCACGTATAAATCTAAACTAACCGTAAAATCTTCAC
Organism: Centrapalus pauciflorus; assembly: GCA_020465985.1. Classification (NCBI taxonomy): domain Eukaryota; kingdom Viridiplantae; phylum Streptophyta; class Magnoliopsida; order Asterales; family Asteraceae; genus Centrapalus; species Centrapalus pauciflorus. Next base: position 1,542,517 of record JAANYP010007301.1, on the reverse strand, counting down.
GGGCATGAGCTCCTCTACTCTCTTTCCTAGCTTCGGCTGAATGCATGGTGATACACGCATTAATCAAGAGGTTTTCCAACTCTATGGTCTCTAACAAGTCCGAATTCCTGAAATACGTGTTCAGCTAAATATTTTTGAAAAGAGAATACAATGACTAGATGTTAAAACTTGCATGAACTTTACCATATCAAGCTCCGGTCTTCCAATTTAACATCATGATAGCTCTCCCATGCTTTGTCAATCAGATTGCAGCCTGTAACAATCAAATAGTAAGCCAATAATGGGCATAATAAGTTATTTTGACAAACATTTACTGTTTTTCTCTACTCAATAATGCATCCTGTGATAGCACAAAGTTAGGCGAACATGTACGTTTCACAATCATGCATTTATTTGTGTCAATGAAAAGATCTGTGGATTTTTGCTTTTGTTCATATACCTTCTTCTAATGTTTCCTGTGTGCGAAACACAGCAGCATTGTTTTGCATAATTCTCTGCATATTCAACCGGATCTTTGATGTAGGAAGTGAACCATTTGAATTCCTGATCTTGTCTAACCATGCAATCGTCTTCTCTCCGGCATCCTTTTCCAAAGGCTTTTGTTTTTCCCCTGTATAGCAGCAGTGTCAGGCCATGTGACACACTTACATCAGATATTATATGCATGCAAGACAACTTCACCTGGCCTATGGATCTCTGCAACTCTATTTGCACAGGCTCGACCAAAAACAACAATGTCAAGAAGAGAATTTGCACCGAGCCGATTGGCACCATGAACAGAAGCACAGGCTGCCTCTCCAGCAGCCATAAGTCCAGGCACAATAGCATCAGGATTATCGCCTTTAATTGTAACAACCTGCAATAAGAAAAGGATTGTAGTGAACAAAATATTCTCTTAGTTGCATATATCACAAAAAAAAAAAAAAAAACATTTCTCGTGAATGATTTCAGTGTATCAGGATCTACCTCTCCATGATAATTTGTTGGAATTCCACCCATATTATAATGCACCGTAGGTAAAACTGGAATTGGCTCCTTTGTGACATCAACTCCGGCAAAGATGGCAGCAGTTTCAGAGATACCAGGAAGCCTCTCCTTGAGAACCTCTGGCGGTAGGTGATTCAAGTGAAGATAAATGTGGTCTTTCATTGGTCCTATTTATAGGAGACAAGGTTACAGTTACCGGGCACATAATTGGTGCACAATCCAAAGAGTACAGTAAGCCATACAAGCATATACAAGTGTCATATTTTATAGGACATTACGGCCATCCATAAGTTCAACCACAGGGAATATAATGGACAAACAACTAATACCATAAGTTGGAAAACAATAATAGACAAACAACTAATACCATAAGCATTGTTTGATTGCTAACACTAGAGAAGGATGTATTTATTAACACATGGCACTTTTTTTCCAAATCTATGAGCATCCAATTTCAATGTTCTGATAGCCTGTCACTGCAACAATTTTGGAGTGCTCATAAAGTCTGACTGGCAACAATAGCTGATGCGTTGTTGCTAAATAGGACATAATTAGCATTGGTGCTACTGACACAGGTTTAGCTAAACAGCTCATTGGTTGAACAATGCAGAATGATATGTATGCCATGAGTTCGTTGAAGAAGAGTATACTACGTGATTTATTGTTTTTAGATCTCAGTCACCATCTGGTGATCTACTCCTGTTTAAAATATGTGCAATAGTAAGTAAACGAAAAATAAAACAAGGATAGATGTGTTTATGAGTCCTTTGTCCATCAGATATCATCGTGCATTTTAACTTGAACCTGTGGTATGCTTTCTAGGATAACCAGATGTTACTGGTGTAATACTGCAAGTAAGCTCTCTTATGCTCTCTAATTAGCATAGAAAAATGGCTGAACATTTTAGGCAGTTCAGATGAGGTTGGCCATGAAACATACCTACACCACGACCTTCTCGGATTTCCATGGTCATAGATCTGGAAACGACATCTCTTGACGCAAGATCCTTTGCTGTGGGAGCATAACGTTCCATAAATCTTTCACCTTCACTGTTCCGTAGTATACCACCTTCACCACGAGATCCTGTACAAGGCATAGGTTGAACCAGGTTATAACAGATTGAATTAAGCTTTCCAACACTTTCTGAAGAAAAAGAACACAAACCTTCAGTAATGAGGCACCCAGCACCATATATACCAGTAGGGTGAAATTGTACAAACTCAAGATCCTGAAACAATATGGTAACCAAAAATGACGATGATATTCAAATATAAACAGAAATCCATGGGATGATGAAATAAACAGTATACCTCAAGAGGAAGGCCTGCACGTGCAACCATAGCATTTCCATCTCCTGTGCAAGTATGAGCAGAAGTTGCTGAGAAATATGCTCTACCGTAACCCTGAGAACAAAATAAAACGGGATAAGATGATGGTGAGATTGCCTATGTAGAGACCAAAATTGAGCTCAATTAATATAAATTCACCCCGGTTGCTAAGATCGTTGATGAAGAACGGAAGCGATGTAGAGTCCCATCCTCCATGTTCAGTGCAATAACACCTTGGCAGCTGCCTGATAAAAATTACAAATATGACAAGATCAAGAAATTATCTCAAAGACCCCTGAGTTATCAGAGGATACATAAGGCAAAGAGTGGTCTTCCATAAAGTTGTAGAAGCAATAGTTTGAGATTTTAATGCTCATCAAAATCGTGAGCAATAGAGATTTGAATCTTCTTCAAGAAAGATAGGTGTAAAAAGTTCAAACCCAGAAATATAATGTCATGTAGTTAACTTACAAGTCAGTTTTAATATACAGAGAACTGTGGCTGTTGGATACAACCCTCACTTTTTTTGGGGACAAAATGATCTACCATCTACCACAGAATGTGTAAACATCACCATGCCCTGTAGTTAAAAGAACTACAAGTTCTCTTGTATTACCAGCCTTGTATCTAGCACATCATATGGCAGTAAATAATTTGATATACTCAGATAACATACCATCACTACCCATTAGTAGATCCAAAGCAAAATATTCCACAAAGAACTGTGTATTATGTTTCATGGCTTGACCATACAATGTATGCAACAATGCATGCCCAGTTCTGTCAGCAGCACACGCACAACGATAAGCTTGCCCCCCTATAAAATAACAAGGGAGTTAGAGGCAGGTAGGTTTCCCTTGATAATAGAAGTCACCGGACTGATAGAGAACCGTCAAATCAAACCTTTGCCAAAGTCCAGACTTTGACCACCAAATGCACGTTGGTATATCTTTCCCTCTTCAGTTCGAGAAAATGGTAAACCATAATTTTCAAGCTCAATAACTGCTTTTGGTGCCTCTCTACACATATACTGGATAGCATCCTGGTCACCTATGCAAATACAAAAACATTGCTATGATAAAATATATAAAACAAAAAATCTCTGGCAATGTTTTTTCTGTGATAGAACATGAGTTCAAAGAGAAAAGAAAAGATGCTGTCTGAATCTGAAATAATGTATCAAAACTAAAACAGGAAACTTTGATACAGACCATACACATCAAGCACTGGCTTACAAAGATAAAGGCTAGCATTTAACTAGAGTTTGAATTTGTAAAGAGAAGTACCTAGCCAATCACTTCCCTTAACTGTGTCATACATGTGCCACCTCCAGTCATCTTCGGTCATATTTCCTAATGCAGCATTTATACCACCCTGCATACATTTTAAAAAATGCCACCCAACTGAGCTTTGTCCCACAACAAAATAGAATGAACTTACTTGAGATAAAAATACATCCACCTAAATATCAATAGATTTACGTGATTAAATCAACAAATAGCAACTAAATACAAATAAATACAAGTGCCTGAGAACAGGAGAAACACTTGATGTGGGACTCCTTTAACTTGTGAAGATTTTAATACTAGACTATCCAATAATTCAAACTTTTGTTATCTTTCCACAACAACATCACATTGTTCAGTAACAGTTGGTCAAGAGGCAACGATGATTAGTGCAAAATTCATTATAATTCAAGGTAACAAACACCTTTTGTAGTATATATATTGATAATAAGATGAAAGAATAAAGAATGTGGTCCCAACGTATATGAGTCTACAAAAGACGTTATAGATTATAATTCAAGATCCCAATGGAAGGTAGGGCAGAAATTTGAGAGTGATGTAATTTACAGTAGCATGAATTAAAGAAAAGCATCAACTTCTTTCCAACGTGGTTATGAATACAAATGTATTCATTCCAAAAAAACAGTCTTCCACCATAAGTTTCTTACTATGTCATGTGATCATTTAGCATTGCAAATGAACTTTTTAACAGATAATTTATCGTAACAAAACACCTACAACCATACTAGTCGTCTTTCCTGTTGCCAAAGCAAATGGAATTTCAGCGGCCATTTGTTAGAGAATTGACAGGTTTGCTTGAATATCTCAACAAAAATTCAGATGTAAAGATACACATCTACGCTTCAACTGCTACACTACTTCGTTGCAAGGGAAAAAGTGCTACTGGGCCAATAATTCCTATTGCAAGGTTGAAAGGAGTGTTGCAGACACAATCATGATTGTCCTTTTCTTCATTACATTCCCTAACTTTTTCACTTCTAATCCGCGATAAATAAATCAAATTTGTTAAAGGAGCTTTGTAGGATCACAAAAACCTAGAATGTCAATATTAGTTCCAAGAAGTTTTAATTTCCAAACTTTTAACATCAATTCATCAAGAAACAAACAATTCTATCAGCATCAGCTAAAAACAAATAGTTAGAAAAAAAAAAAAAAAAAAAAACAACAGTACCTGAGCTGCAACAGTGTGGGAGCGTGTTGGGAATAGCTTGGTAATGCAAGCAGTATTAAATCCGTGCTCAGATAACCCTATGGCAGCACGGAGACCGGCACCTCCTGCTCCAACCACAACAGCGTCGTACGTATGATCAACAATAGTATATGATGATCGTCCCGCATTCTGTTTAGATAAATCCGAAAATAATCGTTACAACGATTTAAAAACACATTTCAAACAAAGTAAACCTAAAAGTTTAAGTATAGTTATCAAATTAAACAGCATCAACAATCTATCAACAAAATCGTCGATTACTTAAACAACAACAAAAAAAGGAACGAATTACATACGATTGAAACCAAAATATGCTATGATAAATTAAATTAAACCAAAAAATATAATTGCATGATTCGAATACGCTTATCTCGTAGATCCATTTCACTTCCACAGCGAAACCTAACTTTCGACTGATAAAAAAATTAATAAACGAAACAAGGATCAATATGAGAATACCGATGCCGATGAGAATAATCTGTGTGCAATAAAGTCGCCGGAGGTGGATCTCCGGGAAGGAATGCGAATACCACGTGACACGCACCGCCACATCTCTTTCTATGCGTGTATCAGTGTATCTATGTATCTATCTATATTTATTAGTGTACGCTGCTTTTGAGAACGGTGATAGAAATGGAAAGAGAGAGAATGGCAGGAAGAAGAGTGCTGTTTGCCAAATGAAGAAGATGGACTGTAAAAAAGGTTGGGGGTTAGTTATATTACTTTTTGCTACCATGCTTTGTCCTTTGTTTCTTGGTCTGTATTTTTATTCAGGATTAATTATTTGACAATTACACCTCCTTTTAACCCGATAAATATTTTTTTCTTTTATTTAGTTCTTAAATTATACTCCTATTTATATTTCCATTTTAACATGTCTCAAAATATATACTCATTTTCATAAATAAATACACACACACACACATATATATATATATATATATATATATATATATATATATATATATATATATATATATAAAATATGAATTTGATTATATTTTATTAATATGTGATTGGTCTATAAAAATTAACTTTTTACAAGTAATAAATAATTAATGGTAAAACTTATTTTGATGATTTTATTACGTTTTTTTCTTCTAAAACTATTTATCCGATAGACGTTTATTTTGAAATGGAAAGAATAGTTTACAGAATTTTTATAAAATAGCTTATTATTAAGGGTTAATTATGTCGAATGGTAATATATTATTATTGTTTTTACAATTTGGATAACATATTAAATTTTTTTCTATTTGAGGTAACATACTTTCCAAATCAAGTCAATTAAGGTAATCGTATCGGATTGAAAGATAAAAATTACTTACATGACGGTTTCCGTAACCAGTCATCAGTTCTTAATTTCTAATATTGTTTAATTATTTTTAAATTTGCTCAAAATAGCAAGGTATTATCAAAAAGTACTTTAAATTGCACAAAATAGTGCATATCATATAACAACTAAACTGTCATTTCTGTAAAAAAAATGTTGACTGGACAAAGAAACTTTCACGTTAGTAATTTTACCTTTCAATCCGATATGGTTACATTGATTGACTTGATTTGAAAAGTATTTTACATTAATTAGAAAGAAAATTAGTATATTACCCAAATTAAAAAAACCGTGACTTTTTGATGTTTGTTATTAAACATGTTTACAAAGATGCCTCTTCTAATTACATTTTTATTTTATTATATAATATTTTAAAATTTGTTTTAACCAATCCAAAACATCTTAAATTGCTTCTTTTTTTTTATAATTTAAATATTGTAAAAAGTAGAGTTATAGTTTCGTGTACTTTTTTTATTGTTAGGCATATCGCGGTTAAAAAAAACTTTTATCTTGTGAATTTGGATCAAAACAATTTATGTTGTTAGTATTTGGTTATGAATTTTTAGAAAATCGAATTCTGACTCAATGTTGACCAAAGAGGCAAAGAGGGCGAGAAGAGGAGGTGGAGTGGTAGGCATCAAGTAATCAATGACCGGTGGAGAGGATGAACGCGAATAACAACGGTTCAATTTTAGACTTTATATTTATAGTGCTTGAATATGCAACGCCGTGGCCTACGGTGCACCCACCATCGATTTTCAAAAGGAATCACCAAAAGGTTGGTTGGTTTGCGTTCGGTCATAATCGAATAGGACAGAAATCTTAAAGAAGAAAACTACAAATAAAACAAACGTTGTTTTATAGGTTGGACTGGTTAAAACTAATTCGGTATCATCCAATTTTAGTTTACAAGTTTTCTTCCTAACCGAATTAATTTTTTTAAGGTGGTGTTTGGTTTGAAGGATTTAAACAACCCATTTAGAATTTGGATTTAGAAATCATTCATTATCATGTTTGGATACAATATTAAAAGAAAGGATTTAGCTCATTTAGGATTTTAAATTCACAACTTCTCCACCTTTCATAATCCATCCATACCCCTAAACATTTCAAAATCCTATCATTTTAAAATCCATCATGTTAAATTCATTCAATCCAAACACCACCTAAGAGTAATGATACATATAATAAATTCACGTGTCCAAAAATCAACCTAATGTATTCAATGTTTGACACGGGACATCCACATTTTCTCACTCTTCTTATCTTCTTTTGACACGTGTCAGTCATATTTTTACAATCATTTTTAGCCATGTTTATAGAATTATAGCCTTATAGGTATGTATACCAATCAATCATTTTTCTCTTTTAAAAATAAAATTTTGACCAACAAGTTAGTAGTGGCGTGCGATGGTCAAAAAGCATATTCAACTTGATAGAACCAGATTCAAGAACTATCTCAGTGGTTTAGTTATGAGTTTTTTTTTTTTTTACAAGACGAACCGGAAAAAAACTAAAAAATACACTAAAAAACCTAAAACAAATAACCAAACATACCAAACCCCTTCATTGGTTTTATGACCCAATTTTCAAAAAAGAAACTTGTGTAAAAAACTTTCTAAAGTTGTATTATTTTTGCGATTAAAAGCTCAAATCATTTTTATTGCATAAAAAATACAAAAATGACTAAAACTTATCAAAAATGATGGTATTTTTTTCAGAATAAAAAACACTTGCAACCTGATGAATCGGTTACAATCTGCTGACCAATCACTCGTCTCCGACGGACCTTCTTTCCAGCGAACTCACTTGTCTGTGTTTTATGATTCAAATCCACATTTCTTGTTTTTTTTGTTAAAATCAGTGTTTTTTTTAATAAAAATTATTTTTTGATGAAATTCACTTGTCGACGATATCTGTGGCTTTCAACTAGTTACAACAGGTAATATCCAAATTCTGTCAAATTTTACCGCTTAGGAGTTTTTTGTGCAATAAAAATGGTTGAGATTTTAATCACAAACAATAGTTCAACTTGAAGGTTTTTTTTTTTGCACAGCTCGAAAAGCTCACGACTAGCTGAGTTCCATTATACCCCCTATTAAGCTCCAGCCAACCAAATGAAGCTTTTGAGCTTTAGCTTTCAAAAAACAAAAGTTGAAACTTGTAAAACTACCAAAAGCTTATTACCAAACACGTCCTAAATATATTGCCTCAGCTTAAGTGATGGATTTAGAATTTTATTTATCATTGTCACTTTCTTAATATATTAAAATAATATATGTTAGCTACATATATTATGTGAATTTATGTAATTACTAGTTTATTACCCGCGTATGACGCGGATATTTTTAATATATATATATATATACAGAGGGAGGTTCAATGGGAAACCACAATGCACCTGAAAACTTGTGAAAACCGCAATGCACCACCACAAATGCATCAATTTCCCCGCGTGATGCATCAAAGTCCCGTGTGATGCATCAAATTTCTCGTGTGATGCATCAAAATCCCGCGTGATGCATCACCTTATTTACAATCATGCCACCGCGTTTTTCATGAAATGCACCCAATCGGACGGTTTGCGTAAGTTTCCATAGTTTTCAGGTGCATGGTGGTTTTCCATTGAACACACCCCTATATATATATATATATATATATATATATATATATATATATATATATATATATATATATATATATATATATATATATATATATATATATATATATTGAGGTTCTATGGGGCACCATATGCATCGGGAACCAAATGAGAACCAAAAATGCATTGCTTGTTTACAAATGATGCAATAAGGGTAATATTGAAATACTTTATTTGAAAAAAATAATTATTCTTTTAATTAATAGATTAGGATTAAAATAGGAAACTAAATCAATCTCATTAATCATTCTCCATATATTATTCCCTCTCTATCTCTCTCTCTCTCTCTCACACACACACACACAATCGACCGACGAGTTTGAGAAGACAATGATGAGATGAAGATGAAAATGAAAATGATGCATCACGTTGAACTCATGAACCTATGAACGTATACGATGTGAAGAAGACGAACACGAAGATGCACGGTATGAACACGATGATGCATAACCCGAGAAAGATAAATACGAAGATGCACAGTCAATGAAAATGATGAAGCATCATGTTGGATTTTTGTTCAATTGGAATTTTTTAATTTTAGAAGTGCATTTTATAAATTTATTAGCATTTAATACTTGATTATTGAATTAAATATTCAATTAATATAAATTTAATTTTGAGTTGACTTGATATATTATTTTTTCCGAAAATACCCTTATGCACATCTAATATGTAAATCGTGCATCATAATGCGTTCACTAATTTCATCTTTATTATCCTTTTGCCATTGTAATCTTAGCCATTCATTTTCTAGATCTAACGGTGTATATGGGTTCCTAAGTTGCACGATGCACACAGGTGCCCCATAGAACCTAACCCTATATATATATATATATATATATATATATATATATATATATATATATATATATATATATATATATATATATAAAATAAATTAAAAGGTAAAAATATAAATATTATATTTTTAAACAAAACTATATAAATATATATGAATAGTAATTATTTTCTTATATTTTTTAAACTTTTATTATATTATATTATAATTAATAAGTTAGTAGAGTATTAGATTTTGTTTGATTTGATTTGAATTTAGAAGTAGATTATATTAGATTTGGATAGAATTCAATTAAATTTCTTTATTATTTTTAAAACCAATAAATGTCACGTATCGATTCATAGTGATGGCACGTGACTTCACAAGAAAAGAGTAAAGTTACTCTTTTATTAGTATTTATTATAGATATATAGATTAGCTAAATTATTAAGTGTACTATTTATATCAATTTATATTTTTATTCAGATTTTTTGGAATTGATAAAAAGAATTGATAATTTCTATAAATTAGTTAAAATTTTAAAATCAATACTTTTGTAGAATATTTATGAATGAAAACATATGAAATATATGAATGAGTAATTGTATCTAATTTGTCAACATCTTATACTTAATATGATTTAACTAAAAAAAGTTATGTTATATTAATAAATGAATATATGTTTTAAGATATAAATTATACAAAATTATTACAATTATTATATGCATGTTTCGAATTTTAAAGACAATATATATGTTTTAGTTATTAGCAACCTATTGATTAATTGCTTTCAATATAATAAATTGAAGTGATTAATGTAAGGAAATAAATTAGGAAAGAAAGATAAAATGTTATTTATATATTTTATAATTATTGATTTTAATTAGGAAAGAAAGATAAAATGACATAGGTATAATTATTGATTTTAATTAAGGGTATAAGAGACATTTCATAAACAATAATGAGTTGTCATTAATCTCGACCATTGATTTTTTTCTATCCAATAATCCAGAAACTGGTTTTCTTATTTTATATAGTATAGATGATATATTATTACATATCTCCAACAAAAGTTACCTACGTCAATTGTGAGAGCTTATGTGTTCATTTGTAACTTCTCTAATATGTTTGTAGTGACGGTGATTCAACTTTTCCAATATGTTTTACTCTGGTATGTTTGGCAAACCTAGCTGTAGCTTTGTATTTTTAAAACAGGTAGAACTTTTAGTACTGTAGCTTTTGAGAGTTAAATATTTTTATATGAGTCGGAGCTTATAGTTTTATGAATGTGTTAGGCAAAAGTAGCTGTAGCTGTAGTTTTTAGTATTCAATTACGTAAAAGGACATTAATATTAATTAAAGATGGTAGTTTATGATTAATAGAATGATAAAAAAGAAAATATTTTGAGTAAAAGCTCCAGAGCTTTTCAAACGCTACTTCTACTAGCGTTTTAAAAATGGATTTTTTTTTTTTTAGAAAATGAAAGTTCTGTTTCCTTCCAAACAAAACTTTTATTTTTTAGTAGAGCTTATTAAAAACAAAAGCTCTTAAAAGCTTTCTGCCAAACATAGTCTTAATCCACCACTAATGATCAATTATTTATTAATACATGAAAATTTTTAAATAGTGGTTGATTTTTGAATTATTAGGGAAAACCAACATCAACTTTGCTCGTACAATAACATTGAGACATTTTTCGGACCATTTCTCATTACAATGATCCATAGCAGAAACACAACTTTTAGAAGGGGCATCAAATAAGCGAAAACGGAATCATCAGTCCATGATTACATTCAACTCGAACTCTTCGCCTATCAACATCGACAAACCAGTGATCTCGACCACACTGAACTGCCCCTCACCACTAACCTTGACTTCTATGCGTACTTTTTTTATCGCACTTGTATAAAGCGCAGAGCCTGTCGTGCTCGAAACAGTTTCCAAACCGATAAATGTCATCTTTTCGATGATCCAATTTTGACTCGATGCAAAAGCTCCGTTCACGACCTCTGATCTCAACGTCACTTTTTTCCCCATAACTTGGCACGAAAATCTCACCAATGTACACTTTTGGCCACATTTACCTCCGATCTCTATTTCCTCTCCATCGTCCAAATACACCTCACCGCTGCTGTTGTTGCTGCTGCTAACCGCAACCAGTATGTGAAACGGTGTCTTCCTAGCTGCTTCTGACGTCAAAGCTTCTTTCTGTAACGCTAATATGTTCCCTTCACGAATATGAACGTTTATATGATCAGCTGGTGCTTCGAGCTTGACTTTGGTCCCTGATTCCACTCTGATAGAACGAGAGTAGTTGAATAAGTCGAACCAGTTTCCAGATGGGAAGTACGCATCAACTGAGACCGAGTTTGGCTCCAATACGGGCGACACTAATACACCTTTTCCAAGAAGAAACTGAGTGCTGATATCGTATGTTTTGGTGTCTTGAGGGAATGCAAAGAACAGAGGTCGTGCAATGGGAGTGCCCTTCGTATGTGCCTCGTACATTAACGTGTATAGGTAGGGAAGCATTTGGTAACGCAACCCGAGCACCTTTCGAGATGTTGCAGCTACTGAATCCCAAAGGTAAAGCTCTTGTCGTGTGCTCGACTTATCAGAATGGTCCCTTGCAAAAGGATAAAAAGCACCTAACTGCAAATCACAAAGTCGATGAGATCAACGATACTCGTATTATTTTTACTTTCAAGAAAAATAATAGTATTTGTACTCTAAGGGGGCGTTTGGTTCGCGGATTTCATGGGATTCCCTGGGATTTGCATTTAAAATCCCGTGTTTGGTTCGCAGATTTCAGTAATGATTTAAAATCCCAGGTGTTCTTAAATCCCTTCCTTCTTTATTATTTAAAAACCCAGCCTCCCCCCTAGGATTTTAAATCCCAGTTACCTTGCATTTTTCAGATTAACAAATTTTTCCTAAAAGATAATGCAGATTCTTTGACAAAATCCTAACAAATACAAATGCTGCATAATGTAAATCCTTTGACAAAATGCAAATCTCAGATAAAAAAAATCTGCAAACCAAGCGCCCCTTAATGATAAGGAGCAAGTAACACAACTATCTATTCTTACAAAGTTTTTACTGTTCTATGTGCTTTCATATATGTTCAAGTCAAAAAAAGGGGTTCAAGATCTATCACATATACCTGAATCCATCTCCGGCAGAGCTCTTCGTTTGTGTTTCCAGAAAAACCACATATATCGGCACCAACCATTGGAATTCCATATAACCCCGAATTCAAGATGCTCGGAATGGAGTACGCCAAGTCATCCCACGTTGCAGCATTGTCCCCAGTCCAGTGTGCTGTATATGTCCCAGATCCAACGAACGTCGATCTAGAAAGTATGAATGGTCGTTTACTTGTTAATTTGATCAATGCGTCGTTCGTTGCTCTGGCTTCTAGAAATCCATACAAATTATGAACATCATAAGCAGTGGTGTTGCCATAGTGGAGAGAACTCACAGGCACAGTTTTATTGTTAATGGGCATTTGGACACCTGAGTTGTTAATCTTGTATGGAGGGTTATCGAGTTTAGATTCAGGAAACGGAGAGGAGGATATGAAATTTGATTCTTCGTTCATGTCAAGCCAGATGCCATCAAAGGGTAGAAGATCGTGAAACCTTTTGATCTCATCGCCCCAAAACATTGCTCCTTTTGGATTCAGAAAGTCCGGGAAATTAACATTACCAGGCCAAACCACTCCTAAATAAGGAATACCGTCACGCTTAATATATATGTCAGCTTGAAGTCCTCTAATGTAAGTCTCGTACGTTTTGTTCACGCTGATACCTGCTCATAACAAACCATTGATTCCATTAGACTCGCCGCAAGAAAAGTGTCATTTAGTGACACAAAAAAAAGTTTCACTAAATCTTATTTTTAGTGACACTTATGAAAAGAGTAGCTATAGAGCAATCTTTTACCCATACTTTTTCTAAAGTAGTGACACAAAAATTTTATCACAAAATACTTGAGGCATATACCCACATACATTTTTAGTCACTATATATCGATACCCACTCCACTTTTATAGGGATGGCAAAAAAAACCGAACCCGACAGAGAAAACCGAAAACCGATCTAAACGGGGTGGGTTTCCTCGAACCCGATTAAGTTAAACGGGGGACGGGGCGGGTATGGTATTGCTAATCCCCGCCCCGTATACCCGATTACATAACCCGTTTAAATCCCCCAATACCCCGATTACTTTTAATAGCAACATGCTATTTATATTGTATATATATTATATATAAAAGATGAATAATTTTATCTATTTTATATATTATACATAAAAATTATTACGTACAATTTAAAAAACTTATTTATTTACATATAATTTAATGAAATAATGTTTTTTTCGTTATCATTTGATAGGTATTACAAATTTAATTAATATTAGTATTGAAATTTTAACATACATGGACGTTTTAAGCTTAAATTATGAACCACGTGATTAAATTTCATATCATTGATTTATAAATGGGTTACCCGATTCCCCGCGGGTTTCCCCGCGAAACCGATGGGGATCCCCGTTTAGTCCCCGCGGTTTTTTTAAGCGGGGACGGTATTTACATTCTCTGCCCCGAACCCGCCCGTTGCCATCCCTACACTTTTACCACTCTTTTTGTTGTCAAAAAGAGTCCCTATAGGTATTAAAAAACTTTTACCTACAATAAAAATAGTGGATAAAAGTGGAGTGAGTATACATACTAAAAGTGTATGTGGGTATAGGCCTCAAGTATTTTGTGACAAAATTTTTGTGTCACTAATCTAGAAAAAGTGTGGGTAAAAGATTGCTCTATACATACTTTTTTTCATAAGTGTCACTAAAAGTAAGATAAAGTGTGTGTCACTAAATGACACTTTTCTTGTAGTGACTAATATACAAACGTTACTAAAAAACAATTTCGTACAGAAACTTATAGACGGGTAGCGCTTTTTTTCAAGTAAATTCGTACCTGGATCTAATATGAGCACATATTTCTGGCCATTTTGGTGAAGATTTTGAACAAATGTAGACATTTTATCCAAAGGAAAATTGATGGGGTCTAATGTGAAGTCTTTATAAGCATCCATATAATCTATATCTGTCCACATAACTTCTAGGGGGATTTTGGCTTTTGCATATCCAGCAACAACACCCTCAAGATCATCAACGTCTTTGTAACCCCATCGACACTGATGGAACCCTGTGATTTCAGATTAGAAATGGTCTCACTAGTGTTTGGTAAAACAAACAGGTTATAAGAAACTCAGTTTATCATTTTTATTGTTTAAGATAATCAAATTTATTATTAACAACAAAAAGAATCAAGCTTTTATTTATTAGCATTTAAGGTAATTCGTTACATTATACGATTACTAAATATATGTTTGGATAACTCAAGGCTCAAATGATAAATAATTGGTTTATTATGAAAAAAACAACATATTTATGTATTTTTTGCGTTTTCGTCTTTTTCATATTATTATTTTTACAAAAGTCCTCAAGTTAATTTTTTTCTTTCCGGTGAGTGAAATTTGGCTATTAAGACCCAGTTTTTCAGTTTTTAAAAAAACACGGTTTATTAATTATAGTCAGACTCTAATAGTCAAATTTTACAAAACATGGAAAATATATATATAAAGTTGTGTTACCTTAAATAATTAAAATATTAAAAGTTTGTTTTTTTTTTTATTACAAATAAATTTGATTATCTTAAATAATAAAAAACAAAATTCTAATAATCTTTTTTAAATTTCAAAAGAAAGAAATTTGACATTCTTTCCTTCTCGTTATTTTACTTTATTCCCTTAATTATGTTTTCTCTAAGATTTTCATTGAAAGAAAGGAAAGTGAAGTGAAGAAAACAAAAGAGAGGTAAAGAAAGAATTAAACAGAAGGTTGAAATCACAAAGTTTTGGAGAACATCAGTTCTTTTCCTTTCTTTCTCACTTCTTTCTTCAAAAGGGAGGATAGAAAACCAGGAGATTTCCTTTTTATTCTTTCTCTTTCTCTCCTTAAAAAAGCTACAAGAACACGTTTGATTTTACATTTTCTTTTGTTCCTCTTCCTTCTCTCTTTTCTCTTCATATTCCCTCTTAAAAACACAACTTTATGTTGTGTTCTTTAAAATTTTCATTAAAAAATAAAAGTGAAGAAAACGAAGAAGAGGAAGAGAAAAAATATAATAGATGGTTGAAATCATAAATTTTGGAGAACATCGTTCTTCTTTCTTTTCAAAATTGAAAGGATAGAAAAGCAAGAGGATTTCCCTCCTTTTCCTGTCTTTAAAAAAAGCTCGAAGAAAACTTCTCTCCTTTCTCTTCATTTTTTCTTCATAAATATCACAGCGTTGGAAACCCCAAAAAAAAAAATTAATAAAAATTTCTTTTCATTTTCTATTCCTTTCTAGTTTCTACAACTTTAACTTCCTGACCTTGTTAACCTTTTATGCAATTATCACTTTTCTATATATAATAAACATATTGGAGTAGAAAAGTACTCACCAAAGGACCAGTAGGGCATGGGAGTTGGCCGGCCGATGAGCTGAGTGTATTGATCCATCACTAATTCCGGCGACGGCCCAGCAAAGAAATAGAAATCAAGAACACCCCCAATTACCTTGTACGTAATACCATAACCATTATACACCACATCCATTCCATTGCTATTAAACAACAATACACCATGAGTGGTACCCGCCAACACCTTCCCATCAGAATCCGGCGATCTGACATCCATATAAAACGGATGCGATCCATATAGATTGAGATCGGGGTTCGAGCTTCCGATATCGGCATTCCAAAGGGTGAGAGTCTGATTATGTGTTAATTTAAACGAACGCTTGGTGTGCTCTCCGATACCGTAAATGGAGGACCGGTGAGCCGGGAGTGAAGATGTTAGTTCAAGGTATTGATCCTTGAAGATGAGAAGAGTACCGGAAGTATCGAAGAGTATATCACCGGAAGAGCGACGTGAGACTGTGAATCCGAATTGGACGGTGGTATTGTGGAGGGTTAGGATGAGGTCGGAGGTGGGATCGGAGAGAAAGAGTTTGGCCGGAGTTTGTTGGTGGGATTTTGGTGGCAATGCGTAAGTTTGTGGTTGCCGTGGAATGATATCTGTCGGAATTTCCCATCTTTGGTGTTTAGCATCAGTGATTCGAACCCTAAGACGATCGGCAGTTTCAAAGCTTTACAACAACATAACAACAAAATTTGTCATAAGCATCGAGTAAATTGACAATCTGTATAAAATAACTTTTAATTAAAAATATTATAAAATTAAATTAAATTAAGTAAATACAATTCTTTATGCTTTTTAATTAGGACGCATTGATATCACGATCATGAATGAATTTGATTATTTCATCAATGAATCTACAAAATGCACTCTTGAGTCTCAATTTTTCGTTTGTAAAAATTTAATAAAACCCAAAAGTTATTATGTTAAATAAAAGTTAATATATTAAATATATCACGATCAAATTGACATAGAAAAAATAATCTCAATTAGTTGAAGTCTGTGAAAGACCGAAAGTTGAAATCAGACTTCTTTTGAATGATTTTAAGGTTTAACCGTTACACAACCATTATGATGTAACATCTATGCTTTTATATAAATTATCTAATATTAATGATAATTTTGTTAAAAGTAATATAGAATTTACAGTTATACTAATTAAAGGGATGAAAGTACTCGAACGTTTTTATTTCTAATTTTAAGGGACTGCTATATATCAAATTATCAATAACTATAAACAAGCTACGATTTCATTGATGAGTTTATGGCACTTCAAAATTGTTTTTTAGATAATCTATTAATAAAAATTAAATTTTCCAAATTAATGTATAAAAACCTATGTTATATGTTTTTCAAATAAAAAAAATAGTTATTCGAATTAGATTAATGTTGATATATAAAGGATCAAGCGAGAATGTTGAGAACAAATGAGTAATTGTCGCACAAGTCACATTAATAAAGATCTTTTTGATACTTAAAAAACAATGCTTGGGGTTGCAAATGAGTCAAGTCAAGCTCGAGTTCAGCTCGAGTCTTTTAGGAGAAGCTCGAGCCCTGATCGATAGTTCAACAAGCTCTCAAAATGTAGTGTTGAACTCGGCTCGAGAAGTACTTGAATTAGACTCAACTCGAAAAACTTGAGTATGCCTATAAAACATTTTTAGTTATATTTTGGTGTATAACTCGAGCTTGAAAACTACATAAAATCTTAGTTGAACACTCGAAAAACTTGAATTGCTTAATAAAACTCGACTCAATATGTATAACAAAGCTCAATACTCGGAATACTCGATAAAAACTCGACTTGGTATGTGTGTGTGTGTGTGTGTATAAGACTTGAAAAGTTCGATAAAAACTCAAGTTGTGACATAAAAAAGCTCCAGCTCACCTCGTTAACTTTCCTGGCTCGGGCTTGACATCAAACTCCATAAAAGCTCGACTTGATCAAGCCAAGTTCAAGTTGCTCAATAAAAGTTCGATTCGCCTGTAGTCCTAACCATCCCTATGTTATTGCTTATATGACATGATTCTATTGGTTTTTAGTATCTATAAATCTATAATCTATAATCTATAAATACTATTAAATGAATAAAAGTCTTTTACTTATCATCTTCCCATTTAATCTGACACTTGTCATTTTCTCAATTTGACATGTAATTTACTATAATCTAATTTTGATTCAAATCAAATCCACTCTATTATAATTTAACTTAACTAATTTATTAATTTATTAATTAAAAAGATATAAACTCTAATTTATTATTAAATATATATTATAAAATTTTTTATTTTTAAATATTATTATTAATTCAACCCATGTAATACATAGGTATTAACCTAGTTCTTAATAGGGCTAAAGCCGTACAATAGCAGTGTACTTTTTAAGGTGTATCGATATAGTACGTGTACTTTTTATATTGTTAATATGATACCTTTACTTTTTATGACCGGTTATTTCGTCTAGCTTTGCGCAATTGTGGGAAAATCATCGGTACAAACTTGTTCACCGTTGGATCTGTGTGAAATTTGAGGAGAAGCTTCGCAACACATAGTTCTTCGATCTGGACGATGGAGATCGTCATTGGAGATTTCTATAGACGTCTGTAGGTGTTTGAAGTTGGCTGTGCTGTGTGATTTCTCCTACCAGGTTATCACAAGGACGAGAGAGTGTATTTGATGCTTCAATTATGGAAATTTGAACATTAATAAAAAGAGAAATTTCACTCTTAACAGGTATAGCCAGTAACCGGTTACCAAAGGTATCATATTGGTATGAAAAAATGTAGTACACGTATCAAATTTGTACGATTCAGAAAGTACACGTGTAATATGAATAATTAAAATAGTACACGTACCATATCGATACATTTTAAAAAGTACACAACTATTATACGACTTTAACCCTTCTTAATAAATAAAAAGTTTATAAAAGATCCACCTCATACATAGGTAACCAAATAATCTATTTAATTATAAATTACAAACATAAGTTATTAATATGAGTCCTTCTCTTGAAGGTTTGAATATAAGTTGTTGTTCCAAAATAAATAAATAATATAAGTTAATATACGCACAATTAAATTATGTTTTCTATCATGGTTAATTAAAAAAAAATGTAAAATATTGTCATATTTTATCTAATTTAGATAACATATAATTTTCTTTTCAATTAAAAGAATATATTATTAAAAACACATTAATTAAGATAATAAATTACCTAATCAAGATGAAAATGTCAAGTGAAATGACACGCCAAAAAATTTTGTTGGCTAAATTAAAAAATTGTGTTTTCGGTATAAATTACTGATAATATTACGTAGATTGATATATCTTCGTTAATGTATTTTCTAACCGAAAAAAAAAAATCAATATTTTACTTTAACATAAAAAAAATAATAACAAACATTCTTTCTAGTACTTTTTGTCTTTAGTTCAATTATTGCTAGGAAAACACGTAAAAGAACAAATAGACAAAATATACGATACACATGTTGCATCTTAAAGGAAGGCATTTTTATCAACGTACAATTTTATTTAAATAATAATTTAATCATTTATCGAATACCTCGAAGACAAATACATCACCATCTTCAGAAACAATGACATATACATGAAAAAACAAACATCGGGTTATAGAATCCTTGATAAAGGCAAAATACAACTCCAAAAACAAACTAAAAATCATTTAAGTTCAATTTTTATTTTTTTACTTTATTCTTTAAAACTGGTTTGCAAATTCTATTTTCTTTAAGTTTTTAACTAGTTTGTTACCCGCGTATTACACAGATATTTTTAATATATACAAAATATAACAAGTTAAATGGTAAAGATATAAATATTATTTTTTTAAACAAAACTATGTAAATATATATATGAATAGTAATTATTTTCTTATATTTTTTTAAACTTTTTATTATATTATTTTATAATTAATAAGTTAGTAGAGTATTAGATTTTGTTTGATTTGATTTGAATTTAAGAGTAAATTATATTAGATTTGGATAGAATTAAATTAAATTTCTTTATTATTTTTAAAACACATAAATGTCACGTGTTGATTCATGATGATAACACGTGGTTTCACAAGAGAAGAGTACAGTTACTCTTTTATTAGAATTTATAGATTTTTATGATGATTTAATGTTCAACAAATTAAACTTCTAATACTTGTAGTTATTTTAATCATTTGAACTTTGAATGCGTAGCATAACATTTAACTTAGAAATTATACATCAATCATAAAATATACTTTATACAGTTTTGTTTTGAGGATTTTCTAAACTTTTTCTCATAAATTCTCCACCTCAATTGATTTTCGGCCGGTTCGATAAACCAAACAAAACCAATCCGGTTTTTTAGTTTGTCGGTGACCGGTTCAACATCCGATCCGGTTTCAAAACCAAGTTACCAACAACTCCATCATAATTAATTCTTAAAATTAAAAACCGATAATTGAAACTTACACTTGATGAACTAATGGGTTGTTTGTTTAGTTTTTAATGGAATCATTAAGAAGTTATTCAAAGGTAAAATCACCTCTTAATGATTCCATTAAGAGGTAAACAAATATGGCTTAAAATATGCGAGTTTTTATCCAAATAATAGTACTTTTAAAAAATATTTACCAAAACATAGTACTTTAGGTTTTATTTACTAAAACATGGTAGTTTTTCTTTTAACCCATTTTTTTAAATAAATGGTTCTTCTTTTTCTTCTTTTTATTTTTTTAACTTAATACAATTTTCAAAATAATTTTTTTTTCACTCAATTCTTTTTTTACTCACTTTAAATTTAATTAAGAAAATTTGACATAAATGAAATTTGACATAAAATCATACAATTCTCATTGATGTACGATTGAGTGAAAAAAAAAATCATAAAATCAATTCTTAATTTCAATCCATTAATTACTTAGAAGCTTGCTAGTAGTAGATTATTTTGAAAATTAAAATTGATGGATTCATGTATGAGTCATTTGGTTGACACATACAATTATTTTTTCACTCGATTCTTTTTTTTCACTCAAATTTTTTTTACTCACTTTGACATAAAATCATACATCATGTACGATTATATGGTTTTATTTGTATTGATAAAGTTAGTTTTCTAACATGAACCCATTGCATGATTTTTAAATTTAGTTGTTTTGATCGATTAATTGAAAAATATTGTTATTTGTCTATGTTAGTTAAAATTGAACATTGATCTTTGTAATTTAGTTTGTAGTGGGTAGAAGAAGAATCAATTTGAAGAACAAAAATTTCGAAAACAGTTCTTTTTTTTAAAAAAAAATTGAGTAAAAAAAAAAGATCTTTAAACAAAAATTAAGACGACCATTTTTGGATAAAAGATTTGAATAAGAAAAGGTTAGGTGTAAACCATCATTCTTTATTAGGCTTAAAACCAAAAACTACTATCTTTTAGTAGATAAAATTAAAATTACTACTATTTGGGAAATAAATATACAAAATACAAGAGTTTGGTAAAAAACTCAAGATATGCCAGAAATTAAAACTCAGAAGTACCTTGCAAAGAGCCGGAGCTCATCCACATCAGGTCCAAACACAGAAGACTTCTTGTTGACTTGAAGATCAGCCACCAATGATTTTGCTGACGAACCGACACCGATGGATCGGAGATGGTACCCGTACCCAATCGGTTGTTTAACGTGGTCTCCGAGGGCTTTAAAATCGATGGAGGGTAGTAATATTAGAATAAGTGCAATGAAAACCATTGATTCTGATGGAGTCTCAGGAAATATTTTGATTGACTGAAGGTACACCACTCATTGTGTTGGTTGTTCTTAAATGCTTGGTTTTGTAACATGTTTTATGTGCCGGCGACAGTGGAGTTTTTTGGATACATCTTTAATTTGTCTAATTATCATTTTAAGTCAAAAAGGTTAATGGTGCTTGTGGAAAACTTTTCCCAATTTTACACGTGTCTATATATATATGTGTGTAGGGGTGTTCCAAATCGGATATCCGAAATTTCGGATAGTGAATTTTGCTATTCGGATATCGGATTATCCAAATATCCAAAAATTCATATTTTTAATTTTTTTTTTTAAAATTAAATCAAATATTTAAATATCTAAAATACAAATTAATATATCCAAATAGATATTAAAAATAAATATATCACAAACTAAATGTATCCGGAATTATTTTACTCAAAACGATTAAAAAATGTCAAAAAACTAAAATTTATAAAAATGTTAGTTAATAAATATATAATACCAATATAAAACCCAAAATTATACATTAGAATAATAATAAACACTCAATATTATGTAAATAATCAATACTAAAGATATAAAAAAATAATTTTTTTGGATTTTCGGATATTGGATTATCCGAATATCTGAAAATCTGGAATTTTACTATCCGAATCCGAAATTTCGGATAGTTTCGTATCGGATTTTCGGATTTTTATTTCGGATGCTCTGATTTTTGGCAGCGTGCCTTTTGCATTACGAACCCATGAACTCACTCAAGATCCACAAACTAGAAAGTTAAATGAGAAAATCTATTATTTTGTTGAGGTGACAGTACAAATTGTTGCATCCTTATTTAGGTAGATTATATGCTTACAGTTCATAGTAGATTAAATTTTACTTTTCTTATGGGTTTTTATTATTATGTATGGTTCTTTGATTAATGGTGATGTTAGAGAAGTTTTGATTGATTTTCAAGATATGCTAGTGATGCAAAGCTTTTACTCTTTCAACTATGCCAATGTTGCACATTAATAGTAGCTATTTTTTTTTTTTTTGGTTTCTTCACTGTTACATAATTTACCTTATTGATTTTTGTGATTAAAACTATCAAGTTGGACCATTTTTCGTGATTAAAACTCTTGACTATTTTTTCTATTACAAAAAACCTCCAACCGACTAAAATCCTCACAAACCAGTATGTTACCTGTTGTAACCAACTTCATCTCCGACGAGTCATTTGATGACCGATTTGGTTTCTCGTTTAGGCTTAGATGCACTTAAACATTCAACGGTGACACCTCTACTTCCGATGAAGCATCCGTCGACCCTCCAAGCACTTGAAGCTTCGATTGTTCATATTCAAAATTTAGACTCTGGATTCAATCTGTTAGGCTTTAGATTGTTGTTGTTTTTTTCTTTTTCATCCGAAATTGGTTGTTCTTGATAGGGTTACCAGAGAAATTGATGGCCAGAACAAAATGCAACCTGGTTGCATGCCACTCTTTTAAGAAAAGTTGTTATTTTGATAAGTTTATTTGGTTGAGTGTTTTTTGTGACAACAAAAATAATTGGGAATCGCAAAAGGGTTCAATTTGAGAGCGTTTTGTACAAATATTCTTGAATCAAGTATCACTCACTTAAAAAATACAAATCTTGCTTGCTGCGCATATCCCTTGTAAACTTTCTTATCTGCATGGACAACAAAAGGTCGAACATTATTTCATGGTCAAACAAAAGATTAAAATATACAAACTCACACGTGGTTTATATCCATGGTTGAATAACTAGTACACATATTTGATTGCAATAAAAATCAAACAATAGGTGGCTTTTAGGGTGTGCGAGAGGCTCGACCGCACAGGGCCCCCAATTTCGTGGGGCCTCACGTTTATAGACATAAGTTGTGAATTTGTGCGCTAAACTGGAATTCATATCAAATTCAGTTTGATTCGTACTATTTATTTTAATTTCTCACTAATCGGTTTTTTTGTTATTCACGAACTCGACTTTACCTATTAAAATTGAGTTTCAAAATGACCAACTTACTATTTAAAAATACTTAATGGACTACGTTGTAATCACAATCACGAGGTCTCTAAAATCCATGAGACGGCCTGTCAAACAATGACATGGATTTACTACTCATCTTTACATATGGCATTTCCATGGCCGGTGATAGGGGAGGGCAAGGTGGGCATTTGCCCAGGGCCCCTAAATGTGCAGGGCCTCAAAAAAAATTTTTGGGTATGTTTTATGTAGAAAGTATCTGGGGCTCTTGATAAGTTTTTTAAAAATAAGACTAATGTTGATGATGTTAATATTAATGTTAATGATACGAATGTTAACAATGCTAATATCGATATTGATGATACGAATGTTAATCTTAGTGAAGGTTATAAATACATTTCAATTTTTAAGTTTATAGGGCCTCTTTTAGAGCTACTGCACAGGGCTCCGAAATCTTAGAGACGGCCCTGGGCATTTCGATTACAACAAAAAATTGAAGAATGGACTGAATCGTTATTAAATGTTCACTCTTATAAAGTGATTAATACTTGAGGGACCGTTTCTGTGATTTTCTTTTTTACGTACGAAACCAATGCATTGGAAGAGTTCGTTATTACTTGCAGTCCGCCATAGCTTCGCGGGAAGAAACGGAGAGAGAAATGGGATCGAGAGAGAAAGACAACGATCTACAACGTTTGATTCCTCTAAAAGGATTAGGTTTACCGGAAGTTAATGGTGGCTCAAGGTCGTCCTCGCCGGCGGACTCTCCTCAGGGAGCTTCCTCTTCTGCACGTCATTCCGGCAAAGAGGTATGCTTTTTTCAATCAATTCTTCTGTGTTTGTGTTCAATTTTTTTCAATATCTTACGTCATTGTTATTATATGTCTTCAGTTTTGGTTCGACACAGTAGATTTATGTATGGAAGCATCTTCTTGTTTTCATGCATGATCTCATGGATAGCTAGGTTATTGTTTTCGATTGTGGTCTGTATAATTTAATTTACCGTATTCTGTTTGATCCTTGACTGTTATAGTTTGTTTGGTTATGACATGAATTAAATTGTTTTTTTTATAAGTATGGCACCGATGATAGATCCCAAATTCAAAGTTCTGATTCTAATTTTTGGGAGCTTCGATCATATCTCTCCCCCTTTCAGAAAGTAGCATCACTTTTAACGCAATCAGTGCATAGATGATAGAAGCCAATTCGAGTTGGCTAAACTCCAAAGAATTTAGAGAGGAAGACGAGACATTTCGGAACAATTTTTTGCTTGAAATTAAAACTCAATGCCACGTTGCATATAAACAGGAAATGAAAGAAGTTACCAATGCTGATCCTAACTACTTGACTAGTTGACCCACTAACCTATGAAAAGGAAACTTAAATGGAAGGGAAAAAGTGTGTGCATGCACATTCACAAAATGGGTGCTTGTTTGACCACCCTAAAATCAAGGACACATGACCACAATACAACTACTAAGAACCGTAACATAGACCCATCTAGCAACGGTCAAGAGAACTGGTCTCACTTCAGTCCACTACCGAACCTTGTTCGTATCAATAGACAACCTCTCTTCTTTAGGTGGATTGAATTTCACTTCTTACCATATTAAACAGCGTGTGAAGTAGTCCCTCTTTTCCAAAGACTGCTAAAATCTGAGTTTTATTTTTTAAAGTGTTGGTTTTCAACTTCCAGGTTGTTGCAGAGTATACTTCTTTGTGTGAAAATGTTTATTGATTACATCAACCATTATATCAATTATCAAGTAATATGAAAAGACTTTGGATTTGGTACCGTAGGTCGGTCAACTTATCGATTGAGGGTTATCCACACAGTAGGAATCCAAATTTCCAATTGGAATTTGGCAGGGTCGAACCTAGATATCAATGCATTTTTATGTTAAAAGGCATCCACGTCATGGACGAATTTCCTTTTTGCTAGTAACATCTTCCTTTGTTTTTAGTTAACTATGGAGCAAAATTTGCTAGTAACATCTTCCTTTGTTTTTATTCTATCATTTCCCTTTTCTGCAGAGAGAGAGAGAGAGATGTTTCCACTTTTATCATTCGTCAAGTCAAGCTGAATAGTTGTATCTGCTAATAATTTCAACTTGAGCTTTCCTAAACAGAAAGGAGGATACCTGTGACATGAAAATAGTATTATTTTTTAACGAATTCATAAACGTTCCCCACATCTAGCGGTAGCTTTTATAAAAAAATCATATTGTAAGTGTAGAGTTTGAAGCTTAATCTGTTGCAACACTTGAAAATGGGCCTAGCACGTAAAGTAATAGTAGTTTAATTTTTGTTAACTCCCATAAACCACTTCTGTTAGAATTACTGTGAGGAGAAAATATATACCTTAATTCAACTAAACTTCCATAGAAGAAAATGTTGCCGTCTTAAATGGCAAGTACTTCTAATCGAACAAGGATAATATCTAATTCTTGTAGGATGTGGGGACTGGGAGTACTTCTAATCGAACGTGCATTTGATTGCTTCTATGCTTATGAATTAAAAGTAACGGTCTGTGTTAGTAATTTGCAGTGGAACCTTCCATGATGGGTGAAATCTATAGCACACATATACACCGCTTTCCGAAAAGTTCCTTGTTCCTGGGGTTCTAATGTTTCTTTCATCTAAAATGTATATATGGACCTCAGTAACAATTAAAGATTAAATGGATCTATTATCTATAAGTGATGGAGAGTCTACAAAGGTTGTTTTTCCGTCCTCCTACTCCACCCAGCTACCAGGTCAACAAGCATATGTTTTAAGTCAGTCCCCTTTTTGTGCTGCAAGCTCTAAAATCTTGTCTCCCACTCTCTTTTCATTTTCTTCATGCCTCCCTCTGGCCCTTACTCTTTATGTGTCAACGGCACTGACTGTTAAATCTCATCTAATAAATGTGAATTTTACAACATAAAGAACAAACTGGTGATGGTAACTGTTGATTTGCCAATGGAGCTCTGCAGAGCGGCTTGAAAGCCCTCTCAGCCCATGGAAAAGCTCTTTTAGTCTCTGAGGACCCCCCCCCCCCCCCAAAAAAAAAAAAAAGCTTGCTGAGAGGGCAATAGGGCCCTTTAAACCCATGTTAAACTACTTTTAGAGTATCTATGTTATAAAAAAATAGTAAGGGGTTTAAAAGCCCTTATTTTATTATTCTCTCCATGAGGGGATTCTTAAACTAACACAAAAACATGAACACAAGGCATTATCTACACTCCGTTCGTGCTCCTCACCTGGTGATGGTAACTGTTGATACCCTCTTGAAAATGCATTTATCTTTCAAAAAACTAATCAGGGATGACATGTTGTTTTGCAACCTTGAGTTATGTATGCAGATTAGCTTAAATTTTGAATATTTTTCAGAAACAATTGAATTAAGATGCTGATTAAGGTTTCACAAGCAACAAACATTTGAAGATTCTTTTTATGGCTTGTGCAGGCATTAGTCAAAGTTATTCACAGCTGGGCTTCAAAAAAGTTCATGAGTGGATGGTTTGTTCTCCTCTCCTCAGCAACCACATTTCATCTGTTCACCGAATCTTGTCTTAATTTTCAGTTGGTCAGCATTAAGGACTTTCATAGCAATTGAAAATTATGGTTATATTTGTGGTCCCTTCTCACCCTAAATTAATGTGCAAGATGCAAACCTCATAATAGTGAAATAGAAGACTTTGAAATAACAATCTCAATTCATCTGTTGATAACCTTGTTCAGCACTCTTATGTAATCCTCTTATCCCCTTGCCCCCCTCCTTGTGGTGCTATTTGGTATATGCAAGCTTTGAAAAGTAAATCAACTATGGATTAGAAGCATTTTATTGTTGGGCAATACAACCCTATTAATCACAACTAGAACTGCCAAAGCTATCTATAGTATTTACTCTACAATGAAAAGTTCTGATGATCATGTGGAATTAATTAAAACTTCAATTTTGGAAATGCACATATAGGGGGGACTCTAGGGGCGCTTGATTTGCGGATTCCTTGGGATTCATTGGGATTTGCTTATAAAATCCTGTGTTTTGTTCATAAATTTCAATAACTCAATAAGGATTTATAATACTAAGATTTCTCTAAATCTCATCCTTCTTTTACCTTGTATTTTTCATATTAGCACATTACTCTAAAAGATAATGCAAATTTTTGGACAAAATCCTGATAAATGAAATGTTGCATAATGCAAATCCTTTGACAGAATGCAAATTCCAATAAAACAATCCATAAACCAAACACCACCCTTAGTTTGTTGTATACTTGTATGGCCCTCCAAGATGCTGCAGAGTTTATCCTGCATAATAAACTTACACAAAACCATAGTGAATATCTTTTACATCGTCCCATGTAGGAATTAGAATCCCATGTAGTACCCTTTTCCTGCACAACAACACTCTTACACTAAGGTTGCGTTTAGTTAACGAAAACTAGTCATTTTTCAATTTCAGTTTTCAAGTTATAGTTTTTAGAAAAAAACAAGGGTTTCTACGAAAAGTGAAAACTTGTTTAGATGATGAAGTTTTAGTTTTAAGAAAAATAAGATGAGTGATTATAAAATAAAAAAAATTAAATAGGTAATGGAAAAGTAAGAGAGAGAAAGAGAGTATTATATAGAAATAGGATAGGTAGTTAGAAAAGTAAGAAAGAGAATATGAAAAATGGTATTTTAAAAAGTGAAATGAAAATTTATGAAATTGTTGTTAAGTAAACAAGTTTTCATTTTTGTTGAAAAGCGAGATGGAAATTTTGAAAATTTTCGGTAACTAAACGCACCCTAAGTGAAAGATGAAGCAACCCCTCGTAGATAGACTCATGCTAAGCAGTAGTATTATCATTGCACACTCAAACTAGGAATATTCAAACCTCATACATCACAGTGATCACAAATATATTCTTCTTGTACTGGCACATCTGGTTTCTTGCTGACAGTTAATTGTTTTGCAGTGTCATTTTATTTCCCATAGCCATCACATTTTACGTAACTTGGTGGTTCATTCATTTTGTCGATGGATTCTTCTCCCCCATCTATACTCTTTTGGGGATTAATATTTTTGGTTAGTGCGCAATCCTAATTTTTGCCAGTTGGTGCATTTAAGAACAATGGCATGCTTACATCATTGTTCATACGAGGATTCATTTTCTAGTATACCATGAGTTACATTATTTATTTATTTTTACAATGTATTTCCTATTTACCTCTATATCGGTCTTCATTAGGATTGAATGTCCTTCTGTGTAACAACTAGTAACTAGTTGCTGTCAAATCAAGCAATGTAAACAGATTGCCTTTCACTTCACATTGTAACAATATTTCAAAATTTGTGTCATTATTCGTTTCTTGGGAAAATTCTGTTTATCATGTATTGTGAGACTATTGACATCTTTGATAATTGTGACACTAGTGTATCCTATATTATATATTGGTTCATAAAAACCATTGTTCATCAGAAATTATGAAGAAATACTAGTAATAAATTGAAATTATTCACAACTTATCAGTCTACACAGTTATTTTTTGCTGAGTTGGCAGCTTCTTCACAGGTCTTGGATTCGTGACCTCCATCACGTTCATCTTTTTGGTTGGTGTGTTCATGTCCTCATGGCTGGGAAGCAGTCTTCTCAGTTTAGGAGAATTTATAATAAAGAAGATGCCTCTCATGAGCTACATCTACACTGCCTCTAAACAAATCAGCGTTGCTATATCGCCAGGTTAGTCACTCTTGCAAATTTAATCCAAATTTATTATGGTTGTTTTCTTCTCAAACATCATCCGAGCTAATTCAACCGTTTTCTTTCTATGAGTTCTATTCCTAGATAGCTTGTTTAAATCGAGTAATTACATCAATAAAGAATTAAGTAGAACAAAGATCAAACGCACGAGCACAAACATTCATATGGTAAGCTCAGTACGATCATACATCCACAGTACAGTCTTGGAAGAAAAATATGCAAAAGGCCTATTACTTGCCTTATGGTAAGTAAACTACAAAAGATAAATTTGGGCTATAAGATATATTCTACACTCCAGAATCAGCTGGTTACTTTTTTCTAGAACAAATTTTGTTTTTGTGGTACAAAACTACAAATATAAGTTGCTAAAAATATTTCATGTCTAATGGATCATCAATCACTTTGAAAACAATATGCAAGATGTATTCATCAATGTTTAAATTCTGTCTTCCTTCAGGTCAAGGTTCAAATGCATTTAAGGAAGTTGCCATCATAAAGCATCCAAGCGTCGCAGAATACGCTATTGGATTCATAACATCGACTCTCATCCTTCGCAAGAGTTCTGGTTCCGAGGAGCTTTGTTGTGTGTACGTGCCAACCAATCATCTTTATCTGGGTGATATCGTCCTTGTAAATTCAAAAGACGTTATGAGGCCTAATATCTCAGTAAGAGAAGGCATAGGTAAAGAACTCAATATTTTCTGTTAAACCATGAGTTCATTCAAAACTGGTTGATACCATATTGATCTCAAAACACACTTAGGGGTTGTTTGTTTACTTCTTAATGAGATCATTAAGAAGTAATTCAAAAGTAAAATGATCTATTAATGATTCCATTAAGAATTAAACAAAATGACCTTAACTGGTAGGGATTTCGCTTTTTGCAGAGATAGTGATCTCAGGAGGGATGTCGATACCAAAGATATTAACTACAACGAATTCACAAAGCCTGCTTTCACCAAGAGCCGGGAAGTATGTTATTCCGCAAGTATGATCATTAATGTAAACTCTCATGACATCCTTAACCAAAGAACATATACCACTTTAGTTAAAATGCTCAATGGTTTGACATAAACTTCAAGCTCTTGCTTGCTTGTAAAAACTAGATTTTTAGGAGGATATCTCTTGTACTTGTACTTGTAACTTGTAAGTAATGCCATGTTCTTTTTTATTTATTTCCGCGGTGCTTTAGTTTAGAGTGTACTCCTATGCATCAGGAAAATTGGCTAAGGGGAGAGCAACGAGACAAAACCTTGCATACAAATATAGATTTAATGGTAAAATTGCCACCATGTAATAATATGCCGTATAATTCTGATTTGATATGATATGATTCCAGTTTCATTACGGTTTTATTCTTGTTTTTACTTATACTCGTATTCTTGTTTTTACTTGTAATTGTATCGAAACCAAATTAGAGATAATTTTGGTCCATACACGATGCCATATGGTTCTAATTCAGTGCGATATTGATTCCGTTCCAGTATATCCCAACAGTTTTCCGGTAATGTCATGAGTTCTATTATACACCCTTAGAAAACACGCTCATCATGTCACACAATCGCTCATCTTCATCTTAGTGTAGATTTCGTTAGGTTTTTTTGTGGCTACAGTAATAATAATAAACAGGATACAGATTAAAGAGATTCCATTAAAAGTCCATCATTTAATAGCCAGCCAAACATAATGGCCTCTTGCCAAATCATCTTTTTTCCCACATTTAATAGATAAAAGATGACCAACAGTGCTAAAATGTAGATGCATTGTAGGAAAATCAAACTTTTCCCACAAACAAAAGAAAGGATGCATCACACATCTGATCTGCTCACTAAAACCTAATTCCACCTTATAATTGTTTAGCTCATAAAAGGGTTTACAGAGTCTGCAACAAAAAGGAATCCATCAAACCCCGAGTTTCTGAAAGAGCTGGAAAAGGTGGTAGATTCAGTTGTTAACGGTTGACAGCATTCCTCCGGTGGCAGTAGGTATCACAACCTCCCAGCCAGGACCTTTTAGAGGAAGTTTACTGACCAAGAAGTCAGGTTTACCGTCTGCTTTTGCAGATGAGGCGATGAGATCACTACGGTCTAACACTCTCTCGAGATCATCATCACTTATGTCTGTCTGTATCTTTTTGTCTTCTGCGTCTTCTTCGTCTCGAAGCAGAGCCAGCAAGTCCTCCTCCTGAAAACAACAAAGTTCATTCAATATCCAAGGAAGAAAGACAGAATTTATGAAAATTTTAGTAATATTTAGCAAGTAGTGGAAAGCATTGGTAGAAAATCAGATAGGCCGATATGAAAAGTTTCTGTACTCATCAAATTGTCCATATTCATTGTAGCCGTTCTGTAATCATCATTTTACTTTTCAAAAAAAAAGGAAAACTTGTTTACTTAACAACAATTTCATTCAGGGTGCTACTTCATGCACCACATCTACATCCCTATAAATTGACCTAAAATATGTCTTTTCTTCATAACTCATCATTATAGTTTATTTATTTACACACCTTTGTCCAATCATAAAGTGAATATTTATAGGTCAAATGTACAGAGGTGGTGTATGAGAAATTAGATGTGGTGTTTGAAGAAATAGCCTTTCATTAATTTTCATTTCACCTTTTAAAATACCACATTTCATACAC
The DNA here is from genome assembly GCA_020465985.1 of Centrapalus pauciflorus. Lineage (NCBI taxonomy): Eukaryota > Viridiplantae > Streptophyta > Magnoliopsida > Asterales > Asteraceae > Centrapalus > Centrapalus pauciflorus. The sequence continues at coordinate 1,510,284 of JAANYP010007301.1, read as the reverse complement.
TCTCTCTTACTTTCTAATTACATACCCTATATTTTTTTTATTATACTCTCTTTCTCTCTCTTACTTTTCTATCATCTATCCTATTTTTCTTATTTTATAATCACCCATCTTATTTTTCTTAAAACTAAAACTTCATCATCTAAACAAGTTTTCACTTTTTATAGAAACCTTTTTTTTCCTGAAAACTATAACTTGAAAACTGAAATTGAAAAATAGCTAGTTTTCGTTAACTAAACGCAACCTAGATAACTGTCCATATATAATCATATAGATGTGATGGAGTACGGAAATGAAGTACTTAATTTGTGGGGGTTGGATTACTAGTCCCTTTGGTTGTAGATATGATATGTCGTAAATATTTCTTTTTGCAAGCTGTCCAAATTGAGCAGAGGATCTAAATATTTTGATTGCCATTGCAATGGTTGGTGAGCATCATGAAATCGCTGTTGTGTTGCCAATGTTTTAGCTATTGGGGTCTGCATTGTGGTTCTGGTACGGATCCATGCACTTTTTTTAATTTCAATTTCCGACCTTCATGGTGTAATTGATTGTTTCATTTCGGCTATGGTCATGGTTTCTGTAATTTATTTGTGTATTTTGCTCGCCTCATTCTAATGCTACAACTTCTTTCTAACAAATTCATGTGGTGGTCCTGGTGGATAATGGTCATATTGGGTAGGCTTGTATTATTGTATGTATGTTGGTTTATATCAATGACGATGAGTCTATGTTCAATGGCAACATTGATTAAACATTTATGAATTGGATTCTTTCTTTCTATTGACTGTGTGCAGGTTTCCATTGTAATCAAGGATGGTTCTGGAGTATTTGAGGGGAAATAATTGGGGTTATTATTTTTTTTGTGGTGTGGGTAGGCATATAATATATTAGATGTGAAATAAAGTAGATGGGATACGATAGGAGTCTTATGTATCTGTAAGTATTGTTTTTTTAATAAAAGATTGAGTTGTTAGTTTGTGATATTTTATTGTAATTGTTATTGTTTTATATTAATAAGTTTATTTAGTTTTCTTGGCTAATGTCAAAATTTTGTAATATCATGAAATTTATAACTGTTAGTAATGGGTCAATTACTAAAAATAGTAACAATTTTTTTATTTTTTTTCATTTATAGCAACATTATTTATTTTTTGTCGGGTTTATTATGAAAAAAACCAACATGTTTTCACGTTTTTTGCGTTTTCGTCCCTCCATGTTATTTTTTTCCATAAAAATCCTTAAGTTATTCTTTTCTTATTGATTTAGTGAAATTTGGACATTAGACCCCGGTTATAAATTTGTGAACCGGGTTTTAAAAAACCGGATTCTAATGTCCAAATTTCACTAAACCAATAAGAAAAGAATAACTTAGGAGGCGTTTGGTTCGTGGATTTCCTGGGATTCCCTGGGATTTGCATTTGAAATCTCGTGTTTGGTTCGCAGATTTCAGTAAGGATTTGAAATCCCATGAATTCTGAAATCCCTTCCTTCTTTGTTATATGAAAACCCAACCTCCCCCCTAGGATTTTAAATCCCAATTACCTTGCATTTTTCAGATTAACAAAATTTTCCTAAAAGAAAATGTAGATTATTTGACAAAATCCTGACAAATGCAAATGCTGCATAATGCAAATCCTTTGACAAAACGCAAATCCCAAGGAAAAAAATCTGAGAACCAAACGCCCCCTTAAGGTTTTTTAAGGAAAAAAATAACATGGAGGACGAAAACGCAAAAAACATGAAAACATGTTGGTTTTTTCATAATAAACCCTTTTTTGTCACTAATAGTATCAACTTTTGTATGTTTTCATATGAATAATATCAACTTTTGTATTTTGTATCCTTAATAGCAATAACTTTTGTATTCTTTTTATCATTTATAGCAACAACTTTTTTAAGTTTTGCTATAAATGCTAAAAATGCAAAAGTTGATGTTATTAATGATTAAAAAATAATAATGTTGCTATAAATGCTAAAAATGCATAAAGTTGTTTCTAGTTTTAGCAATTAGCCCGTTAGTAATTGTACGAAAATTGAAGAAAATATTAGTTGTGAATCTGTTTTGTTCATGACTATTAAAAAAATTTCAAAATAAATAAATTTCTAGTTATGAAAATAAAAAAAGGATTTATTTATGAATATTAATGTGAATGATATTTTATAAAGAAAAAAAATTAATACAGATTCTAAGAGTGCAATATGCGTTAAAAAGTTGGTACAATAAGATATATATACAAACCTCGATAGCTTCTGAATTGTTGGCTTTTGTTCTTTCTTGCTGAAACTGACCTTTACCAATCACAACATGCTCGAGCTTCAACTTACTGAAAGCTCTTTTCAGAATCCGGCCCTGAGAAATTCCACGAGTATTTTCACTAAACTGTAGCGTTTCAAAGTGTGTATGAAAAAACAGATGGTTTTATCTATAGAATACCTCAACAGACTGGGCAGTTGCAAGCCTGTACACATGAACAGGTTTTGTCTGGCCAATTCTATGACATCTATCCATTGCCTGTAAATCCATTTGAGGGTTCTGGAATGCAAATGCATTATAATTACTAATTGTTAACTGGCTCACAAAAGCAATAACAGAAGCTATTAACGGTAGAAACACCAAAAGAAACGAAGGATGAAACATTTATAATGAAGGTTTACCCAATCACTATCATATAAAATGCAGGTATCAGCTGAGGTAAGATTGATCCCTAGCCCACCAGCCCTTGTACTCAGAAGGAATATTCTGTAACTACTGTTCACATCATTGAACTCCTGAATCTGTTGTTCATTGCAGAAAATTATATGTTACATAAACATAATCATACTGAAAATAACAATTCATCTAGTTAACCTATTATTAATTACCCTTGCCATTGCGCTATAATAATATTTCTAACTTATAGAGATTCCTAAGACCGTTTAAAACAAAAAAAAAATGCCCAAGAGCAAATGTTACGTAGCGTCTTCAATGCTGGATCCATTGCATTTTAAGATTTGCTCAGCACTGAAGTCATAAGATTCAAATAGGATCACCAGAAACAGTCTTTGATAAAAGGATCATTATCTTGTGATGTAATACTATATGGCACAAAAGAGCGACATGAATAAAAGTTGTCTACCAGTCAACAGCATGAAGAGCATTATTAAAATTTTGTGCCTCGTCATTTTCAGGCTTCTGAAAAACTATATTAGTGGCTTAAAAATCTAAAATTGGTATAAAGCTTCGTCCATGACGGGGCATGACCTATAAGCCGCATGCATAAAACCCCAAGCTCAAATACCCCAACAGTTGTGATATTACTCTGGAGGTAATCAGAAAAATGTTCGTTATTAGACACATCAATTCTTTCAACAGAGAAATGTTTGTTATAAGATAGATTCACTCAAATACAATCATCGTAGAACAGGCTACTGGATCCAACAGATATTTAATAATGATTGAACAACCTACTATTATAATTCTTATGAGATATCATGTTCACACTTACTTGTCTTCTTCTCTCCGCCAATTTCACATTGCCATCAATTCTACACACTTCCATACCCTTCTCACTGAAATAGTAGTGCATTATATCCAGGATCTTAGTCCACTGGGAAAAGATGAGAACCTGTTTGCCAGAAAATTAAAAGTGAGTAAAATAAGCGACCAGAAACACTCATACGCAGTACACCGTCATGAAGCAGCACAAATAAAGCAAATATTTTCACATAAATAGTTTAAGACTTCAATACCAACAACACAATTGTCTAACACATGATGCCTTAGAAGCTTAAGCTTGTAAGAAAGGCATTCACTTTCAAAAGAAATAATGAAAGAATACTAGAATTACAAGAGCATATAATAATCTTTGAACCCCTTCACTATGACCCTACATATTGTTTTGTCACTAATATAATCTGTACTTTTATGGTCATTGTACTCCAATTACTCGTCACATTTTGCATGCCTTTGTGAACTCAATGACAACCTTAAAACTGTGTTAATTGCATTAGCCACACCATTTTATATTTGTCATCCATGGCCATTTAAACAGAGTTTGCAGTACAAACATAAAGCTATACAAGGCAAGGCAAGGCAAGGCAATGGACATACTTTGTGATTGCGAGAAAACAATTTTTGCAGCAATCTTTCCAGCAACTGAAATTTTCCACATTGTCCAACTATCTGTTCTACAGGTGGATAAAAACCTGTCCAGAAAACAAATATCAATGTCTGACACTACTAAGTACCAATTAACAAATGATTAGCCAGGACAGAAACACATACAGGAACCCTCAAAAGCTGCCTCTAAGAGGTCTGGATGGTTGCAATTTTTTCGAAGCTGAATCATCAAATTATTAAGCTTCCCTTTCATACCACGACCTGCATATTTTCAAATAAATCGTTAAACACTAGAAAGAATGCCCTTTCAAAAGAAGCATTGAACACTAGAAAAAATGTCTGTAAAAAGGTTATTTGACCCTATCATAGCCTCTAAGACGGATTTCAGTAGTTGTCTACAACAAAAAAAGTAAAAACACTAGAAACGAGAACATTGTTTAGAAAATAGATATCAAAAGCTACCCGTTATCCTCTATATTGCACCACAATAACCAAGTAGAGCCCACCCTCAGTTTTCCCACTCCGCACACCGAGCCGCAAAGGGGTCCTCGGGGCCTAGGCACGAGATGCAGGCGTGTGCCTCATGAATGCAAGGCGCATAAAAATATAAAAATAAATATATGTATGATGTCAAGTTCTCTACACAGCTTAAATAGTATAAAAACATTTATAATATCAATAAAAGATATGTTCCTTGTTGCCCAGTTGCATAAAGACGTTTATAATCTCAACTATGTAGAATGTAGTTGCCTAGTTGCATAAAACATATGTATGATGCTTAGTGCCTTAGTTATATAAAAATGTTTATAATACCAAGATAATATATGCATGATGGCTAGTTTCCTAGTTGTCTACCCTTGTTAAACTCGTCATGTAAGCGAGGCGCACTTTAGTCAAGAAAAAGCAATGTTGTAAAACTTGATGCGCGCTAGTCGGCCGGCCGGGGACTACCGACTAATTGGCCTAGGCATGGAGTAATCGGTTTGGAATTTTTATATGTAAATTTCAAATTTCTACATATCACATGTTCATAAATACTCAGTTATAAATATAATCACATTTTGAAGCTATAAACTTTCAAGTTACGACAAACGTAAACTGTATTATCTGAACACCAATGTTATTAACAAATGAAATCAAGCATTGAGTAACCTAGCTATTAATTAATTTGAAATGCATTAGTGTTGAAATGCATTTTGATCATTACACAAAAGAGTTTAACCACCAGATGCTTTTAATAGACCTGATTTCTTTCTATTACAAAAAAACTGACCGAGTTTCACCATTGGCCGACTCGGGCCGACTTTGACAGACTACCGACTAATTTGGCCAATTGTATTAAAGGCATAGCATCGGCCGGCCGACTAGCTCCTAGTCGCCGACTAATCGACCAGCTAGGCCGACTTTTACGATAGTGAGAAAAAGCCCCACACATTGGGCCTTATGAGCCTCATAGCCTAGGCATGCCTAACAACTATGCCGCTCACAAGTCTCGAGAATTTTAACATCCGATTAGATAGTGTGTGTTCTCATTTTCACCACAAGTTGAACCCAACTTGCCTGTTAAGTGAAGAAGTCTACAAATGGGGTTTTATCTATTTTGTAATGTTAGTAATATAGAATATAGCCACCCATATACCTATATTCAGTTTCCTTTGCAATAATTTCCAACTTTTATTGGTAAAATATTACACTTCTACATTTTGAAAGCAAAATGTGCATTACCGGTGTCCACTTTCTCCTGCAGATACGCTTCCAGTGTCCTATTGACCAGATGATCCTGGAAATTCTTTTGATGCTCAGTAAGTGTAGCATACAAAATAATCTCTTTCTTGCGAGGAAGCATATGCTCGACATCCTCTTTCATTCTTCTAAGGAGAAAAGGCCGCAGGATGGCATGCAGTTTCGCCACTACCTACAATTATATCTCTACCACTGAGATCTAAATTGAATGAACAAGCATGGGCAAATGAAGTTCCAAAGTTAAACATACATTTGACTTTCTCCTCTCTTCTGTTTCCTCATTGCTGCACTTTCCAGAGAGATCAAACCTATATATAATTTAGATCGTAAGACAATAAAAGATTGAAAAATAGCAATAAAAAATCCACATTGATGTAAAATTCTACATATTTCAAATAGGGTGATTATTCTTCCAATTGTGTATAGGTAGCATTAGTATATGTATCATGAAAGTTTATCAATATTTTTAAATTTCCTTAAGGAATATTGGTCACCATCATTTTATCCATCCCCCATAACTACAAGTTTGTTCTTGTATGAAAATTAGAAGTAGTTGACAATCACCTTGCAAATACCCTCTATGTTCAAATAAAAGTAGATATTGTATCATGGTTACATTCATAAACATTGCAATGAGAGAAATAGGTAACTAACTTGAAATTCTTTATAGAAGGTGGTGCAATTGATGTGAGACAACAAAGGCAGATGGATGCAAATTATGATGAGGGATGAGGGAATTTTAAATAAATTTATAAAAAGAACATTTCCTCAAATCACAAATAAATCTTCAAAATGGCTTGCTTGATGATAAGTATAATAGCATAAGCACAAGTTAAAGTTCCACTTATCATTCACTCTCGCATACCTTAAATAAACAAAAGTATGTCATCTAACATAATGCACAACGGGTTTTAGCTTAGCATTGCACTTCATTTAGTAAGACGCTAGAGATGTGTATACCATGATTCAAATTCCTCATGGGATGAAAATATATCAGGCAAGATGAAGTTCAGCAATGACCACAATTCTGCGAGATTGTTTTGCAGAGGTGTCCCAGTCAATAATAGCTTGTTTTCGACACGCAACCATTTTAATTCTCTCAATAATTTGCATTGTGAATTTTTCAATCTGTGGCCCTGCAAGTAATAGAATTAAAGTACAGAAGATTGGATGTGCAAAGAGCATGGTTCTGCATGTATCTTGGCGGTAAACAGTAACAGCATAATTTATTGAAGCCATCTAATTATAGGCACCTCATCAACCACAAGATATTTCCAATTGTAATGTCTCAGGTGCTTTTTAGCATCATTTAAAGCAACTTCATATGAAGTAATTACAATGGGAAATCTTTTCCCTATTGATATCGGCATGTGCTTTCTCCTAATTTCTTCCCTTTCTTTCTGATTCCCATGGTAGATAATCGCATTGATCAAAGGCACAAACCTTCGAAAAACAGGAAAAGGTAAGATCAGTATCAGTTCTGCAGAAACATAACAAAATCTAATTTCATAACTATATACGGATGCAACACCTTGATATCTCATTTGCCCAGTTTGAGAGGGTAGACAGAGGAGCAATAACCAAATATGGTCCATCTAAACCCTTCCCTTTTAAGTGTGCAAGAAAACCAATTGTCTGAATCGTCTTGCCAAGCCCCATTTGGTCAGCAAGAATCCCATTAAGGCCATTTTGCCAAAGAGAGATTAACCATTTTACACCTTTAATTTGATAGGGTTTCAATTTTCCACCAGTCAAGAAGGGAACAAGCTCAGCCTGCTCTTTTTCAGCTCTTTCTTCTTTACTGAGATTAAGATCTTCAGATGGAGTGACTTCACGAGATCTTGTAAGCATGGCCGCAACAGCTCTTTTAGCCTTTCCCTAAAAAGATGTTGCAATACTATCACATCATGAGTAAAGACCCAGGTGTCAAAATCTACTTCAAATATATGGGGTTACCACCTCAAACTCCTTTTATTTGTATTCCATGAATGACGACTTTGCAGCACCCCATTTGACTTCTAGATTTTTTTAATTTTGCATATAAATCTTTTAAAATACATGTTTACAGATATCCAACAATAAGTTTGAACTCTAATTCGATTAATTGAAAGTACTTGAGTGTATTCAAGAAACAATCCATCAGGTGAGGAAGTTTTCTACATCTATTTAACTTTATTGTGTTTAAGAGCCTGTTTTCAAATTATGGCACAGGGCCACTGAAATCCACAGGTGGTGATAGATGGGTGCCTGGGTGGTGGGTGCAACAGCAACTAGTATTCACATCAACGGAGGTTGGTGCAACAGTGACTCGAAATCACTAATTAGGCTCTAATTCTATGAAAATAGCAGAGCTAAAACTATTTGCTTCTGAAGGAAACCAACCTTATATAGGCTAGAATATTTTTTTTAAGATACAGATAACTAGGTAAGATATGGAGAGTCAGGACTATATGCCCTGAAATGGAATAATACATATGTCAAGAAGGCCGTACAGGCGTACACACAAAAAACATCAATTCAAGTTGAACAGGAGATTAGAAGACGTCAAAATTGACATATGCGGTTTTGTATAGCCATACAATGTAAAAAATTAAATTTGCAAAATAAACTGAGAACTTCTATATTACTGAAAGAAAAAAGCAACTAACTGACATTATAGAAGTCTAAAGAAAAAAAGACTTTACATTATTATAATTTGAGGTGGATTTTCTTTTGGAACCTCGACCTTTTTTCTTCTCCTCCTTAACTTCACTGACATCTTCTGCCAACCCATTCTACAAAAGTAATTTACAATGTCATCTACTGATAAAATATAAACAGAAGGAGAATGAAGAAAGAATGTGATAGAGTATACTTTAGTGATGTCATCCATTTTCTCCAATAAGAACTCTGAGTAAAGCTGAGTCTGTGTTAGAAGCTCATCCAGTTTAGTAAATTGCAAATCATTCAAAGTGGCTGCTTCCTCCTTAATTAGACTTCCTTCTTGCAGCACTCGTTGCTGTTCAAGTTTCTGTTCCTCCTCCGCCATTGCAGTTGATATGAGAGAATCATCTCCGTTTTTTGCTTCAAGAATCACTTCCTCCTTCAACTCCAGACCAACTTTCTCATCACAAATGTCCTTCCAAATTAGTAAAAATTAAGATTAGAAAAAACAAAAATCAGGAGAGTTCTAGCATCTCGGGAAAAGCTTCTAAATCACCCAAAACAACAAACTACATAACAATAACAACCACTACCCAAAAGTGGGGAGAAACCAAGGGAAAGAAATATCTCTTTTCTTTCCTTAACCTTCCTTTCCTTTGTTTTCTTTCCACCCCGAGAACACAGCGATAAGGATTACCCCCAAAAAAAATCATATAAAACCAAATTACAAACTTCCAGAATTTATAAAGCAGTCTGCCTACTTCTGGTACATATTCCTAACTGAAAATAGTAGCTATTAATTAGAGCACACATAAAAACAGGGTCAAAGACCATGAGTTTCAAAACTACATAACATAGAGTGCCTAAAGGAATATATATACACGTATACCTCGTCTTCCAGGACCGAAGTAGGAGAATCTGCGAGTGGTTCTTCCTTGACTACAATTTCCGGCACCATCGTGCAGTCGAAACCCTAAAAAACACAAACTGTTGAAAACACAGAAAATTTACAAATTAAAAACCAAAGACATGCATAGAAGAAAAATTGGGAGAATAAAGCAACAAACAAGTTTAAAATCAAAACGGATAAATGTCGGTTTGAGTTGAATCGAAGTTAAAGCAGTAAATTAAACTAAACATTCTCCCAGGTTGAAAACGGCAAAATTAAGCATATCTAATCTATAGAGCGCAATTTATTGAAAGAAACATACTTGAATTCCCCACTTCGGCGGAAGAGAAATCGATAGTGATGATTCGATTATGCGATGTGCAAAATGAGCATTAATATGCTTGGACACTTTGACTCCACTATTTTAAGACTCTCTTAAGAATTGGCGGGAAACTGACTTCGCATTTGCAGCCTGAGGTTTATTTATTTGCGCCTTTGCGGGGTCTAAAATGTTAACCCTAGATGACTGGTTTGGTTCGCAGATTTTTTTACTTGGATTTGTAAAGGATTTGTATTATGCGAATCTACATTATTTTTTAGGAAAAAATTTGTTAATCTGAAAAATATAAGGTAACTGAGATTTAAAAGCCTAAGGGGGAGGCTGGGTTTTAAATAACAAAGAAAGAAGAGATTTTAGAAATCCTGGGATTTCAAATCCTTACTGAAATCTGCGAACCAAACACCAAATTTTAAATGCAAATCCCAAATAATCTCAGTAAATCTGCAAACCAAACGCCCCCTAAGATGTCAAATTTTAAAGTTTAATTTTGAAATTTATTTATCTGCGTAGTAAGTAGATATTTTAATATATAATTAAAACGTATAAATATTAACTTTATATTTATAAACAAAAAGAGATAAATATAATTGATATTATTTTAAATAATTGCTAGATTTCTATGAATATTATATTGGGTATATCTTTATTATGAAATATTTATATCTTTATTTTACAAATTAAAATTAGAAAAACCAATACATTTATCAAAAGCAGTAGAAGCCAAAATGCAGTCTAATTAAACAAAAGTGGTCATTTTTTAAATTTTCCATCATGTCAATTTGTCTATTTGTTTTTCCATAATTTCTTATTATATTGATCAACATTCAAACCAAAATCAGTACTATTATCCCTAAAAATATTCATATTCTTAAGAATCAATTAAAATTACAATAATTAATATTTAAAAAACTATTAACTAATTTATATTTATATATTTTATTAAAAAAGTAACTACATGTCACTTGTCGATTAAATAGACTGTCATTTGGATTAACGACGATATAACATGTGTATCCTATAATTTCCACTAATAAAATAAATATTATTTATAAAAAATTCTCTGACTATTTCCATTTTGAAAATCCATAAATATTGTTTTTTATCTTTCAATCTCTCATCTCTTCTTATCCAATTGCGTTCACCTACTTTTTACTTCTTATTGAAGTTTTCCATATCCAACTACCGATGTTTAAACCCCATGTAATACAAGGGTTCTCTATCGATACTATTAAAATAGTAACAAAATTATCACTTGTCATCTTCTCCTTTTATTTGACATTTTTCATTTTCTTATTTTATTCCAACTGTCATTTTTACAAATTGTCATGTAATTTACTAGATTTATTAATAATATCAAATATAATCTAATTCAGTCCAATCTATTAAAATATATTTTAACTATTAACCAACTAAAATTTCATTAAACTAAAATTTTAAAATAGTATTTACATATTTATAAATATTTAATATTAAGTTTTAATGTTATGTTTATATAGTTTTAAAAAAATATATTTATTAGATTTATCTGTGTAATACACCGATTAATATATATATATATATATATATATATATATATATATATATATATATTATAATAAATGAGAACAATTCTTGCCACGTGTCACCCTCTTAATACCCTACTTTTTCATTTTCCCGCTCTTTTTCAAAAAATAAAGATTACATTAATTCAAGTAACATGGATATCATTTAATTTGAACTTTTGACATTCATTATTTTTGTTTCCTAAATTAATTGAATCTATAACTAATACTTATTAGGGAGAATTTCATATATGTCATTGTAAACTTGTCTTATTACGATATGTCCTTATAAAATTCCTTATTACATATATATCCTTCTAAACTTTTTAAACTCACTAATATATCCAGATATCTAATTTTTTATTATTAAATCCTTTAGAGAATATCAAATATCATTTTTTTAATTTATTTGTTTGTAAACTCCCAAATTACCATTTTCCCACAAAAGAAGGATTGCATATATATACTTTTAAATCTTTCTTATTATGCATATATTCTTAAACTTTCTCTTTTATTATCAAAAAATGCACTAATCTACAAAAAAAAACTGCATTAAATTTACATAAAAAACTGCACTAAAATTAAATAAAAACTGAACTATTTTTGCATAAAAATTACACTTAAATTACATAAAAACTACACTAAAATGCATAAAAACTGCACTAAAAGTGTATTAAAAAACCACACAAATTTCAATTAAAACACTGCACAAATTAAAATTCTAATTAGAGACAAGTGGAGGAAGGAAGAAGTTGGCAGTTGCATGGTGATGGCAACCGGTGGACAACAACAGTAGGCGATGAAGACAACAAGGTTAGGACCTAAAGTACTCTGTTTTGGAAATTAATTTTAAAACAACCACCTTTAGGTAAATAAATTTCAAAGTTACTATCTTTTAGGTAAAACCTCCAAAATTATGTGCAGAAGGTTATATAATGAAGTTTGTGTGATTTTTAATACACTTTTAGTGCAGCTTTTATGCATTTTATTGTAGTTTTTATGTAATTTTAGTGCAATTTTTATGCAAAAATAGTGCAGTTTTTTTAAGTAAATTTAATGCAGTTTTTTTTTTTTTTGTAGATTAGTGTATTTTTTTTAGCATAATAGAGGAAGTTTAAGAATATATGCATAATAAGAAAGATTTAAAAGTATATATATGCAATCCTTCTTTTGTGGGAAAAGGGTAATTTGGAGATTTACAAATAAATAAATAAAAAAAATGATATTTGATATTCTCTAAAGGAATTAATAATAAAAAATTAGATATTTGGATATATTAGTGAGTTTTAAAAGTTTAGAAGGATATATATGTAATAAGGAATTTTATAAGGACATATACGTAATAAGGCAAGTTTACAATGACATATATGAAATTCTCTCTACTTATTAATAGTTTTCAAATTAACAAGCTAAAATAAATTTTTTTAAAAATCTATAAGATTATAAACTCACGTTTAAATGTTTCAAAGATTAAATAATTTTAAAACAATTAGTATATTAAAAAATTTGAATTTAAAATAATTTTTTTTAAAGATTAATACAATTATAAATTTCAAATTTAAATGTCTGAAAAAATAAATAATTTTATGAAATAATAATTAAATACATTAGTATACAATAATTTTGAAAAACATTTTGTTATCGAATCTTTATATGTTAAGCATGAAATTTTGACACATCAAAGAAAATAATCATTCAAATTTCAAATGTATTTTCTTTAATAAAATTTTGTACTAATAATTTTTAAAACTTCAAAACTAAATGTTGCAAAATTTATATTTTAAAATAACTTAATTTCAAACAATCTTAATTAATGATTTATATTTTAAGTTGTCACTGGAATTGTCATATCAAGTTTTAATCACTTTGGCAACAAAATATTTATTATTAACTAAAACATCTTCAATAAGAAAACTTATATATGGTATTATTTAAGGTCTCTAACAAAGTTATACAACTTAAAATAATATACTTCATAAAAATAAAAAATATAAATAGTTATTTTGTTGAGTTTTATGAGATTGATGATGACACAACACAAATAAAACAGAATGAAGATTCAAAATTTTTGAATTAATAAAAGAAGATAATAATTGAATTAACTCAAATATGTAAGAACCATAAAAATATTATATTTACATCATAATTCAAATTTTTTGACTCACATCTTTACCGTCTTTTTTTGAAGTAAACATTAACTTAAAGCCATCATTTTTACCATTGACTCAATGACTTTGTCTGTGTGTCATCTTTTTACTGATTTTATTGAATTTAATTTAAAAAATATTAAAGGGTCTTAAGGGATTCCACATCTTTATAAACTAGCTGAATACCCGTGCGTTGCTCGGGTGATGTGTGATGAAATTAATATTTATACTTAATTTTTTGAACGACAAATTAATCTACTCCTATTCCTAAACTACCATTTTGTCCCAAATGGGGACTTCAGAAGTTACTTTCACTGCCTAAATTCCAACTTGTCTCCGACGGGAGTCGAAGCCGTGATCTGACACATACACGTAACCTCTCATACCAAATGGGCTAAACCCCATTGGTATTAATAATTAATTGATGATTTGATGACACAACAAATATCTGTTTTTTTAAGAAAATTGTATATTGTTTGTGAAAAAATGTTACTTATATTAATCATTAATATTAATTATTACACATAATTATATTTGAAGTCTATAAATATCTAGTTTAATACATGTGAGTTGATTAAAAGACTGATTTTAGTTAAAAAAATCATGTATAAGAATGAAGTATATAGAAAAAATAATAATAATTTACAATAAAATGAAAACTCATCATTTTTCCATCAACTAATATACAAACACGTATTTGCAAAGTATTACTTAATTACAATATCGTCTAACATAATTTTATATAACAATTTATTCAAACCAATTAATAAAATGTTATCAAAGAAAAGCAGTTATTATAAAAAAAATTTAATTTATATTAATAAAATCACATTGAACAATTTAAATGGCAAATGACATATCCCATTGTTTTATACTTTTATCTATAAACTAAAATTTTAATCTATATTAATTAATATATATATTTATAGATGAAAAATTTAGAATAATCAACTATTCATATCTATTTTATATAAGTATAAAAATAATAATTTTGAATAACTAATGTTTAATTGTAATTTGTATATGTAAATAAATATCTCATTATTTTATGCAAGTTTGTTAGTTTGATAGGATTGTTGATGTTATCCCATTATAATTTGAATTTTAACAAATTATATTGCGCCAAATCAGCAACCTTAATTTTCTCAATTTTAACCAATCATATTGTTCCAAATCAGCCTTAAAAATAGGAATTTCTACCAATAATATTGTGCCACGTGAGCATTTTTCTCACTGCTCCGTCGGCAATATATATATATAATTATAAATTGTAACATCCTCGAATTCAATTACGGTAATTTAAGAAATATTTAGACAGGTAATTTATAAATAAGTTGAATTTGAGCAATTATTATGTAATTGGGATATTTAGAAGTTTGTTGCTATTTTAAGAAAATTTGAACTCTGAATCATTTTTATAGAGTATTATGAATTTAAAAGTCATTAATGATAATTTTATGAATAAATCAGTATTTTATGGAACCGGTTAAGTCGAGGGGAGAAATGTGCAAAATGGTGAAAATGGGAATAAAAAGGATAAGAGTCTTCATTTTTCACATGCACACTCTCTCTCTAGTTTCTCTCTCTAGAAATTTCCTCTCTACATCTCTCTAAGTTATTTCACAAACCGACCGTCCGATTATCAAGAATTTTACGTCAACGGAAAGATCTCGTGGAGTACAACAACAATCTGCAAACGGATTTCTGATTTCGTACGAATTAAGGTAAGAATCGAATCTTTTAAGTTTATTGTTTCGGTTTTGAAGAACTAGAATTTCGAATCTGTCATTTTATGTGAATTAGAGCTTGTTTTGCTTGAAATATTGCAAGAAGATGATAATATATGCATAAAAGAATCGAATCTAGGCCTGATACTTGATATATGCATGATTTTTGACTTAGAAATGAAAGATTTAAGTTGAAATGATGAACAAACTCGAATATGTCAAGAACAGATTCGAAATGCAAGAATAAACTCGATTTTTGTACTAGATTCGAGTGTGTTTTCGAGTGTGTATCACTAGATTCGAATGGGGTTTCGAAACTACCCTAGAATCGAAGGGTGAGTTCGAATCTATCACTCAGCCTCGAGCATGGTTCGAATTTAATACATGGGGTTCGAATCTATCCCCTAAAATCGAATGGAAGTGTAATTTGTGCTTTGGGGTGTTCGAATCTACACATAGAGTTCGAATCTAGTCATTAGATTCGAATGTAGTTAGAACCAACCATTAAATTCGAGTTTAATGCCTAAAATTGAGAATCCTACTCTCTAAACTCGTGTATTTTGAATGAAACTCATAAACAACAAATGACAAGGGTTACTCAAAGGACACTGTATGAACATGAGATAAGCTCAAACCTAATTATGGTATGAATTTAGACATGGACCCGAAATGGGGGAAAAATATTGCAAAACTTACGAAACTTGATTTTATGGATTTAAACGGTTATTGATACGAGGTATTGTTGTAATTAATATAACAGGTCCCTTGTGGTGTTGTTTAACCCACAGTGGGGTACTTGGTGGATCCGGTTGAAAGCCCGAAGAGAAATAATAACTGGTTAACATTTAATTACGCACCCACTGTGAGTACATATGATTTCGCATGTTTATATCTGCTTTATGATTGCTTTTGCTTACTGAGACATGTTGCTTCATTATTCGTTTGGAATTCTACTAACTTGCGTAAATTTGGATGCACATTCTTATTTGATGCATGTCCGTTCGTTTGTTGTGCATCTATGATGGACCTGCGGGTCGCATCTGTTACTCTGATGTTACTGCTCTATATGACGCTGGAGCTGATCCCTCCAGGTCCGGTAGGCAGTATGTCATCCCCGATGTTATGTCTGTCTCAGTAGTGTATTTTAAAGGACGAGCTGTGGGCTCGTAGAGCGACGGCTCTTGTGTGGTCGTACTCCGTGTACGTGGAGAGTGCACGACGTGTGTCGTCAGTGCTACTCTTGAGGCATCATAAGGATTTATAAATGTGTAAATCTGTGTATTCACTAAGCATTCGCTTACCCCTCAGTTGATTTTATTTTACAGGAAAAATGAAAGTCTACAGCCGGACCTTCTAGTTAGGTCATTTGGAAGATTTGGAAGACTCGACACTATTTAATCGGTAATTATGATTTGGACAATGTTGTAATATATTTTGGATGATTGTAATAATTGTAATGGGTGTGTAGACTTAGATTTGGTACCTTATAGCACTGTAGGGTGTTTGACACTGTTGCACTACGCTATTTATGTTATTAATGCTTCCGCACTTAAATTAGGTTATCAGATCATTATTGTAATTGTGTTTGATGATTAATCCTGGGTGTTTTGTAATTGGTGGTTGTTGTGGCAAGGGTGTCACATAAATGTATAACTAATTTTTTATATCAATCCATGTAATACATGAGTATTAACCTAGTAAACTAATATATCAATAATATATCAATAAAAGAAAGGGTCTAGCGCCACATGTCACTTCCTTGTCGGATCAAATTTTCATTTCCGCCCAATTTCTATATACAATTCCTCTTAATTAAGTATGTACTTATTTTTAAAAATTAATAATCAAGTATTACCTAATTTTACTCATATACATAAAAAAATTTATCTTTTTAAATGCTTTTAATATCTTTAAAATGTAACTTCTAATTTTAGCTAATAGATGCTATTTCGTACATTTAAAACTTATATAATTGTAGTATTGATTATGGAATGTTTTATACATTCTTTTAATAAAACTATTTAAATTGTGTTTTATGTAAAATTAAATTTTTATTAATTAAATACATATAAATCTATATAAAAGTTTTAAAAAGAACACACAACTACAATAAGTAATTTTAATTATTGTTCTAACAAAAAGTAATGCTATTTTTTAGAAAAATAAACATTTTCATACATAATTTACATTTATGTATATTTTTAGTAAATATTTATGTACAATGCATTCACATAATATGTGGGTTAATGACTGATTTATTATAAATGAGTTTGTAATGAACTAATGATGTTTTATCATTTTATGATACGAAAATTTTAAAAACTGTCAAAAGATTTAACCAGGCTTCAATAACATAGCATGAGAAAAATCAATAAAAAAAGAATTATAAGCGCATAATACCAAAATTATTGATAACTATTCCTAATTTTTAAAATAAGAATATTAAATTAACATTTTACAGTAACTTTAAATTTTTTACTTTTTATTCTAATATTCTTAAAGGCGAGGCTTTTACTAACAAAATTGATTTTAAGGAAAAATGACATCAAATAGTTCTGAACTTTCGACTTTGTACATATTTATGTAGTGAATTTTTGTTTGTGCACATTTGATAGTCAAAGTTTCAAAATTGTTTCAATTTGATAGTTGGCGTACCTGTTAACTGGTTGCTTCCGATTTCGATGCCTACGTGGACAATTTTTTTAATGACGTGGCTACGCATTTTTATATTGTACCCGGTTTTATCTATGTGGCAACTCGTTTTTTTAAAATAACCCGGATTTATTACCCGGTTATAAATCCGGTTCTTACAAGTTGGATCGATCGTACGAAATATGAACCGGGTTTATAACCGGGTGATTTTAAAAACGGGTTGTCACATAGATAAAACTGGGTATAATATAAAAACGGATAGCCACGTCATTAAAAAATTGTCCACATAGGCATCGAAACCGGAAGCAACCGGTTAACAAGTACGCCAACTACCAAATTGAAACAATTTTGAAACTTTGACTACCAAATGTGTTTAATAAATAATATTTAAATAATTATTGATAAAAAATAAATATTATAAAAAAACCTACTAAAAATCAGGATACAATTACAAACGCTCGCATCGTTGAAACGCCGACAACTACCCATCGATATGAAGTGTCCGTACTGCGCCGCGGCGCAAGGGCGGTGCACCACCACCTCCGCTGGTCGGTTTATCACGGAGTGCGTATCGTGCGGCCGAGTCGTCGAAGAACGCCAAACCCAATCTCACCACCTCTTCCACATCCGTGCTCAAGACTCTCCTCTATGCCTCGTTACATCCGACCTCCCCACCCTCCCGCACTCCATCTCCGACCAATCCACCACCACTGCAGTCCCCCTTTCTGAGGAAGAAGAAGAAGATCCCTTCGAACCTACCGGATTCATAACCGCCTTCTCCACATGGTCACTTGAACCCTACCCTGTCTTCGCACAATCGTCTCTCTCATTCGCCGGCCACTTGGCCGAACTCGAGCGCGTCCTTGAAACGACATCTTCGTCCTCCGCTTCTGGTCCGTCGGTGGTCGTCGATAACCTTAGGGCTTATCTTCAGATAATCGACGTTGCTTCGATACTAGGGTTGGATTGTGATATATCTGATCATGCCTTTCAGCTTTTTCGGGATTGTTCTTCAGCAACTTGTTTGAGGAATCGAAGTGTGGAGGCACTCGCCACCGCCGCGCTTGTGCAAGCTATTAGAGAGGCTCAAGAGCCAAGAACGCTACAGGTATTAAGCATTGATAGTCTTCTGCTGTTTGATTCAATTGAGCTTTTCAAATTTATAAATACTTGCGAATTGTTGAAGCTAGGTTTAGGGTTAATTGTCATTTTGTGCATTTATTCAACCGAACCATGAATCGAAGAATTGACTTTTAGACAATTGGTGTAAGCTCCAAACATCTAAAGATGTTAAGATGATGCTGATTTAGGTCTTAGAAATAAAATTATAAAATAATCAACAAGGGTAATGCTCTCGAAAAGAAATTTAGACAAAGCACCAATTAACATGAAGTGTGAAAGAAGTAGAATGACTGACCAATATAAAAAATTAATGTTGTTTGTAGCTTTTAAGGTGGCATTTGGTTTGCGAAATGAAATTCGAAGGAAATGGAATTCAAATTTAGCTTGTTTAGAATTTTTGCCAACAAATATGAGTTAAAATTTATTTATTTGACATTAGATTCTTTGTTTACAGGAATTTAACATTCTTTCCAACTCAAACATGAATTCGATTCCAACTATGACATGAATTAGTTTCCAATATATTTTCTTAACCAATACTAAAAACTATCTTTTACCTTCACCATCAAACACACTAACAACTAAAATTTAAATTCCAATTCCTTCGAATTTCATTCCGTGAACCAAACGCCACCTAAAGGTATATGTTCCATGTCCGATAACCTGCCAAACTATGATTAGATGAAGGATTTTTTGCTAGTGCACGTATCTCTCTGGCATGATAATTGTGAACCTGTGCGCGCGCTGTGGTCACATGCTTTGCCGGGTACTTACTTTATCAGGATTAACTTTGGGTTTGGAACTGGTGCTGCAAACTCATAGCTGCTTATTTGGAAGGTCTTTGCTTCTTTGATCTGTTCCACTTATGGGCAGAGGCAAATTTAAGCCAGAGTGATGGGGGTCAACGAACCTTGTTACTAAAAAATTACCTGCAATGCCAGGTAAAAGATTTTAATTGGACTTCTATTGCGTTGGCTGTCAACAGAGGTAATTGGTCTAGTGATATGATATGATCCATGTTATCATTATGCAAGAGATGCAAGTTCAATTCTAGGAACCTTATTTTCTAGGACAGATTTTTTCGTGAGCCGACACATATTTCTTCTTTAAAAAGAATAAATAAATAAAGAACTCGAAAGACAAACAATTTAATATTTTCCCTAATTCAATGTATTTGCATAAGTACTTTTTCCTATATAGTTACATTTTACTTTTACTTGTATAGGTCAAATAAGTTATAAAATAAATGCACGTAGATGAATGATTTAGATATTACTAATCTAAGGTAAATATGGTTGAAGTTTTAATATGATAATTCACCAAGACTTATTTACAAATACAATAATTTTAATGCTTATTTTTTAATATTAAGGCGCTGTTTGATAACCCTTAATACCCCTCTTATCCCTTGTCCCTCATCCGGTAATATATAAAGATAATAAGTGTGTTTGATGTCAATGGGTAACAAGAAGCTAAAAACTCTTACCATCCTATTATATGATCAGATTTGAATTTGTCTCTCATCTCCTCAATCAAAAGAAAAGAAAACAATACGAAGCTAAAGACGTCGACCTAGCACAACCCTCAGGTCTTCTTCGATTTTGAGCTTCATTTTTCTTCGATCTCTAACAGCGGTGACCAAGATCGTTGACTTGAGAGCTTCTTTCCAACAGCCCTCAGTATTTTCTTCGATTTTGAGCTTTGTATTTTTCTTCTACGTGGACCTCCATGGATTGGAAAAGCAAGAGAAAAGTGGGAGAAAAAATTGTGCTATTGTCAGAAGAGTACATGCCATATGCCCATTCGGTTTTTAAATTACTAGTCATTTTGTTGTTTTCCAGATGTACCATCTCTCAATACCCCAAGTATATCTCTTTCACTCGTTTTAAGCACAAAAGGTTGAGATGGAAGTATATGTAGACAATGTGTTTGTGAGAATTCTTGTGAGAAGTTTTGGTTCGCTTGTTGATGGGTATTATTTATTATTTTTTTAAAGTTTTATATTGTTAGGTTCAACAAAACAATGTGTAAAGTTGATTGTGTGAATCTTGTATTTGGATGAATACAAAATTTGATTTATTCGTTGCATATATTATTTTGATATATAAAAATTTCAAATTACAAATAATGAGACATTTAATAAATTTGTATAATAAGCGCCCTTATTAGATTTTTTATGAGACATGAAGACCAACTCTTATCAGTAACTCAGTAAGAATTGGAAATAATACGTAAGAGTTCTTAACTCTTATCTATCAAAAGCACCCTAAATAAATTGTTAACTTATATAGACGACCGTATTTGTATCGGTCATACACTACCACCATCATCAACATCTCTTTTTTTATGTGGTGAAATACATGCAACCGCATGCTGCTCACCTTTTACACTAACATAAAAAACCAATGTTATTAAAGGCGTGCGCCTTTGCAACTAAGTCCCAGTCAGGCTAGGCACCTTGAGGAGTTCAGGTGCGACTAGTCCTGGGCAAGGTAGGCGAGAGTCGAGGGCCTTATTTCATAAATGTCTATCATGTTTTTTAAACTTAAAAAACAGTTTGTATGTTCAGTTATAACCCTAAGAGTTACAAAGTCATCCTATTAGTGATAATTGTAAATTGTTTCCTACTTTCCCTCTTATCCTCTTCAAATATTCCCTCTTCCCGTGACTTTCCTTTACATGATCGTACGTATTCCTCTAGCCTCACACAGTCACACTTAGGCAAGTAGCACAATCAACATCAAAGATTGAGTATTAGAGGGCTGACTTTGGCCTTCTGATTTGCCTCTACGATCTTTTGAAACATTTTACTTCGTTTACTACCACTAATGGTTATGGCTTAAAGTAGTATATTTGATATTATATCAATACTTTTATATAATATGCTTTTATATTAAGTTTTGGTGCTAATATCATGTAAAGTATTTTCTATTTTTTGTCGGTTCACTTCACTCGGGCCCTCACCTTTTTGAGTTTTTGTGCCTCTCAATTTGGTCCCTAATTAAAGCATATAGTCTCCAGTGCGACTTAGCATTTAATAACACTGTAAAAAAGTACTTCACACATGAAGCTCACAATAAAACTATGTCGAGCATTCATCTCTTTAAAGGAGCCAAGGAGGTGGAGATCAATGGTTGGGATGAAGTTTAGCTGGGAGATGAGGGCAGTAGGGAAATTGATGGTGGTGAAAATTTTAATTAGAAAACGCCTTTTATTTTTCAGAGGGAAGAGATTAGATGCAGCTGCTAACACAAGTGTCCTATTGTCCTGTTTGTCTCTCTCACACTCAATATGCGTGAGAGAGAGAGAGAGAGAGAGAGAGAGAGAGGATTTACACTCCTTTTTAAAAAAAAATACAAGGCTATACATGACAATCAAGTTTACACACAGGTACATCTTTGCATCTTTGGTATGTGGCTTTTTTTTATCAACCTGAGCAAGTTATTTCCATGTAAGTTACGGAAAACTTGAAGCTTATTCTTGCGTATTGAGTTCATATGTGTTACAGGTTCACAACCATCTAAATCTGCACTACTTTTACACATATAGAATATGAACATTTCTCAATAAAATGACATGCTATAAGTACTTACACACTGTAATGGCTTTTTGTTTACCATCTTACAACATTTGCAATTGGTTATACATAACCTTCAAGGTTGACATAGAACTGCAGCAGCTTTTCTGATAATGATAATACTACTAGAATATATTGATCATAATGACCCGTTACTTTTCAAACAGGAAATCTCAATTGCAGCCAATTTACCTCAGAAAGAGATTGGGAAGTACATCAAGATTCTTGGAGAAGCTTTGCAACTAAGCCAGCCATTAAACAGCAATTCCATCTCGGTACATATGCCTAGATTTTGCACTCTTCTCCAGCTTAACAAATCTGCGCAGGTAATGCCATATAGATATTAAAGTATTGAACTTAGCAATACATTGTTTTTATCTTTCATTTTAATAAGATATTGTGTTTTTTTCCCTTTCTTTTTTCTGTGTTTACAATTCAAAATTGAAGGACTGGAAATACTTTGAAGTCTTTGAGCGTCAGTATCTTTGGTTTTTATTTTTTATCTAATTTTCAAATTTTAAAGCTTGTCAAACCAAATTGATAAGATATTCAGTAACCATTCATGTTTGTGGAAAACCGAAAGTGGTCTACAGAATCTTGGTGATTGTAGTTTCTCAAAAGTGGTATTATGAAACCGTCAATTATCTATTTGATCTAATTTGTCTGAGTTTCAAACTCACCAAATCCCAATTTTTATTTAATTTTAAATTTCATGTGATACGTTTTTCAAATGGAAGTACCAAAGTTTTTAAGATTCCATGATGACACCTATTTTCCCACTAGTAATCATCATTACAAGATATAAGTGAAAGAAATTATGTTGTTTGCTTGATTTCTGAAAATTGTCTTGTTATAGGGGCGTTTGTAGAATTGTGATCATTACTCATTTGTCAAGTATTTCTTCTAAGCAATTTGTAGCATTTCTCGGGATGTAGTATCAAGTTCTATTCAGTTCATCTCTTTGTAATTTAGTAATTTACACAACCTAAACAAGTAAACAGCAATAGAATACCAATCCCTGGGTTTTATTTGTAAAGCTTTTATTCCTTGGTAATCTAAGCCCAAAGATCTATGAATTAGCCTGGATTACTTGTGCTTCATTTAATTTATTCTGCAGTATTGGGCTTCGGTGGTATTTATCATGCACCTTTGTCATACAAAAACTTTTTGAATTCCTGAGCTATTGCAATAATCAGATTCATTGATATTGTTGGTATAGTAGATGCTACTTACACTCGAATACAAGTCGATGGAATTATTTGATCTTAAATTTTAGGTCTCGTGGGCTATGCTGTTGTGCACCTTCTGGAATTGACCCAAGACCTTATGCTAATATGTACATAAGGCCTCAGGAGATTGACCATCATTATTTTTGATCTTCTGTTTGTAGCTTTGAATATCTTGAATTCATTGAAAAACTTAACTGCACAATTACATAACCAATTTTCCAGGAGCTGGCAACTCATATCGGTGAAGTTGTGATCAACAAGTGTTTCTGCACCCGTCGTAACCCCATCAGCATATCTGCAGCTGCCATATATTTAGCATCTCAACTTGAAGATAAACGCAAAACACAGGCAGAGATTTGTAAGGTCACCGGACTCACTGAGGTCACTCTTCGTAAAGTCTACAAAGAACTATTAGAAAATTGGGACGATCTTCTTCCTTCCAATTACACACCAGCTATACCTCCTGAAAAAGCATTTCCGACTGCTACAATCGCTTCAGGTCGTTCTTCAACACCAAGAAACAATGACGGCATAGAAGCAGAAGTTAAGCCCGTAGAAAGTAGAGATCCCTCTAATGATCCATGGAAATTCCCAAGTCATAATTCGTCAACTACACAAGAAATGGATGTAGATGGAGTTATCTCTGAAGAGTTAGAAAAGAAGCATGGCGGCAGCAGCAGCGGCGGTGGTAGTGCACAGCTGTGGCCAACACCAGTTTCTTCTTTTGCATCAGCAGGTACTTCTCAATCTAGATCTATGCAAAAGCCAGAGGTGCTTCCAGGTATCGGAGACCTTAATAGGCATGGAAATGATAATCGAAGCTGATCGTTTTTCTTTGCTATCTGGGATGCATTTGTATATAAATTTTAATATTCCGTGTTTTCTTTGAAATGTTTACTGTGAAATATGAATGCAAAAGTTAATGGTTACATTTGTATTATGATGCTGAGAGGAAAGTGTCTTGAGTATTAGTTAAGCAGTTTCTTTCGAAAATAGCTGCACGCTTTACTCACTATCAGCTCAAATAAAGGTTAAGGAATTGAAGCAATTGGCGAGAAACGAAAAGCTGAGATTGAATTTGAAGCTCAATTGAAACTTAAAAGTTTCGCCATAAATATATAGTTAATATTAATTTGTTTTATGAGCATTAATTTATATGGTAAAGATTACAAAATAAATTATATATAATTACCATGCGGGATATAATATTAAGAACTAATTTAACTAGGTAAATATGATATTATGAAGTTTAGTTAAAAGGATAAATAAATAAGGGTATAATGGTCATTAATTAATAAATAATATTAATTATGAGTATTAAAATAATTAAATTAATGAATTTGAGTATATATGATATTAATTATGTTTAAAAGGGATATATGTGATATTAATCACATAAGTTGGGTATATAGGAAATTATAAAGTTCAGGAGGGATATATCTTATATTACAATTTTAAATTGGATATATACGATATTATGAATTTTAGGAAATGTATATATGAAATTCTCCATTTACAAAAAAACCATCAGTGTATAAAACTTTTTTTTGATTAAGTGTCACATTCATTTAGTAATTATTGTTATCATTACTAAAAAAAATTAATTTCATTAAAATTATTTATTGATGATTTTAAAATTTTTATAAGATTTAAAATTATTTTTATTATTTAATTTGGATTATTTATTTAATATTTACATTACGATCATATATTTACAAGGGAAAATTACCAAGAAAGGTAATATAAAATACAAAATTTGACAATAAATGTATTGTAAAATTTTTTTTGCCAAGAAAGATAATATAAAGTTCTTTTTTGGCCGAGAAAGAACATGAAATTCAAATTTTAGGCCAAGAAAGATAATCAAATATTATTTTCGTACCAAAAAAGGTAGCATAAAGGCTATAACAACAAAACAACAATATTAATGGGGTAGTTTATAAAAAAAAATTATACTTTGATAATTTTTGCAGATTAAGTTTAAGCATGTTATAGGCTATAACAAGTTGACGGATGAAATTAAAAATGTTTAAGTAGTGTGGGGACTTATCAAGAAAAAAATGAAAAATGGATTTTTTAAAAATACTTTTATGGTTTTTTCGCATAATTTTCTCTTATATTTCACCAATAAACATATTACAAAAAACAAACAACGCGTGGCGACAACATCCTTAATAGGGGTGTCAATGGTCCATAACGGAACCAAATCAAAACCAAAGTAAACAATAAACGAAAACCAAACCTTCCGACGTTGAGATCGCTTCATTTTTTCTTGGCTTTTATAATAAATTACTAAAAAAACATATTAGACTAAACTAAAGTCTAAAAACCAAAAACCAAATCTTATGGTTCCAGTTTTAATACGAGTATTCATTGTCACGATTTGTTTTCAACTATTTTGACAATGCTAGTTAGGGACGAGTTCGGTTATAGAACCAGACCGAATCCGAAAAGCAAAAATATCAAAAAGTAAGAACCGAGAATTAGTCTGAAAATAAATAGGACCGATCTGCATTTATACAAAGGAAAATAAAAGATCGGACGGGACCGATCCGAATCTGATGGAACCAAGAACCAAACTAATGAAATTATAGGAACCCGAAAATGTCCAAAGTAATCCGGTTCAATTATGATAAAACGAGTTTCTTGCTGATGCAAAGTCGGTGGCCATTTTAAAACTATTTGCCAAGTTGTTTTCGTCACGGAGGCAAGGTTATTAACGAGTAACGACAGCCCTAGAGGCAACTCTGGTCAGGGCCCTAAACATACCAACAACTCACCCACCCTTGTTTACATTCAAAACCCCCTTGTAAACCCCACCACCACCATCTTCATCCGTCGACGACGCTACCTACAGCCACGATCTTCTGTTCCAAGAAGCCATGGATATCGACTTCGACGACCTTGATGGTCCGTCGAAGGCGCCGGCGTCCAAGCCTGGTAAATTTGCCCCCAAGAACTCCAAGTTTAAACCTGTCGCTAAACCCCAGCGCCAACCAGAAGCTCCGGTCCCTTCATCCGTTGTCCCTAAGGTGGAGTTAGACGATTCAAAGCCGCCACCGCCGATTGCCTCAGTCAACTTAAAGACTGAAATTGAACAGCCCTTGCATACTAGTGTACCGTCTTCTCATGATGCTAATGGTGCTGTCAAAATGGATATTGATGTGACCGAGATGGAAGTAGACAATGATCAAGAAGAAGTTGAAGAAGATCAAGTCGTTCGGGAAATTGATGTTTTCCTTACATCTTCTGTTGATGCCAATTCCAAGGTTAACCATTGCAAGAATGTGCAATTTGAATTCGACGTTTTACTTAGCTTTTTTAAGTATATTCAGAAATTTAATTTATGTTAGCCCGCAGACGTTTGTTTCTAAACGGAATAGTCCAATCCGGCCATCGGCTCGTGTACATTTTACGAATGATTACTTTTTAATGTTAGAATGCAATGGTTCCTGACATCAAACCTAGTTTTTCTTCTGATACGGATTTATGAACACTGACGTTACTAAACACTCAGTGCTTGTTATAAATTCTAATCCCAGTATCTGCCCGTCTTCCAAGTGCGTAGTGTAGCTCTGCATTCTGACACACAGGACGGTGAAGGTTGAAACTCACCGTAAAAATGGCAATCACTTGATAAAACTCAGTATAGCACAGTGATATAGAAATTAAGGTTACTGACACACATGAGTGTTTAATGATGATTTGTTTCTTTCTACAGCTATATGTGTTGCAATATCCTTTAAGGCAAAGTTGGCGGCCTTATGAATTAGAGGAGAGGTGTGAGAAGGTATGTCCGCAACAGTGCAACACTCAATCTTTGCATAAAACTTCTTTAAAAGGCCGGTGACGCTGGATGTATTTTAGTTTTGGTTTATTTGACAAGCCAATGCATATGGATAAACTGTTTTTACAGGTTAAATTAAAACCAGAAACTGCTGAAGTTGAGGTTGAAATGTCTGTTCAAGTTGATTCCGAAAATTTTGATCCTGATGTTGATGACGACAAAGCAATGTCAAAGCAGGTTTGTCTTTGTTTTGATGTCCATGTGGTAGGGAAGCACATGTGTCAAAGGCTGTGTCCAACGATTTGGGGAGACTTGAAATTAGTTCTTTGTAGCATATGATTATCAACACTGTATTGTTATGAATTTAGATTATGTATATTGGGGTTATTGTTATTATTATTTTGTTGTAATTTGTAAGACATAGTAAGCAAGTAGCTAAATGGATGAACATTACTTTTGCTCACTGAAGAATGATACAATTAGTAGCTGAACAGATGATCTTAAGTTAGACAGCTGGTAACTTAATGTGTACTTGTTAATAGGATGTTGTTTCTAGTGAGGAAATATCTCTAGTGGTTCCAACTTCAGAGCATGAGCGATGAGTGCTTATGGAGTTATAGAACCCAACTTAAAAGACAGCCGTGACCATTTGCCGTCAAATATCATGGTTGTCAAATTATCACCTAAGCCATTAGGAGTTGTGACCTCTTTGCTTGTTTTTTTCCAGAGCAGAATATTTATTTGTCCAATTCTCTTCTTACCTGGTTGAGTATCTGTGTCACGTTCTTTTAAATTTTCCTTCTTCTTCTTCTTTTTTTTTTTTTTTGTAACATGATGTTTTCAATTATATTTAGGTAGTGTCAACTTCATGGAAGCCACTGTCAACAACTGGTTATGCTGTAGGGATTCTGATGGGCAATCAGGTTTGTGTTCACATTCATCTTTTATCCCAAGCTTGGAAGAACAATACACACACATCAGGCATTTGCTGCTCAGTTGTGGGGCTGTCCAGAATATGTGAATCAGTATTTTTGCAGTTCACTCACTTGTGTTGTTATCTGAGTTACATTGTTACGTTAAGTGTTCTCAAAAACATTAAGCAGTAAGCAATCAAGTGGCATAATCAGTTCAGCTAAGATCATAATTCAGTTATTTTTCTAGTTGTGATAATGCATTCCTATAAAGGAAATAACTGTATGCCTCTAGGCTACAGTTTGATTCTTTCATTGTAGATTAATGTATTTTTTATAGTTTTCAAAGTAGTCTATGATGACGTTTATTTTAGGTTAATTTGTTCCGATTTTCTTTCGCAGTTGCACCTCAACCCTGTTCATGCAGTTGTGCAGCTTCGGCCATCAATGCAACATCTTAAGCATGGGCACCCATCGAAGAAAACGAACACAACTCATGATGAGGAGGACAATATTTCTTCAGTAGACCTCAAGAATGAAAAAGCCAAGAAACAGGTTCAGTATCTCTTTAGGTTTTTGGGCATCAACTATAATCACAATTGGAAGAATGAGCTGAGTGAAATCATCAATGTAAAAGATACTTATAGTCAATAATTAAATTTTATGGCCTCTCATATAATCATGACTTTATGAAAATTGTAATAATGGCAAATGAGTTAATGATTATCTAGTTGAAGAATCCTCACAAGTATGGTTGAAAAGTTATATGCATGAAATTGAATGTGTCACTTGTTAAGAAGGATATATGTTTTTACAATACACCATTAGTTGATTGCAAGATATAAAATTCAAACTTCGGTTTTTTATTTCAATTAACCAGAGCAAGCTACCAGGAGCTGTAATTGAGCAAAACGAGGATACTAGAGAGGTATTCTTCTTTATATTTATGTTAATATTTTTTCTTGCTTTCTTTATTACTCTAGTTGCACAAGGTTGTCCATTTGATATCGTGACATCATCATATGAATATATGTATGTGTATGCCTCTATTAACTGCAAGTTAAAGGAAGTAAAGTGTCAACTTTTAAAATGCTAGAAAGTTTCTTCTTCCCTCTGTTGGAGAATGTAGTTCATCTTCTTCTTACATCCTATTCTTTCCAATCGACACATTTGTTAGTTTTTTCTTCTATTTGGGGAAACATAGAGAAGACACACTAGGGGTCTACCTCACCTATCAGTTGTTTGTTTACCCTTAAATCCTTAATAGGTAAGACCGGACAATGTAATGCTTTTCATGTAATATGGATATATATAATTTTTCATCTTGGTGGTGTATTATTTCTTCAGCAATGGATTCCCCTCGAGTACCATGGTGCAGCGAGTCAATCGTCACGTGAATGCATGAAAAAAATGGTTGCAGAACACGCATCTCAAATACAATTTTCCATGAGTCAGTATGTCACAATGCTGATTTGAGTCGGTTTCTGCTTTTTAAAAATGTGTGATGTACTGTTCACCACTTGCTTGTGTTATGTTGGTTTAGGTCTGATTATATCGACTTCTTGTGTCCTGTCACAAGTGACAAACTCAGACCCAAAGTTCTATCTAGAAGGTATATACTTGGTTCCATCTATTGTCGTTGTAGTTATTGTCATTACACTATTACAGAAGTACACCAACACACGCATGCACACCATCTTTATTGAGGGTTCTTTTAGGATGCCCACTTCAAAAGTAGCCTAAAGTAAGCAATCATGCTTCACATCTCTTCACATTGTTTATATTAGGGCGCAGCATATAATAAACTGTTATCATGACAATTATTGTCAAAAAAACTTGTATTGAAAGTAGTAGGTATGGGTAGACTAAAATCGTAACCAGCAAAAAATCAAAAATACAAAAAAGGCATGTTGCCTTTCTAACAAATGATGCAACTTATCAGTTATAACTAATTTGTTGTCCATGTATGTTTCTCACTCGTATACATTATTTTCCTACATCTTAATTTAAAACTTTATTTTCTAAGGATT
Organism: Centrapalus pauciflorus; assembly: GCA_020465985.1. Taxonomy (NCBI): domain Eukaryota; kingdom Viridiplantae; phylum Streptophyta; class Magnoliopsida; order Asterales; family Asteraceae; genus Centrapalus; species Centrapalus pauciflorus. Next base: position 1,479,847 of record JAANYP010007301.1, on the reverse strand, counting down.
TATCATTTTATCTAATCTAACATTGTATTAACACATTGGCTATCATCGAAAAATCACACACCTTGATATCTTGGCTAACCCTACAACAACAAAGAAACGTTTTTCATGCTCATTAAAACTACAGAAATAAACGAATTCGACATGCCACTCCTAATTAGTGTTCTATTTTTCTTCTCCGTTTAGACTTGGTTACATTTTCAATGTCTTTTTTGTCAATGCTGCTATTTACCTGCTTGATAGTTCATTTTCAGAAGCAAGATTTATTGTCGCAAACCCTAATGTCCCTGAAAGTAGTATTAAAACTACAGAAATAAACGAATTCGACATGCCACTCCTAATTAGTGTTCTATTTTCCCTCTCCGTCTAGACTTGGTTACATTTTCAATGTCTTTTTGTCAATGCTGCTATTTACCTGCTTGATAGTTATTTTCTGAAGCAAGATTTATTGTCGCAAACAAAAACAATTTTCATGTTTTTCTACTGTGTAGGAGACTGTATAATTCTATCAACTTTTGAAATAATGTTTTGCAATGGTTAATGTTTCAGCTCATTGCTCAAACTTCCGCTAGAAGAGCGTTATAAGACACAACTTCTTGAGGTTAGTGTAACCTATATCTGTTTCCTGGTAGGCTGGTGTGCATTCTGCAAAGAAATGTCATTTTTGCCTGTGTACCTTCGTACTTGTATGTGTTAAGATGAGGAGGCATACAATGATGTTTGACATATCAAAAACTGCACTGTCTGCACGTTATCAATATTATTAATTGTGAACTTCATTCTTATCTAATTTACCGAGTGGAAACACTATTCAATGAATAGTGTAGTGTCCATGCAACTATGCAAGCACCTCCCCTTTCTTTGCATTCAACCCGCCACATTTACTAGTATGTTTAGTGTTACTTTATATTTTACGTGTTTTGTTTTTCGGTTTTAACTTTTAGTATTTTGTTTTATAATTATTAGATATGTCATTATGATCATATTACTTTTATATACATTCTGATATAAAGATTATTACCGCCTCAAGTATTTTTAAAATAGTATTTTATCATGATATTAAAAAAAATTTATATAGTACACAACTTTTTTGTTTTTCTGTTATATTCTTTAATATAATTTGTTTACAAAAGTTCTGATAGATCATTATTATCATATTATTTTTATTTATATCACGATATAAAATTTATTACAATTCAAGGCATTTTTAAAATGACAACTTTTTATTATGTTAAAATCTTTTATATAATATATAAATGTTTTGTTTTCGTATTAAAATCTTTAATATATTTTGCATCATAGATATTGTATATCATTATGATTGCATTATTACATCTAAAATTATGAATTTTTATAATGTTAAAAACTTTTTAAAATATATAACTGATTTGTTTTTCTGTTAAAAATGTATATTGACTAAAATAAGAATAAATTACTGAACTTTTTTCTTAGCCTTATTTTTATGGCCATGCGTTTGCTAATATCTACATAATTTGAGGTTCTCATATTATTAATCTTTTCATATCGGGTTCAGATGGTGCACAACTCTACCTCGCAACACAAGGGTGTCTATACCTCGTTTCTTATATAACAATATTTATCAGAGTATTGCATAGTCAAGCTCCCCTGCCTGTTTGATGTCATAAGATTTGGACTAAGCAAATCTAATATCTTGCTTCTTGTTGGCAAAATGAGTGGGCCGGGTGGTAAAACTTTAGTGTGGGTCAAAATTCAAATCAGGGTGGGTTTGACTTGATCAGTGAACACTATTGTCTTACACACACACATATATATATACAGACACACACACACACATATATGTATATGTGTGTGTAATAAGTTCACAAGTAAATAATATATTAGTATTGATTATAGAAGTTATAATTATTAAATGAGCCAGTTAAAAAAAAAAGTAATTTAGAAGGTTATAAACACTTGCCCATGGATGATTTTATTCCATATAAACCATTTTTGTTTGGTAGGAAAAATTTTTAATCTTACAGTTTAACCTAATTGCAATAACATATAAACCAAAGTGACATAAAAGCCTAAAAGGGCGGAAATTATCCCCTCTAAAATTGTCAATGTATTCTAAGGGGGCCTTTAGTTCACAAAATTTTTTCTTGGGAATTGCATTCTGTCGAAGGATTTGCATTTTGCAACATTTTCATTTATGAAGACTTTGTCAAAGAATTTGCATCATCTTTAGGCATAATTTGCTAATCTAAAAAATGCAAGGTAACTGAGATTTAAAATCTTAGGGGGGGGGGGGGGGTGGGGTTTTTAAAAAACAAACATGATTCTAAATGCAAATCCCAGTGAATCCCAGGATATTTTGCAAACCAAACGCACCCTAAGATGTTCAGGCCTTTCTTTCAACACTAACAAAATGTGAATATTTCCATAGTCATCTTATATATAGACGTGGCTATACCAGTATCTTTTATATGGATATTCATGTAGGAATGGGTTACTGTAAGTACCATTTTTTCGCAGGGTACCACGAGGTACCAGTCTAAACGAACTTTTTATGAAATTTTTTTCATATTTATGTGTATAATAACATTATACACCTATATATAAAGTTTTTTATGATTTTGAGTTTTGCAAGTCTATCAAATGACTATGTGAATATAGGACATATATTCATTCATTCATTCACATAGTCACTTGACTGACTTACAAAATTCAAAGTCATATGATATTTTATAATAGGGGTATAATGTTATTCTACACATGAATATGAAAAAATCTAAAAAAATTTCGTGTAGATTGGTACCTCGAGGTACCCTGTGAAAAATTGATACTCATTTGATTCTGATTCTATTTATGTATGGTCCGTGTTTGAATATTCATATTTGTTTATTTTAAAGATCTTATGAAGAAATAGAAAAATAGATAGTAAAAATGTTGTTCAACAATTATCAACTTTTGAGAATGAATCCAAACTACACTAGAAATTAAGAATTTAATATCATTAACCAAGAAAAGTTTTTCCACATGTTTCTCTAATTCTAAATACTTAATTCAAAAATCCAAGCTAATTAGTAATTTGAATTTGAGAATACTGTAGCGACAAATGATCTAAAGCTGCTCATGCATATCGAAGGATCACAAGTTACAAATGTACAATAGATTAGATGTCAAATTGAATTCTAAATCAATTATGAATTTGTTTTACAATTGAATTCTGGATAATTGATAATCTAAATTGTTATGTCCAACACAATAAAGTGCCTTAGGCGGTATTTAACATTTTTTGTTTCTATTTACTTGTGATTTATTAATAGGGGCCTCCGGTACATCGATTTAATGCTCTTAAGCACATAGCTCCAAATGATAGTGATGAAGACATTTTCAGAGTCCTCCAGAACCATGCTCAGTTAGTTCAAGGATTGTGGGTTGCAAAAAGTAAACTGAAGTATGGGAAAGATGTAGGAAAGGAAGTATTACTCAGAGATTATGTACTGCTCCAGTTTAGCAAAAACCCTATATTTCATGAAGTGCAGTTGCCCAAATCTACTTCAGTCAGCGAAACTATGAAAGGCATATTGGATGAGTTTGCTGCACGAAGAGAATCCTGCAGGGATTGGAAATTTAAAGAGCCCACAGATGATTCATTTATAAAACAATACCCCAGCATTGTTGAGGAACAAAGGAAAATTTGGGATGGTGCAGAGCCTCAAATGATCGATCTTCTTTTTCCGAAGTCAAAACTTGGTGTTGTTGATAGACGCTCTACATCAAATAGTGCCAATGATGTTGCACCGAGAAGCACAAATGTACCACCTTCTAAGATGCCAGATGAAATTCGAGAAGCATTACCCAAGGCTCTTCATAAAATTTTTCAAGCTTACAAGGTTTGCAGGTGAGCTCTTTGTCTTCATTTGTTAACAGATTGCTCCATTTGATAGTAGATTTTAGTTATGTGATAGGAAGTCATTTTATCTTAAAAACAATATTCAGAGTTTTCTGATAGACAGCTTACCTTTGTTTATCACAATATTCGGAAGTAGGTCTTCAATTTGGCTGAACTGGTTGAGTATATGGTGGTGCCCTGCTCACATGTACTATGGTTCAGTTTCAATGTTAACTACGTACGTCAGATCTAAACTGGATCTGATAGGAACCACAAAATGAACCGATCTAAACCGAAACGTAAACAGAATACAAATTTTGGTTTCTAATTTGTATTTATATAAATATAAAATGATGTTGCTTCATATATGGGTATTACTTTTCAAGAAAGATTGCCATGGTTGATGGTTTCGATTCCAGAACGGGCCGAATTGAGAACCTGTTTTGAAAAAAAAACCCTCAAGAACTGAGAACCCAAAAATAGAACCACAAAGCAATTTAACAATGAAATCTCTAGAACTGAATATAACCAGTTTGGTTTCTGTTTTTTTGTGTCTTTGGCGGTATTAGCGTTATTTTTTCACACCTCCTAAGTCTTAATTGCCAACCTTGTTTACTGATTTGTCAAAATGACAAGATCTTGGTGTAAAACTATATAATATTTCTTGTTAGATCTCTGGGGTACATGAAAGAACTCTATGTCCTGTGAATTCTCTCGATGTTAAGACATATGATTTATATATTGGTATATAACTGAACTAAAGGACAAAAATACTAGTTTCCATAATAATAGATGTCACGCTGTTGATAGTTTTTGTGTGGAATTTCACTGGATGGTCTTTATGCCAGCCTCAACCACATACGTCAAAAATTGCGTGATATGGCGGTCTCCGAAAGCATACATCGGAAGGAGACTCGAGAGGCCAAAGCTGCAGCTGCAGCGGCGGATCCTCCTCAGGAGGAGCTTCTAAAGACATTAAATCAAATTGCTTTTGACGTCCACGGAGTCTATGTCCTAAGATCATCACCAGATCACCCTCAATATGATGAATTGAGGTTACTCTTGATATCTTACCTTCAACTTAAAAATGATATTTGATTTATATGCTTGATTGTAATATATTATGTTTATTTCTCTATAACAGGAAGATTGTCATCAACCTTTTTCTTGCTGAAGGACCCAAAGGGAGGCTAAAAAAGGCCTCCATCTATGCAGCTGCAAGTATGCAGCTGAAAAGGGAAATTACTAATGTCGAGTATCAAAAGGTCAGATTGCCTCTTCTGATTCTTCTCTATGTCACTTTTTGAATGCTTGCCACTTTGCTTAGAGTAGTTGATGTTGGAAACGCTTGCTTTTCGCTTGTTGTGGTTAAGTCTCTTGTTTATTATAAATTCTCAGGTTCTAAGTGAATTGTGCATTTCACAAAATTCTGCATGGGTCTTGAAGAGTGGGGATGGAAGTCCAACGTAAAGATCTATTTTTCTCGTCGCCAGGTAAGCTAAAAATATCATGTCTAAGGTACTTGATTGAGATAGTGCCCTTGTTATACTGTTAAATGTTAGTGGTTATGCAATTGTGAATCTGATAAGCTGGGTGAGGTCAATTTGATGAACCAGACCAAATGCCCCCTTACTCTTAGAGGGCATTTGGTACGTGGAATTGTAGAGGATGATAGTTAGTTACACATGGTTAAAATTTGACATAGAGAATGAAGTAAAAACTATAAAACCTCCATTCTTCGCATGTTTTTGATTTTCTCCATGTTATGAAAATTACATTGGATTCACTTCTCAACTTCCTTCCATTGAGATGATGCTTGTAAACCTAGGTAACTCTTGTCTACAATTCCACGTACCAAGGTGTTTGGTACGATAGAATCCTAGGGAATGGAATTGCCTAAATTTGTAAGTTCTTTTAAGAATGATAGTTACACATGATTACAAATTGACATATAGAATGAAGGAAAAACTATGAAAACTCAGTTTTCTTTCCATGTTTTTTAGTATTTCCCTGTTGATAAGGAAAGGGGATGGAAATTTATACTAATATCAATTCTTTTCCCTCTCATTGAGAGTCAACACTCTTATCACAAGATAAAAAGCTTGTAAACTTGAGCGATTTCATTCCGTACTATTCCATCATACCATGCCCCCTATGTCTTATTTTCAAATTTGATGCAAATCTTTATTTGGACATGATTTGCACCACAAACCGATATTCTATAACCAAGCCTGGGCGTCTGGCATCAAATCCAAATTGTTGATTATCGGTTTCATGTTTCCAGGTTTGGGAGCTACAACTATTTGAACATGTCACAGTTGGTGCATTGCCCTACCTTATCATTAATGGAAAATGAGTAAATATGGTTAGTTTTATCCCTAGATGGTTATCGAAATTCAAAATGTATGAAAACTTGTCACATAGAGCTAGCTGCAACCACTTTCATGTCAGAGTACATTCTATTCATAGGTTGAACTGATGGAACATGTTGACACGTGATAGATTTTCGATATGGATGTAGAAAACACTTGGCTTTACTCTCTCAGCCCTCGAGGAACATATATACTTTTAGGCAGAAACGAAGTACAAAAAAAGTGTTGTCTCACTTTCTGTTATTTCTTGCTGATTTGGTTCAGTTTTTTCATACCTTTTATTTTGTCATATGGGTTGATACATTTGCGAAGTTTCAAAACCAGATTGGCGTGGAACTGAAAACTTAAGAAAATGGAACTGTAAATCCTGATGTCCCTACTTTGGTCACATTTACGAAGAGATAATATAAACTCCGGCTGGACCCGGAAATTATAAAAAACAGCAACCAGACAATAGGCTATCAGTTCTGGTGTGATCCGTTGGTTTCACAGTTCATTTGCATATCTTTAGTTGACGCCAGATCTAGTTTGGGTCTTGAATCTGTTTTGGTATTTCATGACCCCAAGTCCATGTTATTGCCACATGATTGGAAAAATGTAGTCTTCATTGTGTACTCGCACTTATGAATATCAACACTTGTTAATATCTTCATTTTTTTGTGTTCGTCGATGTAAAAGTTAAACGAAACATGCATTCATTTCGTTGTCTCTTTAATGGTGCTGTAGTTCAAACAATTAGAGTTGTCGACGGGAGAAGAAGAGGCTGAGCTAGTCGTATACTACATTGAAGGGAGGAGAAGAAGCTCAGCTCGTTTTCTTTCTTCAAGGGTTAAAATGGTAAAAATTATGTTATGAAGATTCCATGACTAATGCAATGTGAATTCTTCAGCCTACCCCTTGGAATATAGATTCATATGAGGAAAGGAATTCATTAAGCTCAAAGGAATTTGAATTCCTTAGAGTGGGATTACGGGATTCCGTCTGATTTCATCCGGATTTCGTGAACCTAATTGTAACGTCCAGTTGTAACAAGTACTGTCTATTGCTTGGTCTTGTGCGTTTATCTACCAACTAGATGGAAAGTTATAAATCATTCCATTTCTGCTATTATTTCACCCTGCTAAACATTAGGTTAACCTTGTGACTCTTCATACTGCTAAAGTTGTTAATTCTAGTCTTTTTCTCGAATTGCAAAGTATGATGTTTGCAATTGTTATAATAGAATTACGAGCATTATTGGTACAATCTTCTTTGCTTAATATGGTATTGAAAGTGTAATTATTGCTAAGGTATGTCAAATTTGAGTTATTGACATAAATGGGTTAAAAAAGTCTCAAATAAATGTGTTTTGATCTTGGGCTTTGGCATGCAAATGCCTTAACAATGGTTGGGATGGTTTTAGTATGGTTCTAAATTGTTTTGAATCAGTTTTCTAGGTTGCAAATCGTGTAAGCAGTGCTTTGGACAAAGTCTAATTCTGTGGAATCGAACCAGACTTATAGCTACGTCATCATGATCACAACCAGGCCGATCATGCATGCAATTGTCTTGGTTTGGTCAAACCCGCAATCACCGCATCGACACCCAAGACTTTTATTCGAGAAACTTCTTTGTCACTCGACATTCTTATGGTCATTGTTATTGCTACCACATTGGCTCTACTGCCAGGGGTCATTGTTACTGCAACCATCGTGACAAGTACATATTTGGCCAATTTTGGCCGTTTTCAACCTATGAGATGGCACAGTTCACGCACCCCAGTACTAAAATTAACACACCAATAGCTTGAATCTAACTTCGATTTTGTTTCTAAAGCTTCAATACACTTTAAATAATGTTTTTAATCTGTTATAACACAATGCAACCATAAAAATCACCATTTAGGCTCAAAATCGGTTCTTGATGAAACTGAACCCAAAGTTAGATAAAAACCCAAATAAATCATGTTTTGCCTCAAAATTTCTCTTGGATTTGATATTAGATGCTTCCAGCTATTTAGATTATCAAGTTGTTGCTTGCTTCTTACATTAATTTGGATTTATTGTGAGAGAGAGACGAGAGCCGAGAGTTTCAGGGAGATGGTGAGTTTTGAGAATGAGCATGTTGAAATAAAGTTTTCGATACCAGTTATAATATATAAGAATTTAAACTAAAATAAAACATTCTTTAATTTAATTTACAATACAAAAATAAATAACATAAATTTAAATTACAAGGGAAATAAAATAACAAACAGAATGTAAATTACAATACAAAAAAAAAAAAGTTGAGGCTCATGTTAGATTTAATTCCCTTAAAACAAATTCGAGTCTGTTTCCTAGGGTACAACAGCCTAAGCAGTATGTGCCGCCTGAATTAACACAACTTGCCTAAAAATGATATAATTCTTGTGTGTTATTCAATCTGGTTCCCTTAAAACAAATTTATGTTTTGCCTGAATTTCAATCTGGAAAAATCCCAGTAGATATTGTTTGGATTTATTGTGAGAGAGAGATGAGAGCCGAGAGTTTCAGGGAGACGGTGAGTTTTGAGAATGAGCATGTTAAAATAAAGTTTTCGATACCAGTTATAAAATATAAGAATTTAAACTAAAATAAAACATTCTTTAATTTAATTTACAATACAAAAATAAATAACATAAATTTAAATTACAAGGGAAATAAAATAACAAACAGAATGTAAATTACAATACAAAAAAAAAAAGTTGAGGCTCATGTTAGATTTAATTCCCTTAAAACAAATTCGAGTCTGTTTCCTAGGGTACAACAGCCTAAGCAGTATGTGCGGCCTGAATTAACACAACTTGCCTAAAAATGATATAATTCTTGTGTGTTATTCAATCTGGTTCCCTTAAAACAAATTTATGTTTTGCCTGAATTTCAATCTGGAAAAATCCCAGTAGATATTGTTTGGATTTATTGTGAGAGAGAGATGAGAGCCGAGAGTTTCAGGGAGACGGTGAGTTTTGAGAATGAGCATGTTGAAATAAAGCTTTCGATACCAATTATAAAATATAAGAATTTAAACTAAAATAAAACATTCTTTAATTTAATTTACAATACAAAAATAAATAACATAAATTTAAACTACAAGGGAAATAAAATAACAAACAGAATGTAAATTACAATACAAAAAAAAAAAGTTGAGGCTCATGTTAGATTTAATTCCCTTAAAACAAATTCGAGTATGTTTCCTATGGTACAACAACCTAAGCAGTATGTGCCGCCTGAGTTAACACAACTTGCCTAAAAAATGATATAATTCTTGTGTGTTATTCAATCTGGTTCCCTTAAAACAAATTTATGTTTTGCCTGAATTTCAATCTGGAAAAATCCCAGTAGATATTGTTTCAAAGTGTGTATGTATTTTGTGAACAATAGATTGTGTCTTCGTCTTGTTTGGTGTTCGCATGATCCATGATTTGCACCCGTGTGCGTAGATAGGCTTTGGAGTAAAACCTATAAACAAGCTTGTTATCCTTGCCAATGCTCCTCCTTTATAAACGACTCATGGTTTGATCATTCTTCCTATGTGGGACAAGTTCTCAACTTGCATTTTTCCACATCAATCACCAATATTTGAGCATCGATATGTCATTCATTATAGATCCCTTTTGGACGTTAATGTATATCGTTGCGAAGCTCTCTTCAAGAAGACCGCAAACCCATTAAATATTAGTTTTATATATAATTAAAATTTATCCAAAACTATGAAAAATATTTTTTTTCACACATTTTTCCAGTAGAACAAATCTTTTTGATCTCATACATGCTTATGGGAATATGTTTGAGACTTGACTCTTTCAACCCTTGACTTATATTTCTTTAATCTTTCTAAGTTAATATAATAACCCGAATATAATAATTGGTGATTTCGGGGACGAAATCATTTTAAGTGGTGAGTGTTATAATAACCCGAATTAAATATATATATATATATATATATATATATATATATATATATATATATATATATATATATATATATATTAATAAATAGAAATAGAAATAATATTTGTCTAATTAAACTTAAGTAAACTAAAAGAGACCAAAGTAATAACTCAGATAAATTAAATAAAATCAGATGGGCTTAATTATAATTATCCACTAAACAAGCCCAACCCAGATGATTAGGGTTACACCTGTATTTATTAACATTAATCTCAAACCCTAAACCCTAATTACAAACTCTGAAAAAGAAACTCAAATAAACCCTACGTCGGCCGGCCGTTCAAGTTGCTGAGGAGATCGGAATTAATCGAGACGTTCACCAGGTTCCCGTTCAAATCAAGGTAAAGAACTCCGCTTAAACTATAACATTCTTGTTAATTTACGAATAATATTTTGTATATGAAAATGTGAAGAAAATCAAAGGAACCGAAACCAGATTTATATATGTAATACAAGATAAGAAATCGAACTTGTTACTTGGGTTGAGAGGCGGCGGTGGTAGTAGTGGTTCGTGACCAGCGGCGGCGGCGACGGGCCTGGTCAGCCGTGGTGTGTGGGCGTCGAGAGAGAGATGAGTCGTGAGCCAAGAGATCGAGCGAGTGAGATGAATGAGACGGAGCGGTGGCGGTGTCGTGCGGCGGCGGCGCTAGGCTTAGGCCGCTGTCGTTGTGGTGTCTGCGCGAGCGAGAGAGAGTGCGTGAGGGTGAGCGAGGGAGACGGGAGCCGAGAGGAGTCGGTGGTTGTCGTGGTGCGCCGGTGAGAGGCGGTGCCGGCGGCGGTCGCCGGAGGGGAGTCGGAGAGCAGAGAGAAGAGAGTAGAGAGAGAAAGAAGAGAGAGAGTGGTGTGTGAGAATGTGTGTGTGGTGTGTGGGTACCGTGAATTTAGGGGGAGATGGGAAAAGAAATGGGTTATGGGTCATGGATCCGACCCGACCCGTAATCTAAAAAATTTAACTAAATATATATAATATTAAATAAATCTAACTTTCTGTTTTATATTTATAATTCTTATAAAATAATTATTTCTATGAATTAATTAATAATTTGTTTAAATCTTTTTAATAAACCTAATATATAATTTTGGAACTCATTCTAAATAAAATAATTAATGGGTAACAAATCAATCAATTATTCACGTTTATATTTACGATTAATATCGATTATATGTTATTAAAAGTTAATTAGATTAATTCGGACCATAACCCAAAATGGAATAAAATCATATTAACGACTTAATACTTAATTAAGGTTCACTTATAAGTTGATTTAAATATTCATTGAGACTGAAATAAATATACTAAAATTGTATGCAATTGAATACCGACTAAAGGATAGAGAAATTACATAACTAATTTGGAACACAGATTCAGTTAATAATGACTAATGAACCATTTTAAGCTTAACAAACAATAATTGTAAACTGAACTTAATAATTATTAAATATAAAAAGTATGTATTAAAGTAGTGGGAATGGGTAGCTAGAAGACCAACTTAGCTGAGTTCTAATTTAAGTTCGTTCTTATAGATCGAATTGATTCGCAGCGGATTAAATCTGTCGTCGTGACTTTGCGGAGCTGCTATTAAGGTACGGATCCCGTACTTCTTTCAGCGTTACTTTTGAGTTGTTCGTTGTGTGAATTGCATGCTAATACTTGACAGTCGAATTTTTATATCTCGTGTCAGTTTCTTTTGCAAAAGCAAATATCGTTTTTAAAACGCTCGTAAAACAGTTGCGAAAAGAAAACATATTTGGAAAACAGTTATTTTCATGGCTTTTGTGAATGTGATATTGTCTTGTGAAATGTGGCCCTTTTTGTATTGAAATGATTATAAATTTTGAAATGTTATTCGGGTCTTGTTGTTATGCTTGAACCCTAGAAGTTAGACAGGAGATAGGATTACCGAGTGAACTACCTGTGGAGGTACCACAGGCATGCCATTGCGGCACCAATGGCATGACACTTCCGTAACAGTGTGATCGGTTACGGCGTCTCCCTTTTGTTGTGATTATGATTATGATTATGAATGATTGAGATTATGTTTATGATCGATGGAGATCATGTTAGCTCGGGATATGAGCTGTTGATTATTTCAGGGAGGCGTATGGATGCATCCTAGGCTATGTTATGAGTGTTGCGGAACTGTAGTGTAATGCCATACACTCCCTTCCGGCCAGATGCACTGATGTGGCGCGACTCAGTGTAGTCTTGAGAGTGATTGTGAGATGGATTATTGTTTATGATGTTAGGCCGCTCGGTAAATATAACCCAACCCTTTGTTGCTTCAGCCGTTATATTCTTTGTTTGATCTGGTGTGGAGGTGGATATTTATGTTTTAAAGAAAAACCATTTTTAAAACTTTCCTTTTAAATAAACTTATTTTCAAAACATTCTTTAGTCTTTGAATTCGTATACGTTGCACTTGTAATCGATCTCCGTACTGGGCGTTTGGCTCATGCTGTGTTCTTTCTTCCGGCAGGTACTCAGGGGTGATGATGGGCAGTGCGCAGAGTGTGGACCGTTGAGGACTTAGATTTATGTTAGCTATTTTATTTTAGTATTAGTGATCATGAATATTTGTTAATGTTTAGTTTAACTTTAAATTGATAGTTGAAATCAATCGAAATTTATGTTAAGCTTTAGAAGTTAATAAATAATATAGTTTGTTTTTGGTTAGATGAGGTAGTTAATTAACATCGCCGGTCCAGTCGGGATCGGGGTGTTACAGTGTACCACAGGCATGCCATTGCGGCACCAATGGCATGACACTTCCGTAACAGTGTGATCGGTTACGGCGTCTCCCTTTTGTTGTGATTATGATTATGATTATGAATGATTGATATTATGTTTATGATCGATGGAGATCATGTTAGCTCGGGATATGAGCTGTTGATTATTTCAGGGAGGCGTATGGATGCATCCTAGGCTATGTTATGAGTGTTGCGGAACTGTAGTGTAATGCCATACACTCCCTTCCGGCCAGATGCACTGATGTGGCGCGACTCAGTGTAGTCTTGAGAGTGATTGTGAGATGGATTATTGTTTATGATGTTAGGCCGCTCGGTAAATATAACCCAACCCTTTGTTGCTTCAGCCGTTATATTCTTTGTTTGATCTGGTGTGGAGGTGGATATTTATGTTTTAAAGAAAAACCATTTTTAAAACTTTCCTTTTAAATAAACTTATTTTCAAAACATTCTTTAGTCTTTGAATTCGTATACGTTGCACTTGTAATCGATCTCCGTACTGGGCGTTTGACTCATGCTGTGTTCTTTCTTCCGGCAGGTACTCAGGGGTGATGATGGGCAGTGCGCAGAGTGTGGACCGTTGAGGACTTAGATTTATGTTAGCTATTTTATTTTAGTATTAGTGATCATGAATATTTGTTAATGTTTAGTTTAACTTTAAATTGATAGTTGAAATCAATCGAAATTTATGTTAAGCTTTAGAAGTTAATAAATAATATAGTTTGTTTTTTGTTAGATGAGGTAGTTAATTAACATCGCCGGTCCAGTCGGGATCGGGGTGTTACAGTTAAACCCTTGCATTTCCAAAACTTCATTTCTTATTTATTTTCACATCATAGCTTATCATTTCACATAACTTGTTTAACTAATTAGCACTACAATATGTAGAACTATAATTCCTCATAAAAGAGCACTGAACTTTCATTAATTAACCTAAAATCACAAACAATCAAAGCTTGAAATTACAATTAAAGTCTAATTGAAAACACGAGATATTATATCAAGCGTTTGAGACATCGATTGTTACTAATACATGTAATTCTACGTACATTGAGACATGTTGATTGTTTTTCCATTTTGGCCCTTTTTTATTATTGAGTTAACCTAACAACTTTGGTCAATTGTGCGATTCTTCATATCATTTGAATTAACATTAACACGTTCAAGTCTTGTTTGTAATTCAAGTATGTCCATCTGAAAACATTCTTTATCGGGAAATAATATTATGCATTACGTGTGAAATGCTTCGACATGATAAAACGTTTGTGACATTCTTGAGCATGAAGTAGTGTGCTTCGATGTTAGCCTTATAATAAACGGTATGACGACTAGCTACCATACATGGTTGGCCCCCACATAGAAGTGATACAAGTAAGGTACGATCCTATATATTGTTTTATCTCAATGAAGAAGTTTATATGACATGTCTTGAACATGAAGGAGTGTGTGACATGCTTTATGCATGAAGAAGTGTTGAACTATGTGAACATTAAATAGCAACTGACACGATTGTATGTAAAACAAACAATCTATTAACTCAGGGTAGCAAAACCATCTATTTGAGCTAAACTACATTTGAAAGACTTAACGGATACCATTTAAAACCCTTTTGACAAACTCAGCTTGTATTGGCTTTAATCAGTTTGTTAATAATTTTAAACTTGTAAAAGCTTAAATATATTGTAAAAGCTTAAATATAATTGCTACTTTAGCAATAAAATTTGTAGCACTTGTAGAAACTTCATTCTGTTATTATTATGTAAGTAAGCTAGTTGAAATTTTATGATTGGTTAATGGTAATTAGTTTTGGACGTGTTATTTTGTTTATTGCAAATGTGTTTTAGAAACCATCAATTTTAATGAAATTGATAGAATTTGGATGGATATTATTTCATTGTTTTTTAACATAAAATTGTAAACACATTATAAAAATTTTAAGCTAAAACAAAGTAAATTTTTTTAATTTTATTTAACGGAAAATGTGATTCTTACTAAAATAGCTAAATCTCACACCTTTATTCACTTTTTAGCCACTTTATATACATTTTACCAAAATAGCCACACTTTACGTTACCACATTTACGTGATAGCCACAATTTACGAGATTTGTACTTTTTTCATTTTTTAATGCATTACGTTACAAAAGGTGTATGGTCACGTAAATTGTTATACTTTACGTGACCATTTTTGCTCATTCCCCATGAATATTTGGTGGGATGTCTTGTTACACTTTACGTGACCAAGTACAACAATTTACGTGACCAAACACCTTTTATAATGTAATGCATTAAAAAAATGAAAAAAGTACAAATCTCGTAAATTGTGGCTACCACGTAAATGTGGTCACGAAAATTGTGGCTATTTTGGTAAAATGTATATAAAATGGCTAAAAAATGAATAAAGGTGTGGGATTTGACTATTTTAGTAATTATCCCTTCTATCAATTAACCAATTTCATCTTACCCTTTTTATTTAGGGTTGATATTGAAAAAGCCCCACAGACTTTCATCTAATTATCGATTAAGTCACTGGACAATTTTTCCGAGTGTTTAAGTCCCTAAACAAATTTTGTCTTATTCATAACTATATACTTTTGACCTGCTACCTGCTTAACAGGTAAAACAATTAGTTTCTCGAATAGTTTATTATTAAAAAAACCAACTTTCTTTTCCAATTTTCACGATTAAGTCACTGTACTTTCTTTTTTCTTGTTTAGGTCACTATACCGTTTACCGGTTAGTGACCTGCTAAACAGGTTAAATATATAATTTGAATAATACAAAAATTGTCTAGGAATTTAAACACTCGTAAAAAAGTACCGTGACTTAATCGATAAATTAATGAAAGTTGGGAGAGTTTTTTCAATATTAACCCTTTAATTTAGGTTAAAAACCTTTATCTAAGCAATGCGTTCCGATTGGTTATATACACTCGGCGGCTCCCCTACTCCGTGCCCTGGGTATAAATAAATACATAGGGATCTCATTTTTCCAACAAGACTTGCGTAACACATCCTTTTGCAAGCCCTAAAGTTTCAACACAAAAAACATCCTCTTTCACAGACAGATTGTAGGGACACAAGGAGATCTGAAAATCCCCAGCAAAATCAAGCCATGACGGATTACGAGGAAAGGTTTGAAGGTAACGGGGAAGATGTTGAAGCCTTTGGCGGCGGATCCTCGCCTCAGGCTAGAGCTAACAGCCATGGGGGTGGCGGCGCCGATGATTTCAGCGATTCTAAGTCACAGGTATTGAATCGTATTTTGGTGTCTGTTAACTTTTTTAGCGGACCGTGTTTTACGATTCCGGATAAAAGTTAAGAGATAGGTAGTCTTGGGGGAATTTTGCGTAGGGTGGTTTATGATAACCGGTAGGTTCAATTTAGAATACGAATTAGTTGCATGTTGAAGTGGTAATCGTGGTTATTTGTGGCGATTTTGTTTACTGAATTAATATGGATTTCGAATTTAGGGTTTCGAAAATTGACTACTGAAAGGCCCATATGCATCCCTAATTTGGCATCGGATGTTGTTCGTTTCTTTGCCCAAAAAGGGATTGCTGCTTGATTGTGAGTGTTTGATAAGTTGAGAGGTAAAATAAATTGTTGTTTTTTTCGGGGAGAATTCCGCAAAAAGTTAGGCAATAATACAATTAACGTTGTGCATAGATGTTTAATCGGCTATATTTATGGGCATAAAGGATTAGATCTATAATTAATCTTATTGAAACAGTTGCATTACTGAAAGAGCACGGAACTATGTAACTTAAGTTTATGCAAGTTCAGGGTTTGGAGGAACTCTTCTTCAAGGATTCATAGAATGTACATAGATAGATATCACATTCCTTTCATTTACACTTTATGGTTACTAAAACCTGGGATTCTTGCATGGAAGAGTTGCTCAAAGTTGATTTGCAGACTTGTGTTGCTTAAGTTTTTACTTCTGAAAAAAATGTTTCCAATATTTTTGACGAATGTCATGGACCAAAGTGTCCTGAAATTGCTCCAAAGAATGTTGTTTCAATGTGACTACCATTAGGAAGAGGGCTATCCATTGAGATGACACTGTAGAAGTTCAGAAGTTTGGAGTATGGTTTTATAATATTCTTTGATGTAATGTGAGTATGTGTCATAAATATCTTTGCTGTTTGCAGCGTGGTTCTCGTGACTATGAAAGAGAGTCGTCAAAAAGCAGGTCAAAAGACAGGGAGAGAGTGCGTGATAAGGACCGTGACAGGGACAGGGAGAGGGATAGAGACAGAGACAAAGATAGGGAAAAAAGCAGGGACCGGGACAGGGAAAGGGAGAGAGACAAAGATCGTGATCGGCACAGGGACCGTTACAGGGAACGAAGTGAGAGAAGGGAAAGGGGTAGAGATAGAGACGATGATGATCATCACAGGAGCCGAGATTATGACAGGTAATATCTTTGAGGTGCCTTTCTTTGGACACATATGTTCTCAAATTTCTTTTGTTTTTTAGTAAAACTATCAGGGGATTGTTATCACAAAATTTTTTAATCGTTTTTAAGGTTGATAGTTTAGAGCATTAACAATGGTTTCTTTGATAGAGGTCCTTATGAGTGACACATCATCTTTTTAATAATCCACAGCAGCTTTTCTAAAAACCACTCCTTACTAAAAACCAACCCTGCAATCTTAAAAACCTTATTTGGCCTTTACCACTCTTTTTATATATTTTTAAGGATGGTCTCCAATTCTCCATATTTGTGTCAATTCACCCACCACGATTTGGTCCTTTAGCAAACTTCCTCTACCTCAAGTTTTTTACACAAGGGAATTGCATTATAAAAACCACTCATACACTCCAAGGTCCTTCACAAAAACTGTCATGTTGGCACCTCTCTTGTCACACCAGCCCAAGGACCTCCTGTACAAGGAGCCATTGCAGATGCTAGTGCGTTTAGCAAGTGAGAATTTTCAGTCTGGAATTTTCACTAAAACCAGAAAGTATAATGGTATCCTATAAACCACATTTTAAAACTGAAAACGTTATAGTTTGTTTTTTTGTCATTCCTTCTTTTTCTTTATTCACCTCACAAGTTTCTTTCTGGTGGATTTCATACCCATTATTATTATTATTATTATTTTTTTTTGTAAATCTATTAGCTTAAGTATAATGTTCTCTTCTGTAATTTGCTTGCAGGCGGAGAGATTATGACAGAGATAGAGAGGATAGGCATAGTAGACACAGGTCTCGTTCTCAATCAAGAGCAAAATCTGAACATAGATCTAGGTCGCGGTCTCGATCACGTTCCAAAAGGTAATGCTTATGTATTCCTTCAATTAGATAACTTATCTTGTCAAATTTTTTTTTTGCTATATTTACTTTTATTAACATCTGTAGTACCTAGAACTCTATGCTAATTAATTTTATTAATTTGATCCTTGGTGTTTGTGGCAGCAAAAGAATTAGCGGTTTTGACATGGCTCCTCCAGCTTCTGCAATCTTGGCTGGTGCTGCTGTTGTTACCGCAGGTACAGGTCCCATCGTATATAACAAAGTCCAATATTTTGATAACTTTCATTTTTCTCTTTGATATAGTGTGGAAAGGTCGTACCAAAATTCATGGTGTTATTTTGGTAAGCAAATTTAGTTCTTTTACTTGTACCTGCACAGAGTTCCAGCGTCATCATCCCTAAATTGGATGTTCCTATTCTTTATTGTTTACTTAGTGACTTGATTCTGAACTGAGAGAGCTTTTGGTTTTGTCTTGTGTTTGGTGTTTTTTGTTTGTTCTATGTTGTGTTTTATGTATAAGAAGGCAATGTTGGGCTCCTAGCCCCACTGTGCTGAGAATGGGTGTGAGCCGACTTCTGTAGCTTTTTTGTACAAGGAAGAATCAGTGCAATGGTATGATGGGTCTTGTTCGTCTTCAACTGGGAATTGTTTGTTTTGGTAGTTTTACAGATTTTCCATATGCTGCTTCTATATAGATTTAAAAATTTTCAATTTCTTGATATATGCAAGAATATATATTTTTTCACAAATTGTTCGAAACTATTGGATTTTTCAAAGCCAGTTGAGTGGTGGTTGCTATACATTATGTCCATGGTCGAGCAAGAGATGTTTTAAAATTTTATACTTATTCTAGAGAGGTGATTTGGTAAAGCTCTTACAGGTCAGGTCCCTGGGACCACCCCAACCATTCCTGGAATGTTCCAGAACATGTTTCCGTTGGCTTCAGGCCAGGTAAGTTATCCACCTTTATAAATATAAAATTAGCTGCAAATTGTTTTAACTTCTACGTATGCTACCCATCACGGGGCATTTGCAGTTTGGAGCTCTTCCGGTTATGCCAGTACAAGCAATGACTCAGCAGGTTTGATGACATAATTATTTTTACCTTTTAGAATTTTTGGATCTGGGTATGAATTTCTTACACATGCTGCAATTCAGGCCACTAGACATGCAAGGCGGGTTTATGTTGGTGGACTTTCACCGACTGCCAATGAACAGGTCTCTCTTAATCTCTTCCATGTTCCATACAACTGTATGATTCTTATGTCATTGATCTGTACATTTGCCAACTTCATTGTGTTTGTTAGTTCCTTTTACTTTATGATTTCTGCGAACATAATTTTTTCCATTCATCGTCTTTTTTGCAGTCTGTAGCAACCTTTTTCAGCCATGTTATGTCTGCAATTGGTGGAAATACTGCTGGTCCAGGTTAGTAAATTGCATGTTCGATTGATTCAGCTCTTTTAGATTGTCATTCTGAGAACTCTTATTTGGTCAGGTGATGCTGTTGTCAATGTGTATATTAATCATGAGAAGAAGTTTGCTTTTGTGGAGATGAGATCTGTTGAGGAGGCCAGCAATGCAATGGCTTTGGATGGCATTATATTCGAGGTATTTTCCACGACTATCAATTTTGCTTGTTTGTGCTATTTGAAGAGTAAATTTTGACGCACTTTGGGAATGTATGGTTGTCACAAGATGCTAGCTGAATTTTTTGACCTTTATTTAACCAGTTGAGTTTAACAGAAAAACAAAAGAAATTTCATATATGAGCTTGCCACAGTGGGTGGATTTCTATCTCTTACAACCAGCATATAAAGCGTTAATCGCATCAAAATAGAATGTTCTGTCTGTCAATTTCCTTATTGGGGATGATATTTTCAAAACCAATGTTTAAGGGGACTACTATAATCACAAATAAGGTGGTTACCTAGGATAAAAACTTACTGTTGGTAAAGGGTTCTTAGTTGATTGTAAACTTATAATGGTAATGTTGATTTGGAAGTATGATCACCACAAGAGAAGTTGACTACAAGTACGTTACATTTTGGTGCAATTAACCCACATATATATTAGACACAGTAAGCCTTTTTTACTTAAACTATTCGGGTTGGGTCAGCTAAGGCATGTAGGAAATACATTGAAATTCAAATTTTTGCATATACTTCTATGTATGAACCAAGATAGATTCTAGCTCCAGTCAACATCTACTTTACAGTATTTTCGGAAAGTAATGACCTGTCTATATGGGGTGTGCTTGGACATACGGGCTCACTTGATGGTGTTCTTGTAATATTGATATCTGCTGTCATGTTCAACTTGCTTTTCAGGGAGCCCCTGTAAAGGTACGGAGACCTAGTGACTACAATCCCTCACTAGCTGCTACTCTTGGGCCAAGCCAACCTAATCCCAACCTGAACCTAGCTGCTGTTGGCCTAACACCAGGTTCTGCTGGTGGGCTTGAGGGTCCGGACCGCATATTTGTTGGTGGGCTTCCTTATTATTTCACAGAGGCACAGGTCAGGGAGCTACTGGAGTCTTTTGGGGCTCTTCGAGGATTCGATCTTGTGAAAGACAGAGAAACTGGCAACTCAAAAGGTTACGCGTTCTGTGTTTATCAGGATTTGTCGGTCACAGATATTGCTTGTGCAGCTCTTAATGGTATTAAGATGGGTGACAAAACCCTTACGGTTAGGCGGGCTAACCAGGGCCAAACACAACCAAAACCTGAGCAGGAAAGCGTACTCCTACACGCACAGCAACAAATTGCATTGCAGGCAAGACACTCTACTTTCTCTTTTGCATCCGTTTGCACAATCTTCATCTGAAGAAATCCGATCAAATATAGTTAGAGTGCTAAGACTCATTAAATATCATTTTATTTGCAGAGACTCATGTTGCAACCTGGGGCCATCGGTACACCTCCCACCAAGGTTCTATGTTTAACACAAGTGGTAACCGAGGACGAGCTCAAAGACGATGAAGACTATGCTGATATATTGGAAGACATGAATGTAGAATGTGGGAAATTCGGTAAGATTATTCTAGCTTCTTTCCATCTTTGTGATGCTATTTGTTTTTTAATTAGTTTGCCAAAACATTTACCAATTTATTGATTTTTGTTGTTTTTATATCTTTCTGTTTTACAGCCTTTTGTAATGACACATACTGCTATAAAGAATCTGCCCCTAACAATCAGACAGAAGCCTCCTTACCACCTTTTTATGTCCATATGTGCTATCTACACCGACAATTTTATGATCTCAAATTTCACACTGATTTTGCAGGTACTTTAGTGAATGTGGTCATCCCACGCCCAAATCCTAATGGTGAACCAGCACCAGGTGTTGGCAAGGTTAGTTCTCTCATGTCCTTGTCTCGTAGTAATTCTGATGTGGGTTCCTTTTAAATAATGCTAATTACCAGAAAAACAAACTCACGATTAGTGGTTCACCAATTTGACAGGCGATTACTTCTTTACTTGTTTTTATATGTGCATGATTAATTGAGAATTTGGGTAGGTTAAGAAACAACTTATAGAAAGGATTTCTGCATAGAAAATCTTAAAGTTGTCTTTTTATGATTAAACCCCTTAACCCTTTTTTGCCTCATAAATCCTCCCATCAACTAAAAATTATTATAATAAAATTTTTTTGACCTTTAACCTATCGTACCAGGTAAAAATCCTGTGTCATCTATCTTAATCAAGATTACTGGTTAGAAATCTTACGTAGCATCTATGTTAAATATTTCATTGGATTTGGAAGATGGGATGTTAAGCCTAAGGTCAACACAGATGTCATGTAAGACCATGTTTGTTTACCTCTTGATGGAATCATTAAGAGGTCATTATACCTTTGAATGACTAATTAATAATTCCATTAAGTAGTAAACAAACAACCACTAAGTTAGATGGTTATTTTGCTTAACGTAGATGAAGTAGGATTTTTTATCCGGTTACAAACGGGTAAAGATGATTTTATTTAAAAACATCATTCTAATGTGTTTTAGTTAGTCGGGGGATTTATGAGGCTTAAAATGTCTGAAGGACTTGATCCAAAAAGAAGACAACTTAGGGGGTTTTTGTGTAAACATCCCATTATAAAATGTTAATATGGCAACTTTGCCAATACACCATTCAAAAGGTCAAAGCATCTCATTGGACAAAATCGGTAGGATTGGCATTTATTAAATTTGTTATTTCAGCAGTCGTATTTTCTCACTTTTTGGTAAGTAACATTCTCAATGCACGGTTATGGGCATAAGAATCATGTTTAGATCATGGAAACTGTCTCTTTCTTTTGGATTGCACTCATCAGGTCTTCGTTTTTGTAGGTGTTCTTGGAGTACGAAGACACAGAAAGTGCAACGAAAGCGCGGACAGGGTTGAATGGAAGGAAATTTGGTGGGAACCAAGTGGTGGCAAGCTTTTATCCAGAAAATAAGTTCAGTCAGGCAGAGTATGATGGATAGTTATGTAACTGCTGCCTTTACTTGTATTACTAGCCTCTAGTGTTCTGCCCCAAATTTTTTGTTAAATGATAGAAGTGTAATGCCTGTTTCGGACATGTGGTAGAGTTATCATTCCCATTTTCAACTCGAAGACAAGTAATGTGAGTCGTAGGGTGGATACATGAACCGCAAATGGCTGACTTTTCAGTGGTTTTGGTTTCTCTATTTGTTTATCTTTACTTTATGCCTACGCTTGATGAGGTAATTTCTAGTCTGAAAACTTATGCAAAAGGAAAATACAATGTCTAGTGGAGGTGTTTTGTTTGCGGATATTTTTTGGTTTTCCTAGGATTTACATTTAAAATCCTGTGTTTGGTTTATAGATTTTCGTAAAGATTTAAAATTTTAGGATTTCTTAAATCTCTTTCTTTTTTATTATCTATAAATTTAGCCTCTCTTCAAGGATTTTAAATTTCAGTTATATTGCATTTCTCAAATTAGCACATTTTTACTTAATAGTAATGTAGATTATTTTACAAAATCCAAACAAATGCAAGTGTTATATATTAATTTTTTTTTGACAAAATGCAAATCCTAGACTAAGTTATCTGCGAGCCAAACACCCATAACATGCTATGCAGTGGTTGTGACCATGCAATAAGAATAACCTAAATTTTAAACAATATATTGTGTACCTGGTGTTTACTAAAATATTGATTTCAAATTTTCTTTTACAGATATCTAATTTTTAAAATCACAAGAGTATTTATCATTGCACGTATCAACTTTGTCAATATTAATTATAAAGTTACTTTCATGAAATCGTTGCATCGTTTCAAGTGAAATAGATTAATGTTGGTATATGGTATGCTCAACCGACGACAATAAACGTGACGAGCTATGTGTCAGCAATTAGTGGTTAACGATGGCATGCATCTGCTATGATTGATTTGTCCTGGAAGACTTGCGGTTGAATTATGGATTGACTGCATGCATGCATAACCAGACTATTTTTAGAAAAGTATTATTCTTATCATTATGATCATATTATTTTTATCCAGATTTCGATGTTAAATTATTTTCGTTCTAACAATTTTTAAAACGACAAACTTTTCATTGTTTATTTAACTTATCTATCATATTATGTAATGCCCATAAAATCTAGCAGTTATATTGAATTTTTTCATTGGTTGAATATTATTTTATTGCTAAATTGGAAACATCATTATTAAAAGAATTTTATCATGTTAGTCTCCTATTAGACAACTATGAATAAAATCAGATTTAGAGTTGAAATATTTTTCATATTATATTGAGTAAATTACAGAAATGGTCCCTGTGGTTTGCATAAAACTTTGGATACGGTCCCTGTAGTTTCAATTTTGCATAAACGGTCCTTATTTTCACTGTTTACTTGCGAAAATGGTCCCTCTGCCGTTAACTTTAACAATCAAATGGTTAAATATTTTATAATGACCATTTTACCCTTTTCATTGATAACATTTTGGTCCCTCAAGTTTGTAGTTCATTTTAGTTTTGGTCCCTCATGTAAATTTTTTTATTTAACTCTTTTATTGATTATTATTATTATTATTGTTATTATTATCATCATAATTATAATAATAACTATTATTATTATTATTATTATTATTATTATTATTATTATTATTACTAACTTAACTTTTTTACGTACTAATTTTTTTTGTTTACTAAGTTCCCTATATTTTAATATATTTTTTTTAATTTAGATTACAAACTTATTTATTTCTTTTATTATTAACAATAGCATCAAATTAAAATCCATTTCTTTTTTAGCTTTTTCGAATTAAAAAATACAAACATTTTATATTGTTGTCTTCCAAACCAAACAATTTTGAACCTTAAGCTTTTATTTGATTTTACAAACGAAAAAAAGTTACTAACCACTCATGTTTTAAGTTTTTTCATTTTCTAAACGTAAAAAGCTACGAAAACCAATCCGTTTTTTATTTTTTTTCTGAACCAAAAGATTCAACTCGTTCTGACTTTTTGTTTTGGAAAACGAAAATAAATACAAATAATTATGTTATTAGTTTTTGCAAACGAAAAAACTACGAATAATTTTGATTTTCAGTTTTTCCAAACAAAAAAAAAATTATTTTATTTTTCTAGTTTTTCGAACCAAACCATTACCTTTTATTTTTTTTTCCGAACGAAAAACTACGAACCATTACTATTTTTAAAGATTTTCAAAAAATGAAATAGTGTGTAGCCATTTTGTTCGGAAAAACTAAAAAAATGGAATCTTGTAGTTTTTGACAATTGAAAAAAGTTAAAAACGTAATGATTAGACTAACATAAAAATCGAACAAAAAAATAGACTATTTCATTTTGTGAAAATCATATCTTTTACATTTGGAAAGAGCTAAAAATCAAAATGGGTGTATTTTTATGTTCGACTTTTATGTTATTCTAATCATTACGTTTTTAATTTTTTCCAATCGTAAAAAGTACAAACCATTTCATTTTGTTAGTAGTTTTTTACGTTGAGAAAATGAAAAAACTTAAAACATGAGTGCTTAGTAACTTTTTTTTGTTTGTAGAAATAAATAAAAGTTTAAGGTTCAAAATTTTTTGGTTTGGAAGACAACAATATAATATGTTTGTATTTTTTCACTCGAAAAAACTAAAAAGGAAATGGATTCTAATTTGATACAATTGTTTATCATAAAAGAAATAAATAAGTTTGTAATCTAAATTAAAAAAATATATTAAACTATAAGGAACTTAATAAACAAAAAAAATTAGTACGTAAAAAGTTAAGTTAATAATAATAATAATAATAGTTATTATTATAATTATGATGATGATGATAATAATAATTATAATAATAATAATAATAATAATAATAATAATTAATAAAAGAGTTAAATAAAAAAATTACTTAAGGGACCAAAACTAAAATGAACTACAAACTTGAGGGACCAAAATGTTATCGATGAAAAGAGTAAAATGGTCATTATAAAATACTTAACCATTTGATTGTTAAAGTTAACGGCAGAGGAACCATTTTCGCAAGTAAACAGTGAAAATAAGGACCGTTTATGCAAAATTGAAACCACAGAGACCGTATCCAAAGTTTTATGCAAACCACAGGGACCGTTTCTGTAATTTACTCTTTATTTTATTATAAACAATAGTTACAAATTAGAATCAATTTCGTTTTTTAGCTTTTTCGAATGAAAAAAATACAAAAATTTTGTATTGTAGTTTTTCAAACCAAAAAAATTTGAACCTTAAGCTTTTATTTGTTTTTACAAACGGAAAAAAGTTACGAACCATTCATGTTTTAAGTTTTTCATTTTCTAAACGGTAAAAAGCTACGAAAACCAATCTGTTTTTTATTTTTTTCTGCACCAAAAGATTCAACCCATTCCGATTGTTTGTTTTGGAAAACAAAAATAAATACAAACAATTCTGTTATTAGCTTTTGCAAACGAAAAAACTACGAATAATTCTGATTTTCAATATTTTCAAACAAAAAAAATCATTTTATTATTCTAGTTTTTCGAACCAAACCATTACCTTTTTTTTTCTCCGAACCAAAAACTACGAACCATTACGTTTTAAAGTTTTTCAAAAAATGAAATAGTGTGTAGCCTTTTTATTCGGAAAAAACTAAAAAAGATGGAATAATTTGTAGTTTTTTACGATTGGAAAAAGTTTAAAACATAATGATTAGTATAACATAAAAATCGAACAAAAAATAGACTATTTCATTTTTTTAAAAAGCGTATCTTGTACGTTTGGAAAAAGCTAAAAAATCAAAAAGGGTCTATTTTTCTGTTAGATTTTTATGTTATTCTAAGTATTACGTTTTTAACCTTTTCCAATCGTAAAAAACTACAAACCATTCCATTTTTTTAGTTTTTCCGAACAAAAAGGCTACACACTATTTCATTTTTTTGAAAAAACTTTAAAACGTAATGGTTCGTAGTTTTTCGTTCGGAGAAAAAAAATAAAAGGTAATGGTTTGGTTCGAAAAACTAGAAAAATGATTTTTTTGTTTGGAAAATCTGAAAATCAGAATTCGTAGTTTTTTCGTTTGCAAAAACTAATAAAAGAATTGTTTGTACTTATTTTCGTTTTCCAAAACAAAAAATCGGTTAGTAACTTCTTTTCGTTTGAAAAAGCAAATAAAAGCTTTAATGTTCAAAATGTTTTGGTTTGGAAAACTACGATATAAAATGTTTGTATTTTTCACTCAAAAAAGCTAAAAAAGAAAATTGATTCTAATTTGATACAATTGTTTATAATAAAAAAAAATATTAAGTTTGTAATTTAAATTAAAAAATATATTAAAATATAGGAAACTTAATAAAAAAAATAATACGTAAAAAGTTAAATTATTAATGACAAATAAATAATAATTATAGTTATAATAATAATAATAATAATAATAATAATAATAATAAAGTTAAATAAAAAATTAACTTGAGAGACCAAAACTAAAAGGAACTACAAACTTGAGGGACCAAAATGTTATCAAACAAAAGGGTAAAATGGTCATTATAAAAGATTTAACCATTTGATTGTTAAAGTTAACGGCAGAGGGACCATTTTTGCAAGTAAACAGTGAACATAAGGACTGTTTATGCAAAATTGAAACCATAGGGACTGTATCCAAAGTTTTATGCAAACCACAGGGACCATTTATGTAATTTACTCTATTATATTTTAAAAGTTTGTTGATGAGTGTAGAGTATAACGATATAAGATTTCATAAGTTGGTCGGGTATTAAACCCAAATAGATATCATAATGAGTGCATCTCATTTCTTCCATTAATCACAAAACCTAACTGTAAGTTTAAACTTGAAATATATTGTGGCCGTAATGGTCCCTGTGAGTGGTAGTTATAATTTTTTTTTATTGTGGAGTATATTTTAGAACACATACCCAATAGATCGCATGTAGCTATTATTTTATGATACTGAGAAACATTTCAGTAGTCTTATGCATTTTGTGGTAGCTAGTAGACTCCGATAGCATATCATAACACTTATAACATACGCTGAGGTGATTTTGTAATAACTTTTAAGATGCATAACTTTCATAAATGATTCTTATAGCATAAATTTTATTTTATCAACTTAATAATGTATGATATGGATCATGTTATTTACTTAGTAGCATGTTATTTTAATTATAAATCCCAGAGCAACCTGTAACATAATGCAGCAATAGCATGTTAGTACCATTTGTACTTGGTAGGTCGCTAGCATATATACCTCTCTTGATTGCGATTATTAGGGATGAGCATTTGGATTAAAAAAAAAAACGGTGCGAACCCAAAAACCTGAAAACAGCCCGGACCAAACCGTTATTAATGAAATTGATCCGGTTTCGGTTTCTTTAAAATCACTATTTTCGGTTTTCCGGGTTCGGTCCACAGGTTTTCAGGTTTTAACCCGGCCCAAACCGGAATTTAAATTTTATGTTATCAATTTTAAAGTTTTTGTTATATTGTTATTTTTTGTAGTCTATAAAAAAACAAGTTTTCTAAATATTATTTCTAAATCATATAAAAAGTGTATGTAATAGTTATTAAGCTATTTCGTAAATATATAATCATGTAAAAGTCTTTTTAAAGATGTAAATATTTTTTTATATATATAAAATATAGAGAACTTAACAGGGCCGTCTCATGGACTTCGGAGGCCCTGTGCTTGTGATTATAACATAGTTCCTTAAATATTTTAAATAGTAACTTAGTCATTTTGAGACTCAACTTTAATAGGTAAAGTGAAGTTTGTACATAAAAAAACTGACTAGTGAGAAATTATTATAAATAATACGAATCAAATTGAATTTGACATGAATTCCATTATAACACACCGATACATAAGGTATACATGTGAAATACAAAAAAATTATTGGTCTAAATTTAAATCTATATTATGACCGGGAGGCCCTACAAAATCGAGGGCCCTGTGCGATCGAGCCTTTCGCACACCCTAAAAGACGCCCCTGGAACTTAATATAAGTAAAGTATGTTTGATATTTTAATTTGTTTAAAGAAAATATGATAAACTTGATAATTTCACAAAGAGAAATAGTTGAGGAAGAAAGATAAACAAAATATTAAAAAATCTATAAAACTTGTACCGGTTCAAACCGGTCAAAGAACCAAAAAACCGGACTGGATCAACCCTGTATTACAAACATTGGGCCGGTTATCGGTTTTATTATTTCCCTAATTTTGGTTTCCGGTTTTTTCTGGTTTAGTCCCAATGCTCATCCCTCGCGATTACCATTATTGTTATTATTTCATTGTGGTTATTTGTTAAATATGTTTTACATCAGTAGCTATTGTTTTTAATGTTTTATTAACAATCACCAACCTTTTCTGATTAAAATATTTTACAAACCATATATCTTAGGAAAAAAAAAAAAGAGTGTAGCTCAGGAGTACCAGAGAAGAAATAAGAACTACCCGTATTATATATAGTTGGAGGTAGTCGAGACTGACAATAAGCTATGATTTAGACAAAATTTTAATATTTAAAATGAAATAAAACTTGTTTAAATCTTTGGTTTTTATAAAGAGTCAATTTAAAAAATAGCAACAAATTTTTATCTTTTTATCGTTTCTAGCAACATTATTTATTTTTTTATCATTAGTAATACCAATTTTTTATATTTTTTTTACAATTTATAGCAAAATGTAAAAAAAAGGTTGACGCTTTAAATGATAAAATGAATACAAAAGTTGATGCTATTAGCCCATTAATGATACAAAACATATAAGTTGATGCTATTGATTTTTAAAAATATAAAATTGATGTTGTTTGTAACATCCCAATTTTGGGATAGGAACGTGAAATTATTTGAGTGGTTGATTTTAATATTACATTTGAGCTGGGTAAATTATTGGGTTATACGTGGAACCGTCACGTGATAATATCTTGGGTAAATTATTAGTTAAATTGGGACCCGGTGATATAAAGTTTGTATTTTGTGATAGCGGGATCGAATAATGGGTGTCGGACCGGGTTTACATTCGAAAACGTATATAAGGTTGAGATGGTTGCTAGCTTTCATTATTCATCTCCCAATTGCAGCAAGTGAAGTCGTATGTGTGTGTTTTTCAATTTTCATCAGCAAGAAGTCATATCAATTGAGGAAACAAGCTAAGAATAGAGTTGGAAGCTTTAATCATCTTCATCAACTTGTTCTTCAAAGGATTCAAGGTGAGTTTGAGCTCCAAATCTTGATATTTGAGTTGAAAATTATTAGAGATGATTAAAGTAAGTTTATATTATGTGTTTTATTGAGTTTTTGGTCAAATTCTTGAGCTAAAAACGGATTAAAATCGAGTTTTGAAGTGTGAAATCGAAGTTGTCAAAAACAGAGCATTCATGGCTGACAGTCAGTTTACGCGGCCGCGTAGGGTTTGCTACGCGGCAGCGTAGGTATTTGTTTACAAGCCTGTGTAAAAAGCTACAGGGTGGTGTAAAGATGGAGCTACGCGCCCGCGTGGGTTTTGCTACGCGCCCGCGTGGGTTTTGTTACGCGGCCGCGTGGGTTGCAGTCACACCATCTTGTAAAAATCCTACACCATCGCGTAAGGAGACTGCTACGTCGTCGCGTAAGAAATCTTACACGGCCGCGTGAGAATTCAGAAAAATAAATATATTTTAAGCGTTTATTTAGATATGGGTTAGCGATATTGGGTTATTCCCTTGTGTTTGGGTATACGGGTTGTGTGGGTTTAGTGATTGGATATCTGGGTTCGTGCGAGTTGCCTGAGTATTGAGTATAGAGTTGTTGGGTTGTGATTGTGATATTGAGAATTGTGTTGTGATTCCAGGGTCTCGAGTTGATAGGGTTGGGGACGGGCAGGGAACCGAGACTAAGTAGTGAGACTTTAGGGCAGGTGAGTTTGCATGTTTTTCTGAGATAATTGTACGATTATTTATTTAATACTTGCATGATCTTTTACTGAGCTTTCTTACGAGATATTATGAGTTTTATTACGAGCTTTTATTGAGATATTATCATGCTTGTATTACTGTGTTTTATTGAGAACTGTGTTTTGTGATATGAGATTTGAGACACTTGAGCTTTCGAGATTATTAAACCGTACGGCTGGGTAGGGGTTGGGTCGCTCCCAATTCCCTTTTGAGTTCCTGACGACTGCTTTGTGCGGTCTAGGGATTTGGGTACGTGGATTTATCCACACGAGTTGAGTACCTATTGAGCTATCTTGTGGGATCTCATATACTTGTTCAGTAGAGAACGCTGAACGTTTTATTATCGAGATATTTATTTATTGAGTTTTATAATCGTACACTAACCCTTGCATTCTCACCAGCGTTACCTGACCCAATGTGTGTGTTGTTGTGCGTGTGTCTCAGGTGATCAGAGATCTAGTAGGCCTGCTGTACCCAAATAGGGTTACTGTGACATCGTTCGAGGAGTTAGTTACCTGTGTTAGAGGTAATAATATTCTTGGGGAATGTTTATGTGTAATTCGGATATTGTGTAGTTTGATCAGAGACTTCCGTGACTTAATTATGTAATTAAAGTTTTAAAATTATCGGGTTGCTGCATGTGTGTATTGGGAATAGCGTAGAGATTATTATATTATATCGTTGCTGACGTGGTATTCATGTGGCATTGTGGATTAGTTCGAGGGTGTTACATTGTTAATGTCAAAAAATAAATAATATATTTATAACCAGTAAAAATGTAAAAAATGTTAGTTTTAACTATTGATTCTTTTTACAAATCATGTAACTATGTAAGAATGGGAATACTAAAGTCTAAATTAAAGTCTCCCAGTGAAATAATGAATGATGCTCCTTAAAAGCTTAGACTTTTAATTTAGATTTGTAAACAAAATATAACTTTTGAGGAACATAAAAAATATTAAAAATCATTGTTTATTTTATCGGAAAGGATCAATAATTAGGTGATTATAAATTTATAACTAATGGTACGTACTTACGTACAACACTATGATGTTTTTATAAAATAAAAATAAAAAAGATTAAAATTTGAATAATTCTATTATTTCTTATAAAGAGGACATGTGTTATGTGGATTCACCATTGTTATTTTTCTAAAAAAGTGTAAAGATTTATGTTTCATTAAAAATACGTTTTGTGAAGTGTGTTTTCAAAACTAATGTAAATTTAATAGTTTTTATAAAACTGTGTTTTGGACACAAAAATACAACTTACAATAGACCAATGATTTTACTTGCCAAATACTTTTCTATCTAGTTACATTGTTAAAATACAAAAAAAAAAAAAAAAAAAACTAATACTCACTTTTAAAACGTAAATCCAAACATTTCTTAATTAATATTTTACATAATCATGTTAAGGGTGAGCGACGGGTACTATTTTCCGAACCCGAACCGGTACCAACCAATACTGAATTAATGTATTCGGTACAGTACTCGGTTTTTAAATTAGCTAAAATTCGGTATTCTGTACTCTCGGTTTCGGTACCATATTTATCCCGAATATACCGATCCCGAACCGAATATATAAATTAGCTAAAATTTGGTATTTGTAACTTTAAAACGTTGAACTTATAGTTGTTTATGTTTTTTGTTCGTATTAGGAATTTGGTATTCGGGTGCAATATTTAGTGATGTATGTTTGGTATTTGATATCTTTTCCTTATTCGGTCCCAATACGTGACTGGCACCGAAAACCCGGTCCCAGAACTGAAACCGAACCGGCACCATATAAAATTATGCGGTTCGGTATTCTGTTCATTCAAAACTAATAATTCAGTTTCGGTATTTTCAGGATCGGTACCGATTCGGTACGGTACGGTACTGAGCTCACCCCTAAATCATGTTGCATTTAGATTTTATAAGTGGATCACGAAAAAATTTAAAAAAGTTTTATGTTAAGGATGTATCTTTTAGATGTATTTAATAACACTATTTGATTTTGTTTGTGAAAAAAGACAAATTCTAAATGTACATACCTCTTTATATTAATCACACACCCTCTGTAACACCCTCTAATCTCAGCTAAAAGCCACGTCATTTACAATACACATGTGGCATAAACGCAATCACAATCCATATCCCAATGTCAAGGTTTACACAAACACTGATTAATTAAAACATTTTACGCACATTAACCATAATATCCAAAAGTCAACCCGACATACAAGACCCGACCCGAACCCAAATATTCACATACAACCCAGTATCATTTGTCCCAAAGTTTCTAGCAAAGTAATCACATACAGATAACAAAAGCAGAATCTCCCGATCGCAGCAAGTCAAGCTCCTATCGTCGCTCAGGAGCTGGCGGTCCTATCTTCGGTCCCCCTGATACACACATCAGACTCGAATACGTAAGCTTCGCAGCTCGTGAGTACACAAGGGTTAGACACTGCACAATTCACATAATCACACATCGCATGTCACATGGCAGCCCTACACTACGTGGCATAACACATGCCAACGAGCCTCTAATCAGAGACCCTAGAGATCCAATACAGAAAGAGATACTCATCTCAATTGAAGATCCCTCCCCCCCCTGGAGCCAAACCACGCCCGTGGAAGCTAACAGGAATAACGGCCGCATATATATATATGGGAACCCTTCACAGGGTCAAACAGAGCTACACAGCTCCCACGATACTCATCGCAATATATAGTAATGGATCTCAAGCATATAACACATATAAAGAAGGAAAGATCATACCTGAGGGGCAACTCGCAGTGCCCAAACAATTCATATAATCACATATGAAATATTAACACAAAAGACTCGAAAGACAACGACTAGTCTTTGGAAAAAGTCTCGCGTACTCACCTGGATCACCCTGCACAATTTCCCTAACTGTCTGATCCGAACCCGGCCCGTAACAATCTCTGGGAACCCCTGTACACAAATTAATTCTCCCAGATTAATCTCGATTATCCCATAACTGTTAATATACCCAAATGAACCCACAAAACAACCCAACGGACCCCCAAAGCCTAAACCGACCCAAGCCCGCAGAAGCCCGATCGCGGCCCGCGCTCCCCAAGAACATCGCGGCCGCGCTAGGCGCGTCGCGGTCGCGCTCACGACGTGAAACAGATCCTCTGTTTTCTGTTTCAGTTCTGCCCAGGGGGTATAACCCTCCCCCAATCCGATTTCCAGCAGAATATTACACAATATGGATACCAAAATATTGCCAAAACATAACTAAACCAATTCCCAACATATTACACCATTTAACACATAGAATCAAGGTTAAATCAAAGGCCCTTTACCTTGCAACTTCAAGAACACCTCAAGAAGGTTTAATCTGATTTCAGCAACCTTGATCACTTAATCGGAGCTCAATTTCAATCTTCAGCAGCAAGAGTTTACACACACACACTTATTTCTGGAATTTGCACAAAAGAGAAGATAAGAACGCACGTCACACACATATATTACATAAACGGATCCCGTTATATCGCGGGTTCGACACCGATACCCGACCCCAATATCAAAAATCCACTATTTATATCATTAAATCCCATTTAATCTCGTGAATCCATAATTATAATTTATCCACTAAAATTATATCCCGAATCCACGTAATCCCCCGTCCCGACACGTATAATCCACTATACGGGACGCAATTGGACCAACGCAATACTCAATAAAATAATTGGTCAATAGGATAATTACACGTACCTGCTCGGGAGTCGGGGTGTTACAAATCCTCCCCCCTTACAAAGATTCCGTCCCGGAATCTAACTCTGACTCTGGAACAGAAAAGGATAGCGACTCCGCATCTCAGATTCGGGCTCCCAAGTTGCGCTAGTACCCTTATGATGTCTCCATTGAATGAGTACCAATGATATCTCTTTATTGCGCAATTTCTTTACCTTCCGATCAGTAATCATCTCTGGCTGCTCAGCATATCTCAACTGATCATCCACGGATATCTCTGATAAAGGCACATACTGGTCCTCCTTAGCTAGACACTTTCTCAGATGGCTCACATGGAATGTATCATGAACACCGGCTAACTCTGGCGGCAATCTCAACCGGTAGGCCTGATCTCTGACCCTGGCAATTATCTCAAATGGCCCTATATACCTCGGACTCAACTTGCCCCGGTGCCTGAAACGAATAACACCCTTCCATGGAGACACTTTCAACAACACCTGATCCCCAACACTGAATTCGAGCTCTGAAGTACGGCGGTTAGCATAGCACTTCTGACGGCTCTGTGCAACTCGCATATGCTCCCGGATCACAGCTACTTTATCACTCGTCTCCTGAAGTAGCTCGGGCCCACTGATCGGTCGCTCACCGACCTCACCCCAACACACGGGGGTTAGACACTTACGGCCATATAATGCTTCGAACGGTGCCATCTTGATCGAGGCATGGTAGCTATTATTATAAGCAAACTCTACTAATGGGAGATGCACATCCCAGCTACCTCTGAAGTCTATGGCACATGCTCTCAACATGTCCTCAAGTGTCTGGTTGGTGCGCTCGGTCTGCCCATCTGTCTGAGGCCTGTAAGCTGTGCTCAGCTGAACCCGGGTACCCAGCTCTCTCTGGAAACTCTGCCAGAACCGCGAGGTGAATCGAGTATCGCGATCAGAAGTAATCGACTTCGGAATCCCATGCCGCGATACCACCTCATTAATGTACAGCCGCGCTAGCTGGTCCATCGTGATCGTACCCCGAACCGCAAGAAAGTGCGCACTCTTAGTCAACCGGTCTACTATGACCCAAATCATATCGTTCCCACGCACAGTACGAAGAAGTCTGACGATGAAATCCATCGTGATGTGGTACCACTTCCACTCGGGAATCTCCAGTGGTTGTAGACGGCCGTGCGGCTTCTGATGCTCACTTTTGACCCGCAAACACGTCATACACTGCTCGACGTAACGGCCTACATCCCTTTTCATACCCGGCCACCAGTAGAACTCTCGGAGATCTCGGTACATCTTGGTGCTCCCAGGGTGAATAGACAACCTCGACTTATGTGACTCATCAAGAATCAACTGTCGCAAGTTCCCAACTCTGGGAACCCAAACTCTGCCTCTCAGCGTATATATCCCTCGGTCATCCCTGACCAACGACTCTGTCTGCCCAACTAACCTTTCCCTCTTCACATTCTGCTCCCGCAGACCCTCTATCTGTGCCAATCTCAGACTGTCAATCAGGGTAGAGGTGATCTCGAGTCTCACAGCTCGGGAGGTAATCGTCTGAACGCACGCCTTACGACTCAAGGCGTCAGCAACTACGTTCGCCTTCCCAGGATGATACTGTATCTCACAGTCATAATCTTTCAGAAGCTCTAAACTGCGTCTCTGTCGCATGTTCAACTCCTTCTGACTAAAAAGATACTGAAGGCTCTTATGATCAGTATATACTACAAATTGGGACCCATATAAGTAATGCCGCCATATCTTTAACGCAAAGACTATGGCATCCAACTCAAGATCATGGACAGTATGATTCTCCTCATATGTCTTCAGCTGTCTCGAAGCGTAGGCAATCACCTTGCCCCGCTGCATCAACACACAACCCAGCCCTGTCCCTGATGCGTCACAGTACACAGCGAAATCATCCGTACCCTCGGGCAAGGCTAACACCGGCGCCTGGCACAATCGAGCTCTCAACTCAGCAAAGGCAGTCTCCTGCTCGTCATTCCACTCGAATGGTACGCCCTGCCGTGTCAATCTCGTCAACGGCATGGCTATCCGCGAAAAATTCTGAATGAACCGTCTGTAGTAGCCTGCTAATCCCAGGAAACTACGAATCTCTGGCACGGTCTTAGGCTGCTCCCAACTCATCACAGCCTCGATCTTCGCGGGATCCACTTTGATGCCCTCGCTGCTCACAACATGGCCCAAGAACTGCACCTCTCGGAGCCAGAACTCGCACTTCGAAAACTTCGCATAGAGTCTCTCTCTCTGCAGCACACTCAGGACTTCCCTCAAGTGCTGCTCATGCTCCTCAGCGCTCCTCGAATAGATCAATATGTCGTCTATGAACACGATAACAAACCGATCCAACATGGCTCTACACACCCTGTTCATCAAATCCATGAAGGCTGCGGGTGCGTTAGTCAGTCCGAATGGCATGACTAGAAACTCATAGTGTCCATAGCGCGTCCTGAAGGCTGTCTTGGGCACATCCTCTTCCCTGACCTTCAGCTGATGATATCCAGATCGCAAATCAATCTTCGAGAAGAAGCTAGATCCCTGTAGCTGATCGAATAAATCGTCGATTCGCGGAAGTGGATATCTATTCTTCACTGTCACTTTATTTAACTCCCGATAATCGATACACATTCGCATGGTACCGTCTTTCTTCTTCACAAACAACACCGGTGCTCCCCACGGTGATGAGCTCGGACGGATAAATCCCCTATCCAGCAACTCCTGAAGCTGAGTCATCATCTCTCGCATCTCAGTGGGTGCCAGCCTGTAAGGCGTCTTCGCAATCGGCACCGCTCCAGGGATAAGGTCGATCCGGAACTCTACCTGGCGATCTGGCGGTAGCCCAGGTAGCTCATCTGGGAATACCTCAGGGTAGTCTCGCACTACAGGTACATCCCCTACCTTCGTCTTTTCCTTCTGGGCGTCAATCACATAAGCCAAGAAGGTTTCGCAACCCTTGGTCACGTATCTCTGAGCTCTAACCATCGAGATGATCCCAATCTCCCCCTTTCGCCTCTCCCCGTAAACTGTCACGGCCTCGGCCTCAGAAATCGGTATCCTGATCATCTTCTTTGCACAAAGAATGTCTGCCTGACGGGCTGTCATCCAGTCCATACCGACGATCACATCGAAGCTGCTGATCTCGATAGGCAGTAAATCGATCAGGAATCGGTGAGTATCCATCTCGAGTACACACTCTCGATAAATACGGCTCACTAAAGCGGTACTGCCGTCTACCCTCTCGACAATCAATGGCACAGATAATACAGTAGGAACAATAGTAAAATAAGCACAGAAGGACACTGACACATAAGAGCGATCGACTCCAGAATCAAATAAGACTCGCGCACGCAAGCCATTCAGAATATACGTACCCGTAACGACATCTGGAGCATCTCTGGCCTCCTCAGCTGTGGCCTGGAACACCCGGCCTCTGGCTCTCGGAGCTGCATCCCTGCGGGAGGTGGAAGAAGAAGGCTCGACTCTAGCCCCGCTCGTGCTCGCTCCCGGTACTGCTGGTGCTGTCTCTGGGCAGTCTCTCATGCGATGGCCCGGCTTCCCACATCGGAAGCATAATGCCTCTGGGGCTGTGCAGGCTGTAGCTGTGTGGCCGAACTGACCACATCTAAAACATCGAAACTGATCACTGGCACACGGTCCGGCATGCCTGCGGTGGCATCTCGGACAATCTCGCTCTCCGGATGAACTGTCAGCTCTACTCCCCGATGCCCGGGACCCCCGCCCAACACTGCTCTGACTGGCCGCATGACTGTCTCTCTGACCCTGTCCCCGGGATCTCTCATCCCGACCTCTATCTCTGCCTCTGTCCCTGCCTCGGTCCCTACGCGGAC
Organism: Centrapalus pauciflorus; assembly: GCA_020465985.1. Classification (NCBI taxonomy): domain Eukaryota; kingdom Viridiplantae; phylum Streptophyta; class Magnoliopsida; order Asterales; family Asteraceae; genus Centrapalus; species Centrapalus pauciflorus. The sequence continues at coordinate 1,441,673 of JAANYP010007301.1, read as the reverse complement.
CTGAACTCTGCTCCTGCTGACGGCCCTGCTCGGGCTGCTGATCCCTCGGCTCGCGCCAGTAACTAGACTGCTCAGTGGCTCCCGTACGCTGTCTCTGAGTAGGCGGCTGCTCTCGCTGCCTCTCGATCTCTCGCTCTCTCATGCGAGCTAATTCTAGCGCCCTAGCAAAAGATGACGTCTCCTGTAGTCCCACAAACTCCCTGATATCTGGTCTCAGGCCGTCAACAAAGGCATCGGCCTTGCGCCTCTCTGTACCCACATGTTGCGGCGCGAACTGGGAGTACTCATTGAAGCGATCCACATACTGCTGCACGGACAGATCCCTCTGCTGTAAGTGGAGGAAACGGCGCTCCATCTCTCGCTGCTCATCACGGGGTGCATACTGAATTTCAAACATGTCCTTAAACTGAGCCCAGGACATCGCATATGCACGAGAATCAGACATGGAAGACTCGATAGATCTCCACCACTGTGAGGCTCCACCCCTCAACTGATACGTGGCATACCCCACCATGTCTTTCGGGTCCACATGAGCAACCCGAAATGCAGACTCAATCTCGCGCTCCCACGCGAGTGCCATCCCTGGCTCACCCCCGCCTCTGAACTCTGGAGGATTCCCAGTCATGAAATCCTTAAATGAACCCCCTCGCTGAAATGTAGAGGAAGATGCACCTATACCCGTGCCCGTATCCTGACCACCCCCAGAACGTAGCCCCGTATCATGCCTCTGCTCTCTCTCCAGCTCTCTCTGCTGTCTATAGAACTCTGTAAGAACCCCAAGCAACTCTGACTTGCGGATATACTCATCATCACCCGGCGGCTTACCCGCGCCAGAACCCTCTCCCTGGTCTGCCATACTGATCTGCACAAAACAAGGCAATTAAGCACAAAGAAGTAGGTCTCCCAGCGTTATACACTAAGCCAGGATAATTAAATCCTCTAGTATCCGTCACCGGAATACTCCCCAAGAATCTGGACACGGTCTAAGCTCAAGCATCCACTGATACTCAATACTAAAACCACAAGCTCTGATACCATACATGTGACACCCTCTAATCCCAGCTAAAAGCCACGTCATTTACAATACACATGTGGCATAAACGCAATCACAATCCATATCCCAATGTCAAGGTTTACACAAACACTGATTAATTAAAACATTTTACGCACATTAACCATAATATCCAAAAGTCAACCCGACATACAAGACCCGACCCGAACCCAAATATTCACATACAACCCAGTATCATTTGTCCCAAAGTTTCTAGCAAAGTAATCACATACAGATAACAAAAGCAGAATCTCCCGATCGCAGCAAGTCAAGCTCCTATCGTCGCTCAGGAGCTGGCGGTCCTATCTTCGGTCCCCCTGATACACACATCAGACTCGAATACGTAAGCTTCGCAGCTCGTGAGTACACAAGGGTTAGACACTGCACAATTCACATAATCACACATCGCATGTCACATGGCAGCCCTACACTACGTGGCATAACACATGCCAACGAGCCTCTAATCAGAGACCCTAGAGATCCAATACAGAGAGAGATACTCATCTCAATTGGGGATCCCTCCCCCCCCCCTGGAGCCAAACCACGCCCGTGGAAGCTAACAGGAATAACGGTCGCATATATATATATGGGAACCCTTCACAGGGTCAAACAGAGCTACACAGTTCCCACGATACTCATCGCAATATATAGTAATGGATCTCAAGCATATAACACATATAAAGAAGGAAAGATCATACCTGAGGGGCAACTCGCAGTGCCCAAACAATTCATATAATCACATATGAAATATTAACACAAAAGACTCGAAAGACAACGACTAGTCTTTGGAAAAAGTCTCGCGTACTCACCTGGATCACCCTGCACAATTTCCCTAACTGTCTGATCCGAACCCGGCCCGTAACAATCTCTGGGAACCCCTGTACACAAATTAATTCTCCCAGATTAATCTCGATTATCCCATAACTGTTAATATACCCAAATGAACCCACAAAACAACCCAACGGACCCCCAAAGCCTAAACCGACCCAAGCCCGCAGAAGCCCGATCGCGGCCGCACTGGCCCGATCGCGGCCCGCGCTCCCCAAGAACATCGCGGTCGCGCTCACGACGTGAAACAGATCCTCTGTTTTCTGTTTCAGTTCTGCCCAGGGGGTATAACCCTCCCCCAATCCGATTTCCAGCAGAATATTACACAATATGGATACCAAAATATTGCCAAAACATAACTAAACCAATTCCCAACATATTACACCATTTAACACATAGAATCAAGGTTAAATCAAAGGCCCTTTACCTTGCAACTTCAAGAACACCTCAAGAAGGTTTAATCTGATTTCAGCAACCTTGATCACTTAATCGGAGCTCAATTTCAATCTTCAGCAGCAAGAGTTTACACACACACACTTATTTCTGGAATTTGCACAAAAGAGAAGATAAGAACGCACGTCACACACATATATTACATAAACGGATCCCGTTATATCGCGGGTTCGACACCGATACCCGACCCCAATATCAAAAATCCACTATTTATATCATTAAATCCCCTTTAATCTCGTGAATCCATAATTATAATTTATCCACTAAAATTATATCCCGAATCCACGTAATCCCCCGTCCCGACACGTATAATCCACTATACGGGACGCAATTGGACCAACGCAATACTCAATAAAATAATTGGTCAATAGGATAATTACACGTACCTGCTCGGGAGTCGGGGTGTTACACCCTCTCTTGATACGGAAGTAGTGATTAAGTTTAATTAGTGGGTTATACAGTTAAACATCATCTACAAAAAAACATAAAAAATGAGAAATGATGTATTTTAGGAAACATGACACATATTTTACTCGTAAATCAACATATTATGTCCACTATGAGATTCTAACACATAATCTAAAATCCAAGTTAACATATTTGTACCATCAGATTACAGACAGGCCCTTTGACTTTTGAAGGGATGTATGACTAGTATAAATTATGAAGAGGTTTATATAGTAACACCCGTAAAAAAATTACACGTACTAACAATTAGATGACTCATATTTTATGATATATTGCCCCTTTATTTTATCAACATTTTATATGAACAATCTTTTCTCAATCAAATTACCCACATTTTTTATACGTTTTCTTTTCTTCTTTAATTGAAAGTGACATTTGAGGTTTAAATACATCATAAGTCCAAAGTCCATAGAGAGGATATACACTTAAAGCATATATCTTTCCTAACGTTTCAAAGTATATGGTCAAGAGAATATTATGATAAATATCTAAAAAGCAGGCACACAACACCGTCAACACGTATAAGTAAATTTCTCTCACACACGTACGCACAAATAAATAAACAATATATGTATACGCTTTAGGTTCAAGTGAGTACCACTTGTTATGCAACACACTAGAATGTATCACTCTTAAAATTAATATTTTTTTCTTAAACATGTTTTAATTAACATTATGTATACATTCACCATTTTTTAAGGAGTTAGGAGATGTAGATATATATGAAATTTACATATTTTCTTTGTAACGTTAACTAAAACATGTTTATGAAAAAAACAAAAAAAAAAAGTTATTTAAAGGTGGTATCTTCTAGTGCGCTGCATAATGAGTGATACTCTCTCGAACCATATTCTATATATATCGAAAGAATACCACTCATTATGCAGCGCATCAGAAGATACTATCTTTAAAAAAAAGTTGAATTTTTTTTTTCGTAAACATGTTTTAATTAACGTTTTAAAGACCATACGTAAATTTCATATACATTTACATCTCCTAACTCTTTAAAAATAATGTGAACGTACACTTACATAATTTTGCATACATGTGAACATGCATTTATGTGATTCATGATTTCATGCTCGTAGATAGCGTGAATGTGCGTGAATTATATATATCATCTGTGTAATGTTAACTAAAACATGTTTATGAAAAAAATTCAAAAAAATTACTTTTAAAAGTGGTATCTTCTGGTGCGCCGCATAACAAGTGGTACTCACTTGAAAAAACACATACACATAGACACACACATATAAAAGTGGGATCGTATAGAAAGTTACATATTGGTAGAAAACATGGGATGAAATATGGACCTTAGGATGTTTTAATATGTAGATGAGGAAATAGAAAGTGATGACACATTAAAAGTAGGTGTGTGACGGCCAAAAGGTTGGGACGAGGGTATTATAGTCAAAACCCTTAGGGGGCGTTTGGTTCGCGTATTTTTTTATCTGGGATTTGCATTTTGTCAAAGGATTTGCATTATGCAGCATTTTCATTTGTCAGGAATTTGTCAAAGAATTTGCATTATATTATAGAAAAAATTTGTTAATCTGAAAAATGCAAGGTAACTGAGATTTAAAATCCTAGGGGGGAGGCTGAGATTTTAAATAACAAAGAATGGAAGGATTTAAGAAATCCTGGGATTTCAAATCCTTACTGAAATCTGCGAACCAAACACAGGATTTTAAATGCAAATCCTAGGAAATCCCAGGAAATCCGCGAACCAAACGCCCCCTTAGGGGGAGAGGGAGTCAGGTTTCAAATGGGCGGTGCGTCAACTAACTTATGAGAGTGTACGACACCCGTTAAAATGAGTTAAATAAGGGATAACGTTGAATCAAAGAGTTTAATTGTTGAATCATAAAAAGTTGTTGAATCATAAGACGTCTTAAGACAATCTATAGTCTTACGTGTCGCATGTTTAGTAATTTTTATACGTACACTTCTCGTTTTATTAATTATATATTTTCCTTTTAATAAATCTTGTGGTGAGTTTCATGTCATCAAATAAATATTAATGAAGTTAATAAGTATGATGAAATGTATGATTAGTAAAATCAATTAGGTGCTGTAAAAAAAAGTAAAATCAATTAGGGTGTTAATATTTGTATTTTTATTTTAGAGAAATATATAGGTGTTTATGAATATCTCTATTTATTATAAATACCTTCAATTGCTAACTCATTTTCATATCTCTACAAACTTTTTTTATATATCTTTTTTTTAAACAACAGATCCAAATTATATCACCCAACATTATCTTGCAATCCAAAAAATGTACACCGACGAACACTTAATTCCACTGGATCGATCTCCGTTACAATTTACACCACAATTTTCACCATAAATGTACTATCAACGATCACCACAACCAATGTACACACAATTGCCACACCAAACATTTCCCACTCAACTATTGTCGGCAAAGAATAAAGATCAAGATGTTATTTAGTTTTAGGGTTTATTACGAAAAAATCAACATGTTTTCACGTTTTTTGCGTTTTCCTTCCTCCATGTTATTTTTTCATAAAAGTCCCAAAGTTAATTTTTTATTTTTGGTTGAGTGAAACTTGGATATTAAAACCCGGTTTTTCAATTTTTAAAAACTCGGTTTACTATTTAATTAATTATAACCGGGTTCCAATGTCCAAATTTCACTAAAGCAAAAAGAAAAAAAATCAACTCGAGGACTTCTATGAAAAAAATAACATGGAGAAGCGAAAACGTAAAATACGTGAAAACATGTTGGTTTTTTTCACAATAAACCCTTAGTTTCATTTGTTTTGTTTAAGTTAATTATGTTTATATAATTATGTAGTTTTATGTTGTTTAATTTATTTATTTTCTTTAATTTAATTGAAAAATGTATGAACTGTGATGACAATTTCCGGGGTGTGAATTCTAAACTGTAGTGGGATGGTGAAGTAACAAGACACTGATGTGATAGAGTTCACAGTTCACAGTTCACACCGACCTTTATCACGTCATGTCATATCACTTCATCTTTCCACCATAATTTACAATTCACATTCAGGAAATGGTCATCACAATCCACAGTTCATTTTTTAAATTAAATTAATCTAAAAAATCAAATTAAACAACTTTTTGAAAATAATATTGTCTTTTTAGTGAAATCTTCACTTATTTTGGAGATGAGTGAGCCGTGAACTGTTAACTTGATTACCCAAATTTGAAAATACTGAGAAAACACGTAAACTTTGCAAAGAACATAGGATCAACATGTTTTTAGGTTTTCTGGGTGTTTAAGTTTATAGTGAGTATAAAAATAAGACAAAGTCTATGCATCACGTTATGAAAAACACCAATAATTAATATTTGGTCTAAAAAATTCACATTGCCCCCTAGACAATGTCTAAGACATCTATGTTTGAAGAAAACTTCTTTTATTGTAAAATACATTTAAGTTTATTGACTAGGACTGAATTAAGACCAACAATAGCAATTTCCTTATTTCAATATATTAACTATTTTTGAAGATTTAATACTTTGAAAACTAAATTACATTATTTGTATTTAAAAAATAAAATATGAAATGAATCAAGAAGGGTTTATTAGGACTTCTGAGAATATCTTGAGAAAGCAAAATAAACATATCCTCAAGAATCAATCATCCATGGCCATTTGGCCCATGGACTAGCAATATTATTTTTGGCTAAATTTACCAAAAAGGACCACTACTATTGCATGGTTTACTTGCTTGTCCCAAATCAAGATAAAATGATACCCTTTACTTTTCTACACCCTTTTGTGTCTTTTCCTTTTCTTTTAAAAAAAAAAATTTATTATTCATTTATAAATTTTTATATATGTGCTAATAATTATAGAAACTTTTTAAAATACACAAATCAATGTTTCAATCAAATAAATTAAGGGTGCTACTTCATGCACCACATCTATATGTCTATAATTGGCTAAAATATCTCTTTTTTTGTAACTCATCATTATGGTTTATTTATTCACACCTCTTTGTCCAATCATAAGGTGAAAATTCATAGGTCAAAGGCATAGAGGTGGTGTTTAAGAAATTAGATATGGTGCAAGAAGAAATAGCCATAAATTAATTCTTGGATTTATAAAACCACTAGACATTTGACATTTCTGGTTTTCCTATGATTTTTTACGCTATGAAACTTTTAAAAAAAATAAGGATTTTCATGATTTGTATATTATTTAATTAGTAGGCTAAATTAGAAGAAATCAATAAAACAATATTTAAAAAAAATGATTGATACGTCTATGAAATAAACTTAAAGATACGTTTAAAAATACGATGATATCATGTGAATGAAACAGATATGTGTTTTAGTATATAAATTAGGTATTCATATCATTACGAGGTTGTTTGGTTTTGCGTTATAAACGATATTATTAGTTTATTACTTGACAATAACACAAATAATTACTTTAAAGTGTTTGGATTGCATACATCAATAAGTGATTATTTGCGTTAGAGTTAATATCACCACTTTTTTCATAATTAAAAAAATGTAGTTTATATGCTTAATAAGTAATTATTTAATCATTTTACAAGTTAAAAGCACAAAATCCAAACACTTTAAAAACTGATTATTTGATAATTATGATATCAAACAACATAAGCTAAACCAAACAGTACATTTCCGGCAGCACTTTTTGTTACGGTTATAATCTGATTATTAGTTTCCAAAACGCTACGGTACTTTTTCAAACGCAAATCCTAACACTCTAGTGTGTTGTCTTAAAAATAAGTCTAATCATGTTATTTGTGCTACTTATTACTTATTATTTAATGAGTGGATGAATGGAAAGATATGAAATAGTGAGAATATGTGAAGCATCACTTTTCATAAACATCTTTTGTAATCCACAAGCATCTTTGTTTTGTTTTTTTTATATGAAGGCCCAACATGTCCCTCGTATATTTTCGAACCTTAATTGCTAAGTATGTGACATCATCAACCGTATATACCACCACATCAGGAACCTAAATAATCCTTTATGTTAGTTACGGGTGTGAAAAATCACAAGATCTAATGTTGCGTTTAGTTAACGAAAATTAGTCATTTTTCAAATTCAGTTTTCAAGTTATAGTTTATGGGAAAAAAAAAAACAATGGTATCTATGAAAAGTGAAAACTTGTTTAGATGGTGAAGTTTTAATTTTAAGTTCATGCAATCCAAATGACACCTTATAAATTCACGGTTCATCAATTAATATTTTATTAGTTTATTTCAATTAGAAATTGTTTTATTGTTTTAAAGTAGATGAGTTTTTTCATGGTTAAAATTCATTTTAGTCTTAATTAATTGTAATACGTTTAGTTATTACTTAATTATCATACATGATATGTTAATGTTGACGAGGGAAACATCTTTTACAAATCAATGTCTCTCTATATGTAGTTTTTCAATCAAATGCACCATAGAATTAAGTCAACTGACCCTTAAAATGCTAGATTTTTTCGGGTTTAAACACAAAAACCAAATCAACAAAAATAAGACTAAAATCCTATAGCTTGAAACTGTAAAATCGAAAAGCAAACGGTCTATACTGTAGGCAAAATCAGATCTATCTTCACTCCGGTTGGACCGGTTGTTAGTAACATATAAACCATGTGTGAACCATGTCTTGTAAGTTTGAGATAAATTTAATGATGAAAAAACTAATAAATAAATAAACTAAAACTATAACTTATTAATAGATGTACACATTGACGATAACAGATACCCTATAATAAAAACCACACATTGATATTAACTTTGACGATAAAATATAATTATTCGATTCATCAATACATGTTTTATTAGGGATGAATTGACAATAAAATAATTGTATTTTAAGTTCAATGAAAAATCGTGAAAAATCAAAAACCAAAAGTCATATATAGAAAAATCACAAAACCAAAACACGTATTATTAACCAATCTCAACACATGTTTATGTTTGGGGTGTTATTGAGATTGACCGACAATCAGCTAACTGTTAAACATTTGGGTTCTTATCAACCTGACCAACGTTAGATTATTTATCGAATAAAAATAATGTATTTGGTTCAATCTTAAATCTATTGTTATGTGAATGTATAAGTCCTATTAGTCTTTCAAACTATTCTTAACAAATCACCTGCACTACGAATTATGTTGGATCAATCCAGGGCCGGCCCATTGGGGTGTGCAACATGGGCTACTGCCCAGGGCCCAACAGTCAAGGGGGCCCAAAATTTTTTTTCCCCCTTTAATACCTAGACTAATACTAGTAGTTTACTTATTTTGTTTGTTGTTTGATTGTGATATCTACGTACATATTTACATGGTTGTTTCCTATAATCTTTAAATGTTATATATACATATATGTTTAGAGGGCCATTTATAAAAATTTGCCCAGGGCCCCAAAAACGATAGGAACGACCCTGGATCAATCTTTATCATCTCGACCAAATTAACACGCCCGGTTTAATTATTTAAGACAATTTATTGATATGTTTTAAAAGAAGGGTTAATGTCATTTTAACCAACCAACTTTCAGATTCTTTTTTATTTAATCATTAAACTATTATTTGTCCCGATTTAGTCACTAAACTACTTTTTGTATATATATTTAGCCACCAAACTTTCTTTTTACCGATTTAATCCCTGAAAATTGTTCCGAACTGGCCACTAAACTATCATATTTTGTATCAATTTAGCAATTAGTTTTATTCATTTTCCTCAAAATAGAACACTAAACTAATATTGGCTAAATCAAGACAAAAAATAATTTGATGGCTGAATGAGACAAATCTAAAAGTTAGATAGTCAAAATGGTAATAAATTCAACTAAGTCTTGATTATTATGAGTATTGTTTATTTGTCTTGTTTGCAAAGTTGCCAATTTGACAAATTGATTCTATTTGAATTTACATCCTTGGTTGAATATTTTTTTAACACGTGTTAATCACTTGATGTCAAATCTCATATCTACATACCATATATTAAATATTTTGTTAATTGCAAGATGTAATAGCTTACTTTTTTTATATTTTATGATTATAGCAATCTACTTTATTTGTTAAAATTTTATGATAAAGCAACGTGTTTCAAATTTTAACAAAATATTTATTAAATTTTTCACACTTATAGCAACTATTCGTTTACGTATATGACATGTCAATTATAAATGACGTTAATTTGAGTTAGCTAAATTTTCATCAGCATAAAATATAATCATTCCCATCTAAAGAAATACAATATTGTTTTATTGTGTTAGTTTTATGACCCGGATAACATCATTTAATTATATTACACGTCATATACGTGACTGATTAGTTGCTATATTATGATAAAATAGAATGTAAATTGTTAAAATTGGTAAAATTTAAAGTGGATTGATATTATCATGAAATATTATAAAGTATGCGGCTATATTTGTAAAAAAATAGAAAGTAGGTTGCTCTAATTGGAAAAATTAATAAATAAGTCGCTATAATTGGTTAATTATAAAATACGTTGCTATAATCATGAATATGGGAAAAAGTTGGTTACTATGTTTTACAATTCACCCATTAAATGTTTGAAGTCGATCGAAAATATACCTTAATATTTTTTAGTCTAATCAATATTAAAAGGAACTAAATAACAATTATTTTACGATTCAAATACACATGTTATGTACTATGTATATCGAGTAATTGTTATTGAAGATGTAATAAAAATAAATGTTTCAAAAATACTATTTTTATTTTAAAAAATAACAATAAACATTATAATACCGTTTTTTATTTAAATTGCATTTGAAAGAATGAAAATCCTCAAAAACATCTTTAGAAAGTGGAATTACTTTCGCTTTATGGCCTTCGATTGTAAAAGTTAAAAAAGACTTAAAAAGAAAAATGCCAAAAGCTAAAAAAGTTACAACAAAGTTTTGTGATGTGTCGTTACATTGATTAACTACAAATAATAACAATATACTTCACATAATAATCGGGTTTAATATAAAAAAAACCAACATGTTTTTTCACGTTTTTGCGGTTTGGTCTCCTGGTGTTATTTTTTACCAATAAAATCCCTAAGTAATATATTTGTTTGTGATTTTTAGAATTCTTTAGTTTTTCAAAAAGTTTTCAAGTTTGTGGAATTTTCGATGAAAAATAGTGAAAACATGTTGGTTTTTTGTGGAAAAAGACAGAGTTGATTATGAAATAAAAAACAAAATTTTCCGAAAACCGGATTGAAAACAATAACTTGAGGACTTTTGTAGTAAAAAATAACACGGAGTGACTAAATCGAAAAAAAAAACTCGAAAACATGTTGGTTTTTTTCATATTAAACTCACATATTTATGTTACTTTTCTTAAAAATAATGATATAACTTAAATTTACGTTAATAATCAATACTCGCAGTGATTCATGTCTATTGATTGTTGAATTATATTAGTTTATTACTTTATTACAATTACCATTTAATGGTTTAATCAGTTGTAAGTGGCTAGATATAAACAAAAGTTTATGAAATTTTGGTAACAGTTATAAGTTTTTATAAAAAGCTAAAATTACGTTTGAAATATATTTTAAACAGCTTGTTATTTAGATCTTATTTTTTTAGGTAGAAATTAAAATTCTTTATTCCCAAACAAAGTTTTTATTTTAATAGGAACTTATTTCTTTAAAACAATTTTTTATTGTTTATATATATGTTTATTATTTTTTGCATTATTCTCCCCCTTTAGAAATGATCAGTGTCGCTCTCAACTTCATATTGGTTTTCCGGGTTCTCTTCTTGCTTTTTGGCTTCTTTTCTTTGACTTTTTTAAAAACTTCACGTCCAACATGCCATAAGTCATTTATGAACTTGTTGTACAAATTAAATAACTAATCCATCAAAATTAACAAAACTCCAATATCTAGATAATAAATGTATACGAAAATGACATTATGATTATTTAGTTGGAAAATCTAAGGTGTCGTTTGGTTTATGGAATGTAATTCGAAAGAATTTGAATACTTCAACTAGTTAATGAAAGACATAATAGTGTTCACAATCCTAGAGAGAGAGAGAGAGAGAGAGAGAGAGAGAGAGAGAGAGAGAGAGAGAGAGGATACAAGTAGAATAGAAAGAAGTAAGGGGGCGTTTGGTTTACGGAATCTGATGGAATTGGAATGAAAATTTCATTCCAATGTGCTGTTTGGCAGTAAAAAGGAATGAAATGAAGATTCTTTTTTCTTAAAAAAACACCACTTTTGAAGGAATCTATTTTCCTTGGGTTAGTGCCATGGAATTTAAATTCAATTCCAAAGATTTTAACAGTTTTAAAACCAAACCCTAGACTTCATCTTCATCGGCCTCCATTTCTATTCCGACAGATTCCATTCCTTCCAGAATTACATTCCTTGACAGATTCCATTCTAGGAATAAACAATCTGCGAACCAAACGCCGCCTAAGAATGAAAATATCAAATTATAAGGGGGCGTTTGGTTCGCAGATTTTTTATCTGGGATTTGCATATTGTCAAAGGATTTGCATTATGCAGCATTTGCATTCTCAGGATTTTGTCAAAGAATCTGCATTATCTTTTATGAAAAAGTTGGTAATCTGAAAAATGCAAGATAACTGAGATTTAAAATCCTAGGGGGGAGGCTGAGTTTTTAAATAACAAAGAAGGAAGAGATTTGAGAAATCCTGGAATTTTAGATCGTTACTGAAATCTGCGAACCAAACACATGATTTTAAATACAAATCCCAATGAATCCCAGGAAATCCACGAACCAAACGCCCCAGCTTAAGGGTGCACAATCATATTGATATGGGAATGACTATATAGAATTCCCCAAATTTTTATCGTGCGAACTCATGGGTATCCAGCTAACGGTTTTTTTAAACCAATAACCTATTGCATAATGCTCAACTTAACGATAACGTATTGCATAATGCTCAACTTAAACCAATTCCTTTGTAAAACGGACACATTTATCGAGGAAATGTATATCCGGTCGTGATCCTACATGTTGACTTTACCATAACTCATGTATAAAGTTTAATCATTGAGATCCTATCTTGACAACACATTGTTATAAAAAAATTAATACTAATTTAATCAACCGAGTGATTATTAGAAACATAACCTTCCTCAAACCTAGTAACGATTTTGTCTATGTGATATTCAGGAAGTCCCCTCTCTACGTGTTTGCGTTATAGAGATTATACCTTTGGGAATACTTGTGTTATCACTTATCCTCATTCGTGCGTGCGCGCACACATACAACATATATGCTTGTGGTTTAATCTATATTTATCCGAAGGAAACTATTTGTATAATAATGTGTTTTAAAGACCTAAGTACATGCGATTCATTGATTACATACTTATTGGATATTTTCTTGACAACATGTATATGATACTTATTTATTTTCAATGTTATAATTGATAAAAAGATAAAAATCCACGTTGTACTTCAAAATATTTTCTTGACAACATAGTTACTGGTTACACGTACCATATCGACAAGTTATTTTGGAGTACAACTACCTTCCGGTAAAAAAAAAAGTAATTAGTCATTTAGGTAAATTGAGAAAAGTATGTTGCATTTGTACGACTTTAACCGATAATAAAAATATGTTATTGTGTTCTATCGAACAGCCGTAAAATGCATTTGATTTCCAAAAAAAAAGAAAAAAAAAACAGAAACATGAAATGAACTTTTTTTACTTGTGTGTGACGGAAGAATATATTCGTCCTTGGCTTTTTACAAACTTGTGGACTACTTTTCTTTTCCCTTTCTAATCTTTTCTTTAGGGGACTCCTCCTTTCCTCCCTGCATTACACATTTACACACACACACAAAGCCAGCTTATGGGTCCCCACCCCACCCCACCCCACCCCCACCCCCAACCCAACCCAAAATAAAATAAAATAAAATAAAAAAATGTTTGTAAAAGTTCTAAAAACTTCCACTTACACATCCAAAACACCATTGCAGCAAACCTAGTTTGTAAAATCTATGTTTGTTTGATTTTATCAAGAGTAAGTTATATAAGATTTTGCTAAGTTAAGAACTGATTCCGTTTGATTTGGACGAATCAGACAATTCTGGTTTAATATGTTATAAAATATTATGTGACTAAATGACAATAGAGTAATATTTATTTGAAACTATTTAACAAGTGCAGTTGAGTTAGTTTTGTGTTTTATTATAATTAAAATGATAGATATTAAATTAACTGTGTAATTAAAATGAAACATTTTATATATGTTAAGTCGACGATCGTTGAATTTTTTAAAATCCTCAACATTGAATATTCAACAATAAATATTCGACACTGAATCCTTTGAATTTTATATATTCAATGGGATAAATAATATAAATTTGAATATTCAACATCGAATATTGGTTCTGTAATTCTAAGTCAAATTTAGGTTTTGTAATGATCTCAACCATATTTTAAAACACTCCTGTATCATTAATGATAACACTCTGTTAAGATAAGCATATATGATTACGTAAGTAAGATCTTTTATTTTTGTCAAATTAAAATATAAATTATGACTTTATTTGTTTTGAGTAAATTAATGTGAGATAAAATGGGCTAAAATTTATGTAATTGTTTAGTCAGATATTATTATTGATATGTAACTCTTTAGTGAGATATTGTTATTGATATCATGTGACTTAGAAATTAGACTGTGGATGGTTCAAAGTAGTTTGGAATTATACAGCAAAAGTATTATGGTTTAATTATCTAGAAAATTTAGGGTTTTAAAAAAATGAAGAAAGTATGTTGTGAAATTTTTATATTTTATAAATTATAATGGTTTAGTTATGGTAAAATAAATATATTGAAGTACTTAAACAATAAAGCGTTGGGCTCTGTTTGTCAATTGTCTGCATTCAAACATCTTAGAACTTGAAATTTCATATCTAAACTTCAATTAGTCGATTAGACTGTTTATTTGTATTTAGAGTTATACATCTGAAAATTCTTCTAATTTTAAAAGAAAAAGAGTAATCTAAGGTTAACTTTAAAATACATTTATTTTTTAATCTTAAGGTAAACTCTTAATTTCAAACATTTAACATATAAAAAAATTGTATTTCCTTTGGTTTAACTATCAAATTATGATAGTTTAAACAAAACAAAACAAAAAAAACAAAACAAAAACAAAAACAAAACAAAACAAGTAATCACTGAAAAATACGAGTAAATTTACAAAATATCTAAAATTTAGTCCGACGTATTTTAATAAAATAAATAATTTGGAGTCAGTTTTCAGAATTTCTTTTGAGGCAGAAGAAGGGATGATCCTGATCCATGCAAAATGCAAAGAGTCTTCTCCTCACCCGTCTCCTCCACTCAGCGTCTCTCATGCTTATCATCTATCCATGGCCATTGGAGCCATGGCCGTCCCCACCACCCACCCTCACTTTTTCAGACCCTTAAAAAGTCTGCAATCATCACCTCCCCCCCATCACCCCTCTTCCTTTTTCCCTCCATAATCGTCCATAATAATTCAACCAAAAAGTTGTAATTAATCTGCGTACCTGCATTACTTTTGAGGAATGAAATTGCCCTCCGAAAACAATCTCTCTGTTGATACCAATCGCTACGAACCCAAATCAGTTCTTGACATTCGTCGGAGTCCTCCCAGTCCGGTGACCGGTAATTCGTCGGACTTCAACTCCACTACTGTGTTTTTATCGTCGGAGGAGCAATTGCCGGTGGACAAGTTTGAAAATGGAATGATCAATCAGTGTGAAGAATGGGATTCTGATTCTCTCATGCGAGAATTAGGGCTTTATGATGATTCCGCTAAATCGGCGTACCCTCTTGATCTTCCCGACCTCCCGCCTTTCTTTCACTCGGATTTTGAAACCCTAAATCCAAATTCCAACCAGAATCCGTTTTATTTGATGAGCCAGATTGATGATGGAAACGAATTCGATTTTAGGGACGAGTTAATCCAGCTTGCCGAGTGCGTTGAAACTCAGTCGTTTCAGCTTGCGCAATTGATACTGGCGCGGCTCAATCAGCGGCTCCGTTCGCCCTCCGGAAAAGCGGTTCAGAGAGCAGCGTTTTATTTCAAAGAAGGTATTCAGTGTCTACTCACTGGATCAACTCGGAGCTTCCAGAGTTGTACGTCCTTTGAGATTGTACAATTGATCAAAGCGTACAAGATGTTTTCCAACGTCTCGCCGATTCCCATGTTCTCCAGCTTCACCGCCAATCAGGCGATCCTTGATGCGGTGGACGGTGCCATGATTGTCCACGTCATCGATTTCGACATAGGTTTTGGCGGTCAGTGGGCGTCGTTCCTGAAAGAGGTGGCGGAGAAGGCGGAAGCTCGGAAGGTTAATTCACCGGCGGTCAGGATCACCGCGATTGTTCCTGAAGAATACGAACTGGAATCAAGATTAATCAGAGAGAATCTACATCAATTCTCTAGCGATCTCAAATTACGATTCAATATCGAATTCGTTACAATTCAAGCTTTCGAATACTTATCGTTTAAAGCAATTAAGTTCATGAATGGAGAGAAGACAGCAGTTCTTCTTTCACCGACAATTTTCCGACGCATTGGCGGGGGTTTCATCAACGATATCAGGCGAGTTTCGCCGCACGTGGTGGTATATGTAGACGGCGAATTGAATGGATGCAGAGCGCCGTTCTTTCGCCAAACGGTGATCAACGGTCTAGAATTATACACGACGATATTAGAATCCTTGGAGGCAGCGAACGTCGGTGGTGGCGTTGGAGGAAATGAATGGATAAGGAACATCGAGATGTTCGTGTTTCTGCCGAAAATAATCGCTATGGTGGAGGATTCCGGCCGCCATGTGTCGGCGTGGAGGGAGGCGTTTGGTAGGGCGGGGATGAGGCCGGTTGGGCTGAGTCAGTTCGCTGACTTTCAAGCCGAGTGTTTGCTACGGAGAGTACAGGTCAGGGGGTTCCACGTGGCGAAACAGCAGGGGGAGTTGGTGCTATGCTGGCATGATAGGCCCCTCGTTGCCACGTCAGCATGGACTTGTTAGCCAAATTACTATTGTGCAACTCGAATGGTGTGTTATTGAATTGAATAATAGTTGTGTCCATTAGCCTATCTTGTTTTTGTTTTAGTTATTAAACAAATTTGGAAATACGGATAAGCAATGACTAATGATGTTTAAAATTCATTGTTAATTTGTATATTATAAATTTATAATAAATAATTTCCAACTATAATAGTTATATTTGGCACTTGATTATTATGAAAGTTTTTTCCAGATTCTTTTTGCTTCCTTATGATGTGGACGATGAATTTTAACGGCAATTCTATACGCACACCCCTCTCAGTTGCTAATCACACACTCTTCTTCTTAATGTGGGAGAAGATTAATTTTTAATCATTGAGTCTCACGTCATTAAGAAAAATCATGTGAGTTGGGGGTATGTGATTAGTAAAAATTAAGAAAAAGGGGTGTACATATAGCAATGCTCATTTTAAAAAAACATATGATTCAACTTCTTTTCTAGTTTATTAATAAACTACTCTATTTACTGATACAAATACTTTTGATACATAATAGTCTATATAGTTCATATAAACTAAAACATGATATACACAAATTTTAATTTTTTAAAAATATATAATAATATATTTATTTGTCAGACTATAATTTTTCTAGACATACATTACATGAGGGGGTTCAATGAAAAATCAACGTGCATGGGACAACATTGAAAACCTCTATGCACTACCACAAATGCATCACAATTCCAGCGTGATGCATCATTATTTCCACATGATGCATCAAATTCCCGCGTGATGCATCGATTTTCTGCGTGATGTATCACCTGATCCAATAGCTATAAAATGGTTCCCCGGTTTTTCGGTGCATATAGGTTTTTCATTGAACCCACCCCCAGTTTATATTATATTATATATTTATAACTGTTAACTATTGGAATTATATTTTGATTTTGTTTGATTTGATTTAAAATTCAAATCAGTTTCTTCAAGATATATGACTTTAATATTAATTGGCTTTAAAAACATGAGTATATAATTGCCAAGTGTCAATTTTTAGAAACTACATGCGACATAATTATTTATTAGTATTTATAAAAAGATATAGATCTTTCATCATTTCAAAATTAATTGGTAATTTCATGTAAAACAAGAATTTTGTTACAAAACAAAATAAATATTAGTAACGGCAACAATATAATTATATTGCATTTCCACATCAAAATATAACAAATAGAACCTAAGCTATTGTAATGATAACAAATATACACCAAAACATCTTTTTACAAGTAATCATTCTCAATCCCATATCAACATGATATGAAGGTTGCAAAAATCGGCCTAAGACGGAAATCGGGATGTCACCGGTATGACTTGGACTAGATAGGACTAAACGGCAGTGGCGGTCAAAGGAATACCTAGACGGCTCCAGGTGGTCAACTTCGGGATCAAAATCGGCCTGAATATAGAAACGGTGATGACGAGAAGAAGAATGAGAGAAAAATATGCACCATATGATGTCGAGAATGAGACCGAGAGAGCAACAATGACCGACAGGAGAGAGAGCAGCAGTGGAGAATGAAAAGAGAAAATAACATGAGAGCAAGAGCAACACGAGACGGGAGAAAACATCTTATTTTTTCAAAACCCTAATGAACATATACACATTTATTTAGTATTCATTTATAATTATTATAAAATTAATTAATAGAAAATCCTTTAATATTCTATATATATAAATATTAAATTTAAGTTATTACTTTAAAACATTTAAATGATTAACCTTGAGTTCTAACCATAATATAGTATTAATTATTATTTGATCGTTTTTTTAACTCACCTATATTTAAATTCAGTTTTTTTGAACATGTCACATGTATAATTCTGAAATTTACATACTAAAAATTTCAATCCGAAATCATTGCCATAAGAATCGCTCGTCCCAGCAGGCTAGCCGACTACTGCCTAGCAACTTCAACATGTCTGCCATCATAATCAGTCTTGTACAACAGACCCCCTAACCAACGCTAGACATCATGTCCTCATGTCCCATCCAAACATACACAGCATTCAAACTTGAATCCAAGCCTTTCAAATTTCATTTCGTCAACCAAACACATCCCTAGGGTTATTCCATCAGATAATAGATTTTAATGAACTTTGAGGAGTTAAAAAGTCTTGTGACCACCTGTTATATATCGAAAAACGAACCATGCATGTCAAGGCATTTGTATTAAGAACTTAGATTAGTGGTACTAAGGAATATAAACAATCTTATATCAGTGGTACTATAGAATATAAACCATGTCACTGTTAGTGATGTGAAAGAAGGATAAACAATCTTATAAACAACAAGCAGAAGACAGAAGAGTCACTGAAACTTGAACAGATAGAGTTGGCCACAAAGTAGGAAATGTGAGGATTGAAGGATATACACTTGCGATCGACCAAACTTCAGGGATGGCTTACATGATCCACCAGATAGTAAGGGGTTGTTTGTTTAGTTCTTAATGGAATCATTAAGAAGTCATTCAAAGGTAAAATGACCTCTTAATGATTCCATTAAAAGATAAACAAACATGGCCTAAGTATACTTGTGAGTTGTGTGACCCATGACAGTTCTTATCTGGAATACTCTTTGCATCTAGGAATTGCTATCTTATGTGATTAGGAAGAGCCTTAAACAATGGTTTGAAACAATGGTTGCCTTTCGCTTTTTAATAAAGACCAGCCTTTTTGTAGGAGCTAAGTTTTTTGACCAATATACCCCTTCTACTGAAGTAGACTATATAGACCAGTCCAACCACTTAACCAAACATTTATTAGACAAAGAAATGTTTTATCGTAAGAACACAAGCAAAAATGAGATTGCATAATTCTCCCCTAATTTACAAGCGTTCCGGATAAATATTAACATCTACAACAACAAGCATCAAGACCAAAGATTCTTCCTATATATAAAGGTTTTGACAGACATGTTACAGTTACGTTGGTTAAAAATTAAGGGGTTACCAGTGTATGAAAATAAGAAGGTGCGACCTCGATCAATCCTAAAGTCAATTCCTTTTGAAGACTCGTAAATGGTTGTTGATCTAATTGCATGAGCATAATATGATGTGTTGTTGTCATGGTGTCAACTGTCACCTTCATTCGTTTGAGATTGAAGATGTGCATCAAGTCTGGACACCGCTTCAGGTCCAAAAATCCTAGTCAACTCATCCTGTCCAGGTAACAAAAATGTGTATTAACAAAGGATATATAACTATACCATCATGCTTAGTCGCTTACCATTCGATGATGTAGCATGATAAAAAGATAAATTAGTAACAACATCAAAATGAATTTAGTATCATGCCACACTATCACATATTCACATTACACTATCAAAGAAAAGGTTTGGTCTGTGAATACACATAACATCGGAGGGTTCCATGGGAAACCGGAAAACCATTAAAAAAATCATATTTTCAACATTGCATGCTTCAGATTTAAGTTAGTTTGCATACAAGTTTATATTTTACTAGCTTATTTACCCATGTAAACATGGGTATTTTGAATAATTATTTATGTTTTTAAAAAATTTAATATAGAATTAAGGATTTATTATGAAAAAACCAATGTGTTTCGTCCCTCCATATTAATTTTTCAGAAAATTCCTCAAATTAATTTTTTTCGTTTAGTGAAATTTGACATTAAGAACCCGATTTTTCACTCTTTAAAAACTCAGTCTACCAATTATAACCTGACTCTAGACAAATTTCACGAATCAAGAAAAAAAATTAACTTGAAGATTTTTTGAAAAAAAATTTACTTGAAGATATTTTTTTTAAAAAATAACATGGAGATTAAAACACAAAAACCGTGAAAACTTGTTGATTTTTTTCGTATACACCCTAGAATTAAATACAAATTTACTTCTAAATAAATTTTTCTACTAAAAATAATTAATAAAATTAATATTAAATTATTTAAAATTTAATGTGTTTCCTTTATTGCATTTCATGAATTAAATAGGAAAGTATTCATATAGATTTTCTTTTATTAATAATAGATAAATTAGTAAAAGAAATATTTAATTATGGAAAAAAGAAGGGAAAATGAAAGTTTAATGCGACGAGGAAGCGACATGTGTACTGAATTGTTTTCTTTTATTAATATATATAGATATAGATGTTTGTGCATCATTTATATGAATTAATTTATGAGTTAGTTTGTGCATAAGATGACGTATATGCACAATAAAAAAAATCATGTTTTATGCATCAAGATTTTTTTAAAGAAATAATAATAAAGGTTTTGATTAAAATATTAAAAAAAACATAAATGAAAAAAATAAAATTTTAAATTGGTAACCCGGTGCCACATGAAAACTAGGTTTTCATTTGAACCCCCTTTTATATATAAATATAGGTTTATTATGAAAAAAAAAACCAACATGTTTTCACGGTTTTTGCGTTTTTGTCCCTCAATGTTTTTTTCCCTGACTATAAGAACCCGATCTTTCAGTTTTTAAAAACCCTGTTTACCAACTAAAACCGGACTCCAATGGTCAAAATTCACAAAACCAGAAAAAAAAATAACTTGAGGACCTTTTAGAAAAAAATAACATTGAGTGACGAAAACACAAAAACCAAGAAAACAAGTTGGTCTTTTTCATAATTAACCCTATATATATATATATATATATATATATATATATAGATTGAGGTTCAATTGAGAACTTTTATGCATCGGGGAACCTCGAGGAACTTTTGTGCATCGAATAATCTACCAAAGGTGCATAATGGGCATTTTGGAAAATTAAATATATGAAAATTAATTTATTTTTTAAAAATCATTAAAAGATTAGAAGTTAATTTAGGAATTAAAATCCCACATTAACTATCTTCCCCGTTATCCTCCCTATTTCTCTCTCTCTCTCTTCCTCTCTCTCCCCCTCTTCCCACTCTTTCTCTTTCTCGGCCTCCCAAGACCACCGGCACCCTCCTCTCGCCCTGCTCCACCGTCTCTTTATATCATAATGCATCTCCATGGTGGTTCAAAGGTGATCATGATGATACATCCCCATGGTTCTGCGTTGACGGTGGTTTAAAAGGTGGTCATGGTTCTGTGACAGTTCTTCGGTGATGTTGGATGATTTGATGATGGTGGTGGTTATCCAAAGATGATGAAAATGATGCAGATGTTGGTTCAAAGATGTGAGGCATATGGTTGAAGACGATGAAGATGAACTTATCTTGGGTCAAAGATGATGAAGATGTTGGTTTGAAGATATTTGCTCGAAGATGATGCAGATGTTGGTTCGAAAATAATGAAGGCGACGCTGGTTTGAAGACGATGAAGATGCTGGTTTTAAAATAAGAAAGATCATGGTTCGAAAATCATGAAAACGATGCAGTGACATCTTAATGTCCTCACTTGACGAAGATGATGGTTTGAAAATTGATGAACGATGATGCATGGGTTTTTGGCAGGACAATATTCGAAACGATGAAAACGATGCAATGTCGAATCCGGATGAACATTAACGAAGATGCATCAAGATCTCCATTATCTTTTGGAAGTGTATAGTTTTTGTTAAATTTGGAAGTGTATCAATTAAATTTATGTAACAATTATTATATTTAATTATTTGTTAGCAATTTAATATAAATTAAAATAAATTTGACTAGAAATACTTATTTCCCTAAACTACCCTTTGATATATGCATCTGACATGCTGCATCACGAGATGCATTAGATATGTTGCATCACATGCTTACACTTTCAAAACACCAGATCTCATGGCTATAAAGTGGTTCCCTGGTTTCTCGGTGCATAAAAGTTCTCAATTGAACCTGACCCTACATATACATATATATATATAAATATATATATATATATATATATATATATATATATATATATATATATATATATATATATATAATGCACATATATATACTCTATCATATATATAATCCAAGCATTACATATATATATAATCATATATTATAGTATATAATATAATCTAATATATATTATAATATGCACATATATAATATAATACATATATCATATACATATAAATAATATATATATATATATATATATTATGTATATATATATTATATGGCACATATATCACATTATACACTTATTACAATAATATCATATATATATATAATATAATATATATATATATTATATTCATATATTATGAGAGGTTTTCTAGAGAGAGAGAGAGAGAGAGGCCCGGGGGGTTTTCATATGCTTCCTGGATAGTACACTTTTTAGCAGCGTACCAGAGGTACCATTCAAGAAGAATTTTTAAATAAAAATGTTTTACATAAAAATTGTGTAAAATAACATTGATTATTATACATTGGTATCATGAGTTTTTATCAAATAAGATTACAAAAACAATCATGTGAATAAATGATAAAAGCTCATTCATTCAAAAGATTATTTTTGTATTTTTACTTGATAAAAACTTATGATACCAATTTAGATTAACTTATAATGTTATTTTGTACATTTTTATGCCAAAAAACTTTAGAAAAAATCCGATTTAAATGGCACCTCCGGTTGCCTGCGAAAGATGTGCTACGCATTTGAATACAATTATATATACAGGGGTGGGTTCAATGGAGAACCTTATGCATTGAAGAACCTTGGAGAACCACAATGCATCGCTAGAACAACTAAAATGCATCATGTAGAAATTGATGCATCACGCGGGAATTTGATGCATCATGTGGAAATAATGTAGAAATCGATACATCACGCGAGAATTTGATGCATTACGTGGAAATAATGATGCACTACGGGGGAATTGTGATGCATTTGTGGTGGTGCATGGAGGTTCTTCAAGGTTCTTCGATGCATAAGGTTCTCCATTGAACCCACCCCTATATATACATATAGACACACACACACACATAAACCTGATATTCGTAAAAGCACGTATAAAGAAAGAAGATGCATAAACCTTTATTGAATTATTTTCAGACGTTAGCTTCCCGCATTCTTCAGAAAGCCTTTGTAGCTCATCTCTAAGTGAGTGATTCTCATTGCTTAGTGCCTCTACTCTTGTCTGTAGCTCTTCACATTCGGCCTGGGGAAAACAAGTACATTAGCAAAATACATTCAAATTAAAACTTTATTTAAAAATAGTTTTAGTTTGCGTTACTTATATAATTGTTATAAGGAAAAAGACTTCCATTTACGTGAAGTAAATATATCTCTAGACAGTAGGAATCGATTTGCCTAGTCCTTCACCCGACAAAGGAGAACAGCACATTTTGTTTTGTCTTGATTAACATTGTGCATCCATGCAATGCAACGTTCTAACCTCAAAAATATTCAAAACATTTCAGGTGGTGGATGGTGACTGAATTAAAAGAGCTTCGGATCGCGAAGTAGCCACTGATATTGCTTGCTTTATCATTAGTTTATTGTGTTCTCTCTTTCTCTTCGCATTTTTAATTCAGGGGTGTGAAGGAGCACAAAACACACGTTACCTGCTTGCGCAGTCTTGATCTTCTAGCCGACTCTCTGTTAGACTGCTTCCTCTTCTGCCTCTTCAGTTCACGTTCATCCTGCTGACAAAAAAAATGTCACACCTTAGTTGCTGTTTTGTTTAAATAGGTTTAAAAGTTACGCAATTACTACTTAACTAGACAGCTGCAATTAATGAAAATGGAGGCAGAAGTCAAGAATCGGAAACCAGTGACCAAACCTTGACAGAATCAGAAAGAAGATCACTGGAACATCTAAAAAAAGAAGTGATGACCATAAGAAACAAACCAGCAAAAAACTAAGCTCTTGTATACCTGAACCCATTGATCAGCCATCATGCTCTCTCGTCCCACCATTGGTGGTGCACCCACTGTTTGTGAGACACCAGAATTATTTGGTTGCATTTTCATAGATCCAGTTCCAGCAGATGGGTTCCACAGGTCCATCCCCATATTAAGATTGGTAGCAGGCATAGAAACTACAGGATTCCCAGGCACAGACGTCTGAACATTGGGCCCAGAACTGTTATTCCTTGCATTCGCTGCAGAATTTGTTTTATTTTATAAATTCATGATAAATCATAAAAAAAAATTGCATAGACAAGGTAAAGAGTGTAGAATCACCATCTGCAAGCATCTGATGGAAGCATCCCTTCTTGCCTCCAGAATATTCCTGGAGGTATCTTGAAATGTCAATACGTAAAGAAATAATAGCTATTTTTCTATCTATAACAAGTCACTAAATGTTAACTACAACAAAAGAAAAAAAACAAATCAAAACTTGGAATACTAGTGTAGACACATACTTGTCGATCATCTTCATCGCTTGCATCTGATGAACCATCATTAGCACTTTCAGCACTGTTTATGTAAAACTTATGGGATCAGCAGGGCACATTCGGCACAATCAATGAGAAATGACTACGTAAACAAATTAATATATAAATGAGTAGAATCCAAACCTTTGTGTGGCACCATCATTCCCAGAACTCGATGCTGCCTTCCCAATCTCTCCAGTCCTAACACCAAGGCCATTGACATTCCCTGAAGTCCCCTTGGACTTTTTGTTAACCTTCTCCTTCCCATTGGGGGACTTCTCCATTTCGGAGTTTGGCTGTGCAGTAGTAGCGGTCTGCAAGGGTAATTATTAAACAAAAAGTGAGAAGGGGTGGGGAAAAAAAAGAGGCGAGGGGGGGGATTCTAGAGGCCACCAACTGTGACATCTTCACAATATGTGAACAGAATAGCAAGAAGCAATTTAAAATGCATAAATGATGAGAGGAAATCGTGTTTACCATAGGCATACTAGGATGACCATAAACTCCTGCTGGAGGATACATAGCAGGGTATGGAACCGGCGTCCCATATGGTGGCATCATAGGATGCTGAAATAATTTAAATAAAATGATTACTACATCATTAAGTGTCACATATCATATGCATCTTATAGATCTTTATATATTACATGCAAGTGAAAATGATCACCTGGCCTCCCCACATATACGGGTGTGGAGTTGGAGAAGCAACCGTTGAGGCAAAGAAAGGTGGAGCAGCTCCAGAACTATAATAAGCCTGGAAAGAAAAACATCACAAACTACTAAAAAAATCTCATTGCATCTTGTAGCAACAAATTCAGAATCATTGCAGCATTGGTTATACAAGTACCTGCATAGAACTTGACCAATCTGGATACGAGGGTGGTTGAGGCGTTTCCTGTAGTTAAGAGAGTGAGACAACTTGTATGATACGAACTGAAGACTTTACATCCTGCAAAGAAGAAAGAGTGAGGAAACCTGGGTTGAAGGAGGTTTGGAATGCTTGGCAGGTGAGCTCTGTTCCCCAGTCCCCATGAACCCAACGGATGGTTATCAAAATGCAGCCAAAAGTTGTCGGCGACTAAGACTTTGTATATCCTAGTGATATTAATCAAGAAGCACCTGCAGAAATCTAATATAGTGAAGTCAGTTACTGATGAACCTGGGAATCATGGACCATTGCTAGTAGCTCTCGTTAATTACATAAAAAAGATGATTAATTAATTGATGCATTCAACCATGATAGTTTTTCATTTATACTTCATCATCTGCCTGGTTTATAATTTCTAGGTTAATATTTGTAGCATCACACAGTATGCCTCCCTACAACAACTAAGAATATCATATGCACCTTCACTAAAACACTTACCAAACTGCCTATTTGTATTGCAAGACATATTACTCAGTTTTAAGGCTTGGAACTGCCTTATATGAAGGTCAAGTGCAGTCATAACAGAAGGAAAGATTGATAAGGAAACAGAAGTAAAGCAGGCTTAAGGAATGGCATGAATCATGAAATTTGAGAGTCTGTCTCATAAAATCCCATTGACATCAGAAAGTTGTTTTATAGGGAACAATGCTCAAGGAGTCAAGATTTTAAGTTGACTCACAAAGAATATGCAACCTAAATCTAATGCTAGGGTCATCAGAAGGGTTGATTGGTTTGACAAAAGAATGAGATTGTTGGCGAGTTCTCCAGCTATGATGAAGTCCAACTGTCCAAAGGAGAGGGACATAGTTATCGAATGCACCTCCTAGGCTCTAATTAAATTCTGCAGATGTCCAAGGGAGCAGGACACAAGTAAAGACTTGGTCTTAGAGATGAAAGAGGAGAGGACATAGGAAAATAGTTTTTTCCCTTCAGCATTTCCACTGGACCTCATTTTTTACTTCAAATAAAACATTGATAAATGCAGTGATATGTTGTGTTGCATATCATTTGCAAGATTTGATTATTGTCTGAACA
Organism: Centrapalus pauciflorus; assembly: GCA_020465985.1. NCBI lineage: Eukaryota > Viridiplantae > Streptophyta > Magnoliopsida > Asterales > Asteraceae > Centrapalus > Centrapalus pauciflorus. The sequence goes on along the minus strand of JAANYP010007301.1, from coordinate 1,414,616 downwards.
TATGGCACCTCAATATATATTCCTTAAATATAAAAGAATACCTAAAAGAAATTCCTTTAAGTATGTGTGTGTAATGCATGCTCATACATTTCAGTCCCCCTATATGTTTTTTTATATATTTCATAAATCAAATTGTTTTCACTTTTTACTAACTTTGGTTTCCTGCACTCCTAATGTGTTCCAAGTATATATTTTTACAAATTAGTTTGTATTTTGAAATGTAACAATAAAAAGTGTATTCAAGAAATGTACAGATGCATAACTAGTTGCCACGGATATTGAATGAGAAGAACATAATCATTTATCACTTGAGGACTACAACAAAGGATCAGCCATGTCACTGTTTAAATACTAGAACTTTCCATTCACTAACTTCTATGTACGAAAGAAAGATTACATCATAGATTTGATAAGCATATTAGCACTCTCTTTTTAATTTCTTCTCTGTTTACAACAAAGATGTCATTCATATTCTGTCCATAAATCAGGTAATTAACTTGGTTACGTAGAACACGGAAGTGGAAAAGGGAAAGATGTTAAAGTTGTAATCTGTCTAAATCAAGATTAAACTCATTTAGAAGTGAACAAACATACTAGCAGATAGTGCAGAAGGATTACGTGGGGCATTCCAAATTAATTATAGATTGCGGATGGTTTAATCCAAGCAGTAGATGCCTTAATATGTTCTCTAACAAAGCTGTTTCTCATGAACAAGGAAGCAATAGCAGACCAAGATAACAGTAGACCACAAATTTAACAAAGCTAAATTCTGGAGGTGATCATGTGCATGGCCAAAACTAACCATCAAACCAAACAAATTTACTGCAAATGATGATTCTCAAGTAAAAACAAGCATTATACTAACTTTGGCACAGTGCTTTATTAGCTTCCAGAAGCAAGGAAGAACTGGTTCAACCAACCAATAAAAATCTAAATTACCATTGCAATGAGGAGTCTTTTCCTTGAAAAAAAACAAGAAGAAAAAAAACAAGCAGAAACTAATATAGTAGACACATATCTAAGCATTATACTAAACTTGGCACATGAGATTCCACTGTTGAACGTCCACCCAGTTGAGCAACCCTCTGGTATAGGGAAAAACCGTACTTCATTCTTACCAAATACAGAATCATCTATTCGTCCCTACTATCATTCTTATTTTCTTTTATTTATGTCTGTTGAATTAAATTAAGAATCCTATATCACACACTCCTATAAATTAAATAAAAAATCTATATTTAAAAACTCCCCCCCTTCAGATTTTCTAAACCGTCATTTTGGCTCTATGTCCCTTAAAAAAAATCTTTTTCCCATAAATAATCAAAATAGAAGAGAAAAAGGAATCAAAACCCATGTCCAAGTCCCTACGTCCCAAATTAAATGATCATTTTGGCTTTTTGGAGAGCCTTTGTTCGTCGAACAAGAATTACGTATTTTCTTATATTTGGTGTTCGACTGTTTTCTGCTAGCATATCAACTTATCTATACATTTTTTTGATAATTTTCTCTTGTATTCATCAATTTTTAGCTAATGAATCCAATAGTTCAAACATACAACTCAATTTTCTTTTATGAATTATATAAACCAAGATTATCAAAACCATAAATGAAATTCCTACAGTTTTATGTTAATTATTGTGGCGCCCTCAGCCTAGTATAGCCACAAATAGCGTTCCATGAAAAACAATCAAAATAAAAATTTCCAAATTTATATTTAAAAAAATAGCTCAAAGAAACAATCAGATCCAGGTGCTAGTAATTCACCAAAAAAATAGCTCACGGAGAGTGAGTGTGTTTATGTGTTTCATCATGCGACTAATACTATAGAGGAAAACAGGAGAGAGAGATTAACCTGTTCTGGTGCCGCTTTATACGGACGGATATGCAAAAGAAAAGCGGTACCCGTACGGATAAAATCCAACGAAAATGGAAAATTGAGAAGGAGATCGGACCGGTGAAATTGTTATCAGGCTGAAATTAACAAGTTGCTATAAAAAATAAGTCCTAAACTGAGAGAGTCCGCCGGGAGAGAGTGGTGGAGATGAATGGCGGTGCGGTGGTTGGGGATAGGTAGGGTTAGAGAGACGACACGTGAGGGTTGAGAGGGATCCAGCTGTCAAAGGAGGACTGGATAGGCATGACGAGGCAACAAGCCTCCATGATGACTCACAACTTATTATTAAACACAAGATAATATAATATATATTTATATATAGAGGGGTTCAATGAAAAACTACAATGCACCTGAAAACATGTGAAAACCGCACTGCACCACCACAAATGCATCAAATTCTCCGCGTGATACATCAATATCTCGCGTGATGCATCAAATTTCCCGCGTGATGCATCAAATCTCGCGTGATGCATCACCTTATTTACGATCATGTCACCGCGTTTTTCATGATATGCACCAAATCGAACGGTATGCATAGGTTTCTATAGTTTTCAGGTGCATAGTGATTTTCCATTGAACCTATCCCTCTGTATGTGTGGAATGACCAAAAAATCAAACCGAAATTGAAACCGAACCGGAACCAGAACCGGTTGGAGCCGATTTATAATATTGGTTCAGTTATCGGTTCTTATAATCTTCAATTTTCGGTTATTGGTTACTCGGTTATTGTCACATGACGTCACCATATAAATCTAAAAAGATATTTTTAGTATAAAATATAAGGTAACTACAATTTATTATTTCAAAGATAAATACGTTTAATTATTTTTAAAATAAAAATAAAATAAAAAGATAATTACAATTCATTATTTTTAATATTTATAAATATTAATAAATAATTAACTCCGTCCACTATTTGACATAAAATACACGCCATAACCACATTTCATCTAAAAATTATATTTTTTAAAATAAAATAAAAGATAAATACAATTCTTTATTTCGAAGACAAATACATTTTATTATTTTTAAAATAAAATAAATATAAATACTGTTCATTATTTCTAATATTTCTAAATATTAACAAAATGTGTCAAATTATGTTCTCTTTTACTATATTTATAGATTTTATTATAATATACATTAATTTTTAAATTGTTTTTTTAATTTTTTTTGACAGTTTTCCTAAGACTAAATATAAGAAAAAAATTAATATATCTATATATACAACAAAGTAGAACACAAATTGTCACATAATATCATCATGTTTCATCTGAAAAAATAAATAAACATTATTATTTTTAAAATAAAATAAAAAATAAATATATTTCTCTATTTCTAATGTCTATAAATATTAATAAACAATTAACTCTGTCAATAATTTGACATTATCCGGTAATATTATTTGTTATCATTGTCATTGTGTTCTCCAATGAATTTTCATAGCAAAAAAGCGTGCCGCCCAGCTCCTCCAATAATATTTTGTCTTTTCAACTTTCTATAAGTATCTTCATTCATTTAATGGAGTAATATTAGAACCAGATCAAAAAAGACATTTGAGCTTTGTGGATATTGCTCTTTTTAATTTTGACCAATATATTTGTAACACATATTAACAATTTAGTTAGTTTTTTTTCCAATGAGGTATGTCCCCAATGTTAAGTCTTTAACTTTGTGAATGTACAAATTTATTTTGTTTTATGTCAATCAAAAGTTAAATTAATCATAGTTGATTCTGAAGAAAAAGTTATCCAGAATTTTTATACTGTATATTTGATAGAACATAATAGTTATTTAATATATTTATTGAATTCAATATATGCTTAAAATGTTTTTTAGTTTATGCATGCTTTAACTAATTGTCATTTCTAACATTAGAATTTAAGTTGTTTTTTTATGGATTATCTGGACTGGTTTTAATAAATTATAGAACTTTTTTACAACACAAAACATGAAAGTTATTTTGTATAGTTTGTAGGTTTTTGCATGTATGAATTAGTATTAATGGAAGATGTTTATTATAGAAAAAACCCAAGATGTTTTGTACGTTATTACGGTTTAGTACTGCCACGTTACTTTTTACAATTTACAGATAAATTTCTTAAGTTATTTATTTTTCTAAAAACATTTTTCCATTTTCAAGTTTGAGACTTCCTCTTACAACCAGTATATAAATGGTCAATCTAATTGCATCAAAATAGTGTCTGTCAAATTATTTTTTGGGGATGGTACTTTCAAAACCAATGTTTCAGGGTCTACTATAATCAAATAAGGTGGTTAGTTACCTAGAATAGTAACTTACTATTGGTAAAGGACTAAAGGGTTCCTTAGTTGATTATAAACTTAGAATATTAGATATTGATTTGAAAGTATGATCACCACAAGAGAAGTTGATAACAAGTGTGGTACATTTTGGTGCAATTAACCCACTTATACATCAAACAGAATTAGCCTTTTTACCTAAACTATGTGAGTTGGGTAAGCTAAGGTATTTAGGCTGCGTTCACTTAGACAATAATTTTTCATTTGTTTTCAATTTCAGTTTTCAAGAAAATGTTTTTAGATTTAAAAAAAAAAAAAACAATTGAGAATTCTGAAAACGCGTTTATATTGTAACTCGAAAACTCACTGTTTTCGTTTCAAGTTTAAAAAAGGTTGAAAGCATGGTAAAATTATTTTTAACATTTAATTATAAATTTTAAAAATGAAAATTTCCTGAAAATGAAAATTTATTCTAGAAAATATGCAAGTGAACATGTATTCATAAAACCCATGTTTTCATTAAAAAAAAAACCCGAAAATACTCCGGTTTCGTCAAATGAATGCACCCAGTTTTTGCATGTATTTCACTATTTCTATGTATAGTTTCTAGCTCGAGTCGACATTTGCTTTAAAAAGTAATGACATGTTCATATGGGGTGTTCCTGGACATACTGGCTCACTTGATGGTGTTTGTTTCTGTAGGTTTTCTTGGAGTACGAAGACACAGAAAGTGCAACGAAAGCCCGGGCAGGGTTGAATGGAAGGAAATTTGATGGGAACCAAGCGGTGGCAAGCATTTATCCAGAAAATAAGTTCAGTCAGGCCGGGTATGATGGATAGTTATGCAACTGCTGCCTTTACTTGTATTGTATTACCATCCTCTTATGTGATTAGGAAGAGCCTAAAACAATGGTTTGAAACAATGGCATCTTCTTCAACAGCTACAAGTCACCATATAGCTTATGGTTGCCTTTTACTTTTTAAGAAAGACTCAGCATTTTGTAGCAGCTAAGTTTTTGACCCTTCTACTGAAGTAGACAAAACAGACCAATCCAACCACTTAACCAAAGTGTTTCATCGTAAGAACACAAGCTAAAATTTCTCCCCTAATTTACAAGTGTTCCGGATAAATATTAACATCTACAACAACATGCATCAAGACCACAGATTCTTCCTATATATAAAGGTTTTGACAGACATGTTACAGTTACGTTGGTTAAAAATGAAGGGGTTACCAGTGTATGAGAATAAGAAGGTGTGAATGACAGCATGTTGCGTGTCCTCGATCAATCCTAAACTCAATTGCTTTTGAAGACTCGTAAATGGTTGTTGACCTAATTGCATGAGCATAATATGATGCGTTGTTGTCATGGTGTCAACTGTCACCTTCATTCGTTTGAGATTGAAGATGTGCATCAAGTCTGGACACCGTTTCAGGTCCAAAAATCCTAGTCAACTCATCCTGTCCAGGTAACATAAATCATACAAATTACAAAATTCAAAATGCTTGTCTAACTAGCCAAATTTCATAACGAAAATGTGTATTAACAAAGGATATACCATCATGCTTACTTGCTTAGTCGCTTACCATTTGTTGATGTATCATGATAAAAAGATAAATTAGTCAAATAACATAAAATTGATTTTAGTATCATGCCACACTATCACATATTCACATTACATAATCAAAGAAAAGGTTTGGTCTGTGAACACTGTATATAGTCAGACACCCTTATATTGATGGCAATTCTTTGTAATACACACACACACACACACACACACACACACACACACACATATATATATATATATATATATACACACACACACACACACACACACACACACTCTTATACAGCGGAGGGTTCCATGGGAAACCGGGAAACCATACAAAATCGATTTTATACATTGCATGCATTAGATTTACGCTAGTTTGTGTGTAAGTTTATATCTTCTGTTTGTGCATCATTTTTATGAATTAATTTATATAAGCTAGTTTGTGCATAAACGGCGAATAAAATTTCATGTTTGCATCAAAAAGAAGTTTAAAGAAATAATAATAAAGGTTTTCATTGATTTAAAAATATGAAAAAAAAAAGGCATGAATGAAAAAATGGAATTTTAATTTGGTCCCCAGTTTCCCATGAAAGTTAGATTCTCATTTAAACCTCCCCTATACACACACACACACACACACACAATATTCGTAAAAGCACATATAAAGAAGAGCATGTGCATAAACCTTTATTGAATTATTTTCAGACGTTAGCTTATCGCATTCCTCAGAAAGCCTCCGTAGCTCATCTCTAAGTGAGTGATTCTCATTGCTTAGTGTATCTACTCTTGTCTGTAGCTCTTCACATTCGGCCTGGGGAAAACAAAGTACATTAGCAAAATACATGTGAATTAAAATTCTATCTAAATTTTTTTTTAGTTTGCATTACATATATAATTGTTATAAGGAAATAGACTTCCATTTACGTGGAGTAAATATATCTCTAGATTGTAGGAATTGATTTGAGTATTTGACTAGTCCTTCACCCGACAAAGGAGAACAGTATATTTTGTATTGCCTTGATTAACATTGTGCATCCATCTAAATGCAACGTTCTAACCTCAAAAATATCCAAAATATTTCAAGTGGTGGATGGACTTAATCAAAAGAGCTTCAGAGTATAAAGTAGCCACTGATATTGCTTGGTTTATCATTAGTTTATTTGTGTTCCTCTTTCTCTTCGCATTTTTGATTCAGGGGTGTGATGGAGCACCATGCTGGCAAATGAAGCAGTACAAGATCCTCATTGAACATAAAACAGACGTTACCTGCTTGCGCAGTCTTGATCTTCTAGCAGACTCTCTGTTAGACTGCTTCCTCTTCTGCCTCTTCAGTTCACGTTCATCCTGCTGACAGAAGAATGTCACACGTTAGTTGCTGTTTTGTTTAAATAGGTTTAAAAGTTACACAATTACTACTTAACTAGACAGCTGCAATTAATGAAAATGGAGGCAGAAGGCAAGAATCGGAAACCAGTGACGAAACCTTGACAGAATCAGAAACAAGATCACTGGAACATCTAAAAACGGAAGGGGTAACCATAAGTAACAAACCAGCAAAAAACTAAGCTCTTGTATACCTGAACCCACTGATCAGCCATCATGCTCTCTCGTCCCACCATTGGTGGTGCACCCACTGTTTGGGAGACACCAGAATTATTTGGTTGCATTTTCAAAGATCCAGTTCCAACAGATGGGTTCCACAGGTCCATCCCCATATTAAGATTGGTAGCAGGCATAGAAACTACAGGATTCCCAGGCACAGACGTCTGAACATTGGGCCCACAACTGTTATTCCTTGCATTCGCTGCAAAATTTGTATTACTTTATAAATTCATGATAAATCATAAAAAAATGCATAGACAATGTAAAAGAGTGTAGAATCACCATCTGCAAGCATCTGATGGAAGCATCCCTTCTTGCCTCCAGAATATTCCTGGAGGTATCTTGATATGTCAATACGTAAAGAAACAATATATATTTTTCTATCTCCTCTATCACAAGTCACTAAATGTTAACTACAACAAAAGAAAAAAAAAATCAAAACTTGGACTACTAATGTGGACACATACTTGTCGATCGTCTTCATCGCTTGCATCTGATGAACCATCATTAGCACTTTCAGCACTGTTTATGTAAAACTTATGGGATCAGCAGGGCACAATCAAAGAGAAATGACTAATAAACAAATTAATTTATAACTGAGTAGAATCCAAACCTTTGTGTGGCACCATCATTCCCAGAACTCGATGCTGCCTTCCCAATGTCTCCAGTCCTAACACCAAGGCCATTGACATTCCCTGAAGTCCCCTTGGACTTTTTGCTAACCTTGTCCTTCCCATTAGGGGCCTTCGTTTCAATTTCGGAGTTTGGCTGTGCAGTAGTAGCGGTCTGCAAGGGTAATTATTAAACAAAAAGTGAGCGTAGAATCTGCATCAAAAGCACAAGGGGTGAAAAAAGAAAAAGAAAAGGAGGGGATGCTAGAGGCCACCGACATTGACATCTTTACAATATGTGAACAGAATAGCAAGATGCAATTTAAAAGGCATAAATAATGAGAGGAAATCATGTTTACCATAGGCATACTAGGATGACCATACACTCCTGCTGGAGGATACATAGCAGGGTATGGAACCGGCGTCCCATATGGTGGCATCATAGGATGCTGAAATAATTTAAATAAAATGATCACTACACCATTAAGCGTCGCATACCAACATCTTATAGATCTTTATACATTCCATGCAAGTGAAAATGATTACCTGGCCTCCCCACATATACGGGTGTGGAGTTGGAGAAGCAACGGCTGAGGCAAAGAAAGGTGGAGCAGCTCCAGAACTATAATAAGCCTGAAAAGAAAAACATTGCAAACTACTATAAAAATCTCATTGCATCTTGTAACAACAAATTCAGAATCATTGCAGCATTGCTTATACACGCACCTGCATAGAACTTGACCAATCTGGATACGAGGGTGGTTGAGGCGTTTCCTGTAGTTAAGAGAGTGAGACAACTTGTATGATACGAACAGAAGTCTTTACATCCTGCAAAGAAGAAAGAGTGAGGAAACCTGGGTTGAAGGAGGTTTGGAATGCTTGGCAGGTGAGCTCTGTTCTCCAGTGCCCATGAACCTAACGGATGAGTTATCAAAATGCAGCCAAAAGTTGTCAGCGACCAAGACTTTGTATATCCTAGTGATATTAATCAAGAAGCACCTGCAGAAATCAAATATAGTGAAGTCAGTTACTGATACACCTGGGAATCATGGACCATTGCTAGTGGCTCTCATTAATTACATAAAAAAGATGATTAATTGATGCATTCAACCATTATAGTTTTTCGTTTATACTTCATCATCAATTCATCAGCCTGGCTTTTGTAGAATTTGAAGTTAATATTTGTAGTATCACACAGTATGCCTCCCTACAAATACAGAATCATCTATTCGTCCCTACTACCTTTCTTTATTTTCTTTTATTTATGTCTGATGAACTAAATTAGAATCCTATATCACACACTCCTATAAATTTAATAAATAATCTATATTTAAAAACCCCCCCCTTCAGATTTTCTAAACCGTCATTTTGGCTCTACGTCCCTTGAAAAATTTCTTTTTCCCATAATTAATCAAAAATAGAAGAGAAAAAGGAATCAAAACCCATGTCCAAGTCCCTACGTCCCAAATTAAATGACCATTTTGGCTTTTTGGTGAGCCTTTGTTTGTCGAGCAAGAATTACGTACCTTCTTATATTTGGTGTTTGAATGTTTTCTGCTAGCATATCAACTTATCTATACATCTTTTTGATAATTTTCTCTTGTATTCATCAATTTTAGCTAATGAATCCAATAGTTCAAAACATACAACTCAATTTTCTTTCATGAATTATATACACCAAGATTATCAAAACCATAAATGAAATTCCTACAGTTTTATGTTAATTATTGTGGCGCCCTCAGCCTAGTATAGCCACAATTGGAGTTTCATGAAAAACAATCAAAATAAAAAATTCCAAATTTATATTTAAAAAAAATAGCTCAAAGAAACAAACAGATCCAGGTGTTAGTAATTCACCAAAAAAATAGCTCACGAAGAGCGAGTATGTTTATGTGTTTCTACATGGGACTAATACGATAGAGGAAAACAGGAGAGAGAGAGAGAGAGAGATTAACCTGTTCTGGTGCCGCTTTATACGGACGGATATGCAAAAGAAAAGCGGTACCCGTACGGATAAAATCCAACGAAAATGGAAAATTGGGAAGGAGATCGGAGCGGTGAAATTGTTATCAGGCTGAAATTAACAAGTTGCTATATGAAAATAAGTCCTAAACTGAGAGAGTCCGCCGGGAGAGAGTGGTGGAGATGAATGGCGGTGCGGTGGTTGGGGATGGGTAGGGTTAGAGAGACGACACGTGAGGGTTGAGAGGGATCCAGCTGTCAAAGAAGGACTGGATAGGCATGACGAGGCAACAAGCCTCCACAATGACTCACACCTTATTATTAAACACAGGATAATTTATTTTACTTATTATATTAGTTTATATAGATAGATAAAAATAACGAGGTTTAAACCTGTGCGTTGTAAGAGGATATATATTTAATTTTTTATAAAATGAATATATTAAACGAGGTAGCTTAACCCGTGCGTTGCAGCGGTATCATAACCAAAGAATATATATTTTTCATTTTAAATATAGTTTTACCCGCGCGTTGCAGCGGGATCATAAATTATATTGTATAAATATATTACCTAAAAATAATAAATAACATTAGTCGTTTACCTGCTGGCCAGTTAGAATGTAGATAAATAATTAAAATTTTGTCATTTTAAATAGCCTGAGAAGAAATACAATTTTATGTTAAAATGTAGATAAAAGAAAAGTGTTCATAATGATATATTTAAATTTTTATAAAATACAATACATCAAACGTTTCAATAGAACAACAAAACAATTATTATATTACATATAAAATAAAATATTTAGGCAGCTGCATGCCTGCCTGCCTAACGAAAATCGTTCCGGCGACGATATATTTTATATCAGAATGTAGACAAAAATAATGCGATCGTAATAATATACTCAAATTTTAATAGAATACAATATATCAAAAGTTATCACAGAAAAATAGAAATGTTATATAATATATATAAAGTAATAAAATAGGTCAGCTGCTTACCTACCTGCTTGAGCTGTCTGGCAGCTTGCTTTCCTGGTTCCGACGACGATAAATTTTATATCGGAATGTAGACAAAAATAATGCGATCGTAATGATATATTCAAATTTTAATAAAATACAATATAGCAAAAGTTATCACAGAAAAACAGAAATGTTATATAATATATATAAAGTAATAAAATAAGTCAGCTGCTTACCTGTCTGCTTCAACTGCCTGGCAGCTTGGTTTACTGTTCATTGAACAGTAACACTAAGTTTTCAAATAGTACTATTGTAAATATTATAATTATATAAGAATATTTATTATTAAAATTTTGTTATTTTAAAATAGTTTGAAGGATAATAGATTTTATAGCAAATACATATAAAAAAGAATGCTATAGTAATGAGGAATTCAAAATTTTTGCAGAACAACATATAGTAACATATGTTTCTTCACGACAAACAAAATAGTAACATATTACATGAAAACTGTAATTTTAAAAACGACTAGATATTAGATTTCATATCAAAATATAAATTAAAAAAATGCTAATATAACGACGTATTTGAATATTTGTAAAACCTTATATACCAAAGAATATATGAAGAAATAAACGGTCCTATATTACATAAAAGATTTAATAATAAAACAAGCATATTTTTAAAATAACTTGGACGATAATAAATTTTATATCAAAATATAAAAAAACAATGCAATTGTAATAATATATTCAAAATTTAGAAACCTAAATATATTAAAGATTATAACAAAAAAATAAATATAAAACAGTTGTACATTGTATAAGTATGATAAAATAAAACACGTAAATGTTTTTGCCAACAAAGAATTAAAAAAATGTCTGCTAGCTTGCTTGGTTCAGTTATCTGGTAGACTCGTTCAATGCTCATCGGGAATATTTAAAAATTACAAAGTATGGAGGACAATAAAATTTATATCTGAATGTAAATAAAAATAAAGTGATTATAATGGAATACCATAAAATCTGTAAAATAAAGTATATTAATGGTTATAACAAAAAATACAAAATGGTTATATATTATACAGAAAATTATACTGATATTAAAAATCTTTTTTAATCAATTAGTTCATACTATAATAAATTTTATATCGGATATTATAATGATACTTTTTAAATTTTAATAAAACTAAATACATTAAAGGTTATAACAGAAAAGAAAAAATAATTATATTATATAAAAATATAAATATAAATAACAAATATAAGGGCCACACGTTGAATGCTGGTTAGCCTGGTTTGTCTGGTTAATCTGTCTGTTAGGAGGCTTTACGAATTCATCATCTTTATAGTTAAGTATATTTATAATTATAATAAAGTATATTTATAGTTAACATACACATATTTGTTTGAAATATGATTTTTATTACGTTATATATTTTAAGATAATTAGAGAATTCAATAACCAAAAGAATAAATTATAAATAATATAAACCAACTTTTATTTTAAACCACAAATAATATTAGATTGAAAGAAAAATTACTAAAGTAAATTACACAACAATCGAAAATCGATAAAAGCATCACAATCTTAATAGTCCCATGTTGCATATCTTGTCATTCATGTGCAACTTCCTACCATAGAAAATTGAAAATTGTTAAAAAGATAGTACATGGCATTCCTATGCAACTTCTTGCAATAGAAAATCAAGAAAACGAATAAGATTTTGACACTCTGCAACTTACTACGATATAAATTTGTTACAAAAACCATGTAGATGGTATGGTTTTGAGCTTACGTAAATGGAGTTGGTCATGCCGAAACAAAAATTTTCAAAACTTTAAAGTTGTGTTTATTAAACGAAAATTAGTCATTTTTAATTTTCAGTTTATAGTTTTCAAAGAAGAAAGAAAAAGTGAAATCTTGTTTAGACGATGAAGTTTTAGTTTTAAGAAAAATGAGATAGATGATTATAAAATAAAAAAATTGTATATGTGATAGATTAGTAAGAGAGGGAAATAAAATATTAATAATAATATAGGATAGGTAATAGAAAAGTAAGAAGAATCATATGAACAATGATATTTTAAATAGTGAAATGAAAATTTAAGGAATTGTTATTAAGTAAACAATATTTTACTTTTATTTTTGAAAAATAAAATGAAGATTTTAGAAATTTTCTGTAACTAAGTTAAATAATATCTTAACCTTGTGAATTAATATCTCGGCAATCCGATTATCAAAATAATCTCAATCCAAATAAGTTAAATCCACATCCCAATTAATGCAAAATAAAGGTTCGTTAAATTGGGCCACTTGGCCCGTATTAGGATCACTTTGGATTGCTGACGTGCCAAAACGCGAAATGACATGATCCAAATAAACCTATGCTAACCTGTCCAAATTAACCAATCTTATGCAAAAGGAGACAAATCATCCTTTTAAATCCTTAAAAAGTATGTATCTTGGCAGCACCAAAAACACTTCCGCGAGTAGTTGTTTTGATATGACTAATATCTACGAGAGCACGAAAAGGCATCCTGCTATCGTTAGGCTCCACAAACTAATCTTCCTCAGTTGTTTACATATATCATAGTGTAACCTGCTACTTGCAACACGATTATCTTTGTTTAGACTATCTTATGAAAATTTTCGATGTTTAAGATTGGGTGAAAATTGATTTATTGCATAACCCAAATGAATGAGATCCAATAACATTACAATTTGAGTTCCGGTCAGCATTTTTCTATTTGGCACATAGGCAAAACATCAAATGGTTGATATGCAAGTTTGAAAAACTTCAAAATGCAAAAATTTACGCAAGATTGATATAATTTTTTTTTGGTATGTATTGGTCATGTAACCTCATGGAGATTACATTTAAGTGTAGTATTGAAGTTTAATTAAAAATTATAAGAATCATGTTTGTTTTGTAAACTTTTGGACTTGTGGTTTATAGTGTATCCCATGAAATTTAATGAGGTGCTTGTATGAAAATATTATTTGTGAAAAAAAAAAAATATGTAAGGTGTTACATAAGCACACTTTATAAATTAAGCAGCGTGAGTGTCTATCAAAATTTGACATGTCATTTTCCCTTGAAGCTTTTTGAATGTTACAAATGACTTTTTATATATTTTATTTAACTTAATACACATTTTATATAAATAATTTTTGTTAGAAAGATTCATGTAATACGTGAGTCGATAAACTTGTGTTTAAGTATATGAAAATCTTCACGATTTAAAATTGTATGGAAATAGTAAATTGAAGATTTAAAATAATCGATACTTAAAAGCATGTGAATTTAATCCTTTTGAATTTTTGTTACTTTTTACATCTTTAAAAATATAAATTTGAAACAATTTATTCACACTTTTAAGTGTGAATTTTAATCAGTTCATACACAATTTTAAATGTGAAGATGTAAACATAATTTTTCACGGCACATTTATTAACACATCATCATATTTCTATATGTGTTTAAATGTATACATTTACTTAAATAGATGTGAACAATTGACTTATTTTTGTAGTGGCTATCCAAAAAAGTACAAAATAACATAAATGTTAAGAGGGTGTTTAGATTTGCGTTTGAAAAAGTGCTGCAGCGTTTTGGAAACTAATAATCAGATAATTGCTGTAACAAAAAGTGCTGCAGGAAACGTAGTGTTTGGTTTAGTTTCTGCTGTTTGATATCATAATTATCAAATAATCAGTTTTTAAAGTGTTTGGATTTGCGTTTTTACTTGTAAAATGACCAAATAATCACTTATTAAGCAAATAAGCTACAATTTTTAACTTATGAAAAAGTGTGGTAGGACAAACGCTAAACGCAAATAATCACTTATTAACGTATGCAATCCAAATACTTTAAATCAATTATTTACGTTATTATAACGTGATAAGATAATAATCATGTTTATAACGCAAAACCAAACACCCTCTAAATAGGCTAGCTAAAATAAACTAACTCCATTCATGATTTAATTCATTATCATAACGGCTAAATTTAATCAATGAATTAAAAGTATTACTCACGAAAGTATTCTTTGATCATATCACTAGACGTGTTTTAGTCTTTTAGGCACACTAACAAACATTAATAATTATCTTTTTCTAAAGTAGGTTTTGTACGAGATATATTTAATACTAATTAAACACAAAGACTTTTTATAATGTTAAATTTTATGTGAAATAATTTTTATATTTATGTAATTCGATCATATACTTGATTTATAATATAAATATAGATAACTAACTAGAATGCACATAGTAGATTGTTATACAAAGGGTTTCTAGACGGTACTGAATGAAGGATGATAAAGTGAATTTTAAAATTAGGAGTTTGAATATATATATATATATATATATATATATATATATATATATATATATATATATATATATATATATATATATATATATATATATATATATATATATATATATATATATATATATATATATATAGGGGTGGGTTCTATGGAAAACCGACATGCACCGGAAAACTTCGGAAACCCATTATGACTGTCGATCTTGGTGCAGCTGGGCAAAAAGGGGCGGTGGCAGGATGGTAAATAATGGGAACTTCATTGAAATTGGGTGCATTCTCGTTTAGGTGCAGAAGGGTAATTAGGTCATTCCAAAAGCATTGGTTTTTTGGAAACAAAAAACCACCTCAGTCAATGAAACCTCTCGTCTCTCTCCTCCCGAAGTTTTTGCTCTGATAAGCATTAAAAAAAAAACGATTTTGATTTTGTTCCCAAATCTTCAAAGCAAATCCCCCAAAATTTAGGGATTCTTAAGATAAATCCTTCGACATGGTTGGGGATGCATCATCTTCGAAGAGGAAGTCAAGAGCAGAGCACCAGGTATGAATGTCATGTATTTGGTTCATGGTTTTTTACGGTTTTAGTGCATCCGCGAAGGTAGAAGACTTGGTTTTTTACGGTTTGTATTGTTCACTGCATGTGTAAAGTTGTGTGGATTAATGTAGCATACAAGTGTGGGTTGGTATATAATGATGCACTAAATCAAGAATGGTGCATCCGCGATGGTTTTTTACGGTTTGTATTGTTCACTGCATGTGTAAAGTTGTGTGGATTAACGTAGCATACAAGTGTGGGTTGGTATATAATGATGCACTAAATCAAGAATGGTACACTGGTTGGTGGAGAGGGTGTTGTTTAGTGTCAAGAATGGTGCACTGGTTGGTGCAGAGGGTGTTGTTTAGTGTCAAGAATGGTGCACTGGTTGGTGCAGAGGGTGTTGTTTAGTGTCAAGAATGGTGCACTGGTCGGCTATGCAACCATTATGAAGCCTTTTCAATAAAAATATTGATTTACAATACTTACCATTGTCGTTTTGTGATCCATCTGTTTCGTACATTGTATTTGAATTGTCCATCGTTTTGTTATTCACTCGAAAAACAGTATGTATGTCTGCTTTTCGACCAACAGAATAAACGATCAGCAGGGTGTATGTGTGCTTTTCGTCAAACAGATAAACAACAACCGGGTTCCATCAAAACGTTTTCGAATCTTGAAGCTATGTTGGTCAAAGATATCACGGTTTGATCATTATCTTGGAATGATTTTGAAATTCAAAATAATGATATCAGGAAGGTTAGAGAGATTTTAGGATACCAAAATTAAAAAAAACAGATTTTAATTATATTAGATAAGGTATCATTAGCAATACCCGAAATGCCCTTTGTATCGTTTTGATGCATGGGCGGGTGCCAGTGGTGCATAGTCAGTTTTCCAGAGTTTTCCGAAGCGTATGGGTTTTCCATTGAATATATATATATATATATATATATATATATATATATATATATATATATAAAAGAGAACATCAAATGCATACGTGACGCTTCCACGTTACACCACAAAAGATAAATACAACTTTTTATTTTTAAAATAAAAGATAAATACCACTTATTATTATAAAAAAATAATAGATAAATACAATTTATTATTTTAAAAGGATAAATGCTCTATATTATTTTTTTAATAATAAAAAATCAATACAAATATTATTTTTAAAAAGATAAATACAATTTATTATTTTAAAAGGATAAATGCTCTATATTATTTTTTTAATAATAAAAAATAAATACAAATATTATTTTTAAAAAGATAAATACAATTTATTATTTTAAAATGATAAGTGCTCTATATTATTTTTTTAATAATAATAAATAAATACAAATATTATTTTTAAAAAGATAAATACACTATATACACACTGAATCTAAATTTTTATCAATTAAAATTTATTAAATCAAGATAAATACACTATATACAAACTGAATCTAAATTTTTATCAATTAAAATTTATTAAATCAAAAATAAAAAGTTTTAAAAAATCATAAAAAAAATAACTACTATTTATATTTATATAATAAAAGAGAACATCAAACGCATACGTGTTGTTTCCACGTTACACCACAAAAGATAAATACAACTTTTATTTTTAAATAAAAGATAAATATAACTTATTATTATAAAAAAGATAAATCCTAAATAGATTTATTTTTAAATAAAAGATAAATACAACTTATTAGTAAAACTTATTATTATAAAAAAAGATAAATCCTAAATAGATTTATAAATAAAAATACACTGTTAATTTTTAATCTATAAATATTAATTTATAATAAAATATATAAGTAGTATGTTATATATAAAGTGAAATCTCAATTTTTATCAATTAAAATTTATTAAATTAGAAATAAAATTTTATTCACGTATTTACGTGGGACATAAACTAGTTACATGATAAACAAATGTGTAGTTTAGAAGTAGGATTATGATTAATTTTTAATTGAAACATTGTATTCTAAAAGGTTAACCTAAGTCGAAAGTAGGAGTTTGTGATTTTTGGAAATTTTCTTTATTTTCTCAAAAAAAATCTTCAAATTGTGAACTTTTCGGAGAAAAATAGTGAAAACATGTAAATCTAATAAATTTTTCTCTTAAAAACTATATATATAAACATAACAATAAAAATAAATATTAAATATTTATATATATATATATATATATATATATATATATATATATATATATATATATATATATATATATATATATATATATATATATATATAGACGGGATCATTGCAGAACCTAAATTTAGTGTACAACTATAGAACCAATATCGTCTATAGATTAGAATAATCTAATGGTCTTGATTAAAAGAGTTAAGTTTGGAATTAGTGAAAAAAAGATTGGTAATAGTGATATTTTAATTCTTGGAGGGGTAAAAAAGGAAAAGATTGGAAATAACAAACAGATTGACATTAGCAAAATAAATATCTTTTTTCTTTAAATTAAAATAACATTAATATTATTAATTTTTAAATCAAAAAAATTATACCATAAAAACGAGAATTTTATACTATTTAAAACGAGACCGGTCATGATATATTTATTTCAAAAAAATTTTACGTGTTTATTTTTCGTAAAAAAAAAATTACCCAGACCACGATGCAATATATCATGGTGAGATAATGAGATCATTCGATATCGAATGAACACTTTGATATCGTATATTTAACGTCAATGCAACACTGCATATACGCTCATTATTTACAGAGCTAAAATAATAGTCACAATTAGTAGTCAAAGTTGGTGGATTTAACGAGAACGGTTATGATATATATTTTTTATTTTTCGTAAAAAAAATTTTACCCAGACCACGATGCAATATATCATGGTGAGATCATGAGATCATTCGATAACGAATGAACACTTTGATATCGTATATTTAACGTCAATGCAACATTGCATATACGTTCATTACTAACAGAGCCAAAATAATAGTCACAATTAGTAGTCAAAGTTGGTGGATTTAACGAGAACGGTTATGATATATATATTTTTATTTTTCGTAAAAAAAATTCTACCCAGACCACGATGCAATATATCATGGTGAGATCATTCGATATCGAATGAACACTTTGATACCGTATATTTAACGTCGATGCAACACTGCATATACGTAGATAAATAATAGTCAAAATTAGTAGTCAAAGTTGGTGGATTTAACGAGAACGATCATGAATATATTTTTATGAAAAAAATTTACGTGTTTATTTTTCGTAAATTTTTTTTACTCATACGACCATTCGATGTCGAATGAACACTTTCATATCGTATATTTAACGTCGATGCAACACTGCATGTCCATTATATATTAAAAGAGTAAAAAAAAAGTCAAAGTGGACAGTCAAACTTGGTAGGCTGCTATTAATTCAATGTTAATTGTATAATTACCATCTTATCCCTAGTGTTATATTATATATAATCTAATGGTTTAGATTGGTTCTATGGTTCTGCACTAAATTAAGGTTCTGCAATGATCCCAACCCTATATATATATATACATATATATATATATATATATATATATATATATATATATATATATATATATATATATATATATATATATATATATATATATATATATATATATATATATATATAATTAAAATTCTAGTTAGTTAATAGTTAAAATAGATTTTAATACATTGGAATATTGGATTGAATTAGATTTTATTAGATTTGATTTGATATTATTAATACTTATAGTAAATTACATGACAATTTGTAAAAATGACAAGTGACAAATTAAATAAGAAAATGACAAATAATAAAATGAGAAGATGACAAGTGACAGTTTTGTTATTATTTTAATAGTATTTATAGATAAGGTAATCATTAATTATAATATATAACACCAAACCAATTATCATTAATGATTATCATTATCATTCTTTACCTTATAAATGATACCTCCAACTAAGCACCCCTAAATCTTTTTTCAGAGAAATGTATTTGGTAAAAATGCATTAGTTTTAATTTTTCAAATGTATTTGGTAAAAATAGGTTTTTACTATTAATTACTTAACAAGGACAATAATATTAGTTTAAAATTTTAGTTTGAAATTATTAGAATGATAAAAAATGTTTGACCGAAAACTCAAACTCATTTAGAAAGCATAAAGTATGATTATAAGAATAGTAACCGGAATAGAACTTTTAGGTTATAATCGATAGTCTTAAAGTATGGCTTTTGATGAAACGATTTTTATTTCCAAATCAAAATGCTCAAAATTTCTTCCTCAAAATAGATGTTAAACTTGAAATTTTAATAAACAAAAGTTGAAGCCATTAAAAAAACTTATTACCAAACGTGTATATACTTAATGCAGGAAGTTTTTAAGTTTGTAGGTACGGTGGCTGCTATTAGTTTCCAAATGGCATGCGTACGGATAGTATACCCTTTTTTGGATCTTGATCTATATCGATCTAGCTTCCTCCTATTTATAGAAATCATCTGTATCATTATTTCAAATCAAATATCGATCGATTACGTAATTGGGTATAGTAATTGAGAGATTAACACGATGGCATTATTCCCACCGGTTGTTAATTTCGAAGGAATTCGATTGGGTCAGCGAGGTGAAGGTTTGACCAACATTCTTGCTGTTGGCACCGCAACTCCTTCCAAATTCAAACGCATATGTACGTATATATGTTTTTACTAATTTTCATTACCTTTTTAAATTTATCCTCCATCATATTTTCTTAATCATATATATATATATATATATATATATATATATATATATATATATATATATATATATATATATATATATATATATAGTTTATTACCCGCGTATTACGCGGAATATATATAAAATATAATGAATTAAAAGGTAAATGTATAAATATTATCATTTTTAAACAAAAAGTATATAAGAATGATATTATTATTTGTTATGACCTATTAATTTTATATATTTTTAAATATGTATTAATAGTAATTATTTTGTTATATTTTTTTTAAAACTTTTATTATATTATGTTATATTATAATTAATAAGTTATTATAGTATTAGATTTTATTTGATCTGATTTGAATACAAAAGTAGATTATATTATATTTGGATATATATAATTTAAATTTTCTTTATTATTTTAAAAACATATAAATGCCACGTGTCGATTCATGGTGATGACACGTGGCTTCATAAGAATTGAGTATAGTTACTCTTTTAATAGTATAGATAGAGATAGATATATCAATCATAAGATAAAAGGTTTAATATGAAAAAACCAACATGTTTATATTTTTTGCGATTTAGTCCCCGCCTCCATGTTATTTTTTCCTAAAAAAGTCATCAAGTAATTGTTTTCAATCCGAATCTCGGAAAAAAATTCTTTTTTTTCATAATCAACCATGATTTTTTTCACAAAAAAACTAACATTTTTCGCTATTTTTCTCCGAAAAGTCCACAAACTTAGAAAGTTTTTTGAAAAATAAAGAAAAATTCTAAAAATCACAAACAAATATATAACTTAAAGATTTTGTTGGTAAAAAATAACACAGATTGACTAAACCGTCAAAACGTGAAAATCATGTTGGTTTTTTTCATATTAAACCCTAAAATAAATTTAAAAAAAAGTTAACTTCAATCATTTATTCTATTATGTTTCATATGCTTCCCATTAACATCAAAGTATGATTTATTTAATTATTTTTTAGTCGAATTTATACTCTGTGTTCATAATTTAGTTGCATGTTTATTGCCTAAAAAATTATAGTTTTACGTGAAGCCAGGGAACACAAAAAATTGTTCAATTCATGCATGGACAAAAACAAGCTAGAAGGATTAGGATTAAGTGTCATTTTGATCATTTAATTTTAAGATTTTTTTAGATTTAGTCGTTAAACTATTTTTTTGTTCCGATTTAGCCATTGAACTATTTTTTGTATATATATTTAGTCACTAAACTTTCTTTTTACCGATTTAACCACTGAAAATTGTCACGATTTAGCCACTAAACTATCATATTTTGTACCGATTTAGCCATTAGTTTTATTCATTTCCCCCCAAATAGAACAATAAACTATAGTTTATTAGCTAAATCAGGACAAAAAATAGTTTAGTAGCTAAATGAGACAAATTTAAAAATTAAATAGTCAAAATGATACTTAACCCTAAGGATTATATCAGTTAATTAGTTTTTTTAAATAAAGTTAAGAATAATCAACCCCATAATTTCTGCTAGCTATTTAATTACTTCATTTTTGCTAACAACACATATATGATAATTATATTTGTATGTATAGGTGACAAAACAACGGTAAAGAAACGATACATGCACCTCACAGAAGAGTTTTTGAAAGAAAATCCAAACATGTGCGACTACATGGCTCATCCATCTTTGAATGCTCGTCGAAAATTTCTGGTCACCGATGTCCCGAAGCTCGGGAAGGATGCCGCAGCCAATGCCATCGACGAATGGGGATTCCCGATATCCAAAATCACTCACCTTATCTTTTGCACCAAAGCTGGAGTCACTACCCCTGGTGCTGACTATCAACTCACCAAGCTTCTTGGCCTTTCTCCTTCGGTCAACCGTCTCACGATTAGCCAACACGGGTGTGCGGCCGGGGGCACGGCCCTTCGCCTAGCCAAGGACATTGCCGAAAACAAGAAGGACTCACGTGTTCTAAACCGAACAGCAAATCTCTGATAGATGGAGATTAGGGATTGTTGCTTTAGGGTATTGGGGACCCTCACAATATATAGAATGGGAATTAGGGTTACCATCAAACCCTAAAGCCCAATAGTATTAGTTTATTAATTAATAGTCTAATAAGTCTATTAAAGATAAGCTCAAATATTTAAACATATAAGTCCATCCAAATAGAAATTCCAACAACTTAGTTATTCGAGATCGTATCTGCAAATCAATCAATCATACCGGACACCGAAAACATGATAAACTTACAGTTGATGGAGGAAGGATTGAAAGGTAAGATGGATAAAGATATACCCAAAATGATCGCGAAGAATATGGAGCAAGTATTAGTGCATGCGTTTTGTCCATTAGGCATAAGTGATTGGAATTCGTTGTTTTGGATAGTCCATCCGGGTGGTCCGGCCATACTTGATCAGGTGGAGCTAAAGCTTAAGCTTAAGAAGGATAAGTTGAGGGCTAGTAGGCACGTGCTTAGTGAATATGGAAACATGTCCAGCACGTGCGTGTTTTTCATAATTGATGAGATGAGGAAGAAATCCATGGAGGAAGGAAAGATGACAGCGGGTGAAGGTTTGGATTTGGGTGTTTTGTTTGCATTCGGGCCGGGTATTACTACTGAGACGGTTGTTCTTCGGAGCCTTCCAAGTACCGGTTAATTAAGATTTTGGTACCAGGATAGTTACAAAATAACCAAAATATAAACTCACTCCTCAAATTTTACCAAAAAAAAAAAACACACCTAATCAAGATACCCACCATTTATGTCACCGCACATTTACATGACGCCCACTAGTTACATGTCTTGTACTTTTTAATAATTTTTTTAATGAGTTACGTTACAAGAAGGTAAAAAGTAACGTAAATTACATTACCAAATCTATTTTTGGGAATGAGTATAATGAGATTTGATAACGTAAAGTAAGGGTACTTTACGTGATAATTCACATTTTGTAAAGAAATGTATTAAAAAATAGTAAAAACTACAAGTAACGTAAATATTGGTCGTCACGAAATATGATAACGAAAATGTTGGGTATTTTGGTAATGTAACTTTTTTTTGTAAAACTTGAGAAATTAGGTTTTTTTTTTGCATATTTTTGTAACTATCCCTTTGTTATATCTAAATTACTTAACTGATAACTATATAATGTATCGTTGAGTAATGATGATGATAATATCTGTAGAAGAAATGAAAAAAATAAACTTATAAAATGCATCCTCACTTAGTTTAACTTTTTCATCTTAGGTTTATGTTATTTCCACTATAAATCTCACTTTATGATTCTCCTGTTAGTTATGTCTACTTTTTATTTAATCACATGTTTTATGTGTTTTTAAAAATTTCTTTAGCAGTATATAACTATTTTATTTGCTGTAACTATAATAATTTTTATTTATACATATTTTTAAAAACCAATTATTTAAGTATCCGGAGTGTATTTATATTTAAAATACTAAAAATAAAGTTGATAAAGAAAATTACCTAATCAAAAAAATATAAGTAAATAAACTACCCACGAACCATGTGGAATTGTTTCGATATACGATAAATTGGTATCAACGCAAAAAAGCTCTCTTGGCGGGTCAAACTTCAAACTGTAATCAAATCCACCAATTTTTACGATCAAAATTTGAAATTCATCAACGTTACTTCCATCCACTTCCAGTAATGTGTGAGGAGTCTAGAGTTTGCTATATGTTATTTGTATGTTCTAATTTGAAAGATGGATCATAGTCGATTCAGCAGGAGACTACGTCGGATCATCATCAATTGATCTAAGCTCCTCCGGTAGTCTTGTTTCCTAAATCGAATAGGAAACCATGAAGTAAGTTTTGATTGTTTCAAACTCTATTTTGTGATGTTTGTAAATCGAATCTCCTATTCTATTCGTAGCCGTTTTTTTATGTTTACTGTGACTCGCTCTAATTGTTAGTTTATTTTTAGTTATCTGAAAGTACAAATCGTTTCATTTCTTCCCGGTCCTCTTTGAATCGGATGCAGAATGTTGTGACAGGATTTGATACTTCCTGTTTTTCCCTCTTTGATATATTTTGATTCGTATTGTTGGATTTATTGCTGATATTAAGTGTTTGTGTTTTGGTGTACAATGAAGTGATAGAAGTCTGTTTCTATTTGTTAAGTGCCTTTTATGTAAAGACCGCGAAAATAAACGTTCGCTTTAGGCCCTTTTTGTTTACTTAGAATTTCTTAACGATTTCATTAGGAAGTAAACAAACACGAATTGTTTAGATTCGATAGCGATCAACTCAGAAACATTATATTTCTTTTTCCTTTTTTAGTTTAAAAATTAATGTACTCGTTTGCTGCAACGGTTAAAACCTTTTAACCAAACAGCAGAGCGTTCGGATTGGAAAGTTATAAAAGATTCATGAAATTGGATGATCGCTTGGATTGCAATTGTGAGCTTTACGTACTTCATATAGAATTTCAGTTGTTCTTAAAAGTGATTGAAACTTGCTCTTCTAATCTTACATCCAATGATCACAGGACCCAAACTATTTCTGGGATTTCTCTTTCTCTGATTATTATCAATTTGGCCGCTATTGTAGAGCGAGCCGATGAAAATCTCCTTTCATCTGTGTACAAAGAAGTCAGTGAAACGTTCAACGTTGGACTATCTGATTTGGGCTACCTAATGTTTATGAGAAACTTTGTTCGAGGTTTGGCATCTCCAGTGGCCGGAATCTTGGTTTTAACCTATGATCGCCCTATCGTGCTTGCCATGGGCACACTCTGCTGGGCATTATCCACAGGTGCTTTGGGAGCCAGTCGCTATTTCAATCAACTTGCTTTTTGGCAGTCCATAAATGGATTTGGATTAGCGATTGTGATCCCTTCAGTCCAATCTTTTATAGCTGATACTTATAGAGATAGCATGAGGGGCATAGGGTTTGGATTCTTGAATCTTGTTGGAAAGGTGGGTGGCATTGGTGGCGGTGTGGTGGCTACAGTCATGGCCGGTCATGAGTTTTGGGGCGTACCTGGATGGCGGTTTGCGTTTTTTATGATGTCTGTTATAAGTTGCCTAATCGGGTGTCTTGTGTTCTTGTACGTCGTCGATCCTAAAAGACTAACTACCGTTGGTCGTGATGGAGGAGACACGTATCTGGAAAGGTATCAAAATTTTTTCCTACCCTTTTTTTTCTGTCTATTCAGATGTTAAATTTTCGTTTTTTATAGGAATGAACTCTTGGATAGGGGTCGTGATCTTGGTTCTGGTTCAATTTGGATTGATTCATGGACAGCCATGAAAGCTGTGATGAAAGTCCAAACGTTTCAGATCATCGTCTTGCAGGGCCTTGTTGGTTCCCTCCCATGGACAAGCATGGTGTTTTTCACCATGTGGTTCGAACTAATCGGTGAGCATCCATCCACTTTTCTTCATTATGTAATGCCTCTAAAAAACCGAATGCATTTTTTGTTTCTTCCGTAGGTTTTGATCACCAAAAGGCTGCAACACTTTTGAGCCTTTTTGGTTTCGGGTGTTCTTTTGGTTCACTCTTGGGTGGTATCATAGCCGATCGTATGTCTAAGATTTATCCTCATTCTGGACGAATCATTTGTGCACAATTTAGCGCGATCATGGGGATTCCATACACATGGTTTCTCCTTAGAGTAATCCCACAATCGGTCGACAGCTATCTCACTTACGCGATCACACTTCTCCTTATGGGCCTTATAATAAGCTGGAATTCAACCGCATCTAATGCACCAATGTTTGCAGAAGTGGTCCCTGCCAAACACCGGACCATGATCTACGCATTTGATCGTGCTTTTGAAGGATCATTTTCATCATTTGCAGCACCCATGGTTGGGATCCTAGCCGAAAGGATTTACGGGTACAATCCAAAATCCGTGAATCCAACCGCAGGATCCACAGGAGAAGCATTAGCGTTATCGAAAGCTGTCGATGATGGCTGTTCCATTCGGGCTGTGTAGCCTGTTTTACACACCATTGTATCGGGTTTTCAAGCGAGATCGAGAAAATGTGCGAATGGCTATTCAAAAAGAAGAAGAAATGATTTGATTAACCATTTGATTTGTTGTTAGTATAATATGCAAGTCTACCATAACCATAACACCAACACTTGATATTACTGTTGTTAATCTGCCTTTTCATCAATAGGCCAGATTTATATTTCTTTGAAATTATGTTTGAAATTACATTTGCTAACTAATGAAATTAATTTACATGTGATTTTTTTTATTAAGTTAAAACTATACACTTTTTTAAATAAAAATATAATATATGAATGTTGTAAACTGATTTAGTTACATAATGCAAGAGCTTTTTGAACCATTTTCATTGATCATTTACATCGTTTTAACTTAAAAGAACTAATTTTGAACAAGGCGTTTAAATATTTTTGTTATCATTTTTTCCTTGAAATGTGACATTAATGGTTAATGTTGCTTTTTTTTTTCCCAAACCGTTTTACATGTTTGACAATTTATAATAATGAATAATTTGAGATGGATTTTAAAATATAATCACTTAACAGATGAAAAATAAGTTATGATTTTATTGACAAGTTTACATGAAAACCATAAATATAGTAGAAACTTGCATCACAAGACAAAAATTTAATGTTTTTAAATATAAATTTTAATTTTTTATATGACTTTTGAAAATTTTCTGTTTTTACATCATCCCAGTCAACCCATTATACAAGATTCACATACTTTATGACGAAACTTCATACACCACCTCTATTTATAATCATAACTAATATATTTTTTATTCAATGAAAAAGAGAAACCATACATCCAATCATAAACAACAATTTAGTCAAATTATAGGTTAAAATTATAGGACGCGGTGTATCAGAATTTAGAGTATGGTGTATAAAGAATTTGCGTTTAACGAATTTGTCATATGATTAAACCTCTGCATCGGCTAAAATGCTAAATATCAATTAATTATTGTGTCTTTGATGATTATTGCCCTAATCAGAATGATCAAAAACCGCCGCCGAAAAACAAAATTTAAAAAGAAAAATATTATCCACGTGGATTGTTTCGATTTACCATAGATCTTGGCTACCAACGAGAAAATAGGACCCCAATAAAACAAAAGGAAAAAGTTTCCAAAAAAGTCAATGATCAAATTGCTTCAATCAATGAGAGATTAGCAGATATTTTTGCAGATAAACAAAGGAATCATAGTTTTGAGATTTGGGCCCTATTAATCGATTTCTAAACCTTGGCGGGTCAAAGGTTGAACTAATACCCAATCTCACCAACTTTTTCCAAAGAAATTTGGAATTGCCTCGTTGATTTGCATTATCATCATCGATTTCAAGAGACGTATGATCAGTTTATAGCTTGTATACGTGATTTGAATATTGATATTTGGTGGGTTTTGACAAATTTAGTGGAGCAGCATGATGGGTAGGTTTGCTAGACCAATGTTGTTTAAGGAGGAGACGCCGTACTATCTTCGGATCTGGAATTTGATTGGAGGTTACTTTTAGTCCGGCGATGAGATTTCGTCGTATCGTCATCAATCGAACGAAGCTTTTGTTTCCTAAATCTAATCTACCAACCATGAAGTGAGTTTCGATGTTCCCTATCTATTTTGCTATGTTGTATTATCTTCTAGTTCCTCTATCCCTTCTTTGCCCGTTCTACTTGTTTGATTAATTTTGTGTAGTTAACAGTCTTCTTATAAATCTGAAATCTGTGTCGTTTTTGATCTAATTTTGGAAGAAATTCGATTGATTATTGACAAAAATCAACTGTGTTTGTGATATGATTAGATAGTTTATGTGTTTTTCCCTCTTTGATTAGAAATGAAATGCTAGTGAACTAAGACAGAACATGAGATTCACACAGTTGTGAAGAAATGATATTGAATTTAATGCTCATTAAGTGTTTGTGTTTAAGTCTGGCGATTCGGTGTTGCTGTTGTTTAAATTGAAAATGTTTTTGCAAGTTAAATCCAAAGACTTGAATCGATATTGGTATACGTCAAACTCGGTGTGTAAGAGAAGATGATCTCATAATCAGCTGGTAAAATATGATCATTGCAGTTGTCTAATTTGTTTCAAGTTTTGAACTTACGATAAACTTTTGTGCTAAAAAACGTGTATATATATCTCTCATTGCGAACTTACATTCGATGATCACAGGACACGAAGAACTTTTGGGATTTCTCTTTCTTTGATTATCATCAATTTAGCTTCTATAATGGAGCGTGCTGATGAAAATCTTCTTCCATCTGTATACAAAGAAGTGAGTGAAGCATTCAATGCTGGACCATCTGATTTGGGCTACTTAACGTTTATACGAAACTTTGTTCAAGGTCTGGCTTCTCCAATGGCTGGAATCTTGGTTTTAACCTATGACCGCCCGACCGTTCTTGCCATGGGCACGCTTTGTTGGGCATTATCGACAGGTGCTGTAGGTGGTAGTCGTTATTTCAGTCAGGTCGCTTTTTGGCGGGCTGTAAATGGGTTTGGATTGGCGATAGTGATACCTGCACTCCAGTCATTTATAGCTGATACGTACAACGATAGTGTTAGGGGGACGGGGTTTGGGTTTTTGAATCTTGTAGGAATGGTTGGGGGCATAGGTGGTGGTGTTGTGGCTACGGTTATGGCCGGTCATGAGTTTTTGGGCGTACCTGGATGGCGGTGTGCGTTTGTTTCAATGGCTGCGTTAAGTTGCTTAATTGCGTTTCTCGTGTTCTTGTTTGTTGTTGATCCTAAAAGGCTACATGGCTTTGATCGTGATGGTGGAGAGATTTACATAGAAAGGTAAAGAAAATCTTTCTTGAGTTTTAGTGTTTTCGATTTCTAAAATTTTTCGTGTATTAGGAATGAACTGTTGGAACGGGGACGTGATTCTAGCTCTGGTTCGGTTTGGGCTGAATCTTGGACAGCCATGAAAGCTGTGATGAAAGTTCAAACCTTTCAAATCATAGTCTTGCAGGGTCTTGTTGGTTCGCTCCCGTGGACCGCCATGGTGTTTTTTACGATGTGGTTTGAACTAATTGGTGAGTATGTATGACTAAAGATTTTTTGTGAACACTTTATCATTGTCAAACAACCATAAAATAACTTTTGAATCTTATGAATCTTGTTGAAAAATACTACCGAACCCTTCTGTTAACCTATTAATCTTATTGGATCCTATTTTGGATTATATTAAATCCCATGAATTTGTCGAATCTTATTAATCTTGTTGAATCCTATGCATCTTGTTGTAAAAACTACTATAATCTTTTGAATATTTTGAATCTTGTTGTAGACACTTCTATGAACCTTTTGAATCATGTGAATCATGTTACAAACACTTGTTGATATATATAAATATATGTATTTTTTTATTTATTCACAACGATAACTTGTTCACAATGGATCTCATCCCGAGCATGTATTCCTTTTTTATTTCGTGTGTGTGTGTGTTTGATCAACTTTGGGCTATAATTAGACGTTTTCTTGTATCTTTGGTCTTAGGTTTTGATCACCAAAAGGCTGCAACACTCTTGAGCCTTTTTGGGGCAGGATGTTCTTTCGGTTCGCTCTTGGGTGGTATCATAGCTGATCGGTTATCTCAGATTTACCCTCATTCAGGTCGAATCATGTGTGCGCAATTCAGCGCGATCATGGGGATCCCATACACTTGGTTTCTCCTACGAGTGATCCCACAATCGGTCGACAGCTACCTTATTTATGCTGTCACACTTCTCTTTATGGGTCTTACAATAAGCTGGAATGGAACCGCCGCCAACGCACCAATGTTTGCGGAAGTGGTCCCTACTAAACACCGGACTATGATCTACGCATTCGATCGTGCCTTTGAAGGATCATTTGCATCCTTTGCAGCACCCATGGTTGGGATCCTAGCAGAGAAAGTTTACGGGTACGACCCGAAATCCGTGGACCCCGTCGCAGGGTCCGCGAGGGAAGCGTTGGCATTGTCGAAAGGGCTTTTTGCGATGATGGCGATTCCGTTCGGTCTCTGTTGCTTGTTTTACACTCCGTTGTATCGGGTTTTCAGGCACGATCGTGAGAGTGCTCGAATGTCGACTCTAAAAGAAGAAGAAATGATTTAATTAACCTTGTTCTTCTTCAACTATATGTAGCAATGGTGTAAAACAAACATAATTGTAACATGAACACATAGGAACGTTTTTCGTATTTTTATATCTTTTTATTACTTATATTATGTTAGAGTTAATTGCTTTAACTAATCATCAATAGTAAGTTTCATTCTTTTTTCAAAAGATTTGCATTTGCAATAATTTATCGATCAAAATATTATAAAGAATGTTCTTACTACCGTTATCTGGTAAAGTTGTCGTTAAGTTTGAATGGAATGACGTTTTTTGCAATTATGTTTAAAAACATAACTGACCATTTTTGCAAATTACGGCCACCGCCATTGCGGTCGACGGAAAAAATACGGGCCATTTTATATTTTGGATAGTGACACCTTTAATTCCGATAAAGTCTCCGTTGACCGTTAAAAATGTTATTAAATAATTGTGTTATGTATTATTAATATGTCATATAATAACATGACAAATTGACAATAACACACTTGAGGTGTATTATAAATACCATGCATAGGTAATAGGTTGTTTTTGTTTGTTCGTGTAAGGCTCTTGTTTTTCTCAAATTTCTCATCCATTGAAAGATTTATGTGATAAAAGCGTTTGATTTATAATTGTCGATAAGATGTAATGTGTTATCATTGAAAGGGTGGCAATCTTGATCCAACGGGTCAAACGGGTCGAAGAATTAAATGGATCAATCGTAAAAAACTAAGATAGAACATAATTTTTTTAAAAAAATAAAAATCTATAAAACGATGTATTAAAAAAATTTCAAAATTATGTAAAATTTATGATTTTTGGTCGTCAACCCGTTTGACCCGTTTGCTTGAATGGACTCAAATTGCCACCCTTCTCTTACCACACGACCCTTCTCCAATTATTATATCTTTTTCCTTTTTTTTAATATGGACAAGATTTTAAATTTTTATTTTTGTAAATTTAATAAATTAATTCTTTTTAAGTATTAAAATGACATGTTTATTTATACGTCTTTTTAAATTTATAAATGTTGTTAGTATGCGTTTTATCGTTTATAAATATTTTAGAAATCCTTTTAAATTTTTATGTATAAATCTTTATAAATTTAGAAAATAGTTTAATTTTTTTCTAGAATATTTTTTAAAACGGTTTATATTGTTTGATTGTTTAACTAAATTAACAAATATGAACACATATCATTCATTCGTAAACATTTGATAATGTGTTTGTTTATAAACACGTTAATATTTAAATTTAAAACATGAATATGTTAAACTTCATAATTTTATTAAGATAAACGATAATATATGTTTGTCTGCTGTTAATATAAAACAAAATTATTTGAATATTTTCACTTTTTATTATGTTTGATAGTTTTGATATATGAACTATGAGATAAAAATTAACTAGGCTTGCGGCATGGGTGAGGTTTCCGTACCTCCTTCGCTTTTTATATACACCTCTTTTAGGTAAAAATTGTAGGAAGTTTTGATCGTAGATGATGATTGATTTTTTTAAAAATGGTTTTTTATTTTATAAAATTATAGTTTAATATCTCTATATGATTTAGAAAAGGAAAGGTCCAAAACGCCCCCCTAACCCCACCCCACCCCACCCCACCCACTCCAAATGAATGAAACATGTTAGCTGCACATCACTTATCTTCTCTCACCCTTTCATCTTTAACCTCAATTTGGAAAATACATAATATATCCTTGTATATACTATAGAGTATAAACTTTATATTTATACAATTAAATAAATATATTACATTTTGAAACTTAAATCAATATTAGAAAAGGTATAAAATGCCCTTAACATAACTAGTGTTTTGCTTCTTTTTTTTTTTATAGTGTTTATTAGTTTTTTATACTCTTGCATTATTATATGAGCAGGATGTATAAAAACATGTCACATACATTCAACCAAAGTTACAACTTTCATCTAACACCCAACAAAATATGTGTTATATAAATTTAATGACTGAAATGATTGACATTGCATTGTGTTATAAAACATATAGTCAATTGATTTAAATTATATATACACATATGTAATAGGTATATATGTTTTATAACTAAATACATACATACATACATGCTTGTATTACGGTGAGCAAAGACCAAACCGAAAAACTTGAAAATACCAGAAAAATCGAACAAAAATCCATCACATTAAAAAACCAAAAACCATAGGAAACGGTTTGGGTTCGGATTACACTTACAAATGAAACCGAACCGGCTTTTAGTTTAAATTATTTCTATCAATTAGATAATTGATTTTTTTTATTTAACTTTGACCCCTCACTCATTTATTTACATTTTGATGTAATTTTGCATCTTTTTTAAGAGCCCTTTTAGAGGTGCTGCAAGAAAATATATAATTAAAAAAACCTAACATGTTTAAATTTAAAAGCAGGAAAAAGGGGAAAAAACGATACTAAAAGAATCAATTTGTATAAATATTTATTTGTCAAAACCCAAATATAACAAATCAATTTATCAAAGTATCAATATCAAACTAAGCCCAAATAAAATCAAACCAAAAAAACATCTAAGTTTTATAAATCAAAGTCCAATTAAAGAAAAACTCAAATGTAAATCATACATAAAATAATGCCCAAATTTATTGAAGAAAAGTCTAACTTTTATCGGATTTAAACCTAAAAAGTAAAAACTGTCCCAAAACTATTGAAACCGATAAGCCAAGGGTTCAATCAGAAAATAAAACCAAAAACCGAACGACTTCTAATATACAAAAAGTTTAAATATTTGAGTTGCGTTAGATTTCGGTCAAAAACCGACACAAACACATCGATAATTATCCCTAATGAAAAATGTGAGTATGATTGTTAAATAATAATAAGTACATATCACATCAAGGGTATAAAGAGGGTGTGAACAATCAACAAAATATTATTACAAGTACATCATTGATTTGTGAAAAATTTTATCGTTTAATTTAGTGTTTATTACGAAAAAAAACTCCACATATTTTTATGTTTTTTGCCTATTCGTTCCTTCATATTTCTTTTTTTCAAGAATAGTCCTCAACTTAATTTTAATTTTCTAGATGTAGTGAAATTTGGCTATTATATACCGGTTTTTCAGTTTTTAAAAATCACGGTTTACTTATTATAAATGGGCTCTAATAGTCAAATGTCACAAAACATGTAAAAAAATTAACTTGAGAATTATTCTGAAAAAAAAATACTAAAATACGAAAACGTAAAAACATGTTAGTCGTAATGAACCCTTTTATCAAGTTAGTAGGTAAAGAAACTTCTAGTTTGAGAGAGAGAGAGAGAGAGAGAGAGAGAGAGAGAGAGAGAGAGAGAGAGAGAGAGAGAGAAGAGAGAGAGAGAGAGAGAGAGAGAGAGAGAGAGAGAGAGAGAGAGAGTATCTCTATATATAATGAGTATATACTATGTATGTGTATCAACTATATGAGTGAAAGGGTGAGGAAAAGTCCAAAATGCCCTCAACCCCACCACAGATGAATAAAACAAGTGATCTGCCCATCACTTATTCACTTGCCCCTGACCTGCAAAACTGAAAAAAGGGGAAAAGCAAAGGGAGGGGGAATGTGGTCACTTTCAATGTAAATTTTATAAAAAATAAAAATAAAATAAAAAATTGGTGAAAATTAAAAGGGGTAGCTGTTATTGTTGTCACAAAAATGATCAAACAGTTTTTGACACTACACTGCATACCATCATTTACACTTACTCCAATGTATCCCCACTCCCTTTCTCTTTCTCTCTCTATATATACATACAATGGGATCAAACACAAATCATACCTTTATAATAAAAAAATATAAAAAATGTTGAATATTAAATCAACATGTTACTCATTAAAATGTTAAATCAAAATGACCCCAACAAAACTTTAATAATAAATAATGATTAAAAATATTACTACTAATAAGAAATGTAAACATGAATTTTGATCTAAATTTTAGAGTTCAAAATTATTTAATCATGATTTGGTAGGATCCAGAATTATTTAATTGTATATTTGTTGTAGAATTGTTTCTCAATTTCTCACATGTTTTTATTTATCAAAAACCAATAATATTTGTTTGTATACAATTATTGGAATTCTTAGATTTGATTCATGTTTAAATCAAATTATACTAGATTTAGATAAATATTATTTAGATATTAATTGTTTTTTCTAAAACTATGATATCCACATGTCAGTTTTTTGTGATGTCATAAGTCTAGGATATTTATCATTGTTTTAGAATAAGTTGTACAAAAGAGTGTATAAATAAAGGATACAAACTTAGAAATTATTACACAAATAATTAACTAGCTTTTTACAGTAAAATAAAAATATTATGAAATTATTTTAAGTTTTTAAAATCAATGATATAACAATAAAATAGAAATAGTATTCAATAACACATAAAAATAGAATTAGTTTAAATGTAAATTCAATTCAAATTTCTAATTTCTCAAAATTTGTTATGTATTAATATGTATAATGTTTGATCTAATACAAAATCAACTTCATATCAAATTTTAAAAATTTAAACTAACTAATAACCTTTAGTTAAAATTATATTTAAATTATTTATAAAACTAAATAGATTGTTATATCAGAAAAATTTGCAAATAACTAAAACAATAAATTCTCGTAATGTCAAAGTGGGATTATAAAATAATGACAAGTGAATAATATATTATTTATTTATTAATCAACAATATTGACATTATCTATATAACTCAGGATTAGATATATAATCGATCCAAGCCGTATAAATCGTCTTTTTACAAGAAAAATCCTAGAGTTTGTTACAATAAATAAAAAAATGTGTTTATTCATCATTAAAGTTCATATCGAAACCAAAGTAATTAACGCTTTTAATAAATTGTGTATTATAAAAAACTACTAATTTATAAGATATACATATACTAACTAGAATTTATTACTTTTCTTTTCAGATACAAACATATTTTTTCCAAACACATTAATCTAATTCTCAAAACATTTTTAAATTTTATGATTCATTTAATTATTAAACTTTATGTTCTAACAATATTAAAAACTATCAATGACTCAAATTGACGTGGAATTAACACAATATTTATACGTCGTTTTTATTTTTATCAATTTATACAACGAAATCACTTTTAGTACGATTTATATGATGGTATTTGAACTTGTTATTTAAAAAAAATGCAATAACATTTTTTCATTTTTTACCAAGTAATGCAATGAAATTATATTAAACACAGATCTATGATTCAAAGTATTCTTCCCTATTTCATGCCTTTCAATTCCATATTCGAAGTTGCATCGGATTTATTCATTAAAAAGAATCGATTCAATACATTTCTTATGGTACTATGTTGGATTTGAATCATGCTTACTTGTTTTTTAGTACAAGTTGCTA
The DNA here is from genome assembly GCA_020465985.1 of Centrapalus pauciflorus. Classification (NCBI taxonomy): domain Eukaryota; kingdom Viridiplantae; phylum Streptophyta; class Magnoliopsida; order Asterales; family Asteraceae; genus Centrapalus; species Centrapalus pauciflorus. The sequence continues at coordinate 1,378,732 of JAANYP010007301.1, read as the reverse complement.
CAGAAATTGCAATTACCATATCATAAAAAAGTATTTTATACATGTGTGTGCCAAATATATTACTTATCGAACTAAAAAAATAATGTCTCTTCTTACTATGATCGCCCCCCTCTCCCAGGGCCGACCTGGGTAGGTAGGATTCGATGGGTAGAAACGTAGAGTAAGATGTGTAAGGTAGAGTAAAGTAGTGGTAAGTGAGTGGGCATTTGGATGGATAGGATAAGATTGAGATATATAGTTGCTTATTTGACATTTAAAATTAAGCGGCATGGGTAATAAGTTTTGTTACCTTCAAATTGTTAAGGAATGAAGTATAACCCATTATGAGGTTCTTAATAATTATATAATATACAACCAACCATTATTTTCATTATCATTCTCGAAATGTTGAAAACATGAACCCTTAAAGTTAAAAACACTGTAAATAATAGATGATTGTTATGAGTGAAAATTAGATGAAAGTTGCTTTATTTTTTTTACACTTATCATTTTTATAGACATATGCATGTTAGGTGCGATTTGCATGCCTAATTCACTCGATCAATGAATTACACATGATTGGCTAGCTTCAACACTTTGTATGTGCTTAGCTGATTATCTTGAATTCTAAGGGATGTCAATTAAACATGACTCTTTAATGTGTAGCTTATCACCAACGGTCAGGATAATGTTGTCAAGATCGAAATCTTATCTCGTATCATTTTTATTTTTGCAATATTGAGATTATAGAATGAGATCGGGATCCAAATATCCTGTTAACATAAAATTGTTTTTTTATGTCTTATAATTACATCAAATTAATTTATATCAATTTGATGAAATAATAAAAATTTAAATATTATAATCATAATTTGATACAACTAATAAGGATTCTAGTAATTTAATTAAATTATTTAAAATCATATTTTAGAGTATTGAATATTTGAATTTAAGAGTCTATAAAAATGACTCTCATGAACAAATTAGATAACTAACTCATATGTTTACCTTTTGATATGACAAAAACATTATCGAATTGGATCCATATATTAAGATTCTATAGGAAATTCTATGATCCATATTAAGATACTACTAAACATCGACTCGTTTTTTTGAAATATCATAAAATCTTATGATTTTAAAATCAGGTTTAAGATCCAATCATGATTTATTGAAGATTAAACTTATAATTTTTAAAAACTCTGACCTTTTTTATCCACAAAATGTGTTTGGATTAATATATATCAAATAAACTTACAAAACTATAAGCATTAAACTTATACTGCTTCAAGTAGATTTTACAAATAATTTGAGTTTATTAAATATAAATTAAAAAAGTATTAAATAATTATAATTTTAATTTAGTTTATTTTTTTAAACTTCTTTTTATGCTTTTCAACATCCTCACCTATGTCATAGCTACTATTTTAACTCAAGCAAATTAATTTTGCCTAATATAAAAATAATCTTTTCTTTAATATTGATTACATTAGCATATTCATGGACGAACCTCAAGCTTTGAGGCTGGTAGCACGGGCAACCGGCTCGAGCCAATAATCACATTGCATAGTGTTTTTTTTCTTAGAAAGTTTGATTGTCTAATCAACGAAGTTTGAAGCATGCAACCAGTGTAATTCTAAAATCTAAAAGTTTTTAATAAGTATACAAAAAAAAAATTATAATGCCAACAAAACAATAAAATTCGTAGTATATTTATTTGATTAATAATAACTCAACTAGAACTCAAAATTCTAAAAAATAAACTAAAACCCAACTACTTACTATTTTATTTGTTGACTTTTTATGTTTTATTAACCCGATCAAACCCAAGAATTCAACCTTCTTATCCAAAAGAAGAATTAAAATGATTCCACCTATCTTTCCACCTCCGAAGTCAACGTGTATATTTCTCATTTATTCACTAAATTCTAGAGTTTTAAGGCTTTAATCATTTACTTGTATGATTGTTAGATTTTATGATTTAAGGTTTCTATAATACCTTTTTGACTATTTATACATCTCCATTGTATATTGTTAGGTTGACCTAACCAATTTAAGTAGTTAAATTATCGAACCGATAGGATGACATATATTGTGCAACCGACGACTCCGGATCTTAGGTTCACCACTTTGACATTATTCATCTTTTTTTTTTCCAACGTAATATATGTGCAGATTATACATTGATAAAATTCAGTTATGGTTTAGCTAAACATGAGGAAGTTAAAAGGACAAAATGAACTAATGTATCTTGTGCTTGTAAAGTTGCTTTTAAGATTTTTTTTTTTGAACGACAAAACTATCATGGTATTACTTCTAAACTACTCCTTTTACTCCATGACTTACTTTCTCCACTTAAATTTTAACATGCCTCTGACAGGAATCAAACGCATGAGATGTCACCTACAAAACATCTCTCTTACCAAATGGTTTGATTGCTAGTGTGTTTTAAGATTATTATATGACATCAGAAATTGGTGGGTGGTTCAAATCCCGTCTGATTCTTCTATCTCCTTTCTTATTAACTAAGGTAAGAAGTTTGGTTTTAAATGTAGACCGTTGATTGTTTTTTCTTGGAGGTGTCACAGAAACTCAAAAACAATATTGTGTTTGAGCATTCTTTGGTTTTTTTTAACGGTTTTTGTTTTCTTTTTTACATTTCTTTTTCTCGTATTTTTATTTATTGTATAAAATTTTGTTGTTAAAAAAAGAAAGAAAAAAAAAAGACAATGAAGGATTAGTTGCTAATAATTATCCATTCATTACATTCCATTAAAAAAAACACACTAGCAAAAACCTCCATTCATGAACGAACACTCTCATTTTCTCTTCCAACAAAGTGGAATTCAATCTTATTTTTCAATTTAACCCATGATGATGATTACTACTTCCACTAATCATATGCTGATGTTGGATTAATCCGCCATTAATCTGTTCAACAAGCTTACTTAACTTCATTTGCTTATTGCTCCATGTTTCCATTAACTTCACTTCTTTTCCTTCTGCATCTCTCTGCAACGCACTTAACTGTTCTCTGTACTCACTCTCCATCCGCCCTAACGCCGCCGTCTCCTCCTCCCTCAAGCACCGTATCTTCGCATCTATCTCCTCCATCTTCTCCCTTCTCTTCCGGCTTTTTTCCGCTTCTAGTTGCTGTTCCAGCCGGCTCAACCGCCATGTCGCCTCCTTCTTGTGTTGAACCCAGTTTTGTTTCGCTTCCTCCACTTCTTTACAGTACTGAACCAGCGTTCCGACTTGCTGAACCGGGAAGAACCGGGAGTGGTCTGAATGGACCGGGTCGAGGACAACCGGTTCGGATGGGGAGAGGGTGAGGCTGACGGAAGGAGATGGAGTTGTTGACTTTGACGAAGAAGATGACGTCAGGCACGAAGTCGTATTCGTAGTAATGTTGATGGCATTGTTACTGTTATTGTTGTTATTCATCCATGGTGGCAACATAGGAGGTGCTGCAACATTCGATTCGGGTCTAGGAGTAAGATCCGTACCATGACCCGATCCGAGAGAGAGAATCGGCGTGTTCAGATTCGGCATGGCCGTCACCGCCGGTTTCAAATACGGTTGAACGTATTTCTCAGCAAAAGTCTCCAGGATATGATCGTACGTACCTTGAATAGCTTTTTCCGGCGAACCACAGCAACCGGACACAACCGCCACAGAAGGCGGCGGTGGAGGCGGATTGCTCGTGGAGGATCCGGTCTTCTTATTATTCTGAATCTGTTGCTTGATCTGTTTCTCTTTAAAAACCTCCCACCACTTGCCTAACCGTTTGGCTGTTCGTCCGGGGACTTCGGATGCAATCTTCTTCCACTTGTTGCCGTACTTGGCCTGAAGTGAAATGACGAGCGCCTGTTCCTGTGGCGTAAGCGATCCTTTTTTGATTCCAGGTTTGAGGTAATTCTTCCAGCGTTCTAGACAGGATTTAGGATCACGATCTAAAGGTTTAGACATGCGCTGAGAGATGAGATTCCATTCTCTAGGACCGTACTGATTGACGTAAGCACGGAGGAGAGCGTCTTCTTCAGGCTGCCATCGTTGACGCTCCTTCATCTCATCACCATAGCTCCGGCGGTGTGAATAGAGAGAGAAATAGAAAGAGAAAGAGAGATGGGGGAATGTGGTGGTGGGAATGGGGATCGGAGATATAAAAGCTGATGGAGGGGGTGGTGGTGGGGATGACAGTGACAATACATGGATCAGATGATAGGAGGGGACTTATTGGCATGCACGCGCTGGTTTAGTCTTTTCATATTTTCACTATTTTTATTATTACATGCATAACCAGTTAACCACAACCATTGTTTCCACTTTTTACTCCCTATCTTTACAATTTTTTTTTTTACCAAAAGCGTTTTGTTTTCATTTTTTATTTTTAGTTTTAAAAAATTAAGGATTTTTTAAAAAAATAAAAACTTGTTAGATGATGATAAAATCTTTAGTTTTTAAGAGAAATATGAGATAGACGATAGAACAGTCAAAATAATATCAATTTTTTGTTAATAACGTAAGATCTGATAATTAAAATTAATCATATTTTCACGTTATAAAATGTATGAATAGCAAATATGAAGGTTTTATCTTTTTTTCTTTAAATAATTTTTGTTAATGACATAACTAAACTCAATATCATCTCTCACATAAAAAAATTGGTGTATGATTAACTAATAGATAATTGCCTTCATTCAAAATCATCATTCTTAAAATGTGTCTTACATATGAGTATTTTTTAAGTGTTACAAAGAAAAACTTCAAATTTAAATTTTGGTCATATAAAAATAATTGTAACAAAAACTTTTAATTTAAATTGTGTATCATATAAATTATGTTTATCAATTGTTTTGATTAGTGCATGTAATAATAGTAATAAAGTCACATTCACTTGTCTATTATACAACCTATATTTCATAAACAGTTAAACAATATTTACCTTCGTTTCCATAATATATGTATGGATTGATTGCATAAATTAAAATATAAATATGTGTAATTTCAATTCTATTATAATGTGAACTAAAACTTGTTTTCTTTATATACTACTCGAACTAAAATATACAAATTAAATATAATATATTTTTTAGGGTCTCAGATTAAATGTAAAATAATAGCAACTATATTTTATTTATTTAAGGTGTGACCGTTATAACACGATGTCATGCATATGTGAAGAAAAATGTATATTCAAAAATTTTAAAAATAATAACTAGTAACTTGAAAAACAATAACCCTAACATTCGAAGAATAGAACTCTAACATTCTTGAAAAACAGCTCGAAGCTTGAAGAATAATATCCCCAACACAAACAAAATGTGAACAATAAACCCTAACTCGTAAGCGAGCTATACATTCGTCTTTATTGATTACAAGTCTGGATTTCGATCAGCCAAAAAATCAAATTATTCTAATATCATATTTGAATATGATGAAGACGATGGCTAGAGAAGAAGACGATGAGCTAGTTTGGATTTTTGGATCACTGTTATGTCGTTCAAGATGATCGTCGTAAAAAAGGTCAGAGTCAAAAACAATTATAATAAATATTCCTGTTTTAGTTTGGAAATCTTCATCGGAAAAAAGCTGATCAGATTAAAACCATCCACCACCATCAATCAAGCAGTTATTCAGGTGTGTGTTTGTGTGTGTGTGTGTTCGATGTGCTTGTTTTAGCGATGTTAGGATTGTCATTTTCAAGCTTTGATCTTGGTTATCATTGCATATATTCAGTGGGTTTCAAGACCTGACTTTTCATTTGGGTATCATTGTCTTCAAAGGATTTCATCATTGAGTTGTTCTTCGGAATTTGGTTTCATCATCTTTATGGTGGTCAGAGTTAGTCACGATGATGGCCGCGTTCATCAGATGATATATAATCCAACTAATCTATCTATTTTATTAAAAGAGTAAGTAGACTGTCATTTGACACTTAACTAGATTGCCAATTGACATAACCTCCATTTTGACATGCACAATTTACAATTTTTTTTATTTAAATAATTAATTTCAATTAACTATAGTTACCATATTTAAAGGATTTCGTTAACAACCTGGGTTAATAAAATTTCTTTTCAATTGTTAATATACAACACTTGTAAAATGAAAATTTTAATTTCTAATGGTTGATATTATTGTATTAATACAACTATTAATATATTGTATCTAAATTATGTATTGCTATTAACGATAAATAAAATTATGGATTTTACTATACATTTCTCATTCATCATATGGACATAATCGATAATATTTAAAATTATTATTGAGTCACATTTCTTTTATAATAATTCAAAGTTTGTACCATTAACTATCTAATTCTACAATTATTCTGAAATTTATAATTTATTAAAATAATTATTATTGAAACAAATTTATATATTATACATGTGAATAAACTAGTAGTAATAATATATAAATACAAAAAGAACTACATATCAGCAAAAAAACAAACGGTTGAACCTGGTACATGTTATATTTTTGAGAAAAATTATTGTTTTGATGTGTTTTAGCCGATTAAGGGTTTTGAGCCAAAAAAAAATAGTTGGCGTTTTAATCCTAAAACTTATCCAACTTAAATATTTTTATTTGTGCAAATATTCATTTTTTTAATCATAGCAATGATATCTTTTTGTGGCATTTATAAATCTATTATATGAATTAAACTACTAATCGGTTATCAAAGAGTTGTGCGTAAAAAGTAGCAACTATCTTTAACGAGACAAAAGCTAAAAACAATAGATGATTGTTACTATTTAAAAATAAAAATAATTGTTATTTTTACATTTAACATATTTTATAACAAACATAAACATATAAACATTACAAATAAAGGTGAATATTTCTATTTATTTGTTGTAAAGCATTAAACTTACAGTCTTACACTACCGAACAAAAACACAAAGAAACTTATATAATTTTAAATAGGGTTTATGTTAGATTTGATCCCCTTTAGCTTTAAATGTGTGTCGACCGACATATAATTCAACAATCAACATTATTGGTTTAATGTTGGTGCATCTTATCATTTTCTTAAAAAACAAAAATAAAAAATAAAAAAATTAACATACGATTTATGGAATTGAAGCTTCTTTTCAAAATATTTGAGTATTTTCGAACAAACTCCCTGTCCTGCTATTCTTATCAAGCTCGTAATTATGATGTTAATTAGCTGAAGCTTTCTACCATAGTACGAGACTACGAGTAGTACCCCTTCATACCATCATATAATAAATTTTACTGGGTTAATATTGAAAAACCCCTCATTAACTTTCTTCATTTTCGTGATTAAGTCCCTAAACTTTTTTTCCTATTGTTTAAGTCCCTAATTATTTTTGTCTTATTCAAAAGTGTATATTTGACTTGTCTGACCGGTTATCAAATAAGTAATCGTTGTTATTCACTTGAATAATATTGGAGAAAACACACCATCTTTCCACATTTTAACACTTAAGTCCCTAAACTTGTTGTTTTCTCGGTTATATTTTACAAGCAAATCCGGTAACCGAACAAAAATATGTAATTTTGAATAAGACAAACATAATTTAGGAACTTAAACAATATGAAAAAAAATTAAGAACTGAAAAAATGAGAAAAGTTAATTGGGTTTTTTCAATATAAAACTCAATTTTATTCTTTCCAAATGTTTGATTAAAAATTTCTAATGACACCCTTTATAGAAAATATTTAACAACTCATGTAACTTAAATAATTATTGCTTTATTTGATACTTTTTTTTTATCAATGGTATCAAAGTTGACCTACACTACAACACTATAATGAGTACAAAAGTTTGTCCAAAGTTTAAAACATTGTATTCACGTCAAATTTATTTATTTCTTGTGGCTCATAATTGCTACCAAATCACAAAAATAAATAAATGTTTTTATATTTAATCATTTAAAAGAATAACATTTAGGGTACATTGGGTTAATATTATTTGCAAAACATCTTGATTTCCTAAAAGCAAGTAACACTAATGTTAACTTTTTTAGGCTATCAATTCACTTATCATAAAATGAAACTATAACCTTTACAAACATTATAAACAACAAAAGTCAGTTTTGTCATGATACTTAGATCATCCGATAGACATCCGTTCTTTAATAAATAAATATTAGGTTTATTATGAAAAAAATCAACATATTTTCATGTTTTTTGCGTTTTTGTCCATTCATGTTTTTTTTTTTCCATAAAAGTCCTCAAGTTAATTTTTTCTTTTTGGTTTAATGAAATTTGGACATTAGAACCTGGTTAAAAGTCCTCAAAGCTATGTTCTGTAAATTAATTTCTCATAAGAAACAACCAACATTTATTTAACGAAGTTCCCAGTTTGCTTTATTTGCATATATCTTTGTTTGGGTTTGTATAGTTTTGTAGACGGATTACCTTTCGAGAACAAGAGTAGGTTAACCTTGGTTAATTAACGTGTGTGTGGTCCCTAAGATCTTGATTAGAGAGGGACTCTCAATGAGATTAAGAATGAAAAAGGGTGGTCGTTCAAAAACAACTAGCTGCTCTGTCTCCATTTATAATTTGAGAGGAAGATTCTAAATGTACATTCCTTATTTTGCTAAACAACATGCGAGAGTGAGATTAAGTTTAATTAATGAGTTTCATAGCATTAATAAAAAAACATTAGTGTATGATTAGTAAAATTTAAAAAATGGACGTGTACATATAACACGATCCGAGGAATGTACAACTTGTAAAAATTAAGAATGAAGCATGTATATAGGTAGGGTCAGGAAAGGTTGAGGTACAGACAATCCCAACTGGCCCATGTGAGGCCGCCTCAAGCTCATCACGTGATAGGTAAATCGAAATTATCAGATGTTAAGTAAACAGTGGGGAGTCTAATTAATGGCTTCAAGAGATCAACTTTTTACACATCTCCACCCCGAACCCTGATCTATGTTAGGTAGGATCAAATTCAGCAGTGTTTTTTTAAACTTTGTTACACGTACGATGAAGGCAAAGCATGTATATATTTATGTCCTTTTAGAAAATAATTTAATTGAAAATAAAAAGAAAAATGATTATAAAAATACAAAATGTTATGATTAAAGATTACACGTTTGATGGGATGGAGGGTAAAAGTGAAGATGGAGTAGTAGCAGGAGTGGAAAGAAATAAAAAAAGAAAGGTGGCCGATAATACGGGGACTGGAAACATATCAGATGTTGTCGGAGGGAGAGGGCGTTGGTGGGTTGGTGTTTGATACGACGCCACATAGGGCCTGCTCAAAATCGCTAAACCCCTTCTTTGCTACCAACACTTTTATTTTATCATTTTTATTACTTTTTTTCTATTATAATTTTACTATTCGGTTCTGATTTTTATATATACTTATTACTTTATTTATAGGGTGTTTGATTTTGTGTTATGTACGTGATTATTAGCTTATACGTTACAATAATGGAAATAACTGGTTTAAAATGTTTGGATTGCATACGTAATAAGTGATTATTTACGTTTAGAGTTAATCTTACCACACTTTTTCATAAGTTAAAAAATGTAGCTTATTTGCTTAATAAATGATTATTTGGTCATTTTACAAATAAAAACGCAAATTCAAACCTTTTAAAAACTGATTATTTGATAATTATGATAACAAACAACAGAAATTAAATCAAACACTACATTTCCAACACTTTTTGTTACAGCTATTATCTGATTATTAATTTTTAAAATGCTATAACATTTTTTCAAACACAAATCTAAACACCCTCATATTTATTAAAATTAGAGTAAATTATATAAATCCTCCATCTGGTTTCTCAAAAGTTATGATGTTGGTTATAGTTGAAATCGGTAACAAACCAGATGATACCAAATTTTTTAAGCATGTCATTAATACTGAGTAGCAAACCGATAATAAAACTTCAGTACTAGTATTCAGTATTGCATGTATCACGCAAACAAATCTAGTATCAAAAGCAACAAGCAAATTTAATATCAAAGTCAATCAACAAAGTTAATGTCTAAAGTGTAAACCAACAAAAAAAAAATTAATATAAAAACTAACAGACAAATATAATACAAAATCAAATGCAATTGAAGGAATATGTTCAATTTATGTGTACTATATAAAACAAATCATGAAGAAAAGAAATAAACATATTTATAACAAATGAACTCAAGAATTGATACCAAACATATTTCAAACAAACAATCGCATATAGTAAATTGAAACATCAACATTTCAATTGAATTTATAAAGTCTAAGGTTTACTTATAATTTTCAAACTAAAAGCAAACTTCAACATTTCAATTATGTTACCATGCGTTAAAAATGACTCCAAGATTAAAAGTTTTAGTCTCATTATGAACAAATATGTAGACTTAAGAAAATGATTAAAGAAATTGTGTTTAAATGTTTAAAAAAAAAACTGTTCAATTATGTTATGTTGATAGGTTTGACCAACCATACTTTTTTAGAAGTCATCACTTTTGTGTGTTGCATCCGTTCATATGTATATACATAAGTTGATTCTTCTAATTGTGAATGAAATATGTAAAAAAACGCTAGAGCCTCTATCTCTTGTAACTAGAATCATATGATGCAATCGAGTCTATACATGTGTTGATGGATGATTATAATTATTAAAATTAAACAAGAAAAAAAATATCAATTTACTCGACATTCTTTTATAATCTTTGACATAAACAATGTCATGATTATGGTTTGAAATTTTTTTTCTTGAAGATGATACCATCAATTCATCTTCTTTAATTAGTTGATTTTTCTCTATATGGCTTCCTTTTTAATTTAAAGATACCGATTGTTTGTTGAAAGGTTATTAAATTAGAATTCAAAAGTTACTAATTGAACAATTAATCTTTATGTTAAGTATCGGTTTTTCCAAGTACCGAATACCAATTTATGCTAAATCAAGAACCAAACATCGAACCAATAGTCTTATTAAGACACCACTCTGGCTCGGTCCCAATAAACCGATAGAAAATCTCACCCTTAACGCCTTCTAGACATCTAGTTGTTACACTCTTTTTAAAGGAATGTAACTATAATAATTTGTAACTTATGAAAGTTAAAACTTGTGGAACACCAATTAAAGACCTTAATTGTAGAAATCTCAAGCCTCAACCACTAAGTCACTTCTATGGAGCTGAAACTCATCACATTTTTAGTCCATGACTTAGTCAAATTTTACTAAATACCATTTCATGCAAGCCACGGAGATCATTATTGTAATTTACTCTAAAAACATTTAAATAGAATACAATTAAAAAATGAAATAAGTAAATGTTTTGTTGCTTAAAAACATAAATCATATTCCTAAAATAAGAAGATGAAAAAAAAAAGGGTAAAGAAAGGGGAGCGTGGAATGGACTCGCGGTGGAAAGAGGGGATAGTGGGGTTAGAAAGGTGTAGGGGGTGGGCTACAGAGGGAGGGACTGATCAACGCATTTCTCGGATCTGCTGGGGGGGTGTAGGAATAGGACCCTTGTCTCTTTATACACACCTCACCCCACTGATATATATATATATATATATATATATATATATATATATATATATAATATACGTAAAGACATAATCTTTTCATTCTTTTGTATATATATTTTTCCTTCTGATTTCTAAACATTCCGAACAATTATAAAATATAATTGTTCTGAATCTTCTATAACTTGTTACACAGATTGTACTGAATATTTTCTTTAACTTATGAATCTTTTTACACCTTATAAATTTTGTTGGATCTTATAAATTTATCAAATCTTATGAATCTCATTAAATTTTAAAAAATTTGGTTACGAACCTTTTAAATGTTATGAACCTTATTGCAAACACTTTAATAAACTACTTGAATTAAATTAATCTTGTTATAAACGATGGTTGATATATATGTATACTTATATTATTTTTTTATCTACTCGTAATATTTACAACGAATAATGTTTGATGATGAATCTCATTAATATGCGCGTACGTACATACATACATGCATGCATATGTGTGTGTGTATGAACGATAATCATTTAAGCACCGTGAGCACCAATAAAAATTTAACATATCAGCATCAATTAAAATGTTTTCATGTTACAGATTATTTAATTACATGGTCTGAATGTAATTAACTTAATGAATCTTGTATATAATGAAGTTTGTGAATACAATGAAAGTAATAAAATGTAATGAATATAATGAATTTTGTATATATTAAAGCTTATAAATGCAATTAATGAACCTACTAAAAGTTAATATCTATTTGTTCAAACCTTGTATATATAAAAAAAATTCTATGTATAAAAACTTATTTTGATTGATACTCATTGGTGTTTTATTATAAACGATGCTCAAAGGATCTTTAACTATATAGGTTAAGGATCCTTTAAGCATCATTTATAATTAAGCACCAGTGAACTCCAATCAAAATAAAGTTTTATGCATACAATCTTTTATATATGTAAGCTTTGAACAAATAAAAATAAACTTTTATTGAGTTCATTGCATTCATAGACTTTAATATATATAACATTCAATAAATTCATTACACTTACATGTTTTAATATATACAAGCTTCGTTAGAGAGAGAGAGAGAGAGAGAGAGAGAGAGAGAGTCCTTTTTTCCTCTTTTGAAATGTAAATAATAAATAAGAAAGAAATAATTGTAATAAATATAGTATATAGAGGGTAGGGAAAATGAATGAATATCCTGACCCATTTTGGGGTTTTGTTACTTTGTAGGTACGTGCCGATGGGTTCGGGCGGTCACGTCCTGTTTATCCCTCTCTCTCTCTCTCTCTCTCTCTCTATACCCCTAACAGATTCCCAATCCCATATCGCTTTATTCATCCCCCACTCCCCCTACCCTACAACTAGTACTACCCTTTTTTACTATTTCCCTTTTTTTCCTTTCCTTTCCTTTTCTATTATTTATTATATATATAATATACATTTTTTTATCTAACTTTTTATTAATAATTAGTATTTATTGATATAAGAAAATGTAACTCACAATCTACGTGCCTTCCTCAACTGGTTAAACAATTGACATGAAGAAGAATATCACTTAATCCAACAACCAACATCAGTTATAATGCGACCGGTTGAACAAATTTTCATTATGTTCTACAAATTATAATTCAAACTATAAGATTGGTCAAGTCAGAGTAACAAATGAGTTTTTACAATTTAAAAATAACATAAATAATTCTATAATAGTTACTAAACTAAAAAAATAATAAGTAAAATCATAATTTATTGAGAAAATATGATTAAAAAGTTACCTCTAATGATTACTCTTTAAGATTTTTTAAAAAGTTCGATTAACACATTTTTTCAAAAGATTTTAATGTATTTTGATTTGTGAAATTTTATGACTTAAATAATTTTTGAATTTCTCAAGAAATGAAAGGATTATTAATCCTTTGTTTTTAGGATTTAAAAAAAAAAATTTCTAGGTGCCGTTTGGATTGCATAAATTTAAAATGATTGATACTAAAATGAAAGGATTTTGAAATATTTAGGAGGATAAATGGATTATGAAAAAGTGGAAAAGTAAGGAATATGAAATCTTAAATGAGTTAAATCATTGTTAATTTTTTATCAAAACATGCCAATGAAGTATTTCTAGATCCAAAACCTAAAAGAGTTGTTTAAGTCCTCAAAGTTCAAACTAATCGGCACCTTACTCCATCCGGAATGGTTTTCACACTTCACACTTTACACCTCTGTCAAGTCAGTGTCACGTCACTCCAATTCATATCCAAAAATGGTCACAACTACCGCTCACTAAAGAGATAAATAGTTGGGAGAGAAAAAAAACTTGGAGATTCGTGAAGAAGCAACTAAAAGATAGACAAAGTGAAGTGTGACTTATGGCCGGGATGGTGTTCTTTGGTGTGAACATGGCCAGGTTCATACCAAAGATACCCCTTGTGATTAGGAGCATAACCAAGAAAAACACAACTTGTGGATTTTGGTGAGAGTTTGTCGGAATGAATAGAGCTAAGAAATGGATAACATAAACACCTTAACGTACAAAAGAATGTGTAATCAGATGAAGATCTCTATAAATACATCTTTTGTATTCTCTTTTGAAATAATGAAATACTCTTTCTCTCTTTAAAACTGCTTTAAATATATACCATTCCAATTAGTATTACATGTTTGAATTTGAAAGTTTCAAAGTCATGTGATCTAAAGATATTATATACAATTATATAAAATTCTTCAAAAATCCTGTAAATCAAAGGACAAGTCTTTCTTAACTGTTTATACATAATAATAAATATAATAAAATATAGTGCAGATGATACTGATTAATAAAATTAAAATCCTAATAATTAAGTAATTGATACTTTCTAAACTGACATCCAAACAAGAATTTACTTTTATTTGAAACACAAATAGTTGAAAGAAAAAGGCAGCAACAGAACAAGTAGGCCAAACCTCTTTCTGTTGGCTCCTACCACTACAAATTGTTTTCCATAACATAAACATTGTCCTTTTATCTTATCTTTTTACGATTCTCGAAATTAGGATTATTATTCTATTATTATTTAAGTTATATTAATTTTAATTTATATTTTAATTGCTATTTTATAAAGTATAACGTGTTACCAGTAACCTTTTCATTTCGATAAATATAACAATATTTTGATACACATACTTTCTTAATTATGCAAGTGTTAAAAGATCATTTTATAATAAGTTATAATTAAGAATTTTAAGTGTCTTAAATAACAACTTTTTATATTTTTATGTTAATAGCCATATTATTTAATTTTTATCACTAATTACAACTTTTTGTATTTTTTTTACGGTTTATAGTCATAATTATCTTACAAAACTGTTTAGCAGGTCACCAATACTTTTTTATCATCAAATATAACATTTTTTCAAAATATAGTCTCATATAAGTAAATTATCGTAATCAATTATAGTGTAATACTTTGGACATTACCATTTGCTGCAAAAAATGACCCAGACGATATATATATATATATATATATATATATATATATATATATATATATATATATATATATATATATATATATATATATATATATATATATATATATATATATATATATATATATATATAAGAAAATTATTTAAGATGTAAAAAAATAACGATCTAAATGTGATAAGATAAAAAGATATACGGTACTTTATCATGATAGACGTGACTTTTTTTCATATAATTACACGTGTTAAATGATGACTTGTTTTAAGTTTGAATCTTACAAATTTGTTTAGTAGTTGAGTCTTTGGATAATTGGATCGATATCTTGAGTTTGACTATCACATATTTAAACTCCTTGAGATTATTTTGTCTTTCAAATAAAAAATACTTATCAAATTTGTTATAAGTGGCTTAGGATTTTTTATGTTATGAGTTGTCTTTTTGTATATAGCATGATGTCGTAGCCCAACGTTTCTGTGATCCAATAAAACAAAGCCCACATACTGACACATTAGATATTGAACCACATTGGAGCCCTCGGCGTTTTCGGCTTCGGCCCATATTCAGTTCAAGGTTGAGAGGAAAAGCCCATATAACCAAGTTAAAATGATCCGTTTAAAGACACCTTCAGATAAATTCTATTGGACTTTCTAATAATTTATGAAAACATTAAAACTTATTACATTTAATTAACTTTTTACAAGTTAAAGAAGATCTGTCAATCCCGGTTTAAGCTTAGGTTGGCTTGGCGAGCGTTAATGGAACCATATTTTAGAGATTAGGAATGATTAAACTAATCACGTATATATTAGAGTAGATTATTCTTTATATTTGTTTACCTTTCAAATCACATTTAATAAGGGAAGCCTTAAGTATAAATAAGATTGTGACCAGGAGGTGTTTGATTACATATATTAAAGTATAGAACCGATCAAAACTATAATTATTTTTATATAAAAAGTGACAATTTTGATGTACATAGACAACTGTACAACTGGGTTTGGTATCGTTTACTGGATCCATAAGTCGATTAGACTGAATAACACAACTGGGCTTAGGGTCGTTTACTGGATCAATAAGCCCAAAATAAGCTCATTGGGTTTCTTTTGTTCATTTGGGCTTCCGACCTTCGTTCATTCATTGTTTCCCACTCTCCTATTTGTTTACTCATATTTTCAAAACAATATATAACGTGTATATTGGCGTCATAAAAAATTATCACGTCATTAGTAAAATTATTTCACGTAATTTATAGATCAGTGTATTATAAAAACTAAATTATATGTAACTACTTTTAAAAATGGGTTAATTATGAAAAAAACCAACGGTGTGACTTACATGCTTTTATATATACAAGTTTCGTTAAGTTCATTGCATTCACAAGCTTTAATATATACAACCCATTAGATTTTAAAAATAACATGTTTTCACGTTTTTTGCGTTGTCGTCCCTCCATGTTATTTTTTTCCATAAAAAACCTTAAGTTAATTTTTCTCTGGGTTTTCGGAAATTTAGACATTAAACCCCAGTTATAATTTGTGAACCGGGTTTCTAAAAACAGAAAAATCGGGTTCTAATTTCCAAGTTTCGCTAAACCAAAAAGAAAAAATTAACATGAGGCTTTTTATGAAAAAAAATAACATGCAGGGACGAAAACGCAAAAAACATAAAAACATGTTGGTTTTTTTCATAATAAATCCTTTAAAAATCAATCAACTTTCAAATAAAATACACAGAAATTACACACGTGGTAAATTAATATTAATTTGTAAAAACGAAAGTACATATTAAGATTCAAGATGTAAACAAACTAACTTCCAATTTCAAGAAATTCCATAATATCAATAGATTATTAAGAATTAAGATTCTCTTATTCCTCCGTCCAAAATGATGTCAAAATGCAAATTCAAATAAACTCGTTGGCCGGTCTAACCATTGATTCCACGTGGGTCAATATTCAAAACACGAAAAAGGACCATGAAACTTCAGCCCATGTTTTACTGACCAATCGCATGCTCCCACCGTCCAACTACTCTTCCACCACCATCCTCACCGTCATCATTCTCCCCTTTTTTTACGACCTATATATATACATACACACAAATGTATCTATACACACAAACACTTATACACCATTAACGTTCCAAATCACACCTAAAAAGCACAATCTTACTTCTTCAATGGCTGCCGCTTCAGCTTCTCTGCAATCGATTCCTTCATCTCTGAATCTAACACGCCCCGCCACCACCATCGCCGCCGTAGCTCCTAAGCTTCTGTCGTTCAAGAACTCCACTGCCCCAAATTTCTCTCAGAAGCTGTCCGCCACGGTCAACAGGTCTGATGGTCGGAGGGCGTTTAGTGTCAAGAGTCAAGCTAAGCCATCGGAAGCTTCAAGACCAAGTAAGTAAAGTTTGGATTTTTGTTGATGATTTTGAGAAATTAATTATGGGGTTTGAAATTTATTTTATGAGTATGTGTTATTTGTAGGTAAAGTTCATGAATTGTGTGTGTATGAGATCAACGAAAGAGATCGTGGAAGTCCGGCGTATCTCCGATTAAGTCAAAAATCTGTGAATTCCCTCGGTGATCTTGTTCCGTTTACCAATAAAGTACGTTTTTTTTTCTTTTGATTTAAATCTTTTTACTTTTCTTCGTTGTTTATTAAAAAAGATCTGCAAGTTTTAGTTCAGATTTAGTAATGGGTTGGTTCTTCCGGTGCAGGTGTACAGTGCAGATCTTCAGACGAGATTAGGGATCACCGCCGGAATATGTATTCTGATCAAGAACATGCCGGAGACGAAAGGTGACAGATACGAAGCTATTTACAGTTTTCACTTGGGAGATTACGGGCAGATAGCTGTTCAGGGTGCTTACATCACGACAGAAGACACTTACCTAACCGTCACAGGCGGCACAGGAATTTTCGCCGGAGCTTACGGTCAAGTCAAGCTTCAGCAGCTAGTATTCCCATTCAAGTTGTTCTATACTTTTTACTTGCAGGGTTTATCTGCTGATCTGCCGGCGGAGTTGCTATGTACCCCCGTTCCCCCTTCGCCGGCGGTGGAGGCATCGGCGGCGGCCAAAGCAGCTGAGCCTGGGGCCACGTGCACTAATTATTCCGATTAAAGTAACGATTGTGATGTGCAGTAGTGGATGAACCTTTTGTTTTAGAAGATTATATTTTTTAGTGGGTTGGAGACAGTGCGTGTGAGTTGTACAATCACCTTTATGGTTTGTACCTTTTAGGGGTGAATATGGAAAAATGGGACGTAAGAAAGTAGAAAAAGTCCCAATTTTGAGATTTGGTTTTATAAATTATAATTATAAGTTATAAATAACGGAATTATTTGTTGGATTTTTGTTTTTGGTGTTTTCTGAATTTCTTCACATTTTAAAAAGGTTAACTTGGCGTGTTGACATTTTTTTTTTCTTCTTAATTTTGAGCAATTTTTTTAAAAGACGAACCATAACAAAGAAGAAAAATATAAGAAACTTCAATACTATTATTTATTTCCTTTAATTCCATTTTCAAATCGTTTCTAAAACGAAATGAACTTATCTATAGATAGAATGTCACGTGAAAAGTTATTAATGGATAACGCATAATTCGTTAACGAAAATATTAAGAATGTTAGTCCCTGTCAAAAGTATATGAGTTGTTAATTAAGCACGTTGCATATTATAAAATTCAAAAAATAAGTAATTAAATTTTGCATAAAATAATTTGTATTTATAGACTTTTGAAAATGGGATTACAATTTCAATGAGGTGTTCAAAGTTACTACTATAGCATTGTGTAAGCAATAAGCAGTTGAAACAAGTATTGAACTTCTAGATTTGTAATGTAGAGACTTTTTAGCGTGTAGTCGAAATGAGTTTTAGTATTAAAATATAGATAATCATATAATTTCATTGTGATATTTAAAAGAAAAATAATTCATGACGTTTGCTAATGTTGTACAAACATGTTTTAATGCCATGTCTGAAAAAAATTTTGTGTTATTAAAATTGGTTTTTGACTTGTTTGTGATCGGTCATATATATGTTGTTGTTATCTATTTATTGATGAAATTTAAATTTCTGATTTGAGACACTTGGATGTAATCGGCGTTGGCTTATGCCAAATCCATTTGATGCTTGTGTAGGGTCATTGCATGAAGACAGATGATCAAGCTCGTATCATTTTCAAGTTATACTTCATGTCTTCATGGCTTTTTTTTAGTAACATCACTAAATTAAACATGGATTTATTGTTAAGAGGCTTGAACAATCTAATATTGATTTGCATGAATGATTTTCAACTAGATATGGACAAAATATGCGATAGATTGGCCCACTTCCTAAACTCATCAAATGTCAGTAAACACAAAAGTATGGTGTTTTTCGTTTGGATCACATCATAAATGACTAAAGTGGTATTTGTTTTTTAAGAGGTTAAATGTCTGAAGTCTGAAAACCATGTCTGAAATTAAGAGAATGCCTTAAGATCTGAGATTAAGAGGCTCTTAATTTTAATTCAGACAACTCTCATCCACTTAAAATTCAGAGGTTTCAACCTCTTAAGTCTGAATTTAAACAAACAATCTAAATATATTATAGATCTGAACTTAAGACTTCAGAGGTTTTTAAGAGCCTCTGAATCAAAAACAAATGAGGGCTAAGTAATCAAAGTATTGAATTAAACACAATTTTGAAGTTTTTGTGTTAGTATTTGTGAGCAATATGAGTTTTATCAAACAACTTGAGTTCGAGATCAATTGAAGTTTTTATTGAGTTTGAATTAAGTTTCTGTAGAGTTTGTTCGAGCTAGATAAAAAAAACTAGCTCGAATAGTGTGGCTATTGAATTCTATGTGTATGCATAATTAATTATTTATGTATACAAGTTATATTTTGGTCAAGCTAGCTCAAAAAATATGTTTCTTACAAACCCGTCAAGCTCAAGTATTGGTTATTTTAACATGATACCTGTTCAAGTATTGGTTATTTTAACAAGTGACTTTTCGATTTATCTTTTTTGAAAGTATTTGATTTCATCGTGAGAAAGTTTTTAGTCAAAGTTCTTGCAAGTTTGCTCATCCCACTCTTCATTATTGATTGCTAAAACTATGTATGTTTTATAAAATCCTTCTATAGTACCTAAAAATATTGCCTGTTTTTACTTCAATTGTGTTGAATATTGTGTATTTTTAATATCATCTTTTAGTGGTAGGTATCTTTTAGTCTTGATTGGTGAGAAGTCATAACATGGAATTTGATTTAAGAGTTGCAGAAGTTGAAGATTAGTTATAACTTGTAAGAATATCACCATGTCATTAGTGTTTTTCTTAATTTAGTATCAAACAACATGTTTTTTTAATTTTTTTTAACTATCTTCGTGTCAGGAGAATAAAAAGAAGAAAGTAGTATATTTTAAATGAAAAACTACTATATTTACAAAAGGCCACGAGTTTATCATTCACAACGGATTTTATCCAAAAGTGTTAATTGTAACAAAATATAATACAATTTTAAGTTGTTAAAAATGATACTTTCTTTATGACTAAAAACATTGGGGTAGTGTGGCTCAAATTGAGCCGAAGAAGTTTAATGATACACACAATGTGGTTTGGGTTACATATGACTATTTATAAAAACGGTTTGAAATTCTAAACTTGTCATGATATGATTCATATATTTTTAGATTCAAACATACAATCAATGCATCCAGAATAAATGAGAAAATTAATGATGTTTATTAAAATATTAAATTTCAGAATTTAAATTTTAAGTCACCTTTTAAAATTCATACATTATTTTAGATTTCTAAAGCTTTCCCTCCTCTCATCCTTGTAGCCTGATGAATGTTTGTACCTCTTTCTCGTATAAAAAAATTTAAGATGGTCTGAAATTGTAACATATTTCTTATGATGGGGATCAAAGTAGAAAAGACTAAGAGTTGAAGGGGTTTGTTGTAAAAGAAAAGAAATGGGGCATCCTCTTTCCGTATAGACGAAAAACATCTGCAGTTGAGTCCCTAGCTCTAAACTGCCGGCGAGTAATTCGGTCTAGAAATCAAATCCTCTCAAGAACATTAGTTGACTTTTTAATGCCGTTAGTTTATCGTTAACTCGCCGTCGTACTTCTCGGTGGCTCCGTTCCTAAATGTCATGGTTCAGGCACGGCAGCTCCGCCTCTTTCCGCCACCTTCAGCAACTATCTCATCCATCCTCTACGACCCGACCTCCCTCTCTCTTGCTCTCATGCACTCCGACTCCTCTTTCTCTCTTTACCCTAACATCTCCCCTTTCTCTCCGCCTCCTCTTAACTCCGCCACCACCACCGTCGTATCTGCTCCCTCATCCTCCGCTACCTTCCTTCGCATCCGTTCCACCGACACCTCTCGAGTTCTCTTCCTTGTTTCTTCCCCCCACCTTGCCGGAAGCTCAATACTCCTCCGTTTTTATATGCTCCGATCGGATAACAAATTCGTTAGGGTTAGGGTTATTTGCAATCAAAGTGATTTGAGTTTTGATGAGAAGAAATTAGGGGTTTTGTTTAAGGTAAACCATGGGGTTTCAATTAAGCTCGCAGGATCAATCAATGTCTTGGCGATGTACTCCGTTTCCAACCGTAAAGTCTGGGTTTTCGCAGCGAAGATTGCGGGAGATGGAAACGAGGTGAAGTTGATGAAAACTGCGGTGATTGACTGTGATTTGCCTGTGTTTTCGATTAGTGTTTCTATTGGGTTTTTTATATTGGGAGAAGAGAACGGAATTAGGGTTTTTCCATTGAGGCTTCTTGTGAAGGGGCGAATTAGGAAAGAAAGTAGGCAGGAGGCAAGTAAGAAATCTGATAAATCGGAAATGCCTAAGACCAATTTGCGGAACGGAATGATTCCAAGATCGGATGGAAGCGCAATATTCTATGTGAATTCTGGAAAAGTAGGTGGTAGCAGCAGCAAATCCATATACGTTAATGGTAACATGGTAGAAAAGATTGGGAAACATTCTGATAATCCTGGTAAGTTGATATTCTGATTGATTACCTTATTTAGATGTTAGAAGACATGGTTGGATACCCCTTATGAATTGCTATATTTATGCTGTATTTGGTTTTGATTCTTTAGACAAAAATTGTAGTTGCTCTTTGCAATTCTTATCCTTCAAAATGTGTTCTTTTTTGCTGCTGCTGTTAATTACAACTTTATATGTCATCTCTATGATTGCGATTTTATGCTCTTTTGCTTTTATTTTACAGTTTACTTAGGATCATAAATATCTTTTCTAGATATACTAATGTTTAATGTAGCTATGTATGTGTGATCCATAGTAATGATGATGTATTTAAGGAATCATATTGCTCTTTAGAGTTGGGCATCCAGTGTCTTGGACAAATAGATTTGTAACTGATTCAATATTTATTTGCAACTAAGGGTTATCTGATAGCCAAAATTGAACAGATATTATATATCAAAGTGTAATCTCACGGCCGATCCTGCAAGGCTAGGCATCATTCTCTTTCTTTCACTTATTCTTTTCTATATGTTTGTCCGTTTCCTACACTGGTCACTAACATGTGTCCCAAAATTGCTGATGTGCAATTCACTTATTATTATTATTCCTTATTACATGTGTAAAGTGTAGCTTCCTTTTTTTTTTTCATTTTTTTTTCATCATTGCTATGACTATACGTCTATACTCTCACTAAAGAAATAACCTTACCTTCCAGAGTAAAACGTTGTTATAGTAAACATATAGGTATATTCTTGATTTAGGATTGTACAACAGTACTTAGTTTTTAAGTCCTGGATATGTGATCTTATAGGCACGGGCGTCCTGCATTTCCTGGTCCATGTTATATTGTAACTAAAATTGGTGCCCAACTAAATTATTCCATACATGTATCCTTATGTTATTAAACAACATATGTGTGCAGAAGTGGAATGTTCTAGAGGAACCTATAACTCATATAAGTCATCCAGAGAAATAAAATATAATCTGCTCATGCCTCATGGTAGCATGTTTCCGAATGTAGTCTCTTACTGAATTATCATTCTTCCGGTCAGAAATTGCCAATTAATTTATTTAGATTTATTCAAAAAAAGTTATCAAATGTATCTCGTCATTTTGTACTGAATGAGAACTTCTAATTTGTTGTTTCCTACGTTGACTGCTCATACATTTTAAACTGACAGCAAAGTTGAAGCCTGTGAAAATGAGACAAAACTCTAGAGAAGGTGGAGTTCGTTTTATGGAATTTAAGAGCAAGGAGATTGAAAATTGCAACATATCAAAAGCACCGTTGACATTAATTAAGGCGATTTCCATCCACTTTTTGTCCCATAACAAGTTTCTGATCTTAGATTCTGTTGGAGAGCTATACCTGCTTTTGCTATCTTTTCCTGTCTCTGGATCAGAATCGACTTGTGAGATGAAGAAATTGACTCTCACCATGAAAGTTCAGAATCTTGCAGTTCTTCCCGATGATTCCACAAGTACCTTGCTTATATTTCTTTGCTTTTACATAAACAAGATGCAGCTTTGTTTGATTTACAGTATTATTCACAAAAAAAAAAAAAAAAAAAAAAAAAAAAAAAAAAAAAAAAAAAAAGATAAAAATGGTGACATGTTTATCTCTTTTAGTACATTCTTCTTCTGAAATTGCAGGAGCTCAAACTGTTTGGGTGTCAGATGGGCAATATACTATACATGCAATGGTGGTATCTGATACCAATTCTACTGAAAATGAGAATGAAACCAAGGATAACAAAGAAAAAATACAAAGCTCAGGTAGCCTTAGTCATGAAAATCACAGCTTCTTGCTATATAGCCTGAATGCTTGATATTTACTCGTCCTTTTGTTGTTTGTGCGCCATCATTACTCGCATTAGTTCCATTGATTTCTTATTTGTGGTACATGGTTACGATCTATGTTATGATTAACTTTTTAGCTGATTATTAAAAGTTAGTCATTACCGGAAGATATATATAGGATCGCTTGCTGGTTTTGTGAACTTAGATTTTAGAAAAAACATAACCTAATGTCATTTATTAATAAAGATTTTATAGCTGAATATTATTAGTATAGGTTTATTGGTTTTGAATGGTTTACTCTTTCAATACCCATAACTGTAGTTTCTTGTTTTCCTTCTCCAACGATCATGTTTGATGGTTGATTATGGTCCCTTACTCCCTTCTCCTTTTTCTCATTTACCCTAGTCCCTAATCCAAAATACTGAGGGAGTGAGAGTGTTCACGAAGCATGACAAATCATGCTATTTTTATATAATTTCTTTAGATAATTCTAACAAGGTGAGATGACTGGTGTTATATTTAATTGGCTGTCTTACATTTTTGTAGAAGATGTTTAGTAGGTTGTTTTTCAAAGTATATGAATATTAGGGTTTGTCGATATTATGTTTTTATTGGTTTCATTTATATGCCTAATCAATCACTTTTGTTCTTGGCCAGCCACTGAAGCGATATTTACCAGTGAAAAGATTCAAGAAATTGTTCCTTTAGCCGCAAATGCAATATTGCTGCTTGGACAAGGTACCTTGTGTTATGACCTTTATATCTTCCCTTTTTATATGGATTATTATGTTGAAACTTGAAAGTCATTTATCGCCATTTGGGGTGCTTATTTGTTGATGTGGCTATTTGATTTGTATTTCTTTTTATTCTGTTTTTGCAGCCAATAACATCTTTGCTTATGCAATATCCTAAGGATGCGTGGTGATTTTCTTTCCAAACTGGTATGCTTATTCCTGTTTCAGTTTGTAATAATTAAGCATGTAGTCATAGCCATGCTGGGATGCTGACCGTTCATCTTCTTCTTACTAGATATCCTTGCTTATGAAGTTTGTTTTTTCTGATTAAAGAATTTTCAGGGCATATATCTTCGATCACATGTTGATGACCTGTTCCACTTGTGAACTTCCTGGATCGGTCTTTTTATTTAAAGTGTAAGTTCTCTACACTAATCTCGTAAAACACCATATAAAATACAAGTATTGGTCTGTAGACAATTACCAATAGCGCATCAACTCTTCAAAATTTTGTACTTTACCTTTTTGTTGCAAATACACCATCGTTCTTGCATTTACAATTTACAATAATGATCTATTTTGGACGAAAGAATAATTCAGTTTCTTAAGAACTGAAACAAGTTTTTTTTGTTTGCTTTTAAAAGCTCATCTATCTAATGATCTTGCCATTAAATTTGATTGAACTAATTGCCATCGAGAAGATGATGAGTAAATGGCTACTATATCCATGTCCTTTTTTGCTTTTTTGACATTGCAGGTGGATGCCATGGTGTTCTCTTCCAACCAATGTTGTCTCATCGTTATATCTAACCAATCACAAGCTTCAGTTGTCTCTTATACTTATATAGTGCATATTGCGATATTCTTCGAAGAACACTGAGCTCTTGAAGGTATGATCTAAAAACTTCCTCCAATCTGAAACAACCAAGTCATTGGACCAAAATGCCCCTCTTCTTCCTTTGTACTCCCTCTGTGCCAGGAAAGGTTGCCTTTTAATTTAGATACCTGAACCTGCAAATCCGAAAGACATGGATTTTGATTAGTTTTAATTTCCGGAAGCTTATTTGAATACTTACACCTGCTCCATGAAAATTGAACCAATTTATGTGGTTCTAAAAAGTTGTTTGCGTATTTATCAATTGTCTAAAATACCCTTAAATTTATGAAAATTGAACCAATTTATACGCTTATCCTAATTCTTTTCTCTATGGTTCTCTCTACCAAACGTAACCTTAAATCAAAACAAGATAGAGAAATCTTATGGACAGACATTGATTTGTTTGTAATGACGATAATGACCAAATTCATAATTTAGCAAGAGAACTTATCTGGAAAATGGTGTCAGAAATTTGATGGTATGGACTGTGGAGGGAGTACTTGAAGTGAAAAGTTAAATGGACTTTTTTTTGGAAGATAAGCGTGGTCCTTTTGTTCTGATGTATTTCTTGAAAAGACTAATAATTCATGTGTATACGTCTTTTACTGGTCTGAGCAGAGAATATTATGGAACCAGTTTGGTGGATTGCTGTTTGAGTTTTATCATGGGCAGGAGGGAGTTTCTCAACGGTTCATACCACCAATGCAAGTAACATGCTCTCAAAATACTGCAAAGACATTCTTGTGACTAATTGCATGGAACTTGAAACTTCTGGAACTCGAGTCAGCATTGGGAGGAGTGACTCACACTCACCAGAAGTTTAGAAGGTGCGGTTTATACATCATAAGACATTGCTTTTGCGATTGTGCAGCCTCATGCCATCTGCTGCTTCTGATAAATTTTAATAACTGATTGGTTTATTTGAAGAAACTAAGTTTTAATACCTTTCTACCTAAATTAGTAAGCTCGAAGACATAGAACATCTACCTGCCTTAATTCTCCCTTATGTTTTGTTCTCTTGTTTGAAAACCTTGTTTCTTATTCAAGCAGTATAAGTGACTTTGAGATTATGTTAATAAAGTTATACGTCTTCGATCTTAGGATCAATGATGTGAAATTGATGCCTGAAGTTTCTTTATGGTTGACAAATTTTAGTTGGTTATAGCAAAGGACAGAGACTGTGCATTGGTCCAGAACCATATTGAACCAACATGGCAAAGTGGATAAAGCCAGACTGATACATGTTGGTCTTATCCCAGTTTTCAACAACTAGATCCAACTTTGCTAGTTCTGCTTTAGTCCAGACCTGTTGCAAGCCGGTTTGTTCGTTCAAACCGACTCATGCAACTCCTGATTTGGGACTCTGGAGTGGATATAATGAAATGGGTTAAAGCCATACAAATTCAACATATTTTTTCAATTTACCTAAATGACTAACTAACCTCTTTATTTGACCGGATTGTACTTGTACTCCAAATAACTTGTCGATATGGTACGTGTAACCAATAACTATGTTGATATGACAGTTTTTGCTGATTCAAATGACGTGGCACGTTTTTAATAACATGATGCTTACGTGGATTTTGATCTATATAAATAACTTAGAAAATCCACATAAGCATATAGATCCTTTTAATAATTTCTAAAAACACAAATATAAAATCTTACTGGTAGAACCGGTAACCGATAATCAAAAATATCATCTCAACAATAAATTTTAAGTACAAGTACCAGCGGGATAAAAAAAAATTAACTAGATTAGTCATTTGAGTAATTTTAGTAAAATAACATACATTTGTACGACTTTAACCCTAAAGAAATTTATTTATTAATAATAAATATATATTTTTGGCATTGTCACATACATGTTGGTATCCTTTGTTGTGTCATTTAATTACTTGTTTGGAAAGATTTGAATATGACAATTCTATCCATACACCTTTCACCTTACTAATCATACATCCTTCATATGAAAGGATGATTAAGTTTAATCATTGGATCGTACGTCATTAACAAAAATAATAAGCAATAGAATGTACATACGATCACTAAAAATTAAGAAGGGGTGTACATTACATATAGCATTGCCCTTTAAATATCCATTGTTATTTTCTTATTTTTATAAACCTATGTAAATATGTAATTGAAAAACTTAAAAAAGTGTAATACATATATAGTATCAGGGTCAAGAGAGTACATTAAATAATCGAAAGTATCGAACGCACCCTTTGTGAATGATTATTCACATATATATTTTTTTTAAACATAAACGTGTATAAACTAATATTATAAAACTTTTTTATAAGAAGATTTATACTTTTATGCATTAAGAATTGGAAAATAAATTTGAATGGTTGAAACAAATCATGAACCTCAATCTGCAAGAAGCTAAACCAAGGCCCACGACTAAACAAGGACACTATAGTATACATGTAAAGTAACATTGGATTTGAGTCAATGAAGAAGAGATCCAGAAGCCTTTTTCTGTGTGGTATATAACATTGGACGAATTTTTCACATAAGTTCAAATTTTATTTAATCATTGTTTATCAAATTCACGTTATATTCTAGTGATTTTCTGTTTTTTCATTCTATGGGTGGCAGAATCAATTTAGCAATTGGGTTGAAGTGTTGAACAATGAACCAAAATGATTTTATGTTAAGCACAAAAGTTTTTATATCCACTTAACTGTAAAAAAATGAAAAATATTGCTACGTCAAGTCTTCCTACCTTTATTTTTTAATCAGGGTTAATGTTATTTGACTAGTTTTTTTTTTTTTTTTAGCAAAATCTTCAATTTTATAATTAGGACCTATTGAAAGTAAAGGGTTAATACTGAAAAAATGATTAAATCCTTAAAAAAAATCTTGATTGTTAAATTCCCGAACTATTTTTGTTTTATTTAAAAGTATATATTATTTGATCTGTTTGTCCGATTACCAAACAAGTAAACTTTGATTTTTTTTTAATGTTCGAAAAAATTCAGTATCTTTTCCTTTCTTTACGATTAAGTCGCTAACATTATGTTCTTTAACACAATTTAATGAAAGAAAGTTGAGGAAATAAAGAGAAATTAGTAAGAAACAAAAAAGTTGTTATGTTTATTAAACATTTTAAAGGAATGAAAGTGAAAGAATTGGAAAGAAATAATCATGAAAATCGTTCTTTCCAAGAGTAAGAAGAGTGAGAACGAAGCAAAGGAACCAAAGTTGTGTTCTTTTAAAAACCTATTTTTTGTTTTCTCTTTCTTTCCACTGTGTTTTTTTTCCTTCATCCTCTATCTTATTTTTTTTTTCTTTTTCCTTTTAAAATTGAAGAACACAACATAAAAGTTTTGTTTTACCGGGGTTGTGTTTTACCGGCTCATCGGTAGCCGGTCAAAATATATACTTTTAAATAAGAAAAATAGCTTAGAGATTTTATCACGAAAATAAGGAAAGTTCATAGGATTTTTCAATATTAACCCTAAAAAACTTATATTAACATAGAATATGGTTCGTGTGAGTACCTAAAAAATGCAGAGTACCGTGAGTACCTGTGAACACACGGGTTTTACATGTGAACTTGCTCCGAGAAAAAGTTTTTTTTTTTGAATTTTTTTCATATTTATTTAGATACAAATAATATAAGGCTATTCGTAAAATATTATATACATTTACACTTTCTATCATCTTAAAAGTCATGTGAACGTGAAAAATCTCATGTGAACATGCTTAGTTGTGAACACACGTTCACAACAGTACAGTTCATGTGAACACACACATTTCACATAGTTTTAGTGTGTGTTTAGGTGTGATTTTTTGCAAGTAGTCTTATATTATTAATTTAAACATGATTATGAAAAAAAATTTCAAAAAAAATTATTTTAAGCGAGGTACCTCCGGTACTCCGCAAAACTAGTGGTACTCATTTGAACCCAAATCTATTAACATATATGTAATGAGTATAAGTGTATAACCCTATGGAACGTCATGAATTTGCATAAGTAGCATTACTTGTCTTTAAAAAAAACATACATATGATAAGTTGTAATTGGCATTTTTAGTTGTTTCGACAAAAACATTCATGTAAACAATTTTTTATTAACGTTGATAAAATTCCATGTATCAAAAAACGTATACATTTGTAGAAGGTTTAATAATTTTGATTGATTAAGGATAAAAATATTTTTTTTTAATATTATCCTACTTGAAATGATTACTCTCAAACCAGTTAATGATGTACCCTCTAATTTCTAAACCAATCTTTGGATTATAAAAAACATATTTAATCCTAAATCAATTTTAGCATCCATTTTATCCGTGTTCTATTTCCTGGCCTAAAAATTGTTTAAACACTCATTTCAATTATTTCATTTCATTCTTCCTTTGTATCATCATCCATTGAAAATAAAAAGTAAAACTTTTGGTAATGTTTGATTGATTGTAATACTTCTGAATTAATTAAATGGTTTAATACGAAAAAAACCAACATGTTTTTAATATTTTGCAGTTTAGTCCCTCCATTTTATTTTTTACCAATAATATCCTTAAGTTATATATTTGTTTGTGATTTTTAGAATTTTTCATTATTTTTTCATAAAAGTACTAAACTTTGTGGACTTTTCGGGAAAAAAGAGTGAAAAATATTGGGGTTTTCTGGAAAAAGTAACAATTTTTTTTTCCGAAAACCGGATTGAAAACAATAACTTGAGGAATTTCTCGAAAAAAAATAATACGGAGAAACTAAATCACAAAAAACATGAAAATCTGTTGGTTGGTTTTTTCATATTAAACTCTTAATTAAATTTGAATAATTTACTCTTAAAATAACAAACACACCCTAAACCTCCTAAATAAACAAATGGATTATTGTTAAAAATTGGTTTGTAGTTAACATAATGCCACGTCATCAGGAATTTGGCGGTTGGAACAAAACTTGACCAATCTTGTTTGTTGTTCGTTCATCCTCTCCCTCTAACGACATCCTCATATTCCTCCTGTTTTCATTCTCAGTGAGCGTGATAAGAAGAGTAATCTCGCGCAATGAAAGCATTAACTGCAACAATCGTCGGAGGAGGTAACATCCTCTGTTCTCATCGATTAAATCTCTCCGGAAACCCCCACTTTATCTCTTTGAACCACTTTTCGCCCTTGAGTCTCCGACGGAGCTCCAGCAGCCTCGCTAATCAGGATGATTTTCTTCAAACTCCTAAAAGTCACCTTAGATTTAAGTTTGTTATACCTAACGCCGCCGATTCCACTCAGGCGTCCGTTTCTGCGGCCGCTGCCGGTGGAAAGTCGATCGTCGAAGACAGTGAGTTTTCGCTCGCAAAGGTACTCGCTACTATTGTGTTTTTCAAGTATTGTTTAGGCAGCGGACATTGATCATAGATTCATAGTGGTTGCTAAATCGGAGGAATGTTATGTTTTTCGTTTCAAATTAGGTCACGGTAAATGTACATTTGCGTCGACTGTAAAGTAATTATTGAAATAAATCTCGAAATTATGATTGCTTACCTTATGCATCTGTTAGTAAACGACTAAATAAAACCTAGAAAAATGGTGCATCTCTACATCCTTGACTTCCTAGTTCCTAATACAATGTGCCTTGCATAATGCTTTTAGCCTATCCCACAATCAGTTTCTATACTTTTTGGCCATGGATTTAATCTTCTATTCGGCAACTATAGGAAGGGCCAAAAAAAGGCTTGGTTATTGATATGAAGGACAGAAGGAGGTTTGAACATCTTTAGACTTTAGGTGCATTATAATTATAGAGCAAATTTGGGGAAAACCTTGGCTTGTACAAATTTGGTGCTATCCTAAAATTTACTGAACTGTATTATCATTGTTGTTCGCTGCAGGTCTCCTTTGGTGTTATTGGACTAGGTGTTGGATTATCGCTCCTGTCGTAAGTACCCTACTGATATGATTATGCTTTATGTTTTAAGATGCATTTCCAAAGTAGTACAGAATGGAAAGGGATAAAACTAATATGCAGAATGAGTTTAAGAACTTGTGTTTTTCCAAAGTGAACTTACAAAGGGAGGGAGGGAGAGAGAGAGAGAGAGAGAGAGAGAGAGAGAGAGAGAGAGAGAGTGTGTGTGTGTGTGTGTGTCTTGCACCTACGAGTTTCATTCAAGTTCCTTATACGGTATGTTAATCATGAGGAAGTTAAAGGCCCCTATAGTTTTTAGACATTCCCTCTAGTCTTGTAATTCCAGAATTTCTGACATTGTGTTGCATACGCTACAGTTACGGCTTTGGAGCATATTTCAACATTCTCCCTGGATCGGAATGGTCTGCATTGATGTTGACATATGGATTTCCTCTGTCAATTATTGGGATGGCTCTTAAGGTGAACCATGTTTGCTTTGTTTTCTTATCCTTCTCTTATATTTTTCAATTTTGCTTTATGTTGGAACCTAATACAAATTGAGTTTTCATAAACCATTGATTGTTTGCAATGCTTGTGGCTGGGGAAATAATGTTGAAAATTAACAATATGTTGTGAGTGCAAGATGCAGTAAACCCTGTATGAGTTTATGCCCCTTTTGTAGTACACGTCAATTGCCAAGACATGCATATGTTATTTCTGTTTCTTATGTTAGCTATATTACTCTTTTGCAGTATGCGGAACTCAAGCCAGTCCCATGTTTGACTTACTCTGATGCTCAGCAGCTGAGAGAGAAATGTGCGACTCCTATTCTTAAGCAGGTTAGAAAAATATTGTAGTGCAATATGTCATTAATGCTTCATTGCTATGATACCCTGTTGAGCCATTCTGGGTACACAGGACTCGGGATGTATTGGTTTCATTACTTTCGTATTATTGTTGTGTTCTAATTGATTAAGTAAATAGTTGTTT
Source organism: Centrapalus pauciflorus (assembly GCA_020465985.1). Taxonomy (NCBI): domain Eukaryota; kingdom Viridiplantae; phylum Streptophyta; class Magnoliopsida; order Asterales; family Asteraceae; genus Centrapalus; species Centrapalus pauciflorus. Next base: position 1,346,553 of record JAANYP010007301.1, on the reverse strand, counting down.
ATCATTCTCTATGTACTTCCATAATAAACTATGAAAGGTTATTTTTCTCATCAAATGTTTTTATTACAGTCTACTCCATTAAGTACCTCGCAATGAAAACAAGTAATTTGAAATTAATGCCCTTATTCATCGCCATATCTTCTTTGAACTAGATATGCTTGTATTGTGATTTTAAAACAATTAATGTGAACCAGATAGGCTTAGTCAATATTGTGTCTGGGCATCAAGTACTAACATATGTCAGATGTTTTCACGTTCTTGGTTACGATTTTTGTTTCAATATTTTCTTTTAGTTAATATGCTTATCCACAAACATGCCTTTCATTGTCTAGACAAAATGGACTGCTCTTTAGTGTCAACGTGCTCTTCTCAGAATCTCAGGGACAAAGTTCTTGCTTTTTTGTTATTTCCTATGGCATGTCAATGCGACCAGAGATGATTTTGTTGATTGTGTTACACAGTTTTTTCTACCATCATTACCATTCAAACTGGTTCTCTGTATTAGGTCAGAGATGATGTCATAAGATACCGTTATGGAGATGAGCAACATTTGGACGAGGCTTTGAAACGTATTTTTCAGTATGGTCTGGTAAGATATGGCTTCTTTATGCATCTGAACATATTTTTAGATGTAACTTTAGCTAATGAAAGAACATAGCAACAAAAAAACTATCGCGTGCAACGTCCAATAATCCAGTTATGTTTATCTATATTCACAATGTTCACTTCCATGGTTGCCTCTAATTGAGAAACATGTGTCTTGTGTTTAGACTTCAGTTTCAATGTGATTGTTAATGTGAACAATACAAATGTTCCAGTTATCTATGTACCAGTAACTCCCTTGGACTGATGCCGATTTTTTCATCTTTTGATGTAGGGTGGAGGCATAGCACGAAGAAATGCCCCAGTTTTACAAAAGATTCGCGAAGAAGTAAGCCTCTACACATCCACAAACTATTGTTAGATTGAAAATTTTATTTGTATGCCCACTCCCAGTTTCACACAATTGAATTTAATATACCAATATACCATTAATTTATTTTATTGATTTTCCCCTGAGATATGGTTTCGTTTTGAGATTGCATTGTCAATAGCAGCTTTTCCTCTTCCCTTTCTTAATGCTGGCAAATGACATACATCCACATTTAGTCCAGTTACTTCTCATGAGGGCATCAACATTAGTAGTTTTAAAGCTTGGTTCATGGCCACCTAGGATGTTAGTTTAATTTTTCATTTTTTCATGAAAAACTCATATAACAAAACAAACCATTTTGACTAACATGAAATGATATTTGGTGGGGTTTTTCTTTATTTTGAAGGACAATGAATGAAAACTAGTAAGCCTTTTTATATTTATAAATTCAAATTTTTATTTTTAATCCATTCAGGTGAGCCCTTTCTCTAACTTACTAACAAGAGTTGATTAGAAATAGGACTTCTAAATTTATTTTCAAAACTTCACTATTTACTCTATTATTTTTAATTTTATTGAATAATGGTGTGGCCATAAATTTTATGATGTGGCATAACAAAAGGTGTTATATACCCTGAGCTTTTCGGTACTCGAATTTATTCATGAAAAACTCTGATTGGTTTTCCTGGATACCACACACATGCAAATGCAACATCTTTTTTGACCTGTAATCCCTTTAATTATTACTACCCTAACCCTTGTTTGTAGAAATTAGAAAGATTTCGATTTGGGGTGTCCATGATCAATCACAAGAAGTTTCTGAGGCCAACTTTCAAGCTAAAATGACATTTTATGCAATATCAATACAATACAAATTATTTATGATTTAATTGGAGATACATTAGATACTTGACTAATAGTCAAAACATTTTTCCTAAACCATGTGTCAGATTGAGGCATTGAGCATTGCAATAAATACAAAGCAGGCAGAGTATATGATCTCCAGATTAGTTTTTCTTTAATGGTCATTTTGGAACAATCCACCTCACTTTCCAAATATGATAAATCAGGTTACTGAAGATGGTAAATACTGCTTGGTATTGGTGTTTGAGGCAAAAGCACTTGAGTTGGCTGATTTCGAGAAAAGACAGGTAAGCCTATCCTGGCAACAATTAGAAATTTAGATTGCTCCCGAGCAGAATTTATCAATTTCATATGAAAATATCAATGGTGTTACAACGACTGGCACCTGGATGGCTGGATGCAATAGAAGTTAACAATTGCACTTGATTTGGCAACTTTTGTGTTCTGCTCTTTCCTATGGTCTTCATCAGCAAAAAAGAAAAAGAAAAAGAAAAAGAAAAAAAGGTTTGTTAAATGCATAATTTATAACTCAGATTAAAACAAAACAAATTTGTTTTGTAGGGAAAATTTGCTTCCTTTTTTGGCCCAGGAATCACAGCCGAAATCGGTGAGTTCTTGTTATGTTCGGACTTTTATTTATGCCCTTTTCAAAATCAAGTTCATTGGAGGTTATTGTGGATGCAGGGAAAGGAGAAGAGAATATGTTTGATGTACGCCTTATTTCCAACACAACATTGTAGTTGCTCACATACTAACTGCACTGCAGATCAAACTGCAAATGGGGGAACATTGTATCATTTATTTATTACATAAAAGAACAAAAATTCCATAAAGAAGTTAGATAAAGGCTGTCAAAAACTCTTGTCAAACTGATTGTACAAAGATGTTTGGAGTTTTTGACTTTCTGTACATACCATGCTCTGTGATTGATTTCTCCAAAAACCACAAAATTGCAACTCCTTAAAAGGAAGAATTGCTCAAATTAGCAAGCAACTTTTCTTTTAATCTCGTAAATTTTGTCCTAAATAATGGAACCAACTTTTGGTTTACCAACCGGTAAACAACAAATAAGTTGTTATTTTAAACAATATATTAAATGATAAAAAATAAAACTCATTGCCATAATATGAAGAAAAAAAAAGTAAGTTATTATTTCAAACAATAAACCCTATATATAAACTTTTTTTACCGGTTTTAAATGTTATAATCGGGAATGTTATTTGGTACAAAATTTACAAGATTGCTATAATAAGAAGAAGTAAAAAGTTGATTATTATTTTAAACAATTCTCCCCTTCTTAAAATGCAACGTTGTAGACCATAGTTTTAGAACCAAACAAAATGAAAGAACACAAAGAAAGTAAGAAACTTTGCTAAAACCCATGACAATGACATAGAAAATAGATCATAGCGCTATTTAGGTTACAGAATGTTTTTAATGTTAAACACACTGATTAAAAATGCATTACATGCCCGCTGTCAAAGGCTGTCAAAAGCTGACTGATAATAACAAAACAATACCCCTAACATTAAGGACGGCAATCATTTTATGCAGAGTATATCCTACTGCTTCTGTAGCCTTTTCTAAATCGTGACCTGCACATTAAAACCATAAAATATGTTAGCAAAATATTAACGCTCCCTTTGCCCTGAAACCAAATGTACACCTTTTTTTCATTAATTTAAAAAAAAAAGAATAATAGTTTTTGTAGCTATAATTTACAAATTTTAGTCACCCGTTAGCAAGTACCACTAGACATTCGTGAAATCAATTATGCATCCTACAGAGATGTTTGATAGAGTATAAATGAAGATAAAGAAAATCAGGATAAATGTCTTTTTTGGACTATAAAAAATTAAATATGGAAATTCAGTAACCATATCAATCATTTTCGTTATCCTTTACCACTCTTGGTGTTTGCTTAATTCTCCGTCATTTGATAAAAAAAAATTACATGAAATGAATTTTTAGCCTTTATTTATTTCTTTATGATATATTGATATCAACAAGAGAATCAAAAGAATAAATATATAAATTATGCAATTCTACTATCCATTCGTTTATCACATTCCCTTGTATCATCAACAAGTATTTTAGGTATTTGAGAAGTCAAGCCTTAAATTTTATGGGACAAAAGGAGTACAAAATAGAATGCTTGGTGGTCAATTTCCAAGTAAACATGCATTTTAAATGACCCTCGGTGCTTCACCTCCCCGAGGTGCTGACGATGACGCCGAAGCCCCAGCTCCACCTGAGCTCGATCCCGGAAACCCCGCGCTCGGGTTTGGAAAATCCCGAGACATATGACCCGGCTTTCCGCACCGGAAGCAAAGAGACTCCTGAGAAGTACACGCAACAGCAGTGTGACCAAACTGGCCACACCGGAAACAACGAAGATGCTCGGGGGCACACGGCCCTGCATGGCGTTGATGACATCGCTGGCAATCTCTCTCGACATCGGCTGAACTCCCAACCCTACTCCCCGAATCCCTGGAACCTCTACCACTACTACACTGACCCTGACCCTGAGACTGCCTCTGACTCTGACCCTGCTGCCTCTGTCCCTGCTGTCTCTGACCGCCCTGACTCTGACCCTGACTCTGCCCAAACTGCCTCCCATCTCGACCCTGGTCCCTACGACCCCTGGAACTCTGGCCCTGCTGCTCAGAATAACCGCCCTGTCGGCTCTCTCTGTAAAATCTCAAAGACCCAGAACTCTGACCCTGACCCGCTGGCTCAATACGCTGTCTCTGGGGAGCTGACTGCTCCCGCTGTCTCTCAATCTCTCTCTCCCTACGCCTGGCGTACTCCATCGCTGACGAAAAAGTGGGGTCACGCAACATCCCCACAAACACTCTAATGTTCGGCCTCAAACCCTCGATGAACATACTGACCTTTCGGTCCTCTGTAGCTACCTAATGTGGCGCAAACTGAGCTCTGTCATTAAACACGTCAATGTACTCCTGAACAGATCTGGATCCCTGCTGCAAATGGATGAACTCTCGCTCCAGCTTTCTCCTCGTATCCAATAGACAATACTGCAACTCGAACTCTGTCTTAAACTCTTCCTAATACATCAAGTAGGCCTCATCGACTCCCTGGGCACTGACAACTGAGCTCCACCATCTCAATGCTTCTCCTTTCAGAAGGTAAGAGGCATAACTCACTCTATCCGCTCGATCAACATGGGCTATATGTAACACCCCAATAATTTAAAAAGGTAATTAACTTTGTGAAATAATTATAATTGTGAACTTAAGTAATGTATTATGATTTAATTACTAAATAATAATGATGATCACTATTATTGGGACTTGAATGATTAAAGAAAAAAATAAAATGTTGGGTTGTACTGAAATGACAAAAATAGGTAATGTACTTTGTCATTTAAATAATGATTAGTATGACATAAGAATCGATTAATGTAGTGTTTAAATATATTTAGTATAATTATGTCAAAATACTAATTTGGGTATTGAATTGTTAAATAAATGTAAGTTATGGCATTTTAGTGTGTATTTTATTGAAATGAAATTGAAAGAATTATTGGTTATGGGGTTAAGTGTGTATGGAGCATTGTAGAGGGGGCAAAATGGCCAAAAGGCCAAACTTGACCTCCCTTTCCCCTTTTGACCGTCCAACTCACACAACACACACCACACTTCATTTTTATTTTGTTGTTGCAAGAGTTGAGAGAAGAAGAAGATAAGATCTAGGTACTCAACTCGTGTGGATGAATCCACGTACCCAAATCCCTAGACCGCACAAAGCAGTCGTCACTCGTCAGGACTCAAAAGGGAATTGGAGCGACCCAACCCCTGCCCAGCCGTACGGTTTAGTATCTCAACAGCTCAAGTGTCCCAAATCTCATATTTAAAATAAAGTTCACAATAGCTCAGTAATACAAGCATGATAGTATCTCAATAAAAGCTCGTAAGAAAACTTATGATATCTCATAAAAACTCAATAAAAGATCATGCAAGTATCAGTAAAATAATCGTACAAGTATCTCATGAAAAACATGCAAACTCACCTGCCCAGCTAGCTACACTAAGTCTCGGTTCTCTGCCCTTTCCCTACCCTTTCAATGCGAGACCCTGAAATCACAATATCACAACTCAATATCACGAACTCGACCCAACATCTCTATACACAATTCTCAACAACTCACAAGACCCAAAAGACTCGAACACAAGACTCACAGAACCCGAAAACCCGACCCTGAACCCCAGCCGCATCGCGGCCGCACTGACCATCGCGGTCGCGCTGACCATCTCGGTCGCGCCCGCGCTCAAGATAGACCGCCTGCGATCACTCAAGAACATCGCGGACCGCGATCAGGGGATCGCGGCCGCGCTCACGGACGAACAGCAGCATGTCTGCTCTGTGTTTGCACAGCCAGGGAATTCAATCCCCAAACCCATTTTCTGCTCGATTTTACCAAGGATTCATGCTCGAATTTACTCATTAATATACATAAACTCAATTCAATCGATTACTTACGATTAACAATAATTAATTCACGAATTTAGCCTCAATATCCAACTAAAAGACGATGAAGAAATCGATAGCTTGGATCACGAAATGAAGCTTCAATCTCTGATTGTTGTTGTTGAAATTCACAAATACACACATACATACACCTTTAACCCTTTGTTGAAGAAGATGAGATAGTGAAATTACAAGCAGGGAGCTCAAACTTATATACGTTTTCAATTTAACCCGACACCCAATATCCGATACCGATATCCCAAAATACAAATTATATCCCCGGGTCCCAAATTAAATAATTAATCCAATGAAATAATTCCACGTACCTATCTCAAAATCGGGATGTTACAGATTTAGAATCCTGAGACCGTTTGAATTAATGAATTATATTTATTTTTTATTTTATTATATTTTAAAATTAATAAAATGTAATTATGTTTTTAGGTAGAACGTGGTGATGTCACGTGTCAATTTGTAATTTTTTTTATTATATAGATTTTTAGTTGACATAAATGATACATAATGACATAATACTTATATATTTTATTATAATAATAAAAGTGTTATGATATATGTTTTTTAAATTAGCTAAAAATTAGCAAATATCAAATTACAAAATGAAGGCAAATAACATTATTAGATAATGTCAAATAATATATAAAGTTAATCATTTATCGATATTAGAAATAATAAATCGTCAAGGGATTAAAATAAAAAATGTCTAGTGACATAAAAAATAGAAAAAAAATCAAGGGATTTGATCATGATTTCAAATAAAGAAGGTTAGTTTTATTTAATATTAATCCTATTAATATTATTATTAATATTATTAATATGGTTAACTACTACACATATGACTTATCTAACTTTTAAATTTGTATGCATTAAACCATTATTCATTAAACTATCTTTTACACACATTTAACTATTAAACTAGTTTTTACACATATTTAACCCGTAAACTATCATATTTACATAGTTTAAAATTAAATTTAAGTTATACTTTTCAAAATGAAAATGTTAACTAAAAATTAAAGACTAAATATGTAAAACAATGCATTTAATGTGACACCCTTTCCACATCAACCACCATTTACCAAACACCCAGGATTAATCATCAAACACAATTACATAATGATCTGATAACCTAGATTATGTGCGAAAGCATTAAAATACATAAATAAAGTAACGCAACATTGTCAAACACGCTACGGTGCTACAAGGAACCAAATCTAAGTCTACATACCCAATTCAATTATTACAATATCCAGAATATATTACAACACTGTCCCAAAGCATAATTACCGATTGAGTAGTATAATTCTTCCAAAAACTTCACACACGACCTAACTAGAAGGTCCAACTGCAGATTTTCCTTTTCCTGTAAAAATAAAGCAACTGAGGGATAAGTGAATGCTTAGTGAATACACAGATTACGCATTTTATAAATCTTTATGAAGCCCCAAGAGTAACACCGATGACAAACATCGTATACCCTCTTCGTACACCAAGTACGGAACGAGAGTCGCAGCTCCTTCGAGCCCAAAGCTCGACATAACAACACACCATCTAGGACGACCATAACATCGGGGATGACCTACTGCCTACCAGAACCTCGGAGGGATCAGCTCCGGGTCATATAGCGCAGTAACATTGGAGTAATTGATGCGACTCACCGGTCCATCACTAGATGCACAACAATCGAACGGACATGCAACAAGTATGAATGTGCATCTAAATCTACGCAAGTTAGTAGAATTCCAAACGATAAATGAAGCAACATGTCTTGTAACGGCCCGATTATTTAAGATAATCAATAAATAATATTCATTGTAAAGAATTTCGAGAATTGGAATATTAATTAATTTTGTAATATATATATATATAAATGATGGTGTTGGAAACTATTATACATATATGTTTTAAATGTGTAGTGGGGACTTTAAAAGAAATTCAAATAATTCTAGGGTTTGATTGGTTAATATGTGAAAGTTATGGGGTAGGAAAGAAGAGAAGAAGAAAGTCTTCTTTTCCTTGCTTTAAACCCACGCAGACACACACACCAAGTGTGTGTGTGTGTTCATCTTCTTCAAAAACTTCAAAATAGAGTGAAAAGAGAGAAAAGAAAAAGAGGAAGAAGCCAAAATCCAACTTTGTTGAAGATTCTTGTTGGTTTCGAAAAAATCCAAGAGGTACCACTCTTATTTATAAATCTTGCTATTTATTTTCTTCTCCTCTCCATCTTCGTATGAAGAAGATGAGAAACTCAAATGGGTTTTTATGAATGTTATGGAGAAATCGTTAGATCTTGAGGTATGATAATGAAATATAGTTAGAATCATCATTTTAAAACATATTTTTCAAGTTTTATAGATTTTGATGGGTTTTAGCTCAAAAACCCGAAAATGGAGTTTATGAACTCTTGATGATTCAAAAGGAATAAAATGGTGTTCTTGACGGCTTAAAATGTGTTATAAAGGGTATATATATGTTTGGGAATAACCCCAAGCCGTTTGTAATAAATATGAAAAGTTTTGGTAGTTTTGAGCATTAAATCCGAAGGGGCAAAAAGTGCAGACCTGCACCCGAGTTACCCTGATTTTGAAAGAAAAATTTCTAAGTTAAAGGATCCGGATGACTTGGGATCCGAATTCGGATGGGATGGTCCGAAATTCGGAGTTCGGACCGTGCTTCGGTTGGAAGGGATCCGAAATTCGGATGGTCCCTGATCCGAATCCGGATGGCTTGAAATTCGGATGTGTAGGTCCGAAATTCGGATGTGCCTAGGACCAAGTTCGGGCCGTACCTCAGACGAATTGGACCGAAGTTCGGATGGTCCCGGAACCGAACTCGGATGATCCGAAGTCCGGCTGGTGCTGATCCGAATTCGGATGGGAACTCGGCAAGTTGAGCCCAGTTCCGGCCAGAAATTGTAATTATAATTAGTCCTCGGGATCATTCACCAAAATAGCTTATATCCCCAATTGTGAAGGATAATTAGGCCAAAATAATTATGTTGGTCGATACCGAAAATTAATTAGGTTTTACGACTAATATGCCCTGATCAAAGTTGAGAAATTGTAAGCGGTGAGACTTATAAATATTATATTATGAACCTACTTGTAGGGGTTTTGACGGGTTAAGTCGCGTGAAGACTATCACTCTTACCTTGACGATTATAACTCGGTTTTGAGGCCGAGAGCGTATTTTGTATCACTGTGAGTTCTAGTATTAGCGTATTTGCATGCATATCATGAATTGTATGTTACTGCTTTAGTATCATTATTGTCATTTTCATGCTTTGCCATCACATACATCATAATTATTGTTTATCACTCGGTTGATAAGTTGTTGATCGTTCGTTTGACCTCTCCGCCGAGACGGTAAGCCTGAGTGTGGTAACCCAGCGGAATCATAATGGTAAGCCTGAGTGTGGTAATCATTATTGCCTGTAAAACGATAAGCCTGTGGTGGTAATCGTACGGCATCATTGTAAACTGCATATCGATAAGCCTGTGGTGTGGTAATCGAGCAGTAGATTGTAAACTCATTGTACGGTAAGCTTGTGTATGGTAACCGCAATGTGGTAGCTTGTAGCCATTAGTTGGCCTCCAAATTTGTTAGTCGAATTCATGGCATTGCATGGCATCATTCATATATCGCATGGTACTTTAATCTAGAATCTCACTAAACAACTTTGTTGTTTACCCGTTAGTTGTTATTTCTTTCAGGATCTGTTAAGGGCAAAGGCCCGGCTGGCCCAAGTTGTTAGATATCGTTTGGAGCTCGGATAGGAGCTCAACATTTTGTAGATGATTGGGGCGGGAGTAGCAGACTTCTATTTTTGGACTTACGCGAATTAGTTACTGTTTAATAATTCGTTTGTAACTAAATTGATAACTTAATCTTGTAACCCCAGTTACATTGCTCCGTGATTTCCGACACTCTGTTGTGACTTATGCAAAGTGTTTGGAATCACGTTGATGATTATTAATTGCAAAAGTTTTAATTTGATCGTATTTCCGCAAGTACTCTGTATAAATTAACGTATAATGGTATCGAAATACTCGTATTAGTTGTATGGGTGTTTCAATTTGGTATCAGAGCCAGGGCTCATAGACAGAGTATAGTCGACGATATTCTACTCTGAGCACGGTTTCAGATGCTGTTATTGACCCACCTAGGCGGCAATATTATAACAATTACAATTGACCTTTGGCCTAGGATGGGATAATATTGGGTAGACTTTTAAGATTATGACTCGACGTAAGCATAATTATATATATATACATATGCATACAAATTAATTTTTCATGTGCACACTTTGGTGTGAAAGAAGTGTTGAACCGACCTGTAACTGTTGGTTGCAGACAATGTCGGATAACCAGTCGAATCGCGTTCTACACCAGGAGGTAGAACATGCAAATGATGGGGGAGGCAGGGAGCAGTCTCCAGATTATGAAAATGAATCCAGTTTCTGTACTGGTGTAGGGTCCAGAGAGGACCAAATGATGCAGATGATGGCTCAAATGCTGGAGCAAAATCGCCAGCAGAATGAGCTAATGACTCAACTACTTGCTTTCCAGAATGTTCAGGGAAAGAAAAATAATGTTGAAGGGGAGCAAGCAAGTAACGATAATACGGAAGGCGCTGGGAGTGGAAGTAGGGCCGAGAGACCTAAGAAAGATAAGGAACGGAAGCACGGCTCCTCTAAGTCAAAAAGAGGAATGTCGTATAAGAACTTCATTGGTTGTCGTCCTCCAGCGTTCAATGGACGAGCAACTACTGTGGAGGCCTTGGACTGGATCAAGGCAATTGAGAAGTTATTCCGAGTCACCGATATCAATGATGAGAAAAAGGTGCAGTACGCAACTGCACAATTTGTTGGTCCTGCTTTAACTTGGTGGGATTCCGAAGCGGAGATTTTGGGCTTAGACGCCGTGGCTAAGATGACATGGGAAGAATTCAAAACCAGGTTTGATAAGCATTTCTGTCCGACTGTTGTGGTACAGAAGATAAAAAGAGACTTCCTGACATTTCAGCAAGGAGAGCTATCAGTGGACGATTATCTGATCGAGTTTAACTCGAAGGCGATGTTTGTAGGGTCAGTGATTGCTGATGAAAAGCAAAAGACTGATTATTTTGTTGAGGGACTGCGGAGTGAGATCCGCGAGATGGTAACGGTTCGCGCAGTTGAATCTTTCGAGAAAGCTGTGGAGTATGCGCGACTCCGAGAATATGAATTGTTCCGTAGGGAACATGAATTATCAGGATCAAAGAAAGCGAAGGTTGAGTCTTCGTCGGGGACGTTTAAGCAACCCCAGCAATCATTTTCGAAGAACGTGGACTCCCGTTCACGTTCCCAATCGTCAAGGCACTCAAAGAAGCCTGCTAGCTCCAACAACTCTCAGTCCAAATCTCAGTTTTCCAATTCGGTGCCTACGTGTAACCGTTGCGGGAAACTTCATCGTGGGGAATGTTTGTCCCCTATTGTTTGCCATGGATGTAGGGAAGAGGGACACATACGTCCTGCGTGCCCCAAAAGAAGTGATGCATGCTACGAATGTGGCCAGGTGGGCCACCTCGCTCGGAATTGCCCGAAGAAGAGATTGACGGCATCGGAAAGTAAAGGCTCAGTCGCAAAGCCTAGTTTTGTTGGTGGTTCCTCCCAATCAAAGGGGAATCCACCCAAGCCTCAAGCCAGAGTCTATCAGATTACAGCTGCTGAGGCGCAGGATGTGCCGGATGTCGTAACCGGTACTTTCCTCCTTAATTCTTTACCTGCTGTAGTATTGTTCGATTCTGGTGTAAGTGTGTCTTTTATTTCCAAAGCATTTGCACGAAAGTTAGACATTATACCTTCCTTAATGCCTTTTCCCTTATCTGTTGATGTGGCAAGCGGAAAATCGGTCAGTGCCACCCAAATATACTATGATTGTGTGCTGACCCTAGACGGACATAATTTTGATATTGACCTTGTCCCCATAGACACCAAAGAATTTGATGTAATAGCTGGCATGGATTGGTTGGCCAATAACCTTGCCACTATTGCTTGTGCTAATAGAATCGTTCGTTTGTTCACGCCGGAAGGCGAAGAAATATTTGTGTATGGGGATAGACGTAAAAAGGAAGCCGCAGTGATTTCGGTGGCTAAGGCTCGGAAAAGTTTAAGTAAGGGTTGTCAATGCTTCTTGGCTTGTGTGTTAAATACTAAGAAAGAAGGGAAAAACCTCAAGGATGTACCCGTGGTTAATGAATATCCCGACGTGTTTCCTGATGACTTACCGGGATTACCACCGGATCGATCCGTAGTGTTTCGGATTGAATTGGTGCCGGGAGCGGCACCAATTGCGCGAGCCCCGTATCGTTTAGCACCTTCGGAGATGAAGGAAATGATGGCACAGCTGGAAGAATTGCTAGAGAAAGGGTTCATCCAACCGAGTACCTCGCCGTGGGGTGCTCCGGTTCTATTTGTGCGAAAGAAAGATGGAACTTTGCGAATGTGTATAGATTATAGAGAACTGAACAAGGTGACTATAAAGAATAGGTATCCTTTGCCTCGTATTGATGATTTGTTCGATCAACTACAAGGAGCTGCTTATTTCTCGAAAATAGACCTTCGATCAGGTTATCATCAACTTAAGGTACGTGAAGAAGATGTGCCAAAAACGGCTTTTCGAACCCGATATGGACACTATGAATTCTTAGTGATGCCTTTTGGGCTCACTAATGCTCCTGCAGCTTTTATGGACTTAATGAATAGGGTGTGACGTCCAATGCTTGACAAGTCGGTTATTATCGACGATATTTTAGTGTATTCCAAGACGGAGGAGGATCATGCGGTTCATCTGAGACAATTGCTCGAACTTCTTCGAAGCGAACAGTTGTATGCCAAATTCTCAAAGTGCGAGTTTTGGCTACGACAAGTGCAATTTTTAGGGCATGTTATATCTTGTGAGGGTGTTTCTGTGGATCCCTCCAAGATCGAGGCCATTAAAAGTTGGGAAGCGCCGAGAAATGTTGCTGAAATTCGTAGCTTCCTTGGATTGGCCGGCTATTATCGACGATTCATCCAAGATTTCTCTAAAATAGCTGTCCCACTCACTTCATTGACCCGTAAGAATGCAAAGTTTGTGTGGGAAAAGCCACAGATTGAGGCGTTTCAAATTTTGAAGAGTCGGTTGACTGACGCTCCTGTGCTTGCGTTGCCGGAAGGAAACGAAGATTTTGCCGTTTATAGCGATGCCTCGATAAATGGATTGGGTTGTGTGCTAATGCAACGAGGAAAAGTGATAGCGTATGCATCAAGACAGCTAAAGGATTATGAAAAGAGTCGTCCGACTCATGACTTAGAGTTAGATGCTGTCACGTTTGCTTTAAAAATCTGGCGGCATTACTTATATGGTACTAGGTGCCAGTTGTTTACTGATCATAAAAGTTTGAGACATATCTTTGATCAGAAAGAATTAAATATGCGACAGAGGCGCGCTGTGGAGTTGATTAAGGATTATGACTGTGAAATCCTTTATCACCCTGGAAAAGCCAACGTAGTGGCTGATGCTTTAAGCAGAAAGAGATATCCGGAAGCGACTTGCTATGCGCTAACGCATGTAGTTGTGAGTTCCTCTATCCTTGACGACATACGGAAGTGGCAAATCGAGGGTCTTAAAGAGGAAAATATTAAGTCTGAGAGAATGGTTGGTCAGAGTGGACTGTTAACTGAAAGTATCAATGGTCTGAAAATGTTTAGAAATCGTATTTGGGTGCCGAAGATTGGTGATGTGCGCAAAACAATTTTAGAGGATGGTCATAATTCGAAGTTCTCAATTCACCCCGGGAGTTCAAAAATGTATCAGGATTTGAAATCCGAATATTGGTGGCCCGGAATGAAGCGAGACGTTGGTAATCATGTTGAAAAGTGTTTGACTTGCTTGCGAGTCAAGGCCGAACATCAAAAACCATCTGGAAATTTACAACCCCTCGAGATACCCGAAATGGAAGTGGGACCACATCACAATGGATTTTGTGGTGAAGCTGCCGAAGACCCAAAGACAACATGATGCTATCTGGGTTATTGTGGATCGATTGACAAAATCCGCACACTTCTTGCCGATACGAGAAAACTTTCCTTTGGAAAGATTGGCGCGAATGTATATCGACGAGATTATTGTGCGCCATGGAATTCCAAAGTCTTTTGTTTCGGATCGTGACTCGAGGTTTACTTCGAGATTTTGGCAAAGTATGCAAGATCAGTTGGGGACGCGTGTTAATTTGAGTACGACATTTCGTCCCCAGACCGACGGCCAGACTGAGCGCACTAACCAGACGATGGAAGATATGTTACGTGCGTGTGTGATCGAGCTTGGCGGAAATTGGGACACGCACCTACCGCTAGTGGAATTTGCCTACAACAATAGTTATCATTCTTCGATAAAGATGGCTCCGTATGAGTCGTTGTATGGCCGAAAGTGTCGAACTCCGACGTGTTGGCGTGAAGCAGGCGAGAAACCGTTAGCGGGCCCCGAATTGCTTCAAGAGACGCATGATAAGATCCAGATTATTCGTGAGCGGATCAAAGCGGCCCAAGATCGACAGAAAGCATATTCGGACAAACGTCATAAAGATATTGAGTTTGCAGTGGGAGATTCAGTGATGCTGAAAGTATCTCCGTGGAAGGGAATTATGAGATTTGGGAAGCGAGGAAAGTTAAGTCCTCGATATATCGGACCGTTTCCTATTACCGAGCGTGTCGGTGCTCAAGCTTATAAGTTAGATCTGCCCGCTGAGTTGGCAGGAATTCATAACACTTTTCACGTTAGCTATTTGAAGTGAAGTCCGATCAATCCTGCAGTGACCGTTCCTTTGGATGATGTGCAAATCGATGAGCGGTTGCGTTATGTCGAAGAACCAGAAAAGATTATCGGCGACAAAGTAATTAACCTAAGGAATAAGGAGATCGAGATGGTGCTTGTTTGTTGGAAACACCACCGTGGATCTCTGATGACTTGGGAGACAAAGGCTGAGATGATGGCCAAATACCCCGCTCTGTTCGAAAGAAACTGATTCCGTGGGCGGAATCCTTTTAAGAGGGGAGGAATTGTAACGGCCCGATAATTTAAGATAATCAATAAATAATATTCATTGTAAAGAATTTCGAGAATTGGAATATTAATTAATTTTGTAATATATATATATATATAAATGATGGTGTTGGAAACTATTATACATATATGTTTTAAATGTGTAGTGGGGACTTTAAAAGAAATTCAAATAATTCTAGGGTTTGATTGGTTAATATGTGAAAGTTATGGGGTAGGAAAGAAAAGAAGAAGAAAGTCTTCTTTTCCTTGCTTTAAACCCACGCAGACACACACACCAAGTGTGTGTGTGTTCATCTTCTTCAAAAACTTCAAAATAGAGTGAAAAGAGAGAAAAGAAAAAGAGGAAGAAGCCAAAATCCAACTTTGTTGAAGATTCTTGTTGGTTTCGAAAAAATCCAAGAGGTACCACTCTTATTTATAAATCTTGCTATTTATTTTCTTCTCCTCTCTATCTTCGTATGAAGAAGATGAGAAACCCAAATGGGTTTTTATGAATGTTATGGAGAAATCGTTAGATCTTGAGGTATGATAATGAAATATAGTTAGAATCATCATTTTAAAACATATTTTTCAAGTTTTATGGATTTTGATGGGTTTTAGCTCAAAAACCCGAAAATGGAGTTTATGAACTCTTGATGATTCAAAAGGAATAAAATGGTGTTCTTGACGGCTTAAAATGTGTTATAAAGGGTATATATATGTTTGGGAATGACCCCAAGCCGTTTGTAATAAATATGAAAAGTTTTGGTAGTTTTGAGCATTAAATCCGAAGGGGCAAAAAGTGCAGACCTGCACCCGAGTTACCCTTGATTTTGAAAGAAAAATTTCTAAGTTAAAGGATCCGGATGACTTGGGATCCGAATTCGGATGGGGTGGTCCGAAATTCGGAGTTCGGACCGTGCTTCGGTTGGAAGGGATCCGAAATTCGGATGGTCCCTGATCCGAATCCGGATGGCTTGAAATTCGGATGTGTAGGTCCGAAATTCGGATGTGCCTAGGACCAAGTTCGGGCCGTACCTCAGACGAATTGGACCGAAGTTCGGATGGTCCCTGAACCGAACTCGGATGATCCGAAGTCCGGCTGGTGCTGATCCGAATTCGGATGGGAACTCGGCAAGTTGAGCCCAGTTCCGGCCAGAAATTGTAATTATAATTAGTCCTCGGGATCATTCACCAAAATAGCTTATATCCCCAATTGTGAAGGATAATTAGGCCAAAATAATTATGTTGGTCGATACCGAAAATTAATTAGGTTTTACGACTAATATGCCCTGATCAAAGTTGAGAAATTGTAAGCGGTGAGACTTATAAATATTATATTATGAACCTACTTGTAGGGGTTTTGACGGGTTAAGTCGCGTGAAGACTATCACTCTTACCTTGACGATTATAACTCGGTTTTGAGGCCGAGAGCGTATTTTGTATCACTGTGAGTTCTAGTATTAACGTATTTGCATGCATATCATGAATTGTATGTTACTGCTTTCGTATCATTATTGTCATTTTCATGCTTTGCCATCACATACATCATAATTATTGTTTATCACTCGGTTGATAAGTTGTTGATCGTTCGTTTGACCTCTCCGCCGAGACGGTAAGCCTGAGTGTGGTAACCCAGCGGAATCATAATGGTAAGCCTGAGTGTGGTAACCATTATTGCCTGTAAAACGATAAGCCTGTGGTGGTAATCGTATGGCATCATTGTAAACTGCATATCGATAAGCCTGTGGTGTGGTAATCGAGCAGTAGATTGTAAACTCATTGTACGGTAAGCTTGTGTATGGTAACCGCAATGTGGTAGCTTGTAGCCATTAGTTGGCCTCCAAATTTGTTAGTCGAATTCATGGCATTGCATGGCATCATTCATATATCGCATGGTACTTTAATCTAGAATCTCACTAAACAACTTTGTTGTTTTCCCGTTAGTTGTTATTTCTTTCAGGATCTGTTAAGGGCAAAGGCCCGGCTGGCCCAAGTTGTTAGATATCGTTTGGAGCTCGGATAGGAGCTCAACATTTTGTAGATGATTGGGGCGGGAGTAGCAGACTTCCATTTTTGGACTTACGCGAATTAGTTACTGTTTAATAATTCGTTTGTAACTAAATTGATAACTTAATCTTGTAACCCCAGTTACATTGCTCCGTGATTTCCGACACTCTGTTGTGACTTATGCAAAGTGTTTGGAATCACGTTGATGATTATTAATTGCAAAAGTTTTAATTTGATCGTATTTTCGCAAGTACTCTGTATAAATTAACGTATAATGGTATCGAAATACTCGTATTAGTTGTATGGGTGTTTCATGTCTCAGCAGGCAAAGCTAACATAAAATAGATATAAACATGCGAAATCTAATGTACTCACAGTGGGTGCGTAAATAAACTTTAACCGATATTATTTCTCCTCGAAATTTCAACCGGATCCACAAAGTACCCCACTGTGGGTTAAACAACACCACAAGGGTCATGTTAAGTTAGTTACAACAATACCTCACGTCAATAACTGTTCAATTTTGTACAACCAAATTTTATAAGTTTACAACATTTGATCCCCATTTCGGATCCAAGATAAATTCGAATCCCATTTCAAACCATAGCTAAATTCAAACCTCAACTAAGTTTGAACCCATCTCAGGTTCAAACCTAATCTTTTGAATAACTTTTGTTATTTTATGCGTTGTCTATGTGTTTCATTCAATATATTCAAATTTAGAGAGTGGGTTTCAATTTTGGGTATCAAATTCGAATTTTAGGGCTAAATTCGAACCCTATCTCGAATTTGAGGGGTTAAATTCGAACCTATTTCGAATTTAGGGGCTAAATTCGAACCATATGTTGTTAAATTCGAATGCCTACTCGAATTTAGCTCAAAAATTGAGTTTGTTTCTTGCATTTCGACTTTGTTCTTGGCATTCTCGAATTTGTTCATATTTACAGCTTAAATCATACATTTCTAAGCCTAAAATCACGAATATGACATGCATTAAGCCTAGTTTCGATTCTATTACACATACTCTATCTTATTCTAGTTAAAACTCAAGCTAAACTAGCTTCATTCACGCAATAAATGATAAACTCGAATTCATGTCTTCAAAACCGAAAGATAAAAGCTTAAAAGGGTCGATTCTTACCTCAAATTCGTACGAAATCAAGAATGCAACCGTAGATTGTTGTAGTACTCCTCGAGATCTTTCCGATGACGTATAGAACTCGAAAATCGGCCTGTCGGTTTGAGAGGAAATCTAGAGAGAAGGTAGAGAGAATTTCTAGAGAGAGAGTCTAGAGAGAGAGAGGGAGTAAATGGTGAAATGAAAGGCATTTGCCCTTTTTATTCCCATCTTTCCCCATTTTGCACATTTCACCTCTCAACTTAACCGGTTCCATAAAATACTGATTTATTCTTAGTTTTATCATTACTAACTTTTATAATTTATAATACTCCATAATAATAATTCAGAGTTCTCAATTTTCTTAAAATAATAACAAACTTTTAAATATCCCAAATACATAATCATTGCTCAAAATTCAACTTAATTATAAATTATCCATCTAAATAAATCTGAATTACAGTAATTAAATTTGAGGATGTTACATTTAATGCTAAAATATCCTAATTTGATAGTTGAATGATAAAATATGTACATTACCCTTATTATTATTATAATTATAAAATTAACAGTTTATATTATGGAATGAAACTAAACGATTCAATTTTCATTTGGTTTTTGTGAAAGTTAAAATACATCATAACTATTATTTTCTATATATATTAAAAATATTTGTGTAACACGCAAGTAACAAAATAGTTATTCATTTTATTATGAAAATAATTTTTGTATTTTGATTTTTATGATGAAAAGTTATAAGTAAAATCAGATAAAACAAAATAAAAAATAAATTAGATTAGAAAAAAAAACACCAACCAAGGTGAGTAACGATAATATCTATAATATAATGAAATTTAAAAAGAATTTATGTAATGTTTCAAGTTTCAACAATGAACAAAATTGATTTAATAAATTTTAATCTTAAATACAAAATAAAAAACAATACATCCCAAATCCCAAACAACTTTTTCAGAGTTTAAAAAATGACGTTATAACATTGGGTTGATAAATCTTATATGTACAAAATTGACGTTCGAAGACCCCAAATCCCAAACCCTTCCTTCTCTTTGAGTCTCCTGCATGGACCGGACGATCATCATCGCACGAAATTCTACTTACCATTTAATGCAACTTATGGTATGTAACCGGTTGTTTCTTCCCATTAACCGGTTCCCACCTCAAAGAGAGAGAGAGAGAGAGAGAGCGCACGAGGGAGAGAGAGAGAAAGAGAAAGAAGACGGAGGCACCGCACCTCCTCCGGCGAAGAGAGAGGGGACTCCGATCTGAAGAAATCTGCACCATCACCACACCATCACCGTTTGGGGAAACCGATTTTTAGGGTTTCATCTCTTCCAAATCGTTGTTCTTCTTCTTCATCCTTCATAGATTTTGTTCTGCCATCCTTCATGGTAGTTCGCTCAAAGATTTAGGGTTTATGGAGAACATCGAAGCCTAAGCAAGATTTGGAAACAACGAAGCCCTAATCCACCCTTGACTTCTGGAATGAAAAGGATCTGGAAGCAACAAACCCTAAGCCTTTCTCGTCTTCGTCAAATCCATCTGGGTCCTCCACCATTTTCGTCAAAGCGGCACCGTCGAAGCCTTCAAACCAGGAATGATTTTGTCTCCGTTGAACAGATTTGTGCATTGAAGGTAAGTTTGATACCCTTTTTTGAGAGTTTAAGCGTGTTTCTAGTGGGTTTTGTGGATTTCATTTGGGTTTGATTTGAGTTTCTATCTACTAAATGATCTTGATTGGGTTTTGTGACTGGATTTTCTTGACATTCCTTTGCGTTTGGCAGTGTTTTAGTGAAGGTGGCGGTGGTTAACGGTGGTTTGAGACTGAGACGGTGACTGTGACTGTGACGGTAAAGGCAACCTGCTACCTTCATTGTAGGTCACCCGGTTGCATACAATGGACCAGATATACAAGTAGGATCCAATAAATGGTAAGAAAAATAATAAAATGTTGTAATAAGAATCTTTGTACCATGTTATTTTAGATTGTTATGATCCAAAGAGCATAGAGAAAATCTGGATTCGGTGAATATAAAAATGTCTTCACATAAGACTTTGTTGGATTAAATATCTACCCGTTCATATATTTTGTTGGAATTATGTTACTCTCTTTTGCATTAATTGAATGGTTTGTAAATAATTTGAGTATGAAAATGATGAAAATACCTGAGTTTTTTCATGATTTGGTTCTTGGATGAAAACTTCAGTTTGATTTCTACTTTCATTATTTTCAGTATCTGCGTGATTCATATCCTGCAGTATCATAATGAAACAGAACAATCGTCATGATAAGTTTTGCTGCCAGTATCACAATCTAATACACACACACACATAGCAGCACTGTGTTTTATTAAAGCATATGTGTGTAATAGCATCATATATATGTGTGTAAAATATTTTTCAAGTATATCGAAACCATTAGTTTTAAATTTTACCTTTTTGTATTTTACAAGTACAATATTTTTATTTTTATCAAACCATTTGGTATTTTTCAAAACTTTTTAATACATTTTCAAGTATATCAAAACCATTAGTTTTAAATTTTTATCTTTTTGTGTTTTACAAGTTCTGTATTTTTATTTTTTTCAAACCTTATATAGTATTTTTCAAAACTTTTTAATATATTTTCAAGTATATCAAAACCATTAGTTTTAAATTGTATCTTTTTGTATTCTACAAGTTCTGTTTTTTTTATTTTTTTCATACCTTATATAGAATTTTTCAAAACTTTTTAATATATTTTCAAGTATATCAAAACCATTTGTTATAAAATTGAGCTTTTCGTATTTTACGAGTTCAGTATTTTTATAAAACCTTATATATATTTTTTTCAGCAAAAAACAATTGGTCTTCATCAGCAAAAAAGAAAAAGAAAAAGAAAAAAAGGTTCATTCAAGTTCACTTGTGTTTTTCCAAAGAGAACTTACAAAGGGAGGGAGGGAGGGAGGGAGGGAGGGAGGGAGAGAGAGAGAGAGAGAGAGAGAGAGAGAGAGAGAGAGAGAGAGAGAGAGAGAGAGAGAGAGAGAGAGAGAGAGAGAGAGAGTGTGTGTGTGTGTGTGTGTGTCTTGCACCTACAAGGTTCATTCAAGTTCCTTTATATGGTATGTTAGTCATGAGGAAGTTAAAGGCCCTATAGTTTCTAGCCTTTCCCTCTAGTCTTGTCATTTCCAGAATTTCTGACATTGTGTTGCATATACTACAGTTACTGTTTTTGGAGCATATTTCAACATTTGCCCTGGATCGGAATGGTCTGCATTGATGTTGACATATGGATTTCCTCTGTCAATTATTGGGATGGCTCTTAAGGTGAACCATGTTTGCTTTGCTTTCTTATCCTTCTCTTTTATTTTGCTTTATGTTGGAACCTACTAGAAATTGAGTTCTCATAAACCATTGATTGTTTGTAATGCTTGTGGCTGGGGAAATAATGTTGGAAATTAACATTATGTTGTGAGTGCAAGATGCAGTAAACCCTGTATGCCCCTTTTGTAGTACACGTCAATTGCCAAGACATGCATATGTTGATATGTTATTTCTGTTTCTTATGTTAGCTATATTACTCTTTTGCAGTATGCGGAACTCAAGCCAGTCCCATGTTTGACTTATGTTCTTCTCAAATCCTTATTTGCCTCTCTTATTTTTGTTGCACGATCTTGTTCGTTAATTTCTCCCTTGTTAATGATTATTTTTGAAAATGTTTTGGACATTTGTTGTATTGTAGACATAATAACCTTTCCTTTTTTTTTTTTTTCAATTTCCTTATACAATTTTTTTTTTTTAAAATTCAGTTTTGATCTTATTAGATGTAAATTACTTGTAATAAATTATTCAGAGTCTTAAATTGTATAAAAGCAAAGCTTTCATTCTAAAAGCTTTAAAATATTTGTCTTTCAGTTTTTGATTTATTATTTTAAATAACATGCTACTTTTTGCATATAAAATAGTGCAAGCAGTTTCTTGTAGTTTTTAATATTGGTCATTATAGACTTTTTATTTTATTAAGGATTGTTTTATACTTTTTCATTTTCCTTGCTCGTATTTGATAGATAATTATCAAACCATCCCATGAACTTTACCTAAAGCATTTGCATTTCTCACAAAAGTTCTTTTGTAATCTTTTTCTAGTAGCGCCGGTTCAGCTGTGCAACTTTTGTTATTATTGTCATACATGAATTTTAGTTTTTGCAAATCTTTGAACTATACTACATTTTGTTAAATCTGCTTTCGTTATATCGCATAACATTTTTATGCATCAAAATTTATATACAGCTTGCTCGGACCCTAAGAACTACCACTTTCTTCTATTCCCTATCCACACTTCAATTTTGAGAAAAGAATTTCTAGGAAGCTTTCCACACTTAATTCCTTGCACTTATTTTTGCGATACCTTATGTCAACTTGTAAAAGAAAAAAAAAATCTGGAGTTCGCATCTCCTTGTATATCCCATTTGATATTTCCTTTTGTACATAATTTGCCCTTTACTTGTCTTTTTAAGACATATGCCGCTTTGCCTTTTTCCGTTTACATATTCTCTCGTTTTTTATCTGTCTTCTTTCTTGATATCCCACCAAGAGGATTCTTCTTTATTGTTCTTAATCTCCTGTTCTATGTTGTCAAGTTTTTTTTTTGGGACTCTGAGGCTTTAAAGCAACCATTGCACTCTATAATCTTTAGCTTTTCCTTGAACACACAATTTGGTAGCATTGATTTGATCGGTTTACTAAATGCTTCTTTCAACAACTCTTCCATTACTCTTTCTTCCATTTTCTTTATGATTTATTTATTTGTGTGGTTCTCCAAAATTAAATCTATATTAGATCCAATTTTTTGACTTCGTATTCGAAATTGAAACTTTTATAGGTGGTTCTCTCATATCGTATCTATATTAGACCCAATCTACTAAATCTATCGTATCCCCTAAGGATCTACTGTTCCTTTCTACTTTATGTTCTTCTCAAATCCTTATTTGCCTCTCTTATTTTTGTTGCACGATCTTGTTCGTTAATTTCTCTCTTGTTAATGATTATTTTTGAAAATGTTTTGGACATTTGATGTATTGTAGTCATGATAACCTTTCCCTTTTTTTTAAAAAAAATTTCCTTATACAATTTTTATAATTCACTTTTGATCTTATTAGATATAAATTACTTGTAATAAATTTTTCAGAGTCTTAAATTGTATAAAAGCAAAGTTTCCTTTCTAAAAGCTTTAAAATAATTGTCTTTCAGTTTTGATGTATTATTTTAAATAACATGCTACTTTTAGCATATAAAATAGTGCAAGAAGTTTCTTGTAGTTTTTAATATTGGTCATTATAGATTTTTTATTTTATTAACGCTTGTTATATACTTTTTCATTTTCCTTGCTCGTATTTGTTAGATAATTATCAAACCATCCCATGAACTTTACCGAAAGCATTTGCATTTCTCACAAAAGTTCTTTTGTAATCATTTTCTAGTAGCAACTTCTGGTATTATTGTCATACATGAATTTTAGTTTTTGCAATTCTTTGAACTACTACTTTTTGTTAAATCTGCTTTCGTTATATCCCATAACATTTTTATGCATCAAAATTTAGATACAGCTGGCTCGGACGCTAAGAACTACCACTTTCTTTTATTGCCTATCCACACTTCAATTTTATGAAAAGAATTTCTAGGAAGCTTTTCACACTTAATTCCTTGCACTTATTTTTGCGATACCTTATGCCAACTTGTAAATGAAAAAAAAAAACTAGAGTTCGCATCTCCTTGGATATCCCATTTGATCTTTCCTTTTGTACATCATTTGCCCTTTACTTGTCTTTTCTAGACATATGCCGCTTTGCCTTTTTCCGTTTACGTATTCCCTCGTTTTTATCTTTGTCTTCTTTCTTGATATCCCACCAAGAGGATTCTTCTTTATTGTTCTTAATCTCCTTGTCTATGTTGACAAGTTTTTTTTTGGGACTCAGAGGCTTTAAAGGAACCATTGCACTCTATAATCTGTAGCTTTTCCTTGAACACACAATTTGGTAGCATTGATTTGATCGGTTTACTAAATGCTTCTTTCAACAACTATTCCATAACTCTTTCTTCCATTTTCTTTATGATTTATTTATTTGTGTGGTTCTCCAATATTAAATCTATATTAGATCCAATTTTTTGACTTCGTATTCGAAATTGAAACTTTTATAGGTGGTTCTCTCATATCGTATCTATATTAGACCCAATCTACTAAATCTATCGTATCCCCTAAGGATCTACTGTTCCTTTCTACTTTATGTTCTTCTCAAATCCTTATTTGCCTCTCTTATTTTTGTTGCACGATCTTGTTCGTTAATTTCTCCCTTGTTAATGATTATTTTTGAAAATGTTTTGGACATTTGTTGTATTGTAGTCATAATAACCTTTCCCTTTTTTTTAAAAAAAATTTCATTATACAATTTTTTTAATTCACTTTTGATCTTATTAGATGTAAATTACTTGTAATAAATTTTTCAGAGTCTTAAGTTGTATAAAAGCAAAGTTTACTTTCTAAAAGCTTTAAAATAATTGTCTTTCAGTTTTGATGTATTATTTTAAATAACATGCTACTTTTAGCATATAAAATAGGGCAAGAAGTTTCTTGTAGTTTTTAATATTGGTCATTATAGATTTTTAATTTTTTTAACGCTTGTTATATACTTTTTCATTTTCCTTGCTCGTATTTGTTAGATAATTATCAAACCGTCCCATGAACTTTACCGAAAGCATTTGCATTTCTCACAAAAGTTTTTTTGTAATCATTTTGTAGCACCGGTTCAGCTCTGCAACTTCTGGTATTATTGTCATACATGAATTTTAGTTTTTGCAAATCTTTGAACTACTACTTTTTGTTAAATCTGCTTTCGTTATATCCCATAACATTTTTATGCATCAAAATTTATATACAGCTGGCTCGGACGCTAAGAACTACCACTTTCTTCTATTCCATATCCACACTTCAATTTTATGAAAAGAATTTCTAGGAAGCTTTTCACACTTAATTCCTTGCACTTATTTTTGCGATACCTTATGCCAACTTGTAAATGAAAAAAAAAAACTAGAGTTCGCATCTCCTTGGATATCCCATTTGATCTTTCCTTTTGAACATCATTTGCCCTTTACTTGTCTTTTTTAGACATATGCCGCTTTGCCTTTTTCCGTTTACGTATTCCCTCGTTTTTATCTTTGTCTTCTTTCATGATATCCCACCAAGAGGATTCTTCTTTATTGTTCTTAATCTCCTTGTCTATGTTGACAGGTTTTTTTTTGGGACTCTGAGGCTTTAAAGCAACCTTTGCACTCTATAATCTGTAGCTTTTCCTTGAACACACAATTTGGTAGCATTGATTTGATCGGTTTACTAAATGCTTCTTTCAACAACTATTCCATAACTGTTTCTTCCATTTTCTTTATGATTTATATATTTGTGTGGTTCTCCAATATTAAATCTATATTAGATCCAATTTTTTTGACTTCGTATTCGAAATTGAAACTTTTATAGGTGGTTCTCTCATATCGTATCTATATTAGACCCAATCTACTAAATCTATCGTATCCCCTAAGGATCTACTGTTCCTTTCTACTTTATGTTCTTCTCAAATCCTTATTTGCCTCTCTTATTTTTGTTGCACGATCTTGTTCGTTAATTTCTCCCTTGTTAATGATTATTTTTGAAAATGTTTTGGACATTTGTTGTATTGTAGTCATAATAACCTTTCCCTTTTTTTTTTTAATTTCCTTATACAATTTTTTTTAATTCAGTTTTGATCTTATAAGATGTAAATTACTTGTAATAAATTTTTCAGAGTCTTAAATTGTATAAAAGCAAAGCTTCCTTTCTAAAAGCTTTAAAATAATTGTCTTTCAGTTTTTGATTTATTATTTCAAATAACATGCTACTTTTAGCATATAAAATAGTGCAAGCAGTTTCTTGTAGTTTTAAATATTGGTCGTTATAGACTTTTTATTTTATTAAGGATTGTTATATGCTTTTTCATTTTCCTTGCTCGTATTTGACAGATAATTGTCAAACCATCCCATGAACTTTACCAAAAGCATTTGCATTTCTCACAAAAGTTCTTTTGTAATCTTTCTCTTGTAGCACCGGTTCAGCTGTGCAACTTTTGTTATTATTGTCATACATGAATTTTAGTTTTTGCAAATCTTTGAACTACTACATTTTGTTAAATCTGCTTTCGTTATATCGCATAACATTTTTATGCATCAAAATTTATATACACCTTGCTCGGACCCTAAGAACTACCACTTTCTTCTATTCCCTATCCACACGTCAATTTTGAGAAAAGAATTTCTAGGAAGCTTTTCACACTTAATTCCTTGCACTTATTTTTGCGATACCTTATGTCAACTTGTAAAAGAAAAAAAACAAACTCGAGTTCGCATCTCCTTGTATATCCCATTTGATATTTCCTTTTGTACATCATTTGCCCTTTACTTGTCTTTTTTAGACATATGCCGCTTTGCCTTTTTCCGTTTACATATTCTCTCGTTTTTTTATCTTTGTCTTCTTTCTTGATATCCCACCAAGAGGATTATTCTTTATTGTTCTTAATCTCCTGTTCTATGTTGTCAAGTTTTTTTTTTTTGGGACTCTGAGGCTTTAAAGGAACCATTGCACTCTATAATCTGTAGCTTTTCCTTGAACACACAATTTGGTAGCATTGATTTGATCGGTTTACGAAATGCTTCTTTCAACAACTCTTCCATAACTCTTTCTTCCATTTTCTTTATGATTTATTTATTTGTGTGGTTCTCCAATATTAAATCTATATTAGATCCAATTTTTTGACTTCGTATTCGAAATTGAAACTTTTATAGGTGGTTCTCTCATGTCGTATCTATATTAGACCCAATCTACTAAATCTATCGTATCCCCTAAGGATCTACTTACTGTTCCTTTCTACTTTATGTTCTTCTCAAATCCTTATTTGCCTCTCTTATTTTTGTTGCACGATCTTGTTCGTTATTTTCTCCCTTGTTAATGATTATTTTTGAAAATGTTTTGGACATTTGATGTATTGTAGTCATGATAACCTTTCCCTTTTTTTTAAAAAAAATTTCCTTATACAATTTTTTTAATTCACTTTTGATCTTATTAGATGTAAATTACTTGTAATAAATTTTTCAGTCTTAAATCGTATAAAAGCAAAGTTTCCTTTCTAAAAGCTTTAAAATAATTGTCTTTCAGTTTTTGATTTATTATTTTAAATAACATGCTACTTTTAGCATATAAAATAGTGCAAGAAGTTTCTTGTAGTTTTTAATATTGGTCATTATAGACTTCTTATTTTTTTAACGCTTGTTATATACTTTTTCATTTTCCTTGCTCGTATTTGTGAGATAATTATCAAACCATCCCATGAACTTTACGGAAAGCATTTGCATTTCTCACAAAAGTTCTTTTGTAATCATTTTCTAGTAGTACCGGTTCAGCTCTGCAACTTCTGGTATTATTGTCATACATGAATTTGTTTTTGCAAATCTTTGAACTACTACTTTTTGTTAAATCTGCTTTCGTTATATCCCATAACATTTTTATGCATCAAAATTTACATACAGCTGGCTCGGACCCTAAGAGCTACCACTTTCTTCTATTCCCTATCCACACTTCAATTTTATGAAAAGAATTTCTAGGAAGCTTTTCACACTTAATTCCTTGCACTTATTTTTGCGATACCTTATGCCAACTTGTAAATGAAAAAAAAAAAAACTAGAGTTCGCATCTCCTTGGATATCCCATTTGATCTTTCCTTTTGAACATCATTTGCCCTTTACTTGTCTTTTTTAGACATATGTCGCTTTACCTTTTTCCGTTTACGTGTTCCCTCGTTTTTATCTTTGTCTTCTTTCATGATATCCCACCAAGAGGATTCTACTTTATTGTTCTTAATCTCCTTGTCTATGTTGACAAGTTTTTTTTGGGACTCTGAGGCTTTAAAGCAACCATTGCACTCTATAATCTGTAGCTTTTCCTTGAACACACAATTTGGTAGCATTGATTTGATCGGTTTACTAAATGCTTCTTTCAACAACTATTCCATAACTGTTTCTTCCATTTTCTTTATGATTTATATATTTGTGTGGTTCTCCAATATTAAATCTATATTAGATTCAATTTTTTTGACTTCGTATTCGAAATTGAAACTTTTATAGGTGGTTCTCTCATATCGTATCTATATTAGACCCAATCTACTAAATCTATCGTATCCCCTAAGGATCTACTGTTCCTTTCTACTTTATGTTCTTCTCAAATCCTTATTTGCCTCTCTTATTTTTGTTGCACGATCTTGTTCGTTAATTTCTCCCTTGTTAATGATTATTTTTGAAAATGTTTTGGACATTTGTTGTATTGTAGTCATAATAACCTTTCCCTTTTTTTTTATTTTTAATTTCCTTATACAATTTTTTTTAATTCAGTTTTGATCTTATTAGATGTAAATTACCTTTAATAAATTTTTCAGAGTCTTAAATTGTATAAAAGCAAACTGTCTTTCAGTTTTTGATTTATTATTTTAAATAACATGCTACTTTTAGCATATAAAATAGTGCAAGCAGTTTCTTGTAGTTTTAAATATTGGTCATTATAGACTTTTTATTTTATTAAGGATTGTTATATGCCTTTTCATTTTCCTTGCTCGTATTTGTCAGATAATTGTCAAACCATCCCATGAACTTTACCAAAAGCATTTGCATTTCTCACAAAAGTTCTTTTGTAATCTTTTTCTTGTAGCACCGGTTCAACTGTGCAACTTTTGTTATTATTGTCATACATGAATTTTAGTTTTTGCAAATCTTTGAACTACTACATTTTGTTAAATCTGCTTCCGTTATATCGCATAACATTTTTATGCATCAAAATTTATATACACCTTGCTCGGACCCTAAGAACTACCACTTTCTTCTATTCCCTATCCACACGTCAATTTTGAGAAAAGAATTTCTAGGAAGCTTTTCACACTTAATTCCTTGCACTTATTTTTGCGATACCTTATGTCAACTTGTAAAAGAAAAAAAACAAACTGGAGTTCGCATCTCCTTGTATATCCCATTTGATATTTCCTTTTGTACATCATTTGCCCTTTACTTGTCTTTTTTAGACATATGCCGCTTTGCCTTTTTCCGTTTACATATTCTCTCGTTTTTTTATCTTTGTCTTCTTTCTTGATATCCCACCAAGAGGATTATTCTTAATTGTTCTTAATCTCCTGTTCTATGTTGTCAAGTTTTTTTTATTTTTTTGGGACTCTGAGGCTTTAAAGCAACCATTGCACTCTATAATCTGTAGCTTTTCCTTGAACACACAATTTGGTAGCATTGATTTGATCGGTTTACTAAATGCTTCTTTCAACAACTCTTCCATAACTCTTTCTTCCATTTTCTTTATGATTTATTTATTTGTGTGGTTCTCCAATATTAAATCTATATTAGATCCAATTTTTTGACTTCGTATTCGAAATTGAAACTTTTATAGGTGGTTCTCTCATGTCGTATCTATATTAGACCCAATCTACTAAATCTATCGTATCCCCTAAGGATCTACTGTTCCTTTCTACTTTATGTTCTTCTCAAATCCTTATTTGCCTCTCTTATTTTTGTTGCACGATCTTGTTCGTTAATTTCTCCCTTGTTAATGATTATTTTTGAAAATGTTTTGGACATTTGATGTATTGTAGTCATGATAACCTTTCCATTTTTTTAAAAAAAAATTTCCTTATACAATTTTTTTAATTCACTTTTGATCTTATTAGATGTAAATTACTTGTAATAAATTTTTCAGTCTTAAATCGTATAAAAGCAAAGTTTCCTTTCTAAAAGCTTTAAAATAATTGTCTTTCAGTTTTTGATTTATTATTTTAAATAACATGCTACTTTTAGCATATAAAATAGTGCAAGAAGTTTCTTGTAGTTTTTAATATTGGTCATTATAGACTTCTTATTTTTTTAACGCTTGTTATATACTTTTTCATTTTCCTTGCTCGTATTTGTGAGATAATTATCAAACCATCCCATGAACTTTACGGAAAGCATTTGCATTTCTCACAAAAGTTCTTTTGTAATCATTTTCTAGTAGTACCGGTTCAGCTCTGCAACTTCTGGTATTATTGTCATACATGAATTTGTTTTTGCAAATCTTTGAACTACTACTTTTTGTTAAATCTGCTTTCGTTATATCCCATAGCATTTTTATGCATCAAAATTTACATACAGCTGGCTCGGACCCTAAGAGCTACCACTTTCTTCTATTCCTTATCCACACTTCAATTTTATGAAAAGAATTTCTAGGAAGCTTTTCACACTTAATTCCTTGCACTTATTTTTGCGATACCTTATGCCAACTTGTAAATGGAAAAAAAAAAACTAGAGTTCGCATCTCCTTGGATATCCCATTTGATCTTTCCTTTTGAACATCATTTGCCCTTTACTTGTCTTTTTTAGACATATGCCGCTTTGCCTTTTTCCGTTTACGTGTTCCCTCGTTTTTATCTTTGTCTTCTTTCATGATATCCCACCAAGAGGATTCTTCTTTATTGTTCTTAATCTCCTTGTTTATGTTGACAAGTTTTTTTTGGGACTCTGAGGCTTTAAAGCAACCATTGCACTCTATAATCTGTAGCTTTTCCTTGAACACACAATTTGGTAGCATTGATTTGATCGGTTTACTAAATGCTTCTTTCAACAACTATTCCATAACTGTTTCTTCCATTTTCTTTATGATTTATATATTTGTGTGGTTCTCCAATATTAAATCTATATTAGATTCAATTTTTTTGACTTCGTATTCGAAATTGAAACTTTTATAGGTGGTTCTCTCATATCGTATCTATATTAGACCCAATCTACTAAATCTATCGTATCCCCTAAGGATCTACTGTTCCTTTCTACTTTATGTTCTTCTCAAATCCTTATTTGCCTCTCTTATTTTTGTTGCACGATCTTGTTCGTTAATTTCTCCCTTGTTAATGATTATTTTTGAAAATGTTTTGGACATTTGTTGTATTGTAGTCATAATAACCTTTCCCTTTTTTTTTATTTTTAATTTCCTTATACAATTTTTTTTAATTCAGTTTTAATCTTATTAGATGTAAATTACCTGTAATAAATTTTTCAGAGTCTTAAATTGTATAAAAGCAAACTGTCTTTCAGTTTTTGATTTATTATTTTAAATAACATGCTACTTTTAGCATATAAAATAGTGCAAGCAGTTTCTTGTAGTTTTAAATATTGGTCATTATAGACTTTTTATTTTATTAAGGATTGTTATATGCCTTTTCATTTTCCTTGCTCGTATTTGTCAGATAATTGTCAAACCATCCCATGAACTTTACCAAAAGCATTTGCATTTCTCACAAAAGTTCTTTTGTAATCTTTTTCTTGTAGCACCGGTTCAGCTGTGCAACTTTTGTTATTATTGTCATACATGAATTTTAGTTTTTGCAAATCTTTGAACTACTACATTTTGTTAAATCTGCTTTCGTTAAATCGCATAACATTTTTATGCATCAAAATTTATATACATCTTGCTCGGACCCTAAGAACTACCACTTTCTTCTATTCCCTATCCACACGTCAATTTTGAGAAAAGAATTTCTAGGAAGCTTTTCACACTTAATTCCTTGCACTTATTTTTGCGATACCTTATGTCAACTTGTAAAAGAAA
Source organism: Centrapalus pauciflorus (assembly GCA_020465985.1). Taxonomy (NCBI): domain Eukaryota; kingdom Viridiplantae; phylum Streptophyta; class Magnoliopsida; order Asterales; family Asteraceae; genus Centrapalus; species Centrapalus pauciflorus. Next base: position 1,314,376 of record JAANYP010007301.1, on the reverse strand, counting down.
AAAAACAAACTGGAGTTCGCATCTCCTTGTATATCCCATTTGATATTTCCTTTTGTACATCATTTGCCCTTTACTTGTCTTTTTTAGACATATGCCGCTTTGCCTTTTTCCGTTTACATATTCTCTCGTTTTTTTATCTTTGTCTTCTTTCTTGATATCCCACCAAGAGGATTATTCTTAATTGTTCTTAATCTCCTGTTCTATGTTGTCAAGTTTTTTTTTTTTTTTGGGACTCTGAGGCTTTAAAGCAACCATTGCACTCTATAATCTGTAGCTTTTCCTTGAACACACAATTTGGTAGCATTGATTTGATCGGTTTACTAAATGCTTCTTTCAACAACTCTTCCATAACTCTTTCTTCCATTTTCTTTATGATTTATTTATTTGTGTGGTTCTCCAATATTAAATCTATATTAGATCCAATTTTTTGACTTCGTATTCGAAATTGAAACTTTTATAGGTGGTTCTCTCATGTCGTATCTATATTAGACCCAATCTACTAAATCTATCGTATCCCCTAAGGATCTACTGTTCCTTTCTACTTTATGTTCTTCTCAAATCCTTATTTGCCTCTCTTATTTTTGTTGCACGATCTTGTTCGTTAATTTCTCCCTTGTTAATGATTATTTTTGAAAATGTTTTGGACATTTGATGTATTGTAGTCATGATAACCTTTCCATTTTTTTAAAAAAAAATTTCCTTATACAATTTTTTTAATTCACTTTTGATCTTATTAGATGTAAATTACTTGTAATAAATTTTTCAGTCTTAAATCGTATAAAAGCAAAGTTTCCTTTCTAAAAGCTTTAAAATAATTGTCTTTCAGTTTTTGATTTATTATTTTAAATAACATGCTACTTTTAGCATATAAAATAGTGCAAGAAGTTTCTTGTAGTTTTTAATATTGGTCATTATAGACTTCTTATTTTTTTAACGCTTGTTATATACTTTTTCATTTTCCTTGCTCGTATTTGTGAGATAATTATCAAACCATCCCATGAACTTTACGGAAAGCATTTGCATTTCTCACAAAAGTTCTTTTGTAATCATTTTCTAGTAGTACCGGTTCAGCTATGCAACTTCTGGTATTATCGTCATACATGAATTTTAGTTTTTGCAAATCTTTGAACTACTACTTTTTTTTAAATCTGCTTTCGTTATATCCCATAACATTTTTATGCATCAAAATTTACATACAGCTGGCTCGGACCCTAAGAGCTACTACTTTCTTCTATTCGCTATCCACACTTCAATTTTGTGAAAAGAATTGTTAGTAAGCTTTTCACACTTAATTCCTTGCACTTAATTTGCGATACCTTATGCCAACTTGTAAATGAAAAAAAAAACTAGAGTTCGCATCTCTTTGGATATCCCGTTTGATCCTTCCTTTTGTACATCATTTGCCCTTTACTTGTCTTTTTTAGACATATGCCGCTTTGCCTTTTTCCGTTTACATATTCCCTCGTTTTTATCTTTGTCTTCTTCCTTGATATCCCACCAAGAGGATTCTTCTTAATCTTCTTGTCTATGTTGTCAAGTTTTTTTTTTTTTTTTGGGACTCTCAGGCTTTAAAGCAACCATTGCACTCTATAATCTGTAGCTTTTCCTTGAACACACAATTTGGTAGCATTGATTTGATTGGTTTACTAAATGCTTCTTTCAACAACTCTTCCATAACTATTTCTTCATTTTCTTTATGATTTATTTATTTATTTGTGTGGTTCTCCAATATTAAATCTATATTAGATCCAATTTTTGACTTAGTATTCGAAATTGAATCTTTTATAGGTGGTTCTCTTATATCATATCTATATTAGACCCAATCTACTAAATCTATCGTATCCCCTAAGGATCTACTTTTCCTTTCTACTTTATGTTCTTCTCAAATGCTTATTTGCCTCTCTTATTTTTGTTGCACGATCTTGTTCGTTAATTTCTCACTTGTTAATGATTATTTTTGAAAATGTTTTGGACATTTCTTGTATTGTAGTCATAATAAACTTTCCCTTCTTTTTTAAAATTTCCTTATACAATTTTTTTAATTCAGTTTTGATCTTATTAGATGTAAATTACTTGTAATAAATTTTTCAGAGTCTTAAATTGTATTAAAGCAAAGTTTCCTTTCTAAAAGCTTTAAAATAATTGTCTTTTAGTTTTTGATTTATTATTTCAAATAACATGCTACTTTTAGCATATAAAATAGTGCAAGCAGTTTCTTGTAGTTTTTAATATTGGTCATTATAGACTTTTTATTTTTTTAACGTTTGTTATATACTTTTTCATTTTCCTTGCTCGTATTTGATAGATAATTATCAAACCATCCCATGAACTTTACCGAAAGCATTTGCATTTCGCACAAAAGTTCTTTTGTAATCATTTTCTAGTAGCACCGGTTCAGCTCTGCAACTTTTGGTATTATTGTCATACATGAATTTTAGTTTTTGCAAATCTTTGAACTACTACATTTTGTTAAATCTGCTTTCGTTATATCGCATAACATTTTTATGCATCAAAATTTATATACACCTTGCTCGGACCCTAAGAACTACCACTTTCTTCTATTCCCTATCCACACGTCAATTTTGAGAAAAGAATTTCTAGGAAGCTTTTCACACTTAATTCCTTGCACTTATTTTTGCGATACCTTATGTCAACTTGTAAAAGAAAAAAAACAAACTGGAGTTCGCATCTCCTTGTATATCCCATTTGATATTTCCTTTTGTACATCATTTGCCCTTTACTTGTCTTTTTTAGACATATGCCGCTTTGCCTTTTTCCGTTTACATATTCTCTCGTTTTTTTATCTTTGTCTTCTTTCTTGATATCCCACCAAGAGGATTATTCTTAATTGTTCTTAATCTCCTGTTCTATGTTGTCAAGTTTTTTTTTTTTTTGGGACTCTGAGGCTTTAAAGCAACCATTGCACTCTATAATCTGTAGCTTTTCCTTGAACACACAATTTGGTAGCATTGATTTGATCGGTTTACTAAATGCTTCTTTCAACAACTCTTCCATAACTCTTTCTTCCATTTTCTTTATGATTTATTTATTTGTGTGGTTCTCCAATATTAAATCTATATTAGATCCAATTTTTTGACTTCGTATTCGAAATTGAAACTTTTATAGGTGGTTCTCTCATGTCGTATCTATATTAGACCCAATCTACTAAATCTATCGTATCCCCTAAGGATCTACTGTTCCTTTCTACTTTATGTTCTTCTCAAATCCTTATTTGCCTCTCTTATTTTTGTTGCACGATCTTGTTCGTTAATTTCTCCCTTGTTAATGATTATTTTTGAAAATGTTTTGGACATTTGATGTATTGTAGTCATGATAACCTTTCCATTTTTTTAAAAAAAAATTTCCTTATACAATTTTTTTAATTCACTTTTGATCTTATTAGATGTAAATTACTTGTAATAAATTTTTCAGTCTTAAATCGTATAAAAGCAAAGTTTCCTTTCTAAAAGCTTTAAAATAATTGTCTTTCAGTTTTTGATTTATTATTTTAAATAACATGCTACTTTTAATATATAAAATAGTGCAAGAAGTTTCTTGTAGTTTTTAATATTGGTCATTATAGACTTCTTATTTTTTTAACGCTTGTTATATACTTTTTCATTTTCCTTGCTCGTATTTGTGAGATAATTATCAAACCATCCCATGAACTTTACGGAAAGCATTTGCATTTCTCACAAAAGTTCTTTTGTAATCATTTTCTAGTAGTACCGGTTCAGCTATGCAACTTCTGGTATTATCGTCATACATGAATTTTAGTTTTTGCAAATCTTTGAACTACTACTTTTTGTTAAATCTGCTTTCGTTATATCCCATAACATTTTTATGCATCAAAATTTACATACAGCTGGCTCGGACCCTAAGAGCTACTACTTTCTTCTATTCGCTATCCACACTTCAATTTTGTGAAAAGAATTGTTAGTAAGCTTTTCTCACTTAATTCCTTGCACTTAATTTGCGATACCTTATGCCAACTTGTAAATGAAAAAAAAAAAACTAGAGTTCGCATCTCTTTGGATATCCCGTTTGATCCTTCCTTTTGTACATCATTTGCCCTTTACTTGTCTTTTTTAGACATATGCCGCTTTGCCTTTTTCCGTTTACATATTCCCTCGTTTTTATCTTTGTCTTCTTCCTTGATATCCCACCAAGAGGATTCTTCTTAATCTTCTTGTCTATGTTGTCAAGTTTTTTTTTTTTTTTTGGGACTCTCAGGCTTTAAAGCAACCATTGCACTCTATAATCTGTAGCTTTTCCTTGAACACACAATTTGGTAGCATTGATTTGATTGGTTTACTAAATGCTTCTTTCAACAACTCTTCCATTACTATTTCTTCATTTTCTTTATGATTTATTTATTTATTTGTGTGGTTCTCCAATATTAAATCTAAATTAGATCCAATTTTTGACTTAGTATTCGAAATTGAATCTTTTATAGGTGGTTCTCTTATATCATATCTATATTAGACCCAATCTACTAAATCTATCGTATCCCCTAAGGATCTACTTTTCCTTTCTACTTTATGTTCTTCTCAAATGCTTATTTGCCTCTCTTATTTTTGTTGCACGATCTTGTTCGTTAATTTCTCACTTGTTAATGATTATTTTTGAAAATGTTTTGGACATTTCTTGTATTGTAGTCATAATAAACTTTCCCTTTTTTTTTTAAATTTCCTTATACAATTTTTTTAATTCAGTTTTGATCTTATTAGATGTAAATTACTTGTAATAAATTTTTCAGAGTCTTAAATTGTATTAAAGCAAAGTTTCCTTTCTAAAAGCTTTAAAATAATTGTCTTTTAGTTTTTGATTTATTATTTCAAATAACATGCTACTTTTAGCATATAAAATAGTGCAAGCAGTTTCTTGTAGTTTTTAATATTGGTCATTATAGACTTTTTATTTTTTTAACGTTTGTTATATACTTTTTCATTTTCCTTGCTCGTATTTGATAGATAATTATCAAACCATCCCATGAACTTTACCGAAAGCATTTGCATTTCGCACAAAAGTTCTTTTGTAATCATTTTCTAGTAGCACCGGTTCAGCTCTGCAACTTTTGGTATTATTGTCATACATGAATTTTAGTTTTTGCAAATCTTTGAACTACTACATTTTGTTAAATCTGCTTTCGTTATATCGCATAACATTTTTATGCATCAAAATTTATATACACCTTGCTCGGACCCTAAGAACTACCACTTTCTTCTATTCCCTATCCACACGTCAATTTTGAGAAAAGAATTTCTAGGAAGCTTTTCACACTTAATTCCTTGCACTTATTTTTGCGATACCTTATGTCAACTTGTAAAAGAAAAAAAACAAACTGGAGTTCGCATCTCCTTGTATATCCCATTTGATATTTCCTTTTGTACATCATTTGCCCTTTACTTGTCTTTTTTAGACATATGCCGCTTTGCCTTTTTCCGTTTACATATTCTCTCGTTTTTTTATCTTTGTCTTCTTTCTTGATATCCCACCAAGAGGATTATTCTTAATTGTTCTTAATCTCCTGTTCTATGTTGTCAAGTTTTTTTTTTTTTTGGGACTCTGAGGCTTTAAAGCAACCATTGCACTCTATAATCTGTAGCTTTTCCTTGAACACACAATTTGGTAGCATTGATTTGATCGGTTTACTAAATGCTTCTTTCAACAACTCTTCCATAACTCTTTCTTCCATTTTCTTTATGATTTATTTATTTGTGTGGTTCTCCAATATTAAATCTATATTAGATCCAATTTTTTGACTTCGTATTCGAAATTGAAACTTTTATAGGTGGTTCTCTCATGTCGTATCTATATTAGACCCAATCTACTAAATCTATCGTATCCCCTAGGGATCTACTGTTCCTTTCTACTTTATGTTCTTCTCAAATCCTTATTTGCCTCTCTTATTTTTGTTGCACGATCTTGTTCGTTAATTTCTCCATTGTTAATGATTATTTTTGAAAATGTTTTGGACATTTGATGTATTGTAGTCATGATAACCTATCCCTTTTTTTTAAAAAAAAATTTCCTTATACAATTTTTTTAATTCACTTTTGATCTTATTAGATGTAAATTACTTGTAATAAATTTTTCAGTCTTAAATCGTATAAAAGCAAAGTTTCCTTTCTAAAAGCTTTAAAATAATTGTCTTTCAGTTTTTGATTTATTATTTTAAATAACATGCTACTTTTAGCATATAAAATAGTGCAAGAAGTTTCTTGTAGTTTTTAATATTGGTCATTATAGACTTCTTATTTTTTTAACGCTTGTTATATACTTTTTCATTTTCCTTGCTCGTATTTGTGAGATAATTATCAAACCATCCCATGAACTTTACGGAAAGCATTTGCATTTCTCACAAAAGTTCTTTTGTAATCATTTTCTAGTAGTACCGGTTCAGCTCTGCAACTTCTGGTATTATTGTCATACATGAATTTGTTTTTGCAAATCTTTGAACTACTACTTTTTGTTAAATCTGCTTTCGTTATATCCCATAACATTTTTATGCATCAAAATTTACATACAGCTGGCTCGGACCCTAAGAGCTACCACTTTCTTCTATTCCCTATCCACACTTCAATTTTATGAAAAGAATTTCTAGGAAGCTTTTCACACTTAATTCCTTGCACTTATTTTTGCGATACCTTATGCCAACTTGTAAATGGAAAAAAAAAAACTAGAGTTCGCATCTCCTTGGATATCCCATTTGATCTTTCCTTTTGAACATCATTTGCCCTTTACTTGTCTTTTTTAGACATATGCCGCTTTGCCTTTTTCCGTTTACGTGTTCCCTCGTTTTTGTCTTTGTCTTCTTTCATGATATCCCACCAAGAGGATTCTTCTTTATTGTTCTTAATCTCCTTGTCTATGTTGACAAGTTTTTTTTGGGACTCTGAGGCTTTAAAGCAACCATTGCACTCTATAATCTGTAGCTTTTCCTTGAACACACAATTTGGTAGCATTGATTTGATCGGTTTACTAAATGCTTCTTTCAACAACTATTCCATAACTGTTTCTTCCATTTTCTTTATGATTTATATATTTGTGTGGTTCTCCAATATTAAATCTATATTAGATTCAATTTTTTTGACTTCGTATTCGAAATTGAAACTTTTATAGGTGGTTCTCTCATATCGTATCTATATTAGACCCAATCTACTAAATCTATCGTATCCCCTAAGGATCTACTGTTCCTTTCTACTTTATGTTCTTCTCAAATCCTTATTTGCCTCTCTTATTTTTGTTGCACGATCTTGTTCGTTAATTTCTCCCTTGTTAATGATTATTTTTGAAAATGTTTTGGACATTTGTTGTATTGTAGTCATAATAACCTTTCCCTTTTTTTTTTATTTTTAATTTCCTTATACAATTTTTTTTAATTCAGTTTTGATCTTATTAGATGTAAATTACTTGTAATAATTTTTTCATAGTCTTAAATTGTATAAAAGCAAAGTTTCCTTTCTAAAAGCTTTAAAATAATTTGATTTATTATTTTAAATAACATGCTACTTTTAGCATATAAATTAGTGCAAGCAATTTCTTGTAGTTTTTAATATTGGTCATTATAGACTTTTTATTTTTTTACGATTGTTATATACTTTTTCATTTTCCTTGCTCGTATTTGTCAGATAATTATCAAACCATCCCATGAACTTTACCGAAAGCATTTGCATTTCGCACAAAAGTTCTTTTGTAATCATTTTCTAGTAGCACCGGTTCAGCTCTGCAACTTTTGGTATTATTGTCATACATGAATTTTAGTTTTTGCAAATCTTTGAACTACTACATTTTGTTAAATCTGCTTTCGTTATATCGCATAACATTTTTATGCATCACAATTTAGATACAGCTCGCTCGGACCCTAAGAACTACCACTTTCTTCTATTCCCTATCCACACTTCAATTTTGAGAAAAGACTTTCTAGGAAGCTTTTCACACTTATTTTTGCGATAACTTATGCCAACTTGTAATTGAAAAAAAAAACTAGAGTTCGCATCTCCTTGGATATCCCATTTGATCCTTCCTTTTGTGCATCATTTGCCCTTTACTTGACTTTTTTAGACATATGCCGCTTTGCCTTTTTCCATTTACATATTCCCTCGTTTTTATCTTTGTCTTCTTTCTTGATGTCCCACCAAGAGGATTCTTCTTTATTGTTCTTACTCTCCTTGTCTATGTTGTCAAGTTTTTTTTTTTTTTTTGGGACTCTCAGGCTTTAAAGCAACCATTGCACTCTATAATCTGTAGCTCTTCCTTGAACACACAATTTGGTAGCATTGATTTGATTGGTTTACTAAATGCTTCTTTCAACAATTCTTCCATAACTATTTCTTCCATTTTCTTTATGATTTATTTATTTGTGTGGTTCTCCAATATTATATCTATATTAGATCCAATTTTTTGACTTCGTATTCGAAATTGAAACTTTTATAGGTGGTTCTCACATATCGTATCTATATTAAACTCAATCTACTAAATCTATCGTATCCCCTAAGGATCTACTGTTCCTTTCTACTTTATGTTCTTCTCAAATGCTTATTTGCCTCTCCTATTTTTGTTGCACGATCTTGTTCGTTAATCTCTCACTTGTTAATGATTATTTTTCAAAATGTTTTGGACATTTGTTGTATTGTAGTCATAATGAACTTTCCCTTTTTTTTAAAAAATTTCCTTATTCAATTTTTTTAATTCAGTTTTGATCTTATTAGATGTAAATTACTTGTAATAAATTTTTCAGAGTCTTAAATTGTATTAAAGCAAAGTTTCCTTTCTAAAAGCTTTAAAATAATTGTCTTTTAGTTTTTGATTTATTATTTCAAATAACATGCTACTTTTAGCATATAAAATAGTGCAAGCAGTTTCTTGTAGTTTTTAATATTGGTCATTATAGACTTTCTATTTTTTTAACGATTGTTATATACTTTTTCATTTTCCTTGCTCGTATTTGACTGATAATTATCAAACCATCCCATGAACTTTACCGAAAGTATTTGCATTTCGCACAAAAGTTCTTTTGTAATCATTTTCTAGTAGCACCGGTTCAGCTCTGCAACTTTTGGTATTATTGTCATACATGAATTTTAGTTTTTGCAAATCTTTGAACTACTACATTTTGTTAAATCTGCTTTCGTTATATCGCATAACATTTTTATGCATCACAATTTAGATACAGCTCGCTCGGACCCTAAGAACTACCACTTTCTTCTATTCCCTATCCACACTTCAATTTTGAGAAAAGACTTTCTAGGAAGCTTTTCACACTTATTTTTGCGATAACTTATGCCAACTTGTAATTGAAAAAAAAAAACTAGAGTTCGCATCTCCTTGGATATCCCATTTGATCCTTCCTTTTGTGCATCATTTGCCCTTTACTTGTCTTTTTTAGACATATGCCGCTTTGCCTTTTTCCGTTTACATATTCCCTCGTTTTTATCTTTGTCTTCTTTCTTGATGTCCCACCAAGAGGATTCTTCTTTATTGTTCTTACTCTCCTTGTCTATATTGTCAAGTTTTTTTTTTTTTTTGGGACTTTCACGCTTTAAAGCAACCATTGCACTCTATAATCTGTAGCTTTTCCTTGAACACACAATTTGGTAGCATTGATTTTATTGGTTTACTTAATGCTTCTTTCAACAATTCTTCCATAACTATTTCTTCCATTTTCTTTATGATTTATTTATTTGTGTGGTTCTCCGATATTAAATCTATATTAGATCCAATTTTTTGACTTCGTATTCGAAATTGAAACTTTTATAGGTGGTTCTCTCATATCGTATCTATATTAAACTCAATCTACTAAATCTATCGTATCCCATAAGGATCTACTGTTCCTTTCTACTTTATGTTCTTCTCAAATCCTTATTTGCCTCTCTTATTTTTGTTGCACGATCTTGTTCGTTAATTTCTCACTTGTTAATGATTATTTTTGAAAATGTTTTGGACATTTGTTGTATTGTAGTCATAATAAACTTTCCCTTTTTTTTAAAATTTCCTTATACAATTTTTTTAATTCAGTTTTGATCTTATTAGATGTAAATTACTTGTAATAAATTTTTCAGAGTCTTAAATTGTATTAAAGCAAAGTTTCCTTTCTAAAAGCTTTAAAATAATTGTCTTTTAGTTTTTGATTTATTATTTCAAATAACATGCTACTTTTAGCATATAAAATAGTGCAAGCAGTTTCTTGTAGTTTTTAATATTGGTCATTATAGACTTTTTATTTTTTTAACGATTGTTATATACTTTTTCATTTTCCTTGCTCGTATTTGACAGATAATTATCAATCCATCCCATGAACTTTACCGAAAGCATTTGCATTTCGCACAAAAGTTCTTTTGTAATCATTTTCTAGTAGCACCGGTTCAGCTCTGCACCTTTTGGTATTATTGTCATACATGAATTTTAGTTTTTGCAAATCTTTGAACTACTACATTTTGTTAAATCTGCTTTCGTTATATCGCATAACATTTTTATGCATCAAAATTTAGATACAGCTCGCTCGGACCCTAAGAACTACCACTTTCTTCTATTCCCTATCCACACTTCAATTTTGAGAAAAGACTTTCTAGGAAGCTTTTCACACTTATTTTTGCGATACCTTATGCCAACTTGTAAATGAAAAAAAAAAAAAAAACTAGAGTTCGCATCTCCTTGGATATCCCATTTGATCCTTCCTTTTGTGCATCATTTGCCCTTTACTTGACTTTTTTAGACATATGCCGCTTTGCCTTTTTCCGTTTACATATTCCCTCGTTTTTATCTTTGTCTTCTTTCTTGATGTCCCACCAAGAGGATTCTTCTTTATTGTTCTTACTCTCCTTGTCTATGTTGTCAAGTTTTTTTTTTTTTGGGACTCTCAGGCTTTAAAGCAACCATTGCACTCTATAATCTGTAGCTCTTCCTTGAACACACAATTTGGTAGCATTGATTTGATTGGTTTACTAAATGCTTCTTTCAACAATTCTTCCATAACTATTTCTTCCATTTTCTTTATGATTTATTTATTTGTGTGGTTCTCCAATATTATATCTATATTAGATCCAATTTTTTGACTTCGTATTCGAAATTGAAACTTTTATAGGTGGTTCTCACATATCGTATCTATATTAAACTCAATCTACTAAATCTATCGTATCCCCTAAGGATCTACTGTTCCTTTCTACTTTATGTTCTTCTCAAATGCTTATTTGCCTCTCCTATTTTTGTTGCACGATCTTGTTCGTTAATCTCTCACTTGTTAATGATTATTTTTCAAAATGTTTTGGACATTTGTTGTATTGTAGTCATAATGAACTTTCCCTTTTTTTTAAAAAATTTCCTTATTCAATTTTTTTAATTCAGTTTTGATCTTATTAGATGTAAATTACTTGTAATAAATTTTTCAGAGTCTTAAATTGTATTAAAGCAAAGTTTCCTTTCTAAAAGCTTTAAAATAATTGTCTTTTAGTTTTTGATTTATTATTTCAAATAACATGCTACTTTTAGCATATAAAATAGTGCAAGCAGTTTCTTGTAGTTTTTAATATTGGTCATTATAGACTTTCTATTTTTTTAACGATTGTTATATACTTTTTCATTTTCCTTGCTCGTATTTGACTGATAATTATCAAACCATCCCATGAACTTTACCGAAAGTATTTGCATTTCGCACAAAAGTTCTTTTGTAATCATTTTCTAGTAGCACCGGTTCAGCTCTGCAACTTTTGGTATTATTGTCATACATGAATTTTAGTTTTTGCAAATCTTTGAACTACTACATTTTGTTAAATCTGCTTTCGTTATATCGCATAACATTTTTATGCATCACAATTTAGATACAGCTCGCTCGGACCCTAAGAACTACCACTTTCTTCTATTCCCTATCCACACTTCAATTTTGAGAAAAGACTTTCTAGGAAGCTTTTCACACTTATTTTTGCGATAACTTATGCCAACTTGTAATTGAAAAAAAAAAACTAGAGTTCGCATCTCCTTGGATATCCCATTTGATCCTTCCTTTTGTGCATCATTTGCCCTTTACTTGTCTTTTTTAGACATATGCCGCTTTGCCTTTTTCCGTTTACATATTCCCTCGTTTTTATCTTTGTCTTCTTTCTTGATGTCCCACCAAGAGGATTCTTCTTTATTGTTCTTACTCTCCTTGTCTATATTGTCAAGTTTTTTTTTTTTTTTGGGACTTTCACGCTTTAAAGCAACCATTGCACTCTATAATCTGTAGCTTTTCCTTGAACACACAATTTGGTAGCATTGATTTTATTGGTTTACTTAATGCTTCTTTCAACAATTCTTCCATAACTATTTCTTCCATTTTCTTTATGATTTATTTATTTGTGTGGTTCTCCGATATTAAATCTATATTAGATCCAATTTTTTGACTTCGTATTCGAAATTGAAACTTTTATAGGTGGTTCTCTCATATCGTATCTATATTAAACTCAATCTACTAAATCTATCGTATCCCATAAGGATCTACTGTTCCTTTCTACTTTATGTTCTTCTCAAATCCTTATTTGCCTCTCTTATTTTTGTTGCACGATCTTGTTCGTTAATTTCTCACTTGTTAATGATTATTTTTGAAAATGTTTTGGACATTTGTTGTATTGTAGTCATAATAAACTTTCCCTTTTTTTTAAAATTTCCTTATACAATTTTTTTAATTCAGTTTTGATCTTATTAGATGTAAATTACTTGTAATAAATTTTTCAGAGTCTTAAATTGTATTAAAGCAAAGTTTCCTTTCTAAAAGCTTTAAAATAATTGTCTTTTAGTTTTTGATTTATTATTTCAAATAACATGCTACTTTTAGCATATAAAATAGTGCAAGCAGTTTCTTGTAGTTTTTAATATTGGTCATTATAGACTTTTTATTTTTTTCACGATTGTTATATACTTTTTCATTTTCCTTGCTCGTATTTGACAGATAATTATCAATCCATCCCATGAACTTTACCGAAAGCATTTGCATTTCGCACAAAAGTTCTTTTGTAATCATTTTCTAGTAGCACCGGTTCAGCTCTGCAACTTTTGGTATTATTGTCATACATGAATTTTAGTTTTTGCAAATCTTTGAACTACTATATTTTGTTAAATCTGCTTTCGTTATATCGCATAACATTTTTATGCATCAAAATTTAGATACAGCTCGCTCGGACCCTAAGAACTACCACTTTCTTCTATTCCCTATCCACACTTCAATTTTGAGAAAAGACTTTCTAGGAAGCTTTTCACACTTATTTTTGCGATACCTTATGCCAACTTGTAAATGAAAAAAAAAAAAAAAAACTAGAGTTCGCATCTCCTTGGATATCCCATTTGATCCTTCCTTTTGTGCATCATTTGCCCTTTACTTGACTTTTTTAGACATATGCCGCTTTGCCTTTTTCCGTTTACATATTCCCTCGTTTTTATCTTTGTCTTCTTTCTTGATGTCCCACAAGAGGATTCTTCTTTATTGTTCTTACTCTCCTTGTCTATGTTGTCAAGTTTTTTTTTTTTTTGGGACTCTGAGGCTTTAAAGCAACCATTGCACTCTATAATCTGTAGCTCTTCCTTGAACACACAATTTGGTAGCATTGATTTGATTGGTTTACTAAATGCTTCTTTCAACAATTCTTCCATAACTATTTCTTCCATTTTCTTTATGATTTATTTATTTGTGTGGTTCTCCAATATTAAATCTATATTAGATCCAATTTTTTGACTTCGTATTCGAAATTGAAACTTTTATAGGTGGTTCTCTCATATCGTATCTATATTAAACTCAATCTACTAAATCTATCGTATCCCCTAAGGATCTACTGTTCCTTTCTACTTTATGTTCTTCTCAAATGCTTATTTGCCTCTCCTATTTTTGTTGCACGATCTTGTTCGTTAATTTCTCACTTGTTAATGATTATTTTTCAAAATGTTTTGGACATTTGTTGTATTGTAGTCATAATAAACTTTCCCTTTTTTTTAAAATTTCCTTATACAATTTTTTTAATTCAGTTTTGATCTTATTAGATGTAAATTACTTGTAATAAATTTTTCAGAGTCTTAATTTGTATTAAAGCAAAGTTTCCTTTCTAAAAGCTTTAAAATAATTGTCTTTTAGTTTTTGATTTATTATTTCAAATAACATGCTACTTTTAGCATATAAAATAGTGCAAGCAGTTTCTTGTAGTTTTTAATATTGGTCATTATAGACTTTCTATTTTTTTAACGATTGTTATATACTTTTTCATTTTCTTTGCTCGTATTTGACAGATAATTATCAAACCATCCCATGAACTTTACCGAAAGCATTTGCATTTCGCACAAAAGTTCTTTTGTAATCATTTTCTAGTAGCACCGGTTCAGCTCTGCAACTTTTGGTATTATTGTCATACATGAATTTTAGTTTTTGCAAATCTTTGAACTACTACATTTTGTTAAATCTGCTTTCGTTATATCGCATAACATTTTTATGCATCAAAATTTAGATACAGCTCGCTCGGACCCTAAGAACTACCACTTTCTTCTATTCCCTATCCACACTTCAATTTTGAGAAAAGACTTTCTAGGAAGCTTTTCACACTTATTTTTGCGATAACTTATGCCAACTTGTAATTGAAAAAAAAAAACTAGAGTTCGCATCTCCTTGGATATCCCATTTGATCCTTCCTTTTGTGCATCATTTGCCCTTTACTTGTCTTTTTTAGACATATGCCGCTTTGCCTTTTTCCGTTTACATATTCCCTCGTTTTTATCTTTGTCTTCTTTCTTGATGTCCCACCAAGAGGATTCTTCTTTATTGTTCTTACTCTCCTTGTCTATATTGTCAAGTTTTTTTTTTTTTTTGGGACTTTCACGCTTTAAAGCAACCATTGCACTCTATAATCTGTAGCTTTTCCTTGAACACACAATTTGGTAGCATTGATTTTATTGGTTTACTTAATGCTTCTTTCAACAATTCTTCCATAACTATTTCTTCCATTTTCTTTATGATTTATTTATTTGTGTGGTTCTCCGATATTAAATCTATATTAGATCCAATTTTTTGACTTCGTATTCGAAATTGAAACTTTTATAGGTGGTTCTCTCATATCGTATCTATATTAAACTCAATCTACTAAATCTATCGTATCCCATAAGGATCTACTGTTCCTTTCTACTTTATGTTCTTCTCAAATCCTTATTTGCCTCTCTTATTTTTGTTGCACGATCTTGTTCGTTAATTTCTCACTTGTTAATGATTATTTTTGAAAATGTTTTGGACATTTGTTGTATTGTAGTCATAATAAACTTTCCCTTTTTTTTAAAATTTCCTTATACAATTTTTTTAATTCAGTTTTGATCTTATTAGATGTAAATTACTTGTAATAAATTTTTCAGAGTCTTAAATTGTATTAAAGCAAAGTTTCCTTTCTAAAAGCTTTAAAATAATTGTCTTTTAGTTTTTGATTTATTATTTCAAATAACATGCTACTTTTAGCATATAAAATAGTGCAAGCAGTTTCTTGTAGTTTTTAATATTGGTCATTATAGACTTTTTATTTTTTTCACGATTGTTATATACTTTTTCATTTTCCTTGCTCGTATTTGACAGATAATTATCAATCCATCCCATGAACTTTACCGAAAGCATTTGCATTTCGCACAAAAGTTCTTTTGTAATCATTTTCTAGTAGCACCGGTTCAGCTCTGCAACTTTTGGTATTATTGTCATACATGAATTTTAGTTTTTGCAAATCTTTGAACTACTATATTTTGTTAAATCTGCTTTCGTTATATCGCATAACATTTTTATGCATCAAAATTTAGATACAGCTCGCTCGGACCCTAAGAACTACCACTTTCTTCTATTCCCTATCCACACTTCAATTTTGAGAAAAGACTTTCTAGGAAGCTTTTCACACTTATTTTTGCGATACCTTATGCCAACTTGTAAATGAAAAAAAAAAAAAAAAACTAGAGTTCGCATCTCCTTGGATATCCCATTTGATCCTTCCTTTTGTGCATCATTTGCCCTTTACTTGACTTTTTTAGACATATGCCGCTTTGCCTTTTTCCGTTTACATATTCCCTCGTTTTTATCTTTGTCTTCTTTCTTGATGTCCCACAAGAGGATTCTTCTTTATTGTTCTTACTCTCCTTGTCTATGTGGTCAAGTTTTTTTTTTTTTTTGGGGACTCTCAGGTCTTTAAGCAACATTGCACTCTATAATCTGTAGCTCTTCCTTGAACACACAAAATGTTGGTAGCTTGATTTGATTGCGTTTAACTAAATATGCTTCTTTCAACAATTCTTCCAATAACTAATTTCTTCCATTTTCTTGTATGATTTATTTTATTTGTGTGGGTTTCTCAATATTAATTCTATATTGAGATCCAATTTTTTTTGACTTCGTATTCGAATTGAACTTTTATAGGTGGTTCTCACATATCGTATCTATATTAAACTCAATCTACTAAATCTATCGTATCCCCTAAGGATCTACTGTTCCTTTCTACTTTATGTTCTTCTCAAATGCTTATTTGCCTCTCCTATTTTTGTTGCACGATCTTGTTCGTTAATCTCTCACTTGTTAATGATTATTTTTCAAAATGTTTTGGACATTTGTTGTATTGTAGTCATAATGAACTTTCCCTTTTTTTTAAAAAATTTCCTTATACAATTTTTTTAATTCAGTTTTGATCTTATTAGATGTAAATTACTTGTAATAAATTTTTCAGAGTCTTAAATTGTATTAAAGCAAAGTTTCCTTTCTAAAAGCTTTAAAATAATTGTCTTTAGTTTTTGATTTATTATTTTAAATAACATGCTACTTTTAGCATATAAAATAGTGCAAGCAGTTTCTTGTAGTTTTTAATATTGGTCATTATAGACTTTCTATTTTTTTAACGATTGTTATATACTTTTTCATTTTCCTTGCTCGTATTTGACAGATAATTATCAAACCATCCCATGAACTTTACCGAAAGCATTTGCATTTCGCACAAAAGTTCTTTTGTAATCATTTTCTAGTAGCACCGGTTCAGCTCTGCAACTTTGGTATTATTGTCATACATGAATTTAGTTTTTGCAAATCTTTGAACTACTACTTTTTGTTAAATCTGCTTTCGTTATATCGCATAACATTTTTATGCATCAAAATTTAGATACAGCTCGCTCGGACCCTAAGAACTACCACTTTCTTCTATTCCCTATCCACACTTCAATTTTGAGAAAAGAATTTCTAGGAAGCTTTTCACACACACTTATTTTTGCGATACCTTATGCCAACTTGTAAATGAAAAAAAAAAACTAGAGTTCGCATCTCCTTGGATATCCCATTTGATCCTTCCTTTTGAGCATCATTTGCCCTTTACTTGACTTTTTTAGACATATGCCGCTTTGCCTTTTTCCGTTTACATATTCCCTCGTTTTTATCTTTGTCTTCTTTCTTGATGTCCCACCAAGAGGATTCTTCTTTATTGTTCTTACTCTCCTTGTCTATGTTGTCAAGTTTTTTTTTTTTGGGACTTTCAGGCTTTAAAGCAACCATTGCACTCTATAATCTGTAGCTTTTCCTTGAACACACAATTTGGTAGCATTGATTTGATTGGTTTATTAAATGCTTCTTTCAACAATTCTTCCATAACTATTTCTTCCATTTTCTTTATGATTTATTTATTTGTGTGGTTCTCCGATATTAAATCTATATTAGGTCCAATTTTTTGACTTCGTATTCGAAATTGAAACTTTTATAGGTGGTTCTCTCATATCGTATCTATATTAAACTCAATCTACTAAATCTATCGTCTCTCATAAGGATCTACTGTTCCTTTCTACTTTATGTTCTTCTCAAATCCTTATTTGCCTCTCTTATTTTTGTTGCACGATCTTGTTAGTTAATTTCTCCCTTGTTAATAATTATTTTTGAAAATGTTTTTGACATTTGATGTATTGTAGTCATGATAACCTTTCCCTTTTTTTTAAAAAAATTTCCTTATACAATTTTTTTAATTCACTTTTGATCTTATTAGATGTAAATTACTTGTAATAAATTTTTCAGAGTCTTAAATTGTATAAAAGCAAAGTTTCCTTTCTAAAAGCCTTAAAATAACTGTCTTTCAGTTTTTGATTTATTATTTCAAATAACATGCTACTTTTAGCATATAAAATAGTGCAAGCAGTTTCTTGTAGTTTTTAATATTGGTCATTATAGACTTTCTATTTTTTTAACAATTGTTATATACTTTTTCATTTTCTTTGCTCGTATTTGACAGATAATTATCAAACCATCCCATGAACTTTACCGAAAGCATTTGCATTTCGCACAAAAGTTCTTTTGTAATCATTTTCTAGTAGCACCGGTTCAGCTCTGCAACTTTTGGTATTATTGTCATACATGAATTTTAGTTTTTGCAAATCTTTGAACTACTACATTTTGTTAAATCTGCTTTCGTGATATCGCATAACATTTTTATGCATCAAAATTTAGATACAGCTCGCTCGGACCCTAAGAACCACCACTTTCTTCTATTCCCTATCCACACTTCAATTTTGAGAAAAGACTTTCTAGGAAGCTTTTCACACTTATTTTTGCGATACCTTATGCCAACTTGTAAATGAAAAAAAAAAAACTAGAGTTCGCATCTCCTTGGATATCCCATTTGATCCTTCCTTTTGTGCATCATTTGCCCTTTACTTGACTTTTTTAGACATATGCCGCTTTGCCTTTTTCCGTTTACATATTCCCTCGTTTTTATCTTTGTCTTCTTTCTTGATGTCCCACCAAGAGGATTCTTCTTTATTGTTCTTACTCTCCTTGTCTATGTTGTCAAGTTTTTTTTTTTTGGGACTTTCAGGCTTTAAAGCAACCATTGCACTCTATAATCTGTAGCTTTTCCTTGAACACACAATTTGGTAGCATTGATTTGATTGGTTTACTAAATGCTTCTTTCAACAATTCTTCCATAACTATTTCTTCCATTTTCTTTATGATTTATTTATTTGTGTGGTTCTCCGATATTAAATCTATATTAGGTCCAATTTTTTGACTTCGTATTCGAAATTGAAACTTTTATAGGTGGTTCTCTCATATCGTATCTATATTAAACTCAATCTACTAAATCTATCGTATCCCATAAGGATCTACTGTTCCTTTCTACTTTATGTTCTTCTCAAATCCTTATTTGCCTCTCTTATTTTTGTTGCACGATCTTGTTAGTTAATTTCTCCCTTGTTAATAATTATTTTTGAAAATGTTTTGGACATTTGATGTATTGTAGTCATGATAACCTTTCCCTTTTTTTTAAAAAAATTTCCTTATACAATTTTTTTAATTCACTTTTGATCTTATTAGATGTAAATTACTTGTAATAAATTTTTCAGAGTCTTAAATTGTATAAAAGCAAAGTTTCCTTTCTAAAAGCCTTAAAATAACTGTCTTTCAGTTTTTGATCTATTATTTTAAATAACATGCTACTTTTAGCATATAAAATAGTGCAAGAAGTTTCTTGTAGTTTTTAATATTGGTCATTATAGACTTTATATTTTTTTAACGATTGTTATATACTTTTTCATTTTCCTTGCTCGTATTTGTCAGATAATTATCAAACCATCCCATGAACTTTACCGAAAGCATTTGCATTTCTCACAAAAAGTTCTTTTGTAATCATTTTCTAGTAGCACCGGTTCAGCTCTGCAACTTTTGGTATTATTGTCATACATGAATTTTAGTTTTTGCAAATCTTTGAACTACTACATTTTGTTAAATCTGCTTTCGTGATATCGCATAACATTTTTATGCATCAAAATTTAGATAGAGCTCGCTCGGACCCTAAGAACTACCACTTTCTTCTATTCCCTATCCACACTTCAATTTTGAGAAAAGACTTTCTAGGAAGCTTTTCACACTTATTTTTGCGATACCTTATGCCAACTTGTAAATGAAAAAAAAAAACCTAGAGTTCGCATCTCCTTGGATATCCCATTTGATCCTTCGTTTTGTCCATCATTTGCCCTTTACTTGTCTTTTTTAGACTTATGCCGCATGCCTTTTTCCGTTTACATATTCCCTCGTTTTTATCTTTGTCTTCTTCCTTGATATCCCACCAAGAGTATTCTTCATTATTGTTCTTAATCTCCTTGTCTATGTTGTCAAGTTTTTTTTTTGGGACTCTGAGGCTTTAAAGCAACCATTGCACTCTATAATCTGTAGCTTTTCCTTGAACACACATTTTGGTAGCTTTGATTTGATCGGTTTACTAAATGCTTCTTTCAACAACTCTTCCATAACTGTTTCCTCCATTTTCTTTATGATTTATTTATTTATGTGGTTCTCCAATAGATTTAATACATTAGATCCAATTTTTTGACTTCGTATTCGAAATTGAAACTCTTATAGGTGGTTCTCTCATATCGTATGTATATTAAACTCAATCTACTAAATGTATCGTATCCCCTAAGGATCTACTGTTCCTTTCTACTTTATGTTCTTCTCAAATCCTTATTTGCCTCTCTTATTTTTGTTGCACGATTTTGTTCGTTAATTTCTCCCTTGTTAATGATTATTTCTGAATTTGGACATTTGTTGTATTGTAGTCATAATAACCTTTCCCTTATTTTTGAAAAAAATTTCCTTATACAATTTTTTTTAATTCAGTTTTGATCTTATTAGATGTAAATTACTTGTTATAAATGTTTCAGAGTCTTAAATTGTATAAAAGCAAAGTTTCCTTTCTAAAAGCTTTAAAATAGTTGTCTTTGAGTTTTTGATTTATTATTTTAAATAACATGCTACTATTCTACCTCTTCTTTCCTCCCAAAAAGTAATCGGCCATGTTGATGGATCCTTGGCAGCACCTTCACCCACCCTCTTAATATATGGCAAAGACTCTCTCAACCCTTCCTTCTTTGTATGGCCCGAGTGACCGAGTGGTAAATCAACGAGCCCTTCTCATTCTTCAAGCTTCTCTCGCCGAAGAGGCTATGGCAGAGATTATATATCCTGCTTGTGATGTATGATGTGCCTTGAAATCTGCCTATATTCATGACTCCATTGAGCGTATGCAAAACCTTCAACATTCTCTTCGTCAACTACATTAAGGTGTTTCTTCTGTTTTTGAATTTGGTTGGGAGTTCAAGACTATTTGTGGTCAACTCGCCGTCATTGGCTAACCGGTGGATGATGTCGACGATTGCCATTGGTTTTATGTGGCTTTGGTCCTTCGTTTGAGACTTTTTCTATGGCACATACGGCTGTCAAACCTAGGTCTTCTTTTCGGGATCTTCTTTCTCTAGCTGTGGGTCATGACCTCTTCTTGAAATCTGTTCATGTCCATTCTTCTTCTCCTACTACTGTCGCCTTTACTGCAGAATCAAGGCAATCCTCCTTCAAACTGTGAGTTTGCTGTCGTGGTGCCCGTGATGGTCTAGGTGGTCACTCAGACGGTCGTGGTCGAGGCCGTTGTCCACCCTATTGCCATTTTTGCCGCCAAATGGTCACTAGGCTGATAAATGCCTTGGATGCTAAATTGCCCCCAAATGGTCACTATAATTGAATAGAAATGATAATAATACTGAGTAAAAGAAGACAATCTCAGAAGAAGAAATCAACAGTGATACTCTTCTCTGCCCAAGCTTTACAGCCGTTCCTTCTAACAATTTTCTGCCTAACCTCCACCTCCCCACTAACCTAAGTTATATAATAGTCTAACAACTTACTCCTCCATATGTCCAGGCCCATTATTCTCACTATTCCACTAACATTAGTTATATATATTTATTGGACCCATTGGATCCTGATCCATATCACGTTCCCTATCAGGTACAAAAACATTTCCGTGAAGTAAAATAACTTCTTCCTTATGCTTTATGTTCCAAGTTTGGAGTGCTCGCAAACTCTGCTAGTAGCTAAGTGCTACTCTATTTGACAGGCAACTACTAAAATCAACTTAGCAGTTGACAAATTGCCACAATTTAAGTGCTGCAATTTGGGTTATCCTGAAGCTGGTCCTCAGCATATGGGTACCATTCACATCGGTTCAGAGAGGTATGTTCCATTCAAGTTTTCTTTTTGCATCCTTTCATTTTTGGTTTTCCCTCAATTGTCCCATCTATATATATATATATATATATATATATATATATATATATATATATATATATATATATAATTTTTTTCTGGTCTGGGCATGTTTTGTATCTTTAAAGATGAAGTAAGAATCTGCAGAATGCATAGGATAAACTGATGGTGTGTAGCCGTGTAGGGGTGTTGAAAATCGGATATCCGAAAAATTGGATAGTTGATTTTCACTGTCCGAATTGGAATAAGGAAACCAGATTATCCTAAACTTTTTAATAAAAAGTTAAATAAAATTAAGTATTTAAAATACTAAAATACAAATTCATATATCTAAATACATATAAAAAAGAAATACATCACAAATTATATCAAGTAAGTCGAAGGTTGGTGTCCTTACAATCCACTGGCCATAAAAATGGAATCTCATGTTCCGAGGCATCATCCATGATATCTTTATTGATATTGAAGGTGGTAAAATCCTCTCCATTCATGAATACAAGGTGATACCTGTTGCAACTAACCAGTATCTAATATAGAACCTCTTCCCACAACATGTGTTTCTAAGTAGTTTGCACTTTGTACTACCCATGCGTTTCGAAATATCAGCCAAGAGAATTAATTATTAAAAATTGACAAGTAGCATTGTAGTTTAGAGTTTAGATGTTGGTCCAAATGTACTTTTGCATCATATTGAGATAATGGCGGAACGCTACCCTGGGTGCTGTGTTGTAATTTATTTTCTCCGGATATAATTTAAATATTTGTTATGTGTTCATTCTCGACTTCCACAGTCAAGCATGGATAAATTTATTCCTTATAAACCTCTATTGTTCAGTATGGATGGGATTGACTCCGCATGCAAGGATGCAATGAATGGCTTGCCATCACAAAGGCCAATAATCGAAATGACAATTCCTTCGGCCTTGGACAAAACTATATCTCCACCAGGTATCATCTCTTTCTTCATGCATGCCTATTTATTGCACAAACTTCTAAGATCAGTTCATAAGATTGGCGTGCCAAACCCCTGCAAGTTTTTGAATTATTATTTATTAGGTGATAGTAACTCATAGTCTCATACACAGCCTTTTGAATGGATTCTTCTACTTGAATTGGTATCGGAAGAGCCTTTTTCAGTTTTCATCCATATCATAAAAATCATTGCTTTGTTCATCAGATGGAAGCTGGCATATTGGAGAAGTTCTGGAGATTACCTGAGACACTATATCTTGGATGATACATCTTTAGAAATGGACTGCTTTCAGCTAGTCTGAAATGTTCATTTTGCCTTGAGATGTAGACTAATTATTATTGATGACCTCTTGGCATGAAGCTGGCAATATTTAATTTTCCTTGAAGTCGCTACAAGAGCTGTAGTAACGAAGGATAGTATCAGCATGAATGAATGATCTATAGGTCTTGTCTTGTTAGCCATCCCGCATAACCACATTCTGAATGCTTGGTTTTGGGAACCTTTTGGATTCCTGTGTTTAGCAACAGAAAAATATATGTTTTCCAGAATAGTTTTCTTGGGAAATATAGTTTCTAGAAAATGTGTTCAAATCTTGTTATCCCAGAAAAATACAGGAAAATAGAAACCCTTGTCTTCCAAAACTTAGAAACATGATATTGTTGTTTTCTAAAATCTTAGTAAGTGCGATTTCCAGATTCACTTGTTTTCTAGAAAATGAAAACTGAAAAATTCTAGAAAATTTAAGATGGAAGAATACTAGGAAAACTACAACTAGATTACTAGAATTCATGCAATCTTAGACTTGTCTTTTTCAAGTCATAGCATGTGCCTCTTGAAGCTAATGAAATTTAATTTTTGTTGGCAAGCATGTTATCAACTTATTTGTTCAGTTTACACCATATAAACCTAATGATGGCTTCATGCCAACAATCCCTCCTGTCAATATTATTTAGAATATGAATATGTGAAAAAGCCAACCTTCGGAATAAAGAACTGATAGATCAGAAGGATAAAAAAGGTCCCAAACTCCATGAACTACACATTTTTTATACCATCTCACTGGTGAAGGATCTTATCCACCAAGGAATAAATTAATTCCTCTTTCACCAGGATTTTTTAATATCTTGCCTTATCTGCAAAACAGAGTTCCAAGAATCACCTTTTTGAAATGGATGTTTTGCAAATATTATGGTGATATTTATCATGTTTACCGAGTCAGTAACTCGGTATACCTTTTTCCATTAAAACTTATTCTCTCAAATAAACAAATGACATACGAATAAGACAAAGGATTAAAGGAATATTAACAAAACAAAGGAACTTGGGATGATTTCATAATTAGATGGGCATTTGTTAATCTTTCAAACAATTCTATGTTCTTGGATATATTTAAATTGCATATACCTTCTTTCTCCAACAACTACCATTGCCAATGAATCAAAATTAGTAATTTAAAATTAAACTTGAAATGACATTGAAAATGATCCCCATCATCTTCGTTTGTTGGTACTTTGTAACACAGGCAAATGCCAGGACATCAGGGAGTGACTATGTTCTGCTACACCATGTGATGGGAGAAACTGATGGTGATCGTGGGATTTGGTCGTAAGTATTGCTACCACAGCATGTGTGTCAGCGTGTTTGTTTATATATGATTTTTTTTATTTTCCGAAATGCGGCATATCATTGATATCTATGCATGGTCACTTTGAGAAGCTAAACATTCATGAAAAGCAAATTGATTCGCTAATTTTTATGACATTGATGCATCATTTTACAAATTTGACCAAATTCAGAAAATAATGAATCAATGCTATAAAACTATAATCAATTCACTTCTTACACTTCTCATATATATTTGATTTGTCATTCGATCATTCTCTCTCTCTCTTTCTCTCTCTATATATATATATATATGTGTGTGTGTGTGCGTGTGTAGCATCAAATGAGAATTCAAATATTTGTGAGAAATTTGAGAAATGTTGAATCAAAATAACATATAAGTTGAACCAACGTGTTATTTTGTGATTCAACAAGAAGTGTTGAATCAAAGATAATGATCATTTTGTGTATGATTCAATACCTACCGTTCAATCACAAATAACACGTATATTAATTTGTTTCCAACATTTTCATAAATATTTGATTTTCTACAAGATCCATATCCTATATGTGTGTGTATCTGTATCACATTCTACACAACAAGTGCTATGGTAATAAAATTTTTGGTGAACATACTAATAATAAAATAATAAATAAAAATATAAACTTTGGACTATAAATGGAAGGGTTTATTATGAAAAAAACAACACGTTTTCACATTTTTTGCGTTTTCGTCCCTCCATGTTATTTTTTTCCATAAAAAAACCTCAAGTTATTCTTTTCTTATTGGTTTAGTGAAATTCGGACATTAGAACCCGGTTTTTAAAACCCGGTTCACAAAATATAACCGGGGTCTAATGTCCAAAATTTCACAAACCAATAAGAAAAGAATAACTTGAGGTTTTTTTTATGGAAAAAAATAACATGGAGGGACGAAAACGCAAAAAACGTGAAAACATGTTGGTTTTTTCATAATAAACCCTAAATGAGAATTAATAAAACCATGAGAACTAAAAGTGTCATAGTTGAAATGTGTAAAAATGTCATTATCACAAAGTTAACGATTTGACCGTTAAATTTAACGGCCCAAAAACTAAAACTGGACAAAATTAGCAAATTGGTGATGAAATTTGGAATTATTAAGGTTAGAGGACTATATACGGGTAAATCATCAAACCACAAGGACGAAAAATGTCTTTTTTACCCCTGTGGTTATATACAAATTATGGTTACCATCATTTTTGCATCGAAATTACAATTTCAGTATTTATGTTGTTTTTTGTTATATGCTTTGGTCTGTTAACCGGTCATTAAAAATAACCATTTTGTCATTATAATTTTGTTTCAGTTTTTGTCTCTATCCAATTATTTTTAATTACTATTTATTCTCATTATTTATTTAGCAAGTATTTTTTTTTTTACCTTGTTATTATAATTTGACTAAAGTAATAGAATTTTAATATACTGTCTTTTGTTATTACTAATATTTATTCACGTATTTAAATGAAATAATACATAACAAGAATTTATGTAAGGGATAATTGTGTAAAAAAACCTTCAACTTTTCAGTATTTTGTGATAAAAATACCAAACCATTTTTCGCTGCATAAAAAACCCTGAACTAACTCAAAATAAGTAAATTAAGGTTTTATCAATGGGTAACCGGTTGAAACCGGTTATTAATTCTACAAGGACCGGTAAATAACCTACGTAGAATAAATTTAAATTATTGAAACCGGTTGCCAAATATTACACATCATTTAAAACTCCGTTGATAATTTTCAATTGTAATTTTTAAACGAGGTTATCTCATCTACGAGCGTTAAAATGATGTGTAATACTTAAAAACCGGTTTCAACAATTAAAATTTATTTTACGTAGGTTATTTACCGGTTCACGTAGGGTTATTACCGGTTTCACCCGGTTACTCATTGATAAAACATTGATTTACTGATGTTTAGTTAGTTCGGGGTTTTCAATGCAACGAAAAATGGTTTGGGGTTTTAATCCAAAAAGCTGACAGGTTTGGCGTTTTTTGTGCAATTATCCCTTTATATAAATCTTTGTTTTTTCCTGAAAGCTATAACGTGAAAACTGAAATTGAAAAATGACTAGTTTTCGTTAACCAAACGCAATCTAATGCTTTTTTTTAAAATAAAAACAACTCTAACTAATTTTTTCTAAAAATATTCAATACCATACACACATTTGGTATACAAATGGTGAAACGTGTTGCATGCATCTAATCATCCATACTTTATTTAGTGGGCGTAATCGTGACAAAATCTGAAATTCAATATTTTTCTTCCCGGATAAGTTTAAAAGCATGGTGAGCTGAAAAGAATTATATGGTGGTGACGAGTAGAATTGTTCATAAAAATCTGAATCTGAGCATTCGAAATAAAAATTCAGGAATCCAATACGAAACTATACGAAATTTTGTATGCGGATAGTAAAATTACAAATTTTTGGATTTCCGAAAATCTAATTTTTTTAAAATTTATATATATTTAGTATTGATTATTTACAAAATATTGAGTGTTTATTAGTATTCAAACGTATACTTTATAGTTTTATATTGATACTAATATTTGTATATTTTAGTTTTTTTATTAATTTTTTAATCGTTTTGAGTAAAAATAAATCCGGATAAATTACTGCATGATATATTTATTTTTAAGGTGTATTTTGAATATATATGAATTTGTATTTTATATATTTAAATATTTGATTTAAATTTTTAAAAAGAAATTTAAAAATATGAATTTTTGGATATTTGGTTAATCCGATATTCGAATAACAAATCTCAGTATCCAAAATTCAGATATCGGATTTTAGACTGTGACAATGTGACATGTGGGGTCGGGATGGGTTGACCCGTAAGCATAAAAAGTGTCGGTGAGAATATCTACTTCCCCCCTAAGAAACGAAATTGTCAAGTTTAATCCTAGCTCCTGTCTAATCACTAGGGTTCAAGCATAACAAAAGACCCGCATAAACATCTCAACTTTAAATAATCATTTCAATACAAAAAGGGTCACATTTCACAAAACATTATCAACTTTCGTAACAAGCCATGAATATAATGAGTTTCAAAATATGTTTTTCGCAAATGTTTTCGAGCGATAAAAATCGATATTTTCTTTCGATAATGTAAATAAGGAAACTGACACGAGATATAAAAGTTCGACTGTCAAGTATTAGCATGCAATTCACACAACAAAACAACTCAAGAATAACGCTGAAAGAAGTACGGGATCCGTACCTTAATAGCAGCTCCGCAAAATCACGACGACAGATTTAATCCGTTACGAATCGATTCGATCTAAAAGAATGAACTTAAATTAGAACTCAGCTAGGTTGGTCTTCTAACTACCCAATCCACTATCTCAAATACATACTTTTATATATAATAATTATTAAGTTCGGTTTACGATTATTGCTCGTTAATTTTTAAATAAATGGTTCATTAGTCATTATTAATCGAATTGGTGTTCCAATAATTAATTATGAAATTTCTCTATACTTTAGTCGGTAGTCAATTGCATATAATTTTAGTGTATTTATTTTAATCTCAATGAATATTTAAATTAACTTATAAGTGAACCTTAAATATTAAGTCGTTTATATATTTTGTTCCCTTTTTGGGTTATGGTCTGAATTAATCTAAAAATAACTACCCTTCCCGATTAGAACACGTCACCACCTCGTTATCAACCGTTGGATCAACACCCCCTCCTTCGATCTTATCCGTCTATTACTACCCTCCCTTTCTATAAAACGCAGATAACTGACCATTGTTAATTTCATCGCCGTGCAATGAATGTGCTCTGCCCTATCTTCATCGTAGAAGAAGCTTCCGTTTCGATGTCCCGCTCTATGCGTTCGATTCAATCAACATGTTTCATGATGGATCTGTTATGATCTACGTTTTGATGCGGTTGTTCTCGTTTTTCAACCGGTCGATCGCGTTTATGCAGAAGAACGGATCTGATACGAGTCGTTGCTTTCCGTGTTCGATCTACCTTTGATGGGCATGTACTGATTTATTCGGCGGGGATCTGTCGATGAACATGCCAGATCTGCCTGTATTCTTGCTAAAGCGATGTGGAAGGTACGGTTATCCCTCTCTATTATCTGTTGATGGGATCTGTTGTTCTTTATGGTTGTCAGAAGCCTATTTTTTAATAGGCTGGGGAAGGGGTCTAAGTCGGTTTCTTGATCGTTGGTTGAATGGGTAAGACTTTTTTGGATGGGATTACCTTTTATGTGATTCCCGAAGTAAATTTTTGTTTATTGGAATATATATATGGCTGCAGGCTTTCTGTTCTTGTGTGTGTTCTTGGGATCTCCTCTGGTGCGCGCGCCTGTTCTTGTGTGTGTGTTTTTTTTAGTTTCTGTTTATTTGTTTCTACGTTGGCGCTCTAGCGTGACACAAAGGCTCTTACAACGAACATGGGCAACAACAACAATCATCCGATGAACAACGTCTATATTAAGTAATAGCCGATCATCAGCACAAGGTACTTTCAATATAACTGCTTATTGTGGCCTAGACCAATGCTTTATATCAATTATCACATCATGACTTCAGTAACGACACTTCGCAAAACTCTTTCTTTATGTGGTAGATGATAAGTAGTAATTTAGGATTTTTGAAGCTCTGTTTGCTTTTACCAACAGAACTTACAAATGTTACTCTTGTGAAGCTAAATGATATTGGCCCAATATTTTCTGAATAGATATTGTTCTTTCTCGTTGATAACTTGATTTTGGCATATTTTTTATTTAATAACTAACGTTCAATTATTATTATTACCATGTTCTTCAAATGTGCACTACATTTTTATTTTGTGAATTGTTATATGCATTCTAGAAAGGATGTCCAATGGAAAACAATTCATTGAGGTTTAATATACATGCATTATTGCAAAGATGTCATTAACCCACTAATTTGTAAGAAGGAAACTTTGTGGCATGATAACCAACAATGGCATGAATGAACTTTTATAAGAAGCTCTTCTGATACTTCCCTGCAATCAGTGAAGTTTGTAACCTGGCAAACAGTAAAGATTGTAAATCTGTATAAAGCAACCAAGTAAGTGGCATTCTATGATCGAAGCTGTTGGTTGTATCCTGTTGTTTAAACTGGACGCTTGTCCAAGTGTTTAAACTGGACGCTTGTCCTGTTGTGAGATCTGTGAGCTCCGAAATGGGAAGAGCGCTTGGGGTCTTATCCTGAGGTTGGTGGTTCGATTCCACCCAGATCTGTGACAGTGAAATCTTGTTTAACTGGTCAATCACTTATATTTGTACTTATGGGTCTTGCTTATAATATTATTAATATCCATTAAAATTAACTATTAATTAACCTATCGAAGTGTGCTACAAGTTAAAATTAGTAACTTCAAATGCTCTGTAATCTTTTGAAGCATATACCTCCATGGAATTCAATCAGTCCATTCTAGATGAAGTTATCACATAATAGGTCTATTCTACCCAAGTGACATAATGAATCCCTTGTTCACGTAGGTGTATGATATTCATAGCTAAATTTGTGTCTGTGATTGTGTACTACTTGTGTATCAGATTTTTGTTTAGGTTTTGTAACAGGGGAAGCTAGCTCGAAGATAAAAGACAGTGTTGTGTACAAATCATACTTCATCTTTAAATTGTTTATACATATGTGTGTGTGTGTGTGTGTGTGTGTATATATATATATATATAAATGGGTCACAGGAGTGTTACTGTCACAGGTATGTAATTTAAGGCGTGGAACCAGTTAAAAATGACAATGTTTGGTTAATCAAGAAGAAACAACCCTCCTCTTCCACCAGATGAACTCCAAAAATTCCTTTATTGTCTCATGGATCGATGCTATGAAAACGCTCCACACAGCATCAACTACAAGTGTCGTCAACTTCTCTCCACACAGGTTAGGCCCGATCATGTATATCATTCCATTATTTTTTCCTCTCTAACTTCAGATCTATTCCATACAAACTTAAATTTTGTATTTGTCTGATTTTTCCATCAGCAAACTTGCTTTGATGCTTGATGTCTCGTTGGCAATAGGTTAATGGAACTTCACTTGACAAGTATGTTTGACAAAAAAGCGTATGATCAAACGCTGATGCAGTGTTCGATGAAATGCCTAAATGAAACATTGCAATAGGATATGGAACCTAAGGTGTAGCTTTAGAATGTAATGTTCATCTTTCTTTATTAAAAATCAAAGGAACGGTGATCGTAAAATGTAAAGCGTTACTAGTTTTTGATATTATATTAACAAGATGTTTTCTGAAACTTGTGTTTGGTTTGTTTCTATAGGCAATTGGTTATGATTTTGACTAGGTGAGAATAATAACAGCCATGTTAAATGCTTTTTCATAGATTTATCATTCATCAATAATAAGTAGCTATAACCGTATTGAAGCCCGATCCTATTTCTGGTGGTTGGTTAAGTGATTTTATTGGACCTGCTTTGTGTTGGTCGTAATTTGTGATTCAGTTTGTGACACTATAATTCGATATTACACTAGGAGGATATGAAAGTAAAAAACATTATTGTTTGGTGCTGTTTGGAGACCGTTTTAGGGGCTGTTTTGGTACTATTTCAAGACTAATTATTATAGATTTGAATGTGTCATTTTTGGTGTTTGAAATGTGTCTTTTTTACTGATTCTAGTGCTGTTTCAAGACCATTTTATGTGGACTTGATGTTGCTGTTTCAAGACAATTTTCTGTGGACTTGATGCTCATTAAGGAGGTATTCTTTTAACGATGGGTAAGAGTAAGGTAAGATAATAGTTTGGGTTAGGTTATGTAATATAAAATAAGATGTGTGTGAATGTGAGATAGGTGTGTTATGATGTTTTGTTTGCTCTCATTTAATTTTATTTGAAGATTTTATTCAATTTAACGGGTTTGTTTGTGATTTTATATCATAATTTATTTACTAAAACGATAGTAAAAATTCTTTTGTAAATAGTAAATATCGACCAAAGTAAAGGCCAAAACCTGTAGAAAGGTTGCAGAAGATCAGAGTAAAATAGAACAGTGGTAGCCGGTAAGCGAAGTGTAGGCTCCGAAATGTGGAGAAGAAGCTTTTGCAGCACCACTGCCGCCTTAAACAGCAAGAAAGAGAAGTCCTTCATCGTTTACGCCGTGTTTGGACGGGCGTTATCTGTTTTTAGGTTCTGATGCGGAGCTAAATTATTCAGAGATTTCTAAGTTCTCAAAACGGGATGCCGATGCTTATCCGAGGTTCCTTTGCTATAACTTTCCTATCTCAAATGTACGTTAAAATATGGTGAAATGGTTTAATCTGAAAATGGAAATGCCTCTGGTTATTGGTTTATGCATTTCAGTCTTTCCAACTCCTTAAAAACATGCTTCTAAGAGAGATGATATTTACACACATGGATCTTCCTTCTGATGACTTTATGTCATATTCCAACTTTATGGGAAAGATTTAGAGCTTCAAAGCACCTACTAAGACAAGGGAATTTGGGATTGTTGAAGTTGGATAATACACTAGGCAAAAACATTTAAAAGTAAAGATTATTAACCTCTTCTTACTGCTGTTATGTCTGGTTCATGGCATGAAGAAAACCGTGGCTTCCCTGTCGGAGACTATATGTTTCCTTTGAGAATGGAACTTCTTAAAGAATACATTAGTTGGTTCCACGGAGAATGTCAGTAACTTAGGGTGTTGGGATGAAAAATCATGTAGAGAGGTATTGTTATTTGCTAGTCAAATCGTCAGTCGAATGCTTTCCCCAATTTACCATTTATGAATTTGTAAAGATTTGCAAATGTTAGTTGCCGGGGATTGGGCTCATGCCTCATGCATCCCTGGAAAATGACACAACTGAGTTGTAAAATGGTTTGGTTCACTTGGAACAATATTAGAATGCTGATACAAGTGTGTTGCAGACTTGGAGCAGTTGAGTGGAGTTTCTTGTTCACACTGCTTCTCAGATATTCGGTTTGATACTTCCATCAGTCCCTCAAGCCTCAAATCCAATTAATGAACTATTGCCTTCACCTATAAGTAAATACATTAACAAAACACATCAGTCATACTTGGAACTTTTCTTGTGTTTGTGCCTTAAAGTCTCGGGACAGGTATCCTATTATATGGTAAAATATTGAAATTTTATAGAACCCGGAGGAAAGATAACGTGCATGAGGGAAAATTCGTAAATTGGAGAGTTTCAGGCATTGGTGCTTATTATTCTTTGTAGTGATATTTATAATACAGTGTTCTCTAATCTGCTGCCAACCAACATGCATGATTTCTTTGAGAAAAATCTTTCTGTCGGTAATCAGCACTGTGCTTGTTGTTTATTTTGGTTGTTTATTTATTAGATTTAATGGAGCATGCTTGTTTTATAATATAAGCTCTCACCTTTCTCTGTTGTTTATATATAGGTACGAGAATCAGCTGGAGAACTTTTGCATGTTCATTGATCCGCTAATTGATTCATCACCTTCTGAAGCTCACCAAGGTGTTTCATCTTTCAATTCCCGATTGAAACATAAGTTACAGAAATCAGAATTTTGGGCCCATTGTCTGCATCAGTCTGTCTCCATGGGTCAACAAGGCCTGGTGTAAGATTTTTTACCCTACTGCAATACAGAACCTTTATGGCATTGTCACATCAAATTGGAGTTTCACTAAGGGACGTGTATCCACTAAATTAAGTAAAAATTCAACTACTTTTCTTCATGACTGGTTGACAGACATAAACTTGTATAGTTGTTTTTCCTTACAGGGATTGCATGGATCTTTTAGTGTCACCAGCATCAAAGGTTTTGAATAACTGGTTTGAGGTTATTACTTGATCCTCATTCCGAAATGCTGGTGTTATTAGTTTTTAGACTTTGACTGGAGAGTAGACGCTGCTCCATCACTGATGTAAATGTCTTTCCAACTACATGCTAATTTTCTTCTGAAAATTTTACTTGGTAAGGTATTCCTGGCAAGGGTGCAGGTCTAATTGATGCATTGTATGTTTTTATGTGGGAGTAAGTTTAGGCAAATATGACTAAAAGGAAGAGATGAGTCATATTAAGATATCACATACGATAATATTAAGGTCTCAATGTATTTTTTGTACTAATTTTCAGTGGATTTGTATGGTAATTCTAAGGACCAAAGTCGGTCTGTGTTTGAGATTCATGCTTACGATTTGAGGCTTGAGAGGTAATTCTAAACCCAAAGAAATCATATGATGATTGATAATGTATTTTAAAATCAAATGGTAACTGATACGGTAATTCAAATTGTCTTTGATTTGTAAACCAATTTGTTCTCTCACTCAACTCATATAAAATGTGTTTGCTTGCTTGAGCTCCGTTGAATGCCATCTATTTTTCTATTTCAAATTGTCCCTGTAAGCTCTCTGCATTGTTATGTGTTTTATATGCTGCAATCTTTTCTTGAATCAAATGATGTTCCTGTCAATTCTTTCTATGTATTGGTGCTGGTATTCAATCAGATTAGGCCCACTTCGTCAAATTTTTGTGTAACCAATGGCAGCTGTTAAAATTCGAAGGTTGGGTCAATATGAGTGTGTCTTATTCGAGCACAACATGGGATTTTAGTCAATATATATAGATTAGGGTGCTGTTGTTGTTTGTTAGTGTATTGAACCAAGAACCCCCAGGACCGAATCCAGCAACTCAGTTGAGGACTTTTTGATAGAAGGAACTGGGTCATGTAGAGGGAAGCTTCTGAACTTTTTGATAGAAGGTTCCTTATCTCCTGCTCCCTCAGCCTCATGTATGCAAAGAACACACCATACTCAACTTCTTTTAATCCTATCTCAATAAACAATTTATTGTGGTTTGATGAACTGGAATTTTAGTTTCTTTTTGGGTGGTTTATCAAGAATAAAGTTAATGCATGGTAGAAGAATTCTACAAAAACATGTTCAACCTTGATCTGTTAACTTGCACATTGTATTGGTAACTTGATCTGTTATTGATTATTTGTTGTAACAATTAGGCTGCAAACGATTAGGCTGTGCATCACAGTTTTCAACCTCATAATTTGGAACACTGTGTTTGATAACTGCCATTCTTTTTTGAGCTACTTTTTTTGAAGTTGCTCAAGCTCGAATTTTTCAACAAAAGCTTGAATCAATAGGATAAGAACAGAGTTACGGGATTAGCCTGATAAATAAGTTGTTGGATATAAATGTTACAAGTTACATTTAAATGTTACAAGTTACTTCATGCTTTCGCTTCATTCTTTGAAATCTCTATTCAAGAAAGTTGTTCTTGCACTTGTTCTATAATTGTGCTGTTAAAGAATGGGGTAGAAGATAAATAAACAGCAAGGTGGAATTTGGATTGTGAAAGTAAAACAGGTGGAATTTGGATTGTGAAAATGGGTCAGTTGAATTTGGAAGGTCAAAAGCAAAACCATCAAAACAAATTTGTAACAACACAAATTGTTGGGACTCAATGTCACCACGTCTATAGAAATAGTCACATATGTTGAAGCATTTGTGAGTTTTTGTTATTGGGTTCATAAAAAACTAAAGTTCATGTTTGACCTTTTTTTACTTGTTGATTTGTTGTTACTTGGGTTCATAAAAAACTATGGCTTTAAGATTGTTTTTATGTATTTGATTATTTTGGAAATGTAACTTGAACTTTTGAGCTCTGTAATTCTTTTTTTAAGTTAAAACATGAAAAGGGTTTCATAATAAACGTGAAATTATTTTGCTATATGTATCCAACCTTTTCCGTTGCCGCCACCTCCCTCACAGTCAACAATTATTTTGCTATATGTATCCCTTTTTATATTCAAATCTTCCACCTTTTTTTTATAAAATAAAATAAAAAAAGAAGGCAAATAAAATGGCATGGTTGGGCTGTAGACAACAATCTCAGACTCAGAGTCTTTTGGGAAGTTGAAGCCTGAAAGCTGTTTTATTATTCCTACTTCAACTCTCATTGGCTTCTAGGATCTGCTTCCATTTTCTTTCATCAAGTATTTGTTCCACTTTGGCCCCCACCACCTGCTGCCATAACCAATAAACCGGCCACCACAATCATGAAGGTGAGATAGATAGTATCACAGTAATTTTTATATTTAGCATTTAGATGATTAGATGTATGTTTTGGAATCTCATTTATATCTTGTTCCAGTTTTTCAATTGGATGCACAATAAACTCAATGCTGGACATGGCCATAAGAATTCGAATCCCACCTCCCCTGCTGCCGGTAAGTCGATCCCTTTTGACTTTGACTTTGACTTTGACTGGAGAGTATACGCTGCTCCATCACTGATGTAAATGTCTTTCCAACTACATGCTAATTTTCTTCTGAAAATTGTACCTGGTAAGGTATTCCTGGCAAGGGTGCAGGTCTAATTGATGCATTGTATATTTTTATGTGGGAGTAAGTTTAGGCAAGTATACTAAAAGGAAGAGATGAGTCATATTAAGATATCACATACGATAATATTATGGTCTCAATGTATTTTTTGTACTAATTTTCAGTGGATTTGTATGGTTGTAGCTAGCCAAACTTCAAAGTTGTGAATCCCTTTGAACTTCCCCTCTCTTTTGCTATGTGAATTTTTTGAGGCCTTGCCAATGAATACATGATTAACATAAAACTATTCATATATGTCTCACCCTTACCAAAATGCTTGCATTTTTTCTCTTCTATTTGCAACCAGCCTAACGGTTAATTACGAGAAATAGCAACTTACTTTGATAAAATTCATGATCATAGCAACCCACTCTAATTTTTATACCAACTATCACAATCTACTTTCTAATTTTTCATGATTATAGCAATCTGCTTTAAGTTTTACCATTCATAGCAATTTACTTTCTAATTTTTCATGATCATAGCAACTAGTCGAGAAATACAATTAATAATTCCCGTTTAGAGGAATACAGGGGTTCTCATCATATTAATTTTATGACGTGGACAAATTTGACAAATTATATTACACATCATTTAAAAATTGACGTATTAATAGATGTGTTTGGTAAAGCTGGAGCTGGATAATATAAACGACATAAAAGTCCATATAAATAGATAAACACAATTAGAATCGTAATTAATTAAGGTTATTTTGGTAATTTTATTTGTCATAAGCTCAAGCTACTTATAGAAGCTACTTGAATTAGCTTATGATTTTAATAAGCTTCTAGAAACTAATTCATACAAATGCAACTTCTCGATAATTAAGAGCTGCAACTTTTAAAAATCATAAGCTTAAGCTCACATAAGCTGCATGCCAAACATGCCCATAATTTAGAGTAAGCTACTATTGTCGTGAAAAATTAGAAAGTAGATTGCTATAATTGGTAAAGTTTAAAGTAGGTTGCTATAATCTTGGATTTTAACAAAGCAGGTTGCTATTTCTAGTCATTATTTTCTCTCGATCCAAATTCTCTAACATATTTCATATATCTTGGTATGAATGACGAGTTAGATTGTGATGAGTATAGATGTATTGCATGAACAAGTTAATATATACTACTTTGTTGAATGGCTTTGTTAGACGAAGTATAGATGTATTACTACCATATACTGCTTGAAAGGATTTGATGATTTATAAACTAGTCAATATCCAGTTGACTTTGTTAGACGAAGTAATCTGTAATCCTCATGTTCTGACAACAATATGTGTGCTTTTGATATGTTAAGGCGAATCTGTCTATATATTGTTAAGCACGCGTTTACACAAATTGCAGAGTGAGGTGTTAAAAGCAACACTGCTACAGATGCAGTGATAGGAACCATTGTAAGTGACCTATTCATTTAGTTTTACTTTCTCTTTTACAAGCATCATCATGATTCAAAGATAAAGACAACAATGCATTCAAGGAGGATTGTTGTAATCAATGATAGTTTTAAGGATTTTGACTTTAACACTGCTACAGATGCAGTGATAGGAACCATTGTAAGTGACCTATTCATTTTGTTTTACTTTCTCTTTTACAAGCATCATCATGATTCAAAGATAAAGACAACAATGCATTCAAGGAGGATTGTTGTAATCAATGATAGTTTTAAGGATTTTGACTTTCTGAAGATACATGCATTTTTTTTATGTTTCTTTCTCATTTTATTCGAGACCCATCTCGTGAAGACAAAAAATTATTACTATTTTTTGACTCGTTCCTTTGAGAAGCTAAACATTCATGAAAAGCAAATTGATTCGCTAATTTTATAACATTGATGCATCATTTTACAAATTTGACCAAATTCAGAAAATAATGAACCAATGCTACAAAATTATGATCAATTCACTTCTTACACTTCTCATATATATTTGATTTGTCATTTGATCCTTCTCTCTTTCTCTCTCTCTCTCTCTCTCTCTCTCTCTCTCTCTATATATATATATATATATATATATATATATATATAGACGCAAGATCTTTTGTGAACAAGATGTATTGTGTGAACATTGTGAACCAACGAGTGCCTGCCAAATCAACCTATTTTAATTTTAATTTTTTTAAAAATTTATTTGCAGTCAAGGGTAGTAATGTAATTTGCAAAAGTTGGTTATTTTGTTTTAATTTTGTATGCATATCAGTTCCTGAGAATATGCCTTCTTCCCTGAGATTACGTTGCCACACCTTCAACGATTTCCTTTCTTCATTTGAGACAATGTTCTTCCTAATTCCATCTTTTTCATTTGGTATCTGATTTTGATTCATTATGGTGGTTATATTGTTCATCTGAAGTATCAATTTTTTCCTATTCGGCTGCAACGTTACTCTGCGCCATCACCCTGCAGTTTCATTCCCGATGGTTTTTTTTACAATCCCCCAATCGATGGTTATATGAACTATCAGTTGTGTCTATTTCGAACAGTTTCAAGTATTTTAATTTCGTTTATTTTCTCTAATTACGTTATCTATTTTCTTGTTCATGCTTTCTATTTTCATATTCGAATTTGTATTTAAAATGTTATCTAATCTTAAATTTTATAGCTACATTTCAATCAGGATGCAATGGCTGCAGAGTGGATTAAAAAACCTGAAAGAAATTTATATGTCGTGTGTGTTATACATGTATGGTTTATATAAGCATTTACCTGGCTGCAGCACCACCTGCACTGACTGCAAAGGCTGTGTTGATTAGATGCAACGTTTGGTTTCATATACAAGAAAACCATTAGAATCTAGTCAACGTATGGTTCATTTAAATGTTTCCGTATTCAGCCGGCCTGATTTGCCAGCTATACATGCAAAAGCAAGTTATGTTCAAGTGTCCTTTTGATCTACTTGACAGAGTACCTATAAAATTAAAAACATGCAAACCATGAAATAAACCCTTGTAACGTCTCAATTTGTATTGTTATGTTTTCCAGCTTTGGTATCAATTTATCAAAGGTAAAACACAATGATGATATTAATCACAGTTAGATCATGTTTCAACAAATCTATATCCATCTTCAGGTGCTGGATTTGCTGCATATATTAATGAAATACAAACAACGATGTCATTATAAAGGTTATAGGTCTTGTTGTGGTAGTTTGAAATTTTAACAAGGCACGACTTATTAACCGCAGTTATGATCATGTTACAATAACTAGTATCAAACAAACTCCCGTGTGCACAAATAAAGCAACACATGCAGCATATGTAGAATCTAATTTACTTAAAGAAGTACTTAACATGTGTATAAAAGAAAACAATACCTTGAATCAGAGTATATATTTGCGTTTTCCTCTAATGGTTCTGAAATTAAGCATCTCTTTGGTCTTATGATTTTTTTGAAAATTTGAGGGAAGATGGTAATTGTGCAGCTACATCATTTTTGCATTCACTCCCTATAGACTACAACGACTTTGATTCTTTTTCTTATTCTTCAAAACCTCAAATTGAACATGTTTCAACACAGTCTCAAACCCGAAATCAAAGTAGATATATATATGCATTTACTCTATAGCAGGTGATCGTATTTCAATTCTAAATATCAAATAACACACAGATCCATCACACAATTAACCCATGCAACATATGCCATGTGTGTTACATGTATGGTTTATATTAGAATTTACTTGGTTGCACCACCTGCACTAGCTGCATAGATGGGTTTCAGTACGCTTCTGTTACCTGCATCTGCAGTTACTGCACCAACAGCATCTGAAAATATGTAAACCCATACACATATCACACACTGCATATGATGAACCCTGCCTCTGCAGACAACGCAGGTGGTGCAGCAACTGCATCTGAGATTAACAACGAGACGGTTATGGATTCTCCTCCTCATTCAGCCATTCTTTTATGAGATTAACCCCAGCAAGTCAACGTTAAATAAAACGACAATGGAAATTGATCGTATTGTTGATCTCAAGAAATAGGTTTTTCTTGATTACAGGAACAAAATTAATCATTTCATGGCATGGCGGATGAGTTATTCTTGATTACATGATCAACCGATTATAGGAACAAAAATTGTACTTGCTCTGTTACAAATAATAATATACAATGGTTTTCACTACCTTCATTCTTTGATGTCTGTATCAATTAACCTCGTTTGATTGTTGCATACCGCTACCTTCGTTCTATTATAATTTTGGAAGATATGTTTGTTTAATTGGAATTGAGTTGTTGCAGAAAGTTGTCAAGATTTAGTCCATTTATATATGTTGAAGATTTGGAACATACATCCATTTACCGTATTGAAGCCATTGAATCTGATTGATAGACCTTGATATGGTTGTACGTGTTCACGATTTATAACTAGTCGTTTGGTGTCGTATAAGGTTGATTAAAACCTAGTTCAGTTCATTTGAATGTGTTCTTTAAACATATTGTCAAGTAATAGGCATACCACCCTTATATTTATTGTTGCCACTTATAAGATTCAGAAAGGGCAACAACGAATGTAAAGTCGTATTTATATGATTTTGGTAAAATGTTGACAATGAACACCAATTGCAAAGTATTAAATATATGGTGTTAACACCCAATGAAAATTGACTATTCATTTTTTTCATTTACCAATATACACTGTAAAGGAATCAATAGAATTATTTAAAGTGATCAATGAGTTCACCTATAATTGTTAAACTACAAAATACTTCTTCAAAGGATTCATATAATTTAAAAAATCGGTGAACACAGCATTCAATGGATTCATTTACATTTAATGTCAACACATTAAAAGGAATCAATGGCAACTGCTAGTTCAACAAGTTTAAGAAACACTTGATATTCAATACATTGTTTCAACTATCAATCAATGGCAACTACTAGTTCAACAGGTCTAACTACCAACCATAAAGCTAAAGTGTGTGGTACTATGAAATTCAGGATATCTTGGAGATCCATTCGTCATTCATTTGTTCTGGATTCATTCCATTCAGAGCCATTATCATCCTACGTGTATACATTCGGGTTCGTAGTATCCTAGCCTCCGCTTGGTCTGTGCAGTCCTCTCCATCTCCATTGTCTGATAAGTTCGTAATCGTCATCGTTAACTGCACAATGTGGACCTATTTGTTGATAATAACAAAATAAAATGAGCATTAAATAACTAATCCTCTGTTTTTTATTCAGCAAAAACATAGTTTTATTAGTTTTTGTGCAATGATAAACATTTGATATTAATATCATTTGTTAGATTCAATATGTTCATTGATATCTCCTAACATCACTAGGATCGATACTTATATGGCTGAACACATATGTTGCACCTAGTGAGGACACACAGTTACTAAGAAGGAAATTATCCAAAGATATTATTGATATTACCCTGCTAACTCTGTCTGTTAAACCATGTAGCATGTTCACAACTTTAACATAAAAGCTATAAATGTTTCAAATGTAATTTACTGCTCAACTGTAATCAATTATTGCATTCAGGTTCGATATTTTCGTTTCATTGGCTGCATCTGAATCAATAAACTTCCTTTACCTCCAAAACTGGATACTAATTTAAAATCTTGCATAACCATTCCCTTCTTGTAGCTGCCACAACTGCAACGAGAAGTATTACATTTTCACATGCAAAAACCTTTGAATTAGTATTTTTTACTCTTTTCATAAATTGATTCCACCAGTTGCAGCCATATTATCTATCACGCACATCTATTTACCTTTAGTTACATAACTATTAAGTCCTCATTTAACTACTTCCTTCAAGTTGCTACGACGGCAGCAACTGCATAGGCTGCACAGACAGCAACATTCCATTATTATCTGCGACTTAAACAAACATAAACCAATCATCGATTGCAACTGTTACAAAACTAATAAAA